>OX336393.1:413345814-414824787 GCA_946902985.2 Meconema thalassinum
GTGCGTGGCACGGGGCGATAAGTTAAGAATAACACAGTTGCAAGCTGACCTACGCTCTGCATGAAGATTAGATAGCTCACGGGTTCTTCCCCGTTGAAGTAACACAGAACAAAAATTCAATAAACTGAAAGATCTAGCATACTGATAAAAAAAAATGTAAATATTATGTATTTTTATGTGCTAATTAAGTGAAAAGCAGGATTTTATGTGTTTATAGAAAAATGCTTAAAATATGTATTTACTTCTTTTTATCACCTAAATATCCGAGCCCTGGTGATCACCCTTCAGAAGTCTGTCAACTTCCTCAGCAGTTCTTGACTTGAGCAACAAGCTACCGTTCCTCATCCTTCTCAAGCTCACCATTGAGCCCTTCTATGTGGCGAGAAAAAGAAAACTCAACCAGCTTCAAATCTGTTCTGGTAGCAACCAGAAACTTGGGGGTGTTAGCACCGAGATTTTCACGAACAGATTGTTCCCAAGGGGTAGATCCCCTTAGAAAATCGAACGTTAAAGACTTGGGTGTTGGACCACCCTGTTTTGGGATTTTACGTTTTCCCACGGCCAAGTTTTCCTCCCCGAATGCCACCGATTTCCGATCACGGGCTGTCGCAGTAGGCGCTACCCAGCCAAGGCAAGGTCCGCATAGCTTGGGGGTCCGAAGTCTTACGATGCGTTATCGGCATACAGTATACTGGAGATATTCAGCTCTGACATTCGGCTGTGCGGGGACCTGCGTAGTCAGGCAGATACTCCTGCACGGATACATGGCGAACCCACAATCATGTCGGCTTTGCCAAGACCGAACAGGCTTTGGAGCGTAGTCTCACACATAAGAGGCCCTTCCCCTAACAACACGCATATAAAGAAATTTTGAGTCCCAGACTCTGAAAGCATGAACGAAAAGAAGTGCGATATCACCTAATGAGAGTTATATAGCACGGATGTACAGTATGTCTTTTAGAGCTAGCGGTGAAACCCTCAAAAGGGATCCTATCCCAGAAACCCTTTTAGTCGCCTTCTACGACTGGTAGGGATTATCTTGGGTGTATTCGCTCCCTCCCACCCACGGGGGATTCAATTCATAAAACAACTCGGAATCCTTAACCCTCGGACAGCGTTACTCGCGCGAGATACATATCTACCCCAAACAATTTTTCAATCTGATGGACTCGCACACGTTATTTTTGGTGTTCAGTAGTAGAATATATAAGTATTCTAAGCTAAATCTGAAGATTTTATGTAGGCTTTTATTTTCATATGCAGAGAAAATACTAACCTAAGAAGGAAATTCAATTTTATCGTACATCTTCGGTAAAACTGCAACAGAAATAAAACTAATGCAACTAGAACTGTTAAAATTATTTTTATGTAAACCTAAATACTTACATTAGTGCATATTTGGATTGGAATTATACAAAAATAATACTAGGTAGGATAATTTCCTTAAAAAGTAAGCACTTATTATGAACAATTTCAGGATTATCATTTATGTTTTCTCGAAGTTTTGAAGTTAATTTTTGCCCTTTTGACTACAATCTATAGCCCAGGAGATCCATAATCAAGCTCACACAAATTTGTCACCCAAGAATTCTGTGCAAATGGACACAGTGATCCCGAGAAGATTTTAATTGCACTTTGCACATATGTTCCTTGTTGATTTATCCCTTCCTCGCCCACACAAGAAGCAACAGCCTACTTTATTTCCACTACACTCAACCTATCACTACTTTCATCTAAACACTGACTGATTTGAAAGTCATCTACATGGCCGCCTCCTGTGAGGCAGCGTTTCCTTCGCACGCTCAATTCTGAAACAGCGATGCTCGCGTGGGCTAATATTGTAGCCCAGACGACTTCTAATGCATCTGTTGTCAGTTTGGTACATTTAGGTCAGTCAGAAACACACCCGTCTGTTAAATACACTATCTACAGGCAGCTACAGAGATTCTCAATATTCCTAGCAAAGAATATATTCTGCGCTACAACAAAATAAATCACTGGGCTACATGTGTAGCCCGCGCGAGCATCCGAGGGTTAAAGTATAGCCAAGGTCGTCCCCTTGCAGTCGCCTCTTTCGACAGGCAGGGGATACAGTGGATGTATTCCAAACCCACGAGGGGAGGGGGACCGGACTTCCGCTGGATATAGAACTTCTCTGCATTCTATGTTTGTAAATAAATACAGTAGTCACATTTGAACATCAGCGAGTAAGTGATCAGCGCAAAACCATAATAAGAAACGGTCTCCTAAGCGAATTTGAAATTCAATAGATTAAACACAGGGTTCTCACAGAACCCCATGAACGAGGCCGTTAATCTAGACACCACACCACGTCAAGGTAGCCTATTGCAGAAAGTAATCAAACTTCCGCAGTTGAAATTGAACGCAACAAGAACTCGTTGGAGGATCGTAGAAACGTGATGCACATTTTACAGACAGCTTTAATGAATAGGAAGAGAGTGATCCAAATTCAAGGAGTATTATTCCCAAGCTAAGATTAAACGGGTCTCCCACAAATTCAACCCCTCGTCCTCGTCGTGGGAGATGGGCAACGTAATGAAGTAGGGAATTGTCTGTAGGGGTGAAGTACAGTGGGGACTTTGGTGTGCCTCAAGACCATACGGTAGCTGTGAAGGCCCTACAGGAACCTTGAAGAAATTACGGCTAACGGGGCTCTGGTGAAACAACTGCTGCCTTGTAGTTTGGAGTTGGTTCTTCGAAGGCTAAGGGAAGAAACCCTGACAGAAAATCAGCCTGGTGCCTCAGGCTTAAGGTGGCAGCCCCTCCAAGGGTTAATCACTCACTCCTCTTAAATAAACTGATTACTGAAACTGAAGCGAAATTACAAAACCGGACGGATAACCTGATGACGACTTTTGGCATGAAGAGGACTACGAAAATCGGTTTCTGGAATGTGAGGACCTTGATGGAGAAAATCAGACTGAAACAAGTGACACGGGAGATGAACTATGGGCTGGATATCCTAGGATTGAGTGAGGTGAGGTGGCCAGGATTTGGTGAAATACAGACAACAGATGGAATTACATTTCTCTATTCTGGGGGCGATGATGAAGATCACAGGGATGGAGTGGGGTTGCTGCTCAACAGAAATGCAAAGAGAAGCCTTATGGAGTGGAAGCCAATTTCTAGTAGGCTCATGTTTGCTAGGTTCAAGGCAAAGATCAGGAATGTGATCATCAACCAATGCTATGCGCCTACAGAACAATCGGAGCCAGAGAAGAAGGAAGAATTCTACCAAATGCTGCGAGATGTCACAAGACAAACAAGTAAGAAGGACATTCTCATTGTTATGGGAGACTTCAACGCGAAGATGGGCTCAAACAATGAGGGGTTGGAGCAGATCATAGGTAAACATGGCCTTGGTGAGATGAATGACAATGGGGAGAAATTTACGGAATATTGCGCCAGTCAGGATTCGGTGATGGGTGGCACGGTGTTTCCTCATAGGCGGTGCCACAAGGTCACCTGGGTGTCTCCTGATCAAGTCACAGAAAATCAAATTGATCACATCGCGGTGAGCAGGAGGTTCAGAAGAAGCTTGGAAGATGTTAAGAACAAGAGAGGAGCAGATGTTGGTAGTGACCATCATCTTGTGGTTGCCAACTTCCGCATGAAGATCGTGGTAGTCCGCCGAAAGTTTAACACTCGGCACAAAAAAATTGATGTGGGCAAGCTTAAGAACCAGCAGAGATTGGACCAATTTCAACTGGAGCTCAGAAATAAATTCCAGGCGTTGGACTCCAGACAGAGAAGGATGTGGAGACTGTGTGGAGCGGAAACCAGTGAGATGCAGCTCGGGTACAAGAACTACCTGCGGAAAGAATGGATATCCGATCAGACCTGGGACAAGATAAATTATAGGAAGGAGATTAAGGCCAAGCTCAACACCTGCAAGACTAGGCAGCAGAAGGCTCTCACACAAGCAAAGTATTCAACAGCAAACAGGGAGGTAAAGAGGAGTGTGCGGAAGGATCATAGGAGGTGGATTGATGAACAGGCGGAGAAAGAAGAACCGGCAAGAAGGGGGGACGTTAAGGAGCACTATGACATCACAAAGATGCTTTCGAAGAAAGGTTTTAATAAAACTAGGCCTGTGAAGAGCAAGATTGGCGAGATCCTCACGACGTGTGAACAGCAGCTGACTAGATGGAGAGAACACTTTGCGAAGGTTCTTAATAGAGATAGAGGACCAGAAAGTAAGCAGCGAGGAGATGATGAAGTGGAAGCAGAAAGTGACCCAAGCATCAGCCTTGACTCCCCAACTCAGGGCGAAATACGGACAGCGTTGAAGCAGATGAAATGCGGGAAGGCACCAGGTCTGGATAATATCCCAGCGGAAGTATTGAAAGCAGACCTGGATATTACGATAAATCTGCTGCACCCGCTGTTGGAGAAGGTCTGGAAGGAGGAGAAAATACCAACCGACTGGAAGAAGGGGTTGATAGTCAAGTTACCGAAGAAAGGGGACACCACAAATTGTAACAACTGGAGGGGTATCAACTTGCTGTCCATTCCAATCAAATTGCTGGCGAGAGTCATCCTGAATCGTATAAAAGACTGCGTAGAAAAAAAGGCTTCGGAAGGAACAGGCTGAATTTCGACAACATCGCAGCTGTGTGGATCTAATCAACACCCTCCGAATCATCCTGGAGCAGAGTATGGAGTGGCGGAATACCCTTTACCTCACATTTGTTGACTTCGAGAAAGCTTTCGACTCCGTAAATCAAAGAATCATGTGGAAGACCCTCGAGGAATATAAAATTCCAACAAAGATCATCAGAACTATGGAAGAGATGTACGAAGGGTTTGAGTGCCAGGTTCTTCACGAAGGCAAATTAACAGAAAAGATAAAGGTCAGTTCCGGAGAGAGACAGGGGTGTGTCCTTTCCCCCACTCTGTTCCTGTTGGTCCTGGATAGTGTGATGAAGGAGGTAATGGGAGGACGGAAGAGGGGTATTCAATGGAGTATAAATGACAGGCTTGAAGATCTGGATTTCGCAGACGACATTTGTCTTATGGCACAACGGTACAGAGACATAGAAGATAAGCTCGGGAGGTTGCAGAGAGAAGCAGAACGTGCAGGACTGATGATCAACACCAACAAGACCAAAGAGATGAGGATAAATTCTGACGTCACGACTAGCTTGACAGTCAACGGAAAGGAAATTGAGCGAGTTGAGTCCTTCTTCTACCTTGGAAGTATAGTCACAAATGATGGAGCAGAGGAAGATGTTCGAAGCCGTATCAGGAAGGAAAATGGTGCCTTTGTCCAGCTCTACCCCATCTGGAGAAATAGAAACATTTCCAGGAAGACCAAGCTCCGCCTTTTCAATGGCAACGTGAAGTCGATTCTTCTCTATGGCTGTGAAACATGGAAAGTCACAAAACCGATCAACAACCAGCTACAGGTGTTCATTAACAGATGTCTGCGTCGCATCATGAATGTGAGGTGGCCAGACATAATCTCAAATGAAGATCTTTGGACCATCACCAATCAACAACCGATTAGCATCCAGATCAAGGAGAGAAAATGGCGCTGGATTGGTCACACACTAAGGAAGCCAGATGGAGCTGTTGAGAGGGCGGCGCTAGACTGGAATCCTCAAGGCGCCAGGAAGCGAGGTCGACCTAAGAAGACCTGGAAGAGGACGATCGAAAATGAAATTGCAGAGGTGGACAAGAACTGGAGTCAAGTGAAGAGAATGGCCAGGAACCGTACTGCGTGGAATAATTTCGCCAAGGCCCTATGCTCCGGAAGGAGCGGCAGGAATTAAGTGAAGTAAGTGAAGATTAAACGGTAATACCAGACAGGATGTCAACAAATGCTTGCTAGTACTCTTAGAAAAAGTAGATAGCCTTAAGGACTTCCATTTGTACACATATTATTGCCCAGCTGTTACTGTCATCACTCCATAAACAGGTGCCCAGCAACAAAACCTTCACTCCTCGTACAGAAAGAATACCTCCGTGGGAACGAAGAATCAATAATACAATAATGTTGCGTAATGCATAAACCGGACCTCCGTGTCCACAGTCAATAATGCTAACCGCTACACCACGAGGAGGTCTCACATTAAGCAATCTTCGTCCAGGACATTTGTGCGGCGATGATCGGTTACATAAACCACAGCTTAAGTGACACAGAAACGGTACCACTCATGTATTCGATACCGAACAACGGAGGATATTGCGTCACAAGGAAGGTTCTTATAAATGCATTAGCCGCATGGATGCGAACATATCGCAAGAGATTTGTAGTTCTACTGACCTCCACAGAAGGAGTAATGTGGGACTATTTTGCAACTGTCTTCCTAAATTGAACCATTTCAGCAAAATTTAATGACACCATGCTGGATAATTTATCGTAAGTAGCGGACCCGTGCGAAAACTCTCGCATAATGGGTTGTGTGCGCCCCATGTGTACAGACTACCCGCCCGGCTCTACTTCTATGCGGCTGTACGCGACACAGTTCTGCAGGGGCTATCGTCTTGTTTATTTTTTGAGGACTTTATAAACAAATAAATATATTTCCGTTAACTTTTCAAGCAATACAAGAATTTTCTTGTACTATTGAGACGATTTGGAAGATTTTGGTACAAACCACACCTTCTAACTCCCTCTGGTTTAGGAGCTTGTGTTTTGTGATACATACACCTTAGCGTATCATATAATAAGATTATTGCTTGCCCCGGTGGATGAGTGGTTATCGTGTCGGACTACCAACCCCCAAGCTTGCAGGTTCGCTCCTGGCCGTGGTAAGTGTTTTTTTTTAAAGCCGACAAAAATCACGACATGGATATCATACGTTGTTGGCATGTTAAAGAACCCATTTGATTTCAGTAGGCCGTGTTCATAATGGCAAAATTAATCTCGGGATTTTCCACCAACACAAAGTTTCTCCATTCTCTACTAGAAAGCGCTATAGTGACAAGGAGCTTAGATATCTAATCTCCTTGATTTTCATAGCGTTGCAAGGAACGACGAAATTCGACGTGCAAGCTGCCCTCTGGGTGTCAAATGACAAAGCTTTCACCCGGCCCCCGAGGGTATACGATATTATTATTATTATTATTATTATTATTATTATTATTATTATTATTATTATTATTATAAGATTATTAATTCATTTTAGGGCTTGAGACATCTTTATCAGTCCCCGATTCAAAATGGCACCGAAGTTTATGCATAGTGAACTTCCGCTCCGAGAATTTCCACTTGATTTTCATTGGCAATGATTCGTCCGTGATTATTTTCTTTTTTAGTTCGGATTGTGGTTTAGTTTCTAGGGGTGGAACTTACGAAATGAGACCTCGAGAGTTGGCACTTCTTGAATATTCCAAACACGTGTCTCCTGGTAGTTAGTAAAACTTCCCAACAGAAAGGACCATAACAAACAGCTTGCCTACGAATTGTGCGATTTGCACACCTCAAACGTCACTGGTCTAACACATCTTGGACTAAAATTGTGTAAGTTGGTGTCGACTATGTATTCTACGTGACAATACTATAATAGTTGCTATCCGGTTATTAAATTGGTATATTATGCATAACCATAAAGGTGACCGTGGACGAAAGCTAACATTTACCAATAACTCATCCTTTCTTCTTTAATATTTATTTAATTATAATTACAACAGCCTATTTATTAACACCTTTTTAACCAATAATCATTTTATAATTCTATACATATTCCAGGTATTGCATGAAAGCGATATTTGATAACACATGCGGTTCCATCTTAAAATCCAACCGTGCCTAGTTTACAGTATGGAAAACATGTAAATATTTAAGGTACTAGACCAAACAACTGGCACATTATCAAGTATGGTTAGTGTTTTTGCTTCATACAAACAACTGGCGACGAAATGCTGATTTACATCTTCACTCTAGTCTACGGTTATCACTGAAAGGGTTATGGCCTCAATTACACAAACTAACAAACCTCATTTTGCATGACTTATGGAGACCGAAACCTTCTGAGGAGGTGTGGATTGTCTGTCTTTAGAAATATTTTAGTCAATAACTTAAGACAAGTTGCCAGAAAATTAAATACAAAAAGATGCGTGCTTACTACGGTGTCAAGTTGCTCTGTGAAAAAACCAACCCTGCCAAGATTATACGACGTGCATACAGTTAAATACACTCCTGTATATACAAAAACAAGAAGTTCCGTGAAGAACTATACAGCCTACTTTTCATGCCAATGATTATTCTACAGAATATGAACCTATCTAGAATAATGACGAAATTAAGTTGCTAATATCGAAATTTCCAATTAGTTCGAAATACTGTATACCTGGCATAATGTATCCTAATAGAGCACTACAGTTGGCAGCCCTGATGACTGAATATATTCTTAGTTCCGTCTCTTAAGGTACAAAATACAAAATTTGGTTTGAAGTCCAATGAATAGCATGGACGTTACATGCAGTTAAACATTGGATCTAACAGCGCGCGTAAATACATGTTGGCAACAATGTCATGCATGTATTGGTCAGAAATAATCTGAAATAATATGATCTATTGTTTTGCCAATTTTGAATGAAATCCATTAGTTAGTATAGAAGTTACATGCATTTTAAAATTGGACCTATCAGCAGGCTTAGAATCATGTTGGCAGCACTGACGTATATTAGTTACTCCAAATTCGTCTAGAATGCCAGGTACTATACGTGTGCAAATTTTAGAGCTATTGGCTTGCATACTTTCTGATATATTGATATTAGGGTAACAAAAATAGGGACAGCACATATTAACAGTTGGCAGCACTGGTTGCTCCTAGAATACGCATAGTCATATCTGTTATGGTACACATAGCACATACGAAATTTGGTTGAAATCCAAATGATAGTATGGAAGTTACATGTATTTAAAGTTGGACCTGTCAGCAGGCTTAGAATCATGTTGGTAGCACTTACGTATATAAGTTACTCCAAATTAATATAGAATGTCAGGGACTATACGTGTGCATAGTTTAAAGCTGTCGGCTTGCATACTTTCTGATATATTGGTATTTGGATAAAATAAATTAGGAGCATTTATTAACAGTTGGCAGCCCTGGTAGGTCTGAAGAATACGCTCAGTCATATCTGGTTATGTACACATACAACATACGAAATTTGGTTGAATTCCAATTGATAGTATAGAAGTTATATGCATTTAAAAATTGGACCTATCAGGAGGCTTATAATCATTTTGGCAACACTGCCATGTTTAGCCTCCTGGAAATTAAACTGAAATATTATGATCTGTACGTGTGCCAATTTTGAAATAGCTCCCATTCATACTTTCCAAGATATCCAACATGGAGCTCAAATTTCAATTGCGATTTTTTAGCAGTTGGTAGCACTGACATCATTTTCAAATATGGCCGTGAGATATTCAGGTATAGATCTTTACTCCTACCAAATTTTGTTTCGATTGCTGCAGCCGTTTAGGAGTTGATAGGGGGGGACACACACACAGCCAGACAGACAGAAGGACAGACAGACAGACAGACAGACAGACAGACAGACAGACAGACAGACACACACACATTTGCCCGATCTCATAAGTCTACTTTTTCCTCATTTTTGCAAAATGTGAAAAGTAGGCTAAAAATGCAACACCAGGACGGAATCATCAAAATGCAATGACATTTGGTGATGGTGGTGGCGGCGGCGTTGGTGTTGGTTGTTGTTAATTATGATGATGATGATAATTGTTGTTTTAAGGGGCCTAACATCTAGGGTATCGGCCTCTGATGATCTGGGTGATAGCGAAAATGAGAATGAAATGGAAACCAGAACGAAAATTATGTGAGACGGAAAATACGTACAAAGAGAAACCCAGATGGAAACAACTCACAATATGGTCTTACAAAAGGGAATTTAAAACGAAAAGATTCACAAAAAGAATAGATTGAAAAAGACCCACAAAACGTAGGCTAGCTTCATAATACGTACAAAATGCAATGTAGCGTCGAAATACTTACAAAATGCAACTGAAATTCAAAATACTTACAAAATGCAAATGAGATCGAAAATACGTACAAAATGCAATTGAAATTGAAAATACACAATGCAATTCAGATTGAAATATCCCAGTTCCAAACCAAATTATTCACAAAGTGCAATTGAAATTCAAAATACTTACAAAATGCAATTGAAATTGAAAAAGGTTACAAAATGTACGTTAGAGTCAAACGACTCGTGTGGATTGATAATACTTACAAAATGCAATTTAGATTGAAAATACTTGACAAAATATAATTTAGATTCAAAATACCCACAAAATGCAATTGAGAATCTGAATATGTACAAAATGCCCACCAAACAAAATGCAATTTAGACTCAAAATTCGTGCGAAATGCGGTTTTTGTTGAAAATAATTACAAAATGCAATTGAAATTCAATATACTCACTAAAAGGCCCGGCCACCTGCATTGAAAGACTTACTAAAAAGCAATTTAGATTGTCAATCTTTACAAAATGCAATTGAGGTTGAAAACAATCGCGAGATGTAATTTAGATCGAAAAAACTTACAAAATGCAACGTAGATTATAAATCGCTAAAAGGGAATTTAGATACACGGTGAACCAAGTAACAAAAACAGTGCGGGAATCTTAAAGAGAAAAGGAAATATAAGGAAAAGAGAGGAGAGGAGAGGAGAGGGGAGAGAGGAGAGGGTCCGCCCCAAAGGTAAGGGACAAAAGGGGAAAACGGACCAAGCACAGGAATCCCTCGGGGTCGCCAACTCCCGAACTCACCAGCCGTGAGCCCCTGAGGGTGTAGCATTATCTAGGGTGCACCAGAAGTGGTGGGGCTACATACACCCTGCCTCCTTAACCCTTAATTGACCTCGTGTGGTCCCTGGGACCTGAGACGTTTTTCTCATCTCCGTAAATGGAGTATTTTACCACCGATCGACTCCCCCCTCCCAGTACCTTCCTGAAGTCGCGCCAGGCAGGCTGTGGTGAAATGACGTGAACGTGTGGTCATTCGGTATGTAGGTATTTAATTGGTCGTGGTCCGTGGGACCACACGAGGTCAGCTTCGTAACTTTTTTAAAAAATTCTGACTGAGTCTAATCTGCCTTTATTCTGATGAATCTTGGCATAATGGACCATTATAAACCTCCCCAGTTGGCATAATGTGCAATCCACGAATTTTGAGAATGTTGTTACTGACTGGCTGCAAGTGGATGAAGAGATACAACAAAATGTGGCACACTCCTAAGAGCGTATGGTTACCCATCTACAGCATGCTTCAGAGGAAGAATATTCAGACCAAGATGATGCCGAATATATATACCCAGTGATCAGGACACAGCTCCAGAAGTAAGCGCATCTGAAAATGAAGACGCAGAGGTTGAAGGTGAGGACGCGGCAACTGAAAAAAGCAATACACGGGGACAGTTTTTCTACTATGGCGCTCGGGGATATTTAGATGATATATTTGTGTGTTAAAGGACATTACATTTAATTGCCAAACTTGAAAGTTGGTATTTTTTCTTAAGCAAAGACTGAAGCCTTACTATAATGGTAATAATTTTATTTTTGTGCGTTTAAAAATCTCAATATACTATATTTACGTCTGTATCTTGTCTCATTTGCATTAATATGAATGTAAATACAATGTTATTTAAATCAGTAAAAAAGAAAACAACATCTTTTCCAAAATATATTGTCTTAAATTCCGTGGTCCGTGGGACCACACGAGGTTATTAGTGTGAGTTTTTTCCACGAGCTCAATTAAGGGTTAAGGGCCTTGAGCACAAGGCAGGAGGTAAAAGGAAAAGAAAAAGAAGGCTAACCCCTCACATGAGGAAGGTATCAGGAAAGATGAGACAAGGGCCAATTAAGGCGGGAAAATGAAAGACTCCCTAGGCCTCGGATAACCTAATACCGTCGGGGTCGGAAGAGAACAAGAGGTGACCAAGGGAGGTCGACAGGAAAGAAGACGGAGAGGAGCCCGGCACAAGTAAGTGGAAGCTGTTGTTAATTAGTAGCGATATCTTGATCATCAGCCCCGTGTACTTAGGTGTGTGTTGAATTTGTCGTCGAGGCTTGACTTTATTTAATTTCTATGAGGCATAGGGCTTTAGCGATACTCCACCTAGCGCGGCAAGTCTCCACTTCGCTCCAGGTCTGCGACATATAGTTTTTGGTAGTCCTTTTCCAGGTCCGCCGCGCGCTGATTGCTCATGCTCCAGAGGTCTTCATTTGGAGATGCGATCCAGAAGACTGAGACAGCTTGGTCTCCTGGCGGGATACAACCATCCGCCGTCCCCATGCAGCATTCCTCTCAAACCTGAAAATCCCAACTTCCTAGCCTACTCAGAATGTCCCCTCTCACTAGGAAACAATATCCCACGTAAACATTTATTTTGTTCAAACCTAATGCATAATGAATAACAAATGTGCTCTAGAGTCTGGATAATGTGTTTCTACTAGTGATTGAAGTGTTAAAAGATTGTGTCACTGGAAGGTCCTTTGCAGGGCGCCAAATCTAAGGTTGGGAGAAAGATGGAAATGTTTTGTTTTTAGCTCAGGCTATTGGGTTGGTGCACAAGTCCCATTCTTATGAGAATAACATTCAGTACCGGTACATTACATTACAAGGCTGATTCACGTCATAAATAAATGTCACTCGGTGTAATCACCATCTTTCTTAAAGACCGCCAGCCAGCGTTGTGTGATCGCATTCCAAAATGTGTGCCAAATTCCTGCGTTATTTGGCGACCAACTGATTTAGGCGGTCTTCATCAAAAAAAGGCTCTCCTGAACTTGGTTCATCACACAAGTCGAATGTTCTCTCTCGGAAACGCGAAAACCATTTCCTCTCAGCGAATGCCTTCCTCCCCACAGAACTTTTTCTCGTGGCTTCTGCAGCACTAGATCGTTGATTAAACTCGAATAGTAAAATGTGTCGGAAGTGTTGACACTCCTCACTGATTAGCCTTGAAAGTGGCCTAAAACAGAGTTGACAACCTCTCAAACCTGAAAATCCCAACTTCCCACTCAGAATGTCCCTTTTCACGAGAAAATATCCCACGTTAACATCTATTTTGTTCAAAACAAATGTATAATGAATACAAAATGTGCTCTAGAGTCTCAATAATGTGTTTCTAATTGCAGTACCATATATGCGATAAAATTGATTGTAACAAAACACAAAACTGTCTTGCAAACCAACATTATCATACACTTAAACATTCACTTTATAGACGTTTTTATTCATTTAAAGATTGAGATGTTTATCTTTCCCTGTATAAGTCTTTGAATTTGTTTTAAACATGAAAATTTCACAAAAACACAAAACATAAGTAGTAATCTCCAAAAGCACACAAAACTGTCTGTTGTCGTGAAAGGTTTATTTGTATTCTATGGGCATGAGTGAATCGTACCTATTGTGCACGTGTGCTCAGCTGATGATATATGACATCGGCCAAATATCACAAATTCACCTCACTTTTTGCAAACAACTCCCTTTATCCCTTTCCTAAAAATATTTGTCTAAATGTCCCACAATTTGGGACAAATCCTACCCGTCTATTGAGAACACCTCGTTGGCCACAGTAGTTTTACATTGTTGCTATTTTCCACAACCTGTGAGTAGTCTACTAATTGTTTAACCAGGTCAACTTTCCTTCTCCACGGCCATGCGGGCACCTGTAGCAGGAACCTTCTGAATACTCCCTATTTCATCCATATTCTGACGGAGTTGGCATCTCTTTCTCCGCATCTCCCAGCCTATTTTATTATTGAGAAAAGGTAAACATCCAGCAGCGTAACCGAGCGAGTCACGTCTGAAACCACAACCTGCTCCCTGACATCGACTATTCTGAGCGTGGTTTTCCGCTTTCCCCTACGGCTTTACTGGGATAGTCCCGGTTACATACACTTCCACAGTGCTATTTTTTTTCAGGGGGAACGCGAACCCCTTAAATATCTGAAAACTGTTTAAGAAAAAGTTACAGCCAGTCTGAAAGACTATACTTTATATCATTTCAAATGACGCATGCTACAAATGCTACACACGTTAGAAAGGCAGGAGGGCTTCTCGCTTCGCTCGAAGCCCCAGGACTCTTTCAACAGACTCCATTACCCATTAACTTAGGCTTCCCGCGCGGGGAACGGAGAGTGGGAGGTGCACTCTGCTGTATGTCTCCGTCTCCGTATCGCATAACGACATAGCCCAGGAGTAAACTCAGACTCAGTGCATATGCACTGAACAACATAATGACGTCTCCGTATCGCATAACAACCTTAGGAAACTCAGACTCGGTGCATATGCACTGAACAACATGATGACGTCATATGCTCAAGTGCAACCTTAGTACATTTCGTCTCCGAAACCGTAACGCATAACGGTAAACCAAAGCATAACGATGAAGTCGACAAGATCATTAGAAATGATAAAAAATATTGCTGCATTTGTATGTAGACCAGCAAATATAACTTTCGACTTCATCGATCAGCGGGCGTCAACGCACTGTACTCAACAACTCGAGGAGATTTCGAGTAATCCTCGATTTAAATGTATCGAATCAGTTTGTTTTGGTCGGCAACTCGGCACTCCGTTCTTATAAGCACGCAGCCTATTGTTTGCAGGCGGGGTGGATTGTTATTTTGTACGTGTGGTTAGTTTTGAAGGATGAAGAAATAACGAACTATTTAACATCAACCCAGACATCGAAAAAGCTGAAAGTCAATGATTCGAACACAAACAAT
This sequence comes from Meconema thalassinum, assembly GCA_946902985.2. Classification (NCBI taxonomy): domain Eukaryota; kingdom Metazoa; phylum Arthropoda; class Insecta; order Orthoptera; family Tettigoniidae; genus Meconema; species Meconema thalassinum. The sequence goes on from OX336393.1 coordinate 413,360,551, forward strand.
GACCGGATTTTGTAAATTGCCAAAAATTGCAAGATCGTGATGTTTTATCTACTACAGTTGAGAGTACCGGTACCGTACCCCTTATTTTAGCCTATTTTCATTTTATGAAAAAAAAAATAGGCTTATGAGATCACCTTTTGTCCGTGTGTCTGTGTGTGCGTGTGTGATTCTTGTGTGTGTCCCTAATAAATTCTAAACGGCTGGAGCGATTTCAATGAAACTCGGTAAGATCATAGTACCATTCTGGCCGACCCCGACCGTACCCTTCAAATGTTATTATGTGTCACCAATCCAACATGGAGGCTGTGCGAAATATTTCACTGGCAATCAGTATCTCCGAAACTATTACCAATATCACCCTGAAATTTTGTACGGTGATAAAGGGAACTACTATAAGTTCAACTATGAGACTTTCGAAAACCTGGTAAGTACAAAACCATCATGGCGGCCAGGCGAAGTTGAGACTTTTAGATAGACTTTTCTCGGGATATAACCATCCAAACGTAATGAAACATGGTACAGCAAATGTTTATACACATTGTTATACACTGGCGTCTAATTTAGTTCAATTGTTTATATAACCTCAAAATGGCGGCTGTGCGAAATATTTAACTGGCATTCAATATCTCCGAAACTATTTATGATATCACCCTGAAATTTTGTACGCTGATAAAGGGTACTGCTACAAGTTTATCTATGTAACTTTCAAAAACCTGTTAAGTACAAAACGAACATGGCGGCCAAGCGAAGTTGAAACATTTTAATAGACTTTTCTCGTGATTTAACCATCTAAGCGCCATGAAATGTGGTACAGTAAATGATTATACATATTGTAATGCACTGGCATCTATTTTAGTTCAATTGTATACATAACCTCAAGATGGCGGCTGTGCGAAATTTTAAAATTAAGTTTTTATTTCTTGTGTGGTAATTATGCGATCTAAGTGAAAGTTAATAATGAAGCTACGCAATAATGTTCCTTTAATAGTACATAACTCTATGGACTATACATATAACAATCCAAAATGGCGAGCATCCGAAATATTTTCACGGTTGTCAATATCAACGAATTTTTTACAACAATCAAACTGAATTTTTTAATGTTCATAGAGACTATGAACATCAGTTTACCTATATGACTTTCAGTAACCTGGTGAGCACAAGTCCAACATGGCGGCGACGCGAAGTATGAATATTTAAATGGACGTTTCTCGCGATTTAACCATCCGAGTGCAGTGAAACTTGGCACGTTAAATGCTTATAGAAACATTAATCCACTGGCATGTAATTTATTTCAATGGTTTTCATAACCTCAAGATGGCAGCTGTGCGAAATTTTAAAATCTCGTTTTTACTTCTTGTGTCCTAATCATGCGATTGAAATCTGAATACCACACGTACACAATAATCTTCATGTAATAGTACATAAATAAAAATCGAAAATGGCGACCATCTGAAATATTTATACGGTTCTCAATATCTACGAATCTATCACAACAATCAAACTGAAATTTTGTATGTTGATAGAGGCAATTAACATTAGTAGGATATAAGAAAATAGGCTGTATAGTTCTTCACGGAACTACTTGTTTTTTATAAAAAACACTGAGTATAAGTCTTGGATTATTAAGCAAAGCCCTAAAAGTGGACCGAAATTTCATCGGGCAGAAATATTAGAAGGAGCAGGGAGCTCTATCGGCAATTTTAAATAAAGGGTGAGAGGTGCGGATTGGTTTATTCATTAGTTTTTAGGGCGAAGTGGACCTTGAAAAATATTAGTAATTTTTACAATAGTAATAAGTGTTAAGAATAAATAATTTACTAATATGAGTCATCATTAGTAAAGATGTGTCTTTGTAAAAAATGTTTTAAGTGTTGAAATTTATATTTATGTTCCAATCATCATAGAATTAACTCAGCGTTTTATTTTTAAGGGTCGACCAGTCAAGAATTTGATAGACTTCATGGGCGCCCGCAGGGAGGGGCAAGGTGGGGCCGTGCCCCCCCCCCCCCCTGGAATTCCGAGAATGTTGATATTCGATCGTTCACTGTCACCAGTTTATTTCATAAATTGAAGTTTCTGATAATCAACTGACAAATGTCACAATAAACAAGAAGTTCCGTGACGAACTAAAGAGCCTACTTTTCATGCCAATGATTATTCTCCAGTATATGAACCTATCTAGAATAATGACGAAATTAAGTTGATAATATCGAAATGTCTAATTAGTTCGAAATATTCCTGGTATAATGTAGCCTAATAGAGCACTACAGTTGGCAGCCCTGGTGACTGAATATATTCTTAGTTCCATCTCTTAAGGTACAGAATACAAAATGTGGTTGAAGTCCAATGGACGTTACATGCACCTAGTGATGTGGGCCGGGTAAATACCCACTGGGAAGGTAAATATAAATTGGGTATTTACCCGGGTATTTATTCAGTGGTCATTTAAATACCCAAAATGAGGGTATTTTCAGTTTGTTGAGCTTTGTACAACACTTTTTGATGTGTTGATGAAGTGTTGGACAAAGAAGAACTGAAAAACAGGTATTTGATGCCTTAAATTGAAATCAGGAACAATATTGATCCTTAAAAACTTAAAAAAGGAAAATGGACATCCGGGTATTTTTGGGTATTCATATGTTTTGGCACTGAAATCTTGTCTTTAAGTCTGTTTTTTTCTGTAAACTAAAGTAAAATATTGGATAAAACCTTTTGGTTGTTTTGTGTTTTAAATTCTGAATGAATACCAAGGTCGAGTTTTATTACGGTACTGGAATGAGCAACAAAGATGTGGGAGGGAAAAGCTATATATATATGAATGATATTACAAACTGTTCTGAAAAACATATACAGTGTGTTGAAAACTGTATACTACACCTTTTGTAGAACTTGGCCAATGCTCTGAATAAATTTCCCTCAACTTTTATCTCAATGTTTGCAAAAAGGCCTAGTTCAATTCTAACCCTGAATTGTTCAGGTTATAACTATTGAATTTTATCTCCTCATCTAATTCCCAATTCTAATTCTGTTTTTAAGTCCCAATTCCAATTAAATTTAATTTTATTAACTATCTAATGTTGTTACATTTTGTAAAACGTTGATGTAGAATAGTTTGCTTACCGGTACCCCCCTTTTTTAAGGTTCAACTTATCACGACACAGGATTTTTAATTTTAAAAAATCGAAAATACCCGGGTATTTACCCAAATTGGGTATTTACCTGAGTATATACCCTCGATATTTACCCCTATTTATAAATACCTGGGTATTTTACATCACTACATGCACCTAGACATTGGATCTATCAGCATGCGTAAAAGCATGTTGGCAACAATGTCATGGATGTACTGGTTAGAAATAATCGGAAATATTATGATATCTTGTTGTGCCAATTATGGATGAAATCCATTTGTTAGAATAGAAGTTACAAGTAATTTAAAAATTGGTCCTAACAGCAGGCATAGAATAATGTTGGTAGCACTGACGTATATTAATTATTCCAAATTAATCTAGAATGTCAGCTGCTATACGTGTGCAAAGTATAGGGCTGTTGGCTTGCACACTTCCTGATATATTGATATTAGGGTAAAAATATAGACAGCATTTATTAACAGTTGGCAGCCCTGATTGCTCTTAAGAATACTTATAGTCATGTCTGTTATGTTACACATAGCACATACGAAATTTGGTTGAAATGCAATTGATAGTATAGAAGTTACATGTATTTAAAAATTGGTCCTATCAGCAGGCTTAGAATCATGTTGGTAGAACTGAAGTATATAAGTTATTCCAAAATTAATCTAAAATGTCAGGTACTATACGTGTGCATAGTTTACAGCTGTCGGCTTGCATACTTTCCGATATATTGGTATTTGGATAAAAGAATAGAGAGATCAATTATTAACAGTTGGCAGCCCTGGTGGCTCTTAAGAACACGCTCAGTCATATCTGTTTATGTACACATATTACATACAAAATTTGGTTGAAATCCAATTGATAATGTAGAAGTTATAGGCATTTAAAAATTGGACCTATCAGAAGGTTTAACATTATTTTGGTAGCACTTACATGTATAGCCTCCTAGAAATTAAAATGAAATAGTATTATCTACATGTGTGCCAATTTTGGAATAGCTCCCATGCATACCTTCCAAGATATCCAATATGGAGCTCAAATTTCTAGTGCGTTTTTTCAGCAGTTGGTAGCACTGACAGCATTTTCAAATATGGACGTGAGATATTCCGGTATACAGCTTTACTCATACTAAGTTTGGTTTCGATTGCTGCAGCCGTTTAGGAGTTGATAGAGGGGGACACACACACAGCCAGACAGACAGAAGGACAGACAGACAGACAGACAGACACACATTTTCCCGGATCGATCTCATAAGTCTACTTTTTCTCATTTTTGCAAAATGTGAAAAGTAGGCTAGTAAAAAACTTCTTTAATGTTGCTGACATAATATGTATTTATATTAAAAAATGTATGTTTCTAATGATGTCATGCACTGGACCACCAATGGAAACAAAAAAAATTCAATATGGGTACCGGTATGCCTAGTGTAAATACCGTATGTTTACCCAACACTATCTAAATTGGTTAGGCTGGCTACTACTTTCGCCATCTCACTTTGGCAGTGACCGTATGAAAGCACGTTCTGGAAATATTTTTATACATTGCAACACCGATAGCTGATTTCATCCCCTAAAACGAGGTTCTCTTTGCCGACTAGTAAAACACTGGTCCCTTAAGGTCGCGCTTACAATATAGGGTCATTTACTGTATTCAGGCCCGTAATTACGGGGGAGCAAACAGGGCAGCTGCCTAGGGCGGCAGGTTTTAGGGGCGGAAGAAAATCTGGAAAACTGTACAAAACTGCTTGGGCATTAAACGCCAAGTTGTTAAAGTTTAACACCCTCGACACACACACATTCGCTCACTCACACACGTCTGGCTGCGTTGCTCAGGGGTAACGTTCTCGCTTACTGAACCCAAGGTTGCAGGTTCGAAACCTGGCGCAGTCAGCTGGCATTTGAGGGTGCGCAAATGCGAGGGAGCCGTGTCAGTACATTTACTGGCACGTTAAAGATTCCCTTCGGGGCAAAATTCCGGCACCCCGGCGTCTCTAAAAGGCAGAGTAGTTAAAAGGGACGTAAAACCAATAACATTATTATTTATTATTCACTCACACACACACTCACACACACATACACTCTCTCACACACTCACACACACATACACTCACACACTCACACACTCACACACACATACACTCACACACACACTCACACACACATACACTCACACTACACTCACACACACACATACATATAAGTAGTGGAGTAAGGCGGTTTCTAACGCACTCATTTTATTTGTACCCGACTGTACATGTTAAAATAATTAATATCTCGCAAACCGATGGTCGGATGTTGACATATGAGGTGTCGTTGGACTCGGGTTGACGCCCTCTTTCCAATGGACCACTCATTTCAACCCCTAAATAAAACCTACCCCTACTAGGGGGTGAAATTGTAATTTTTTAGTGAAAGCCTCTTTTCAAATGTGACATGTATAAGCTGCACTGCTAAAATGAACTTAAACGTGGTTGCTCATATCGCGCATGCGTTTTTCTGGCTGCCGCTATGGATGAACATTTTTGTTTTTTTGTTTTTTACGCATGCGCACTGGGGATTTTTGTAAGAGGGCGAGCTCTTTGAAAAAAATGATTGATAAGAAGAGGTTTTGGTGGTGAGGAGAGAGCCAGATAGTCGCCTACTTTCCTACGACGTTTGCCGATATCTCTCGAACGCAAGGTCGGATTTGGACGTGTGACGTGTCAAATCGCTTGTCTCAAAGCCCTATATATGTTATTAATAGGTTAAAGTTTTGAGAATGAGGGAAACAGGCGTTTTGGGGTAAAATTATGATTTTAGACTTTTTCTGATATTTCACGAATGCCTGGTCGGATTTGGTCCTATGACGTGTCAAATGGCTTGTCTCGAAACCCTCTTTATTTTGGTAATAGGTTAAAGTTTTTGAGAATGAGGGAAACAGAATTTTTTGTTGTAAAACCGTGATTTTAGACTTTTTGTTATATCTCACAAACCAATAACGCCAGAGACGTATACGAGGGGTCGTAGGACTCGGGGTGACGCCCCTTTCCTCTCTCTTTTCGAATATAGTATTTATGTTTAAAAAAATGCGAAAGGGCCTAACGACACTTATGTTGAAAACATTTTAGTTTTTAAAACTTTTTCTTTTAATCTGTCTAAAATGTTCATGACGAGTGGTTGTAGATAGAAAGAGACGATACCACTGGACACGTGTTTCAACGAAGCTATTACTGGCCACGGTGGTGATATACCAATACAGTATTCGCTATTTCGATGAGACGGCGGGTCGAGGGTTCGTTTTCTGATTTTTCCTATGATGGAATTCCTAATTCCTAAACCCCCTGAAGGGGGTCTTTAACGTGTAAACGATTATGAGTGACATGACAAATGATAATTCCTTGATCCGATGAAGTTGGCTTTAGATAGAACAAACAGAACTTGGTTATATGTTGCTTGAAGTGAGTATAGAAAACAAACTTGCTGGGGCAGACTGACAGGATGTGAATGTTATTTGATCTTATTGGAATGCATTGACTTGACAGGGCAATGAAAAAAAGCACAGAGATGCTGAGGACACTTGAAGGTCAAACGATATGGCAACCATGGTGGGAGGGGGAAGCTAGGATGATGTCGCCGATCATGTTCAATGGATGAATTTATATTTTGCGAAGCATTGTTCGGAGAGGGTCATGGGACGACTTGTTTTAAGGGTATTTATTTTTTCGATGTTTCCTATGGTGGACTCATTGATTGAAATAATCCAAAACTGCTAGGGCATGGCCTTGAGATTTTATAAACCGATAATGGGATTTTGACATACAAGATCCACTCAGAACTTGACATGATGTCATTCTTTTTATGGCTTATGAATTTCCCCAAAAAAGACCCAAAACAACAAGATCATGGACTTTTGCTTTTCTTAATATATTGCAAACCCATAATGTAAGATGTTTACTGTGAGTGACGAAATCTAGCTAGGTAACGAAAGAATTATTGTAGGATATATGTATGGTGACTGACACGTCTTTGAACATTGGAACTTGTTTTCAGATCTGACTGTAGTACATAGGGAGTATAGGTTGTAGGCATGGATTGACAAACGGTGCACACAAAATTCAATTTATCGATTCAAGAATTAAGAGTAGACTATCATTAATTAATTGGTTAAAGAGTGTAGCTAAAAATAAAAAAATGGTGACTACATTAAACTAAACTGAACCAAGTCGAATCAAACCCAACCGAACCAAACCAAGCCTAAAGCAAACCAAACCTAATCAAGAACAAGCCAAGGGCTTAAGTGTAAAACTTGTGGGGGAATGCAGTCATTGGCAATGTCCAAAGGAAGGGATAACGCTCTACCTCTAGAGGGTAAGGTAAAGCTAGCGCATGGTGCTAATGCATATTCCCAAGTACATGAACCACACACACACACAACTATCCTATGCTGTTTTTATGAGTTAACTGTTAAAACTTACTCAGTGGTTACTGAGCAAGATGGTCGCTACACACAACAAGCTTTAAATACTTGAGGCTAATAATCTATACACACACACACACGCTTGTTCTAAACTAAACTGTCTTGCTGGCAGTGCTCACACAGTAGGCAAATGACAGAAATGCTTGGCTAACAGAAATACAATCATTTTCGTTTGTCTAATGTTACCAGCTAACCATTACATGCTATAGTGGTGAGCACATGTGCCTCTTGCACTGGAGATCGTAACTCGATTTCTAGCTCTAAGGCCTAGAATGAATCAAACTAAGAAAGAAGGGTATGGTGACGCAGTGGTTAAACTGTTAGCCTTTCACTAAGGTAGACTAGGGTTTGATTTTAGGTTAATATACATGTCATTAACAAACAAACAAACAAACAAACAAACAAACAAAAAAAGCAGAGATAATGTTTAAAACTGATTACACTTGTCTCTTTTCAAATTATTACTTAGATTGCAAATACAAAGGTGGACTGGGTTTGATATTCAGTTAATGCTGCCTATCGCATACTAGCCTGTAAGAAAGCCAAACAAGCAAAAGGCGTAGGTAGAGCAGTGGTAAAATCGCTATGTGTAGAGAACTACCTAACGGTTTTATGAACTGGCAATGGTATGTCGCATAAACAGTGCAGGATACAATCCAGCAACCATAATTTGTATCTTGTGGAGCAGAGAAAACATATATATAGAGAAAGATATAGAAAGCTAGTGTATGTATGGGTAGCATTGATAATTTGACCAGAGAAAATACGATGAGGTAGGGTGGGGAGAGGGAGAATTAACACTTATATATGAATGAATGGTAAATAGTATTTTAGTTTTTTTTCCCCAATAGTTTTGTTTTTTAAATGCAGTGGTAGATAGTCGTTATTTTGTAAAACATTCTTACTTGCAGTAGTAATAAGACTCTATGGTTTCGCTAACACATAGATAGACTGTATTATTGCCATGGTCAAGCACTCACATTAAGATCATTTACAAAATCATAAAATGAAAAATAAAAAATCTTGTTTTGGAAATATCGTTTTTCAACATACACAAAATAAATATATAAAAAATTTGTAAACAGCAAAATGGAAAATCCATGGTCAAGCACTCACATTAAGATCATTTACAAAATCATAAAATGAAAAATAAAAATCTTGTTTTGGAAATATCGATTTTTTTCAACATACACAAAATAAATATATAAAAAATTTGTAAACAGCAAAATGGAAAATCCATGTTTCCATATAGACAAAATTTAAAAACCTTAAACGGACATTTAAGAAAATATATATAAATGGGAAATTGACAAATGTGTAAATATGAAAATGGAAAAATCCATGTTTCCATATCATGAAATTGAAAAACATCAAACTGTCATTTTAAAAAATGCAAATGGAAAATTGACAAATTGCAATGTGTGAAATGTGAAATTGAACAAATGGCTATCATTATTTAAAAAAAAAAAGAACATGGTGCTCTATGGTTGAGGTGTGAATCAAACCCTTTCTACTTATTTGGACCACCCGAGACTGAGTAGACTAGTTTAAGTTGTCATACCACTTTTAAAAGTTTGTGTTAAATCTAGGAATTGAACCCAAGAGCTTGTAGGGGAGATCAAAGGTTATAATATGTTAAACAGATAGCCTTGAATGAAGGGTGTGGTAGCTATATAGAGATGAGACGTTACGCTCGGGGCAGGGAGGCATGGAGATCTGCATCAAACCAGTCAAAGGACTAAAGACTCAAACAACAACATGTACGTTCACCAAAATAATGTTGTGTAACGGTAAATGTTAGTCAACGAACAGTAATGCATTACTAAAACCCATGACACGATACCTAAGAGCTTTTCTAAAATGATTTTAAAATGCCTTTAACCCTATATTGAACACCCAGTTCACAAAACTCATAACTGCAATGTTATGGTAAAACAAAACAAAATCTATATTTCAAAACAAACAAGTGGTTTAGTCAATGTATACTGGAAAAAGTTTTGTAAACACTCAAGTCCTCAAGACCAATTAAATTAGTAACTGTCAGGTTGGCCGAGTGGTTAAGGTGTTTGACTTAAGATCAAATTTCTGTATAAGGAAGCAAGGGTTCGAATCCCTTACCTGACATAACTATTGCCTTAACATGGCTTGGCCACACTGTATTATTATGATACTCAGTACACAAACCATAGATATAGTGTATTGTTTAAGGCCACTCTCTTTCTGAACATAGTCAGAGACTGTTAATGGTTAACAATTGTATTAATAGTGGGACATGGGGATAGCAATTAAGAAAAAACAGCCAATACCCATACAATATTTTTATTCATTTTAGTTTTTTTTACAATAGTTACACACTGAATAAAACTTTTTATCTCTTTACCATTGTTTGATATAGATTTTAAACACAACGCTTGTTGTAGATCCTTTTACAACTTTCTCTAGGTACTCTTGTTCTTAAAAACTGGGGAAGCCGCAATGGTTTTATGGACATTAAATCCTCATTCTCTTCTTTTTCATCATTATCATCATCATTATTATAAATATTATCTTTATAATTATTATAGTCATTGTCACCATCATTATCATCATCATCATCATCCTCAACATCACTAGAACTATCCAATTCCATTTTTTCCTTTTCAAAAGGGATCTCTTGAAGAGTCTGTGTTGCTTTTGATAGTGTTACGGGTTTATTGAACGTTGACAACTGTCCTAACATGACTTTTTGAGGAGATAAATGTTTTTTCATAAGGAAGTCACTATGTTGAGTAACACTATGTTTTTGTCGGACTTGCTTTTTCTTGTTCTTTTGATTATGTTTTGTTAACACTAACGGTGTTTCATTTGGTATACCACATTGATGAGTACCCACACTTAAGACCTCACCATGTTTACTTTTTAGATGACCTAGACATTTTGTTGTTCTTTGTTTTGAGCACTGCCAAAATATGATGCCATTCGCATTTTCTCGCTTATAGTTATAAGAGTACCCATGATACAGGGCACGTGGTTTACCTTTATTGGTTATAGTATATTCCATAGTAGTCACTGACTTGTATAGTCGATCCGCCTACTACAAAGGTCTGAACACTTGTGGTGAAAGAATGATGTTGTGTTGACGTTTTATGCAGGATAATGTTGGTGGCATATGTGGGTGGCTTATGTAAATGACATGTGTTGTTGGCTGATTTTGGTGGCTTATGTTGATGGTTTATGGTGGTGGCTTATGTTGATGGCTTATGTTGGTGGCTTATGTTGATGACATATGTTGGTGACTTATGTTGATAGCTTATGTTGGTGGCTAATGTTGATGACTTATGTTGTTGGCTTATGGTGGTGGCTTATGTTGATGGTATATGTTGCTGGCCTATGTTGATGGTTTATGTTAATGGCTTAGGTTAATATCTTAGGTTGATGGCATAAGTTGATGGCTTATGTTGGTGGCTTATGGTGGTGGCTTATGCTGGTGGCTTATGCTAGTGGCTTATGGTGGTGGTTTATGGTGGTGGCTTATGTTGATGACATATGTTGGTGGCTTAAGTTGGTGGCTTATGTTGGTGGCTTATGGTGGTGGCTTATGGTGGTGGGTTATGGTGGTGGATTATGGTGGCTTATAGTGGTGGCTTATGGTGGTGGTTTATGGTGGTGGCTTATGTTGATGACATATGTTGGTGGCTTATGGTGGCTTATGGTGGTGATTTATAGTGGTGGCCTATGTTGGTGGCTTATTTTTGGTGGTTTACGTTAATACCTTATTTGTAATGGCTTATTTGACAAGTTATTGTTGTCAATGTATTTAGAGGATTTTTCTCTTGGTTTTGGAAAGTATCTCAACTCTTTTTTATGGTAGCATAATGCTTACCGCCATGTTTGTAAGCAACAACAACACACTAAAATTCCAAGAATCCAAAGTACTCTAAGGTTAATGATTGTCTCTCAACTCCATTCAACGTCTAGTCAAAAAACATTATATATTTTTCACATTTTACAAAAAAGGTAAATTGGGAAAGTAAGCTATATGTTTAAACTGAAAATCATATCAAATCATATGCTAACTCCAACACCTACGTCTACCCCAATCTCAGTCAAAAAAATTTAATATTCTTCAAATTTTTCCAAAACAGTATTTGGAAAGTAGGCCATATTTTGAAAACTAATCATCCTATAAAGTCATATATATATATACTGAAACCAATGGCTTTTATATCCTTAATCTTAAGAACAAAATATGGAATTTTTGACATTTTTTCCAAAAATGTTCATTTTAAAACGGGGCTATATTTTGGAAACTAGGAATTTTACAAGAAAGTTTGTTTAACGTAAATGGCAGGTATTTACCCCCACTACCCGCAAACCAAGTCCCAGGTCTCTGGGGAAAAATCCAAAAAAAGTTCAATTTGGAAAGTAGGCAATATTTTGAAAACTAATCATCCTAAAAAGTCATATATAGACTCAAACCAATGGCTTTTATGTCCTTAATTGGTAGAACAAAACTTAACATTTTTTCAGTTTTTCCAAAAAAGTCCAATTTTCAAAAATTGTCTATATTTTGGGAACTAAGAATTTTACAAAAAAGTTTGTTTAACGAAAATGAAAGGTCTTTACCCCCCTCTACCCAAAACATAAATTTCAGGTCCCTAGGACAAAAACTGTGCAGTATATATATATATATATTTTTGGGGGAGGGGGTCTATATTCACTTTACCTCCCCACTTCACAAGATGGCGGCCATAGCTTAACTTAACCTAGCCTAACCGAACCTGACCTACGAGGTGTGATCAAAAAGTTCCAAAAATGTGGCTGCAACTTAACCAAACCTAGCCTAGCCTAACCTAACCTCCCTGTTGACTAGCCCCCTTTGGACGGGTCCTTTTTGAAGGGAGTCATTTTTTTTACGTGTCCCGGAGGACGGGTCCTTGTTGACGGGTCCCTGTGGCGGGTCCTTTGGACTGATCCCTATGGACTGGCCTTGCATTTTATCCAAATTATGTCAAAGGGGACCCGCCACTGGGACCCGTCAACAAGGACCCGTCCTCCGGGACACGTAAAAAAAATGACTCCCTTCAAAAAGGACCCGTCCAAAGGGGGCTAGTCAACAGGGAGGTTAGGTTAGGCTAGGCTAGGTTTGGTTAAGTTGCAGCCACATTTTTGGAACTTTTTGATCACACCTCGTAGGTCAGGTTCGGTTAGGCTAGGTTAAGTTAAGCTATGGCCGCCATCTTGTGAAGTGGGGAGGTAAAGTGAATATAGACCCCCTCCCCAAAAAATATATATATATATATATACTGCACAGTTTTTGTCCTAGGGACCTGAAATTTATGTTTTGGGTAGAGGGGGGTAAAGACCTTTCATTTTCGTTAAACAAACTTTTTTGTAAAATTCTTAGTTCCCAAAATATAGACAATTTTTGAAAATTGGACTTTTTTGGAAAAACTGAAAAAATGTTAAGTTTTGTTCTACCAATTAAGGACATAAAAGCCATTGGTTTGAGTCTATATATGACTTTTTAGGATGATTAGTTTTCAAAATATTGCCTACTTTCCAAATTGAACTTTTTTTGGATTTTTCCCCAGAGACCTGGGACTTGGTTTGCGGGTAGTGGGGGTAAATACCTGCCATTTACGTTAAACAAACTTTCTTGTAAAATTCCTAGTTTCCAAAATGTAGCCCCGTTTTAAAATGAACATTTTTGGAAAAAATGTCAAAAATTCCATATTTTGTTCTTAAGATTAAGGATATAAAAGCCATTGGTTTCAGTATATATATATATGACTTTATAGGATGATTAGTTTTCAAAATATGGCCTACTTTCCAAATACTGTTTTGGAAAAATTTGAAGAATATTAATTTTTTTTGACTGAGATTGGGGTAGACGTAGGTGTTGGAGTTAGCATATGATTTGATATGATTTTCAGTTTAAACATATAGCTTACTTTCCCAATTTACCTTTTTTGTAAAATGTGAAAAATATATAATGTTTTTTGACTAGACGTTGAATGGAGTTGAGAGACAATCATTAACCTTAGAGTACTTTGGATTCTTGGAATTTTAGTGTGTTGTTGTTGCTTACAAACATGGCGGTAAGCATTATGCTACCATAAAAAAGAGTTGAGATACTTTCCAAAACCAAGAGAAAAATCCTCTAAATACATTGACAACAATAACTTGTCAAATAAGCCATTACAAATAAGGTATTAACGTAAACCACCAAAAATAAGCCACCAACATAGGCCACCACTATAAATCACCACCATAAGCCACCATAAGCCACCAACATATGTCATCAACATAAGCCACCACCATAAACCACCACCATAAGCCACCACTATAAGCCACCATAATCCACCACCATAACCCACCACCATAAGCCACCACCATAAGCCACCAACATAAGCCACCAACTTAAGCCACCAACATATGTCATCAACATAAGCCACCACCATAAACCACCACCATAAGCCACTAGCATAAGCCACCAGCATAAGCCACCACCATAAGCCACCAACATAAGCCATCAACTTATGCCATCAACCTAAGATATTAACCTAAGCCATTAACATAAACCATCAACATAGGCCAGCAACATATACCATCAACATAAGCCACCACCATAAGCCAACAACATAAGTCATCAACATTAGCCACCAACATAAGCTATCAACATAAGTCACCAACATATGTCATCAACATAAGCCACCAACATAAGCCATCAACATAAGCCACCACCATAAACCATCAACATAAGCCACCAAAATCAGCCAACAACACATGTCATTTACATAAGCCACCCACATATGCCACCAACATTATCCTGCATAAAACGTCAACACAACATCATTCTTTCACCACAAGTGTTCAGACCTTTGTAGTAGGCGGATCGACTATACAAGTCAGTGACTACTATGGAATATACTATAACCAATAAAGGTAAACCACGTGCCCTGTATCATGGGTACTCTTATAACTATAAGCGAGAAAATGCGAATGGCATCATATTTTGGCAGTGCTCAAAACAAAGAACAACAAAATGTCTAGGTCATCTAAAAAGTAAACATGGTGAGGTCTTAAGTGTGGGTACTCATCAATGTGGTATACCAAATGAAACACCGTTAGTGTTAACAAAACATAATCAAAAGAACAAGAAAAAGCAAGTCCGACAAAAACATAGTGTTACTCAACATAGTGACTTCCTTATGAAAAAACATTTATCTCCTCAAAAAGTCATGTTAGGACAGTTGTCAACGTTCAATAAACCCGTAACACTATCAAAAGCAACACAGACTCTTCAAGAGATCCCTTTTGAAAAGGAAAAAATGGAATTGGATAGTTCTAGTGATGTTGAGGATGATGATGATGATGATAATGATGGTGACAATGACTATAATAATTATAAAGATAATATTTATAATAATGATGATGATAATGATGAAAAAGAAGAGAATGAGGATTTAATGTCCATAAAACCATTGCGGCTTCCCCAGTTTTTAAGAACAAGAGTACCTAGAGAAAGTTGTAAAAGGATCTACAACAAGCGTTGTGTTTAAAATCTATATCAAACAATGGTAAAGAGATAAAAAGTTTTATTCAGTGTGTAACTATTGTAAAAAAAACTAAAATGAATAAAAATATTGTATGGGTATTGGCTGTTTTTTCTTAATTGCTATCCCCATGTCCCACTATTAATACAATTGTTAACCATTAACAGTCTCTGACTATGTTCAGAAAGAGAGTGGCCTTAAACAATACACTATATCTATGGTTTGTGTACTGAGTATCATAATAATACAGTGTGGCCAAGCCATGTTAAGGCAATAGTTATGTCAGGTAAGGGATTCGAACCCTTGCTTCCTTATACAGAAATTTGATCTTAAGTCAAACACCTTAACCACTCGGCCAACCTGACAGTTACTAATTTAATTGGTCTTGAGGACTTGAGTGTTTACAAAACTTTTTCCAGTATACATTGACTAAACCACTTGTTTGTTTTGAAATATAGATTTTGTTTTGTTTTACCATAACATTGCAGTTATGAGTTTTGTGAACTGGGTGTTCAATATAGGGTTAAAGGCATTTTAAAATCATTTTAGAAAAGCTCTTAGGTATCGTGTCATGGGTTTTAGTAATGCATTACTGTTCGTTGACTAACATTTACCGTTACACAACATTATTTTGGTGAACGTACATGTTGTTGTTTGAGTCTTTAGTCCTTTGACTGGTTTGATGCAGATCTCCATGCCTCCCTGCCCCGAGCGTAACGTCTCATCTCTATATAGCTACCACACCCTTCATTCAAGGCTATCTGTTTAACATATTATAACCTTTGATCTCCCCTACAAGCTCTTGGGTTCAATTCCTAGATTTAACACAAACTTTTAAAAGTGGTATGACAACTTAAACTAGTCTACTCAGTCTCGGGTGGTCCAAATAAGTAGAAAGGGTTTGATTCACACCTCAACCATAGAGCACCATGTTCTTTTTTTTTTTAAATAATGATAGCCATTTGTTCAATTTCACATTTCACACATTGCAATTTGTCAATTTTCCATTTGCATTTTTTAAAATGACAGTTTGATGTTTTTCAATTTCATGATATGGAAACATGGATTTTTCCATTTTCATATTTACACATTTGTCAATTTCCCATTTATATATATTTTCTTAAATGTCCGTTTAAGGTTTTTAAATTTTGTCTATATGGAAACATGGATTTTCCATTTTGCTGTTTACAAATTTTTTATATATTTATTTTGTGTATGTTGAAAAAAATCGATATTTCCAAAACAAGATTTTTATTTTTCATTTTATGATTTTGTAAATGATCTTAATGTGAGTGCTTGACCATGGATTTTCCATTTTGCTGTTTACAAATTTTTTATATATTTATTTTGTGTATGTTGAAAAACGATATTTCCAAAACAAGATTTTTTATTTTTCATTTTATGATTTTGTAAATGATCTTAATGTGAGTGCTTGACCATGGCAATAATACAGTCTATCTATGTGTTAGCGAAACCATAGAGTCTTATTACTACTGCAAGTAAGAATGTTTTACAAAATAACGACTATCTACCACTGCATTTAAAAAACAAAACTATTGGGGAAAAAAAACTAAAATACTATTTACCATTCATTCATATATAAGTGTTAATTCTCCCTCTCCCCACCCTACCTCATCGTATTTTCTCTGGTCAAATTATCAATGCTACCCATACATACACTAGCTTTCTATATCTTTCTCTATATATATGTTTTCTCTGCTCCACAAGATACAAATTATGGTTGCTGGATTGTATCCTGCACTGTTTATGCGACATACCATTGCCAGTTCATAAAACCGTTAGGTAGTTCTCTACACATAGCGATTTTACCACTGCTCTACCTACGCCTTTTGCTTGTTTGGCTTTCTTACAGGCTAGTATGCGATAGGCAGCATTAACTGAATATCAAACCCAGTCCACCTTTGTATTTGCAATCTAAGTAATAATTTGAAAAGAGACAAGTGTAATCAGTTTTAAACATTATCTCTGCTTTTTTTGTTTGTTTGTTTGTTTGTTTGTTTGTTTGTTAATGACATGTATATTAACCTAAAATCAAACCCTAGTCTACCTTAGTGAAAGGCTAACAGTTTAACCACTGCGTCACCATACCCTTCTTTCTTAGTTTGATTCATTCTAGGCCTTAGAGCTAGAAATCGAGTTACGATCTCCAGTGCAAGAGGCACATGTGCTCACCACTATAGCATGTAATGGTTAGCTGGTAACATTAGACAAACGAAAATGATTGTATTTCTGTTAGCCAAGCATTTCTGTCATTTGCCTACTGTGTGAGCACTGCCAGCAAGACAGTTTAGTTTAGAACAAGCGTGTGTGTGTGTGTATAGATTATTAGCCTCAAGTATTTAAAGCTTGTTGTGTGTAGCGACCATCTTGCTCAGTAACCACTGAGTAAGTTTTAACAGTTAACTCATAAAAACAGCATAGGATAGTTGTGTGTGTGTGTGGTTCATGTACTTGGGAATATGCATTAGCACCATGCGCTAGCTTTACCTTACCCTCTAGAGGTAGAGCGTTATCCCTTCCTTTGGACATTGCCAATGACTGCATTCCCCCACAAGTTTTACACTTAAGCCCTTGGCTTGTTCTTGATTAGGTTTGGTTTGCTTTAGGCTTGGTTTGGTTCGGTTGGGTTTGATTCGACTTGGTTCAGTTTAGTTTAATGTAGTCACCATTTTTTTATTTTTAGCTACACTCTTTAACCAATTAATTAATGATAGTCTACTCTTAATTCTTGAATCGATAAATTGAATTTTGTGTGCACCGTTTGTCAATCCATGCCTACAACCTATACTCCCTATGTACTACAGTCAGATCTGAAAACAAGTTCCAATGTTCAAAGACGTGTCAGTCACCATACATATATCCTACAATAATTCTTTCGTTACCTAGCTAGATTTCGTCACTCACAGTAAACATCTTACATTATGGGTTTGCAATATATTAAGAAAAGCAAAAGTCCATGATCTTGTTGTTTTGGGTCTTTTTTGGGGAAATTCATAAGCCATAAAAAGAATGACATCATGTCAAGTTCTGAGTGGATCTTGTATGTCAAAATCCCATTATCGGTTTATAAAATCTCAAGGCCATGCCCTAGCAGTTTTGGATTATTTCAATCAATGAGTCCACCATAGGAAACATCGAAAAAATAAATACCCTTAAAACAAGTCGTCCCATGACCCTCTCCGAACAATGCTTCGCAAAATATAAATTCATCCATTGAACATGATCGGCGACATCATCCTAGCTTCCCCCTCCCACCATGGTTGCCATATCGTTTGACCTTCAAGTGTCCTCAGCATCTCTGTGCTTTTTTTCATTGCCCTGTCAAGTCAATGCATTCCAATAAGATCAAATAACATTCACATCCTGTCAGTCTGCCCCAGCAAGTTTGTTTTCTATACTCACTTCAAGCAACATATAACCAAGTTCTGTTTGTTCTATCTAAAGCCAACTTCATCGGATCAAGGAATTATCATTTGTCATGTCACTCATAATCGTTTACACGTTAAAGACCCCCTTCAGGGGGTTTAGGAATTAGGAATTCCATCATAGGAAAAGTCAGAAAACGAACCCTCGACCCGCCGTCTCATCGAAATAGCGAATACTGTATTGGTATATCACCACCGTGGCCAGTAATAGCTTCGTTGAAACACGTGCCCAGTGGTATCGTCTCTTTCTATCTACAACTACTCGTCATGAACATTTTAGACAAATTTAAGAAAAGTTTTAAAAACTGAAATGATTTCAACATAAGTGTCGTTAGGCCCTTTCGCATTTTTTTAAACATAAATACTATATTCGAAAAGAGAGAGGAAAGGGGCGTCACCCCGAGTCCTACGACCCCTCGTATACGTCTCTGGCGTTATTGGTTTGTGAGATATAACAAAAAGTCTAAAATCACGGTTTTACAACAAAAAATTCTGTTTCCCTCATTCTCAAAAACTTTAACCTATTACCAAAATAAAAAGGGTTTCGAGACAAGCCATTTGACACGTCATAGGACCAAATCCGACCAGGCATTCGTGAAATATCAGAAAAAGTCTAAAATCATAATTTTACCCCAAAAAAAAGCCTGTTTCCCTCATTCTCAAAACTCTAACCTATTAATAACATATAAAGGGCTTCGAGACAAGCGATTTGACACGTCACACGTTCAAATCCGACCTTGCGTTCGAGAGATATCGGCAAACTTCGTAGGAAAGTAGGCGACTATCTGGCTCTCTCCTCACCACCAAAACCTCTTCTTATCAATCATTTTTTTCAAACAGCTCGCCCTCTTACAAAAATCCCCAGTGCGCATGCGTACAAAAAAAAAACAAAAATGTTCATCCATAGCGGCAGCCAGAAAAACGCATGCACTATATGAGCAACCACGTTTAAGTTCATTTTAGCAGCGCAGCTTATACATGTCACATTTGGAAAGAGACTTTCACTAAAAAATTACAATTTCACCCCCTAGTAGGGGTAGGTTTTATTTAGGGGTTGAAATGAGTAGTCCGTTGTAAAGAGGGCGTTAGCCCGAGTCCAACGACACCTCATTTGTCAAAATCGGACCATGGGTTGACGAGATATTGGCTTTGCCCCTGAATGTATTGCGGGTTAGTATGTGACGTCAGAGGGAGAGGTGGTGGGGGGAGTTAGAAACCGCCTTACCCCCCTACTAAAATTCTCCGAAATTTGGCTGAAAGATTCAACTATCAGCATCTTTGAAAACATAAACTGTCCTAATGACAGGTGGTTAATATAGAGACCTCTATCCCATGAAGAGCCATCACACGGGGATGAAGAGGGAAAACCACTTCTAGAATGGCTGAGTTTTGCCCCTCAGGGCTGATGTTACCCGGTTCAACCCTTAGACGAGTTAAATTTCTTGGTGGGGCCAGGAATCGGTGCCAGAATGTCTGGATACGCAGACAACCCTAAGAGCACAGAAAGCGCTGCAGAATTGGTAAAGGTTAAACTTGCCGCCATGTGTAGAATCAATATGGAAGATGTAAACAAGAAGACGTATGGCGGGGCAGTGCAGTAGCGCTGGACCTAATTGAGATAAGGACACGAGTGAGTTATAGAGCGCGGGGTGAGTGGCCTACCAGCTGGGTGGGAGCGCCAAGCTGACCTCACACTGGCTACAGAACGAGAATTATTGTTGAAGGTTAATGCATTTTTGAGAAGTACAGTATCGTCTCATTTTTTTTTACTTTTTACGGAATAAAGTAAACTAGACTCTTTTGTGTTCAAAAATTATTGGGTGTGTGCAACTACGATGCGTGACGATATTAGAGCCTGACAACGTATTCTCGGACTGATTTGTTTAAACTGTAGCTATTGCGAAATTTCAGCTTGTTATATTTTTTTAAGTGTGTATTTAGCGGAACGGAAAGTTCAAAGGCGAAATAAAGAAAAGCCGAGTTGCACTTCCAGGGAAACTCCAAACACAACCACTCTTCACTGAAGTTTTATCTCAACACGACTAGACAGTTTGCTGCTGGCTGTATCTGGTGTAATATGTTCGCCCGCTAGCTAGGCTGTAACTGGGGTGATAGACTCGCCCCTAGCCAGCTCGTAAACTGTCGCCTCAGTATTTGAATGGACATTGTTGGAAGAAATGAAAAAATAAAAACACTTATATGGGCGAAGTATTGAAGATAGAGATATGCTCTCGCGGACTTTTTCGTAGAACTTTTCATGCTGAGCAATTCTTACACTCATATACATATTTTTTACGGTTTTCCCAGCGTAAGCTTAAAAGGCGCACGGACGCCATGTGTTCCTTTCATCTTTTTCACTGAAATCGTTACTACTCGGCTTCCTTTGATTATAAATTAATTATTTTCTACAGAAATCTCTTTCGAGATATCCTTTACAGAATGGTGGAAACTGCATCAAAATCATTCCAGAGGTTCACCTGTGACATCCAACATCGACAGTAGCGACACTCGACCGCAGCAACAGAAGAGAGAGAGAGTGTTGCAGCAGAAGAGAGATAAAACGATATCATCACCTTTCACTGTAACACTTTTTCACGAACGTCTCTGTATTTCAACAATTTATTTGTCGTTGTGACGTCTTAAGTCCACGGTGGAAAAATTTCAATTTTTGTATACCCCACATCTTTATATTCCCCCTACGTTACTTTTTCGAAAAACTTTTACATATTTTTTTACAATCGAATTGAGCCACTA
This sequence comes from Meconema thalassinum, assembly GCA_946902985.2. Lineage (NCBI taxonomy): Eukaryota > Metazoa > Arthropoda > Insecta > Orthoptera > Tettigoniidae > Meconema > Meconema thalassinum. Next base: position 413,381,881 of record OX336393.1, read on the forward strand.
TGGACAACGGAGTAACAATCAAAATCAATGTTTCGTTCTAGATCGTCTGCCAGCTTTGATGTCCTGCCAGTATATCTTGAGTCCAACACTCAGCGCCTTCTTCCGATCTTCTGAAAGAGGTCCCCTCCGTCTTTTGGGTTCTGCCCCTACCTTAAATCCCTGGTAATTTTTGATTAGATGTCTGAATTCACATCTGTTCATAATTTTTCAGTCCGGAATACCAATTTCTAGAAGGTCTTTGTTACATTCTTCAAACCATGCCAATTTTTTCCTCTTTGGTTTCACAAAATTCCAAATTTTCTTTGTTAGACGATCGTTGGACATTCAGAAAATGCGTCCATAGAACAACAACCTTTTCCTTTGACGTGACTGGTTCTATCTTAATATATAACTCTTCGTTTGACTTCAAACGTAAGTGTCCGTTAACTCATCTGTTGCCTAAAATGTTTCTCAATACCCTGCGTTCTCTCTTGACTAACTGGTCGACTAGTCCCCGCCTGTTCATAGTCAAAGTCTCCGAAGCATATAATGCCTCAGGATTGACAACCGTGCTGTAGTGTCTTAATTTGGCTCCAATGCTCAGCGACTTCTTTTTATAGAGATTTTTCGTCAGGTGATAGGCTCGGTCTAATTTCCAGATTCTAAGATTAATTGCTTCCTGTTCTAGGCCATTTTGTTGGATTACCTCACCCAGGTATTTAAATTTCTTTACACGTTTAATCTTTCCTTGGTTTGTTTTCATCCATTCTGGTCCATCACTGATGTTTGTCATGTAGGCTACTTTGTCTTCTCAAAGAAAATCTGTAAACCTACTTTCTCAGCCATCTCTGACAACCGATTAATCTTTACAATTGCTGATTTACATATTATTATTATTATTATTATTATTATTATTATTATTAACATTCTTGCTGCACTGTTCGCTGTTCAACTCGGTAGCCCCATAATCAGCAAAACTACTTACAATAGTATTCAGGGTTGTAGTTCCTTCTTCTACACCCCCTACTTCCACTCCAGCGCGACAAACTCTTCTGGAGTCCCGGACAATATGCGAACTACTAGGCTTCCCCTTACCTCATGTTGCTGGATCTACTGCTATTTGCTGCTGCGAAAGGCGTGACATACACAGAAACCAACTGGCGCTGGGTAGTGCGCACGTGAGGATGATTTGCCAATTGTGTCACTCTCTCCCCCCGCCTACCACGTGCTCGCGCCGGCAGCGCCCACATTCAGGGCTTCAGTTGAACTTGCCGAGCACACTTTTGAGAGGACAAGTGAACATTGTAGCCAATATTCGGTAACTTACATTCTAGCACTTTGGTTGGTTGGTTGGTTGGTTGGTTGGTTGGTTGGTTGGTTCCTTAGTTTAGGGGCTGCGACAACGCGGTCATGTAGCTCCGTGTACTTTGGGTGTGTGTAGAATCTGTCTGATAACCGGTGTTAATTGTGATGGCTTTATTAGTGTCTTGTTATCAGTTTTAATTCTGGTAAGCACTGCAGACAATAATTTCAAGGAGTTTCTGCTTTTGCCATCAAATGCTACCGTCCACGACACCTAGCTTCCCGATGTGGCTACCAGATCGCATCGCAGTCAGCACCTGGCGGTGAACGTTGGAACTAATAGAGCGTTATCAATTCTAACTTACAAATTTTGACTTCACACAAGTGTAGTGAGTGGAATGTTCTTTTTCATGCCTGGGCCGATAACCTAGATGTTAGGCCCCTTAAAACAACAATTATCATCATTATCATCATTTTTCATGCCATTTATTTATTTATTTATTTATTTATTTATTTATTTATTTAATTATTTATTTATTTATCGTATGGCTTTTAGTACCGGGAGTGTCCGAGGAGATGTTCAGCTCGTCTGAGACTGTAGCTACTTCCAGCAGACACCGTTAGGGTGAGCTACAAGTTCCGTTAAATTTCAAGTGGTTCCAACTTCCGCTACCAGATATCAATGATACCTAGTGGTGAACGTTGGAACTTTGATAGAGCGTTCCAACGAAATCTAACCTAACAATTTAGCTTCACCCATGTTTAGTCTGTAGAAGGATCTTTTACATGCCATAAATCTATGACATTGGACCGCCGACTTTACTTCCCCTCCAAAGGAAGGCATACTGAGTGATTTTTAACGCTATTAAAAATCCGACGAATTCGGCCGGCTTTGAACCCGCAACCTTAGGCATAAAAGCACAGCATTCTACCAACTACGCCACCGAAGCCACTATTCTAGCACTTTAAAACACTCTTCAAAGTTGTTCGAAGTTGTTCTCTTAATTTGTTCAGTCCGTTTTCCATTACTCGCCAGCTTCGTCCCTAGATACTCAAATTTTTTCATTTCCTAATTATGACCCACTTTTCATTCTTGGCTAGTTTACTTCCCATTTTGCACACCATAAGTTTAGTCTTGCGCGGATTACTTCTTTAATGACAGTCCTCACAGTATTTCACAATCTCACACTACTGCTGCACATTTGAAGACGTTAGAATGAGCAGAAGGATGTCATTCGCACAAACTAGACGCGTGATATCATGATTGTCCATGCAAGGATTGGAGCGTTGATCAAAGCCCTTAGATTCTAAAATATTATTAATGAATATTCCTTTAATATCAAATGTATCAGCTAGCCCCGTAGGAGACAAACGTTTTAACTACCAGAATAGATCCTAAGGCCACCGTGGCTTCACAAGCACATCGATATGAGCGATATTGGCCCTGAAGCATATACGTGTGGAACACGTCACTTCACACACTTTGAGAGTAATTGACGAGGTATTTTCCACGCCTCTCCATACCGCAGTCAATATATCATTTCCAAAGAACAGGTCGACAGCTGATCTATGAGAACTCTCCACTCCCAACGTTAACAGATCTCTTGCACCACTTTGGCGGAAGAGAAAAAGCAGATGAATTGTTTCAAAAAATAGTTCACCTGCTTGAGGAAAATACTATTTTTTTTAGTTGTGAAACGAACTTGGACACCCAATTAATTTGTGATATTTCACAAAATATACAGTGAGTCCGGGAATGTTCTCCGCAGCGCCTACATGCGTCTGCGAGAGCTAGCTACAGCAGTTACGTTGGTAGCACGGCTGCCGCTTGCATCATAACAAATAAACAGTAAACTTTGTATTCACCACAGCCATTCATAATAGATGCTGGAACCATTCACAGTAGCCTACATGACTCTTTTTCCGTAATCAGTTTGTTTCAATTCATGAACCACGGTAACTTTATCAGGGAACAACTGAAGCTTGTCTCTTACAGCTTTATGTGCTGTCGACTTAGAGGTTCCTGTTTGTTGAGCTAATTTTCGTGTTGATTTACTTGGTCAACGCAACATTACATCGTAGATTTCATCAAGTTTTTCGTCTGGTAAAAGCGTATGCCTGCCTGTTCCCGGTACATCGTGAACTGAGCCAGTCACACGAAATTTACCTATCAAATCCCGAATGGTATCACGGTTTGGACACTTTGAATTAGGAAACCGCGCCTGAAATCTTAATTTTACATTTTCTGTAAACCGATCGCCTTCGCGAAAAACGTATTCCACAAAAAAAAACTCTCTTTACAGTAGTAAACATTACCGCCTGTATACTGTTGTATTCTTCCAATAATCTATCTGAACGCTCGCTCACTGTAATACACACTGAAGACATACAGGCTCGCTCGCTGATCGCAATACACACTGACAGCCCACACGCGGGAGTCCCCCTTTCAAGGACACAGTGCAGCCAACTAAACTTATGACTCAACCACTCGCAGCCGCACTTACCCACTGCGGTGAACATTCTCGTGCGCCCATTATAAAGTACAATTTACACTAGGAACACAATAATTGGACTATCACGGATTAATACACAAATAGTTCATTCGTTCATTCATTTTCAATTGAGACTATTTTGGCTTTCAGCGTCCAGTCTGCAAGCCTCTGTTTGCGAACAAGTCACCTCCATGATCCCCTGTTATCAGTAAGTGCAGAAGCCTCCTCTGCTTCTACACAGCAGACTTTGAAATCGTTCAACACTGAATATGACCATCGCCTTCTAGGTCAACCTCTGCTGCTCTACAGACAAACTCATTAACCTCTTAGGTAATCCTTCCTCCCCTGTTCTCATCACATGACCCACCATGTGAGTCGGCTCATACGAACAGCTTCATCTAGCGTGTTCATTTCAACCTTAGTCTTTATCTCTTCATTACCAGTGGGTTACCCTCCTGCCATTGCTCCCATCTATTTGTCCCAAGAGTGGGTGCGTGCCTCAGCCGTAACGTTCTCGCCTGCTGATCCCAAGGTTGGAGGTTCGTATCATGGCGCAGTCAGCTGGCATTTGAGGGTGCGAGGGAGCCGTGTCAGTACATTTTGGCCTACTGGCACGTTCAGATCCCCTTCGGGGCAAACTTTCGGCACCCCGGCGTCTCTAAAAGCCAGAGTATGGACGTAAAACCAATAACATTATTTATTTGTCTCAACAATCATTCGTGCTACCTTTATATCAGTTACCTCTCGGCTTCGGTGGCGTAGTCGGTAGCATGCTGAACTGCTGTGCCCAAGATAGCGGGTTCAAACCCGGCTGAAGTCGTCGGATTTTTTAAGGGCGTTAAAAATTGTTCAGTATGCCTTCCTTCGTAGGGCAAGTAAAGCCGGTGGTCCCATGTCATAGATTTATGGCATGTAAAAGATCCTTCCACGAACTAAACTTGTGTGAAGCTAAATTTCTAGGTTAAATTTCGTTGGAACGCTCTAAAGTTCCAACGTTCACCACTAGATACCATTGACATCTGGTAGCAAAAGTTGGAACTACTTGAAATTGAACGGAACTTGTAGCTCACCCTATGGGTGTCCGCTTGAAGCAGCTACAGCCTCTGGCGAGCCGAACATGTTCTCGGACACTCCCGGCACTAAAAGCCATATGATAAATAAATAAATCAGTTACCTCTAGCTTATATATCAAATATCCTGGCTATCACTTCCATACAGCAAGGTTGATTTAAATACTAGGCCTAAGTGCTGTACTTTCATCGCTATATTAACCTCCTTCTTGAAGAATACTGTAGATCGTAACTGAGAATTCACTGCATAGCTTTTTCTACACATCGACTCCATATCTTCACTTAAGTACCATCTTGAGGAAAAAGACACGGATAGTCAGTCTGAAAGACTAGACGTTGTATCATTTTAAATGCTAGCAGCCGAGTATCAAGGAGGCAGTGCACGAACAGAGTTTCAAGATTCTATTTTGTTTCCTTCACTGCCTACTTGATTGTCCTCGCACTGCCTTCTTGAAACTTGTTCTCGCACTGCCTTCTTGGTACTCGGCTGCTACATCGCACTATGACGTCACACACCTCAGTGCATTCTCGGTACATTTCGTCCCGTCACCGTAACGTAACGACAGACCAAAGATAAAGTCGACCTAATCATTTAAAATGATAAAATAGGCTACACAACCCAATTACTTGAAACGGCCCGTTTGTTCAAATGTAGTTCCTCCTATCTGACATTTTGTGTATTGCCTTGACAACGTCAATTAATTTGCTGGAATACAGTGACCTTCGAGAAAAAGTGTTACACTACAGTTTTATTTTATTTTTATTTTTTTATGGCTTTTTTTAGTGCCGGGAGTGACCGAGGACATGTTCGGCTCGCCAGTTTTGTAGCTGCTTCGAGACGGACACCCCATGGGTGAGCTACAAGTACCGTTGGGGAGGAATGTTGGATGGGAGGGTCGAGGAGTTGGAAGGTAGCGGCTGTGGCCTATAGTTAGGGACCAACCCCGGCATTTGCCTGGAAGGAAGATGGGAAACCACAGAAGACCATCTTCAAGGTTGCCGGCGGGGGGATTCGAACCTCCTCACCTCCCGGATGTGAGCGACTGCCAGCAGTCATGCCGTAACGACCACGGCTAACTCACCCGGTTACAGTACAGTGAAAGGTGATGATATCGTTTTATCTTTCTTCTGCTGCAAGGAAGCCGAGCAATAACGATTTCAGTGAAAAAATTCGAAAAGTTCGTCCGTGCGCTTTATAAGCTTACGCTGGGCAAACAGTTAAAAATATCTGTATACTATGAGTGTAAGAATTATTCAGCATAAAAGTTTTACAAAAAAGTCTGTGAGAGCATTTCACTATTTTCAACATATCGCCCACTAAGTGCCTTTACGTTTTCATTTCTTCCAACAATCTCCATTCAAATACTGAGGCGACAGTTTACGAGCTGGCTAGGGTCGAGTCTATCACCCCAGTTACAGCCAGTAGCTAACTGTCTAGTCGTGTTGAGTTTAAACTTCAGAGAAGAGTGGTTGTGTTTGGAGTTTCCCTGGAAGTGCAACTCGGCCTTTTCTATACGAAGCTGAAATTTCGCAAGAGCGACATTTTAGAGAAATCAGTCTGAGAAGACGTTGTCATGCTCAAATTTCGTCGCGTATCGTAGGCTCAGTGGTCTAGCTGTATGCCTCTCACCAAGGCGGTCCGGGTTCGATTACCGGTCAATGCATGTGAGATTTTCGATGTGAAATGCCATGTCCTGTGGTTCGGATTCCACGTAAAAAGGAGGTCCCGTGGCTCATAATCACAAGATTCACCGTCACGTAAAACTACAATCTTCCTTCCTTCTTCTTTGTTTCTTGTGGTTTTTCCTTTACGACATCACCATGGTTTTTGGAATGGTGATTTTCATATCATATTTCCTATATTTACGTCCAAGTGCTAGCGTGTTAGGTTGTAAGCTTGCGACTGGGCCAGTCGTTACAACGAGATTTTCAGCATAGGTCAGACTCCTTACCTGGTTTCCATCTAATAACTGAATCCCACCCAGCCAGTTTATGGCATTTAGTAAATGATCGATGTATAACATAAACACTGGGAAAAATTACAGCCTTGCCTAACGCCTGTAATAACAGTAGATAATCCAAAATCGTAAACATATGTAAATTTATCATTTACCAGTTCTTCATTTCTTCTGTGATGCGTGGCGGTCAAACCACTGCCATTGTAGGTCTACCAATCCAAAAATCAGAGTCTTTCAATTCTCAAAATTGAAAATACTAACGCTGTGTCCCAATACTCAAGTTGATAACTATTAGGCTATCTAGCTCTAGGCCTACTATGTGCTAGGCACTAACGAGATTTGGGACATGTGTGCTTGATTCATGGCTCCCGTCATAGACAGCGGCTTCGGTGGCGTAGTTGGTAGCATTCTGAGCTTCTATGCCCAAGATCACGGGTTCAAACCCGGCCGAAGTTGCCGGATTTTTTAAGAGCGTTAAAAATCCCTCAGGGTGCCTTCCTTCGGAGGGAAAGTAGAGCCGGCGGTCCCATGTCATAGATTTATGGCATGATAAACTAAACTTGTGTGAAGCTGAATTACAGGTTATATTTGATTAACGCTGTTAGGTTCCAACGTTCGGCCCCAGGAGCCGACTCCGGTGGCATTTATTATAGAAAACAATTTTCAGAACTAGTTGGTCGTTGACAGTGGCGTTTGGTGGCAAAAGTTGGAACTACTTGAAAATGGAATGTCTGCAGTCCTTCCTTGAATTAAGAACAGATAACACACACTAATACAGCCATCACAATTAACACCGGTTATCAGACAGATTCTACACACACCCAAAGTACAAGGGACTACATTACCGCATTGTCGCAGCCCCTAAACTAAGGAACCAACCAACCAAAGTCAAAGACAACCTACAATTTCTATAACCTACAACTTCTATAGTGTCGGACTACCAACCCCAAGCTTGCAGGTTCGCTCCTGGCCATGGTAGGTGATTTTTGAAAGGCAACAAAAATCACGATACTCATGTCATACGTTGTTGGCATGTTAAAGAACCCATTTGAATTCAATAGGCCGTGTTCATAATGGCAAAATTAATCTCGGGATTTTCCGCCAACACAAAGTTCCTCATTTCTCTACTAGAAAGCGGTATAGCGGCAAGGAGCTTAGATATCTAACCTCCTTGACAATCATAGCGCTCCAAGGAGCATTAAATTCGACACGCAAGCTGCCCTCTGGGTGTCATTCAACAAAGCTTTCACCCGGCATCCGAGGCCATACGATATTATTATTATTATTATTATTATTATTACATTATAACTTCCTTGAAGTAGTCGACAATCAAGCAAGAACTTTCGTTCACTTGCAACTGCAGACTTGATTGCTATGAGCTAAGCAGCTTTGGATCATAACTTGTGACGTCACATCCGGAATATTAGTCGGCATCTAGTTCACTACGGCTGAAAATGTAGCTTTGGGACACAGCCTAAGTTATGTTATTATTGAAAAATGAATGCCAAATACTATTTGAATTCATTTGAGAAGCCAATTTCTATGGCTATGATACGTGAACATATTACGGAATATAGAGTAATGTGAAATGTTAATCTCTTGCTCGAATAACCGTACCTTGCCTCTCAAACTCACCCGAGATCAAGATTAAGGCCACGTATGGCCTGTAGCTAGTAAATAAATTGGGAGTTCTTGTTGAAAATCTCCTAATACAGCTGATTGAGCCATGCCTGGCATCAGAATTAACGGTGGAACAAACTTTGCGAGATCAAGGCACAGTTAGGACACGGGCAGACTTTTAAGAAGCAGCTGGTAGACATAACAGATTCTCAAGAAAATCCTTCCAAAGTGACTTCGGTGGCGTAGTTGGTAGCATGCTGAGCTTCTATGCCCATGATCGTGGGTTCAAACCCGGCCAAAGTCGTCGGATTTTTCAAGTGCGTTAAAAATCACTCAGTGTGCCTTCCTTCGGAGGGGACGTAAAGTCGGCAGGACCATGTTACAGATTAATAGCATGTAAAAGAACCTTCCACTAACTACAATTTTGTAAAGCTAAATTTATAGGTTGGATTTGATTAACGATCTATTAAGAGTTCCAACGTTCGCCGCCAGGTGCTGGTTGCGGTCGTATCTAGTAGCCAAGTTCACAGCTAGGTGTTGTTGACGGTAGCATTTGGTAGCAAAGTAGGAACTACTTGAAATTATCGTCTGTAGTCCTTACCTGAATCACAGATAACACATACTATAACAGCCATCACAATTAACACCGGTTATCAAACAGATTCTACACACACCATAAGTACACGGGGCTACATGACCGCGTTGTTGCAGCCCCTACACTAACGAACTAACCAACCAAACCACTTCCAGCATCATATTCCTCCAACTGGGGAACAAAGCGAACGTGAACCACCCCCGATGTCGCTAAAACTTCCAAGACATGGTAGACAGATCACAATTATTCTGTAATTGTATAGCCTAATCTCGACGGCCGACACATATCCTCTCAGAAGCCATTCATCCCCAATATGTTTTGCCGCTCAGTCCCACCCAACTCATTATGAGGGTTTGATTTCGGCGTCCATTCTCACGACACCAGATGCTCCTCGTGGTTTAAAGAGTGACCAAAATTTTCAAAATATAGTTTTAGCGCCAGATTTATATGGAGACTTTCAGCTAACTGTCCATCTCATTCCGGAGCCTACTTTCCTTACACTTTCCCCACAATCGAGCATTCTGTTAGTAAACACACCAAGGTACATTTTTATTTTTATTTCTATTAGTGATTTCAGATTATTTTTTTACTCGAATATTATAATTTTGTATAATAACATTTTTCGAATCTGAATCTCTCCAAGTGATTGTCAGGCCAAGTCAATCGTTCAAAAGCACTAGCAATTGCCAAATGTCGGCACAAACCCGTGCGGAGTCGCGAGGTTGGAGGTGAAATAAGGAATTTGCTGTTTTGTAAGGAGCAAAATCAAGCATGAGAGACGATTCCATAATATTAGGGCTGGGTAACTTTTGGGTAAACTGTCTTGCAGTTTATCCTGAAATTGCCAAAGTTGCATTGCGTGTCATTGTCCCGTTTTCAACGACATATTTATGCGAGTCATGATTTTCAACGCTGACTGTCATAAAAAACAAGATGTTCAGCAAAGAACATATAGCCTACTTTCTCCTAAATGTATGGGTATCTTTATGACTCTTTGTCCTCATCCCTAACACAATCACCCCTACCACAATGTATTGTTTGTTTTCTTTTATATTGATAATAAGCCAGTAAGTGTCAAAATCAATATTATATACTTTATGATGATTGAATAACAAAACTACTAACTTATTGTAATGCATTCACGTCCGTTAATCTCTATATTAAGCCAGCCTGCAAAATTAAGAATCTTCCGCCCCAATCACAGTAGGTGGTGCTGCGACCTATCAGTGAATTAATCTTTATCTTGTACGCCTATGCACTGCCATCGTAATGTACTACGATGGCAGTGTTCTATGGGTGTTGAATGAGTAGGCAGTTTAAAGTAGCCAAGAGGGAGGCGATCCAGCTGGCAGTGTTTAAAGGTATTCGGAGCGCGATCGTGGCTAATAGTTGAACTACCAGTATTACAAAATTGCCATACTTCAGGAGGCCAGCTCAGGCATTTACACAGCGTTATGTTTGGAACAATATTACCCACATAACCCACAAGAGGACAGCACCGTACAGAGGCATTAAGAAGGCTGTGGTTAATGACAACGTGTATCTAGTTCTTCTATTCTCCTTTTCCTAATGGCTTCTGTTTATGTGCGATGCTGGGACTGTGATTTTATTAATATACGAGTGTATACTTTATCCTCTCCTTTGAGCTAAATGACATTTTATTCAGTATCTGTGGAAAAAGCTCGTGCACATCATTTGTAAAAGAATTCAAGAAAAAAAAAAAACCTAACTGTAGCAGTACTCGATCCCCAGTCAACTGCGTGTCAGACTAACATGCTAGCCCAGAGCTAACCGTATCCATGACGTCAGGTGTTCTTAACTGACATATTAGATACAAACTGTTGGCAAATAATGACTTTAAATAAACGATTTCTTCACTGCAGTACATCTTCATTAAAGATCATTTCATACAAAGTTTATATTATTGTATCAGTACGGTATATCACATACAACATACTAAAACTACTGAAATATAAGACAGGCACATGAGGACAGCTGCCATCTTGTCGTGTGACACAAACGGCTCAGCTCTTTTAAGCCACTCATACTGTATAATATTATAATATTAAATTATAATAAATAACGGATCACGACCTTCAGGATAGCTTAAACCCCCCTAGGCTCGATAATCGGAATTGGTGGGTCTTAAGCTATTTATTAAAATGGTTGCATAATTCACACGGCCGCCATCCTGAAATGGCATGGCCGATGACCTTGAATTTTGGATGAAAGACGCGTCCTATATAAAGGTATGTTGTCACCGAATTTGGTAGAGATCGGATGATTAGTGTAGCCGTAATTTGATTTTACGTTTTGAACATTTGAGTGGCCGCCATGCTGTTTTGGTAAAGATGGCGGCGATATAAAGTATGACACTGAGGTGTCCTTTACTAGAGCTACCTCTGTACCAAATTTCGTTCAATTCGGTTTCACCGTGTTCGAATTGATAGGGGGGGGGGGACAGACATTCAGAGTACACACACTCACACACACACAGACACACACACACACACACACACAGACTCACACACACACATACACACACACACACACAGACTCACACACACACATACACACACACAGACAGACACACTTTTTTCGCCCTGTGTTGATCTCATAAGTCTACTTTCATTTTTTGCAAAAATCGAAAGTAGGCTAAAAAGCAGCGCTGTCAGCTTGATGTTGCAAGTGATCTCCGCTGTGCTTTGTCAACTATCAAACCAAACATACCGAATCTTACCAAGAGAAAACAGTGTCAACCCACTCACTGACATTTGTTGACTAATTTAAGGATTTATTGTAAAAGTGTGTTCTTTGTATTGTGCTAAATAGGGTAGGTCTGTATCCTCCACGTCAGTTTATCGAAGAGGATATAGAAGCGGCCAAGTGGGAGGGTGTGGGGGTTGGGGGCTATTAGCAGCCGTATCTGAAAAGGGGGGCGTCAGCTGGCAAAGGTTGGGAACCACTGTATTAGACGATAGATACAAAATAGGAACTTAGAAACTTCGTTAGGAGAAAGGGCAAAGAGACATGGAACAACAGAAAAATGCATGCTAGTGCTTCGAACGGAAGAATAGGAATCCTATCTTCTAAAAAGCAGAAAAATCTTTGATTTCAATTTCCCTCTAAAATTTGTTTTAACACCCATCGCAATGGACCTGGCTATCAAACAGATACCACACACGCACCCAAGTACACGAGGCCATTTGACCATGAAGTCGCAAAGCTCCTAAAAAGAATCAACAGTAAAATTGTCACTCTTATCATACTACACCAAACCCCATAGCACCAGAGCGTGACGTGGGTGCTGCCTCGCCGTAAGACAGCTACTGAGTTCTCCTCACAAGGCTGAGTGCACCCCGTTCCAGACCCCACGTCCGTTACTATATTCCCTGTAGTAGTCGGTAATCGAACACTGGGCCTGCAGGCTAGAGGCCCAACACTACGAGGCCACCCATCCTTGTCATAATCTTGCAGTTCCAACATTTTTAATACTCAGACTCTAATTATGAGGTTTCTTGTTACATGCGACGTGCTAGCCACTTAGCCACTGTTGGTCTGTTCCATGTTTCCCCTAACTGTGACGTGCTAGCCACTCAGCCACTGTTCCATGTGACGTGCTAGCCACTTAGCCTCTGTTCTATGTGACGTGCTAGCCACTCAGCCTCTGTTGGTCTGTTCCATGTTTCCCCTAACTGTGACGTGCTAGCCACTCAGCCACTGTTAGTCTGTTCCATGTTTCCCCTAACTGTGACGTGCTAGCCTCTCAGCCACTGTTCCATGTGACGTGCTAGCCACTCAGCCTCTGTTAGTCTGTTCCATGTTTCCCCTAACTGTGACGTGCTAGCCTCTCAGCCACTGTTCCATGTGACGTGCTAGCCACTTAGCCTCTGTTCTATGTGACGTGCTAGCCACTCAGCCTCTGTTAGTCTGTTCCATGTTTCCCCTAACTGTGACGTGCTAGCCACTCAGCCACTGCTCCATGTGACGTGCTAGCCAATCAGCCTCTGTTAGTCTGTTCCATGTTTCCCCTAACTGTGACGTGCTAGCCTCTCAGCCACTGCTCCATGTGACGTGCTAGCCAATCAGCCTCTGTTCTATGTGACGTGCTATCCACTTAGCCTGTGTTGGTCTGTTCCACGTTTCCCCTAACTGTGACGTGCTAGCCTCTCAGCCACTGTTCCATGTGACGTGCTAGCCACTTAGCCTCTGTTCTATGTGACGTGCTAGCCACTCAGCCTCTGTTAGTCTGTTCCATGTTTCCCCTAACTGTGACGTGCTAGCCACTCAGCCTCTGTTAGTCTGTTCCATGTTTCCTCTAACTGTGACGTGCTAGCCACTCAGCCTCTGTTGGTCTGTTCCATGTTTCCTCTAACTGTGACGTGCTAGCCACTCAGCCTCTGTTGGTCTGTTCCATGTTTCCCCTAACTGTGACGTGCTAGCCACTCAGCCTCTGTTAGTCTGTTCCATGTTTCCCCTAACTGTGACGTGCTAGCCACTCAGCCTCTGTTGGTCTGTTCCAAGTTTCCTCTAACTGTGACGTGCTAGCCACTCAGCCTCTGTTGGTCTGTTCCATGTTTCCCCTAACTGTGACGTGCTAGCCACTCAGCCACTGTTGGTCTGTTCCATGTTTCCCCTAACTGTGACGTGCTAGCCACTCAGCCTCTGTTAGTCTGTTCCATGTTTCCTCTAACTGTGACGTGCTAGCCACTCAGCCACTGTTCCATGCGACGTGCTAGCCACTCAGCCTCTGTTAGTCTGTTCCATGTTTCCCCTAACTGTGACGTGCTAGCCACTCAGCCTCTGTTGGTCTGTTCCATGTTTCCTCTAACTGTGACGTGCTAGCCACTCAGCCTCTGTTGGTCTGGTCCATGTTTCCTCTAACTGTGACGTGCTAGCCACTCAGCCTCTGTTGGTCTGTTCCATGTTTCCCCTAACTGTGACGTGCTAGCCACTCAGCCTCTGTTAGTCTGTTCCATGTTTCCCCTAACTGTGACGTGCTAGCCACTCAGCCTCTGTTGGTCTGTTCCATGTTTCCCCTAACTGTGACGTGCTAGCCTCTCAGCCACTGTTAGTCTGTTCCATGTTTCCCCTAACTGTGACGTGCTAGCCTCTCAGCCACTGTTCCATGTGACGTGCTAGCCACTTAGCCTCTGTTCTATGTGACGTGCTAGCCACTCAGCCTCTGTTGGTCTGTTCCATGTTTCCTCTAACTGTGACGTGCTAGCCACTCAGCCTCTGTTGGTCTGTTCCATGTTTCCCCTAACTGTGACGTGCTAGCCACTCAGCCTCTGTTAGTCTGTTCCATGTTTCCCCTAACTGTGACGTGCTAGCCTCTCAGCCACTGTTCCATGTGACGTGCTAGCCACTTAGCCTCTGTTCTATGTGACGTGCTAGCCACTCAGCCTCTGTTGGTCTGTTCCATGTTTCCTCTAACTGTGACGTGCTAGCCACTCAGCCTCTGTTGGTCTGTTCCATGTTTCCCCTAACTGTGACGTGCTAGCCACTCAGCCTCTGTTAGTCTGTTCCATGTTTCCTCTAACTGTGACGTGCTAGCCACTCAGCCACTGTTCCATGCGACGTGCTAGCCACTCAGCCTCTGTTAGTCTGTTCCATGTTTCCTCTAACTGTGACGTGCTAGCCACTCAGCCTCTGTTGGTCTGGTCCATGTTTCCTCTAACTGTGACGTGCTAGCCACTCAGCCTCTGTTGGTCTGTTCCATGTTTCCCCTAACTGTGACGTGCTAGCCACTCAGCCTCTGTTAGTCTGTTCCATGTTTCCCCTAACTGTGACGTGCTAGCCACTCAGCCTCTGTTAGTCTGTTCCATGTTTCCCCTAACTGTGACGTGCTAGCAACTCAGCCTCTGTTAGTCTGTTCCATGTTTCCTCTAACTGTGACGTGCTAGCCACTCAGCCTCTGTTGGTCTGGTCCATGTTTCCTCTAACTGTGACGTGCTAGCCACTCAGCCTCTGTTGGTCTGTTCCATGTTTCCCCTAACTGTGACGTGCTAGCCACTCAGCCTCTGTTAGTCTGTTCCATGTTTCCCCTAACTGTGACGTGCTAGCCACTCAGCCTCTGTTAGTCTGTTCCATGTTTCCCCTAACTGTGACGTGCTAGCCTCTCAGCCACTGTTCCATGTGACGTGCTAGCCACTTAGCCTCTGTTCTATGTGACGTGCTAGCCACTCAGCCTCTGTTGGTCTGTTCCATGTTTCCTCTAACTGTGACGTGCTAGCCACTCAGCCTCTGTTGGTCTGTTCCATGTTTCCCCTAACTGTGACGTGCTAGCCACTCAGCCTCTGTTAGTCTGTTCCATGTTTCCCCTAACTGTGACGTGCTAGCCTCTCAGCCACTGTTCCATGTGACGTGCTAGCCACTTAGCCTCTGTTCTATGTGACGTGCTAGCCACTCAGCCTCTGTTAGTCTGTTCCATGTTTCCCCTAACTGTGACGTGCTAGCCACTCAGCCTCTGTTAGTCTGTTCCATGTTTCCTCTAACTGTGACGTGCTAGCCACTCAGCCTCTGTTGGTCTGTTCCATGTTTCCTGTAACTGTGACGTGCTAGCCACCCAGCCTCTGTTGGTCTGTTCCATGTTTCCCCTAACTGTGACGTGCTAGCCACTCAGCCTCTGTTAGTCTGTTCCATGTTTCCCCTAACTGTGACGTGCTAGCCACTCAGCCTCTGTTGGTCTGTTCCATGTTTCCTCTAACTGTGACGTGCTAGCCACTCAGCCTCTGTTGGTCTGTTCCAAGTTTCCTCTAACTGTGACGTGCTAGCCACTCAGCCTCTGTTGGTCTGTTCCATGTTTCCTCTAACTGTGACGTGCTAGCCACTCAGCCTCTGTTGGTCTGTTCCATGTTTCCTCTAACTGTGACGTGCTAGCCACTCAGCCACTGTTCTATGTGACGTGCTAGAAACTAAGCCTCTGTTGGTCTGTTCCATGTTTCCTCTAACTGTGACGTGCTAGCCACTTAACCTCTGTTGGTCTGTTCCATGTTTCCTCTAACTGTGACGTGCTAGCCTCTCAGCCACTGCTCCATGTGACGTGCTAGCCACTCAGCCTCTGTTGGTCTGTTCCATGTTTCCCCTAACTGTGACGTGCTAGCCACTCAGCCTCTGTTGGTCTGTTCCAAGTTTCCTCTAACTGTGACGTGCTAGCCACTCAGCCTCTGTTAGTCTGTTCCATGTTTCCCCTAACTGTGACGTGCTAGCCTCTCAGCCTCTGTTGGTCTGTTCCATGTTTCCCCTAACTGTGACGTGCTAGCCACTCAGCCTCTGTTAGTCTGTTCCATGTTTCCCCTAACTGTGACGTGCTAGCCACTCAGCCTCTGTTAGTCTGTTCCATGTTTCCCCTAACTGTGACGTGCTAGAAACTAAGCCTCTGTTGGTCTGTTCCAAGTTTCCCCTAACTGTGACGTGCTAGCCACTCAGCCTCTGTTAGTCTGTTCCATGTTTCCCCTAACTGTGACGTGCTAGCCTCTCAGCCTCTGTTGGTCTGTTCCATGTTTCCCCTAACTGTGACGTGCTAGCCACTCAGCCTCTGTTAGTCTGTTCCATGTTTCCCCTAACTGTGACGTGCTAGCCACTCAGCCTCTGTTGGTCTGTTCCATGTTTCCCCTAACTGTGACGTGCTAGCCACTCAGCCTCTGTTGGTCTGTTCCATGTTTCCCCTAACTGTGACGTGCTAGCCACTCAGCCTCTGTTAGTCTGTTCCATGTTTCCCCTAACTGTGACGTGCTAGCCACTCAGCCTCTGTTAGTCTGTTCCATGTTTCCCCTAACTGTGACGTGCTAGCCACTCAGCCTCTGTTGGTCTGTTCCAAGTTTCCCCTAACTGTGACGTGCTAGCCACTCAGCCTCTGTTAGTCTGTTCCATGTTTCCCCTAACTGTGACGTGCTAGCCACTTAACCTCTGTTGGTCTGTTCCATGTTTCCCCTAACTGTGACGTGCTAGCCACTCAGCCTCTGTTGGTCTGTTCCATGTTTCCCCTAACTGTGACGTGCTAGCCACTCAGCCTCTGTTAGTCTGTTCCATGTTTCCCCTAACTGTGACGTGCTAGCCACTCAGCCTCTGTTGGTCTGTTCCAAGTTTCCCCTAACTGTGACGTGCTAGCCACTCAGCCTCTGTTAGTCTGTTCCATGTTTCCCCTAACTGTGACGTGCTAGCCACTCAGCCTCTGTTAGTCTGTTCCATGTTTCCCCTAACTGTGACGTGCTAGCAACTCAGCCTCTGTTAGTCTGTTCCATGTTTCCTCTAACTGTGACGTGCTAGCCACTCAGCCTCTGTTGGTCTGGTCCATGTTTCCTCTAACTGTGACGTGCTAGCCACTCAGCCTCTGTTGGTCTGGTCCATGTTTCCTCTAACTGTGACGTGCTAGCCACTCAGCCTCTGTTGGTCTGTTCCATGTTTCCCCTAACTGTGACGTGCTAGCCACTCAGCCTCTGTTAGTCTGTTCCATGTTTCCCCTAACTGTGACGTGCTAGCCACTCAGCCTCTGTTAGTCTGTTCCATGTTTCCCCTAACTGTGACGTGCTAGCCACTCAGCCTCTGTTGGTCTGTTCCATGTTTCCCCTAACTGTGACGTGCTAGCCACTCAGCCTCTGTTAGTCTGTTCCATGTTTCCCCTAACTGTGACGTGCTAGCCACTCAGCCTCTGTTAGTCTGTTCCATGTTTCCCCTAACTGTGACGTGCTAGCCACTCAGCCTCTGTTAGTCTGTTCCATGTTTCCCCTAACTGTGACGTGCTAGCCACTCAGCCTCTGTTAGTCTGTTCCATGTTTCCCCTAACTGTGACGTGCTAGCCACTCAGCCTCTGTTGGTCTGTTCCATGTTTCCTCTAACTGTGACGTGCTAGCCACTCAGCCACTGTTCCATGCGACGTGCTAGCCTCTCAGCCACTGTTAGTCTGTTCCATGTTTCCCCTAACTGTGACGTGCTAGCCACTCAGCCTCTGTTGGTCTGTTCCATGTTTCCCCTAACTGTGACGTGCTAGCCACTCAGCCTCTGTTAGTCTGTTCCATGTTTCCCCTAACTGTGACGTGCTAGCCACTCAGCCTCTGTTAGTCTGTTCCATGTTTCCCCTAACTGTGACGTGCTAGCCACTCAGCCTCTGTTAGTCTGTTCCATGTTTCCCCTAACTGTGACGTGCTAGCCACTCAGCCTCTGTTAGTCTGTTCCATGTTTCCCCTAACTGTGACGTGCTAGCCACTCAGCCTCTGTTAGTCTGTTCCATGTTTCCCCTAACTGTGACGTGCTAGCCACTCAGCCTCTGTTAGTCTGTTCCATGTTTCCCCTAACTGTGACGTGCTAGCCACTCAGCCTCTGTTAGTCTGTTCCATGTTTCCCCTAACTGTGACGTGCTAGCCACTCAGCCTCTGTTAGTCTGTTCCATGTTTCCCCTAACTGTGACGTGCTAGCCACTCAGCCTCTGTTAGTCTGTTCCATGTTTCCCCTAACTGTGACGTGCTAGCCACTCAGCCTCTGTTAGTCTGTTCCATGTTTCCCCTAACTGTGACGTGCTAGCCACTCAGCCTCTGTTAGTCTGTTCCATGTTTCCCCTAACTGTGACGTGCTAGCCACTCAGCCTCTGTTAGTCTGTTCCATGTTTCCTCTAACTGTGACGTGCTAGCCACTCAGCCTCTGTTAGTCTGTTCCATGTTTCCTCTAACTGTGACGTGCTAGCCACTCAGCCTCTGTTAGTCTGTTCCATGTTTCCCCTAACTGTGACGTGCTAGCCTCTCAGCCACTGTTAGTCTGTTCCATGTTTCCTCTAACTGTGACGTGCTAGCCACTCAGCCTCTGTTAGTCTGTTCCATGTTTCCCCTAACTGTGACGTGCTAGCCACTCAGCCTCTGTTAGTCTGTTCCATGTTTCCTCTAACTGTGACGTGCTAGCCACTCAGCCTCTGTTAGTCTGTTCCATGTTTCCTCTAACTGTGACGTGCTAGCCACTCAGCCTCTGTTAGTCTGTTCCATGTTTCCTCTAACTGTGACGTGCTAGCCACTCAGCCTCTGTTAGTCTGTTCCATGTTTCCCCTAACTGTGACGTGCTAGCCACTCAGCCTCTGTTAGTCTGTTCCATGTTTCCCCTAACTGTGACGTGCTAGCCACTCAGCCTCTGTTAGTCTGTTCCATGTTTCCCCTAACTGTGACGTGCTAGCCACTCAGCCTCTGTTAGTCTGTTCCATGTTTCCCCTAACTGTGACGTGCTAGCCACTCAGCCTCTGTTAGTCTGTTCCATGTTTCCCCTAACTGTGACGTGCTAGAAACTAAGCCTCTGTTGGTCTGTTCCATGTTTCCCCTAACTGTGACGTGCTAGCCACTCAGCCTCTGTTAGTCTGTTCCATGTTTCCCCTAACTGTGACGTGCTAGAAACTAAGCCTCTGTTAGTCTGTTCCATGTTTCCCCTAACTGTGACGTGCTAGCCACTCAGCCTCTGTTAGTCTGTTCCATGTTTCCCCTAACTGTGACGTGCTAGCCACTCAGCCTCTGTTGGTCTGTTCCATGTTTCCCCTAACTGTGACGTGCTAGCCACTCAGCCTCTGTTGGTCTGTTCCATGTTTCCCCTAACTGTGACGTGCTAGCCACTCAGCCTCTGTTAGTCTGTTCCATGTTTCCCCTAACTGTGACGTGCTAGCCACTCAGCCTCTGTTAGTCTGTTCCATGTTTCCCCTAACTGTGACGTGCTAGAAACTAAGCCTCTGTTGGTCTGTTCCAAGTTTCCTCTAACTGTGACGTGCTAGCCACTCAGCCTCTGTTGGTCTGTTCCATGTTTCCCCTAACTGTGACGTGCTAGCCACTAAGCCTCTGTTGGTCTGTTCCATGTTTCCCCTAACTGTGACGTGCTAGCCACTCAGCCTCTGTTGGTCTGTTCCATGTTTCCCCTAACTGTGACGTGCTAGCCACTCAGCCTCTGTTGGTCTGTTCCATGTTACCCCTAACTGTGACGTGCTAGCCACTTAACCTCTGTTGGTCTGTTCCATGTTTCCTCTAACTGTGACGTGCTAGCCTCTCAGCCACTGCTCCATGTGACGTGCTAGCCAATCAGCCTCTGTTCTATGTGACGTGCTAGCCACTCAGCCTCTGTTGGTCTGTTCCATGTTTCCCCTAACTGTGACGTGCTAGCCTCTCAGCCACTGCTCCATGTGACGTGCTAGCCACTCAGCCACTGTTCTATGTGACGTGCTAGCCACTCAGCCACTGTTCCATGTGACGTGCCAGCCACTCAGCCACTGTTGGTCTGTTCCATGTTTCCCCTAACTGTGACGTGCTAGCCACTCAGCCACTGTTCTATGTGACGTAATAGACTCTTATACCCCGTTTAGACGTCTCGGTCGCGAACCCGATTACCTCTGATCTGGATAATGTCCAATCGCGATCAACGATATTTTTCATTGGTACGTGTTTAGACGTCCCATCACGAAACAACGGGATAATCGAGTAAAACCAACGAGCTAGAGAACGAGCTAGAGAAAGGTATATAGAGAGGCAAGGAGCCGCGTAGCAGCGCTCTGGGCGGAGGCAACCTGAGTTAAGGCGGCCATGATTCAGAACGTCGTCTGACAAGAGCTTGTTGTGATTGTTCGCGTTGAGCGGGAACATGTGTTGAATGAAATGTATTTAAAAATACATTGACCATGCCATCAGTGTGATCGTCATTCAATTGTACGAATAGAAGTTATAAGACAACAGGAGTGTTGTATTTCAGGTAAGAAATGTCATCCAAATTCATAAATTAATGAGATAGACCCTTTACGAAAACGTGATGCAGCAGTTTAAGTTTGTGTGATATTTACATTTCAGATTCCCTTTGCAGAACCAGGAACTAACAAAACAATGGGTTGTCAACATGAAAAGCAATAAATGGCACCCCACGAGATACAGCTTAATTTGTTCTCTACACTTTGAAGATAAATATATGTATGTAGCAAATGAAAGGCGACGTCTACTAGCCAATGCAGTACCTACAATTTTCAATTTTCCTGCACATCTGCAGAAGAAGCAGGCCTGTAGATCTTCGCCGAAGAAGCGTAGTTTCCAGGAAACTACAGAACACTCGCATTCAGATACGGTAGCATTGTTGCAGAAGACCTTGATATCAGTAGGTAAATATATTAGGCTGACTTAAAATTTAAGCAAAGATAGTTGTGAGCCATAATCATAATTACGGTAATAATAATATCGTATGGCCTCGGGGGCCGGGTGCAAGCTTTGTTATTTGACACCCAGAGGGTAGCTTGCATGTCGAATTTTGTTGTTCCTAGAAGCACGATGCAAGTCAAGGAGGTTAGATAACTAAGCTCCTTGACATTATAGCGCTTTCTAGTAGAGAAATGAGGAACTTTGTGTTGCCGGAAAATCCCGATATTAATTATGCCATTATGAACACGGCCTACTGAATTCAAATGGGTTCTTTAACATGCCAACATCGTATGACATGCGTATCGTGATTTTTGCCCCCTTAAAAAACACCTACCACGGCCAGGAGCGAACCTGCAAGCTTGGGGGTTAGTAATCCGACACGATAACCACTCACCCACCGTGGCAAGCTATAAAATAAAATATATTGTTCAAATATCAATCTTCGTAAGCCAACGAGGTATACTTTCTCTAGTTCGTTGTTTTGAACTAATTATGGCTTTACTAATCTTTTATATTTTCTTTCTTTCTTTCTTTCTTTCTTTCTTTCTTTCTTCTCAGAAATTTTAGATGGAAAGCTTATTTGCGATTCCAGCAGAAAGATGCCAATATACGGTTTGATTATTGATCGCTTAAGTGTGATACAACTAGCAGAAACATACGTGTGGGGACAAAGTTCTGTATTGAGATACTTATTAACACGCAGATTGAGTCAGGATCACTTAGAGCTATTTTTTCCTTCTATTCGCTCCAGAAGTGGGAATAGAAATAATCCAAATGCAGTACAATTTAATTCAGCTAATATGAAGTGTTTAATTGCGAGGGTACGCCCATCCATGAATTCCAACTGTAAGCCTATTGAGTGTGACCTACTTGTGACAACTGCAACAGCAAATATTCATGGTGTCAATGGGAAGGACGATAATATGCTGACAGACAGATCATGGTTACTGTGCACATTATAATTCACCGAGGAAATGTTGTTCATTACATAGCAGGAAGTGTCGTTCGCCAAGTGTCTAAAAAAAATGTACTTGTGTTGAATGCCTAGAAGTGCTTTTATCAGGTCAAGATGTTCAGAAAGAATGAGGGATTAAAGAGAAAGACGTGAAAGAATGCCCTTTGAATCCATCAAATGATGTAGTGAAATTATGTAAAACAGCTGAGTGTCATCAGGAAGAAGAGTGTATGTTGCGAAAGAACACGAATAATCTCATGCTGAAGTTGAAGACAGATGTCTATGATATGCTGCCGGGTTATCTGTTTCTGAAATCTGACCATCTATTTACAGCTACTGAACCTGGGGAAAAGCCTCACTATGCTTCACTCATCAAGCGAATTGTGAAACAGTATTATAAATGCAGGCTTCACACTTCAGCAGAAATACAGCTCAACGTGAGAGGTCAACAGGTGCGTCAGTTGTACACAAAACGTTTTATTTTTAAAGGAGAATGGAATCATGCAATGTACTGTGCATAAGCAACGTAGCTTATTGTCTTGTAAGATGATTGTGTTAGTTTTCGTTCAATGTACAAATTAAATTATCAGGCCTTACGTAGGCCTAATCTTACGCCTCGTTAGTCACGCCTCTCCCTCCCTGCCTCCCACCCTCTTGACAGGGTATATCATGGCGGCTGCCAGTTCAACCTTCTTCAAACATGGCGGCGCCATTTCCACTCTATATACCTTTCTCTAGCTCGTTGAGTAAAACAGCATGACATCGCTAAGGTCTGCCAACTTTTGAATTCCAAGTGTTATAGCAGAAATTTACAATACTTTGTTCCCTCCAGTCTTGAAGTATTTCAGTTATTCTTTATACATAGTTCAGCCTCCTAATGTATAAGTTATTCTTAAATATATACAAATCCTGAGGAGTCGTGTAGGCAAGGCCTACCCTCGGTGTGGAAATAAACATTTTGAAATATTTATGCATAGGTCTAGGATATTTATTGCATAAATACTTCTTTGTTCGTATAGAGTCATTTGCCCCTATCGGAATCCCTTCTATGTCTTTGTTTATCGTCTTCATCGACTTTCCCCAAGGCTACTATTTTTAGCCTACTTTCGATTTTTGCAAAAAATGAAAGTAGACTTATGAGATCAACACAGGGCGAAAAAAGTGTGTCTGTCTGTGTGTGTGTATGTGTGTGTGTGAGTCTGTGTGTGTGTATGTGTGTGTGTGAGTCTGTGTGTGTGTGTGTGAGTGTGTGTACTCTGAATGTCTGTCCCCCCCTATCAATTCGAACACGGTGAATGCGAATTGAACGAAATTTGGTACAAAGGTAGCACTAGCAAAGGACACCTCAATGTCATGTTTTATATCGCCGCCATCTTTACTAAAACTGAATGGCGGCCACTCAAACGTTCAAAACGTAAAATCAAATAACGACTAACCAAATCATCCGATCTCTACCAAATTTGGTAACAACATACCTTCGTATAGGATGCGTCTTGTGACCAAACTACAAGGTCGTCCGCCATACCATTTCAGGATGGCGGCCGTGCGAATTATGCAAACTTTATAATCCATATCATGGGACTCACCAGTTCCGATTATCGAGCCGAGAATCGTTTTAACTGTTCTAAAGGAAGAGGCACGTTCGAAATTAAAAGTTTATTTTGTAATACTATAGTGCAGACGTGATTTTAAAAAGCTGAACTGATTCAGTAATAAGACAAGATGGCAGCGGATATCTTGTGCCTGACTTATATTTCACTAATTTGAGTATTGAATGCAATATAGCGTACTGATAAAAAATAAATAAACTTTGTATGAAATGCTTTATATATAAATAATATACTCCAGTGATGAAATCGTTTAGTATAAATCATTATTTGCTAACAAGTTCTATGTAAGTCATTTTAAATAGAACGATATTCGTTGACACAATTAGCTCAGTGGTGTTTAAGGGTGCCCCTGCCCCATTACACCTGTATAAGTCACAACTCCTCATCACGAATTGACCGCATATACTTTTCACAGGAACTTATCCAGCCTAGACGATATGAAATGATACCTGCCAGTTTCACTAACCATCATGCTGTCGTATGTACAATCTCTTACCCCCATCCCATATTTCACATAGGAAGAGGTTATTGGAAGCTGAATTGCTCGCTGTTACTGGAGGAATGCCAAGATATTTTCAGACAACACTGGACTCGATGGGTCCAACAAAAATGCAAATTTCGCGACTGCGCAGACTGGTGGGATATTTTAGTTAAACCAGGGATCCGCCGCGTCTTTAAGAACATATCCTACCAACGAGGTCGGGAAAGACGGGATACAGTTGAATTTTACTATCGAGTTCTTCGCCAGCTCCAGCAAAGATCTGATGCTGGGGAGCGTATATATGACCAGATTCGGGAAGTTAAAACCAAGCTCCTGTCCCTACAGCAACGAACACTCGCTCATATAAACGTGGCTTTAAAAGATCGTACAGTGCTCCCGGACGAAAGTGCAAGTGTATACCATATCGCCAAAGGACAACGGGAGCGGCAACGTAAATATATCCACCGCCTCCGCACCAGTACTGGACGTGACGTCACCTCCTCTGACGCTATACGTAGTGAAATATCATTATTTTATCAACGGTTCTACGCTAAGGCTGAAATTGATCCACAGCAGGTGACCCTATTGCTTTCATCTTGCAGTACCCAACTATCTCCGGACAACAAAACTCTGCTCAGCGCGGATATTACGGATGAAGAGATTCACTCTGTGGTTAAGCAACTCCCAAACAACCGCTCACCTGGCATTGATGGACTGCCATATGAAATGTATAAACACTTCTGGCCTCTCATTGGCAAATAATTTT
Organism: Meconema thalassinum; assembly: GCA_946902985.2. NCBI lineage: Eukaryota > Metazoa > Arthropoda > Insecta > Orthoptera > Tettigoniidae > Meconema > Meconema thalassinum. The sequence goes on from OX336393.1 coordinate 413,406,849, forward strand.
GTCATGTCCTGCGTACCATTCTCCAACGTCGTGCTCTTTGTCAGTCACATCACGAAGGTACCATAGTCCTCATACCAAAAACATCCTCTCCCATGGCAGTTGGTGACTTCCGACCAGTTACTCTGCTCTGCAGTGATTATAAAGTCCTTACCAAAGTACTTGCATGCCGATTGAAGACTGTTCTACATGATATCATTGGTATTGAACAATGTTGCAGTATTCCTGGAAGAACTCTGTTAACAAACTTAGCGATACTACGGGACCTACACCTAAAAGCCGAAATGCTCCCCACTGAGCCAATGAGTTTTCTCACCTTAGATCTTGATAAAGCTTTCGACCGCATCAGTCATGAATACTTGTACATGGTCTTGCAACACTTTGAATTTCCTGAAATCCTTATTGACTACATTCGTATGATAAATTGTAATGCTACGTCTCGAGTGCTCGTCAACGGTTTTCTTTCCCCTCTGATTCCAATACAACGATCAGTTAGGCAAGGATGTCCCCTGTCCATGCTACTTTTTGTCATTGGCCTTGAACCGTTCATTCGGACTACCCAGGTGAAGCTACAGGGTTACAAACTGACCACACATGTTTTTGGAATGTGCGCCTATGCTGATGACGTATCAATATTGATCCGCAATAATGAAGATATCTCCCACATCGATAGCGCCCTTCAGCTCTACCATATCGCCTCTGGAGCACAATCGAACCCCCAGAAAACTGCTTTGCTTCCGCTCAATACTAACTCAGTGATTACCCAACAGCCCTGGTTCCGGATAGTAAATGAGGTGAAAATTCTTGGCATTACCTGGAAGCAATCGCTTCTGGACACAGTGCAAGCAAACTGGACTAAGGTCATTGCCAAAGTTAGGGGAGTGCTGATCCAATTTGGTCAAAGAAACCTCAATATAGTGCAACGGGTCATGATCCTCAACGTGTTTGCGCTCTCTAAAATATGGTATGTCGCACAACTTTTCCCACTTCCCAAAATGTTTGAGAGCCAATTGGCAAAATATACAGGTTGGTTTATATGGCAAGGATTTTTGTTCCGAGTACAACGGGAACAGTTGTATCTCCCATCCCGGCAAGGTGGGCTAGGGCTAACAGCTCATGGCATGAAATGCCGTGCACTCCTCTGCAAGAACGATATCACCATTCTTTCCCAACATGACACTTTTACGAAAGCGCTATACAAAGATATTCGAAACACAGCCCGTGGTTGTGATAGAGCTTTGCCGAAGATATTTAGGGACCATCAACAGCACCTTCTAGAAACTGTTCGCCAAATGCCTTCAGGGACTGTTCCAACGACGAAAAGTATTTATAACATGTTGCGGCAAGTGGTACACTCCAAACCGCGAATCGAGGCCACCACCCTCTACGTCCATTGGCCCACTGTTTGGAAAAATTTTGGGGCTATGACCATTTCTTCTGCTGTACACTCCCAGGTTTTTATCTTCCTCAACGATCTCATCCCAACCGCTCTACGGCGATATACCATCCGTCTTGAAGCTTACCCATGGTGTACTATATGTGGTCAAACTGATGCGGCGATACACCGCTTCACATCATGCACGCGAGTTGCCTCCACGTGGGTGTGGTGTAAGGGAAAAGTATGTCAACTATTAAATGTGCCCACGGATGACCTTGATGACAGGAAGTTGATTCGCTTGTCGGTGACCGCCTTCCCCCAAATTAAACAGACTGCCATTGTGTGGATAATGGGCCAATATGTACACTTCGTGATGGACAATGATCAACATTTCTCGTTCCAGGACCTCAGGTACCACCTGCAAAAAGAGCGTTGGAAGCTTAGTGCAAGTGGACAATTGTACGATAAATATGGACACTATCTGGATTTCTTGTGATGTATTAGTATGGTATTTATCATAACTGAAAATTCTGTAATTCTGTAAAGAGCTAATAAAAAAAAAAAAAAAAAAGTGGTAGAGCGATAGCCTGTCGCTCAGATGCCTATGGTTCAAACCCGATCAGAGCTAGATTTTTTGCTTGAAATGTTATATGTTTATTGTTTTGTAATGACTCAGATGTTGTAAAATTAAGCGTTATATTGTGCAAATTATGGTGTAAAATATATATTTAATTAAAACATAATTCGCCAGCAGATTTACTCGAGACATCTAGCTGCCAAAAAGGTAACTTCCAGATTTTATTGAAAAGTTTCTTCTTCTGGCCGCTAGAATGCACTCGCTCTGTTAGGATTATATTGTTCGATATTTCACCACTAGATGTCCCGACTAGTCTACGTGGGGATCCATTGATTACTATACCATTATCATTCTATGCGCATCGAATTTGAAGAATGACAAGTTGATACTACGATACATTTTAACTTTTTTATTTTAAAGGGTTTGTAACAGCCTATTTTGCGTTACTTGAAAATGTTATTAAGCGTTATATTGTCCACATTATGGTGTAAAATATATATTTAATTAAAACATAATTCGCCAGCAGATTTACTCGAGACATCTAGATGCCAAAAAGGTAACTTCCAGATTTTATTGAAAAGTTTCTTATTCTGGCCGCTAGAATGCACTCGCTCTGTTAGGATTATATTATCGAAAATATCCACATAGTTTGTATACACACGTCTCTGTAGGGTCATGGAAAGATTTGTTAATTCAATTAGGGTTGTGAAAGCCATGCACAACCAGACGTGTAAAGACATGCCTCAACTCAAAGTTGGATGTTGCCCACGGCAGGTCGTAATAATAATAATAATAATAATGTTATTGGTTTTACATCCCTTTTAACTACTGCTGCTTTTAGAGACACCGGGGTGCCGGAATTTTGGCCCGAAGGGGATCTTTAACGTGCCAGTAAATGTACTGACACGGCTCCCTCGCATTTGTGCACCCTCAAATGCCAGCTGACTGCGCCAGGATACGAACCTGCAACCTAGGGCCCAGCAAGCGAGAACGTTACCGCTGAGCCACGCCACCAGTCCGGTCGATTATGTCTCCAGATCCATAACATTCTTGATATACTTCTTATCTTTCTTTCTTTCTTTCTTTCTTCAATGATGGTATCAGTTTTTATCTAGGTCGTGGCGTTTGGTAGAGGTAAATCGTTTCTAAGGTCTTCAACAAAGAATAGTTCTATTATACTCTTTGATAATAACAACGAGTTATAACTATACTCATACATTTAGGAGAAAGTAGGCTATATTGTACAATACCCAAGGGGTATGCACCCCTTAGAGATCATCCCCCCCATCATCTGTCTAAATCTCATAAAAGGCAACCCTTTAAAAGCCTACCCAATATCCATCAATACTATAAGGGCAGCTGGCTACTCCATAAAGCAGCTCAACCCTTGCGTAATTATGACACACAGCGACATACTACAAACTGGTTCAACTATGCCACAACGCGCTGACAGAACAGAGGCTAAAGGTATAAAAGGTGCCTTAAGTGGGTCACGAGAATCTCTCCATCACCAGTGCTTCGACGAGACAGCCGGAGGCTAACGACAGTGTCAACCGAGGTGAGTCAGTCAGTCAGTGTTCAGAATCCTACTTTTGTAACCTAACACCCACAGTTTGTACTCACATTATAACATCACAAGATCCCTTAAAAGGGACTAACAGTTACTCATTGCTGACCAATAAACACTTGGTCAGTCTCTTACACTTGCATTACTGATCTACACTCTTCTTCACGTCCCAACGTCCTTCCTTACTCCCGTCACAGTCGGACGTGACACACCGTAGTAATAACGCCAACTCAGACGTCCTTGTATTCCTCACAGCGGCTAGCGTGCTCAAGTGAAGCGCGTGCCGAACCGCTGACACTAGCAAGGTGATTATATAATAAGTAGCCGGCTGGGCAACTAGTACATCGACCCGCGTGCTAAGGCTACATCCCTTAAACCACATTTACAGTCTTTATAGGAGCGCCCCCTAGTTCCTAGCACACCACAACACACTACACTGGTCAGCTTGCCCTGTCAAGGGGAGCTACCCTTATTTAGGCACAAACTCATAAATTAGTACAGCAACTCTCCCTTTTAGATCCACCCCCAAATAAGGGATCTAAAACACTGGTGGAGGCGCCATCCTACGCACAGTAGAACGGGACTCAATCAACGAGCCCTCGTAGGAAAAGCGACCCCTTCCGTACCGCAAAAAACCAAGCAAATAGAGAATTTTTTTTTATTTTTAACCTCATATTGCGTCACACATTTTTTTTTTTAATCATTAAATGTCCACATTTAGAACTACATTAAGAGACTTTGCACACCATTTGTCGGCTAGTACAACTCCACTCCTGCCGAAGCTAAAGATTAAGAACAGTGACTTAATAACTGACCAGACTGCAGTACAACTTCTCAGGGACCTTGAATTCCACACAGCACAGATCCGTGCTCAACACCCTGCCGCTGCAGCACAGGTTATACATTTTACACGGTCCCAGGCCAGTGAATACACACACGAGTCGCCGGTATCCAGCGATAGTGAGGTAGATTGCCTGCCAACACTCCATCCCCTATTGTTGCAGCAATTGCAGATCACAGAGCAGAAAGCCAGTGACCTGCTCGAGCGCATTTCAGAGCTATTAGAAACAGACACTATTAAAGCCAATAGTCACACGACAGAAGCGGTTCTGGACATCCACACTATTTTGGAGACAGTAAAACAGGATTTAGACAGAACCGTACACATAGTCGAATCCACACAGTACGACAACACACCGGCCATCAGCACAAGCATATCAGGTGACGAGCCACCTGGTAACGTAACACAGGTGTCCTACACGGGAAGCGAGGCTAATTCCCCTCCAAACAGCCCAAACACCTCGACACACAGTCAACGGGACACAGCCGAGAACGACATGAATAGACACACTGAGTACCCCATGATCCACCCCACAAAGTTCACGGGGGAAGGCCAGGATCCCGAGGAATACCTCAAGGCCTTCAATAGAAGGGCCCGGATCAATGGTTGGAGCGAGGAAGTTAGAAAACGGCTCCTTCCTGCCTACCTCACAAAGGCGGCCATGACGTGGTATGAGCTCCATGAGGACGCACTAGAGGCTGCCACATGGGAGGAAACTCATAAAGGACACTATTCACGCCCGCCGGATGAAGGCATATCACACACGTAAAGCACACACACCTACATGTAAAGGCGGGCACACTGCTAAAAGAAAAGGAAACGGTCCCGTTGGAACACGTGGGAAGAAAGCCAAGAAATAGCCCACTGACCGAACCGGGATACCATCCTAACACTCACCAGAACTGTCCCGGAGACACAACCTTCATGGCGCCGGAAACAATTACTCTGGGTAAAAGGCGGTCTCCAGACCCGCAACCTTCTGAATACCAGGAATATAAGGTTGAGTAAATATCCAGTCGTAGAATAAGGATAATGAGAACGCTAAGACTAATTGGGACAGTCCCACTAACAGCGGGTCATAAACGAAAAACAATACAATCGACACTGGCATCTGGTCACCAAATACGCGACTAGCGGACCAGACACACTCGCGTACAATGCATATGAGATTTCCGAAGTGAAATGCCATGGCCTGTGGTTTGGATTCCAAGTAAAACGGAAATCCCGTGGCACATGATCTCTAGAAATGGTCACGTTAAACCACAAAATTCCCCTCTTGCCTTTTTATAATGCGAAGAGCACTAACAGAAAAGCAGGCTGATTAAGAACACATGTTCGGATACACAGCGTTATCGGAACAAATAAACAAGCGAGCGCGCAAGACATTGCAACCCGACACCCTCATACTCAGCAGTAAAGCAGACCTCAGTGATAAACTGCGAGCCTTACAGACGACAGTTCCCAAAGCACACTGTACGGAATCATTCATAGCCAACCTAAGAACCCTATATCTTCAAAATTTACACTACGAGGAGAGGGCAAAAATAAGCAAACTCCTCGCAGGAAGGTATACTAGGGGTTGCGCATAGAAAAACACACAGCCCATTTGCCATAGTGTAGGCGGCACAGAAATGGCCACCAAATCTTTACAGACAACCGGCTTCGAACCCATGTCCACACACAAAAACCTCGTACCGAAAACTAACTAAACAACGGTATTTTCGGTACGAGAAACACAAACAAAATACAGGCAGAATGCCCGCAGAACATGAACAACGCAGACATATAACACAGAGAATTACATAGAACACGGGTTCGAACCCCAGAGAAAATTGCACGCCAGGGAAAAACAAGCAGACGGCCTTCCAATCACACCAAAATTGGCCCATATAACGGCTTAGACAGATAATACTACATTCCTGCGGCCAAATGACAGGCATAAAATTCCAGAAATACACTTGACAGGGAAAATGGACTTTCCAGACAGAGACATATAAATTTCGTAAGACAACGGTCTTACGGAATAATGGCCACACAACGGCAATAGTAGCAGGGCGGATTACCACATCGGGCCGCCAGGAATTTAACACAATGACCACACTGGCATACGTGCAGAAAAACACGCAACAGTGGTTAACCTACATAAAATCCCGGCCTGAAGTTACACACACAAACTGATGACTTGCAGACTTAGCCACTTTGCAACACTGTCGATGACAAAACGCGATTGTGTAGTGGCAGTGACCATGAATAAACAAATGCAGAACAATCATAACACTATACATTTTTCAACACTGCGAAAGCATTTATCAACAAGCAGACGTCACAGACCAAAACTTGTCGCAGGCCCAGAGTAGCACGTTCGTAAAGACGTTGGCAGGCCACGGGCGCTTCCTACCCATACACAATATACACAGTAGGACTTGGCCCTACAGCAGACCAGGCGTCCGCGTGGTGTAGCGGAGCGTAGTCACACACACACACACAAACGCGCTCACCAATCAGGGGCGAACATAGGGACTTTGAGGAAACGGGACCTCCCCTTAACAACTTCTTTTTGCGACCCTAGTCCCGAAACAAATCATTCCAGGCGACTAGGACTTAGCCCTATAACGGACCAGAGTAGGTCGTGAAGCTTCGCTATCCCAAAGCGCGGATAGAAAACCAACATGGACCAAGGGAGGATGACAAGAGAACATGCTAACAGCGTCCCACTCTACTCCCTTCCCATAACCTTTTCACGTCCAAACATAAACAACGCAGACACATGAACACAACCAGAACAGATACACTACACTACAAAGTATACATAAGGGTTGGTAAACTTCATGTGTTTACAGAAAGGGCATGCTACGCCTTGAGCCCCACCGCTATCACCTGAATGAGAGGGGTGCATCGGCCAACAACAACTAAGCGTAATGCACATCTCCATCTGAGAGATGAGGCCATAAGTAATAAATACTAACCATTTTTTTTTTAAATTTAAATCATCCCGCATGAGAGGGAAATATATTAGTATTATGCCTCAACCTACACCTATCCATACATGAGTGCAAACGCCTCATATCCAGACGCATGCATGTATATCCCATCCATTCACCAGGGGATATTGATATCAGACCGGCATGGATTTTTATTTTATTTTTTGCAACCCCGGGAATTACCTGCCCCGTTCCACTCACTGTAGGAGCATCCCAGCACAAAAACCGGTTCCAGGCCGCCACTAACGCGGAATTCGGAAGTGCGCAACCTCCTCCTACCCTGCTTTAACCCACTCTACAGATAACTACCCCCAGATCACAATAACAGGGTACCTGACGCCACAGACCCTACTAACACCTCCATCAAGGTTAAAAAAGAGCATTATCGCTGGAGAAGCTGATATAGCACAGGTAGCCTAAAGTAGTCTACGTATGTAGAGGTTTTACCAGCCCACCACACTGGAAGTATTTTACATTTGACACTTTTTACACAGGTTACACCTATAATTAAAAAAAAAAAAAAAAAAAAAAGGGAATCTGAAACACCCTGGCTGATGATACCGGCGTTAGCCAAAGGTCAAAAGCACAACACTAGGAGCAGAGCTGGGGAAGGCGATGTGGACCCTTACCCCAGTTGGCTCATCAAATTACTGACGACTAGACCAAATAGACGAACCACGTAAGGTCAAAGCATTCGCGGCCTGGTCGGGCAAGCTCTGGAATCCTAGGTGCGCATAAACCGCCCCTGGGAGGAAGGGATGCTAAACCCACTTTGAGCCACGGTCGTCGAAGCCAAGACCTGCAGGGAGACTTTCTGAGAATGGCGGGAGAAATAGCTCACTCCGCGTCGGCCTCGGGAGCTATCCCTAGAGACGACCATATTATGACGAGACTGTTAGTTAAATTTACGTAAGTAGGACTTCCATGGCGGGGAGTCAGACTCCTATTCGTCAGGAGTGAAGCAGGATCCAAGGGTTCAGCAGGACCAATCCTAGATCCGACAAGTCCTTACCCCGCGAGGTGAAGGTGAAGACCACGACGGTAATCAATAATGCAGAATGAAATATGAATATATATATATGGAATGTACGCGCTCATTCGGTCCTGCGCCCACGTAAATGGACGACAACGGGTCGCCAGAGTTCTTAAATGAGTAGCATAGCGGGCACTCAAAAGGGTTCAGTGGGCCAACCCAGCAATGCCGATTAAGGCGAAGAGGACTCCCCGGACGCTCACTTCCCGGAGGACATATGAATACAAATATTGCGGCCGAAACAGGCGAAGAGGACTCCCCGGACGCTTTCTTCCCGGAGGATATTATGCCATGGGACCACACTGTCCAATGCCCACATAAATGACGACGCATCGGGCAGTCAGAGTGCATTAAGAGATGGGGCATTGCGCGCCCCTCACAGGAGCCAAGTGGGCGGCTCACCTACGACTAATCGGAACGGCAAAACGAGCACGACAAGGAAGTTACAGCGGGCGGAACGGTTAGCTTAGTGGCACCGTAAGCCGCCCGCGGATAGATTAATCCTAGTAATAGACGTCGACACTAGACTTAAGGGGACGGAATCTAGCGACCCTAGAGACAACCGGTGTTTCTGGGGCTCGTGCGGGTGGTGATCTGGGGATTTAATTGCCCCAGGCGATCGTCCTAGGCCAAATTTAGTTATAGACGGTTGCATTTGACACGCAACCTAGGATTAAGCAAATTTAATGAACACTGTTGCAATTCAGCACAGCATCTTTCGGCAATAGATTAAGGCAACCCTCTCGGCTTAGATGTAGTTTTTTTTTTATATATACCATAAGTAGAATAAGTAGTATAAGAGAACGCCGTTCGGCGCCTGATGACCCACAAATCCGTCATCAGGGTAAGTCCGATAACTCATGATAAGTTATTATAATGTAGCATAGTCTTACATTTAAGACAATTTTTTTTAATACATATATTGAGGTAAAATTTCGGCGCCTGGCGGCCCAAATTCGTTGCCAGGGTAAGCCCAATACTACAACACATTAGGAAATGACGTCACGGCACCATATAGGGTAAGCCCGGCCATATATCGAGTAATAATAACCATGCCATTCTTTTCACAGGTAAAAAGGGGCTTCAGACTGTGGCAACGCTGCCACAGGAAGCGGCATATGGAATAGGGAATTTCAATGTTTTGTTAACCTCTCCATTTTTTTTTGCAGGCATTGTCACCTAGAATATGACACGTGTAATTATGATTTTGCTGCCAGATAGCAGCAACATGCTATTTAATGCCCCCTTATTGTAGTATTATACCTGTGCATACTAACCTCCATTTAACATTCATTCTCACTTACACACTCACTACATTTTTTTTTTACAGCTACACGTCAATAATCTGCACAGCGGGAATGATGCCTGTGGGGCATCAAGCTTGCTGGCAGATCTGCATAAAACAAAAACACTTGAAGCGTCAAAATGCGACGCAGCTTACGGCGATGAGGGCGCAACCGGCATGTGGCGGCGACCCTCATGGCCAAGTGTGCAAGCATTCACCCACAGAGGATGCTTCACAGACTAGGTATTAAGAATACACTGCAAGCGGTACGACCACTCAACCGTGCCAAGAGGTGGCCGTATAGGATCAGCCGTGATACGGCAAGCGTACGTACAAACAGGTAGCGTGCACGCGAGGATCCAAATAAAAACTAGAATTATAAGGGTTTAGCGCGCTTAAGTAGACATAAGGTCATTGTAGTTCATAATTTTAAAGAGTAAACTACATACATATTCATGCGCCCACGGGCAATTATTCCAATTGAAATTCCTAAATGTCAGCATCGCAACATAATACATTAAACTCTATATATATTTTTGTCTGTTTATCAAGTTCACGTGTACACGATGTCTATATTTTTGTTTTGTTTTGTTTCGTTTGCTAAGGTAACACGTAACCAATGTCTGTGAATTGTTTTCTTTCATTTTTCTCTCTTCTAACTTCCCCATTTGTCAGGGTGTTCCGTTTTATCCCACACCAATAAATACATTTTAAATATTTCCTTTAAATTATACCCTGGAACACCCATTTTTTTTCTATTCTCTCCTATCTTCTTTATTGCAGGGAGCACTTTTTCCCCAAGATAGGGCGGACGACGCAATCATCCGTTCGGCCCTGGGTTTTTCCTCCCCGCACAACTATGTAACCATGTATAACCATGTTTTTTTTCTTTTTTATGCCGACAACGGCAATGGCGATTGTGCCTCAATAGCAATTATTTTCTTTATTCAACAATGTTAATGCACATTTCACCATGCAATGTAAATTTTATATACATATATATCTATGTACACCCCATAACCCTCCCCTCTGAACACGGGCTGACCGCACACCTACACTTCTGCACGACGACACCCGTTCCATACGACGACGCTTACGACGCCACCACCAGAAGAGACGAGGGGGATTCAAAAACTACTACGACAACATCCCAACCCCAAGTGCCCTTCCCGGTCGCGAGGACGCGACCAAATGGAGGAAGAGGCTTGTACAATACCCAAGGGGTATGCACCCCTTAGAGATCATCCCCCCCATCATCTGTCTAAATCTCATAAAAGGCAACCCTTTAAAAGCCTACCCAATATCCATCAATACTATAAGGGCAGCTGGCTACTCCATAAAGCAGCTCAACCCTTGCGTAATTATGACACACAGCGACATACTACAAACTGGTTCAACTATGCCACAACGCGCTGACAGAACAGAGGCTAAAGGTATAAAAGGTGCCTTAAGTGGGTCACGAGAATCTCTCCATCACCAGTGCTTCGACGAGACAGCCGGAGGCTAACGACAGTGTCAACCGAGGTGAGTCAGTCAGTCAGTGTTCAGAATCCTACTTTTGTAACCTAACACCCACAGTTTGTACTCACATTATAACATCACAAGATCCCTTAAAAGGGACTAACAGTTACTCATTGCTGACCAATAAACACTTGGTCAGTCTCTTACACTTGCATTACTGATCTACACTCTTCTTCACGTCCCAACGTCCTTCCTTACTCCCGTCACAGTCGGACGTGACACACCGTAGTAATAACGCCAACTCAGACGTCCTTGTATTCCTCACAGCGGCTAGCGTGCTCAAGTGAAGCGCGTGCCGAACCGCTGACACTAGCAAGGTGATTATATAATAAGTAGCCGGCTGGGCAACTAGTACATCGACCCGCGTGCTAAGGCTACATCCCTTAAACCACATTTACAGTCTTTATAGGAGCGCCCCCTAGTTCCTAGCACACCACAACACACTACACTGGTCAGCTTGCCCTGTCAAGGGGAGCTACCCTTATTTAGGCACAAACTCATAAATTAGTACAGCAACTCTCCCTTTTAGATCCACCCCCAAATAAGGGATCTAAAACAATATGTTCTTTACTGAACATCTTGTTTTTTCGGCGTTTAAAACACGGGTATGTTTGTCTCCATCCATCATTTCGTGTCTCTCAATCTTCATATATCTGATATCAATCAACTTAAATACAACCATCATGGCCAACATTACGTACTTCACGCTTTCAAAACACAAGATAATACAAAATGGCCATCATTTCCACTGCCTACTTCACTCACACAGCAGGAGGATAGAACACAGCGACGATCGCAATGGCCGCGAACGTGATTATCTCGTGGGAACGGGATCGGGCTGATCCTGTTGGAGGGAAAGTTGATCGCGATAATGTTATCCTGTTGCGTTTAGACGTCCCAAATTAATCTGGATCAGCGCCTGATCGCGATCGCAACCGGGACGTCTAAACGGGGTATTAGCCTCTGTTGGTCTGTTCCATGTTTCCCCTAACTGTGACGTGCTAGCCCCTCAGCCACTGTTCCATGTGACGTGCTAGCCACTCAGCCTCTGTTCTATGTGACGTGCTAGCCGACCAGCAGCGCCGCTCGGAATCCAGTAACGCACCAGAGTTAATTGCGCACCACGAGGCGCACTTCATCAAACGTAGAATATATCAGATCAATTAAAATACGCATTAGGCGCGTCTGTGAGAATGAAAGAGGCCTCCATTCGTCCGCTGGCGTCTGGCCCAGACCGCACACCGCCTAGGCTCAACAACCTTATTTATTTATTTATTTAACCAATTCATTTATTTTTAAGTATTTATTTATTTATTCATCCATGATTATTTATCTATTTATTCGTATAGTTATTTATTTATTTAATTATTTATTTATTTATTTATTTATTTATTTATTTATTTACAGAATTTCATTTATTTCTCTATTTATTTCTTTTTCGGTTGTTTGGGTCACCTATGGACCACGGTGCTTGTGCTTCAGCTGTTGTGTGCCACTTCTGGTGTTATTGGTGGATTGTTTCACGGCTGCTTTTGTGCTGAAATTTTGAGCCTTTCTATTGGTCCAGTAATCTTTCATTTTCTTGCTCAACTCTATCTTACGTTACTCGGACCATTTCCTGGACGCGTTGTGGTGAACTTCGTAATGAATGTGAGGAAAGGCCTGGTTTCAACTGACTGTCAGACGGTAGCGACTACTGTCATTTATCGTGTCTTGCTGAATATTAAGTTCAGCAAGATCCTTCTAAATTTATTTATTTATTTATTTATTTATTTATTTATTTACTTACTTTATACCAAACCGATAGAGAAACTGAAGGTCCTAAGTTCAACTCCAGGTCGCGTTAAGACGCTTGAACACTCCAGTTGTAGCTTATACTTGTTGTAGACTACACAACACAATCTTATAGTTGAAAAACCTCATTTCTAGAGTTCATGGATTTTAGTATTTGCGATAAATCCGAAACTTGTTGCTACTTCCTGTTTTATTTATTTATTTATTTATTTATTTATTTTATTTTTCTTCTTCTTTCCGACGAGGCCTGCTAGGGACCACGTGCCAATTTCAATTCTTCACACTTTGTTGTTTTCTCTTCCGTTCCCTCCAGTACTCCTTCATCCGTTCACTATGCTGCTTCTTTCTGTCCTCGGACCACTTCGCACCAGGTTTCTTTGGCAATCTTCCTTTCATACTTAATATCCTTTTTCTGAAGATCTCTCTGTTCACCGTTTCTTCTTCTCTTATATTATTTCTTTCTAAATCTTTCTTTACTTCTTGAATCCAGCTAGTTGTTGCCCTTTTCTCCCAAAGGTACTTAAATATCCTTTTTGTTAATCTGGAATCATCCATTCTGTAAATATGTCCCAAAAATTGCAATCTCCTTTTTCTTATCGTTTCTGTTATAATTTCTATGTTCCTGTATATTTCATCATTAGATCTTAATTTCCATACTTCTGCTGTTTTCACTGGGCCTAAAATTTTCCTCATGATTCTCCTTTCTAGTACTTCAAGTTTATCTAATCTATAGTTTAGTACCAGACATTCACTTGCGTATAGGCATTTCGGTTTCACCACTGTAGTGTAGTGCCTTATTTTAAGATTTTTAGATAAGCACTTTTTGTTATAAAAATTCTTAGTGATACCATATGCTCTTTCCATCTTGTGTACCCTTTCTTCTACCGAAGATTTTTCTAAACCATTTTCTTGAATTATTTCTCCCAGATATTTGAATTTCTTTAGTTTTTCCACTGGGCCAATATCTGTTGCCAAATATTTTGAAGCATTCTTGATGTTTGTAAAAATTTTATTTTTTTCTACGGAGAATCTCAAACCTGTTTTGTTGGCTATTTCTTCCAAGAGATTGAATTGTGTTGTTGCACTTGTTAGGTTTTCTGACAATATAGCAAAATCGTCTGCAAATGCTAGGCAACTTATTTCAATGCCTTTGTTTCTTCTCCCCAAAGTTACTGGCGAAATGTTATGTTCTTTTAGCTTTAAATTCCAAATTCTTACAATTTTCTCTAAAACGCAGTTGAACAGAAGGGGTGATAAACCATCACCTTGCCGTACACCTGTATTTATCTTAATAGATTTTGATATCTCACCCATAAATTTTACTTTTGAAACCGTGTCAGTAAGGGTTTCACGTATTAGGTTTGTCAATTTAGTTTTCACTCCAAATTCACGAATTGTTTTATCTATGGTTTCTCTATCAACCGAGTCAAAGGCCTTTTTAAAATCTACAAAAGTCACAACTATGTCCTTTGAATTCAGAATCCTATGGCGAATTATGGATGTTAAGTTAAATATTTGTTATTTTATTTTTATTTATGGCATGGAAAAGATCCTTTCACAGACTAAACTTGTGTAAAGCTAAATTGTTAGAACTCAGCAATTCTTCTAGGTTTGTGCCGTGTCTTGTGTGGGGTTTCGCCTAGGACACCAAGCTGGCTCATCGGCGGGCTCTTGGTGTTCCCGCCCGGACCCCCACATGAGTGACGAACTGCGCGCCACCTCCCTTTATATTAAGTGCAACTGCACCACTTGACTGCGAGAACTAAATGCTCAAGCAGCCTTAACCTCCTTATGAAAGCCAATATACCATCTAAATTGTTAGGTTAGATTTCGTGGGAACGCTCTATCAAAGTTCCAACGTTCACCACTAGGTATCATTGATATCTGGTAGCGAAAGTTGGAACTACTTGAAATTGAACGGAACTTGTAGCTCAGTAGCTCAGTGTCCGCTGGAAGTAGCTACAGACTCAGGCGAGCCGAACATGTCCTCGGACACTCCCGGCACTAAAATCCATACTATAAATAAATAAATAAATAAATAAAATAAATAATTTATTTGCTAATCAAGCACAAACAACGGCCATATGAGCCCTTGACATTTGTACAAATATCAGCCTCTTGTGCAAGTGATTTTTGCGATAAATTGCGAAATTGGTTCAAAATGTTAAATATAGGCCTATTATATATTAAATATATTTTTAAAACGACGCTTTTTCTCTTTCGTACTTCATGTAGGCTACACAAAACGATCTAATAGCTGTAAAACAGCATTTGATATTTGGTGGTCGTGACAAGCATAAATTTATAAAATGCGAAGACATTCGCCATTAAAATCCGTATTGATAGAAGTTAATCAACTACTCAAATAATACGCCAAATCAATACTCAATTTATATATCATTCTATATAAATAGGACATGTTTCAGCCTTCAATGAGGCTATCGTCAGCTAAACAAGAATCAATTAAGAATCAAGCTAAACTATTATAAAAGTACTTAAATCTAATAAGAAAAGAAATATTAATGTTAAAATTGAATAAAATGGATCACTATTAAAATGGTTGTCCTTAAAAATCAAATTAAATAAAATGAAAATAAAACACTTGTTATTTTTCTTTAAAATGTAGTTAAAATCGAGAAAATATTATTGGCAAATGAAAACAAATATTAAACTATATAATAATTCTTATCAAAATAATACACTTAAAATAATTTAAAAATTAAGTTATGTAACCAATAATTAATATAGATCATTGAAATTGAATAAGCACATGGTTAAATGCTTAAATGAATAAGTAAATCTCCTACCTTCAATATAAAATTAAAATTCTGAATATGTGCCAAATACTAAGTGTGCCGACATGAACGTAGTTTAGAGCTTGAAATATTAAGTAAATGGATCAGTGCTTGAGACGAATAAGGAGATCTTCACTCAAGATGGAGTTAAAATTTTGAATACGTGCCAATAAGTAATCGTGTTGACATAAAGTGTCCTTGATGTAAGAGAACGAAGAATTGGTGCGACAATGTTAGTTAAAGCTTCTTGTGCGGAAATGTCTGTGAAGAAATAGTGGGTAATATGAAGCACATGTTTAGATGATTGATGAAATGTTAACTGCATTTATATATTATTATGTTTTCTTATCTTCTATAGCTTTATCGTGGTATGTAAATAACATATGTAACCTATTATATGTTTCCCGTTTTGATCAGAGGCTAAGTGAAGATTCCCTTGAAGCTTTGTGGAACACAAAAAGAATATGTTGAGTCAAGCATTTTTGGTCTACTTGTAACACTGATATGCATTTCTATTTTATTATTTATTTATTTATTTATTTTGCTTCAAGGGAAAATATTACTGATACTTGTTAAGTAAAGTGCCCTTAATCCATCTATGTTCAGATTTTCTGTAACATGTCAGATTTTGTTTTGCAATTTTTAAAAGAAAATCGATGATGATGATTGATGATTGAGTCTTCAGTCTTTTGACTGGTTTGATGCAGCTTTCCATGCCTCCCTGTCCTGAGCTAATCGCTTCATCTCTACATAGCTACCACACTCTACATCCGAGGCAATCTGTTTAACATATTCTAACCTTGGTCTACCCCTACAGTTCTTGCCCTCGACCCTTCCTTCCATAACTAAGCTTGCTATTCCTGAGTGTCTTAGTATGTGTCCTACTAACCAATCTCTTCTCTTCATTAGCAGTCGCCAGAAACATCTCTCCTCTCCCACTCGTCTTAATACCTCTTCGTTTGTAACCCTATCTACCCATCTGATCTTCATCATTCTCCTGTAACACCACATTTCAAAAGCTTCAATTCTCCTCTTTTCTGCTGCACCAATAGTCCAAGTTTCACTTCCATATAGCGAATTAAGTTTAAAATTTGAACAGGAATTTCAATAACGTCAAATTAGGTATATTCCTTTTAAAAACGTGCTTAGCACCGCAATATAAAATTCGAGTGTATAAATGTAACTGTAAAACCTTGAATTATATTAATACAAAATACTTAAAGCCATTCAGATGTTCAATGGGCCGTTTAACAGGAAGTAATTTTATGTCACCACTTCAGATCCACTACAAAACACTAGACTACCTATTTACTGCGCTGTGTATATAACTCACAAAATGAATGCACAATTAAGGCTTAAACCAACCAGTTTTAGGGAATGGCGTTCATACAAATGTAGAAATGCATTAAGATTTTGTTTCAAGTTTCCTTGCAATATTTAGCAATGATAATTTAATTATAGAGATACTTTGTTCAAACATTTTAATTTCAGTTGTTTTATAAGATTTTATTGATTTCATTGTGTGTTAATTAGCAGCTTAAACGCAATAATAACAGTATAATTGATGTAAAGATATATATTAATTTCAGTATTTAGGAATTTGTAATGAATTTCAAAAAACATTGTTGTAAAAAGGAATGGACGTGATGAAATGAAACTACATATGGGCTTTGTAACTACCCATAGTGGGGGACTGAAAAATATAAAGAGAGTCTCTGCAGCAAAATGGTGTTATATCAGTGTAAATTACAATCAGCCGAATCGAAGGTTACGTGTGTGATTAGTTCACATTGTTCAAAATCATATCCAGTACACAGTTATTGAGGGTTATGAGTAGGGACCGGATTCTAAGGCTTTTACCTATTTTATTTCCTTACTTCTAAATACAAAAATACTTTAATGCCTTTCCGAATTATGTTGTAGGCCTACTACCTAAGAAAATAATGATATCTAAAAATTCATCTGAAAATACCCAATTACAGTTTTGTTCCATTTACTGTAGTTTATTTACAGCCTCCGTGGCTTAGGCGGCAGCACGCCGGCCTCTCACCGCTGGGTCCGTGGTTCAAATCCCGGTCACTCCATGTGAGATCTGTGCTGGACAAAACGGAGGCAGACAGGTTTTTCTCCGGGTAATCCGGTTTTCCCTGTCACAATTTCATTCCAGCAACACTCTCCACTATCATTTCATTTCATCTTTCATTCATTTAATCATTGCCTCAGAGGAGTGCGACAGGCCTCGGCAGCCGGCACAGTCCATATCCTCGCCGCTAGTTGGGGGCTTCATTCATACCATTCCTGACCCGGTCGGAGACCTGAAGCAAGCTGTGGATTTTCATTTTTCACTGTAGTTTATTTGAATTTTTAAAAATAAACCACAAGACAGTGTTTATTCCTAGCACTAGTCGATCGAGAGAAATCCTACCTGTCAGAAAATTCAAATAATTTGAGCACTTTGAAGCTTATATCTTATTGTTTGGTTATTTACTGTGAGAAGAGTGGGGATAAATCTCTTGTTTCCAAGTTCCCTATATTCTAAATAAACTAAGTAAATTAAACGGGATGGAATGTGAAAATCAGCTCTGACATCCTTGGTTTAATAGAATTTGAATAATGAACATATTTATGGAGACGAAATATTCCTTGAGAGTGTTAAGTCCTCGGTGATAATTTGATAAACGACGTATTATTGTGTAAAACATTTACACTCTCGTTACAATTAGATTTCTATTAACAATTAGGCATTAATAGTAAGCTTTGTGCAGTTTATGTCGACTTTTGCTACACTTAAAAACCTATTCTACCTATTAAAAACCTAAAAAAATATGATTGTGAAAACCTAAAATGACAATTTAAAAAAAAATCCGGTCCCTAGTTTTAACAGTTAGCGAGAAATTACAGTATTTAAAATTATTACAGGATAAATAGCCTCCGTGGCTTAGGCGGCAGCATGCCGGCCTCTCACCGCTGGGTCCGTGCTTCAAATCCCGGTCACTCCATGTGAGATTGGTGCTGGACAAAGCGGAGGCAAACAGGGTTTTCTCCGGGTACTCCGGATTTCCCTGTCACAAATTTCACTCCAGCAACACTCTCCACTATCATTTCATTTCATCTGCCATTCATTTAATCATTGCCCCAGGGGAGTGCGACAGGCTTCGGCAGCCGGCACAGAGTTCATATCCTCGCCGCTAGATGGGGGCTTCATTCATTCCATTCCCTGACCAAGTCGGTCGACTGGAAGCAGGCTGTGGATTTTCATTTAGAGGATATATAGCCTACTGATCTGCCTTCGCTATCAGCTAAAAATATAACTGGTATGTTTCATTGCAGAATAGGAATAGATGTGGGTACGATTTTGGGTGTGACCCGTGGTGGTCAGAACTTTAAGAAACTCTAGCTGGGAACACTGAAAAGTGGCTTGTGATATTTCGATGAGAAAACATTTGTATATCAGAAACCGATGTGGCTTGAGATATGGAAAGATTCTAAACACAATACTGAAGAAATTACTTCTACGTTTTCTACTGGATCACATTACGTCTATATCCAACAATTCTCTTTGAGCAATATTTTCGCGAGTAAATGCAGAACATCCCGAACGCTATGTTGTGTGTTGGTAGACACGCCACCCCACAGAGTTCCAGGTGCACTGTCACTGCACAACATAAACATGTTAGACAAAACAAAACCCGTGTCTTACGCCCATACAAGTTACTTCTCACGGTGAATTAACATTCCTTTCATCTCGGTGTTTATCCACGAGTAATGCTTGTTCCCTCTAACAATGTGCACTTCATAACATGGGTTACTTTACATATAAAGCGAGTTGCTGCCGAGACGAATCAGGTTTATGAGACCTAGTTAAAACATATTGTAGTCATATTTTATCACGAATACGTGCGTTAAAATGTAAGACATTTCACCAAAATTTACAGTGGCAGCAATTAAATTCAACGATGTTAATGACACTTACTGTAGCTATAATTAGTGCCTTGCGCGGATAAACAATCCGTTATCCGCATCCATCCCGCATCCACACAACTGTTATCCGCATACGCCCCGCATTCGCACGACTTCTTTCCACATTCCCACGTCTGTTATCCGAATCTACTGACATAAAAACAAGACGTTCGGTGACGAACTAAAGAGCCTACTTTTCATGCCAATGATTATTCTACAGTATATGAACCTATCTAGAATAATGACGAAATTAAGTTGGTAATATCGAAATGTCTAATGAGTTCGAAATTTACCTGGTATAATGTAGGTTAATAAATCACTACAGTTGGCAGCCCTGGTGACTGAATATATTCTTAGTTCCATCCCTTAAGGTACAGAATAAGAAAATTGGTTGACGTCCAATGGACGTTACAGGCAGTTAGACATTGGATCTATCAGCAACGCGTAAAAGCATGTTGGCAACAATGCCAGGTGTGTGCTGGTCAAAAATAGCCTAATCTGAAATATTATGATAACTTGTTGTGCCAATTTTGGACGAAACCCATTTGTTAGTATAGAAGTTACATGTATTTTAAAATTGGACCTATCATCAGGCATAGAATCATGTTGGCAGCACTGATTTATATAAATTATTCCAAATTAATCTAGAATGTCAGGTGCTATACGTGTGCAAAGTATAGGACTTTTGGCTTGCATACTTCCTGATAAATTGATATTAGGTTTAAGAAATATAGACAGTATTTATTAACAGTTGGCAGCCCTGATTGTTCTTAAGAATACTTATAGTCATATCTGTTATGTTACACATAGCACATACGAAATTTGGTTGAAATCCAACTGATAGTATAGAAGTTATATGTATTTAAAAATTGGCCTTACCATCAGGCTAAGAATCATGTTGGTAGAACTGAAGTACATAAGTTACTCCAAAATTAATCTAAAATGTCAGGTAATATACGTGTGCATAGTTTAAAGCTATCGGCTTGCATACTTTCGGATATATTGGTATTTGGATAAAAGAATAGAGAGAGGAATTATTAACAGTTGGCAGCCCTGGTGGCTCTTAAGAATACGCTCAGTCATATCTGTTTAAGTACACATATTACATACAAAATTTGGTTGAAATCCAATTGATAGTGTGGAAGTTATAGGCATTTAAAAATTGGACCTATCAGAAGGCTTACAATTATTTTGGCAACACTGTCATGTATGGCCTCCTGGAAATTAAACTTAAATTGTGTTATCTACATGTGTGCCAATTTTGGAATAGCTCCCATGCATATCTTCCAGGATATCAAACATGGAGCTCAAATTCCTAGTGCGTTTTATCAGCAGTTGGTAGCACTGACATCATTTTCAAATATGGACGTGAGACATTCCGGTATACATCTTTATTCATACTAAATTTGGTTTCGATTTCTGAGGCCGTTTAGGAGTTGATAGGGGGGGGGGGGACACACACACAGCCAGACAGACAGAAGGACAGACAGACAGACACACATTTTCCCGGATCGATCTCATAAGTCTACGTTTTCCTCATTTTTGCAAAATGTGAAAAGTAGGCTAATGATATTTTTGGTTAGCATGAATATAATGTGACATGAAAATGACCATGTTAGTCCAGTTCCTGTTTCTACGAGGGCATATCAAAAAACAAGAAGTTCCATGACGAACTAAAGAGCCTACTTTTCTTAAAATTTCAGATTCATGCCAATGATTAATTTATTTGGATTTATCTAGAATAATGACGAAATAAAGTTGGTAATATCGACATTTCTAATTAGTTCAAAATACTGTATACCAGGCATAATGTAGCCTAATAGAGAACTACAATTGGCAGCCCTGGTGACTGAATATATTCTTAGTTCCATCTCTTAAGGTACAGAATACAAAAATTGGGTAAGTCAAATGGATAGCGTGGACGTTACATGCAGTTAAACATTGGATCTAACAGCGCGCTTTTAAATCATGTTGGCAACAATGTCATCCATGTATTGGTCAGTAATAATCTGAAATAATACGATCTATTGTTGTGCCAATTCTGAATGAAATCGATTAGTTAGTATAGAAGTTACATGCATTTTAATATTGGACCTATCAGCAGGCTTAGAATCATGTTGGCAGCACTGACGTTTATTAGTTACTCCAAATTAATCTAGAATACCATGTACTATACATGTGCAAAGTTTAGAGCTATTGGCTAGCATACATTCTGATATATTGATATTAGGGTAACAAAAATAGAGACAGCATTTATTAACAGTTGGCAGCCCTGGTTGCTCTTAAGAATACTTATAGTCATATCTGTTATGTTACACATAGCACATACGAAATTTGGTTGAAATCCAACTGATAGTATAGAAGTTATATGTATTTAAAAATTGGCCCTACCATCAGGCTTAGAATCATGTTGGTAAACTGAAGTACATAAGTTACTCCAAAATTAATCTAAAATGTCAGGTAATATACGTGTGCATAGTTTAAAGCTATCGGCTTGCATACTTTCGGACATATTGGTATTTGGATAAAAGAATAGAGAGAGCAATTATTAACAGTTGGCAGCCCTGGTGGCTCTTAAGAATACGCTCAGTCATATCTGTTTAAGTACACATATTACATACAAAATTTGGTTGAAATCCAATTGATAGTGTGGAAGTTATAGGCATTTAAAAATTGGACCTATCAGAAGGCTTACAATTATTTTGGCAACACTGTCATGTATGGCCTCCTGGAAATTAAACTTAAATTGTGTTATCTACATGTGTGCCAATTTTGGAATAGCTCCCATGCATATCTTCCAGGGTATCAAACATGGAGCTCAAATTCCTAGTGCGTTTTATCAGCAGTTGGTAGCACTGACATCATTTTCAAATATGTACGTGAGACATTCCGGTATACATCTTTATTCATACTAAATTTGGTTTCGATTTCTGAGGCCGTTTAGGAGTTGATAGGGGGGGACACACACACAGCCAGACAGACAGAAGGACAGACAGACAGACACACATTTTCCCGGATCGATCTCATAAGTCTACGTTTTCCTCATTTTTGCAAAATGTGAAAAGTAGGCTAATAAGTTGCACTTCCCAGCTATGGCCATTTATTACACCACCTATACAACAGCAACACGCCTATAACAACATACAATGTAACGTCACTTTTCCACATAGTTTCCAAGAGTCTCCAAACATTTCTGCGAACGCACAACCAACTTGTCGATGCCGGATGCATAGAATGTTCCTCCAGCGTTCTGCAACCACACGGAGACAGCGGCCTTCACCTCCTCATCGGTCTGGAAACGTCGACCACCGTTCTATACAATGATCGCATTCACACTGTTGACATTTGCACGGGTCCTGGACGTTGCGGACCTGCCCTCGCGATATTCGTCCGTGATATCCGTGCGTCCGGTTTCGAATTGCTGACACCACTTTACGATCCTTTGCCGGGAAATGGCCCACTCCCCATACACAGCACTAATTTCACGATGAATGCCCGTGCAATTCTTCCTTTTGACCCATAGGAATCGAATTGTCGCACGCACCACATATTTGGAACGAACGTACAGTTGACGCGCCATTTCTTTTGGCCGCTATTCACACCAAACAAGACGAGACACCACAGCGACCTGCCTAATAACAGATGTGTGGGCAATGTCTGTCCTTTTCTTCGCTCTGCCCACGTTTGCGACACACAGCGCGCTGCTGCAGCGCGTTAGTGCAACTGACTTTTTGATCCACCTTCGTATATTGCCCTATCTCCAGATTGGAATATTTTCTCAACGATAGGCTATCTTCCCACAGCTTCTTCAAATTTGTACTCCATTATAACCATTCTGACAAATTCCATCTAAACCTCAAAATTTTTGTCTACATAACATGCACATCACTGTTTCCTTCTTCAAGCTGGTTTCATATCAAGATTTCTTTCTTTCAAATTGACATATTTTTGTAACAGATATGTTTTTTTTTAATTTTAGTGTGTGTTTTTTAGTATTTTAGCTTTTAGACTGTTAATTTATTAGAAATATTTTTGAGAACAACCCTATTTTATGGTAAAATTGTTCATGTACTGTAAGTCTTGCTTTTCTATTCATATTATTATTAGCGCTGAGGATGGCCACAATGTGGCCGAAACCGGTACAATAAAAAGTACAAATTAATATTGACGTAAGGTTTTAATATTCAGGACTTATTATACTTCATCAACAAGAAACATGGTCATTTTCATGTCACATTATATTCATGCTAACCAAGCTTTCAAACAAGCCCATGAATTTTATAATATGAGAATAATATTTTAATTAGATAAAGCATATCAAGGAACTAAAGGAGTTGTATAAGGTGCGTTCTAAAAGTAACGAGCCGGAGGCATAATTACAGAAACCAGTATCTGTATGTTAGAAGTATTGGCCCTGGCTGTTGAGGCACTTCTCCCACTGTGACACGAGGCGGTGAATGGCTGTCTCATAAAATTCCCTGGGCTGCGATGTGAACCAGATCCGCACGTACAGCTGGACGTCGGCGTCCCAGGTGAATCGTTGACCCCGCAGATTCCTTTTCAGGGGACCAAACATGGCGTAATCACAGGGAGAGAGGTCTGGACTGTATGGAGTGTGGCCGAGAACCTCCCATTTGAATTTCTGCAGGAGTGCCGCGACTGTGTTGGCCGTATGAGGTTGTGCATTGTCGTGGACCGACCATGGCGGCTATGGCTTTCACTGTCACTCGGCGGTCCTGGGTAATGAGTGCATCAACCAGCTGGACGTTGTCGTCGGTAATGCAGGGGGGTGCCCCAGACCGGACATCAACGGCTAACGACACCCGTCCTTCCCTGAAGCGCTTGTGCCTCGCCTTGACCCTTGCAAGGGACATGCAGTGTTCGCAGTACACTTGTGACATTCGGCGATGAATGCCCGTTCCCCCTACTCCTTCCGCTGTCAGAAACCAAACAACACCTCTTTGCTCTTCGTTTGACGCCCCCATGTCACTGTTTGCAATGCGACTGGCAGCGTTGGACGATTGATGCATGCTGCTGCTCGCTTTGTATCGTCACATGACGTGCACGCGTGCCCTCTGGCGACGGGCTGTGACCTTCCTCGCTGGTCGGAACCACACCTCGTTACACACGCCACGATTAGTCTATGTAGTCACCAGTTTGCGCATTCCAGCCTCCGGCTCGTTACTTTTTGAACGCACCTTATATAAAGAAACCGATGTTGTTGCGGAAGCTAGGACAAGAAGACTGAGATGGGCTGGTCAAGTGTATAGAAGAGAAGAGCGATCTAGACTGCGAGAATTGTGTGAGTAAAAGCCAGACGGACGAAGACCTCTAGGCAGACCAAAAATGAGATGGAGAGACCAGGTAGCCAAGGAGCGCGAGAGGAAGACTCCAAGGACAGAACGAGGTGGAGGAGGCTACTTGACGAGGCCAAGAACCGACTGCGGTTTGAGGAGCCAGGTGAGTAACCGGAGTGTCAATCCCTCCCTATATTATTCTGCTAAGATCCCATTCCAGTTTCGTACCGAAAATAGGGTCCCATTAACACCAACCTACACATATGGGGTACCTACAGGCTCAGCATAACCCAATGCGTAAGCGAAACGCACTCACTTACTCTTTAAATACCTCACAATTAAATAAATACCTTAAAACATGTATATTTACAATGAAATCATGAAAGAATGCAACACGGTAACCATGGTAACAGAATCTCACAGGTCCATCTATTTCTGTAAGACGCAATGCAATTCCAATTATTACATTACTGTGAAAGTTTCCAGACGGTTATAAGGTTATCACTGAACCAAATTAAGCTGTAAAATTCATCAATGCGTACAGTATAATGCTCTTAAGGGGGTCAAGGGGCACTCTAGAATTTTTTCATTCAATTTTCATGTGTGAGTGTGGTACGCAAGTTCTTTTTCACCCGACTATAAAGGGTCTCCGAAGACCACATTTAAAGGCCCTTAAATTAACAGTGTCTGTGATATTCCCAGATATCTAACTTCGCTCTGATATACCTATGAAGGAATGACAAACCCCTAACCATTGCACCAGTAGCTAAATTGATAAGGTCTGATTATTCATACCAAGGATAAATCAGTCATAGCATTCATGATTGAGATTTTGCTAAGTGTACTCTTTACAACTAGAATATTCGTGGGTGAAGCCGCGACGGGTAATGCTAGTTATGCTTAATGAGATTAGCTTAAATCATCGTCTTACATTTGTCATTAAAAAACAAGATGTTCAGTAAAGAACATATAGCCTACTTTCTCCTAAAAGCATGGGTATTGTTATAACTCTTTGTCCTTTTCAAGGAGTATGATTGAATGTTGGTTGTAGGAGCTTGTTGAAATACAACGTGCTATAGGGATATTAAACATGAATATGAGGTGCCCTTTGCTAGTGCTACCTCTGTACCAAATTTCGTTCAATTCGGTTTCACCGTGTTTGAATTGATAGGGGGAATCGATTTGCACACATACTTGGCCACCATCTGCAAACTATTGGGCTGATGTTCTTGCAGTTTGGTCAGAATATGTTTCCCACATAAAGATATGGTGTTGCAAAATTAGGTAGAGACTAGATTATTAGGTTGGTCGTAATTACATTTTAGCTTTTAACATTTGGGTGGCCGCGATTACGTTTCCATCAAGATAGCGGTGATATAAAACATGACACTGAGGTGCCCTTTGCTAGTGCTACCTCTATACCAAATTTCGTTCCATTTGGTTTCAGCGTGTTTGAATTAATAGGGGAAATCGATTCTGACACAAAGATGGCCGCCATCCGCAAACTATTAGGCGAATGACCTATTAGATTGGTCAAAGGATGCTCCCTCCATAAAGGTATGTAGTTG
Organism: Meconema thalassinum; assembly: GCA_946902985.2. Classification (NCBI taxonomy): domain Eukaryota; kingdom Metazoa; phylum Arthropoda; class Insecta; order Orthoptera; family Tettigoniidae; genus Meconema; species Meconema thalassinum. The sequence continues at coordinate 413,433,443 of OX336393.1, forward strand.
AAAAATTTGGTAGAGATCGGATGATTAGGTTAATCGTAATTTGATTTAAGCTTTGAACATTCGTGTGGCCGCCATTACGTTTCAGTCAATATGGCGGCGATATAAAACATGACACTGAGGTGCCCTTTGCTAGTACTACCTCTGTACCAAATGTCGTTCCATTCGGTTCCACCGTGTTCGAATTAATAGGGGGAATCAATTTTGACATAACGATGGCCTCCATCCGCAAACTATTAGGTGAATGACCTATTAGATTGGTCAAAGGATGCTCCCTCCATAAAGGTATGTAGTTGCAAAATTTGGTAGAGATCGGATGATAAGGTTAATCGTAATTTGATTTAAGCTTTGAACATTCGTGTGACCGCCATTACGTTTCAGTCAAGATGGCGGCGATATAAAACATGATACTGAGGTGCCCTTTGCTAGTGCTACCTCTGTACCAAATTTCGTTCCATTCGGTTCCACCGTGTTCGAATTAATAGGGGGAATCAATTTTGACATAAAGATGGCCGCCATCCGCAAACTATCAGGTGAATGACCTATTAGATTGGTCAAAGGATGCTCCCTCCATAAAGGTATGTAGTTGCAAAATTTGGTAGAGATCGGATGATTAGGTTAATCGTAATTTGATTTAAGCTTTGAACATTTGTGTGGCCGCCATTACGTTTCCGTCAAGATGGCGGCGATATAAAACATGACACTGAGGTGCCTTTTGTTAGTACTACCTCCGTACCAAATTTCGTTCCATTCGGTTGCACCGTGTTCGAATTAATAGGGGGAATCGATTTTCACACAAAGATGGCCGCCATCCGCAAACTATTACGCTGATGACCTATTGGTTTGGTCAAAGGATGCTCCCCCAATAAAGGTATGATGTTGCAAAATTTGGTAGAGATCGGATGATTAGGTTAATCGTAATTTGATTTAAGCTTTGAACATTTGTGTGGCCGCCATTACGTTTCCGTCAAGATGGCGGCGATATAAAACATGACACTGAGGTGCCTTTTGTTAGTACTACCTCTGTACCAAATTTCGTTCCATTCGGTTGCACCGTGTTCGAATTAATAGGGGGAATCGATTTTCACACAAAGATGGCCGCCATCCGCAAACTATTACGCTGATGACCTATTGGTTTGGTCAAAGGATGCTCCCCCCATAAAGGTATGTCGTTGCAAAATTTGGTAGAGATCGGATGATTACGTTAGTCGTAATTTGATTTAAGCTTTGAACATTTGTGTGGCCGCCATTACGTTTCCGTCAAGATGGCGGCGATATAAAACATGACACTGAGGTGTCCTTTGCTAGTGCTACCTTTGTACCAAATTTCGTTCAATTCGCATTCACCGTGTTCGAATTGATAGGGGGGGACAGACATTCAGAGTACACACACTCACACACACACACACACACACAGACACACACACACACAGACTCACACACACACATACACACACACAGACACACTTTTTTTTCGCCCTGTGTTGATCTCATAAGTCTACTTTCATTTTTTGCAAAAATCGAAAGTAGGCTAAAAATACTACGGAAATATATATGTCATGAACATCCGGGTACTAATAATGATATTCAACAAGTTCGGATTGTATTCTAAAAACTATCCGCAAATTTACTCCAAACATTATCCGCAGCTTATCCGCTATCCGCACAGCTATGCAAACTATATCCCCAAGGCGAAATATTTTGCGGATATTCGCGGGTTTATCCGCGGATATCCGCATCCGCGCAGGGCTTTAGCTATAATCCACCTACAAGTGGCACACTCTAGAGCCAACCTTAAGCCAGCGGGCCAAATTACGACCCGTCAGACATTTTGATTGGCGCACCGATAGCTCAAGATCCGATTCGATGTTATTCATCACTATCGGACTGTGCGAATCATAGAAGCCGATTTTCAAGTACAGTTAATTTTCATTCCTTGCTACAGATGACGCAGTCTTATCTATTCCATCTCATTATATAATACGCTATGGTGTAGGCCTATGTTTCACAAAACTCAAGCTCCTAATCCAGAGGGAGTTAGGAGGTGTGGTTTGTACCAAAATCTTCCAAATCGTCTGAATGGTACAGGAAAAATCTTGCATTTATTGAAAAGTCCAATTTTTAAATGCATGTAACTTCTGTACTAACAAATGGATTTCTGCCAAATTTTGTATGTGCTTTGTGTACCATACTAGATATGACTATGCGTAATATTAAGACACAGCAGGGCTGCCAACTGATAATAAATGAACTCTCTAATATTTTTACCCCAATATCAATATATATTAGAAAGTATGCATGCCAACAGCTTAAAACATTTCACGCGTATAGTACCTGACATTCTTGAATTAACTGGAGTAACTAATATACGGCAGTGCTGCCAACATGATTCAAAGCCTGCTGATATGTCCAAATTATAAATGCATGTAACTTCTATACTAAGAATTGGATTTCAACCAAGTTCCGTATGTGCTTTGTGTACCATAACAGATATGACTGCATATTCTTAAGAGCCTGCAGGACTGCCAACTGTTAATAAATGCTCTCTCTATTTTGTTATCCTAATATCAATATTTCAGAAAGTATGCAAGCCAACAGCTCTAAACTTTGCATACGTAGGCCTATAGTACCTGACATTTTAGATGAATTTGAAGTAATTAATATACGTCAGTGCTGCCAACATGATTCTACGCGTGCTGATATGTTAAATGTTTAATCACATGTAACTTCTACTAATAAACGGATTTCTTCTAAAATTGGCACAATAATATATCATAATATTTCAGATTAATTCTGAGCAACACATACCAGTACATGACAATGATACCAACATGATTTTCGCGTGCTGATAGATCCAATGTTTAACAACATGTAACGTCCATACTATCCATTGGACGTCTACCAAATTTTGTGTGTGCATTCTGTACCTTAAGAGATGGAACTAACAATATATTGAGAGACACAAGGGCTGCCAACTGTAGTGCTCTATTAGGCTACACTATTTCAGATATATTTCGAACTAATTAGAAACGTCAGTAGTACCAACTTAATTTCGTTATTATTCTAGATTGGTCTCTATAGATTAATCATTGGCATGAATTTTAAATTTTAATAAAAGTAAGCTCTTCACTTCGTCACGGAACTACTTGTTTTAAAACCAATTTACAGGCCTAAACTCAAAATAGGTTGACCACCCCTGCTCTCGAGCTGTAATCCAACTACTTGTGGCACACTCTAGAGCTACGACGGCAGATTGAAAAGTAAGCCACAATCATTTTCTTCTCCCCTGGTATTGCAGCTGGAATGTTGAAATTTCACGACGATATAGTTTGAAGTTTGCGCTTCAGAGGTTATTGTTTCCATGTGCAGCTCTAGCGAGAGAAGCCTGAACTACGAAACAAACATGGCGGGCATGTTACTGTCGTCAACTTTCGAAGAGAAGCCATGTGTAGTTCGATATTTGTGGGCCAAAGGGCACAAACTGACTGAAATTCACAGGTACATGCATGACTTGTATGGGGACGATTGTATAGACCATAGCAATGTCTCCAGGTGGTGTGCTTTCTTCCAAGAGGGTCGAGTGAACCTTAGTGATTCGCCACGCTCTGGCCGGTCGGTAACAGCTGCAATCACGCAGAATGTCCGAACCATTGAGGTAGCAATTGTGAAAGACAGACGTGAGCGCCTTGGTGACAAACGCCACAACATTAATGCTGACGGTGTCAAACATCTTCATGACAATGCCCGCTCCCATTTTGCTGCTCCTGTTCGTGAGAAAATCGGCCAATTTCGGTGGGAAATGCTCCAGCGCCCACCATACAGTCCGTACCTGGCACCGTCGGACTTTCATCTGTTTGGTCCCATGAAGAAATTCCTGTTTGGCCAACACTTAGCGAATAATACGGAAGTGAAATCAGCAGTCTGCAAATGGCTATACTCCAACCAAACGGACTTTTACGAACTGTTACCACGATGACAGGAATGTGTTGAGAAAGTTGGTGACTCTGTGGAAAAGTACGTCAAAGATGTAGACCTAAGTTCATTGGTGATTTGTTTTGTTACCTATTAAACTTTTAGGGGAAAGAATTCTTGTGCGTTGCATTCGGATCTGCCCTTATATAATCTACCTATTTGTGGCACACTCTATAGTTAAAAAGCACACACTTACGGCACACTGTGTATGCTCGTTATCTCTCTAAGCGATCGCCACTTTACGGTAATTTAGCTGGAAAATGAGCTGCAAGCGGCATAACAAAGCCACGCTGTTGCTCTAGGTAGAGACTATCTTGAGCGACCGGCGCAGCTGCCCGGTGTGGCGCGAGGTGTCTCTGGCCTGGAGACGTCGGGACGGGCGTCGTGTGTGGGAAACTTAGGGACATTGCAGCCATCAGCCACCTTTAGTAGAGTAACATGTGTTACTGTGGTGTCTGGAGCGACGCGATGTGTCTTTGGCCTGGAGACGTCGGGACGGGCGTCGTGTGTTTGAAACATAGGGACATCGCAGTCATCAGCCATATGTAGTAGAGTATCCTGTATTACTCTGCTGTCAGGAGCGGCGCGAGGTGTCTTTGGCCTGGAGACGCAAGGACGGGCGTCGTGTGTGGGAAAGTTAGGGACATTGCAGCCATCAGCACATGCAGTGGAGTAACCTGTGTTACTGTGCTGTCAGGAGCGGCGCGAGGTGTCTTTGGCCTGGAGACGCCGGGATGGGCGTCGTGTGTGGGAAAGTTAGGGACATTGCAGCCATCAGCACATGCAGTAGAGTAACCTGTGTTAATGTGCTGTCAGGAGCGGCGCGAGGAGTCTCCGTCCTGGAGACGCCGGGACGGGCGTCGTGTGTGGGAAAGTTAGGGACATCGCAGCCATCAGCCACGTGTAGTAGAGTAACCTGTGTCACTGTGGTGTCAGGAGTGGCGCGAGGTGTATTTGGCCTGGAGACGCCGGGACGGGCGTCGTGTGTGGGAAAGTTAGGGACATTGCAGTCATCAGCCACATGCATTAGAGTAACCTGTGTTACTGTGGTGTCAGGAGTGGCGCAAGGTGTCTTTGGCCTGGAGACGCCGGGACAGGTGTCGTGTGTGGGAATGTTAGGGACATTGCAGTCTTCAGCCACATGCAGTAGAGTAACCTGTGTTATAGTGGTGCCCAGAGCGGCGCGATGTGTCTCTGGCCTGGAGACGCCAGGACGGGCGTCGTGTGTGGGAAAGTTAGGAACATTGCAGCCATCAGCACATGCAGTAGAGTAACCTGTGTTACTGTGCTGTCAGGAGCGGCGCGAGGTGTCTTTGGCCTGGAGACGCCGGGACGGGCGTCGTGTGTGGGAAAGTTAGGAACATTGCAGCCATCAGCCACGTGTAGCAGAGTAACCTGTGTTACTGTGCTGTCTGGAGCGGCGCGAGGTGTCTTTGGCCTGGAGACGCAAGGACGGGCGGCATGTGTGGGAAAGTTAGGGATATTGCAGTCATCAGCACATGCAGTAGAGTAACCTGTGTTACTGTGCTTTAAGGAGCGGCGCGAGGTGTCTTTGGCCTGGAGACGCCGGGACAGGTGTCGTGTGTGGGAAAGTTAGGGACATTGCAGTCATCAGCCACATGTAGTAGAGTAACCTGTGTTACTGTGGTGTCAGGAGCGGCGCGAGGTGTCTTTGGCCTGGAGACGCCGGGATGGGCGTCGTGTGTGGGAAAGTTAGGGACATTGCAGCCATCAGCCACATGGAGTGGAGTAACCTGTGTTACTGTGGTGTCAGGAGCGGCGCGAGGTGTCTTTGGCCTGGAGACGCCGGGACGGGCGGCATGTGTGGGAAAGTTAGGGACATTGCAGTCATCGGCCACCTTTATAATAATAATAATAATAATAATAATAATAATAATAATAATAATAATAATAATAATGGTTTTACGTCCCTTTTAACTACTGAGGGTTTTAGAGACGCCGGGGTGCCAGAATTTTGCCCCGAAGGGGATCTTTAACGTGTCAGTAAATCTACTGACACGGCTCCCTCGCATTTCTGCACCCTCAAATGCCAGATGACTGTGCCAGGAAACGAACCTGCAAGCTAGGGCCCAGTAAGCGAGAACGGTACCACTGAGCCACGCAGTCAGTCAGCCACCTTTGGTAGAGTAACCTGTGCTGTTGTGGTGTCAGGAGTGGCGCGCGATGTCTCCGGCCTGGAGACGCCGGGACGGGCGTCGTGTGTGGGAAAGTTAGGGACATTGCAGTCATCAGCCACGTGTAGTAGAGTAACCTGTGTTACTGTGGTGTCAGGAGTGGCGCGAGGTGTCTTTGGCCTGGAGACGCTGGGACAGGTGTCGTGTGTGGGAAAGTTAGGGACATTGCAGTCATCGGCCACGTGTAGTAGAATAACCTGTGTTACTGTGGTGTCAGGAGTGGCGCGAGGTGTCTTTGGCCTGGAGACGCCGGCACAGGTGTCGTGTGTGGGAAAGTTAGGGACATTGCAGTCATCAGCCACGTGTAGTAGAGTAACCTGTGTTACTGTGGTGTCAGGAATGGCGCGAGGTGTCTTTGGCCAGGAGACGCCGGGATAGGCATCGTGTGTGGGAAAGTTAGGGGCATCGCAGATATCAGTGACGTGTAATAGAGTAACCTGTATTACTGTGCAGTCATCAGCCACGTGTAGTAGAGTAACCTGTGTTATTGTGGTGTCAGGAATGGTGCGAGGTGTCTCTGGCCTGGAGACGCCGGGACGGGCGTCGTGTGTGGGAAACTTAGGGACATTGCAGCCATCAGCCACTTGTAGTAGAGTAACCTGTGTTACTGTGGTGTCAGGAATGGCGCGAGGTGTCTTTGGCCAGGAGACGCCGGGATAGGCATCGTGTGTGGGAAAGTTAGGGGCATCGCAGATATCAGCGACGTGTAAAAGAGTAACCTGTGTTACTGTGCAGTCATCAGCCACGTGTAGTAGATTAACCTGTGTTACTGTGCTGCCAGGAGTGGTGCGAGGTGTCTCTGGCCAGGAAACGCCGTGCCGCTCGAGTGTCGTGTAAGGAAGCAGTCTTATTTGGGACAATACAATCATCTCATCAGCCATGTGTTATTTTCATTTTGGGATTTCGACAACGTGGTCATTTAATTTCCAAGTACTTGGGTGTATGTATTTGTTCAGGATTGGTGTGAGGCCTTAAGTTAGGAGTAGAATATTGGAACCATGAAAACCTAGGAGGGAATCGAACTTGGCTGTTCTAAGTTCTGCCACGCGTGGCTGAGTGTACACCACTCCAACCCTCAGGCGGGAATTAAATTTCTTAGCAGAGCTGGGAATCGAACTCGAACTTGCTAGACGACAACCAAGAACGATGTAGGTTACTTGATGAAGAAAAGAACCCAAAACAGTTTTAAAGCAAATTAAAGACAGGGAAAGTAAATGCCCTCAATGCTCAAAGAATGACGATTGATTGTTTTGGAAATGAGGAGTGCCATGAATGGCAGATTGGAAAGAGAAATAGAAGAGAGTCCACCCCTAAGTCAATGGAAAATGGGGAAAACGGATCCGGCATTTGATTATTTAGTTAGCGTATGGCTGTTAGTGCCGGGAGTGTCCGAGGACATGTTCGGCTCGCCAGAGGCTGTAGCTGCTTCAAGCGGACACCCATGGGGTGAGCTACAAGTTCCGTTCAATTTCAAGCAGTTCCAGCCGTCACTGACGCCTAGTGTTGAATATTTAAAAGAAATCTAGCCTAGAAATTTCGCTTCAAACAAGTTTAGTTAGTGGAAGATTCTTGTAATGCCATAAATCTATGACATGGGACCGCCGGTTTTACTTCCCCTCCGAAGGAAGGCATACTGAAGGATTTTAACGCTCTTAAAAAATCCGATGGCTTCGGCCAGGTTTGAACCCGCGATCTTGAGCACAGCAGTTAAGCATGCTACCAACTACGCCACCGTAGTCGCTCCGGCACTTGAATTCCTCGGAGACGCCAACTCCTGACCTCACCAGCCATGAGCTTTTGAGTGTTTAGCCCTATCCCTGCCTCCTTTAGGACCTGGTGCAGAAGGCAGGCAGAAGTCTGTCCTCTCGAAGAATGAGGGGTCAGGAAAGATGATACAAGGTCCAATTATATGAAGGACACTTTAATACGTCAGGCTCCGAAGAGAATAATAATGTTATTGGTTTTACGTCCCTTTTAACTACCCTGGCTTTTAGAGACGCCGGGGTGCCAGAATTTTGCCCCGAAGGGGATCTTTAACGTGCCAGTAAATGTACTGACACGGCTCCCTCACATTTGCGCACCCTCAAATGCCAGCCGACTGCGCCAGGTTTCGAACCTGCAACCTTGGGCTCAGCAAGCGAGAACGTTACCCCTGAGCCACGCAGCCAGACGCTCCGAAGAGAACAAGAGTTGACTAGGAAGGTCGACAGGAAAGAAGACGGAGAGGAGCCCGGTTCAAGTAAGTGGAGGCAATGCCGGACTACGCTGGGGCCTCCGTGTTCGCCAATCTACGTCCCGCTAGTAGTGAAGCCCTGCGGCGGAAGGTGTCAAAGTAAAGTTAAATTAGCTGCAATACCCAATAATCGTTCCCGCTTATGAAGTTTCATTGACAGTCCTGAGTGGGATGCCCGTGGCCAATTTAAGCCAAAATGAACCTGGTGGACTTTGCTTTATCGTCTTGCTTAACTTTGCATGTGATGGAGTTAACACTATCTTGGACCGAATCGGAGTTTCTTAGCTCTCCCTCCAGTTACCAGGTTAGCCTAACCATGAACATTTATTTATATATTTGTTTACTTATTTCTTCTTCTTTCCTCGATTTTTGGCCATCTTTGGAATGCGTAAAATAACCCATTGCATTCACTGTCTCTGATTTCCTTTATCCTTTCCTGCCTTCCAGTAGTTCTTCATTACCCATTGCATTCATTGTCTCTGATTTCCTTTATCCTTTCCTGCCTTCCAGTAGTTCTTCATTACCCATTGCATTCACTGTCTCTGATTTCCTTTATCCTTTCTTGCCTTCCAGTAGTTCTTCATTACCCATTGCATTCACTGTCTCTGATTTCCTTTATCCTTTCCTGCCTTCCAGTAGTTCTTCATTACCCATTGCATTCACTGTCTCTGATTTCCTTTATCCTTTCCTGCCTTCCAGTAGTTCTTCATTACCCATTGCATTCACTGTCTCTGATTTCCTTTATCCTTTCCTGCCTTCCAGTAGTTCTTCATAACCCATTGCATTCACTGTCTCTGATTTCCTTTATCCTTTCCTGCCTTCCAGTAGTTCTTCATTACCCATTGCATTCACTGTTTCTAATTTCCTTTATCCTTTCCTGCCTTCCAGTAGTTCTTCATTACTTCACTTTGTCTCCTTCTTCTCTCTTCCGTCCAGATGTTAACCCGCCTCTTCTTTTCCTTCTCCTGGAAACCCTTGAATTTTTTTATCATATTTCTGAAAAGTGGTCTGTACTAAATAATATATCTTGTTACTTCCATCTCTGCCATATCCCTTTTATACTTTGTACCCATTGATTATTTATTTATTAATTTACTTTTTATTGATTGTTATTTATTAGTTTGTTGATTTATTTATTAATTTAATATTAATTTATTATTTATTTAATTTTTCTATTTATTTTTATGTAGGCCTACTTGTTTATTTATTTATTTGATAATTAATAATTTATCTATTTATTAATTAATTAATTATATTTTTATTTATTATTTCTTTCTTTCTTTCTTTCTTTCTGTCTTTATTTATTATTTATTTATTTAAAAATTATTTATTGTTTGGTTAATTTGTCTATTTATTTTTCATTTAATTATTATTTATTTGTTTATTATTAATTTATCTTTGGCAGATGACCTCGTAGTTCCGCCCCTTAAAACAACAATAACAATAACTTTAATTTGTCTATTTATTTAGGTCTATTAATTTATTATTTATTATTTCTTTCTTTCTTTATTATTTATTTGTTTAATGATTAATCTATTTATTTATTAATTATTTATTTATTTATTTATTTATTTATTTATTTTTATCTATTTAGTTATATATTTACTGTATTTATTTATTTATTTATTTATAGTGCTTCTAACAGGTTACAACTTAATTATGAGAAACACATATCCAAATAATATACACTTAATAATTAATTTCCTTTTAGGCCTACCGAAATAAAATAATAATGATAAGAACAATAAAATAACAATAAGAAAATAATTTTAACAACACTTGAACTAAATATTATTCTAGTAGTACAAAGGTAAGTGCGGTACACGATCACTGCTAAGGTTAGTATGATATTAATTGATTTCCGTACACGAAGATACAAAAGAACGAAAGGTGCTGTCCAATATATTCAAGTTGAAATGTGTGCATAATTTGTTGCAGATGTTGAATGTCTTCAATAGAGGCGAAAGTTTGTGTTGCTCTGTATTGGTTCGTGGACAGTGGAATGTAATAGGTTTCGGTCTCATTGACCGCAATCGAACACCTAATGTAACCCTTTATAGGGCAAAACTATTTATTTTTATTTCTATTTTCATTTTAATTTTGATATTTTTTAAGTTGTATATTGAACCCTTTATCCACAGGCTGTATAAAGGATTCTAATATTTATTCATCATCTTTTGATACATTTCTACAGACAGCAGATATGAGAGCCAGACGGCGTTGGGAAATATTGAGAAATCAGTGGCCGAGAGGACACAATAGTTTAAGCTCCTGTGGTATTTTAGGAAGAAGCATAATATTCTTGACACATAGGACAGGTGCAACTTTTAGCGCGGAGAGGGCTTGGGCACGCACATTATGGCCTGTTGCTATGAAGGTTGGCGCCAAGAAGAAAATCGAATGCTACGAGGCAATTGGTCAATCATCATGTTAACCACTCCCTACTGCAGAAATACATGTAAAAGCGCGCAAAGACATACAAGAGTCTGGGCCAATAATATCAAGACGCCTTGTTTTAGCGGCAACTCGGCTTGATAACGCATCCTGGTAAATTAACGCGGGAGTTATCTACGGATTAATTCCACGATCGATTCGAGCCGGCTACAGCATAATCGTAACCTCCACACTGCTACGAACTCAATGATACCGATCGCATGCTAGTCTGATAATTATTATGGAATATTTTCTCATAAATCCCCTTCCACACCTACCCTAGTCAGTTTCATTTATAAGGATCCAGGATGCTTCGAGAGAACACTTATTTTCGTGCGTCTGAGGACGTAACGTCGATACTTATTTTTGTGCGTCTGAGGACGTAACGTTCACACTCTTTAATTCGTGCGTCTGATAACGTGACGTTGATTTTTATTTGAACATGGAACAGTTTCGTCAAGTTATAAGTATAACTTCAGTGATTTATTTGTAGTCCCAGCACTACCAGTAGGACTAGTTCATCGAAATAATTCACCAAATAGACTGTCAAGGAATTTAGTACTTGATAGGTGAATGTAGTAGGAATTATATCGTGTGTGTATCTGACAAAACTTTATTTAATTCAGCACGAGATGACGTCTAAGAACGAGACCGGATCTTGGAACCAGCAGGATATTTGCCAGAAGATGTCGATGACGAGATAAACATCTTAAAGGAGATGGCTGCAGACGTTTCCTTGACGCTGTTTTAAAAGGATTGAGTACAAATGAATTTATTTATTTATTAAATCAGCTATGGTATTATGGGACATATTTTGTAGAAATTTTTTGCTTGTTTGGTAATGTAGATATTAGTTCTTGTTTTACTGACACATTAAATATGGGACAAGCCGAGCGTTGTGTAATTTGTAAATATTGTGACTTGTGTGTGTTCAACTTAACGGGGCGACGCGCAGCTCGTGCTCGTGTTCGCTTGCGTAAATCGCGGTCAAGCATTATTATTCGGAGGTATGCCTTATAACAGAAATGGAACTGAATTAATTTTGAGATTAAAAATAGAATTTGGAGGGTAAAGATTATTGTGAGTAGAATTTTATGACGGATCAGGATTATTTTGATAGTTGCTTTTTCAGCAGATCTGAACGGGATGGCACTTTGCACCCGAGTTTTTGTTGTGTATTATTTTTTAATGTGTCAATGGACGCAATATTGTTGATCTGATTTGAGCCGACCCGGTGGTATATGTATGAGAGTCAGTCCAAGCTGTTGGTGCGTTGTGTGATTTTTATGATGTGCTAGCGAGAATATATCATGGTGATTATTCTGACTTGCTCCACATTAGCCCAGTTCATGACCTCGCGAGGCTGGACTTGTGGAATATATTTGTGTTTTCTTGCCATCCAAGGGGATGAGTGAGATAGTTGGCGTTTCCAGAGGGAAACTGCACCTGGCTTGTTGCGACTGAGAGAGATAATTGAGACAGCATGACTCATACAAGAAGGGCGCGCTCAAATCAGGTAACGTGACTTGTCATTAGTAACAGGCTTGATTCCTGTTCTTCAATTTAAGACGTTGTTTAAAATTCACAAAACCTGATCGGTTATAATGAGTATTGATTGATTAAATGGGTGCTGTCCATAGTTGTAAGGTAGCTACCGAAACTCCTGTTTGTCTGGCGTTTTATATAAATGTAAACATAGTTTTTCAGCCGTTAGGCTTGTATTTTGTTGTTGTTGGTTCATTTTTTTTGGTGTTTAATTTACGCGTTCAATGACCCGTGTCAACCTAGGGTGCGCGAGGCTATGTTCCCTTGTCGTGATGAGAGCGTTTTGGCCTATTTCTGGCATGCTCTTTTTGTTCATTTATGTGCTCTGGCACCAGTAGAATCTCAGGGAGATTCTTCATCTTTTCGTAGTATTAGATCTTGCATGTGCCAGTAGTAATTGTAGTGTATTAATTAAGGATGGGTCCCATAGCCGTAGTGTGATTTAAAAGATGCAACTCCGTGAGTAACATGACTGTTTCAGTTGTAAACGGACTCGCATCAGTACTCAGTTTCTTATTAACGAGCAGTACACCACACATTATATAACTTCTTGACCAGGAAAAATGGACTTGTATCCATATGTTGTGACGAGTGAGTTCTTACAGCTCAAAGTTTATGTTATGATTTATTATTTGTGTGAAGCTGCATTCACATTGTCTTGTTGTGACGAGCGAGTTCCTACCGCTCAGTGTTATATTTATTTTATTAGGGGGTGAAAGTCAGGGAGGATTTCTTTTATTTATTATTATTATTATTATTATGCACATATTTTCAGTCATTAAATATATTTTATTCTACTTGTTATTCATTTTATTTCTAGTATAGCCTCTGTCATGGACCTTTCTATTCATTAGAGCATGTTGTTTTAAGCGAACTTTGCTGTATAACGCAGTCAGGACTGAACACGACCCCGTAGATGAATCTTGAGAAAACCATGCTTTATTGAAGGGTGCAATATCATATGTTTTTATAGTTTTAATTTTAATATTTGTGAATAATAAATTATTTATTCATCATTTACAACTGATTTCCATAAATATTGTCATAATATTTATTTTTATAGTTAGACTAGTTTTATTATTTTGATTTTTATATTTCTTTCTTCAATCGTATTTTTATTTTTGTAATAATTTTTATAACCTTTTTTTTATTTAATTTATATTTTAATTTTTTAATTGTAATTTGGTTTCTTGAAGTGCTTTTGGATACACAATTTTTTCTTCAATTTCCGTTATCTGCCTCTAAGCTATCGTAAAATGGATTTACTAATTTCGAAACATTTGTGGGAGCGTGCGCAACAACTCACCAAAGTTTCATCGCAATCGGATGAATGGTATATGAACGCAGATGGAACTTTGCAGAAACACTTGCGCATCGTCACCCATTTGTTGCATCTACTCGTGCACTACCTATTGTAAAATGGATTTACTAAGTCGAAAACCTTCCCTGGCGTATTCACAACAAATCATCAAAGTTTCATCGTAATCGGATGAATGGCATATGAACGCTTACGGGAATTTGTTTAGATGATTCGCGCGCCGTCACTCATTTGTTGAATCAACTCGCGCGCTACCTGTTGTACAATAGATTTACTAAGTCAGAAACCTTCCCTGCAATGTGCACAATAACTCACCCTAGTTTCATCACAATCGGATGAATGGTATATGAACGCAGATGGAACATTGTTGAAACGGTTTGTGCGCCGTCACTCATTTGTTGAAACTACTCGTGCGCAACCCATTATACAATGGACTTAATAAATTAGAAACGTTCCCTGCAGTGTGCACAACAACTCACCCAAGTTTCATCGCAATTGGATGAATAGTAGGCCTATATGAACGCATACGGGACTTTGTTGAAGCGATTCGCGTGCCTTCGCTCATTAGTTGAATCTACTCGTGCGCTACCTATTGTGCAATGGATTTTCTAAGTCAAAAACCTTCCCTGGACTGTACACCACATCTCAGCCAAGTTTCATCGCTATCGGACGAATGGTAGGCCTATATGAACGCGTACGGTACTTTGTTGAAACGCTTCGCGCCGTCACTCATTTGTTGAATCTACTCGTGCGCTACCTATTGTAAAGTATATTTGCTAAGCCAGAATCCTTCCATAGAGTGTATTCAATATCTCAGCCAAGTTTCATCGCTATCGGACGAATGGTATATGAACGCATACGTGACTTTGTTGAAACGCTTCGTGCGTCGTAGCTCATTTGTTGAATCTACACGTGCGCAGCCTATTGTAAAGTGTATTTACTCAGCCATAAACCTTCCCAAAAATGTACACAACATCTAACCCAAGTTACATAGCTATCGGGCGAATGATATATGAATGCATACGGAACTATCTTGAAACGTTTTGCGTGTCGTCACTCATTTGTTGAATCTACTCGTGCGCTATCTACTGTGAAATGTATTTACTGACCCAAGTTTCATTGCTATCGGACGAATGGTATATGAACACATACGGGACATTTTTGAAACGCTTCGCGCGTCGTAGCTCATTTGTTGAATCTAATTGTGCGCTGCCTATTGTAAAGTGGATATACTAAGCCAGAATCCTTCCTTAGAATGTACTCAATATCTCACCCAAGTTTCATCGCTATCGGCCGAATGGTATATGAACGCATACGGGACTTTATTGAAACGCTTCGCGCGTCGTAGCTCATTTGTTGAATCTAATTGTGCGCTGCCTATTGTAAAGTAGATTTACTAAGCCAGACACCTTTCCTCGAGTGTACACAACATCTCACCCAAGTTTAATCGCAATCGGACGAATGGTATATGAACGCATACGGGACTTTATTGAAACGCTTCGTGCGTCGTAGCTCATTTTTTGAATCTACTCGCGCGCTGCCTATTGTAAAGTGGATTTACTAAGTTAGAAACCTTCCTTGAAGTGTACACAACATCTAACCCAAGTTTCATAGCTATGGGACGAATGGTATATGAATGCATACTGGACTTTGTTGAAACGCGTTGCGTGTCGTCACTTATTTGTTGAATCTACTCGTGCGCTATCTACTGTGAAATGTATTTACTAAGTTAGAAACCTTCCCTGGAGGGGAAACAACTTCTCACCCAAGTTTCAACGCAATCGGGTGAAAGGTTTACGAACAAATACGGGACTGTGTCGAAATGCTTCGCGCGTCGTCGCTCATTTGTTGAATCTAATCCTGCGCTGCCTATTGTAAAATGGATTTACTAAGCAAGAAACCTTCCTTGGAGAGTAATCAACATCTCACCCAAGTTTCAGCGCAGTCGGATGGGTGGTGTATGAACGCATAGGAGACATACACACCCACACACCCACATACATACTATCACATAACATTGATTTTTATATATATAGATGTGAGCCAGTAAGAAATTACACCTGCAACATCTCCATCATATTAACGGTGAGTAGAAGTTTAAGACAGCAAGTTAACTCCACACGGAGTATGTGGATGCGCCTGTTTTCCTCTGCGACATGCCTCAAATCCCAGTGCGTTGCGTCCCTCATACATCAGTCGGGAGCGTTGAAAGACGCCACTGTCCCCGTCCTGTGTGGTGGTTCTTATTTAGTTCAAATCTTTCGAGTAATCGCACTGTTATTTTCATGAGATGTTCTTCTCCCGTCTCAAGTTTCCACACAAGCGTGAGGCCTAATTAACTACGTACATTTGGTATTTTCATCTCCCCAGCAATTACCTCCTCTTCCTGGAAACAACGAACAAGCGACATCATATTAATGCACGTGTTATTTTAAGTAGAACACAATTTGGCATTGTAATAAAACTGGGACCCAATTTGAAACAGAATTCCTGAGAGGTTTAAAATAGCTGTTTTGTTACTGTATCATTGTTATAGAGTTAGATCTTGAGATAAGGAATACAATAACGACATCGTTGATTCTTTGTCATTCCTTTCTATTTAATCGTATGACCAGATGTAGCCTAATAGAATCGTTCAAAAATGCAGACTAACACGCGTGGTAAATTTTATCCCAAGTAGAAACAAAAAAACACTATGTTCAGGAAAGAACATATAGCCTACTTTCTCCTAAATGTAATGGTATAGTTATAACTCTTTGTCCTTATCACAAAGGACATTTGTTGAATCTAATTGTGCGCTGCCTATTGTAAAGTGGATATACTAAGCCAGAATCCTTCCTTAGAATGTACTCAATATTTCCTATTCGAAGTGCTAAAGGGCACACAACAGTACGACATACTGGATTTGAGCAGCGGCGTTCAAACCATTGTTTATAATATTTGCCCCAGCATTTTACAATTTTATCAGAAAACATCCCAAACAACGTAGGAATTCGGTATATTAACACCGACTACTTTCAATAATTGAAACTGGAACAAAACTTTTATTTTTGATTGTCTGTATAGCATCATACGCTAAAATAGCACATTTATAAACCATCTGCTCAGCTAATTCTTAATCGCACCCAGCCTTGGGGGCGAGTGCGCTCTGCCGGCAACATGAGGAATTTTTAATATTACACCGTATGCATGGGTTCATTAACTGGGAATGTCAAGGCCGGTATAGAGCGCAGCTCGCATCTAGTAGGCCGTGGTTGGTGCTCGCATAGTTCACATGGTTGCTAGTAGATGTCACTCGTGCAGATCCAGTAGCAAACTTTGTTTTAATTAAATATATATTTTCCATTGCAAGATGCTCAACATAACGCTAAATTTAATAATGTCCCAGTACTTAAGAAACAATAAATATAAAAACAGAAATCAAGCAAATAAAAATACAACTCTGATAGGTTTTGAAACCCGACCACCCGGGCCACAGAGCTAAACGTGTAGACTGAAGTTTAACGTTATCAATCGATTTACGTACAACGTCTTTGCAAATAATGACTTGGAATAAATGGTTTCTTCACTGGAGTATATATCCATTATAATACATTTCATTCAAAGTTTATATTGTTTCTATCAGTAGGCTATATTAAAACTGCTCCGAATACACTCCGCATCGGTAATTGTCAGGTCTCCCGAGTGAAAGACTTCAAGTATTTAGGTGAATGGATCAATGAAACTGGCAACGAAAGAAAAGCTACAGAAGCAAGACTACAGAAATTGGAAACTGATTTCCATTTGACAAAACAAGTTTATAACAAAAAAAGCCCCTCTTCGAATTGCAAAATTTAACATTATAACACAGTAGTCATGCCTGCAGCCCTTTATGCAGCCGAGACACTTAATCTACAACATAAAACACTGAGAAATCAATTGGAGATTAAGGAACGCAAAATCATGCGAAAAATTTTGGGACCAAGAATTAAAGATGGAATTCACCTTCCGAAACCTAATGCTGACATCTATTTAAAAATTACTAAAATCACAGACACAATCCGTATGAGAAGGACCCAATTCATGTGACATTTGGACAGAATGGACCCAACTAGGTTAACAAATAAAATCTATACGTTTTTGCAGAAAAAGGCAACAAGGTCCAATTGGTACAAACAGGCGGAAAAGGACTTGGCTGAATTAGGTTTTCCCAATCTCAAGGATCGAGAGGAAATTAGGAAAAAAAATCCTCTCGGCACGCCGGAAGGCGGAGGTAGATTTCACCGGCCAAACTTGGGGTTAGGCTATAATAGGCAAAATATGCAGGTTTTCGTAGGAGGATCAGACCTCATTTATTGCGAGAAAGTACTTTACAATTGGAGGTTAATGAACTTTTTTTTTCGTCTTTCTATGCATATTTTGAACATTGTCTTATGGGGATGGCAACCTTCTTGTCATTTGGGGTTCATTTATAGCCTATTTTCAATTTTGAAAAAATAGGCTTATGAGATCACCTTTTGTACGTGTGTGTGTGCGTGTGTGTGTGTGATTCGTGTGTGTGTGTCCCCCAAATAAAATCTAAACGGCAGGAGCGATTTCAATGAAACTCGGAAAGTTCATAGTACTATTCCCGGCGACCTCGACCGTGCCCTTCAAATTTTGTTACGACTCACCAATCCAACATGGCGGCTGTGCGAAATATTTCACCAGCATTCAATATCTCCGAAACTATTACCGATATTACCCTGACATTTTCTATGGTGATAGAGGGAACTACTATAAGTTCACTTATGTGACTTTTGAAAACCTGGTAACTACAAAACCAACATGGCGGCCAAGCGAATTTGCGATTTTTAAATAGACGTTTCTCGCGATTTGACCAACTAAACGCAATGAAACTTGGTACAGTATATGTTTATATACCTTGTAATGCACCGACATCTAACTTCGTTCAATTGTTTACATAATCACAAGATGGCGGATGTGCGAAATATTTCACCGGCATTCTATATCTCTGAAACTATTAGCGGTATCTCCCTAAAATTTTGTACGGAGATAAAGGGCACTACTGGAAGTCCATCTGTAAGATTTTCAAAAACCGGTTAACTACAAAACGAACATGGCGGCCAAGCGAATTTGAAAATTTTAAATAGATCTTTCTCGCGATTTAATGTTCCAAGCGCACTGAAACCTGGTACAGGAAATATTTATACACATTGTAATCCACTGGTATCTAATTTAGTTCAATTGTTTACATAACCTCAAGATGGCGGCAGTGCGAATTTTAAAATTAAGTTTTTATTTCTTGTGATGTAGTCATGCGATCGAAGTGAAAATTTGAATAATGAACCTACGCTATAATTTTCCTTTAATGGTACATGACTCTATGGCCTATACATTTAACAATCCAACATGGCGACCATCCGAAATATTTAGACGATACTGAATATCTACGAATCTATTTTAGCAATCAAACTAAATTTTTTAATGTTCATAGGGGCTATGAACTTAAGTTCACCTATAGGACTTTAAATAACCTGGTGATCACAAATCCAACATGGCGGTGACGCGAATTATAAATATTCACATGGACGTTTCTCGCAATTTAACCATCCGCGTGCAGTGAAACTTGGTACAGTAAATCTTTATCCGAATGTTAATCCACTGGCATCTAATTTATTTCAATTGTTTCCATAACCTCAAGATGGCAGCTGTGAAAATTTTTTAAATCTCCTTGTTTTTTCTTGTGTCCTAATTATGCGATTGAAGTTTGAATACTACACGTTCACAATAATCTGCATGTAACAGTGCATAACTCTAGGACCTACATTTATAAAATCCAACATGGCGACCATCCGAAATATTTAGTCGGTTCTCAATATCTACGAATCTATTACAGCAATCAAACTTAAATTGTGTATGTTGATAGTGGCAATTAACATAAGTAGGATATATGAAAATAGGCTGTATAGTTCTTCACGGAACTACTTGTTATACTTGTGATCACACTGTCTTTATGCAAGGTTTGGAACTGATGTGTAACTATCTAACAGTCTGTTACTTCTTCTCGCAAAATTTTATCTCCCGCAGAGATGTTGGTTGGTTCCTCAGTTTAGGGGCTGCGACAACGTGGTCAAGTAACCCCGTGTACATTGGGTGTGTGTAGAATCTGTCTGATAAACGGTGTTAATTGTGATGACTGTATTAGTCTGTAATTCACGTAAGGCCTGCAGACAGTCAATTTTAAGTAGTAGTACCTAATTTTGTACCAAATACTACCGTCAACGACACCTAGCTGTGAACTTGGCTGCTAGATGCCACCGCAACAAGCAAACTTGCAACGAACGTTGTAACTTCCCCTCCGAAGGAAAGCATGCTGAGGGATTTATAGCACTCTTAGAAAATCCGGCGACTTTGGCCGACTTTGAACCAGCGACCTTGGGCATAGAAGTTCAGCATGCTACCAGTTAGCCGCTTCCCTCATAGTCAGAAGGAACAAGAAGTTCCGTGACGATCTAAAGAGCCTACTTTTCTTAAAATTAAAATTCATGCCAATGATTAATCTACAGTATATGAACCTATCTAGAATAATGACGAAATTAAGTTGGTAATATCGAAATGTCTTAATTAGTTCGAAATACTTCATACTAGGCATAATGTAGCCTAATAGAGCAATACAGTTGGCAGCCCTGGTGAGTGAATATATTCTTAATGCAATCTCTTAAGGTACAGAATATAAAATGTGGTTGAAGTCCAAAGGACGTTACATGGAGTTAGACATTGGATCTATTAGTACACGTAAAAGCATGTTGGCAACAATGTCATGCGAGTGCTGGTCAGAAATAATCTGAAATATTATGATATCTTTTTGTGCCAATTTTGGATGAAATCCATTTGTTGGTATATAAGTTACATGTATTTTAAAATTGGAGCTATCATCAGGCATAGAATCATGCTGGCAGCACTGACTTATATTAATTACTCCAAATTAATCTAGAATGTCATGTGCTATACGTGTGCAAAGTATAGAGCTGTTGGCTTGCATACTTTCTGATATATTGATATTAGGGTAAAAAATATAGACACCATTTATTAACAGTTGGCAGCCCTGATTGCTCTTAAGAATACTTATAGTCATGTCTGTTATGTTACACATATCACATACGAAATTTGGTTGAAATCCAACTGACAGTATAGAAGTTACATGTATTTAAAAATTGGTCCTATCAGCAGGCTTAGAATCATGTTGGTAGAACTGACGTACCGTATATAAATTACTCCAAATTAATGTAAAATGTCAGGTAATATACCTGTGCATAGTTTATAGCTGTCGGCTTGCTTACTTTCTGATATATTGGTATTTGGATAAAAAATAGAGAGAACAGTTATTAACATTTGGCAGCCCTGGTGGCTCTTAAGAATACACTCAGTCATATCTGTTTATGTACTCATATTACATACAAAATTTGGTTGAAATCCAATTGATAGTGTAGAAGTTATATGCATTTTAAAATTGGACCTATCAGAAGGCTTAAAATTATTTTGGCAACACTGTCATATATGGCCTCCTGGAAATTAAACTTAAATAGTATTATCTACATGTGTGCCTATTTTGGAATAGCTCCCATGTATACATTCCAACATATCCAACATGGAGCTCAAATTTGTAGTGCGTTTTTTAGCAGTTGGTAGCACTGACATCTTTTTCAAATATGGACCTGAGATATTCCGGTATACATCTTTACTCATACTAAATTTGGATTCGATTGCTGCAGCCATTTAGGAGTTGATACAAGGGGACACACACACACAGCCATCCAGCCAGCCAGACAGAAGGACAGACAGACAGACAGAAGGACAGACAGACAGACAGAAGGACAGACAGACAGACACATTTTCCCGGATCGATCTCATAAGTCTACTTTTTCCTCATTTTTGCAAAGTTTGAAAAGTAGGCTAAATATTAATGTGATCTCGTCAATGGCGTTGTCTTGACAACCTCTGATAGCTCATCCCTCATCAATTTAGAAGCGTTGTCATGGTAACCTCTGATAGCACTTGGCATTTTCTTTAATTCCGAAATCATTTTTCTCATCCCTTGGCGTAATGGTGGGTCATATCAAAATTTCTTTCAGACAAAAGTTTTAGGTAATTATTAGGGGAATATTTTCCATTTTGTACGGTTTTGATATTGTGCCTATTAGGAGAGATATGATTAATGTTTCCCGGAAACCCCACTTTTTTCCACCCCTTTGGTCAATGATTGGTGCTATCAAAAAACTTATTTGACATAATTATTTGACACTTATCCGACACATATTATGAACTTTGAATGGATTCGATATTTCACGTATTAAGAGAGTTATTGCGAAATTTCACTTTTTCGAAAAAAAAAGCCCCCCATTTACACCCCCTTCGACCGATTTTGCCCATTAACGAACTCGACCGATATTTTAATGGGATACTTATTATGTAAAAAAATCAAACTGATTGGGGCAAAATTACGGCAGTTATCGTGTCCACAAAAAAGTGATATATATATAGATACATATATACATATATACATAAATTATACATAAACTTTTGAACTGACGGTGGTTTTGGGGTCTGGGGGATGTGAAATGCGAAGATATGTCGAAATTTTCCGGAAGTCGAAACATGGTACCCATTGCAATAGTTAGCTTTCTTATGAAATCTACCTAACTCATACACGGGGTTTTGAGGCAGAAGAGAGAAGACCTACCAGACACGTCTGGTCGCAGCAACGAAGACTAGCTCAATCGTTGGGCATGAAGAGTTATTGGGCAAGCATCAAGGCCAAGAAGTGTTGATTCCGCGTGGTCCTAGGAGACCCATTCACGCAGAAGAAGAAGTAGGCTATATTGCAAGCAACATACTCAAATTAGTGAAATATAGGTCAGAACGAGAGATCAGCTGACATCTTGTCTTGTAACCGAGACGGCTCAGCTTTTTAAAGTCACTTCTGCAGTAAAATATGATAATATAAAGTTTTAATTTCAAACTGGCCACGTCCTATAGAACTGACTAAACGATTCTCGGTTCAATAAATCGCAACTGGTGAGTCCTAATTTATGCATTATGAAGCTTGCAAAATTCACACGCCCGCCATCCTGAAATGGTACGGCTGATGACCTTGTAGTTTGCGTGCACGACGCATTCTGAAGAACCACTGGCATTAAACTAAAGAAATAGGCTAATAAGACTTACCCGCACATTATCGTGCACACACCAGACAATAAAGCTAACATGACCTGCAACAACAAAGCGAAACTGGACTACAGAAAAGAGACGTGGCAACAACGCGCTAAATTCAAAGAGCTGCTTGTCAGAAAAACCGCTGGTTGGTGACGACGTTGTTCGTAGGCGTACGAGGGTTTCCCAGCTTCGCCAACACCTACGAAATTCCGCTGTGATTGCATAATTCAAACACGTAGCCGCAAACCGTCGTAATTACAAAATAATGCATGGAATAGTAAACGAGGTGTGGGATTTTCACGTTACGTAGTTCAGATTAAAACTTGCCAAGCTCATAATTCTTCTCTTTTAGGATCTATTAACAGTTTCTGATTGTCTATGTGCAGACTTGCTGCAATCGCTAAGTCACGCCATTAAAATGAAGCAGCACATCGACGTGCTGATGATGCGGCGCCCAGGGCGAGAAGATTACTGTTTCGGTGAGAGTTTTAACAGCTTGGCTCAGCGTGTTTCTAGAAAATGACATCTCAATCCCGGTCTTCCCTGCAGCGACTACTGACCCGCCCCGCCCCGCACGCGTCTCTCACTAACGATTCTTTAACTCAACGATCGCTGTCGAACACATGAGCTTCTTCCCAGGTCACGGACGGTTCCCAGACAAATTTCTAAGCCGTGGGGCACATCGTAATGAAGTGCAGAGAGTTCTTCTCAAGACCGCTGAATGGCTTTCCTAGTAGGATCAATAAATAATAAATAAGAGAAAATTTATGATGTTTAGTCGTCAAAATCAGGACCAGGCTACTCTGAGCATCCGAGGTCTTCCAGTCGAGCAATTTTAAATATCTAGACCAGTGCTTCCCAAATAGAGTGTCGTGACACCCCAGGGTGTCACGCGCTACCATCAAGGGTGTCGTGAGATATTTTCCAAGACTGAATGTAAACCAATATGACTGGATAAGAAATCCTTTCACACCCTCCAGCTCTTGTGAACTTCAACTTATCGAAGAGGAGGAACTGGCGGAACTTGAAAACAATCCAGACTTTAAAACTTAAGTACCAAAAGTCAGAATTAGACAGCTTCTGGGTTTCTATTCAACAAGATTTTCCTCTACTGAGTAAAAGAGCCCTCATCGTTGTGTTGCAGTTTCCTACGATATATTCGTGTGACAGCGCGTTTTCTGTTATGGATAATACAAAAAGATACAGTCAGTCTGAGAGACTAGACTTTATATCATTTCAAATGACGCATGCTACAAATGCTATGTTAGAAAGGCTCAGGAGGGATTCTCACTTCGCTCGAAGCCCCAGGGCTCTTTCAACAGACTCCATTACAGCACGAGATTTAGCTTTAGTAGATATAATAGCACTATTACTGTCAACAGACTCCATTATTAACACACTTTACGTAAACTGTAAGTAAGCAAGTTTAACGAACGATCCACAGACTCCATTATTAACACACTTTACTACCCTGCACAAATTGTAAACTGTAAGTAAGCAAGCCTAACAAACCGAATCTGCAAGTACAGAGATAGCAAGAATCGCGTGAACGCTTCATGATCAGCAAGTTGCAAGTCATGCAGTATCGCGCAGCTAGCGCGTAGGCTTCTCGCGCGGGGAACGGGGAGCGGGAGGTCCCCTCTGCTGCATGACGTCAAGCACTCGCCGTCTCAGACTCGGTGCATATGCACATAACAACATGATGACGTCATACACACCGTAACCGTAACGCATAACGTTAGACCCAAGCACAACGACCAAGTCGACAAGATCCTTTGAAATGTTAAAACAGTTAAACGTGGAAGTTTGAGAATGTTAGATGAGGAAATGCGTGTGTATTTGTCCTGCAGCCGACCCGATATATCGCCAAGCCCATAGCAGTCATTGAATAGGAACATCATGGTGAACGTTTTGTATCTATGAGAAAGGTGTTTAATATAGCATATTATTCTTGCAAAGAAATATACGCCTAAGTTATATACTATGAAAAATTTCAATTTCTTTAAAATTAATCTCACTTGTTAAAATGGTCTATGTTTATAATTAATATAATTAAATGGGTGTCGAGTAGAATAAAGAACTTTCTTCGGCTTTTCCCAATTAATTGGGGTCGCCGGAGTCAACCAGGCTTATTTTAGTTTTGGCCGGGGATTTAAGGCCGGATACCCTTCCTGACGCTACGTGATTTTTCAGGTGAAAATTCCAGCCCGCTGTCACCGGGATTCGGACGTCCGGGCGAAAGACGAGCAGCTAAGCCAATGCACCATCACGCTCCTCTATGGGATGGGTGTCATGTAGAATAATGTGTGCTAATAGGGTGTCACCATGAGAATAGGTTTGGAAAGCACTGATCCAGGGAGTATCATCACTGACGGTTTAGATCCCGACGTTGAAATCAGTAGCATAGAAATAGCACGCTGTGTCTCTAGAAAAATGTCATCTTGCTTCAACAATATCAACATAATCTGAAGCTGCGTCAAAGCAGTGGCGTATACTGGTCTGAAGATCTGGGCTACCGCTGAGCTTAATATTACACAAAACATGCTTTTGAACTGCCGTGCGAAAAGAGTTCATATTTGAAAACCCTTCCTTTCACGACTAAATAACAAACACGGCCAGCAATACAATTGAGACAGTTTAGAACTGCCAGATAACCTATTCCGCCTAGCATATAGCCTATGATGTGAAATGACGTGTATACATTGGCACACAATAATTATTGCAGTTCAGGTGTAGGCCTTGTCATATGTTAATATGAACTTTCTCACTGTATAGACGACGGCTGAAAGGAACTTCTAACAAACTCTCTATTATACAGTCACTGGCATTTAAAGCCCCGCATGTGTTTGTTCCGTAATTTTCTCACAAAATCACAACTGGCACAGTTAAAACAAAACACTACATAAATATTCTTCAGCATACACACATTTAAATAAATCACACATCGAAAATACTACAACTTCTAAAACATATTCACATATATGAGCGCGATAATGTATATTTATTGTAGGCTATTTGTTCCATTAAACGCTTTTAACTTCAAAGAAACCGCTGGTACTCGATTAAATTACCCTCTGGCTGCGCGAGCCAGCGGCGTGTGGGCCAAATATGCGGGGCGACTAAGAGCTCCTTAGCCTGGGGTTTAACTTGAATCGGGGTTAAAAATTGGCGGTTTCTTGCGTGGTTTCAAGTTGTTAAGCGAATAATTTTTATTTGATGTTGTGTATGCAATCATTTAAATATTTGGTAGTTTGATGTTATTTTGCGTGGTATACATGTGTTAGTACCTATTTCCCTCCGTATTACTCAGACCATCGCCGCTCCAAGCTGTGTTTATTCTTGTTAGGCGCTGTCCAGTATGGTAAGAAACCGCTGGCCGTAGCGGCAACTCAGTCGCTATGAGCGCTGGGCCTGCACGGAACAAGGGAGGGTGCGGAGAGATGGGGGTAGCGGCGTAAGGCTGCCGCTTTCTCGAACGGTTTCTGCTGCGTTGCCGCGTTGACTACTCACTAACCATTATTTATTTCGATAAAGAAGAATGCGCATGAAAGTCACGATTGTTTGAATGCTTTGTTGGACCAGTAATAAAGTGTTATTTATTTTTAATGTAATTTTCTAGGGCTACCGCCGGTAGTCCCGGTAGCCCTAAGAATACGCCCCTGCGTCAAAGAATGGCTAGAACTTGTGTCTGGTCGACACTCTTATAATATGGCATGGAGGCATGGACTTTGAATGCTAGCACCATAAAGAAACTAGAGGCATTCAAAATGTGGATCCACCGAAGAATGCTAAAAATACCCTGGATCGATAAAGTTATGAACAAAGATGTCCTCAGAAGAGTAAATAGTGATCGTCAACTTTTTTCTGCAATTAAATGTCGTAAGACTGCCTGTTTAGGTCATGTACTTGGGAGCCAAAAATACCAGCTGCTTCAACTAATATTTCAAGGCAAAATAGATGGCCGACGAGGACGAGGCAGAAGACTTAAGTCCTGGCATCAGAACATCAAGGAGTGGTCAGGTATTCGATCTGCAGGAGAATTGTTCCGGCTTGCGAAAGATAGAAACGCCTTTGCCAATGGTGATCGCCAACGTTCGGGGGACCGAACATTGCACGTCTTGAACCAAAGTACCAGGAGAGACAAGATCAAGAATGAGGCACACAAAGCAACAGCTGGCATCAGGGTCCATGTTACCAACTTTCTGGGGAAACACAGACTTCAGTGGTATGGCCATGTAATGACGAAGGATAGCTCTAGAACAGCTAAAAAGTACTTCAACCTGGATGTCAGAGGGAAGAGACCAAGAGGAAGACGATGGATAGAGACAGTTCGATCAGAGATGGAGAAGAATAGTTTTAACTGGGTCGATGTCCAAGAACAAATGGTGTATCAAGGTCGGGCAAGATGGAGAGCGCTGTTTGTCACACCCGGGAAACTGGAGATGGAAAATGATGATGATGATGATGATGATGATGATGATGATGATGATGATGATGAAGACAAAGAAGTGGGATAACCCCACGTGTACAGTAGACCATGACCATGACGGGGGTCTGCAGCAAAAACCGTAGTACGTAGGTTTGAATCCTAGCGCTGGCAGCGACTGATGACCAAGATGTCCCGAGCCCCTAAAATTAATTAACAACAACTCTTTTGAAATACACACATCAAAAAAAGTTTTGCATCACCTCGGTTCCCAGATCTCCGGCAAATAGACGTTGACTGTGTATATTGTATCAAAGATACAGTCCCTTTGACTGTTCATAGATGTCACTAAAACTGCTCAAAGATGTAAACAACCATGCATGAGCAGGGCCTATTAGACGGAGGGGGTACGACAGCCGATCAGTTCCAGTCATTCCACCAGGACGAAGGTACGCTGCTCATGTTGTCTGTAGTTCTACCATGCCTAGAAGGTCAATACCGCAGTTCGATCGCGTCCGCATTGTTACTTTGTGTCAAGAAGGGCTCTCAACAAGGGAAGTTTCCAGGCGTCTCAGAGTGAACCAAAGCGATGTTGTTCGGACATGGAGGAGGTACAGAGATACAGGAACTGTCGATGACAGGCCTCGCTCAGGCCGCCCAAGGGCTACTACTGTAGTGGATGACCGCTACTTACGGATTGCCGCTCGGAGGAACCCTGACAGCAATGCCACCATGTTGAATAATGCGTTTCGTTCAGCCACAGGACGTCGTGTTTCAACTCAAACTGTGCGCAATAGGCTGCATGATGCGCAACTTCACTCCCGACGTCCATGGCGAGGTCCAGCTTTGCAACCCCGACACCATGCAGCGCGGTACAGATGGGCCCAACAACATGCTGAATGGACCCCACGGAATTGGCATCACGTTCTCTTCACCGATGAGTGTCGCATATGCCTTCAACCAGACAATCGTCGGAGACGTGTTTGGAGGCACCCTGGTCAGGCTGAACGTCTTAGACACACTGTCCAGCGAGTGCAGCAAGGTGGTGGTTCCCTGATGTTTTGGGGTGGCATTATGTGGGGCCGACGTACGCCACTGGTGGTCATGGAAGGCTCCGAAACGGCTTTACGATACCTGAATGACATCCTCCGACCCATAGTGCACCCATATCGGCAGAATATTGGAGAGGCATTTGTCTTCATGGACGACAATTCTCGACCTCATCGTGCACATCTTGTGAATGCGTTCCTTCAAGATAACGACATCGCTCGACTACAGTGGCCAGCATGTTCGCCAGACATGAACCCTATCGAACATGCCTGGGATATGTTGAAAAGGGCTGTTTATGGACGTCTTGACCCACCAACCACTCTGAGAGATTTACGCCGAATTGTCGTTGAGGAGTGGGACAATTTGGACCAACAGTGTCTTGATGAACTTGTGGATAGTATGCCACGACGAATACAGGCATGCATCAATGCAAGAGGACGTGCTACTGGGTATTAGAGGTAGTGGTGTGTACTGCAATCTGGACCACAAATGCTGAAAGTCTAGCTGTATGATGGTACAACATGCAATGTGTGGGTCTCATGAGCAATAAAACGAGCTGAAATGTTGTTTGTGTTGATCTCTATTCCCTTTGTATTTAAAGGTTCCGGAACTCTTGGAACCGAGGTGATGCAAAACTTTTTTTGATGTGTGTATTTCAATTGCCCTTTGGCTACCGTGCAACGAATTGGATGGAAGTGGTCGTTATGAATTAGAAGGTACCATTTCGGCATTTTCCTGGAGGGAATGTGGGAAACCCCGAGGAAAGGTCTCACTCAGGATAGCCGCTGTCGGCGCCGAATTCTCGACTTGCTGCAGCTCCTCATCACGATCCTGATGAGCGATTTAACGCGCACAGCTAAACCTAATAATAATAATAATAATAGTAATAATAATAATAATAATAATAATAATAATAATAATGGTATTTGTTTTACGTCCCTTTTAACTACTCTGGCTTTTAGAGACGCCGGGGTGTCGGAATTTCGCCCCGAAGGGGATCTTTAACGTGCCAGTAAATCTACTGACACGGCTCCCTCGCATTTGCGCACCCTCAAATGCCAGTTGACTGCGCCAGGATACGAACCTGCAACCTTGGGCCCAGCAAGCGAGCACAGCTAAACCGTGGGGTAACTAATTGCAGGCCCACTGGAATAGCTTAAGGTGGCGCGACTGCAAACTCTGTCACTGACAATTATTCATACACAGTCATCGTTCGGTTATTTTAACAGAGAGCAAACACACAGACTTTCCCTCACGATGTGACGTCATAGATTGTTAGTTATTGAGGTTTCAAGAGGCGGAACTACCAGGTCATCTGCCCCTGCTGACGTCATAGATGACGAAGCCCCAAGTGTTTCGTCGATGGCTGGCGGCATGGCTAATTACTATACTTTTATTACCTAGCAATTATAAGCAGTAAATGACGTGCTTAAACTCACGGATGTAGTAACAGTGTAATTATTGGTGTGACGACACTAGGAGAGGCTCAGTAGGGTATCTGTTGCACTCTACTCCTACACATTCTGGAGTCATTTCCACAAAGTAGCGATGTCAAATGCCTTGCCGCAAAGCTTTATTGACATCTCCCATGGTGAGTTAAGTATTTTTGTTCACATTCCTTTCAAGAGCTCCAAGAGAAAGACATCGGAAGAAGTAACGTCTGGAGATCCAGGAGGCCAAAAGTTTCTGTTTAATTTTTAAGCAAATTTCTGGAAGAAATACTTTTATGGAAACAATTCTTTCAACAAAATGCAGTCCTAAATGATTCTGAAAGACCTTCAATGGCCATGTACAGTATGTCAGTATTTATACATTGTTAGTCAAGTGACATTCAAGACACTAATAATGACGCGGAACAATGAAAAGGAAAGTCACTGGACAAGCCTTACGTTGCCGTTATGCAGTGTTGAACGTATGAGAATATTAACTTGCAAACCATTTGGCCTACCCTAATAATACAGAATTGAGATGGTACATACGCAGCTTAAGTGATTGTTATATCGATCACCCTCCCCCTTCATATTTTGTGTACTGTTATTGTTGTCAAACCACCTGTGTGATAAAGATGTTGTGTATTTTGGAACACTTGGGACATGATTGATTTCAAAGCGGTGGTGCTTAGTGATGTAAAAAGAAAAATCTTTTATTATTATAAATAATTTTTCTTTTGGGGGGTGGTGTGGATCCTGAGCCATGTTTAACATCTCTCATTTCTTTATTTTCTTTGGCGGCCGTCCCAGTTGACTCAGACGCCACGTGAGATACTTTCTGACAGGATGTGCCTTGAGGCTCTCCGCCTTATTATTTAAAATGTAATGTTTTTCCTTTTTATTTAACATTGTTATTATGCCGAAGCCTTCCATTTACTCATGTAAGTAATACATCTAACCTTGTGTCCACTATGCTCATTTCCTAAATTTAACTTTTTTTTTTTTGATCTTCGTCGTGTGCTTGGATTTGCTGTGGAACCAATCGAAATGGCGGTCTCCTGTTTTATTTTGTTTGAGTCTTCGTTTAACCTTTTATTTGTGCCGTGAAATATATCTGCGAGTGATTTTGTGAGTGTATGTTTTTCTTGCTGCCAGGTGCATTGATGCTGTTTTGATTGGGCATATCTTCGAATGGGTCTCCCGTGGTTTGTGGACGTTGGCGTTTCGACCATTCTCCCAACACGAGGCATGACACCATATATTTTAGCCCTTATGTTTTCCCTTCATTCCATGCTTCGGGCAACTGGATCACGGCGGTAACTTTAAGTAGGCCTTACCGTATTCAGCTCGAACTCGGAACGCAAGTTGGGGACTATATAGGTTTAGCATATTTTGCTAGACTACCTACAAGCACGAGTTGCTTTGTGTTTTTTACTGCATCGTCGGCAGGCATTTTGTGTGTTTGATTGCGTGTATGTATCATGATATATTTCACGGACACTTGACGTCATTTGTTTCTCCTTGTAGTATCTTTGGTTTTTGCATTTCTTTTCTCTGGGGACTGCCACCTCGATCGCATCCCCATTGCTCGCCACAGCCTCTGCGACACGCACACAGCCTCTTGTTTTATCTTTGCTATGCTTGTTATTTATGGTCGTCATGACAACCATCCATCTCTAGGCTGAGAAGTGATTGTTGTTGACCAGCGACCGGCTCGATTGCCTTTTTGGTCAATTACCTCCTCCCTTTTTACATCATTTTTATTGGAAGTGGCACAGGTATTTATTTTATTTGTTTCCGTTATTTATTATTGTAAGTAATTTATTGTTTATAATCATCCTTCCCGTTTGAAAGTGACTGTATTTGACCCCTATGGTACTCTTTTCTTTGTGTGTGTTATTCTGGTCGGGTTTCTTTGTGTGTTCGATTTCACTATCATTAAATTTCCATTTCTTTATCCATGTGTTTTATTTAGTAGTGTTTGACGATCGGGCTGCTCTCTCTCTTCAAACCTAGGCCTAACTTATTCTAGCTTTCTAGCACCAGGAGGGTATTCCTACCACTCGTCGTGGAACCACCTTCACGGAGTCTGGAGTCGCTCGGCACATCTGGCCTGCAAGTACGGGCCCAGCACAGGTCAGAAATTAACATCCATTTCCACTGCGTACTCCTTTCTTTTCTAGTTGGTTCCAGTGATGCAGCTAGGAGGCACGCCAAGAATATGTTTATTTTAAGAGGGCGGTGCAGATGGTATCAGTTGCGAGGTTAAGTCTCCTGGTCGCTTAGCCATATCCATTGGATTTTAATATTTCTCTGCATATTTTTCAATGTTGTTTTTATTCTGTTACATGTTCCCTATTGCATACTATGCAAACAAATATTGAGAGTCAATGTGAACTTCCAAGGAGAATGGACCATAAAAATAACAAACTGTAAGGAGAGTGCAATGAGTTGGACCCTATCAACGAACCCCAGCATTGGTAATGTACTAACCAACCCTACTTCTTGTTTCGTACTCATTTCAGGCGCAGGACGGAGGCAAGACATTTGTAGTTATTGTTTTGAATTGTAGCTAGCAGTACTTCTGTAGTTTAGCCATGTATTCTCTCCCAGGTTGTAACGTGAAGAAGGAGCTCATCCAGTCTGACGATCATCTGCTATCGTTTGAAAGTGTCTATGGGAAAGACACTAATCCATTGACTGAGGTGAAAGGCCATCGCAAGGGAGGCGTAGCCAATATAGTGTCCAAGTGGGGAATTTCATTTTCTGGTGAACTGGGAGTTTCGTCCGTATTTGAGTTCTTAGACAGGGTCAGTGAACTCTGCCATTGTTATGACCTCGAACCAGACGACATTGTTGTCTGCCTACCGTTATTGTTGAGTGGCTTAGCTTTAAAATGGTATCGACTTACCAACAGATCTTTCATCTCGTGGGTTGATTTCTGTAAGTCAATAAAGGAGCGGTTTATGACTTATGATTTTGAACATGACTTGAAGGCTGAAATTCATCGCCGTACCCAGGGTTTGGAAGAGCCTGTAGACGATTTTGTTACTGGGCTAATGACTTTAATAAGTAGGTTGTCGCATCCCCTTCCCCTTATTGAAACTGTTGATATTGTGTATAGAAATCTAGCACCTGAGTACAAGTCTTTCATACGCCGGTCCAGTGTGTATAGTGTGGCTGACATTGTTGATCAAGGACGTGAATGCGAGTTCAATCGGCGCCTGCGCATGTCATATGTACCCCCACCCCTCCCCTCTGACAGTTTGTTTCCAGAGACTGCATGCGCGCAATCCCAAATTCAGAGGACTGCGCACCCATCTTCAATATCTCGTCAGGAGGACCGGGCAGTTAACCGTCCCCACTCGCTAATTGTCGGGAGTATTCCCAATGCTACTTCTTCTGCGAATCCCGCTCCTCAGGATCAACAGTTACCTCGAAACCCGAACATGTATAACCGTATAAAATGTTGGAATTGTGATCGTTTGGGGCATCATTTTAATTCCTGCCGTGCGCCCTCGCGTGTGTTTTGTCACACATGTGGTCTTCGTGACGTGACGCACATAGCCTGTCCTAGATGTGCTTCGCGTCAGGGAAACGAGCATGGGTCCCCGGTTTAGACCCGCCGGAGTGGCCATGCAATGAAGTTCGCCGGGAAATGAACATTTCCACGACTGGAAACTTCTGTCCTTGGGTCCCTGTAAGTGTTAAGAAATTGTCGATACCCGCTTTACTGGATTCTGGTGCTTCACGTTCATTTATTCAGCGCTCCATCGCGGAACAGCTTCCTGTTACTCAGATTTGTCCACAAGATGGGGGTTTAAAATTTTATTCTGCGGTGAAGTCATCTATTTCTGTTTCTAGCGTTGTAACATGTCATATTAAGATATGTGGTTATTCTTGGGATTGGAACTTCCATGTGGTGGATGACTTATCTACGCCTATGATCTTAGGTTCTGATTTTATGCACAAAGCAGGGTTGAGGCTTGATTTTTCGGATCATTCCTTCAGTTTTTTGTTTAAATCCAAGGAGCGGTTTCATTTTAATACTTGTGAAGCGAGTGTTCCATGTAGTTTTTCTGGTATCTCTGCTGTTCTAATCCCTCCTACTTTATTCACGAGTCAACGTGACGCTTTATCTGATTTGGTGAATGAATTTCCTGATGTTCTCACGTCGGAGCTGGGTTCCGCTATCGGCTACGAGTGTCATATTGATTTAACTGATGAGGTTCCAGTTAGGTCGGCGCCATTTTCTTGCTCTCCACCCAAACTCATTGCCATGAGAGAATATATTCATGATCTTAAGGCACGCGGTGTTGTGAGCCCTTCTAAGTCTTCTTATGGTAGTCCAGCATTCCTGGTGCCTAAGAAAGAGGATACTTTTCGTTTAGTAGTTGATTATCGTCGACTCAATTCTAAGGTGGTGTTCGACAACTTTCCCCTTCCAACTCTGGAGAGCGCTTTTCAGCATTTTCACGGGGCGAAGTACTATTCCGTCCTAGATTTGAACTGTGCATATTATCAAATTCCTCTCGATCCCGAGAGCCGTAAGGTAACTGCGTTCTCCACTCCGTTCGGCCTTTTTGAGTTCAATAAGTTACCCATGGGCATTTCTATCGGCGGACAAGTATTGAGTAGGGTTTTGGACGAGTTATTTGGAGATTTAAAGTATTCATCTGTGTTTAACTATCTTGATGACCTCGTGATTTACAGTCAGTCTTTTGAGGATCACCTGATCCATTTACGTGAAGTCCTATGTCGTCTTCGCAGAGCCGGACTCACTGTTAACCCGGACAAAATCTCTTTGGCTTCGAAGCAAATCAAATTTTTAGGTCACATTCTTTCGGATGATGGCATAGAAGTGAACCCTGAGCGTGTCCAATGTATCCAAGAGTTCCCTACTCCCACGAATGTGAAAGCAGTCCGACGATATTTGGGAATGGCAGGCTTTTACAGTAGGTTCATTAAGGGCTTTTCGGACATTTCAGCGCCCCTGAATTATTTGAAGAAGAAGAATGTACGATTCGTGTGGGGCCCCGACCAGTGTCTCGCCTTTGAGAAATTGAAAGAATGTCTTTCTTCTGCTCCTGTCCTTCGAACTCCGGATTTTGGGAAAGATTTTATGTTACATTGTGATGCGAGTGATGTCGCAGTTTCTTGTGTGCTTAGTCAGCAGGTGAATGGTAATTTGGCACCCATCGCTTTTGCCAGTCGGATGCTGAACGATTGCGAACGCCGGTATTCCACTTTCGAGAAAGAAAGTCTGGATGTCGTATTCGGCTGTGAACGTTTCAGATCTTTTCTAGAACATCGGCATTTCATAGTGTATACCGACAATGAAGCTCTGTCCTGGATGCGCTCGCATGTCAAAAAATTGGGACGTATAAATCGTTGGATTCTTCGTCTATCCTCTTTCAGCTTTGACATCATTCACGTCAGAGGCAGTGAAAATGTTGTAGCGGATTGTTTGTCACGCATGTTTGAGGAACCTCCTCCCATTGTTGAGATCCCCGAGCCAGTGAATCTTCTCCAACACATTCCATGGTCGTTTACTGACATCCGTACGTACCAAGCAGATGACCCATTTTGTGTCACATTGCGTGAAAAAATTCTCGGGAAAGATCCTGGTGTATCTGAGTTTTCATTGCGCAATGATGTTATAGTGCATACCGCTCCTCGATCTTCGAAATGTAGGATTTTCGTGCCAGAGAATATACGAAGTATGCTCTTGGCGTATTTCCATGAATCCTGTTTTGGATTACATTTAGGTATGACGAAGACTTTCCATAAAATCTCTCAGGAATTCTTCTGGCCTCATTTGAAAGCGGATGCTTTTGCTTTCGTCCGAAAATGTGTTACGTGTCAACGTTCTAAGCCTGCAAAGAATTCCCGCATTGGACTTCACCACGCTGACACGATGTCATATCCTAATGAGCGCCTCTTTATAGATTATTTTGGTCCCCTAGTTAGGTCATCTTCTGGTCATCAAGCTATACTTACTGTCGTTGATGGATTTTCAAAATTTGTATGGTTATTTCCTGTCAGGGAAATCACGACACGTACCACTGTTAGGCTTTTGACCAATCATATTTTTGGTGTTTTTGGTCCTCCAAAGTTTTTAGTGTCCGATAACGCGAGCGTTTTCCGGTCCAAGTCTTTTAGATCAATGTGTTTTTCTTGGGGAATTGATCATGTCTTTTTGGCACCCTACCACCCTCAGCCAAATCACGTTGAAAGGTTTCATCGTAACTTGAAGGCTTGCTTGAGTGCGTTCCACAACGCAGATCAGTCACGTTGGGACGCAAATCTTCAGTTTTTCTCCTTAGGATTTAACACTGCTCTTCATGAATCGACGAATTCTACCCCTTCGGAATTGTTTTTAGGAAGGCGTATTGTTGATCCACTTCAGCTTCAGTGGAAAATAGATTATCTGGCTGCGCCATCCCGCCGTACCTCAGTCAAAGAAAAATGGGAAGTTGCTGTACGGCATCTGAAAAGGGCACGAGATCGCGTGGCGTCTCGCTATAACAAGGGTAGGCAACCTGTTTGTTTTCAGGTGAATGACGACGTGCTAGTGCGCCTGCACCCACAGAGTTCGGCCAAGAATAAGGAGTCAGCTAAGCTAATGCTTCGCTGGAGCACGCCCAAAACTATCACTAGATTTTTAACACCTGTCACTGTTGAATTGATCTCCAAGGAGAATCCCACCGACGTATCCAGAGCTCACATATCTCAACTGAAACCATTTATTGTGTAACCATCTTATTTGCTGTGATTAATGTTGTCCTTTTTCTGCGTAGGTTAGCCAATCATAATTTGCTAATGTTATCCAAGGAAGCTAGTATTCATATGGCGTCTCCTTGACCTGCCTATTATAGAACCAATTTTGACCGAGGCAGAGTCAAGTACAAATTTACGAGCTCAAGAAAGAAAATAATACAAGAAGAAATAGGCCTACATACTCTATGTAACTTAATATTTATTGTAAAAATATGTATTTTTGCGAACTCGGCCAGTAGAGAATTAATATTCTATAAATAATGGACACATTATATCGCTTCTTTGTTATTTTAATACGTCACTTTCATGATGGGTATAAGGAGAATGGCAGACTTCGGCGTCAAAGGGCGAAAGTCTTTTGTTTATGATTTTCGTCCGTGTCTCTATCTACTTTTCTTGT
The DNA here is from genome assembly GCA_946902985.2 of Meconema thalassinum. Classification (NCBI taxonomy): domain Eukaryota; kingdom Metazoa; phylum Arthropoda; class Insecta; order Orthoptera; family Tettigoniidae; genus Meconema; species Meconema thalassinum. The sequence goes on from OX336393.1 coordinate 413,470,417, forward strand.
CATTGTAACGCTCAGGCGAACCGTAATACCATTATGACAAGCCCAGGGATCGTCAAAGGAACGCGCGCCTTTGGGGACCCCGAAGGAGTTCTGTCCTGATATTGCGATCGCCGAAGCGATCGGATTATTTTTATATATTACTTCATTTTATAACTGTATTCTTTCTGATATGGCTCAATTGCTTAAGTGATTGTTATATCGATCACCCTCCCCCCTCATATTTTGTGTACTGTTATAGTTGTTGTCAAACCACCTGTGTGATAAAGATGTTGTGTATTTTGGAACACTTGGGACATGATTGATTTCAAAGCGGTGGTGCTTAGTGATGTAAAAAGAAAAATCTTTTATTATTATAAATAATTTTTCTTTTGGGGGGTGGTGTGGATCCTGAGCCATGTTTAACATCTCTCATTTCTTTATTTTCTTTGGCGGCCGTCCCAGTTGACTCAGACGCCACGTGAGATACTTTCTGACAGGATGTGCCTTGAGGCTCTCCGCCTTATTATTTAAAATGTAATGTTTTTCCTTTTTATTTAACATTGTTATTATGCCGAAGCCTTCCATTTACTCATGTAAGTAATACATCTAACCTTGTGTCCACTATGCTCATTTCCTAAATTTAACTTTTTTTTTGATCTTCGTCGTGTGCTTGGATTTGCTGTGGAACCAATCGAAATGGCGGTCTCCTGTTTTATTTTGTTTGAGTCTTCGTTTAACCTTTTATTTGTGCCGTGAAATATATCTGCGAGTGATTTTGTGAGTGTATGTTTTTCTTGCTGCCAGGTGCATTGATGCTGTTTTGATTGGGCATATCTTCGAATGGGTCTCCCGTGGTTTGTGGACGTTGGCGTTTCGACCATTCTCCCAACACGAGGCATGACACCATATATTTTAGCCCTTATGTTTTCCCTTCATCCCATGCTTCGGGCAACTGGATCACGGCGGTAACTTTAAGTAGGCCTTACCGTATTCAGCTCGAACTCGGAACGCAAGTTGGGGACTATATAGGTTTAGCATATTTTGCTAGACTACCTACAAGCACGAGTTGCTTTGTGTTTTTTACTGCATCGTCGGCAGGCATTTTGTGTGTTTGATTGCGTGTATGTATCATGATATATTTCACGGACACTTGACGTCATTTGTTTCTCCTTGTAGTATCTTTGGTTTTTGCATTTCTTTTCTCTGGGGACTGCCACCTCGATCGCATCCCCATTGCTCGCCACAGCCTCTGCGACACGCACACAGCCTCTTGTTTTATCTTTGCTATGCTTGTTATTTATGGTCGTCATGACAACCATCCATCTCTAGGCTGAGAAGTGATTGTTGTTGACCAGCGACCGGCTCGATTGCCTTTTTGGTCAATTACCTCCTCCCTTTTTACATCATTTTTATTGGAAGTGGCACAGGTATTTATTTTATTTGTTTCCGTTATTTATTATTGTAAGTAATTTATTGTTTATAATCATCCTTCCCGTTTGAAAGTGACTGTATTTGACCCCTAGGGTACTCTTTTCTTTGTGTGTGTTATTCTGGCCGGGTTTCTTTGTGTGTTCGATTTCACTATCATTAAATTTCCATTTCTTTATCCATGTGTTTTATTTAGTAGTGTTTGACGATCGGGCTGCTCTCTCTCTTCAAACCTAGGCCTAACTTATTCTAGCTTTCTAGCACCAGGAGGGTATTCCTACCACTCGTCGTGGGACCACCTTCACGGAGTCTGGAGTCGCTCGGCACATCTGGCCTGCAAGTACGGGCCCAGCACAGGTCAGAAATTAACATCCATTTCCACTGCGTACTCCTTTCTTTTCTAGTTGGTTCCAGTGATGCAGCTAGGAGGCACGCCAAGAATATGTTTATTTTAAGAGGGCGGTGCACTACCATCATTTTCCACCAATCACTTTCAAATTTATGCATACAATATTACCCTATAAAATCTCGGACGATTTCGTTAATGGGCAAAATCGGACCAAGGGGTTGGGAATGGGCCTTCTTTCGAAAAATTGAAATATCGCTATCTTTCTTAATATGTGAAAAATAGAATCCATTCAAAGTTTGTACTATTCTTCGGATAAGGACCAAAATCTTATGTCAGTAGGCCTAAAGGTTTTTGATAGCACCGACCATTGACCAAAGGGGTAGAAAAATTAAGTTTCTTTAGAAAAAGATATGTACCGGTACGTCCCTTAATAGGCACAATATCAAAACCGTTCAAAATGTTCAATACAATAGTCCTCTAAACATTACCTAAAACTTGTGCCAGAAAGATTTTTAGCCTATTTTCAATTTTGAAAAAATAGGCTTATGAGATCACCTTTTGTCCGTGTGTGTGTGTGTGTGTGTGTGATTCGTGTGTGTGTCCCCCCCCTAATAAAATCTAAACGGCAGGAGCGATTTCAATGAAACTCAGAAAGTTCATAGCACTATTCCCGGCGACCTCGACCGTGCCCTTCAAATTTTGTTACGACTCACCAATCCAACATGGCGGCTGTGCGAAATATTTCACCAGCATTCAATATCTCCGAAACTATTACCGATATTACCCTAACATTTTCTATGGTGACAGAGGGAACTACTATAAGTTCACTTATGTGACTTTTGAAAACCTGGTAACTACAAAACCAACATGGTGGCCAAGCGAATTTGCGACTTTTAAATAGACGTTTCTCGCGATTTGACCAACCAAACGCAATGAAACTTGGTACAGTATATGTTTATATACATTGCAATGCACCGACATCTAACTTCCTTCAATTGTTTACATAATCACAAGATGGCGGATGTGCGAAATATTTCACCGGCATTCTATATCTCTGAAACTATTAGCGGTATCTCCCTAAAATTTTGTACGGAGATAAAGGGCACTACTGGAAGTCCATCTGTAAGATTTTCAAAAACCGGTTAACTACAAAACGAACATGGCGGCCAAGCGAATTTGAACATTTTAAATAGACCTTTCTCGCGATTTAATGTTCCAAGCGCACTGAAACCTGGTACAGGAAATATTTATACACATTGTAATCCACTGGTATCTAATTTAGTTCAATTGTTTACATAACCTCAAGATGGCGGCAGTGCGAATTTTAAAATTAAGTTTTTATTTCTTGTGATGTAGTCATGCGATCGAAGTGAAAGTTTGAATAATGAACCTACGCAATAATTTTCCTTTAATGGTACATGACTCTATGGCCTATACATTTAACAATCCAACATGGCGACCATCCGAAATATTTAGACGATACTGAATATCTACGAATCTATTTTAGCAATCAAACTGCATTTTTAATGTTCATAGGGGCTATGAACTTAAGTTCACCTATAGGACTTTAAATAACCTGGTGATCACAAATTCAACATGGCGGTGACGCGAATTATAAATATTCACATGGACTTTTCTCGCAATTTAACCATCCGCGTGCAGTGAAACTTGGTACAGTAAATCTTTATCCGAATGTTAATCCACTGGCATCTAATTTATTTCAATTGTTTCCATAACCTCAAGATGGCAGCTGTGAATTTTTTTTAAATCTCCTTGTTTTTTCTTGTGTCCTAATTATGCGATTGAAGTTTGAATACTACACGTTCACAATAATCTGCATGTAACAGTACATAACTCTAGGACCTACATATATAAAATCCAACATGGCGACCATCCGAAATATTTAGTCGGTTCTCAATATCTACGAATCTATTGCAGCAATCAAACTGAAATTGTGTATGTTGATAGTGGCAATTAACATAAGTAGGATATATGAAAATAGGCTGTATAGTTCTTCACGGAACTACTTGTTTGATATGATCCACCCTTACGCCAAGGGATGAGTAAAATATTCACGAAGAAGATGCCAAATTGATGAGCATAGAGCTAAGCTGAAGATAGGTATCACAAATTATTCCTGACTGTACTACGGATGTCATCAAAACAATATTGATGTTATTTTGACAGCCGTGCGTTATCCTGTATGGCTGGTCGGCAGTTTTGCTAGTGCAGGGTAAGTGGATTATAATATAATTGTTAGTCGATGCAGTTCTTGTATGCAGTAGTTAAATATAGGGAGTATGAAGGTTTGGACAAGTTTTATTGTCAATAACGGACTGGTGAATCTTAAGTTGGTGAAGTGGTGAGTAAACTTTCCTGCATATATTAGTAACGTGCTCATCCCAATTCAATGTTTCATTTAGTGTGAATCCAAGACTTTTTACCGATTTAGAGACAATAACTTTCTGTAAACGTAGAAAAGGAATACCATGACTAAACCGTAAAAAATGGAACTAGTGGGCACGAAATACCTCTCTCCCCTCTGCCAGTATTGCTAGGGTTAATCACTCTTCAAGAATAGTGTGTGCGCTGTGTATCGAGATGTATCCAGTGCCAAAAGCCCAGTCTGACATCCGATGAGCTGGAGCCAGACAGGCCATGAAAGCCGTAATGCTCGCAGACGTCGCGAGAAGAAGAAGAATCCCCCATTTGCCGTCAATAAACCGAGATAGTGTATTTGCAAGGGAGTGTGTCGAAGTACCCTCGCACCGGAAACTGCGCGCCCAACTCAGGAATGCTCTTGCGTCTTTAATTGGGGGTGACTTGGCAGAACGTCTGCTGCAACATGTGTGTGAGTATCATTCGAAATCAGGGCCGCCGAGAAGGGGGGAGAGGGAGGGGGGGGGAATTCATAGGGGCCCGTAAGCAATGAAGGGCCATTAGTAATTTTTTACATTTTCTTGCGAATAGTGTTTAATTTATTTTAAATTTATTTTTCTTTAAAACCTGGCAAGACAAGTGTAGGCCCAAGTGTTATTGAAGATATTGTTCAAAGAGGCCCCCCTGAAGCATGCTGAGCTTCTATGCCGAAGATCGAGGGTTCAAAGCCGGCCGAAGTCATCGGATTTTTAAGAGCGTTAAAAATCCCTCAGTATGCCTTCCTTCGGAGGGGAAGTAAAGCTGGCGGTCCCATGTCACAGATTTATGGCATGAAATAAAAACCTTCCACAAATTACACTTGTGGAAGCAAAAATGTGTTGGTTAGTTTGATAACGCTCTATTAGTTCCAACGTTCGCCCCCGGTTGCTGACTGCGATGGCATTTAGTAGCCGCAACCGCAGCTAGGTGTCGTGAATGGTACCATTTGGTAGCAAAAGTAGGGACTACTTGAAAAAATTAATCGACTGCAGTCCTTACCTGAATCACAGATAACACACACTAATACAGCCATCACAATTAACACCGGTTATCAGACAAATTCTACACACATCCAAAATATATGGGGCTACATGACCGCGTTGTCGCAGCCCCTAAACTGAGGAACCAACCAAAAACGTCCCCCCCTGCAATGCGTAATAACCTTCCAACTGACGGAACAAGAGCCTTCCTGAGAACAGTTTGATTTTCAAAACTACAGAATGGAGAATATGTTCTTACAGACTGGTTAGTTTGTAGTGATACAAATCAAACAATATTCTTTTCCTTGCAGATTACTTGGTCACAACCCTGACAGTTTTAGTTACTGACGAAGGCTGGCAAAAATATCGTTCTTGGCGTAAGCTGTCAGTTCATGAAATGAGCACCAGTCACAAACTACGCTATGTTGATGTTATTTCAGTTGAGAGGCTTGGAAATCGTGGTCATGCAGCGTCGTGGGCTTGCGTATGAGTGGAATTTTGTGTGATAACCTGTTTTCAAAATTATGACTGAACATTATATGCTTTTCTCAGAAAGGCAATGATTTTCCAGAATAGCCAGTAGGGGATAGTGATAATTAAACTCTATTTAGTACATATTGGAATGCAGCCGAAAGAAATCAGAAACCTCTATGGCCATCAAATTCGGCAGGTGAAAAGCTGAAGGAATTAGGAGACTTCTGTTATTTAGGAAGCAAAATAACCAGTGATGGACGAAGCAAAGAGGATATAAAAAGTAGGTTGGCTCAGGCAAGAAAAGCATTTCTACAAAAGAGGAATCTGTTGACATCGAATATGGATTTAGTTATTAGGAAGTCATTTTTGAAAGCCTTTGTCTGGAGCGTGGCACTCTATGGAAGTGAAACTCGGACTATAGCTGCAGCACAAAAGAGGAGAATTGAATCCTTTGAAATGTGGTGATACAGGAGAATGATGAAGATCAAATGGGTAGGTAGGGTTACAAACGAAGAGGTATTAAGACGAGTGGGAGAGGAGAGAAGTTTCTGGCGATTGCTAATGAAGAGAAGAGATAGGTTGGTAGGACACATATTAAGACACCCAGAAATAGCAAGCTTAGTTATGGAAGGAAGGGTCGAGGGCAAGAACTGTAGGGGTAGACCAAGGTTAGAATATGTTAAACAGATTGCCTCGGATGTAGGTTGTGGTAGCTATGTAGAGATGAAACGATTAGCTCAGGACAGGGAGGCATGGAGATCTGCATCAAACCAGTCAAAAGACTGAAGACTCAAACAACAACAACAACAACAACAATATTTAGTACATAGAAAATCCTTTTCAAAGGCGGGAGCGTTTTAAAATGGATAAGACCAGTAGGATTATATGAAAATGGGCTATTTAGTTCTTCACGGCACTAGATGCCTTAATAATATGTTTACGCCTGTAATATGGGAATACCGTACCATAGCCGTGCTCGTTAAATAGAGCACCACGGTCGTGAGGGCAGTGGCATCAAGTCCGGAGATCACAGGTTCGAATCCCAGCTCCTGACACAGTGGCTATCGTGAGTGTGGTTTTTCCACACTCCCTCTAGGCAAATTCCGGGTTACAAACTTCAAGTCCCGTGGCATCTACCCTACCTCGGTCCCTAATACAGTTACACACACTACTAGAGTCATCACACAAATATAGGTAATCGGTCAAGTTCAACACACACTTAACTACACGGGGCTGAAGACCCGTGTCCCAAGATATGTGGGAAGTATGGGTCTTGTTGGTAAACTCAGATTCCTGTCACAAAGAAGCTTCTTCATCATAATGAAAGCGGCTTCGGTGGCGTAGTTGGTAGCATGCTGAGCTTCTATGCTCGAGATCGCGCTTTCAAACCCGGCTGAAGTCATCGGATTTTTTATGAACGTTAAAATCCCTCCGTATGCCTTCCTTCGGAGGGGTGGTACCATGTCATAGATTTATGGCTTGTAAAAGAACCTTCCACTAATTACACTTGTGTGAAGCCAAATTTTATAGGTTAGAATTGATAACGCTCTATTAGTTCCAACGTTCGCCTTCAGGTGCTGACTGTGATGCCATCTAGTAGCCGAGTCCGCAAGCAAGGTGTCGTGGACGGTAACATTTGTTAGCAAAAGTAGGAACTACTTGAAATATTACTGTCTGCAGTCCTTACCAGAATTACAGATAACACACACTAATACAGTCATCACAATTAACACCGGTTATCAGACAGATTCTACACACAACCAAAGTACACGGGGCTACATGACCACGTTGTCGCAGCCCCTAAACTAAGGAACCAATAAATACAGGTTATCAGACAAGTTCAACACACACCTAACTACACGGGGCTGAATTCCAAGGTGTCCCAAGATATGTGTGAAGTACGAGTCTTGTGGGTAAACTAAGATTCCTGTCACAAAGAAGCTTCTTCATCACGATGAACTAATTTAGTGCTGTTTCAAAAACAGGGTCTAATAATCCCAAACTTCCCAATCCTGGTTTCTCAGAAACAGCAACCTGTCCCGTGAGGAAGCAGCAGTAAATTACAAAATAATTCATGAGATGTTAGAGGAATTATTTGAGGAGATATTTTTCTTCCGTAATTGGCACTTGAGTGGGAATGTTGATTGTTAGTGCATTAATTCAACATTCTGGTGAGGTTAAGATGTCTCCGATTGTTTTATCTGATACGCCAGATGGATAGCCTCACGTCAAGTAGGGCACTTATTTCCATTTCCTTTCTTATCCTCCTCTTCTCATCTCTCCATTCAATCGCATCTGTTTCATCGACCCTGCTTCTGTTTCATCGCTTTGTCTGTTAGATTGTTCTCGTTCATTTATGGACTGCAATATCGTGCTCATGTAGCCCTATTTACTCGGGTATATGTAGGATTTTGAATTTTTAAATTAACGCTATATTGAGTTCCAATGTTCATCGCCAGGTGCCGGTTGCGGTAGCATCCAGTAGCCAAGTTCACAGCTAGGTGTCGTTGACGGTGGCGTTTGGCGGCAAAAGTAGGAATTACTTGAAAATTGATCGTCTGAAGTCCTTACTTGAATGAAAACAGATACACACACTAATACAATCATCACAATTAACACCGATTATCAGACAGATTCTACACACACCCAAAGTACACGGGGCTACATGACCGCGTTGTCGCAGCCCCTAAACTAAGGAACCAACCAACCAACCTGTGTTGTTGTGAACATTACAGGATGCCTTAATTACAATGCTCAGTTATTAAATAAGAAGGGGCAAGCTTGTAGTTTTACATGACCGTTAATCTCGCGACCATGAGCCAAGGGACCTCCTTTTCACCTGGAATCCGAACCACAGGACATTGAATTTCACTTTGAAAATCTCCTTCTTCTCCAGACACCATTTTCTTCCACTGGCCCAAGAATGTATCTCAAGATCTTTCTCTCAAATATGCCCAATTGTCTTTCATCTGATTTTGAGTGTCCAGGTCTCTGCGCCATACCTATGATAATACTGGCCTTACTAAGACTTATGGAACCATGCCGACATTTTCCAGGAGCAAAAGGGAGAAACCTCGGAAAACCACTTCTAGGATGGCTAATCTCAGTTTGGCCGCACGAGGCTGAGTTTACCCCGTTCCAACGCACAGACCAGAATTAAAACTTCTATGCAGAAGCAGGAATCGATTGCAGGACGTTCGGATCTAGTCTCAATACGTAAACTCGAGACGACAGAAGGTGGCCTCAACAATCACATTTACCGGTGCGGCAAGAGGTGTGCAGTTTGGGAACGTCGCTCTCAGACCATAGGGTGAGACGAGAGGCGTCAATAGCATTCTTGAGACATACAGAGTATAACACCCTCTGTTTCCTTCGTTCAAATGTAGGCCTACGTTGTACATTCACTAATGGTTTCAGGGCCCACCAGACTTAATCTCAGCCGACCAATTAACCCATACAAAACTCGGCTCGTGCATGCGCATTGAAGAGTGGAGATCAAAGTATACGATCGCTTGCCCAGCTGGTCGCACATTTTCCTTTCTATATTCGCAGTGAGGCCACCTCCCCCTTTACGTCATATCAGAAGAGAAACGAACCAGTCAGGGGCGAGCTACTTAGCCGAGATCATATGACATTTGGTTCTCACACGACCTCGTCCGCTGCACGATAGATCTTCGGCTGGTGTGTGTTTTCTATTCAAATCCCTGAAGCGTATTACTCTTCTGTTATATGTACACTAGCCATACTTTAATGCGACAAACACGCAAAAAATTAACAAACAAGCAAAAAGCAATTTAACAATCGAGCATACATGAAGAAACAAATAGAAACATAAACAAACGAATGAACAAAGAAACATACCGACGAAAACAAATAAAAGTGAACAAAGAAATGAACCTTTGAAAGAACAAATCTATGAACAAACAGACAAATGGATAAACAAATGAGTAGTCCAACAAAAAGAAAAAGGACGAAGTCAAACGGAAATGGACGAATGGGCAAACAAACACACAAGTTTTCTATAGGTAGTTAAGAGCAGTCTTACTTACTTTTGGTGTCCTCAACTCTACGAGTGGTTACATGTTTTTATTTAAGGGCGGCTGGGATTGAGTTTTTGGTGAAAAAAGTAAAAATTATCGATTTTTCAATTTGTACATATTATTGTACGCCAGACACATGCGGATCATTTGGCGGTGGTATTTTGCGGGTTCGGCCATGTTTAAAGTACTAGCGTGACATTTAAATGTCCGGTTGAGTGCTGGGTGAACGCCCCCATCCACTAGCTTCAACGCAACAATGCCCATCTTCAAATTGCCCCCAGAGCTACTATCTAGTGAGTTGACGAGGTAACAATACTACGGTAACTATAAAAATGCCAATTACGTAACGTGTTTCTTCTGTGTTCAGTTTTATTTATATAACTGACGTATTATTAGTTTAGCCTTCAACCATGTTTTATTTACTATTTTTTGTCATATATACATTTTCAGGTATTTAAAATATTCCAGCTGAACCAATTTGGTTTCAAATTCCATGAGAAATTCATGGGTTGTTGACACCTATATTGTCTTGATATTAACAGAAGGATTTTTTATAATGTTGATACTTTAAAATATAGTAGCCTTCAAAGTTTTTTTAGCATAATTTGAGAAAAACATTAACACATAAAATATAGTCTTCCTCACATTCATGGACTACATATGCAGACTTTCTCTCTGTTAAAATTCTTTCCAGGCCTTGATGTGCCTGTACACCAGTTTTCAATGTGATATTTGAAATAACTGTTCAGCTGGAGCATTTTTAGCCTATTTTCAATTTTGAAAAAATAGGCTTATGAGATCACTTTTTGTCCGTGTGTGTGTGCGTGTGCGTGTGTTTGTGTGATTCGTGTGTGTGTCCCCCCCTAATAAAATCTAAACGGCTGGAGCGATTTCAATGAAACTCGGAAAGTTCATAGCACTATTCCCGGCGACCTCGACCGTGCCCTTCAAATTTTGTTACGACTCACCAATCCAACATGGCGGCTGTGCGAAATATTTCACCAGCATTCAATATCTCCGAAAATATTACCGATATTACCCTGACATTTTCTATGGTGATAGAGGGAACTACTATAAGTTCACTTATGTGACTTTTGAAAATCTGGTAACTACAAAACCAACATGGCGGCCAAGCGAATTTGCGACTTTTAAATAGACCTTTCTCGCGATTTAATGTTCCAAGCGCACTGAAACCTGGCACAGGAAATATTTATACACATTGTAATCCACTGGTATCTAATTTAGTTCAATTGTTTACATAACCTCAAGATGGCGGCAGTGCGAATTTTAAAATTAAGATTTTATTTATTGTGATGTAGCCATGCGATCGAAGTGAAAGTTTGAATAATGAACCTACGCAATAATTTTCCTTTAATGGTATATGACTCTATGGCCTATACATTTAACAATCCAACATGGCGACCATCCGAAATATTTAGACGATACTGAATATCTACGAATCTATTTTAGCAATCAAACTGCATTTCTTAATGTTCATAGGGGCTATGAACTTATGTTCACCTATAGGACTTTAAATAACCTGGTGATCACAAATCCAACATGGCGGTGACGCGAATTATAAATATTCACATGGACGTTTCTCGCAATTGAACCATCCGCGTGCAGTGAAACTTGGTACAGTAAATCCTTATACGAATGTTAATCCACTGGCATCTAATTTATTTCAATTGTTTCCATAACCTCAAGATGGCAGCTGTGAAAAATTTTAAAATCTCCTTGTTTTTTCTTGTGTCCTAATTATGCGATTGAAATTTGAATACTACACGTTCACAATGATCTGCATGTAACAGTACATAACTCTAGGACCTACATATATAAAATCCAACATGGCGACCATCCGAAATATTTAGTCGGTTCTCAATATCTACGAATCTATTAAAGCAATCAAACTGAAATTGTGTATGTTGATAGTGGCAATTAACATAAGTAGGATATAGTTCTTCACGGAACTACTTGTTTATACTTATCGATATTTTAACATTTTAAAATGTAAGTGTTAATTTCTCATAAAGTTCTGTTGCTATTTTCCTGAAATTTGGTATATGGTCTTATTTCACCATCATAAGACCACAAGCCACATTTCATTCAATTCTATCAATAATTACTATTTTTCATAAATTCAGTCCCAGCTTCCCTTAACTATCTGCACGGCACCATAACTAAGTTGTTAACATGCTGGGCTTTGGTCCAATGGTTAGGCCTGATTCCCCTTACTCGGGACACAGTGTTTGTGATCTCTACGTAGTTCAAATCCTCGTGATCGCGGCGCGTAGGTTGTTAAAATATGTATCCATACACATGAAAAGGAGAGAAAACAAATATGAATCTCTTCACTGCAGACTGCAGAGCACGTTGTCTTGTATGAAGCTCTGCAGTTTGCACGCGAATGAACGACTCCACTTTCTTGTGTGTACCGACTCTTGGAGTTCATTGCAGTCCGTTGCTTCATGTTTTCCGCTACACCCGTTAGTACAGCGAATTCATGATCTTCTAATTTTTAATTAAATTTCTTAAAAATAAACGTTTAAGCTTTTTGAAGAGAACTATTTTCATAAACGTTTCTTTTTAATGTTGACCCACTTAATATTTAGCCTATTTTCATTTATTAAAAAAAATGCTTAGTCTATGAGATCACCTTTTGTCCGTGTGTGTGCCTATGCGTGTGTGTGTGTGTGTGTGTGTGTGTGTGTGTCTAAGAACTTCTAAACGGCTGGAGCAATTTCAATAACACTCAGTAAGGACATAGTACAATTTTGTCCGACCCCGACCGTGTCCTTCAAATTTTATTACGTCACACCAATCCAACATGGTGGCTGTGCGAAATATTTCACCGGCATTCTGTATCCCCGATTCTATTACTTATATCACTCAGAAATTTTGTACGGTGACAAAGGGCACCACTAGAAGTTCACCTATGTAACTTTCAAGAACTTGTTAACTACCAAACGAACATGGCGGCCAAGCGAAGTTGAAACATTTGAATAGACTATCCGAGCGCAGTGAAACATGGTACAACAAATGTTTGTACACATTGTAATGTACTGATATCTAATTTAGTTCAATTGTTTACATAACGGCGGCTGTGTGAAATTTTAAAACTATTTTCTTATATATTGTGTCCTAATCATGCGATCGAAGTGAACGTTTGAATAATGAACCTACGCAATAATCATCGTCTAATAGTACATAACTCTATGGCCTGCTTATATAAAAATCCAATATGGAATCCATCCAAAATATTTAAACGGTTCTCAATATCTACGAATCTATTACAGCAATCAATCTGAAATGTTGTATGTTGATAGAGTCAATTAACATAAGTAGGATATGTGAAAATAGGTTGTGTAGTGCTTCACGGAACTAGACTACTTTTTTTTTACATTTAAATGTAATAAATGTTTGTGACGGCTGACGTTTTTACTGAATCTGAGGGAAGTGTTTCGAAAGTTTAGTGCAAGGAATAAATGCACAGAGTGGTGGACTGGTTTTTTGGTATTATGAGAAATAAAAGCTAATGAAAGGAGAGTTGTTTATTTGATTTTATTTTACCAGCAAGCAAGCAATATAGGTTTGCAGGTAAATGGGTCGAAAACGGATTACCTGGTGATGAGCCGAAATTCAAGTGAACTATGGGAGCCATTTTTTTTTTTTTTTTTGCGTATGGCTTTTAGTGCCGGGAGTGTCCGAGGACATGTTCGGCTCGCCAGTTTTGTAGCTGCTTCGAGACGGACACCCAATGGGTGAGCTACAAGTACCGTTGGGGAGGGAAGGAGGGAAGTTGGAATGTAAGGACGAGGAGTTGGAAGGTAGCGGCTGTGGCCTATAGTTAGGGACCAACCCCGGCATTTGCCTGGAAGGAAGATGGGAAACCACAGAAGACCATCTTCAAGGTTGCCGGCGGGGGGATTCGAACCTCCTCGCCTCCCGGATGTGAGCGACTGCCATCAGTCATGCCGTAACCACCACGGCTAACTCACCCGGTATGGGAGCCATTGATAGTTGGAAACAAAATCCTGCCGGAGAGTTCATGATTCTAAGTAGGCCTAGGCCAACCTAAGCGTTATGTTTGTAGTGGATGCATCATATCAAACCTCTGTGGGTTGGGGCTGTAGAATAGACCCATGGTATTCCCTGCCTGTCGTAAAAGGCGACTAAAAGGGGACCGAGTAGCCGCCGGTATAAGTGGCTCCCCTCTTTTGCAAATTGCAGATAGGGCCAGGGCACTCTTTTGTCCTTGGAGTGAGAAATCGCTCCTAAAGGGGGATGAACCAGCAGGATTTGGTCAACAGCATAAGAATGGAGAAGGCAACGGGAAACCACTCCATTAAAGACCTTTATGTGTATCCCAAGAAAACCTATGATGAGACCAAAGACAAATGTTAGTGAAGTTGGCAACTGCGGGATCACACCTCAAAGGAATGATGTCAGGTCCGGCAGGAGAGGTAATAGGGCCTCTCAGGACGTTATCAGGAGAAATCCCTATTTTAAAATAGGGACATGGATTGTTCGAACTATGCTACAAGCTGGGAAACTAGAGAACTTGAAAAGAGAAATAGACTGACATAAATTAGATATCTTAGGATAAGCTGAAACACGTTGGAGAGAAGAAGGAGAGTTCATAAGCGGAGACTTCAAAGTCTTGCACTCCGGAAGTGAGAATGGTCAAGACGGTGTAGGTTTGGTACTGAATGCTAACTCTTCAAGAACCCTACTGGATGTTGAAGCTATTGGAGAAAGAATTATCATAGCACGTTTTCTGGCAACACCCGTAAATTTAGTTGTGGTGCAGGTATATATGCCTACGTCCAGCAGTGATGATGACGAGGTTGAAGAAATGTATGAGAAGCTGGAAGAATTACTGTGTAAGACAAAGGCTAGCGAGAACATTATTATAATGGGAGACTGGAATGCAGTGATTGGTGAGGGAAAAGAAGGATTTGCAGTAGGAGGGTATGGTCTTGGTAGAAGATATTCACGTGGTCAACGTCTTCTCGAATTCTGTGAACAAGAGAGGTTCGTTATAAGTAACACTTGGTTTACCTCACCAAAGAGGCAGAGATATACTTGGAAAAAAACAGGTGATGATCAACGTTACCAGATTGACTATATTCTCGTCACGGAAAGATCCATGGCATATCCGGGTGCTGACATCTGTTCTGATAATTCTCTACTAGCAATGAGTACGGCACTGAAATTTAAACGCAGGATTCAGGGAAAACCAACAAAGAAGTGGAATCTTGAACCATTTAAAAGCGAGCGGACTAAAAAGCAATATCAGGAAGCTACTGATGACCACATATCATCATATACAAGCAACTCACAAACTGTTGATCATTTATGGTCAATAGCCAAATTCTTCATCGAAAAGGCTGCTGAAGACTATGTGGAATTTGTGGAAAGAGTGAATCGCAAACCATGGATCACACAGGACATTCTCTTAAAGATGGGCGAAAGAAGAACATTTAAAAACGACTCTTCAGAAGTAGGCAGAAATAACTACCGAATGCTAAAGAACCAGATTGATCAACACTGTCGGGCGAAGAAAATGGAGTGGTGGCAGTCAAAATGCGGAGAGATCGAATTTCTGCAAAAACAAGGAAGAACAGATTTATCCTACCAAATGATCAGGGAAACAACTAAGAAACAAAAAAGATTCCGCACTAGACAGTTCCGTGATACACATATCAGACCTGAATTACAAGAAGGAATACTGGAGGATGTATGTTGTAGATCCATACGCAGAACCAATTCCATTCGTTTTGCCAACACTTGGCGAGGAAGGCAGGTCATTTGCAGAAGATAGAATTCTTAGATCAGAGTTCGATTAAGCTCTAAAATCAATATCCATGGGTACAACGCCAGTTATTGACAATGTTCCTGCTGAACTAATCAAGAATAGTGGGGATAGTACACTTGAATGGATATTCTAATTGGTAGTAAGAATCTTCGAAGAAGGTAAATGGCCTCCGGAGTTTAATAACAGCGTCATCATTCCAATTCCAAAGAAGACTGTACCAGTTGAATGTAGTGACTATCGGACCATTAGTCTCATCCCTCATGCATCAAATATACTTCTGCAGATTTTGAGGAAATGGATGGAAATATACATCGAACAGTATCTAGACAACTATCAATTTGATTTTCGAAAGAATATGTCTACACGTGATGCTATCGGGTCCTTGCGATGTCTTGGAGAAAATATGTTAAGCGAAAACAGAAACCCTTACGTGTGCTTTGTGGACTTCGAAAAAGCACTTGATACAGTCAGCTGGCATAAGCTGTTTCCTCTTCTGAATCAAATATGATGTCCCCGTCGATTAATCAGATTAATATTTGATCTGTATATGAATCGAACTGCTGTTGTTCGGCTTGGAAATGACGTATCAGAACCCGCTAAGATCTTCAAAGGTGTGCGACAAGGTTGTTTGCTGCCCCCTGGACTGTCCAATGCCTTCGCTGAAGCTATAACAAAGTGGTCTTTTAAATGTTCCAATATGGAAGTGAAAAATATGGAAGTGAAAGTTGGTGGAAGGCTTATCCAGAATATTTAATTTGCTGATGATCTGGCATTACGTGCAGTAAATCCGCATACATTAACCAACATGTTGCAATGTTTAAATGATACAGCTACAGAATACGGAATGAAAATTAATTTTAAGAAGACCAAGATTCTGGTGATAAGTAAGCATCAACACCAACTAAATATAAACATAAATTAAGAGCCAGTACAACAGGTCAGCCGATTTAAGTACCTTGGTCAGATCTTCACAGAAGACCTACGATGTGAAGTTGAAATCAGGAGCCGTATAGCCATGGCCAAGCAGGCATTCCGTGAAAAGCATTCTCTAATTTGTCAACGCCCGATGTCCCTCAGCTTTAGAAAACAACTGGTTAAGACCTACATATGGCCAGTTGCAATGTACTGTAGTGAGACCTGGAAAATGAATAGAGATGATATTAAACGACTAGAAGCGTTTGAGATGTGGTGTTGGAGCCGAATGGAAAATATCAGCTGGGTAGAGAAAATGACCAACATAACGGTGCTGGATCGAATAAAGGAAATACGGCAAATGATTCGCCAGATATATAGAAGGAGATCCACCTGGCTTGGCCACAGGTTACGACATGGTAGCCTGATGATCGACATACTAGAAGGCAAAATACCTGGAAAACGCCCTCGCGGGAGGCCACGGAACACTTTCATGAGATCTTTCCTAGATAGCTCTGGCCTACGAAGTTATGAAGTGGTCAAAAGGACAGCACAAGACCGAACAACGTGGAAAAGACTCATTGTAGGGGCAGACCTGTCGCTTGACTGAAAAACATGATGGTGATGATGCATCATATCAGGCAGAGATTAAAGCGAGGATCTTAGCCGGATACCACTCCTACTACTGTAAAGTCTCAGTCATCTTCTTAAGTCCCTCAGCCTATAGAGAAAGTTCAAACTTCAAATATACAAGACACTAATTCAGCCTGTAGTGCTATATGGAAGCAAGACCTGTAGTAGCCTATTCGGAGAAAAGATTTGAATAATCTCCTTGTTTTTGAGCGGAAAGTTTTGAGGAAGATCTTTGGTCCCGTTCAAGATTAGGACACTGGTGAATGGCGTATACGGTATAATCAAGAGCTGAATGCCATGTATAAGACCCAAAACATCGTAGGACTGATGAGAAGCAAACGTCTGGCATGGACAGGCCATGTCACTAGGATGGACACATGCCGATGGCCTCTGAAACTGCTCAACTTAGTTCCTCGTGGAAGAAGACCATTTGGTAGGCCAAGGAAAGGATGGAAGGATGGAATCCGTGAAAACCTGCGACAGATTGGAATAGATAGAGGATGACTGGCAACATAGAGCAGCAAACAGAATCCAGTGGAGGAGAACCCTTGTAGCGGTCCCCTGGGCCTGATCGCGTAAAGTAAAGTAAGCACAGTATGTTACCAACAATAACACCCGTCAGTATCATTATGGTCTGTTTATTAAATTAAGGAAACAATAAATGGAACACATCCCTACTTAGTATAAAATAAAGTCCCCGATTCTTGGGTGTAACGGATAATCTCGAGAACCACTGGATGGATTTTGACGCGGTTTTCACCATTCTGTAAAGGATTTTTAGAGGAAGGTATCAATAGAAAAACATTCATTATGTCCAAAGAAAGCCGAGCAGTAACTATTTCAATGAATCGAGTCGAACAAAAACCTCCGTCTGTGCGCATTTTAAGCTTACGCTGGGTAAACCGTTGAAGATATCCCATTTCTACTTCAGGCGAATGTTGTCTAATGGTTTCTAACTTATGGCCACCGCCGCCTCCATCCTAACCGTGACCTCACCCACACTAATACAGACACCCACTAATACAGGATATCAGACAAATTCTACACACGCCCAAGTGCATGGGGTTAATCGACCCTCAACTAAAACAACAACTTCATAAATACATAGCCACACCTTCATGGGTTATTGTTGGATTTTAAGTGTGTTAGAGCAAGTTTGTTGTCTTGTATACTGATTTTAGTGAATCCGCTTGGCGAACGAAGCGTGGCGTAGTTGGTAGCATGCTGAACTGCTGTGCCAAAGATTGCGGATTCAAACCTGGCCTAAGTCGTCGGATTTTTTAAGAGCGCTAAAATCCTTCAGTATGCCTTCCTTCGGAGGGGAAGTAAAGCCGGCGGAACCATGTCATAGATTTATGGCATGTAAAAGATCCTTCCACTAACTAAACTTGTGTGAAGCTAAATTTTTAGGTTAGATTTCGTTGGAACGCTCTATCAAAGTTCCAACGTTCACCACTAGTAGAGAAAGTTGGTTGGTTGGTTCCTTAGTTTAGGGGCTGCGAAAACGCGGTCATGTAGCCCCGTGTACTTTGGGTGTGTGTAGAATCTGTCTGATAATCGGTGTTAATTGTGATGACTGTATTAGCGTGTGTATCTGTTTTAATTCAAGTAAGGACTGCAGACATTCAATTTTTCCAAGTAGTTCCCACTTTTGCCGCCAAACAGCGAAAGTTGGAACTACTTGAAATTGAACGGAACGTGTAGCTCACCCTAGGAGTGTCCGCTTGAAGCAGCTACAGCCTCTGGCGTGCCAAACATGTCCTCGGACACTCCTGCCACTAAAAGCCATACGATAAATAAATAAGTAAATCCTTGTAAATCCCTCTTGTAATCTGCTGAGATGACCGTAGCAGAGTATTTGTGGGTCATTTCCACATATCAGTTTACAATTCTACAGTAGTTTGGGGCTTATTGCTTTAGTGCATCACAGCAATAGTAGCCATACCTTCATAGCTTAGTTGATAGAGGGAGAGTGTTTGCTGAAGGGATCCTCATTTCCTCCTCAACTTTGTTGATACTAAAATACAGCAGTTCTTTTTACGGATGTTTAATTATTTATCAGTAATAGCTGCCACACGTTCTAATTTTTTCCGAGCTTTTTGGTTTTTGGAAGGCAGATACCGTTCATGAGTTTGGTAGTGTTTTTAGAGCCATTTTGTTATGCATATTTGGATCTGATGATGCTCGCTTCATGAGCGAAATATGTTATCCTAACTATTCTGTCATCCATAACAAATCTATATATATAAAAATCAATCTTACGTGATAGTTTGTCTGTGGGTGTGTATGTCTCCTATGCATTCATATACCACTCAACCGATTGCGATGAAACTTGGGTGAGATGTTGAGTACACTCTAAGGAAGGTTTCTGACTTAGTAAATCCATTTTACAATAGGTAGCGCACGCGTAGATTCAACAAATGAGTGACGATGCGCGAAGCGTTTCAAACAAGTCCCGTATGTGTTCATATACCATTCGTCCGATTGCGATGAAACTTGGGTGAGATGTTGAGTACACTCCAAGGATGGTTTCTGACTTAATAAATCCATTTTACAATAGGTAGCGCACGCGTAGATTCAACAAATGATCGACGATGCGCGAAGCATTTCAACAAAGTCCCGTATGTGTTCATATACCATTCGTCCGATTGCAATGAAACTTGGGTGAGATGTTGAGTACACTTCAAGGAAGGTTTCTGACTTAGTAAATCCATTTTACAATAGGTAGCGCACGCGTAGATTCAACAAATGAGCGACGATGCGCGAAGCATTTCAACAAAGTCCCGTATGTGTTCATATACCATTCGTCCGATTGCGATGAAACTTGGGTGAGATGTTGAGTACACTCCAAGGATGGTTTCTGACTTAGTAAACCATTTTACAATAGGTAGCGCACGCGTAGATTCAACAAATGAGCGACGATGCGCGAAGCATTTCAACAAAGTCCCGTATGTGTTCATATACCATTCGTCCGATAGCAATGAAACTTGGGTGAGATGTTGAGTACACTCCAAGGAAGGTTTCTGACTTAGTAAATCCATTTTACAATAGGTAGCGCACGCGTAGATTCAACAAATGAGCGACGATGCGCGAAGCATTTCAACAAAGTCCCGTATGTGTTCATATACCATTCGTCCGATAGCAATGAAACTTGGGTGAGATGTTGAGTACACTCCAAGGAAGGTTTCTGACTTAGTAAATCCATTTTACAATAGGTAGCGCACGCGTAGATTCAACAAATGAGCTACGACGCGCGAAGCATTTCAACAAAGTCACGTTTGCGTTCATATACCATTCGTCCGATAGCGATGAAACTAGGCTGAGATTTTGTGTGCACTCCAGGGAAGGTTTCTAGCTCAATAAATCCCTTTAAAATTTGGTAGAGCACGAGTAGAATCAACAAATGAGCAACGGCGCGCGAAGCGTTTCAACAAAGTCCCATATAATTTCATATACCATTCATCCGATAGCGATGAAACTTGGGTGAGATGTTGTGTACACTCCAGGGAAGGTTTCTGGCTTAGTACATACATTTTACAATGGGTATCGCACCAGTAGATTCAACAAATGAGCGATGACACGCGAAGCGTTTCAACAAAGTCCCGTATACAGTCATATACCAGTCGTCTGATAGTGATAAATGTTTGGTGAATTGTTGTGTACACTCCAGGAAAGGTTTCTGGCTAAGTAAATCCATTTTACAATACGAAGCGCACGTTTATATTCAACAAATGAGTGACTACGCGCGAAGCGTTTCGACAACGTCCCGTATACGTTCACATACCATTCATCCGATTGCGATGAAACTTGGGTGAGATGTTGTGTACACTCCAGGGAAGGTTTCTCTCTGAGTACATCCATACAATATGTAGCGCAAGAGTAAAATCAACAAATGAGCGCCGACACGCGAAGCGTTTCAACCAAGTCCCGTATGCATTCATGTACCATTCGTCCGTAGCTATGAAACTTGGGTGAGATGTTGTGTACACGTCATGGAAAATTTCTGGCGTAGTAAATCCACTATACAATATGCAGCGCACAAGTTGATTCAACAAATGAGGGACGACGCGCGAAACGTTTCAACAAAGTCCCGTATAAGGTCATATACCTTTCTGCCGTTAGCGGTGAAACTTGGGTGAAATATGGTGGACACTCCAAGGAAGGTTTCTGGCTTAGTAAATACATTTCACAGTAGGTAGCACACGAGTAGATTCGACAAATAAACGACGACATGCGGAGCGTTTCAATACAGTCCCCTATGTCTTCATATCCCATTAGTCCGATAGCGTTGAAACTTGGGTGAGATGTTGTGGACACTTACGTGACGGTTTCTAACTTAGTAAATACATTTTACAGTAGGTAGCGCACGAGTAGATGCAACAAATGGGTGACGACGCGCGAAGCGTTTCAACAAAATCCCCTATTGCGTTCATATAACATTCTTCGATTGCGATGACACCTTGATGAGTTATTGTGTACACGCCAGGGAAGGGCTTCGACTTAGTAATACATTTCTCAATAGGTAGCGCACGAGTAGATTCAACAAATGAGTGACAGCGCACGAATCGTTTAAACAAAACCCCGTATACGTGCATATACAATTCATCCGATTGCGATGAATCATTGATGAGTTATTGTGTACACGCCAGGGAAGGGTTTCGACTTAGTAAATCCATTTCACAACAGGTAGCGTACGAGTAGATTCAACAAATGAGTGACAGCGATGAAACTTTTGAAAGTTGTTGTGTACGCTTCCACGAATGGTTCTAAATTAGAAAATCCATTTTACGATAGCTTAGAGGCAGTTAACATGCTGTTTATCCAAAAGCACTTCAAGAAACAGAATTTCAACGCCAACACATCCTTTGATTGGCATTGCAACGCATGCCGGGTACAGCTTGTCTATATATATAAACATCAATGTTTCGTGATAGTTTGTCTGTCTGTGGGTATGTCTCCTATGCGTTCATAAACCATTCATCCGATTGCGATGAAACTTGGGTGAGATGTTGAGTACACTCCAAGGAAGGTTTCTGACTTAGTAAATCCATTTTACAATAGGTAGCGCACGCGTAGATTCAACAAATGAGCGACGATGCACGAAACGTTTCAACAATGTCCCGTATGTGTTCATATACCATTCGTCCGATAGCGATGAAACTTGGGTGAGATATTGTATACACTTACGTAAAGGTTTCAAAATTAGTGAATACATTTCACAGTAGATAGCGCAAGAGTAGATTCAACAAATGAGCGGCGACACGCAAAACGTTTCAACAAAGTCCCGTATTCATTCATATACCATTCGTCCGAAAGCTATGAAACTTGGATGAAATGTTATGGCCACTTCATGGAAGGTTTCTGGCTGAGTAAATCCACTTTACAATAGGCAGCGCACGAGTAGATTCAACAAATGAGCTACGACGCGCGAAGCATTTCAAAAAAGTCACGTATGCGTTCATATACCATTCGTCCGATAGGGATGAAACTAGGCTGAGATGTTGTGTGCACTCTAGGGAAGGTTTCTGGCTTTGTAAATCCGTTTAACAATCGGTAGAGCACGAGTAGAATCAACAAATGAGCGACGACGCGCGTAGCGTTTCAACCAAGTCCCGTATAAGGTAATATACCATTCATCCCATAGCGATGAAACTTGGGTGAGATGTTGTGTACACTCCAGGTAAGGTTTTTGGCTTAGTACATCCATTTTACAATAGGTAGTGCACGAATAGATTCAACGAATGAGCGATGACGCGCGAAGCGTTTCAACAAAGTCCCGTATTAAGTCATATACCATTCGTCCGATAGTGATAAATCTTTGGTGAATTGTTGTGTACACTCCAGGAAAGGTTTCTGGCTTAGTAAATCCATTTTACAATTCGAAGCGCACGTTTCGATTCAACAAATGAGTGACGACGCGCGAAGCGTTTCGACAACGTCCCGTATGCGTTCATATACCATTCTTCCGATTGCGATGAAACTTGGGTGAGATGTTGTGTACACTCCAGGGAAGGTTTCTGAATGAGTAAATCTGTATTACAATACGTAGCGTAAGAGTAGAATTAACAAATGAGCGACGACATGCGAAGAGTATTTATCAAAGTCCCGTATACATTCATATACCATTCGTCTGATAGCTATGAAACTTGGTGAGATGTTGTGTACACTTACGTGATGGTTTCTAACTTAGTAAATACATTTTACAGTAGGTAGCGCACGAGTAGATTCAACAAATGAGCGACGACACGCGAAGCGTTTCAACCAAATCCCGTATGTATTCGTATACCATTCGTCCGATAGCTATGAAACTTGGGTGAGATTTTGTATACACTTCATGGAATGTTTCTGGCTTAATAAATTCACTTTACAATAGGCAGCGCACAAGTAGATTCAACAAATGAGAGACGAAGCGCGAAGCGTTTCAACAAAGTCCCGTATAACGTACTATACCATTCGGTCGTTAGCGGTGAAACTTGGGTGAAATATGGTGGACACTCCAAGGAAGGATTCAGGCTTAGTAAATACATTTCACAGTAGGTAGCACAAGAGTAGATTCGACAAATGAACGACGACACGCGGAGCGTTTCAACATAGTCCCCTATGTCTTCATATGCCATTAGTCCGATAGCGATGAAACTTGGGTGAGATGTTGTGGACACTGCGTGACCGTTTCTGACGTAGTAAATACATTTTAAATTAGGTAGCGCACGAGTAGATTCAACAAATGAGCGACGACGCGCGAAGCGTTTCAACATAGTCCCCTATGTCTTCATATACCATTAGTCCGATAGCGATGAAACTTGGGTGAGATGTTGTGGACACTTACGTGAAGATTTCTAACTCAGTAAATACATTTTACAGTAGGTTGCGCACGAGTAGATTCAACAAATGAGCGACAATACGCGAAGCGTTTCAACCAAATCCCGTATGCATTCATATGGGCCTACCATTCGCCCGATAGCTATGAAACTTGGATGAGATGTTATGTACACTTCATGGAAGGTTTATGACTTAATAAATCCACTTTACAATAGGCAGCGCACAAGTTGATTCAACAAATGAGGGACGACGCACGAAGCGTTTCAACAAAGTCCTGTAGAAGGTCATATACCATTCGGCCGTTAGCGGTGAAACTTGGGTGAAATATGGTGGACACTCCAAGGAAGGTTTCTGGCTTAGGAAATGCATTTCACAATAGGTAGCACACCAGTTTCGACAAATGACCGATGACACCCGGAGCGTTTCAACATAGTCCCCTATGTCTTCATATAGGCCTACCATTAGTCCGATAGCGATGAAACTTGGATGAGATGATGTGGACACTTACGTGACGTTTTATAACTTAGTAAATACCTTTTAAAGAAGGCAGCGCACAAATGAGCGACGACGCGCGAAGCGTTTCAACAAAGTTCCGTATGCGTTCATATACCATTCGTCCGATTGTGGTGAAATTTTGGTGAATCGTTGAGTACACTCCAGGGATGGTTTCAGGCTTAGTAAATCCTTTTCACAATAGGTAGCGCACGAGTAGATTCAACAAATGAGTGACGGGTGTGAATCGTTTAAACAAAATCCCGTATACGTTCAAACACCATTCATCCGATTGCGATGATTTATTGTGTACGCGCCTGGGAAGGGTTTCGACTTAGTAAATCCAATTCACAATAGGTAGCGCACAAGTAGATGCAACAAATGGGTGACGACGCGCGAGCCGTTTAATCAAAATCCGGTATGCGTTCATATGCCGTTCATCCGATTGCGATGAAACTTTTGAAAGTTGTTGTGCACGCTCCCACGAATGATTCTAAATTAGTAAATCCATTTAACGATAGCTTACAGGTAGTTAATGGAAATTAAAAAACATGTTGTGTAACCAAAAGCACTTCAAGAAACAGAATTTCAACGCCAAAACTACTTTTGATTGGCATTGCAACGCATGCCGGGTACAGCTTGTATCAAATATAATAGGCTATATATTTTAAACACATTTCATTATTTTCATGTTGTTTTTACGCATGTCCCAGAAATTGGGTTGACCGACTGAAAAGTTGCAATATCAATTTATTTATTTATTTATTTATTTATTTATTTATTTATTTATTTATTTATTTACTTATTTTATTAATAAGAGACATCTACCATGCTCTAGTTCAGTCAGTTCTATCGTATTATGGTACAGTATTCTTGCCAAGGGAGGTGCATATAGAATCGTACTAAAAGTAGTTCAGATAGTACAGAATCTCATACTGCGAATGATGTTGAAGAAATATAGATTATATCCGACTATGAGACTGTATGCCGAGACAAGAGTCTTCAATATTAAACAATTGTATGCTTTTGAAATAAACAAATAAATTTTTAAAGATAGAAATAGAATTCAAGTTTTAAATCACGGGTATGAAACCAGAAGTATTACAGCGAATCACTCTATTTTATATCAACCTAAGTGAAGCATAGCTAAACGTACTTTTCTGTATTTCTCACCAAAATTATATAACATTCCCCCAACTAAATTAAAAGAATTTAAAGGAATTAATGCAAACCTGAAGATGCATATGGAACATTTTCCCAGGGAAAACAAAATTAAAATTGAATATATATAATTAGTTGAGCCTACAAATTCAATTTTCTTTCTTATTCATTATTTTTAGTACATAAAGCATATACATAGAATGTGTTATTGGCGGCTTCGGTGGCGTAGTCGGTAGCATGCTGAGCTTCTATGCCCAAGATAGCGGGTTCAAACCCGGCTGAAGCCGTCGGATTTTTTTAGAGCGTTAAAGATCCCTCAGTATGCCTTCCTTCGGAGGGTAAGTAAAGCCGGCGGTCCCATGTCATAGATTTATGGCATGTTAAAGAACCTTCCACTAATCGCACCTGTGTGAAGCTAAATTGGATAGTTAAGAATGTAAACAACGCTCTTAGGTTTCTCCGTTCGTTGCCAAGAGCCGACTGAGGTGGCGTCTAGTAGCTAAGTTCTGAACTTGGCCTAGTAGTCGTTGACGGTGGCGCTTGGCGGCAAAAGTAGGAACTATTTAAAAATTCTAAGTTGCAGTCTGTACTTAAATTTAAAAAAACCAGATAACACACACTAATACAGTTATCACAATTAACACCGGTTATCACACATATTCTACATACACCCAAAGTACACGGGGCTACATGACCGCGTTGTCGCAGCCCCTAAACTTAAGATCCAACCAACCAACAAACCAACTAGAATGTGTTATTCGACCAAGCCATTATACAATTTTATGAAATAGTAATCAATGATATACATGTCACACACAAAGTTGCACCTTGTAGAGGTATATGTGTTTGCTCTTGCTGCTCTGTATGATTTTGATATCTTATTTCGACGTGTCTTGATTATATTGTAATAATATAATTTAATAATTGTAAATTTACTGATTAAACCAATGTTAGTGGCGGCTGATTAATAACACTCAGAAGTGGAACTCTGAGCTTAACCCGACTAGAACCTCAATTCTAGTCAAATCCCTAATCCAAGTTAATCAACATGGATGTAGCACGTTCAAAAACAACTTACCCCAGTGGGTCAAATCCCACGGTTGAAAACCCGCAAGTGATCTATTCGGATTCTGGGGAGACCACAGACGTGTACGATGAGGTAAGTCGGAGTGCCTCGACACCCCGTAAGAAAATTAAACCTAAATCATAGCGTTTAGAAGAGAAAGTGTGCCGACTCCCGAGTTTGCCGTATCTTTAGTATGGGTAGTTGCTGCGCCCGCCGGTAGACTGCGCAGCGGTTGGTTGTGGCTGGCTGGCGACACTTTCTAAGCGCTCGCGAGTTTGAAAACATGGAAATGCTGCCGTGTTTAGTCCTTATTTCTTGGTGTTGAAAAGTGTATGCGATCAAGAAGCGATAGTGAAATAATACATACGTTATGACACTGGTGTGTTTAGTATTTGTAAGCCTTTACACTTATTTCTTTACGTTTGTGCTGTCAAGTGAATTATAACCTGGTAAGATTCGTCAAACAAAACTGTGTAAGTGAATATGCCGTGTTGTTTTGTTCCCGGGTGCCGATCTGGATACAAGTCATCTGCAACAGGTAGGCACTTTTTTAGACCTCCAAAAGCGGAAGATGATTTATTTAAATGGACTAAGGCCATTCCGAGGAAAGACATTAAATTGTCTAGTAAGTCATATGCAGGCTATGTGACAAACATTGCTCCGATAATTTCCTTATAAAAACGGACACTTTCATTATAGAAGGAAAGACAGTCGAAATGGCGAGAATGAGATGGAGTTTGAAGCCTGGTGCACTCCCACACTATCTAGCCGGGTATATTGTCAAGCAACTAAGGAAAGGGATCAGCTGTGTGAAGTGTGCAACAACCCTTCAAAGTGAAAAGGCCGTCGGACACAACAGCTGCAACTTTCACTAATATAAAGGACTTTGGCACAATAAATGCCCTTACTTACCTAACTCAACCGTCTGACAGTGTCTTCAACATTCTTTTACAGGTCGAAGTAGTCGTTGAAATGGAATTATCTTCCCTTTCAAATTTGTGGGTTGATATATTTTATGAGTGTTAGGACAGCATTGATGAGATTGTTTTAGGGCCGTGATATTTTGATGGTGTATGGAACATAAACTGGACCTTATTGGAAAACTCGTTTTTCATTTCATGAAGTACGCTTTTTCTTTCGTACGAAAGAAATTAGGAAAGAGCAGTCAACTTCTAAGTCTGGAAAATCATCGCGTAAGCTGTCCAAAGCTTCGGACAACTGAGAGCTATAAGTTATATGGGTGAGTTTGTCATTATACTGTATTATATTATATTTACTTTATTTGTGCAGTAGTGAATGGTCTGTAGCTTTACGATTTTCACACATTCAGTTACATTTTGACCCCCGTCAGAATGTTTTATTTCCTTATTATATGAACCTATGACGCAATCTGATGTTTCATAATTAACACAACGGACGTTAGCGTTGTATATACTCAGTGCGGAGAATGTTATATTTGAATCATCTTGTCTAATACAACGTAGTGTAAGCTGATAACGTTCAGTTACTGAAAAGTAACATTCAACTGCTTGTATTGATACCGTCCTCACTCAGCGCTAGCCGACGCTAGAGCCACCTAGCGGCTGGACCATACAAACTCCACAAGTCGCGTCACTTTCTCTTCTATACGCTATGCCTAAATCAAAGATTTGGCTAATGACGTTTAACGTAAATTCTCTCTTGAAGATGGGGGAAACTCAAATCCATTTTAGACAAATCACGAGAACGTAAAATCAAGATTATTGCTTTTCAAGAATCTAGATTTACAGATGAATATCCTTTCAATTCTGAAGGTTATAGGATTTACAAAGGGAAGCCAGGAGAACGAGCTATGAAAAATTGCCCACAATTTGGTACTGGATTTATAGACCATCATTCCTTACTTGATTCAGTTACAACCTTCCACTCTCCCTTCGGTCGTCTCTCCACCATGACAATAAAATCAGCAAACAAAATTTACACTCTCATTAATGGACATGCCCCAACTAATATCACCAACAGAAAGGCTGTAGGAAAAGTCGAAGAATTTTGGAACCAATTCGATGATATACTTCAAGAATCCCGTGGAATCATGTTAAAATACTTATGGGTGATTTTAATGCCCAAATTGGCAAAGAAAAAAATATAGATATTGGGTAGGTAAATGGTCAGGACATAATCAGACCAATCGGAATGGTATGTGTCTTCTTGAAATCTGCAAGAACCATGACTTATTCTTCAAATCAACATTTTTCAAAAAGAAAACCTCTCAGTTCAAGACGTGGGTGTCACATAACCCACTGTTAGGAGAATATCAACTGGACCATGTGCTGATCTCCAGAGTAAATACTCTCGAAATAATGAAACTGAAAGTCCTTAAGGGGTTAGCTCTGGATTCTGACAATTACCCTACAAAATTTTCATTAAATATTATTCCAGAGAAAAGGAGATTCTCTCAGAAAAACCCACCCCGTAAATATGATGTTCAAAATATTCAAGGTAATGATAAATTTAAAAACGAGACTCAACAATTGAATCCACAAAACTGGCAACAGCTCCAAGCAGGATTAATAAAAACAGCCGAGAAAATAGCACCACACATGAGAACACGCAAACATCCGTGGTGGACAGCCGAATGTGATGACCTTGTAAGGCTCAGGCAACAGGCATGGCACAATTGGTCTTGCAACAAAACTCCTAAGACTCTGCAAGATCTCAAGGATGTCAGAAGAACAGTCACGAAATCAATACGAAGAATTCGCAAGCAGAATGACAACAAAATATTTCAAGAAATAGAAGCTGACTTCAAACAACATAATTCTAGAAACTACTATAGAACTTTTCGCCAGAAGCTCACTAAATATTCCCCTCCATCACTTCAATTCAAAACTGAACATGGGGATATTGCTCATAGTAACACAGAAAACTGTGAAATCCTTGCAAACTACTTTTCGGTATTCCTCAATTGTGAGAAACCTCAAGAAACATTCACATTTATCCACACGCAACAAAACCAAGATTCGCATCCACCCAACGTTCAGGAAATAAGAGAGATAATTAAATCATTGAAAAACAACAAATCGTCGGGGGAAGATCAAATTGTTGCAGAGTTGTGGAAAAATGCAGGAGAAAATATCATTGTAAAACTCCATGAAATTTTAGAAGAAGTTTGGCGAACTGAAAAAATCCCCGCTGACTGGAAGATGGCACTCATACATCCCTTGCACATAAAAGGAAATCGGACGGATCCCAAAAATTATCGTGGAATTTAATTACTATCCATAACATACAAAGTTTTGTCTAAAGCTCTCCTGAATCGTGCAGAAATTCAATTGGATCCAGTAATCGGCGAATACCAAGGTGGCTTCAGGAAAGGCAGGTCGTGTGTGGAACAAATTATCAATTTAAAAAACTCAATGAAATATTTCCGCAATACATCGACAAACACTATGTCATTACATTTGTTGACTTCCAAAAGGCGTATGATAGCATCGACCGTGAAGCCCTTTTCGAAATACTCAAAGAATTTGGATTAGATCAAAAGACAATATTATTAAGGAAACACTCATGGAAACCAAATCTAAGGTTAAATTTGTGGGAGAACTGAGCAGAGAATTCCCCATTGACACAGGAGTCCGACAAGGAGATGGATTGTCCCCGTTGCTTTTCAATTGTGCACTAGAGAAGATTGTACGAGAATGGCGAAAAGCAGGTGCACCGACGCATAGGATAGGACCAAAACTTAAAGGCATAGAATTAGACTGTTTGGCATTTGCTGATGACATGGCATTAATTGCCCAAAACATCTCTGATGCGAAATACCAACTTGAACTTCTACAAGAACAAGCAAAGAAAATTGGATTGCAAATCTCATTTGATAAAACAAAATTTATGACAGATATAAAGAATGCCCCATCTGAAATTGAAATTGGTACTGACCATATATCTCGTGTGAAGGAATTTAAATATTTGGGTGAATGGATTACCGACAATTGTAATGAAAAGAGGTCCATTACAACAAGAATTCAAAAAATGGAAACTGCTTTTCAGTTAACGAAAAATACTTACAACAAAAAGAGTCTTTCCTGGAAATGCAAAATTCAACATTATACAACAGTGATCGGGCCCGAAGCTCTCTACGCTTCAGAAACTCTCACTCTTCAACATAGAACACTTCGAGATCAGTTGGAAGTGAAGGAACGTAAAATAATTAGGAAAATCTTAGGGCCGAGAATCAAAGATGGTGTTCATCTTCCAAAGCCAAATGCTGAAATATATAAAACCATCTCCAAAATCACAGACAAAATGCGTATGCGACGAATCCAATTCTTGGGGCACCTGGAAAGAATGGACCCAAATAGACTAACTCACAAAATTCGCACATACTTGAAAAACAAAACAACTAGATCAAATTGGTACAAACAGACTGAAAAAGACTTGCAAGAATTAGGATCGCCAAATCTCCTAGACCGAAATGTCATCAGAACACTTGCACTCACACGGGGTTTCGAGGAGGAAGAAAGACGGCCATACCACCATATCTGGTCTGCACAACGGAAGCAAACCCATTCGTTGCGTATGAAGGAGTACTGGGCTGCAAGAAAGGCTAACCATTGTTGATTCCGCGTGGTCCTAAGAGACCCATTCGCGACGAAGAAGAAGAAACCAATGAGCAGGAATTGTAAGGAAATTCATAAAATGTGTACATTTTTTCTGAATTTTGTAAACTGTGTATATTTGTAACGATTCAATTAATAATAATAAAAATATTTTTAAATTTATTTATTCATTTATACATCTGTTATTTATTTATTTGACATGTTTTGTAACCTGTATGGTTACCAGCCAAGATAACAACAGCCGGGAAGGTAGAATTGGTGCTTCTATTTATGCTGAAAACCAGTTGGGAGTGGAGTTTTATTTAGTGGTCCATCTCACAGAAGCTGGTCTCTTGCATCTCCTCTCCCAATTAAGAGCGGGCATGCGCACAAGGGACGGGTTGAAATAACGAGAAGGCAGGGAGATAGCATCTGGACCACACAGCAGAGGGGACAGGGGAATACAAAGCTACACAGCTACCGGTAATATGCTTGTTTGGTATTTTAGAAATCAGAGGATTACATCTCGAACACACACGCCGCCTGCTACCTATTAATTATTCTAGTGTGCATATGTCGTTGACATGTTGGTGACGGTGATTCTCAAACGGAACAACTTGCCTTCTAATTTTACCACTCATATGTGTTGAAGATATAACACTGTTCTCTCCAGCGGTTACCACATGTTCTTAATCGACACTTGTGCCTCATATCACAAGTATGGGAAGAAATGTTCCGGAATTGAAGCGATAATAATGACGATGGTGATAATAATAATAATAATAATAATAATAATAATAATAATAACAATACAAATAAAGGAAAGGAAAATCCTTGATCCAGCCTGGTCAGAAGGAATCTGGATGAAACAAAAGTCTCAAGAGCTCAGCATGCTGAAAGGATCCATGACACCGTCAGGAATAGGCGATTGAAGTTCTACGGCCACATTCTCAGAATGAACAACAACAGTCTCACCAAAATGATTCTCAACCACGCTCTCTCAATATGTCATAGATTTATGGCATGCTAAAGAACCTTCCACTAATTACACCTGTGTTAAGCTAAATTAGGATTAAAATGTAAACAACGCACAGGTTCAAACGTTTGTCGCCAGGAGCAGACTGCGGTGGCGTCTAGTAGCCAAGTTCTGAACTAGTAGTTGTTGACTGTGGCGTTTGGCGGCAAAAGTAGGAACTACTTGAAACATTCAAAGTATGCAGTCCTTACTTGAATTAAGAAACAGAAACACACACTAATACAGTCATCACAATTAACACCGGTTATCAGACGGATTCTACACACACCCAAAGTACACGGGGCTAGATGACCACGTTGTCGCAGCCCCTAAAAGTCAAGAACAACTGACTTAGTGGAATAGAAAAAGACCTTCAAGAAATTGGCATTACAGAGGAAATTTTACAAGATCGACTAAAGTTCAGAACATCAATCAATACCGTAACCATAATTTCCCTGAGAAAAAGACTACCAGGATCATAAAATTATGGACTGAAGAACGGAGGAAAATGTTCAGTGCCGAGATAAAGAGATTTTGTTTTTATTAAAGCAGCCAATGACATGTATTTTCTTTTCAGGACGGATCAGGGAAGGGATTTTGGAAGGAAATCGGCCGTGGACTTATTTTCCTGGTGATGAAAATGGGAAACAACGAAAACCATTTTCAGGACGGCCGAGGTGGAATTCGAACCCACGCCCTCCCGATGCCAGCGAGGCACGAGGTAGTGCGTCAATGTTCTCGGCCAGAGATTTTGGGAGAGGAAAAAATAACATCATAACTAAATAAGTTCTATAGCGCTCCATAAATGGGCATAACACCGGCCGAGTTAGCCGTGGTCGTTACGGCATGACTGCTGGAAGTCGCTCACATCCGGGAGGCGAGGAGGTTCGAATCCCCCCGCCGGAAACCTTGAAGATGGTCTTCTGTGGTTTCCCATCTTCCTTCCAGGCAAATGCCGGGGTTGGTCCCTAACTATAGGCCACAGCCGCTACCTTCCATTCCCAATTTCCTCCCCAACGGTACTTGTAGCTCACCCATTGGGTGTCCGTCTCGAAGCAGCTACAAAACTGGCGAGCCGAACATGTCCTCGGACACTCCCGGCACTAAAAGCCATACTCTAAAAAAATTGGCATAACGATGTAAAATACTACTACTACTACTAATAATAATAATAATAATAATAATAATAAATTACTAGTCGCTTCCGTAGCGTAGCGGTCAGCATGGTTAGCTGCCGCCCCGGACGTCCTGGGTTCGATTCCCGGCTCTGCCACGAAATTTGAAAAGTGCTATGAGGACTGGAACAGGGTCTAATCAGCCTCGGGTGACCCAAATGAGTAGAGGGGGTTCCATTCCCACCTCAGCCATCCTGACCTCAGCCATCCTGGAAGTGGTTTTCCGTGGTTTCCCACTTCGTTTTCGGGAAAATGCCGGGATGGTACCTGCTGTAAGGCCACGGCCGCCTCCTTTCCTCTTCCTTGCCTATCCATCCCGATCTTCCCCTTCCTTCCCATCCCTCACGAGGCCCCTGTTCGCCTTGCAGGTGAGGCCGCCTGGGCGAAGTGCTGATCACACCTCCCCAGTTGTATCCTATCTAACCAAGTGTTCCCAGCTCTAGGACACTGCCTGGAAAGGCGGTAGTGTTGAGTTCTCTCGCTGAGTCCGTGGGAAATACCAAACTGGAGGGTAAAATTGACTAAAATAAATTAAAAACAATTACTAGGTTATGTTCACACCCCCTTCTTCTTGAAGTAGCTGGTGATTCCTACTTGTTGTATTATCTTTTGTATTGATAGCAAATTTTATATGAAGCTTTTTAATAGATAGGCTATCCTTTTTTTATTATGTCAACGGATTAGGGCGGATGAGCTCTTGTGAGAGGGTAATGGACTCTCAGCAGAAGGAAATGGTGTTGAAATCCCAATAGCTGAAGCGTTTGTACTCCAGTGGGGCGACTGCAAAAGGCGTCTGTTCTCCATGTTAGGGGTGGCCTAATTATGTGCTGGCAGCAACTATAAAATGCTTGGCGACAGGCTATGTGACAAGCCGGCTGTAAAAGGATTCGTCACATCCCCATGATATGCTGTCTCAAGGATCTGAACTAAAGGCTAGGGCGTCCCCCAGAAGCGACGCGCGAGGACGAGGTCCGGTTGGTTCGAGAAGTATGAAAGGGTTACCGTCGCAAGGCGGCGACGGCTAAACAAGCTAGCCCCTACATCCCGAATGTCATCACTTAATGTCGACACTATGTCCGGACAATACAACGAGCTAGCGAAGCGCTAGAAATGAGGCGCATCGATGCATGTGCTGCACAGGAAACGCGGTGGAGTGGTGATAAGGCGTACAACATTGGGTGTGGATACAAGTTGTATTAAAACGGTACACGTGGGACTACCAGTGTTGTGGGAATTGCAGTATCAGCACAGTTTGATGGTTCTGTCTACGAAGTCCAGCGGTATGATGATCGTCTGATGAAAATCGTCTACATCGCTGATGGAAGAAAAATCCACCTCTTCAGCGCCTATGCTCCTCAGACAGGTCTAACGGCAACGATCAAAGACGCCTCCTTATCGTTGCTTGACGAAAAGACCGCTGAAGTACCTTTAGAGTATTACCTCATAGTCGCAGGCGACATAAATGGACATGTTGGTAGCTTGAAAGAATACCAGGCCGCCCATGGCGGATTCGGATATGGTGAGAGGAACGACGACGGTCTGAGAATTCTAGATTATGCGGAAACCCATGACCTAGTCATTACGAGCACATGGTTTAATAAACGTGATTCACATCTAATCACATACTACAGTGGCACAAATACAACACAAATACACTACATTCTAGTCAGGCGCAAAGACCTTAAAGACGAGTTGGACACTTAAGTCGTCCCTTACGAAACAGTTGCAACCCAACACCGACTACTTATCTGCAAGATTCGTGTAAAGCCGCCAATGGTCATACAGGCACGAACAGCCAATCAGATGGTGGCAATTTAAAGAGAAGGAATAAGAAGTCATTAGACGTCATACGCTGCCGCCGATTACAACTGTTGAAGAAAGCTGGACAAAAATGAAGAAAGCAGTTCACGAAGCCACGCATGCCATTCTTGGACTAACGAAGCCAGGAAGACGTCGGATCGATAAGGACACATGGCTTTGGAATGACGCAGTCAAAACTGCGGTACGCAAGAAGAAACAGCTTTACCACGAGTTTCTGGAAGACAAACACCTTCTCGTTGGAATGCTTACAAAATAGCCCGCAGGGAAGCAGATATTCAACGCTTCTATGGCATCAATGACAATAAGGGCGTTTTGATAGTCGACTGGAAGAAGGCGAGAGAAAGTTGGCGAAATTACTTTGAGAAGGTCTCAACAGAGGAATTCCAGCCCAACCAGATACCTGTCGCTACTGCTGTCGAAGGTCCCATCAAACCTATTGATGCCATAGAGGTTGCAGGTGCCTTGAAGCAAATGAAACCAGGGAAGGCAACTGATCCAGATGACATCGCGAAGGAACCATGGTGATCTCAGAAGTGGGATCCAGCGGATTGGTTGGCAAGACTCTTCAACCAAATTGTCAAAGAAGGACGAACGCCACTTGATTGGCAACATAGCATCACGATACCCATCTTCAAAAAGAAGGGAAGTCCAACCGAGTGTGCTAATTACAGACCAATTCGACTCCTCTGTCACACCATGAAAGTCTTCGAGCGCATTCTTGATAAGAGGATACGTGCGATCAGTCAGCTGACCAAAAAGCAAGCTGGATTTGTGAAAAATTGCAGCACAACAGATGCAATCCACGCCACACGGCTTTTAGTTGAAAAGCATAGTGAAAATAATAAGCCGTTGCAACTTGCTTTCTTAGATCCCGAAAAGGCTTTTGATCGTGTGCCGCATGACTTGATCTGGTTGACTCTCCGACAACATGGCATCCCAGAGTACCTTGTCAACTGAGTACAGTTGCTCTACGCTGAGCCAAGAAGTTACGTCCAAGCTACCGCAGGAGAGTCGGAAAACTTCCATGTAATAGTTGGTGTTCATCAAGGTTCGGCCCTGTCACCATTGCTGTTCATTATGGCCATTGACACGGTAACTGCAGATCTACAACAACCGTTACCTTGGACCATTCCTTACGCTGATGACGTTATCTTGGCCGCTCAAAACAAGTTGGATCTCCAACATCAAGTCCAGGAATGGAGTGATCGGTTAAGTCAATATGGCCTGCGGCTTAACAAAGCCAAAACCGAATGTATGACAACGGATGCAGGAGAAATCGGAACAATCCAAGTCGACGGCGTTGATCTGCCTCGATCGACAAAATGTAAGTATCTTGGCTCTACGATAACTGCTGAAGGTCGTCTCACCGAGGAGGTCAACGTAAGAATTAATGCTGCGTGGATGAAATGGCGTACAACGACAGGTGTCATGTCAGGAGTAGACACCATTGCAAAACAGAGCAGTAGGGGAGTGATGGTGCTTCTACTTCACTCCAGAACCCTCCATGCCCCACTACTAAGCCTCAGCCATGTTATATAATTAATATCTCTTGAACGCATGGTCGGATGTTGAAAAATGAGGTGTCATTGGACTCGAGCTGACGTCCTCTTTCCTATGGACCACTAGTTATATATATATATATATATATATATATATATATATATTTTGAAATTTTTTGTTTTCGAAAGTAGGTGATAGTTTGAAAACCAAACATGATAGAACGTTGTGCCATGGCTCAAACGAATGGTCTTTATGACCTTTATTTTTTGTAATAAAACTTTTTAATTTTTTATGTTTTTTGGAATACCCTCGAATGTTGAAAATCCTATATTTTGGAAACTAGCAATTCTACAAAAAAAATGTTTGACGTAAATCAATGGTCTCTACGCCCTCTACCCCCCAAAAAAACTTCAAGTCTCTAGGAAAAAAACCTGATAGTAGTGGGATGATGGGGGAAGCTGTCTCACTTAGGAAGTTAGGAAGCCCCTGCGTCCTTGGAATGGAAGGAGTCATGCTAGGAGGGCGTGCTTGGATTCTTTTTTCGTCTCGTTGTGCTCTTTACGGGAATGTAGGTGTCGAAAAGGTGAAAATCTGGAAACAGGTTTTTTTTTGGGGGGGGGGGGGGGGGTTAAACCGTGATTTTAAACTTTTTGCTATATCTCGCTAACCAATGATGCCAAAGGCGTGTACGACGGGTCCAAGGACTCGGGGTGACGTCCTCTTTGCTATGGACCACTCGTTATATATATATATATATATATATATTTAATTTGGAAACTCGATTTTGGGGTAAACAAGTGTTTTTTTGTGATTTTTGCTGATTTCTCACGAACCAATAACGCTAGAGGCGTGTACGAGGTGTCCTAGGACTCGGGATCACGCCCCCTTTTAGAAACTGTGTTTGACATTTTGACAAAGGGCCTAACGCCATACATGTTGAAAAAAAAATTCTTTACCGATACCTGTTTATAATGTTCATGAAGCATGGTGGTTGAGAGAGACGATACTGCTGGGTGTGTGTGTTTCAACGAACCTGTCGTTAACCACAAGGACCATGCTTAATAGAACAATCGCTATTTCGGCGGGTCGGTGTATGACAGAGCGAGGGTGCTTTTTTCTGATCTTTCCTATGGCAGATGGATGGAGGCAAATATTCGAAAATGCGTGAAGCATGCTAAGATTTTTTACCCCCGAAGGTGATCTTTAACGTGTAAACGATGATGAGAACTTGGTTCTATGTTGGTCGAAGCGAGTACAGAAAACAAACTTGCAGAGGAGCAGACGAGCAGGAGGCGAATGTCATTTGAGCTTATTGGAATGCGCTGTTTTGACTTGACAACAGGTGCAATGGAAAATGACTCACAACTTCCTAAGTGAGACAGCTTCCACCATCATCCCACTACTGTCAGATTTTTATCCTAGAGACTTGATTTTTTTGGGGGGCGGGGGGGGTAGAGGGCGTGGGGACCATTGATTTACGTCAAACAATTTTTTTGTAGAATTTCTAGTTTCCAAAATATAGGATTTTCAAAATTCGAGGGTTTTCAAAAAACATAAAAAATTAAAAAGTTTTATTACAAAAAATAAAGGTCATAAAGACCATTCGTTTGAGCCATGGTACAACGTTCTATCATGTTTGGTTTTCAAACTATCACCTACTTTCGAAAACAAAAATTTTCAAAAAAAATCAATTATAACGAGTGGTCCATAGGAAAGAGGACGTCAGCTCGAGTCCAATGACACCTCATTTGTCAACATCCGACCATGCGTTCAAGAGATATTAATTATTTAACATGGCTGAGGCTTAGTAGTGGGGCAAGGAGGGTTCTGGAGTGAAGTAGAAGCACCATCACTCCCCTACTCAGAGCTACACACAAGCGGTTGCCGGGAAAAGACCACCTAAAATCGAACATTTACCGCACCTAAAATCGAAGATTTACCGCACTGTCATTCGTCCCGTGGCGCTTTATAGTACCGAATGTTGGCCGACCACGAAGGAAGCAGAACGTGGGCTAAGTGTCATGGAGACCAAGATGCTTAGATGGACAGCTGGCATTACTTGGTTGTATCACATCCCCAATGAAAGAATAAGAGAACGATTTGGTATCACGGCAATCAATAACAAAATGCGTGAGGGTCGTCTGCGATGGTTTGGGCATGTACTACGGTCATGAGAGGACACCATTGCAAATCAGGGCTACACACTGGAGGTCACCGGGAAAAGACCAAAGGGGCGACCGAGACAACGTTGGGCCGATACACTGCACAGGGATCTGAAAAGCGTCAACCTACATCCGGACATAGCCCATGACCGTGTAAAGTGGAGTCAGCGGATTCACATAGCGGACCCTGCCACGAGGCGGGACAAACGCTAAAGCAAAATAATAATAAGAATTATTATGATTGAGAAAAATATCTGCATATCCTGGAAAGCCAAAATAATCACTACACCGCGGTGAAAACAGAATGTCTGTATGCCAGTGAATGCCTGTCGATGAACTACAAGCTGGAGAAGCTACAGGTCTTGGAAAGAAGAATCCTCAGATTAATTATGGGAGCTGTTTGCACTGAAAGCGGATGGAAACTTCTGATCAACTGAGAAGTTTACCAGAAGGTGGAAATAATCTCTGATACTATTAAGAAGAGGAATCTGGAGTTCTTGGGACAGAAAGAACGACAGTAGACTTATCAAACAGATAAGTTATTTGGAGAGTAAAGCCACTACAGCATGAATTAAGGAACAATGAAGGATATAGAAAGATTCAACATCCCAGAGGTCGAATCCTTAAACAGAAATACATTTACAACACAATGAAAAATTTGGAAGGAGTTCCAGCCGCTGAAAGAACTAAGAAGACAGTAAGAGGCTGGACAGAAGAACAACGGAAGTACAGGTAGGCCAGCGAACGTAAGAAGTAATAGTGACACAGAAAACTCCACAAGAGAAAAAATAAATGAAGTTGAAGCGTGATTCTAAGTTGTCAATTCGCTTGTAATAATAATAAGCTTGAACAAAATACGACGTGTCGCATAGTATGGTTGTTCAATCTATACTAATATAATAAAGCTGAAGAGTTTGTTTGTTTGTGTGTTTAAACGCGCTAATTACTGGAACTACCAGTCGGATTCGAAAAATTATTTTTATATATGATAGCCAGATTCAAGAGGAATAGCTTCGGCTATGCAGCATTAGGCTACACCTC
This sequence comes from Meconema thalassinum, assembly GCA_946902985.2. Taxonomy (NCBI): domain Eukaryota; kingdom Metazoa; phylum Arthropoda; class Insecta; order Orthoptera; family Tettigoniidae; genus Meconema; species Meconema thalassinum. The sequence goes on from OX336393.1 coordinate 413,510,277, forward strand.
ACAGGTAACCTTAAAGATTGAAGAACAAGCGCTCCCGAACAGCTTCAATAATACCTAACACTATTGTTGTCTGGCAATGCAGGCTACATCACGTCGCCCCTACCAGTGTTCTGGTGGAGAATTGCGAGCTGCTTATAAATTCCAGTCACGGGGAGTAATTTGTGCAAAAAGATTTCTTAGGCCCCTTAAAACAGTTATCATCATGACAATAGTATGCCTCTGTATAAATGCGACGGTGTTGGTGCAGTTTACTGAGGTTATCAGCTGCAATAAGCGTTGGTGCTTTCCGATCCTTATCCTTGAGGGCTTCAGTTCTGTAGTAGTATTCATTATCATCCATAAAACAAATAACTCCACCGGGCGAAGCCGGGCACTACTGCTAGTCTTGGATAATCAAGCTTGAAGGAATGAGGGAGAAGAATGCAGTCACCAAAAGATTGAAGAATTTGCTCCTTATCATCCTACTTAGTATCTGGGGTTGTAAACGTAAACGTTTTCTTTCCGGAAAATATGCGGGGAATGTGTAAGCGCATGCGCAAAATAAATAATTATATTAATATAGGCCAAATAATATATAATCGAAACCAGCCCCCTACTTTATTACGAGAAAATGCAGTACAAGATCCCAAACCAGGAATCACTAAATATTGTACCGTCGTTCGCTGCAATGCATGAGGTGGAGTTATAATAAACAACAGCGGCTTCGGTGGCGTAGTCGGTAGCATGCTGAGCTTCTATGCCCAAGGTAGCGGGTTCAAACCCGGCCGAAGTCGTCGGATTTTTTAAGAGCGTTAAAAATCCCTCAGTATGCTTTCCTTTGGAGGGGAAGTAAAGCCGGCGGTCCCATGTCATAGATTTATGGCATGTTAAAGAACTTTCCACTAATTACACCTGTGTGAAGCTAAATTGTATAGGTTAAGAATGTAAACAACGCTCTTAGGTTGCTACGTTCGTTGCCAAGAGCCGAATGCGGTGGCGTCTAGTAGCTAAGTTCTGAACTAGGCCTAGTAGTCGTTGACGGTGGCGTTTGGCGACCAAAGTAGGAACTATTTGAAAAATTCAAAGTTGCAGTCCTTAATTGAATTAAAAAAAACTGATACACACACTAATACAGTCATCACAATTAACACCGGTTATCAGACAGATTCTACACACACCCAAAGTACACGGGGCTACATACCGCGTTGTCGCAGCCCCTAAACTAAGGAGCCAACCAACCAACAAAAAAAACCTTTAAACTCCATGGACAACTGATGGTTGGTTCCTTAGTTTAGGGGCTGCGACAACGCGGTCATGTAGCCCCGTGTAGGCTACTTTGGGTGTGTGTAGAATTTGTCTGATAACCGGTGTTAACTGTGATTCAGGTAGAAGGACTGCAGACGATTATTTTTTTCAAGTAGTTCCTAATTTTGCTGCCAAATGCTACCACCGACGAGACCTAGCTGAGGACGTAGTTACTAAATGCCATCGCAGTCTGCACCCGGCGGCAAACGTTGGATTTTATATAGCGTTATCAAACTAACCTACAAATTTTAGCTTCCACAAGTGTAGGTAGTGGAAGGTTCTTTTTCATGCCATAAATCTATGACATGGGACCGCCGGCTTTATCCCTTCCGAAGGAAGGCATACTGAGGAAGTTTTAACGCTCTTAAAAATCTGACAACTTCAGCCAGGTTTGAACCCGCTATGGACAACTGAAGCTGGTGGTGTAATGTAGGTGAAATTAGGAACCACCAATACTGGTAGGTAGACATTCCCCCTTTTTGCAGTGGACTCTCCATGGGTAGATGTAGCGACTTGTTCAAGTGGCTGGACAGTCGCACCGCGTCTATTAATAGTGCCCATCTACGTGGGTGGGCCGAGACAAATTGGCGCACCTGTGCAAATAGACAGAATGTTCACACTTGAGTTGACAAAGAGCAAGTCTTTGACCACGTCATATACGAATGTCTGTCCTGCATGGTGATTTCATTCAGCTATCACATAGTCGTTCTTAGCGTTTCATTTAGGAAATCTAGTCTAGTATTTTCGTGGATATCAATTAAATTGGCATTTGGAGCAGCTGGAACTGTGACCAATACAAAGAAGGTGCAACGAGCAAAATAAGTGTAGTCTATTATTTTAATTGCCAGGAATAAGCAGCTGACGATATCACACTTGTGATGAAAACTGTGTCGGACTTCGGGTCCGCGAGCGAATATCGGAATTCTATACCAAGGGAGCCAAGCTTTAATAGTACATTATACAACGAGCCTATAATGGCAATAATTAAGACACGAGTATGTTTATGAAACGATATAATTTCCATACGAGTGTCTTAATTACCATTATAGGCGAGTTGCATACGAGTGTTTATGTTCGACGATAATTATTACAACTTTATTTCATTTAATTTTATGTTCGAACAGAAATATTCTTAAATATCTGTCGAGATTCAGTCACTTGAATTTAGTGATCGGAGTGCAAGCGCCGAGTTTGCTCTCTGTGCTTTACAAGTTCTCTGACCCCCGCATGCGCTCTATTTGCTTGGCAATGCCATATGTGTAGACTACAGCCTGCCGATCTGCACCAGCATTCACTCAAACTGTCACCGAAGTTGTATGAAAGATTGCCCTGTATAGAAATTGGGGTTGGGGATATTAAGGTACAGTGCTATTTCATTTCTCATATTTGCCAGTTTATTTACGCGAAAATATGGGACGGTGCACTTTTCATGTCGGTAATTTATACAGAAGGATGCTGTGTTGCAATCTTCTGGACGTAGATTCATAAATTTCTTGCATATGTCATAGTATTTTCTTATTACCTTAAAGGTTCGTGCTGATTTTGTCTTTGTGTCTGCCATTATAACTACAATGGTTGATCGGATATCTCTTTCATTGTCAACTTTCAAATCATGTAATTCATGTCCGACATGTTGGATTCTGTGTTCAAGTGCGAAGCTATCAAGTACCTAATTGGTCACACATCATACGTCTTGAGCTCTGATTGATGGGAGAAACTGTATCATAATGAAAACTAGTACTTTAATGACTGTCATTATGATACAGTTTTCTGACATATAATATTTACATTTCGACATCGTCGAACATAAAAATGTCTGTCACATATTAATCGTGATGTAAGTAGAGTAGTAGACTTCTTCGAGCAGCTATCACAAATGTTACTCCTACAATGCTACAAAACACACGGAGAAAAGTGGAATACCTATTTGACGTCTGTGGCGCCACTAATGGGGTGCGCATGCGCTTATCGAGATGTTCTTGTGATTCTCTACTTGTAAATCAAACCGCTATATCTCTGTAACTTTTCAAGATATATATTCGTGTTTTCTTATACATCCCAACCGGACACGCTGTATAGCTTGATCGTGAAGCGCATCGGTTCGCTGAAATCGAATTAAGATAAGTAACCATTTACAGATGGCCCTGAAGCATTCTACCGTATATGATATAAGGCGCAAGAGACTCCCTACTCCAATCTTTCAAACAATCATCACAGGGTGATAATTTTACCACACAATTGCTGAGGGAAAAGTATTATTTTGAGACTATACCTTCCACGTTCTATGTATAAGGAACAGTAAAAAGAAAACAAATCACCCGCCATAACACACATTTCTTGTGAAATGTGGCAACACTGTTGTTCCGTATCGATACTGCGCTGTGGTAGGGAAACTGCATAGTGACAACTCTCAAAAGGGAAGTATCAGGTAAGACATGTCAAAACCTATCTTGAAACTTTGTGGACGCAATCGTTGTGGGAATAAGGGTATACAAGTTACATCGCTATACCGTCACCTTGATTTGCAACGTTGCCATACGTCGCTTAGTATCAATAGTACATGATAAGTACGAGTATATCAGTTTTTAATGTTTTAATTCATAAACAAAGAATAGGCTTATATGTGACAAAACTTGCTTTTATGTACGACAGATCTGAGGATGAACGCATGACGTTCGAAACATGTCATCCAATTAAGTAGGTATTTGTACATATAAAGCGTGTTATTTTGTGCTTGTTTCCCGCCTGATGTAATTAAGCACAATTTGTGTTAACCGACTGAAAATCTTTCATTAACAGTGGGATAAATGTATTAACACTTGTGGTAAATAGCCTACTTTTGAATAAAACCATGCCATGGTCACGTTGTAGCAGATGTTCGGCTTTCATTTGACCGCCCCTTATATTATTTTATATTTTGCGAAGTCTCCTTTGTATCTCTTTTTTATTTGAATTACCCGAGCTACGGATCATAAATAAATTAAAATGTGAAGGTGACAGTAATAATAATAATATAATATCGTATGGCCTCGGGTGCGGGTGCAAGTTTTGTAATTTGACACCCAGACGGTAGCTTGCATGTCGAATTTCGTTGTTCCTTGAATCACTATGAAAGACAAGGAGGTTAGATATCTAAGCTCCTTGAACACTATAGCGCTTTCTAGCAGAGAAATGAGGAACTTTGTGTTGGCGGAGATTAATTTTGCCATTATGAACATGGCCTACTGAATTCAAATGGGTTCTTTGACATGCCAACATCGTATGACATACGTGTCGTATTTTTGCCGCCTTTCAAAAATCACTTACCACGGCCAGGAGCGAACCTGCAATCTTGGGGTTAGTAGACCGACACGCTATCCACTCACCCACCGTGGCAAGCTAAGGTGACAGTTAAAACAGGAGGTTGGCGAGGTGCTGCGCGGAGGGACAGTAAGGATGGAACATTTTGTCCAACTACACCGCTCGGCGTTGACCGTGTTTTATAGCACAAATTTAGGTTTTACTCGCTAACGTTGGAGACACACGAAAAGTGGTAAAGACCTTCCGGAGAGAAAATTAAATTTCATGCCATCAAACGTTTGCAATTTCTTAGCGCTCTCTTTTTATTTGAAATAGAAATATGAAGTTTTGAAACCGAAGGGTGTAGTGACGTCACTAAAATGGTCACCATCTTTAAATAGTACAAAGTATCGAATTCAAAAGAAGCCGATATGTTAACCTGGTAAGTCAGCTACAACCATGCAAAATTTCATGTAAATCGGACCAATGGTTCTTGAGTGATTGAGTAACACACAGACACACACCATATCATTTTTATATATTAGTAACTTATAAATGTATCCTGGCGAACCACTAATAGTACCTCAGTGGGTTGGATTCGATCCGTGGGTCACCTAATACTAAGGCCTGTCATGAATGACATTTGAAAAGTTGGGCCCATTTAGCCTACGTAAAAGGGCTACACCGTGGCTAAATCGCGCACCACGGCTACGAATGGGGGCTGCAGCAAGTCCGGAGGGTGGAGGTTCGAATCTCGGCGCTGAGAATGGCTATCCCGAGTGTGGATTTTCCCCGTTTTAGTTTTCACAATCTCTCCAGGCATATATCGGGATAGTACAGGGCCATTATCTTTGTGTGCTCCGGTAATCACGGGAAACTATGACGTCATTTGGCTGGCCAGGTGCGTTGCGAGTAGACCTCGCAATACCCCGCTCCACTGACTTGTATCGTTAGTTCCTTTTTTGTTTAGTCAGTTCAGTTCAGTTGAGTTTAGGATTCGCAAGCTAGCAGCCGTGCACGAAGCAGCTCCAGAACCAAGCTCCGAGCAGCGAATACGAAAGCCGATGAAATCGATGATCCATCTCCCGCCGAGACCCAGACTCATCGACACCATCTTCCCTACCCAGCCTTAAACTAACTCCCTCTCCGCCCTGCATTATCCAAGCAACAATACCCCATCGTAACCGTTACCCATTGTTGCCAATAGTCAAGTATCAAACCCACCCTCAGACCATTCCTAGTCAAGCAATCCCATCATCCAGAGTTGCCGCCAAGCTAAACTCATCCCTTCTCTCCCACAGCAGCCAATAATCAATTAATAAACTTATTAATTGATTATTAAATTTAATTCATGATGATGATAATTGTTGTTTTAAGGGGCCTAACATCGAGGTTATCGGCCCTAAATTTAATTCAAACCAGCGCGTTCATTGTCGCGGCCCATCCGCATATAAACTGGTAACCTTGAACGACTGGTATTTTTCTCTTGGGCGAAGCCGTAATCTACGTTCCCTAAGGTCTGCCAGGCATTTGACCAATCATACATTACATATTACACTCATTTAACGATCACCACTTTCAAACATGAACTCATCACGGAAACACAACCCTGAAGAGTACGATCCAGCAGATCCCTGCTGGGATACCTTCAGGGACACACCCAAAAACACTCGCAAAAACACTCGCTCATCAACACGTACCAACTGGATAATGGAGATGGATATGACAAAGCAACTGTATGCTGTCAATCCTGAAGCGGATCCCCCCATGTGGAGCACGATGCTCATGATCCGCCCTCCTCGAAAACTCCATCCAGATACACTTCGACAGGTCATCAGCCACGCACTTGAGCCCCATGCCAAGATCATCTCATGCATAGAGGAGACATTCCAGCACTATATCTCTATCATCCCTACACACCAAAGATATCTTAGAACCTTGAGCGAAGCGCTTCAGGGTCACTCAGCCATTCCCCAGCATATGTGGCTGAGCCCATATCAAACTCATACCCAAGTTGCGCACACTCAAACTGAAACCCAGGAGATCAGTGAGGCGCAATCTACGCAAACCATCCCTATCCCACCTCCTATGCCAAGATACCCTTCATCCAAGGAGACTCAAACTGTTCACACCCTTTCATTAACTCCTGTACAAACCATTTCAGTCATCCCAGTCAAAATCACTAACAATAAGCCCAAACTCACTCCTCCTACCGAATCCACCTCTCCCACTAGCCGCCCCATCTCTCACGCCCCAGACCCAGAACCAAACAGCCCTATTTCATCCTCAAATCCAGCCCAAAACCAGCCTCCTACTACAGAACACCATCCTTCCACATCCAAACAAGCGTCGCGCAAACACAAGTCTCAAAAGAACATTTACACGGAAACCAGGGCGTCGCGACGCCGCCCGCAGTCTACACAACATTCCACACTCATCTTCCAGTGCTACAAATGCCAGCGCCTGAATCATGACGCCGCGAATTGCAGGCATGCTACCCGCTGTAATAGGTGTGGCGACAATCATCGTCACACAGATTGCAAGGTGCAAAAGAACAGCCCCACGTGTGTAAACTGTGGGGGCAATCACGCGGCAAGTTATGGAGGCTGTCGGTATATTAAAGACGCCATCAGGCAAAGGCAGAGAGCACAAACCAGACATCGAACCCGCCCCGATATACCTTCACTACTCTCACTCAAAATAGCCCCCCCTTCAGTCCAGCCCGCCACTGCACTCTCCCAGCTACTTCAATTGATAACACAACTCTCACTTCAATTACACTAGTCAGTTACAGTCGAACACAGGACTCTAAATTCTGCGTGCCTGCCCGGGGATCGAGCCAAGCTCGATCGCCTGGGATGTCGCGCACTGACCTGTGTATCGACAAAAATTAGCCCCAATTACTCAGCCGTTACTCTCCCTTCACTGTTACCACTCGCCCTACGGCCTCGCGGGGCACCTGCCTGGGGGTTAGCCACGGCCGACTCACTCGGGATGGTGTATTGTGGGCCGTGGGATCGACAGAAAACATTGCAATTTACACACACTACAATTCATTCTCATTCTCTCCGTCCCCTAATCCAAAGCGAGGCTTATTAAAAACTATTATTATTATTATTATTATTATTTTTATTTTTATTTTATTTTAATCAAATACCTACTATAGGTCTATCTTCTCTTCTTTTCACCAAAATCAACTCACTAGTGGTCTCCCTTATTTCCTAATAAAATTAACTTCAAATCCAATATATTCAAAATTTTTATTTGTTTATTATTATTATTATTATTATTATCAAGCTGAAGCTGCCGCTGTACACGATTACCGAAACATCCATACCATGGCGAGCGGGGATGATAAGTAGCCTTGCTCCATCTAGCATAATATGCGAACATCATCCCCACACTGTTGTAGTAAACAAAAAACGAAGAACGGTCAAAAATAAATTAATCCCTTAGAAAAAATTTATATAAGACAAAAGTGAATAAAAGCAAGTAAACCATGTTCAATCCCCTAAATAAGTCAAAAGCTCAACACATTCAAAAATTTAATTAAAATCTTCTATGACCAAAGTTTTTAGAAATCCAAACTTACTTCCAGTCCAAATTCAAATCCAGGCAGAGGAGCGCATGTCGCACCGGTACCTGGCACATAACACAGCCACGGTCGCTCGCTTCGCGAGCCGACCGCGACTATGTCATTTCAGACTAGACTATCGTTAGTTCACACGTGTTTTGTCATTCATATGGACGTGTATCTGCAAAGCTTAGACGTTAGTGTTGCACTTTTAGTGAGTATTGTGATTACTGTGATTATTGGCTATCAATTCACATTGTGCGAACGTGTGTATAGACTATCCATAATTCGTACATGAAAAGCAGAAAGTCTTGTTCTGAAACAAGACGAAAATTTCGAATCAAGTTTCCAGGAAGACCTGTGCCTAATGCCAGTATAATTAGGAGGTTCGCTAAACGATTCAAATAAACAGGCTCCGTAAATAATAAATGAGTTAACAGACAACGTTGAGTTCTTACACAACAACAATTAGATGAGATTGTTGTCCATTCTTTGATCAGAAGATGCCAGGTGTGAGTTACAAGAGAGGGAGGACATTTTCAGCATCGACTATGAGCACTGTAAGTACACATTATTGAACATGTTTGGTAAAAGTGCACGCCACCACCGACTGAACCATATACGCGTGCCCGCGATCAGCGCCAGTCAACGCCGGCCCAGCCTACCGTGTTTACCTTACTTTAAGTCTGCTTCAGCAAAAGGATATGCACACCTCCTCATCATCTACAGAATGACAGTTCAGATATATAAGAATATAATATATATAATATAATATATAATATATAATACAGCTACACACACTACTACAGTCATCACAAAAACACAGGTTATGAGACAAGTTTAACACACACGGGACAGATGACCAAGATGTTCCAAGCCCCTAAAATGAATTATCAACAACAACGAAAAATTGAGAAAGTCGAGCATTTCCAGATCCATACTGTTATTCATAGCTTTTGAATCTCCAAATCCATTTCCCAACTGATTCATAGTATTTCAATGCTGTATCAAAACTTCTAGGCATGCATGGTTGGTTTCCATGCAAGGCGTTTCACGAATTGTATGCCTTTTCAACTCACTAACAGACGTAAGCAAGGACAATGCATATTCAATCACAATGACCACATAACTCTGCAAGCCCTTTTTAAAATCCCATCAAAATGGTTGCAGTTTTAATGTTAGTGAATTGATTTTCCCCTGCTTATTTTCTGCAACATGAATATTCTGATATAGTCTTTCGATATCATAAAAATGATTGATAGCTTCCTAAATCAAAACCTACAAAAAGTACATACACATTTCAGTGCATTTATCACGCTGATGCAATCTTGGTTCACGGATGCTTTTATTCCTTCTGCTTTTTATCAGCAGTGATTGAATTAGATAAAATGTATATAAATAAAAAATATGCATCATTTACTCAGTTCCGTCAAATATCCAGCAAAGTATGAAACATATATCTGAATGATGTTTTCAAATACATTTATTGATATAGAAATGAAGCAGAGGAAACGAATTATTTGGTATTTACATTTTTTAACACGAGATACAGCGCTAGCGTCGCCCGATGTGCCACGTCACGGCTGGTTTGGCGCTGGCCTATCGGGCATGCGAAGCGAGAGAGCGCGCATTGTAATAACATGTCAAATTACGTGTGGATGGATGTGATGATATGGAGATTCTGTAGGTTATGCATAAAATGGGGAGGAACATTTCCATATTGAACGCTGATTGGTCAGCTCAATTGAGTTTGAATGTGACTGGTGCAGCAACGGAAATTGAGGATGTGAGGCTCGGTGATGAACGTTGACACGTGGCACTAATGGTGCTCCATGACGTCACAACTCACAGCCTTCTATATATCGTCCTGTCCGGTGTCTGATGAGAATGCTCCACCTTCAACGGACTTGTCACAATAAGCATGGGTCTATTCATCTAATTTTCATTGAGATCATTCCCCCACAGTTACCAACCCTATGAATTTCTCCCTTGACCTGGGGAATTTCATTGTAGTCTCTCTCTTGGTGCTGTTGTTTCATTTCGTGTTTTGAAACATAGTGGTCAGGCTCGTATCCAGAGGGGGCTGAATCCATAAATATAAATTAATGAGCAACTTGAAGCCTACTGCATATATTCTCAGAAACATGTTGTTTTTGGTGTTGCTGTTTGGGTCTTCAGTCTCTTGACTGGGTTGATACAGCTTTCCATGTCTCCCCGTCCTGAGCTAATCGTTTCATCTCTACACTGTGTCCTCGACTCTTACTGCCATAAATAAGTTAGCTATTTCTGCATGTCTTCCTAGGTGTCCTACCAACCTTCCTCTTCTCTTCATGAGCAGTCGCCAGAAACATCTCTCCTCTCCCACTAGTCTTAATACCTCTTCGTTTGTAACCCTATCTACCCATCTGATCTTCATCAATCTCCTGTAACACCACATTTCAAACGCTTTAATTCTCCTCTTTTATGCTGCAGCAATAGTCCAAGATTCACTTCCATAGAGTGCCACGCTCCATACAAACGGGTTCAAAAATGATTTCCTAACACCTAAATCTATATTCTATGGTGGAGTGAAAAAGTTAAAAGGGCTATAAAAGATCGAAATATAGCAAAGAAAAAGATACAGTCAGTCTGAGAGACTAGACTTTATATCATTTCAAATGACGCATGCTACAATTGCTACACATGTTAGGAAGGCTCAGGAGGGCTTCTCGCTTCGCTCGAAGCCCCAGGACTCTTTCCACAAACTCCATTACCCATTAACTTAGGCTTCCCACGCGGGCATCTCTTTAAGGGTCACACTGTATTTGAGTCTGACATCTTTTACAACTCTTTAAGGGTCACTCATTATTTGAATCTGATATCTTGCAAACCTCTTTAAGGGTCACCCTGTATTTGAATTGAATCTAACATACTGTACACCTCATTAAGTGTCACCCTGTATTTTGCTCTGTCATCCTGCACACCTCTTTAGGAGGCACCCTGTATTCTTATCTGGCATCTTGTATATCTCTTTAGAAGTCACCCTGTATTCTTGTGTGACATCTTGTACACCTCTTTAGGAGTCACCCTGTATTCTTGCCTGACATCTTGTACACCTCTTTAGTAGTCTCCCTGTATTCTTGTCTGACATCTTGTGCACCTCTTTAGGAGTCACCCAGTATTTTTCTCTGCAATCTTGTACACCTCTTTAGAAGTCACCCTGTATTCTTGCCTGACATCTTGTACACCTCTTTAGTAGTCTCCCTGTATTCTTGTCTGACACCTTGTGCACCTCTTTAGGAGTCACCCTGTATTTTTCTCTGCCATCTTGTACACCTCTTTAGGAGTCACCCTGTATTCTTGTCTGGCATCTTGCATATCTCTTTAGGAGTCACCCTGTATTCTTATCTGGTATCTTGTACACTTCTTTAGGAGTGACCCTGTATTCCTGTCTGACGTAACGCACTCGCCGTCTCCGTATCGCATAACGGCAGACCCCAGCAGTAAACTCAGACTCGGTGCATATGCACTGAACAACATGATGACGTCATACACGCCGTAACCATAACGCATAACGTTGGACCCAAGCATAACGACGAAGTCGGCAAGATCATTTGAAATGATAAAACAAGATGTTCAGTAAAGAACATATAGCCTACTTTCTTCTAAATGTATGAGTATAGTTATAACTCTGTCTTTATCAAGGAGTGTAATAGAATCATTCCTTGGTGGAAGACCTTGGAAACTATTTACCTCTACCAAACACCAGAAACTCGGAACAATTACTATCATCATTGGAGAAAGAAAGAAAGAAAGAAATAAAGAAAGAAAGAAAGAAAGAAAGAAAGAAAGAAAGAAAGAGAAGACATATCTCAAAAATTTTATGGGACTGGAGACATGATCGACCGGACGTGAGCTACATCCAACTTTGAGTTGAGCATGTGTTTACACGTCTGGCTGTACATGGTTTTCAACACCTTAATTGCATTAACAAATATTTCCATGAACCTACAGTGACGTGTGTATGCCATGTGGACAAGCATGTGAACGCTACCACGTAGAGCTGTGCAGTAAAAGTAAGCAATCAATCAAAGACTATGCAATTCAAACCCCCAGAGCGCAATTTTAGTGTACATGTTCATTCTATATTTTCGATTGCTATTTGGCTGCAATAAAAGTATTAATTAATATCCTTAACTGGCACCAACAGATAGAGTACAGGTACTATGTGAGATCGTTTTGTTCTTTAGTTCAAATAACATTTTCAAATAACATACAATAGGCTGTTATAAACGCTTTAAAATAAAAATTATCGTATTATGAACTTGTCATCTTCAAATTCAATGCGTATTGAATGCCAACGGTAGGCTAACCAACGGAGTCCCACATAGACCATGACATCTGGCGGAAAAGTTTAGCATTTAGATAATTCTAATTAGGCGAGTGCATTCGAGCGGCCATAAAAGGGAACTTTTTCAATATTAAAGCTGTCCCAAAGTGCAGGCCGGAGTGTACCTCGCAACTAGTTGGCCATGATAGTTCATCTGGTTGCTGTTAGATGTCTCGTGCAGATCCGGTAGCGAATATTATTTTAGTTAAATGTATACTGTATTTTCCATTGTAATGTGCACAATATAACGCTTAATTTTATAACGTCTGAGTAATTGCAAAACAATAAATATAAAAGAATTCAAGCAAAATAACCCAACTCTAATAGGTTTTGAACCCAAATGAAACGTATAAAAGACTAGCGCTTTAACCACACAGCCAAACATGACCACCGAAATCTGCCGTAATCAATAGACTTACATACAACGTCTTAGCGAATAATGATTTGGACTAAACAATTTCTTCAGTGGAGTAGGCTATATTTATAAATATATAAAGCATTTCATACAAAGTTTATATTATTTCTATCAGTAGGCTATATCGCATGAAATACTCAAACTAGTGAAATGTAAGTCAGGCACAAAATATCAGCTGCCATATTGTATTTTAGCCGACACGGCTCGGCTTTTTAAAGCCACTGCTATCATTTAATATTATAATATGAAATTAAAATATCGTGCCACGTCCTTTAGGACAGTTTAAACCATTCTCGGTTCGATAATCGGAAATAATGGGTTCAAAGTTGTAAATTATAATGCTCGCATAATTTACACGGCCGCCATCCTGAAATGGCACGGCTGATGACCTTTCAGTTTGGGCACAAGACGCGCCCTATATGAAGGTATGTTGTTACCAAATTTGGTAGAGATCGGATGATTAGTTTAGTCCTAATTTGATTTTACGTTTTGAACGTTCGAGTGGCCGCCATTCAGTTTCGGTAAAGATGGTGTCAATATAAAACATGACACTGAAGTGCCCTTTGCTAGTGCTACCGCTGTACCAAATTTCGTTCAATTCGGTTTCACCGTGTTTGAATTGATAGAGGGGGGGGGGCAGACATACAGAGTACACACACAGACAGATAAACAATTTTTGACCCTGTGTAGATCTCATAAGTCTTCTTTCTAAAGATGTAAAAAAAAAATTGCAATGTATCATACCACAGGATCACAAAAAAAACACCTTGAACAAAAATACAGAGACAAGAAAGTACTAGTAAAAAGGACTGTGAAGGAGGAGAAGATTAAAATCTGGGAGATATTCACACAAAAACTTGAAGAGGACTGAATCAGAAAATGTTGTATGGAATATTGAAGAGTTGAAGATCAGACAGAGAGGATATCAAGGCAATTGACACATAGGATGGAACTATATATTGGAATGTTGATGGAATTAGAGAGGAGATGAAGACATATTTTGACGGACTGTTGAATGGGAAGGTAGAGGAGAACGTAAACAACGAATCTAATGTAATGGAAAAAGAAGAAGAAAGACCCGTAACATGGACAGAAACAGAAAATGCCTTGGATCTCATGAAAACAGGAAAGTCACCAGGAATAGATGGACTATCAGTAGATATGATCAAAGCAGCGGGCAGTGGTTACATCGAACAATAGGTGTAATCTGGAAAGAATAAAAGATACCAGACGACTGGAAAATATGAATGCTCATACCATTGTTCAAGAAAGGGAGTAGCAGGAAGTGTTCGAATTATAGAGGAATTACACTGCTGTCATACTGTCTCAAGATAATAGAAAAGATCATAGATAAAACGATCGAGGACACAGAGAATAGATTTGAAGAGGAACAGCATGGTTTCCGACGTAACAGAGGAACAGGAGACCTGTTTTTTGCCATAAGACGGATAATGGAAAAGTACTGAGAAAAGGAGAAGGATCTTATCGTTGTGACTTTGGACTTGGAAATGGCCTTAGTGCCTAGAAGTGAAATATGGGAATGCCTATGTATCCTGGGGGCTCTAAATTCCCTAATTAAATCCAAATGTTATAGGAAGATTGTGAAACCTGTGCTCAGATCGTAAATGGAAGATCAGAATGGTTTCAAACTAAGAGAGGCTTTCAACAGGGCAGTGCACTCACTCTCTCCACTTGTTTTAATTGCTCTCATGGATGTGATTATTAAGGAAATCAAAGCTGTGGAACCAGAGAATTTAAACGCATTAATATTTTGCAGATGGTGTTGCCATCTGGGGAGCGACAGAGGAAGAGATGCAGGGGAGGCTGGATTGTTGGAATAACAAGTTTAAAGAATTCAAATTAACTGTTAGCAAGCCGAAAACCGTAGCAATTATGATGAGCAGAACATCGGCTCAGTGTAATCTATCACCTGATGGGGAAAGGATCAATCGTGTGAAATGTTTTGGTTATCTTGGAAGGACAATTTCAAATCAGTAGAGTGCTATGCTGGCAGTCCAAAGTAGAGTATCTAAGAGTCCTACTTTCTTCTAACAACTGCGGAACCTAGTCTGGGATAAGGCATTCCCTATAAGAACTAACCAGACGATGTTCAAATCATACCTGCTACTAATCATGGCATACAACTTAGAGAGTTGTGCCTTATTGAAGAGAGACATCAGTAAATTACAGTCATGTGAAATGAAATTTTTGAGTTCAGCTCTGCAGAAAACCAGGAAAGACAAACTCCTAAATGACTGTATTAGGAAAGATAAGCAGATAACCTTGGCAATGGAAAAGAGACTGCGTATTGCAAGGTTGAAGTGGTTTGGTCATGTACAAAGGATGCTGGAGACACCTATCACCAGACAGTACTTGGGAAGGAAGATACCGTATAAGAAACCCGTTGGACGTCTCAGAAGAAGGTGGATAGAGAGGACTGACGTTCCAAGATATTAAAGGAGTAACCTATAATGACAGAGTTAGATGGAGGCATATGTCCACTCAAAACCTACCCGGGCCGCTGGAAGGATCCCTAGATGATGATGATTAGGTATCAACATGCGTAGACACCATTATTTATGAATAGTATTGTCGGTCCTGCCTAACCTCTGTACTGATATGATTGGACGTGACTTAATGAAGATGCACTCCTCTGTCCTGTTTGACTTTGGAGGTTTCAGAATCCCTCTCGTTATTTGTGGACATGTATCAGCTGAAGTGAAACCTGCTTTACTCTTTTCTAACTTATCTTCTGATTGTAAGCCTATTGTTGTTAAAATTTAATCTCATCGCTATTCCGACAATGATTCAAAATTTGTGGCTGAGATTGGTGGACTATAATTGAAAGAAGCTGTAATTGAGAGTAGTGTTTCCACATGGAGTGCACAGGTACATGTGTCGACAACAAATCACAAACACCGTATGGTAGTTGATTATTCTCGGACTATCAAGTTTACCTATTTGGATGCCTCCCCCTGCCATGCATCAATGACATAGTTACGAAGGTGGCAAGATATAAAGTTTTCAGCACCATTGATTTCCTAGAATTAATGGACGAGAGGAGGAAGAACAAGATTGCAAGAGATGAAATTGGGTCCGAGAAGTGAGATAAATAAGAAGTTAAAAGAAGCAACAGAAGAATGGTTGAAAGAGAAATGTGTAGGCATGAAAAATTGCCTGAAAATAGGAAACGTACGGTAGATACAGCTTATCGAAGGATTAGGACACAGGGCGTGGTTAACTAGCTTCGTTAAACACTAGACAATGAGGAATGTAGTGGCACCTCTTTTGTAACTCTTCTATAGGTACCTCCTCTATGAAACCTTCTAATTCCCAATCTTGGAAGATATCGCTATACTTAGAGAAAAGGTTTACTTTGAGACATACAAAAGCCTATTTTTAGCAACTGGCTTGTTACACGATGGCTCAGGATGTCCATCAGCCCATGGCAATCTAACCACATAACGACCATCTCCATTTCTACTCTCGGTATTTAGGAGATAATCATTCGCTTCTTCATCTCGACCTGTTAATGGCCGTACTTCTACAGGATACAAACTACCGATAGTTTCAACTGTGTGATAGATCCATCATTGCAAGTCATTATTATTGTAAGGTTACCCATATTAGTTTCAGATACTTCCTCAAGTCTCTCGCCTCCTAGTGTCCACCCAAATTTGGTTTCTACAGCAGTAAGTTCATTCGGTAGTGGAACAATTTTCTCTGTTAGAATATCTGCGTAGACATCCATCCCTATGAGCAACTCAATTAAAGGGCAGTTTTCTTCAAAGCCATTTATCCAGATCTTCTTTTCCCTCTGTTCTCCCATCAGCGTTGTAGAACGCTTTGACATCCGCGGGTTGGACTAACAAATCTTGTCTGTGCCTCTCACGTCGAGTTTGCGTAGATAGTGGCCTCTCGTCTCCTAAACCTTCAAATTATACTTCAGATGTCTTTTAGGCCAGCCCCTTGGTATTGGGGTAGCGCGCCTGCCTCTCACCCGGAGGCCCAGGCTTCGACTCCCGGCTCCGTCAGGGATTTTAGAAACTGACGTGAGGGCTGGAACGGGGTGCACTGAGCCTCGTGAGGACAATTGAGTAGCTGTCTGACAGCGAGGCAGCGCCCCGGTCACGAAAACCAAGATTAACGGCCGTAGGAACACGATGGGCTGACAACGTGTCACCCCAATATCTGCAGGTCAAATGGCAGGGCAGCGGTCGCTTGGTAGGCCTAGGCCCTTCATGGGCTGTAGTGCCAGGAGTAAAAAAATGTCTTACTTTCGACGTCTGGCTGCTTCCGAAAAGAACATGAGCCTTAGACTCTTCAGCAACAGCTTTCAGCTCCATATCTACTACTGTCCTCTTGAGTAAGTAGAAACGATGAGAACCACAGTCAGAAATGCTCTATGTCTTGGTTTTGTGTTTTCTATATACAGTGACCATCAAAGTCGGAAGTACTACCTTGGTAGTGCATGTCTGAGATAATGCCAATCTTCTCGGGTGATAACGTCTCTGATGCACCGTTTTCAGTTATCTCTCTTTTATCAAAGAGCTTGGGACACATCACCGTAAGATGTTTCCGATGGCAGATAAAACAGTTTATCTTTGCTTTCCAGTTAACAGTCATATGATTCGGCCGAAGACAGTTATTAATTTTTTTTCTCCTTGGCCTTGATTCTTTTATCTTAGAACGTCATAGTGTGGAATAGTACATTATGCAACGAGCCTATAGTGGCAATAATTAAGACACGAGTATGTTTATAAATCGAGCGTATGCGAGTTTTATAATTTCCATAATTTCCTTAATTACCATTATAGGCGAGTTGCATACGACTGTTTATGTTCGACGATAATTATTATAACTTAATATTTTATGTTCAAACATAAATATTCATAAATATCTGTCGAGATTTCGCCAGTTTTATGTACTGAACAGAGCGCATAAGACGCAGAGAATGCCTTGTATTTGACCATGGCTTCCTCGATTACCCTACTATGACACTAGACCAGGCAGTGAAATTCAAATTAGAAGGCCATGGAACTCAGCGCATCTAATTATCTAATTGGTCAAACAACTGTTTCTTGAGCTCTGATTGGTGGGAGAAACTGTTTCATAATGAAAATTAGTGTTATAATGAGCCTCATTATAGTATAGTTTTCTGACATAAAAGCATTTGTAAATCTAATTTCTCTATTTGTTTGGTATTGTGTTTTGTTTTTATTTTTTATTTTATGAATATTATATTGATTTCGTATTTACAATAGGTATCCACCTCAAAATATTAACGAATCAAAATGTGTACATTTAACTGTGTTACTATGGGCAGATGATCTCGCAGTTCCTTTCTCTAAAACAACAATCATAACCATCAACAATTAAAACTAATCCATCTTTTGTATGTTTCCTACAAACGACAGCAAACTGAAAGTGTTCCTCGGAAAGGAGAACGCTATTTATTATTTATCGTATGGCTTTTAGAAGCCTTCGTGGCTTATACGGCAGCACGCCGGCCTCTCACCGCTGGGTCCGTGGCTCAAATCCGGTTACTCCATGTGAGATTTGTGCTGGACAAAGCGGAGGCAGACAGGTTTTTCTCCGGGTACTCCGGTTTTCCCTGTCTCAAAATTTCATTCCAGCAACACTCTCCACTCTCATTTAATTTCACCTGTCATTCATTTAATCATTGCCACAGGGGAATGCGACAGGCTTCGGCAGCCGGTACGGTTCATATCCTCGCCGCTAAATGGGGGCTTCATTCATTCCATTCCCTGACCCGTTCGGTCGACTGGAAGCAGGCTGTGGATTTTCATTTCATGGCTTTTAGTGCTGGGAGTGTCCGAGGACATGTTCGGCTCACCAGAGGCTGTAGCTGCTTCAAGCGGACACCGATAGGGTGAGCTACAAGTTCCGTACAACTTCAAGTAGTTCCAACTATCACTACCAGATGTCACTGATACCTAGTAGTAAACGTTGGAACTTTGATAGAGCGCTCCAACGAAATCTAACCTAGAAATTTAGCTTCACACAGGTTTAGTCTGTGGAAGGATCTTTTACATGCCATAAATCTATGACATGGGACCGCCGGCCTTACTTCCCCTCCGAAGAAAGGCATACTGAAGGATTTTAAACGCTGTGGTCACAGAAAGATGGTGAGTTTCAGTGCGATATGAACTGAGGAGCCGAATCAGGGCCGGATTTATATGTTATGCGCTCCTAGGCCCGTGGGTGTTTGCGCCCCCTCTTCACACCATCGTGAAGGAGGGAGAATTTAGACCTCAGAAAGGTCTTAGTGAAGGTAATTTTTATTTTATTCTAATGTATTCGGAAGTAAAATCAATTAAATAAATGAAAATAATAAGGGAATCAACTGTTTATAAATTTGTAAATATAATCTATAATTAAATAGACCAACGAAATAAGTTTAAACCATTTAAGACTCATTATACACTTACATAAAAAGCCTCCGTGGCTTAGGCGGCAGCACGCCGGCCTCTCACCGCTGGGTCCGTGGTTCAAATCCCGGTCACTCCATGTGAGATCTGTGCTGGACAAAACGGAGGCAGACAGGTTTTTATCCGGGTACTCCGGTTTTCCCTGTCAAAATTTCATTCCAGCAACACTCTCCAGTATCATTTCATTTCATCTGTCATTCATTTAATCATTGCCCCAGAGGAGTGCGTCAGGCCTCGGCAGCCGGCACACTTCATATCCTCGCCGCTAGATGGGGGCTTCATTCATTCCATTCCTGACCCGGTCGGAGACTGGAAGCAGGCTGTGGATTTTCATGTTCATACACTTACATATATTCAGATATAGCCTACATATACATTACATCATACAACCTAGCGGCTTCGGTGGTGTAGCGGTAGCATGCTGAGCTTCTATGCCCAAGATAGCGGGTTCAAACCCGGCCGAAGCCGTCGGATTTTTTAAGATCGTTAAAAATCGCTCTGTATGCCTTCCTTCGGAGGGGAAGTAAAGCCGGCGGTCCCATGTCATAGATTTATGGCATGGTAAACAACCTTCCACTAATTGCACCTGTGTGAAGCTAAATTGGATAGGTTAAGAATGTAAACAACGCTCTTAGGTTTCTACGTTCGTTGCCAAGAGCCGACTGCGGTGGCGTCTAGTTGCTAAGTTCTGAACTTGGCCTGGTAGTCGTTGACGGTGGCGCTTGGCGGTAAAAGTAGGAACTATTTGAAAAATTCTAACTTGCAGTCTGTACTTAAATAAAAAACAACAGATAACACACACTAATACAGTCATCACAATTAACACCGGTTATCAGACAGATTCTACACACACACACAAAGTACACGAGGCTACATGACCGCGTTGTCTCAGCCCCTAAACTTAGGAACCAACCAACCATCATACAACCTAGAAATATGCATAAAACTATAACATTTTATGGAAATTTTCTAACAAAAAAATTGCTGATTAATGTTGTGCCCTTAGCATGGTACGCCCCTGGGCCGGGGCCCGTAGGGCCCATTGGTAAATCCAGCCCTGAGCCGAATGAATTTACGAGTGCCTCTCTTTTCCTCTCATGGACCTAAAACTTGTCTGTGTGACGTCACGTTGAAATTACCGGTTCAGTAACCCGTACAGCGATCCTTAGCAGTAGCAGCAGTAGCAGCAGCAGCAAGAGTGTGATCAGTAATATGCAGAATGATGGGTAATGACGTCCATCATCATTAATACAGTTCGATAGAGTTCAATTTCCAACTGATGAATATTGGACTTGGCCGTAGAGGTTATTAGTTTAATAGCCAAGTTATCAACACACGCGTTCACTTTGGCGTGAAATCCATTGCGAGAGAGTGAGCCTAAACCAATTACGGGCAGCGCTTGCATCATTATTCAAAGCATAGAGGAACCAGCGACGATCAATCATGACTGTGTGTGTGCATGCATGCATGCAGCGGGCTTGACACTTGCGTATGCTGCAAGTGTATTGGGGTATTATTAGTTGTCAATAAATATGGAGGTGATGTTCAGTTAAATGATGTAGTAATAACAGGTTTGCTTAATTTACATAATATTGTTTACCCTCCTGTTTTAAGGCGGTCTAATTTTACGTTGTATAACGCGTCTGAACTTGTTGATAAGTTATTTGTAGAGTACAGGCTCGGCCCAAAGTGAAGAAAGAGACATCTCCACCAACAGGTATCATCATGTTAAATGTTATAATACTGTTATTGGTTTTACGCCCCTTTTAACTTCTGCGGCTTTTAGAGTCACATGAATGACGGAATTTTACCCAGAAGGGGATCTTTAATGTACTCAATGAACATTATGGTGTTTGAAGCCTTTCAGTCGGTCAACACGATTGTACCCAAATGAGATGGGTTATTCCCTAATCCAGAAAAATATTTACATGAGATTAATAAATACACTTGGATGACCAGTTTTGATCGTCAAGCGATCATCATCAGATCCATTACACTTAGGTTATAAAATTTTTATGTCTGAAAGTATGGGTGAATATATTTACAATATGTACAGTTCTTTAGTGTAGCCTACATATTGTAAATATTTTCACACATACTTTCAGACATTTAAAACAAAATACAAGATACGAGTCTTACAGTAGTCGCATATGATGCGTAACATCTGACATGTTGAAGTTGTTACCGTTTTAGGTAGATTTCATTAGAAAGCTAACTATTGCAATGGGTACCATGTTTCGACTTCCGGAAAATTTCGACATATCTTCGCGTTTCACATCCCCCAGACCCCAAAACCACCGTCAGTTCAAAAGTTTATATATAATTTATGTATATATATATATATATATATATATATATATATATATATATCAGTTTCTTGTGGACACGATAACTGCCGTAATTTTGCACCAATCACTTTGAATTTTTTACATAATATGTATCCCTATAAAATCTCGGTCGAGTTCGTTAATGGGCAATATCCGTCGAAGGGCGTAAAAATGGGGGGCTTTTTTTTTCGAAAAAGTGAAATATCACTATAACTCTCTTAATATGTGAAAAGTCGAATCCCTTCAAAGTTCATATTATGTGTCGGATAAGTGCCAAAAATTTATGTTTAAAATTTTTTTGATAGCACCAACCATTGGCCAATGGGGTTGAAAAAAGTGGGTTTTTCGGGAAACATTAATCATATCTCTCTTAATAGGCACAATATCAAAACCGTACAAAATGGACGATATTCCCCTAATAATTACTTAAAACTTTTGTCTGAAAGAATTTTTGATACAACCCACCATTACGCCAAGGGATGAGAAAAATTATTTCAGAATTAGAAGAAAATGCCAAGAGCCATCAGAGGTTACCATGACAACGCCTCTAAATTGATGAGGGATGAGCTATCAGAGGTTGCCATGACAACGAGATCACATTCAGTTTTCCATCTGACTATGTGGGAAGCGGCTTCGGTGACGTAGCCTAGCTGGTAGCATGCTGAACTTCTATGCCCAAGGTCACGGGTTCAAAGCCGGCCGATGTCGTCGGATTTTCAAAGAGCGCTGAAAATCCCTCAGTATGCTTTCCTTCAGAGGGGAAGTCCAACGTATTTTGCAAGTTACTGGTTGCGGTGGCATCTAGTAGCCAAGTTCTCAGCTAGGTGTCGTTGACGGTATATTTGGTACCAACATTAAGAACTACTACTTGAAATTGACCGTCTGCAGTCCTTACATGAATTACAGACTAATACAGCCATCACAATTAACACCGTTTATCAGAGAGATTCTACACACACCCAAAGTACACGGGGTTACATGACCGCGTCATCGCAGCCCTAAACTGAGGAATCAACCAACATCTCTGCGGGAGATAAAATTTGACGTGAAGAAGTAACAGACTGTTAGATAGTTACACATCAGTTCCATACCTTGCATGAGGACGGTGTGACCACAAGTATAACAAGTAATTCCGTGAAGAACTATACAGCCTATTTTCATATATCCTGCTCATGTTAATTTTCTCTATCAACATTAAAAATTTCAGTTTAATTGCTGTAACAGATTCGTAGATATTGAGAACCGTCTAAATATTTCATATGGTCGCCAGGATGGATTTTTATTTGTGTACTATTACATTAAGATTATTGTGTACGTGTGGTATTCAAACTTCAATCGCATGATTAGAACACAAGAAGTAAAAACGAGATTTTAAAAGTACACACACCAGCCATCTTGTGATTATGCAAACAATTGAAATAAATTACATGCCAGTGGATCAACATTTGTATAAGCATTTAACGTGCAACGTTTCACGGCTCTCGGATAGTTAATTTACGAGAAACGTCCATTTAAATATTTATACTTCGCGTCGCCGCCATGTTGGATTTGTGCTCACCAGGTTACTGAAAGTCCTATAGGTGAACATATGTTCATAGTCTCTATGAACATAAAAAAAATCAGTTTGGTTGCTGTAAAAGATTCATAGATATTGAGAACCGTCTAAATATTTCGGAAGCTCGCCATTTAGGATTGTTATATGTATAGGCCACAGAGTTATGTACCATTCAAGGACAATTATTGCCTAGCTTCATTATTCAAACTTTCACTTCGATCGCATGATTACAAAACGAGAATAAAAACTTAATTTTAAAATTTCGCACAGCCGCCATCTTGAGGTTATGTAAACAATTGAATTAAATTAGATGGCAGTGCATTACAATCTGCAAAATCATTTACTGTACCACATTTCACTGCGCTCAGAGAGTTAAATCACGAGAAAAGTCTATTAAAATATTTCAAATCCGCTTGGTCGCCTTGTTCGTTTTGTACTTTACAGGTTTATGAATTTTACATAGGTAAACTTGTATCAGTACCCTTTTATCACCGTACAAAATTGCATGATGATATCTGTAATAGTTTCGGAGATATAGAAGTCAGTGAAATATTTCGCACAGTCGCCATTTTGAGGTTATGTAAACAATTGAACTACATTAGACTCCAGTGCATTACAATGTGTATTTGCTATACCAAGTTTCATTATGTTTGGATAATTAAATCGCGAGAAATGTCTATTTAAAAATCTCAATTTCGCTTGACTGCCATGTTGGTTTTGTAGTCACCAGGTTTTTGAAAGTCTCATAAGTGAACTTCTAGTAGTGCCCTTTATCACCGTACACAATTTCAGGGCGATATCGGTAATAGTTTCGGAGATATTGAATGCTAGTGAAATATTTCGCACAGCCGCCATGTTGGATTGGTGAGACGTAACAAAATTTGAAGGACACGGTCGAGGTCGCCGGGAATAGTGCTATGAACTTACCGAATTTCAATGAAATCGCTCCAGCCGTTTAAATTTTATTAGGGGACACACACACACACATACACACACACACACACGCGGACAAAAGGTGATCTCATAAGCCTATTTTTTCAAAATTGAAAATAGGCTAAAAATTGACCCCAAATGACAGAAGGTTACCGTCCCCCTAACACAATACAATGTTAAAAATATGCATAGTAAGACGAAAGAAAAGTTAATTGAGCTCCAATTACATTGTAAAATACTTTCTCGCAATAAATGAGGTCTGATCCTTCTACGAAAACCTGCATATTTTGCCTATTATAGCCTATCTCCTAGTTTGCCAGGTGAAATCTACCTCCGCCTTCCGGCGTGCCGAGAGGATTTTTTTATTATCCTTGACATTCATCAACACACAAAAAATATTTTTATTTTTTACACTCTCATAATACATAACAATTCCAAGGTTCTCTTCTTTTTCATCACTGCCTACTTGATATTTCTACTGTCGCACTGCCTTCTTGATACTCTGCTGTTACAAAGTAATCCGTATGTGATAAACATTCCACATGGTACCCCTGCCAGCTGGATCACATCCCCTCTGGCTGTTAAAGCAGCCAGGAGGGATACGATCCAACTGGCAGTACGTCTTACACACTTCCGTCCGATCTACTTCCGTCCCATTTTTCAAAATCACTCCCACAAGAAGATCCAGCAACCGAGTGGAAAGATGTTACACATCGACAAGATGTAGCCTAAGTGTAATGGATCTGATGATGATCGCTTGACGATCAAAACTGGAAGGAAGGAAGATTGTAGTTTTACGTGACCGTGAATCTTGTGATTATGAGCCACGGGACCTCCTTTTTACGTGGAATCCGAACCACAGGACATGGCATTTCACTTCGAAAATCTCACATGCATTGACCGGGAATCGAAGATCAAAACTGGTCATCCAAGTGTATTTATTAATCTCATGTAAATACTTTTCAGGATTAGGGAATAACCCATCTCATTTGGGTACAATCGTGTTGATCGACTGAGTTAGTTATTGAAAAGCATCAAACTTTCGTACTCAATATATCTACTGACACGGCGCCCTCGCATTTGTACACCCTGAAACGCCAACTGGCTGCACCAGAATTCAATCCTTCAACCTTGGGCACAGCAGGCAAGGACGTTACCGCTGAGTCACGCAGCCAGTCATGATAAATATTACTGAACATGAACGATTAGCTTTTCAGGAGCACACCGATGATATTGGAGCGTTGTATCGTCGCTGAACTTGCAATACCGTGCTCTTCTTTTCTATTTTTAGCCTATTTTCATCCTGTGAAAAAATAGGCTTATAAGATCACCTTTTGTCCGTGTGTGTGTGTGTGTCCGCATAATAAAAGCTAAACGGCTCAAGCTACAGTATTTCAATGAAACTCGGTGCTATCTTGTTCGACCCCGACTGTGCTGCTCGAAATATTTCATCTGTTATCAATATCGCTGGAACTACAGTATTACAGATATCACCTTCAAATTTTATATGGCGATGAATAATGGATAGTTCTCTTGCAGCAGGACAATGCAAGACCTCATACTGCACGAACAACCAGGGCAAAAATTCAGGAATCGGGAGGAGTCGGACTGCTACCACAACCAGCATATAGCCCTGATCTTGTGCCTTCAGATTACCATCTTTTTCGGTCCTTGGCCCATTTCTTGCGTGAAAGAAATTTCCAAGCTGTGGAAATGGGTCTCGCCGAATTCTTCGCATCAAAACCCTTTGACTGGTACCGTCGCGGGATAAGAAACCTCGCTGAAAGATGGCTCAAGACCATAGAAACTGATGATCCCTGCTTTGAAGAATAGTTTAATTTACTTTTAGATCAATTAACAAATAAATTTTTCTTTAAAATACGACAATACTCATATGTACGGTATATCAAAGTTGCAAAATCCATTCTGCCCCAGTAGGCACGGTACAGGTTGTTCTGTACACATTGTCCACAAGTTTGCGGCAGAAATTGTTAAGAATGGCTCCGTTTCGGTACACCAATGAAAAAATGGGTGATATGCACCTAGCCTATTATTATTATTATTATTATTATTAATAATAATAATATTTGCGTACAATTCCCCTTTAAGGAGAGCGCTAAAAACACAAAAATTTAGCTTTTGGTAGTGTCTCTCTTCTTCTTATCTTCCCAAAAACCTTTCATCCGTTCACTGTGCGCCTTTTTGTCTTCATCTGTCCATTTACGCCTATTTCTTTTGGGTTGTGATCTAAATTCAAAGTTCTAGTTTCTGATTTTTAGCCTATTTTCATTTATGAAAAAAAAATGGTTTATGAGATCACCTTTTGTCCGTGTGTCTGTCTGTGTGTGTGTGAGGAGTGTGTGTGTGTGTGTCCCCCTAATAACTTCTAAACGGCTGGAACGATTTCAATAAAACTCGGTAAGTTCATAACACTATTCCGGGCGACCCTGACCATGCCCTTCAATTTTGTTACATCTCACCAATCCAACATGGCGGCTGTGCGAAATATTTCTCCAGCATTCAATATCTCCGAAACTATTACCGATATCACCCTGGAATTCTGTTTGGTGATAAAGGGAACTACTAGAAGTTCACCTATGAGACTTTTAATAATCTGGTAACTACAAAACCAACATGGCGGCCAAGCGAAGTTGCGACTTTTAAATAGACGTTTCTCGCGATTTAATCAACCAAACGCAATGAAACTTGGTACAGTATAATGTTTATACACATTGTAATGCACCAAGATCTAACTTCGTTCAATTGTTTACATAACCTCAAGATGGCGGCTGTGCGAATTATTTCACCGGCATTCTATATCTCTGAAACTATTACCGGTATCTCCATGATATTTTGTACGGAGATAAGGGCACTACTGGAAGTTCATCAATGAGACTTTCAAAAACCGGTTAAATACAAAACGAACATGGCGGCCAAGCGAAGTTGAAAGTTTTAAATAAACTTTTCTCGCGATTTAATGATCCAAACGCAATGAAACTTCGTACAGCAAATGTTTATACACACTGTAATGCACTGGTATCTAATTTAGTTCAATTGTTTACGTAACCTCAAGATGGCGGCTGTGCGAATTTCGAGAATTAAGATTTATTTCTTGTGTTCTAATCATGCGATCGAAATCAACATTTTCATAATGAACGTACACAATAATCATCATCTAATAGTACATAATTCTATGACCTACATACATTAAAATCCAACATGGCGACCATCCGAATTATTTAGACGGTTCTCAATATCTACAGCAATCAAATAGAAACTTTGTAAGTATATAGAGGCTATAAGCATAAGTTCACCTATGGGACGTTCAATAACCTGGCGATCACAAATCCATCATGGCGGCGACGCGAAATTTAAATATTCAAATGGACGTTTTTTGCGTTTTAACAATTCGAGTGCAGTGAAACTTGATTCGTTATATGCTTATACAAATTTTAATCGACTGGCATCTAATTCATTAAAATTATTTTCATAACTACAAGATGGCGGCTGAGCGAAATTTAAAAATCCCTCTTTTATTTCTTGTGTCCTAATCATGCGATTGAAGTTTGAATAAAACAACTACACAATAATCTTCATGTAATAGTACATAAATCTAAGGCCTATAATATAAAAATCCAACATGGTGACCATCCAAATTACTTAGACGGTTCTCAATATCTACGAATCTATTACAGACATGAAATTGACAATTTGTATGTTGATAGAGGCAATTGATATTACTAGGATATATGAAAATAGGCTATTTAGTTCTTCACGGAACTACTTGTTTCTCTATAAATGCTGCGGTCGTGAATGTCTTCTATGGGGATATGTAATTGTTGTATGTCTTCCATAGTTTCTTTGTATCAAGAAGTACCCAATTTGGACGTAGAAATTATGTTGTATATTCTTTTATTCAGTCTGATGTCGCTTATTCTGGATGTGTATTATTATTACTATTGTGTAGGCCTATTATGTGTGCAATACGGATGCTTAATAAACGAGGACATTTCTGCGTGACTCGAACAAGGAAACTTGTAGATTCACGCCGAGTATCAACCCCATCATACTCCACAATTCCCTTCCCTGAAACACTGCAGCGGCGAGCAGCTAGCCCAGTAAATGCGACGAGCCCATCAATTTGAAGTAGTGAACCCATGTGCCATCAGGTCCATGGATGGTCGAATCCATGCATTTGAGGAAGAAATCAAAGGAGCATATAGTTTCTAATGTAACTTTAAGAAAGATCAAGCTAGGAGGCCAGTATAAGGTTGTGCAACTAACGTGGACCAGGTGTTCGAGAGGATGATATCATCCCTCTTGACATTCTGAAGGGAGCGAGTCACGAGTATTAATAACCGAGTGGAACTTTCCAACGATTAGACAAGGAGGCCTCAATCGGAATTCAAGCTGACGTTGCTGGAAATTGACAACACCGCTTATGCGCCAGGAGAGGAATAATTAAATTTAACCCATTTACAAGTATAATAATGAGTAAACAAGTACAGTACAGTGAATCATTTTGAATGAGAGATTTTTCAGTAAAGAGAAACCATTTAATAATTGCGCAGGAGAAAACTGCCAACGCAAGACGACGTCATTGGGGAAGTACCAAGGCCTGTGTGGAGGGGAGAGAGCAAAAGAAATGCAACACCCACACATCTGAGGACGAGAAATTAATTAATATCTCCGAATTGCACGATCGATTCTTAGGTGCAATGAGATTATTTGACATTGAGAAGACGAGCTTTCGGAAGGTATAATTTTTATAATTGTGGCACCATTATTTTAGAAGTTGACCACAGAAAAGGCTAGAGTCTTATTTTTTTGTAGTAAAATGGTATAAAGCTTCGGGCCTCACCAAGCCAATCATGCAGTCTCGAACAGCCCGTGAGGGGTATAATCACGCATCACGCAGTACAAATCCGTCCAGGGGGACGTGACGCTGGATCATCAGCACATGCAGTTATTCTGACAACCCGTGAGGGTGTTACTACGCACGCAGTTCCGACAGCCCGTGAGGGGCGTAAGACTACATCACAGCACATCAGTATTCAGACAGCCGTTTGGGGCGTAACTCTGCGTCACATCGAAGACAGTTACCAGTACTCCTTGAGGGGAGAAACGCTGTGTTACACCGCAGAAGTAATATCCGATAGCCATAGGCGTCGCAGTATTAATGACTTGCTTGCCTCCATAAGGAGTGGTCAAGAAGAAATTTAAAGTATCGCCGTAGTGAAATATTAGGAAAATCCTAGTTACAGGATTCAGGCCCGACTGTATACAAGTTATAGTGAAAGTTCGTAAGATATAGTCAGAGCAGGCCGCGAACGTCGGACTTAAAGGCGATAGGTCGTTAAATAGACGAACGAATAGATCATAACGTACCGAAGTACCGTACCAGAAAGATAAACTGTCATCTAAATTAAAGAACCCAAAAGGGAAGAACAGAATAAGGTTCGGAACGTACATCAGAAACGTAGGAGTGCTAGAACCGATCAAATAAAGAAGCAAGGAGAATATAAACATTATCTCCAGAAAGCAGGCGAACTATTCTAAAAGTACTAGACTCGAGAAGTACTAGCTGCTATAAACTAAATCTATAGGTCATTGAGGAGACCTTGATCCGAATAGACTTTCGCTAGGATCGATAAACCGATCTACAAAGAAGCCGTTTAAGCTAGATAAATAGCCGGTCATCCAGGATAGGAGTAGAAGAATTTGGGTTCCAGGGAACAATAGACGTTTCGAGACTTTCATATTCTGCAGGATAGGAAGCCGACATCGAATAAATTTCACCCTTGGAAACGGGAAATTAAGAAGATCACGTGTGATAGGCTCAGAAATACGGCCTAGTGATCAAGAATTGTGTAGTGTAAATTTATCAAGATTGGGTGTTAATAATATTTTTAGTGTTTATTATGTGTTCAAAAGGGACACATCAGTGTATAAAAATGTCGTCAATGTTAAGTGTTTTAAATATATGTCAAGTAGTGTTTATCCATAAGATGAATTCTTTTAATATGGTGTAAAAAGTTCAAAGTGGGCCCAAAATGAAGCACCGCACAAGAATAAAGATCATGGGACGATCTTAATAACATGTGAGTACTGAATTTCATTCTATTTTGGTGTCAGAGATTGGTTGTGTACAAATCCACCGGAGTTTTTGAGTAAAAGGGATGTGTTTTAATAAATAAATACTGAATAAACAAGAACGCGGTCTGAACAATAATAGAAATTTGAGAAGTTATAATAATTATGTAAAGAATAAATCCCGTAGAGGAAATAAGTGAATAAAATATTAATGTATTTAACAAATGTCATAAGAGCAAGCGAAATATCAATAATTGTCATGAAAGATATTTAAATAAAATAAAGTTGAGACATGAAAGAAATAGCTTTTGAGCTTGTGTAAAGAATAAAGATAATAATAATAACTAAGTATGGAAATATTAAATAAAGATCAAATAAATTGATGTGAACATAAGAGCGTTAAAGCCTTAACATATGTGTAAGATATAATGTTCAATGGAATATTTTAAAATGGGAGCGATTTATCGGCAACGGAAAAGATTTATATAAGAATTAAAATAATATGAATTGTTACTAATGAGATTTATCAGTTCTTGGGAAGACAATTCGGCTTCAAATAATGTATAGCGCAAAAGAGCGCCAATAATATTAAAATGTCACGCTAGGAACGCGTAGAGGTAAAATACTTGGTAAATTACTTATGGAGGGTAGTTGATTGCAGTGAATTGATAATTGTATAAGTCCTCTATTTGTGACGTAGTATCACGAGGCATTGTGTATGTATTTGAAAGGGAGCTAATATATGGTATTATTGAGCGTATGTCATATGGGCCACGGCCGACTCTAAATCACATTTTGTATAAGTCCTCTGTAAGGGAATGGTTCCCGAGGCATGTGAAAAGATTCGAACGCAGAATCTTCTTATGATAAAAGCCCCTTAATTCTTCGTCGTTGAATGTGTATTAATCTTCCCAATCAATGAGGACCCTCTCATAATTAATAAATGCCAAGGTTACGAAAGTGGTCTTTGAACCAAAGGAATAGTAGTTTGAATGAGTACGGTACAGTAAAGCCCGGTCTCTCCCCAGAACTGAATATAATGTGAAGGTCTGTTTTGAAAGCCTTGGAAATAAGCTATTAACGTTGGTTAGACAGGGAGTCGCCGTCACCCTCCGTGTCATAAATCGCGCCCGAGTATAAGGGTCTAGCTTTCTTAGAGTGAGAGTGGCCAGAAACCGTCTCGTAAGATGTTGTAAAGAGAAATGAATACACCAGGAGTGTTTAAAGCTGTTAACGACCCGGGCGTTGAACCGAGGTCCTTGTAGATTGATATTTTCGTTTGCCTGTTCAGATCGTAGTTTCTTATATGATAATGGTCTTATAAAACATAAGAGATAAATAACAATCCGATATTGTAGTGTTGGATGGACGTAGGATTCCACGAGTTAATTGAAGGCAACTAAGTTTCGGGAGTAACTATAGTTTTTTGACTGTGTCAAGTATCTTCACGCTCTGGAGTACACAATTGATTTCCTGATTACCTTAATATATTTGTGAAAATAAAGAGAGATGATAACAACTGAATGTGTGGACATGCCCAAAAATATTGAGTTAGATAATTAACATAAATTTTAAATGTAATTATAAAATTTGTTCTTGAGAATTAAGAAGATATAAAGGATAGTGTTTGAGGTGTACAAGAATGACACCATTATTATGTAAAGCATGGAGCCAAAAGAGCTCGGAGTTATATAAAACTTATAGTGATGCTTTATGGAAGTAAGACTAAGTAGGAATTGTTGGTTTATGTGGAAACCATATGTTTGAATACAATATTTGTTTTATTATATTTGTGATTCCTTGTTCATTTGGAGCAAGTAGATGATTATGGGTCAGTAATTAAATTGTTAAAGTGTTTGTAGCGCCATTAATTTTATTAATTAAATGTGTTTAAATAGGAGTTGATTTTGTTGTTATTTTTGCAAGTGTATCCTCTAATTAATCCAAAATATGTGAGTCACAGAGTGGGGGAACTTACCGCCGCCCCGAAAATTCCGAATTGAGCTACGCTGGTATACTGTGATTGGCATATTTCTGGCTACAAGGGTACATGGGGGTCATATAAGTAATGTACTGGATTAATAACTAGAGGAACACTTAAGACGGTCATTTCATATAAAGTAAAGTAATGATAGGTGTAGCTACAACATAAAATATTAACTGACCGCATGGGTCCCTAGAAACTCATACCGAGCAGCCCTGTATTATATTATCAACCCCCTAGCAAATCATGTCTGATTTTGGCGCCCAGTACGCAGGGATGAGTTTTCCTAGGGAAAACCCGAGTTTTTCTCGAAAAATCAAAATTTTCATTTTTGAAAAAAAAATGGTTTTTCGAAATTTTGAATTTTAAATACTTCTATAAAGGTTTATGAAATTGAATAAAAGGATCAAAAGGGTACGTTGTAAGTGAATACCCGTACCAAAGTAAAGTTTTAAAGAAATTGGGACACACGGATTCAGAGTATCATCTCTCAAGCATGTACTAGTGTGGTGGCATTAGTGGCCCACTGTATTTTTATATTAGAAAAGATGGTGACGATGATGGAGTTAACGGAGTGTTTGGATGAACATTTCCAAAAGAATAGGGAGGAGATAATAAAAATAAGTACGCAAAGTACGGAAGATGCAAAAAAAGAGAATAGGGAAGAGAGGCAGGAACTTTTGAACGCTATAAAAGCTGATAGCAAAGAAAAGTGGGAGACCATGAACAATAAATTGGGAACAATAGATAATACATTGAGTCTCCAAAAGGATGAAAATAACAAAGTGTTCGAATCCATGAATCAAAGTTTAGAGTCACTAAAAACTGATAGTGCTAACATGGGAACTAAATTAGAAGCTATCGAAGTTAACTGTATAAAAATGAACGATGAATTGAAGGCGGAGATAGAGGGCAAATTGAATAGTATAAAAACAGAAAATTCAGATCATTTGTCAGCACAATCCAGGGCTTTGGAAGATAAACTAGGAATAATAGAAAGGAAATTTGAAAACCAATTACATTCCTTTCAGGAGAAGATGATAGGTGATAATTTCTTGAAAAGTCAAGCCATGAACACTAAACTAGAGGCCATGGAGACTAAAATACAAAGTAATATAAATGAGAAATTAGAAGGGATAATGAATGACAAATTTCAAGGTTTTGACACTAGGTTGGAGGACAAGTTAACTGAATTAAAAGGGGAAATCACAAGTGAAATTAAACAGGAAAATAATGTAATTAAGTTAGAATTGCAAGACCAAATAAATGTCTTGAAGGAAAGTACAAGAATATCCCAAGTTAAATGTCAAGAAAATTTTGATAATTTAGAAGGTAATTTTGGGGCTATAAAACTAAGTTAAATAAGATGGAAAAATCTTGTAAAGAGAATGTAGACGATTGTAAAAATGAACTTGTAACCCAGATCCAAGAGGTGCAGAGAAATTTAGAAGCTCAGATAGAATCGAACAAGAGTATTTGTGAAAAATCTCGGGATGAGATAAAAACAAGTGTCAGTGAGTTAGGAAACCGATTTGAAGGAGTTGAGGAGAAAGTAGGAAATCTTGAGGGAAAGGTTGATAAAATTCAGGATAAAGTGGATAATTTGGAAACTCAGAATCACAAAGATGTACAGGGTATGAAAGATCAGATTAATCAATTTACCGGGCAGGTAGAGGAAAAATTGAGGAACAACGAAGAAACAATAAGTAATAGACTAGGGACTTACGAAGAGCATCTCCTGGAAGAAAGAAAGCAACGAAATAATGAAAATAAAGAAAGTACCCATAAGATAAATGAAATAAGTAAGGGTATTAATGAGGTCCAGGGAACTATCGAAAAATTAGAAGGACGAGTAGGAAAAACTAATAATGAAGTAAAACTGATTAAAGATGACTTATTGAAAGTGTCTAAGAAAACTGAGGAAAAGCTGGAAGGAATTAAGGGAGAGGTGGAGAAGAAGATAAAGGAAATACGAGAAGACCTGGATACCATAGGTGACGTGAAACCAGAAATTATAGACCAACAGGCTAAGATCATTAAGAAAGAGGTAGAAGACCAAATAAATGAATTCAGGGATAGCTTCAGGGATGAGAAATTCCAACTCAAAAAGGTAGAGGAAGATATTAAAAGGAATCAAGAAAGAATTCAGAATGAATTAAGATCCCGATTAGAGAGGACTGAACATAAGAATAGTCAAATAGAAATCCAACTTATGGCTAATGAAGAAAGTGCCCGAAGGGAAAGGAAGTTAGAATTCGAGAATCAGGAGGAGTTTCCAAAGACAGGATGGGTAGATTCCCGTGAACAAGGCACAGATACGGAGAGGGACTTAGGAGGGGAGAGCCCTTATAAGAACCCAGGATATCCGATGGCGATGTCAACCCCGTACATGAATCAGACAAATGGCCAGATAATAAACATTATAAAATCCAATGAGGACAGACCAGTAAAGTTTACGGGTAATAACATGTCTATTACTCCAAAATACTGGCTAAAAGAAGTGGCAGAGTATCTAAACGAAATGAAGGTTCCTCAGGATCGGAGACTGAGAGCTATTGAAAAGCTGTTGGCAGGTGATTGTCTCACCTGGTTCAGAAGCTTCAGATACACCTTTGATACGGTGGAAGGCTTTAGGGAAGCATTTTTAAAACGATATTGGGCAGCAGACGTCCAAGAGAATTTAAGGCTAGATCTGTACTCTAGGAAGTACAGCACCAATGCACCTACTAAATACTCGGAATTTTTCACCGCTCAGCTGTGTAAATTCCGCGAACTGGATATTGCTCCGGCAGAAAACGACCTGTGTGCCGCCATTGCGAGACAGCTTCCGTATGAGATTCAGAGGCTGCTAATCTCATCCAAAGCCAGAAGTGCTGTGGAAGTGGAAAGTGTATTACGTCAGTTAGATATGACGACTTCGCACGTAACTCCTCGGCATCAAAGACAAACTGAGCAAGTACACATGGCCAGCAGTCAGGAAACTGGAGAAAAACCAGCGACCAGGAATCAGTCCACCAGCACGGATACTCAAGGACTAGATCGAGAGTATGGGCACCAGGAGCCTAGAAGGATACAGCCATACTACAGAGGAGGATATCGAGGAAGAAATCCTAGAACTACGGGTTATAGGCAACAAGAAAGCCGACCCTATAATAATAACCATCAAAGGCAAGAAAACAGGAAGAAATGGGAGAATTATCCCAGAAGAAATGTAAGGCCAGACGATAGGGATGATGAATATCGGGCCGAGATAGAAGAAAGATATCAGGAAAGTCTTCGGTATATGAACGAAAGACCAGATGAACCTGATAGGCAAAAAGTCCGTTGGAGTGAGGCAATTAAGAACCGGAAATCACCCGACCGACTAGACGGAGCTCAAAGCTTGGAATTACAAGCTCAGTTAAAGAATGAGGGAAAAGGGAGCCCTCAGGATAAAAAAAAACTCCAAATTTAAATTGTCAAAAGTGGAAACATACCAGGAGCTGGGAGGAGGTAGAAATTGTAAATTGGATAGCTAGGCCAGATGAGCTAATTAACGAGGATGTGGAAGGAATCCCACCTGTTAAAAGAGAACTACCTATAATTATGCTGAGGATAGAAGGATTACTGGTCAGAGCATTGATTGATACTGGATCCACAATAAGTCTAATTACACAAACCCTTTTAAATGAATTGGAAACAAGGGGCCGAGTATTAAAGATTCCCACATCAAGTGTAAAGATTAAGGGAATTATCCCTGAAAAATCTTTGACATGTAAATTTCAGGTATACATTGATCTGATCATGGGTAACGCTGAAATTTCGCAGTGCTTTTTGCTGGTAAATCAATTACCGTATAATGTCATTTTAGGTATTGATTTTATCCGTGAGAACAAGGTCATCATAGACCTAGCGCAAAACTGCATTAGAATTCAAAGAGGGGATGTGGATGAACAAAATATTAACCTACAGGAACAGGATGCGAAAATAGAAGAACAGGTATGGCATATGGAGGAAGTGAGTGAGGAAGATTATAAGGACATAGAAAAGATATTTGAAGTCCTCAACATAGAACTCGAAGATAATGTGGAAAATGAGTTCGAGACCAACCTGTCAGGAAAAGTGGAGGAAGCTAAAGTCAGCCTCGAAATTAAGGAACAGTTAAAGAAATTATTATTGGATTATAGGGACGTATTTGATTCCAAGCCAGGGAAGATTGAACATTTTAAATACGCGTTCCAGGTCAATGATTGGGCACCGTTCAAACAAAAACCATACCCGGTTGCGGAAAAACATTACCCACAAACTAAGAAAACACTGCAGGAGATGATGGATGCAGGTGTTATAGAAAAGATGGCGACACCATATGTTAGTCCATTAGTGATTGTGAGTAAACCGGATGGCTCAGTAAGGGTGTGTTTAGATGCTAGAAATTTAAATGCAAAAATCATACCAGAAAATGATTCGGCACCACCCATAAAAGAAATACTGAGGAAGTTCAAAGGCAAGAAGATTTTTACAAATATTGACATGACTTCTTCGTATCATCATCTCGAACTGGAAGAGAAAACCAGCTTGTTGACTGGATTTCAGTTCGACCAACAAACATATTGCTTTAGAAGATGTCCGTTTGGATTGAAGACTGCAGGATCTGCATTAATAAGAGCGCTTGATCGAAACCTGTCAGAGGAAGTGAAAGATTACACTATCCGTTACGTGGACGACATTTTGCTTACCTGGGAGAACATTGAGGAACATTTAGGAAATTTGAAGAAATTATTGGAAGACTTAAGAAGGGCAAATTTTAAAATAAATTTAAAGAAGTCGAATTTTTGTCAAAGGCAAGTGACATTTTTAGGGCATGTGATTGACAAGGATGGTGTTAAACCAAATCCATGCAAATTGGAATCGATAAGGGATTTTCCAAGGCCTTTGAAGGTGAAGAACGTTCGCCAGTTTTTGGGATTGATTGGGTTCTTCTCAGGACATTGTCCATCATACACAAAAACTGTTGCACCACTACAGGACCTTCTGAAGAAGGGGGGCAAGTGGAAATGGACGGAGGAAGCAGAAAAAGCATTCGTGGAGGCCAAGGAAATGCTCTTAAATTACGTGAAGCTAGGATATCCTGATTTTAATCAGAGATTTATCATTCAAACAGACGCATCCCAGATTGGAATAGGGGCAATGCTATATCAGGAGAACCCGGAAAACCCTGATAAGAAGAACTATCTAGCTTTCACAAGTAGGAGACTGAAACCACACGAGAAAAATTATACGATCAGCGAGATCGAGCTGTTAGCGATATTGCACGCGTTGCAATATTGGCGGAAGATCGTATATGGGTTTCAGGTCATTCTAAGGACGGATCATAAAGCCTTAACCTTTTTGATGAAGACTGATTTATCCAGTCAAAGAATGATGCGTTGGGCTTTATACATTCAACAATTTGATGTCAAGATAGAGTACTGCCCAGGAAAAGAAAATATAGTTCCAGACTACTTAAGTAGACAGCCAGAGTCCATAGAAGAGGAAGTAATGGCTATAGATTTGGAAGACAGGGATCAGCGTACTCTTAATGAGTTAAGAAGCATTAGTCAAAGACAACGGGAGGATCCATGGATGAACATGCTCATATCTTTCCTTGAGGGAAGCTTGATAAGAGGAACACCAGCATACACGGAAGCTGAGAAGATAGCTCAAGACTACACGTTTTATAATGGATTATTATATAAGTTTGTGGACTCTGACCATACAAAATTAAGGATTGTTGTACCTGCAATTTTGCAGAGGAAAATAGTATGGTTAGCCCATAGATCGTTCGGACATATGGGAGTCGACAAAACAGTCTCGATGCTGAAAGAAGCATTTGTATGGCCGAGACTGAGAGAAACTGTAAGGGACACGCTGAAGACATGTGATCTATGTCAAAGGATCAAACCTAATGCATTTCTGATGAGACAGAAGCCTATACCATTGTTGCCCGAAAGGCCTGGCCAAATCATATCTATTGATAATTTTGGACCTTTGCCAAAGGCAAGAAGAGGAAATCGACACATAATGGTGGCTATGGATGTCTTCACTAAAATGGTTGTCCTTGCTCCCATACAGAAGACTAGTACCAAACAGGTGTTAAAACGACTTAAAGAAAAAGTGATACCGATTCTGGGGAAACCTGAGAATTTGTTGTCGGATCACGGCAGTTGTTTCACCAGTGTAGAGTTCAGACGAGAATTAGAAAGACTTGGAATACGTCAGATTTTGTCAAGTATTCGCCATCCTGAGGCAAATCCTGTAGAAAGAGTGATGAGAGAGACGGCCAAGTATTGTAGAATATACTGTGCCGAAGAAAATTGGAAGTGGATAGATATCTTGGATATTATCGAATTTTGTATAAATAATACAATCCATGAATCCACAGGAGAGATACCCATAACGTTACATCGGAATGAGCAACCGGAAAGACCTTGGAGTCTGGTAATTCCTAGGCCAGCAGACGCTCAGCCTGGAAGAGATGTACGCATTAGAAGAGCCTTTGAGCATCTAAAAGCTCAAGCCGACAGGAGGCAGAGAAGAAATAGGCATAAGAGGTATCATCGACCATTATTAGCAGGAGAAATGGTGTTAGTAAAAAGACCAGCCATTTCGGATCCAGGGAACCGTGTGTACAAGAAGTTCCAGAAAATGTACCACGGACCGTATCAAATAATCAGAGATTTGAGGAATAACGCATATAGAATTCGGCACTGTGAAACGGATCACGAAGTGACCATGAATTCAGCAAATTTGAAATTATATTACCCTCCCGAAGATTTTGATGAAGAAAATGAACAAGCCCTGGTTATGGAAACATTTAGAGATGAATCCGCTTTTGACATAAACAAGAATAAGGAAGAAATAGAAAATAGAGCTCAAGCATTCGAGTGCGAATGCGAATTGGAGAAATTATATTGGGAAATTAAAGAAATAATTGAATTTATTGAAGAAGAAAATTCCAATTTAAGAAAAGAAAATGATGAAATAAGGAAACGGGTAGGGATAGACCACACCCGTAAGGAAGAATGAGGTTCTGGGGACTTAAAGTCCAGACAAATAAAGAAAGAAAGAAAGAAAGGGTAGGGACAGAGCATACCCGACCTACACAATTACCGGATACGACTTTAAAGAAGTAAAAACAACGGAAGGTACGGACAAAGTTATGATGGCTTCGACGAATAAAGAAATACAAATTTAATTGAAATAAATTTCCTCAAAAATCTTCGAAAATTTATTTACCCAAGGAGGGGAGAGATGAACCCATGTGCCATCAGGTCCATGGATGGTCGAATCCATGCATTTGAGGAAGAAATCAAAGGAGCATATAGTTTCTAATGTAACTTTAAGAAAGATCAAGCTAGGAGGCCAGTATAAGGTTGTGCAACTAACGTGGACCAGGTGTTCGAGAGGATGATATCATCCCTCTTGACATTCTGAAGGGAGCGAGTCACGAGTATTAATAACCGAGTGGAATTTTCCAACGATTAGACAAGGAGGCCTGAATCGGAATTCAAGCTGACGTTGCTGGAAATTGACAACACCGCTTATGCGCCAGGAGAGGAATAATTAAATTTAACCCATTTACAAGTATAATAATGAGTAAACAAGTACAGTACAGTGAATCATTTTGAATGAGAGATTTTTCAGTAAAGAGAAACCATTTAATAATTGCGCAGGAGAAAACTGCCAACGCAAGACGACGTCATTGGGGAAGTACCAAGGCCTGTGTGGAGGGGAGAGAGCAAAAGAAATGCAACACCCACACATCTGAGGACGAGAAATTAATTAATATCTCCGAATTGCACGATCGATTCTTAGGTGCAATGAGATTATTTGACATTGAGAAGACGAGCTTTCGGAAGGTATAATTTTTATAATTGTGGCACCATTATTTTAGAAGTTGACCACAGAAAAGGCTAGAGTCTTATTTTTTTGTAGTAAAATGGTATAAAGCTTCGGGCCTCACCAAGCCAATCATGCAGTCTCGAACAGCCCATGAGGGGTATAATCACGCATCACGCAGTACAAATCCGTCCAGGGGGACGTGACGCTGGATCATCAGCACATGCAGTTATTCTGACAACCCGTGAGGGTGTTACTACGCACGCAGTTCCGACAGCCCGTGAGGGGCGTAATACTACATCACAGCACATCAGTATTCAGACAGCCGTTTGGGGCGTAACTCTGCGTCACATCGAAGACAGTTACCAGTACTCCTTGAGGGGAGAAACGCTGTGTTACACCGCAGAAGTAATATCCGATAGCCATAGGCGTCGCAGTATTAATGACTTGCTTGCCTCCATAAGGAGTGGTCAAGAAGAAATTTAAAGTATCGCCGTAGTGAAATATTAGGAAAATCCTAGTTACAGGATTCAGGCCCGACTGTATACAAGTTATAGTGAAAGTTCGTAAGATATAGTCAGAGCAGGCCGCGAACGTCGGACTTAAAGGCGATAGGTCGTTAAATAGACGAACGAATAGATCATAACGTACCGAAGTACCGTACCAGAAAGATAAACTGTCATCTAAATTAAAGAACCCAAAAGGGAAGAACAGAATAAGGTTCGGAACGTACATCAGAAACGTAGGAGTGCTAGAACCGATCAAATAAAGAAGCAAGGAGAATATAAACATTATCTCCAGAAAGCAGGCGAACTATTCTAAAAGTACTAGACTCGAGAAGTACTAGCTGCTATAAACTAAATCTATAGGTCATTGAGGAGACCTCGATCCGAATAGACTTTCGCTAGGATCGATAAACAGATCTACAAAGAAGCCGTTTAAGCTAGATAAATAGCCGGTCATCCAGGATAGGAGTAGAAGAATTTGGGTTCCAGGGAACAATAGATGTTTCGAGACTTTCATATTCTGCAGGATAGGAAGCCGACATCGAATAAATTTCACCCTTGGAAACGGGAAATTAAGAAGATCACGTGTGATAGGCTCAGAAATACGGCCTAGTGATCAAGAATTGTGTAGTGTAAATTTATCAAGATTGGGTGTTAATAATATTTTTAGTGTTTATTATGTGTTCAAAAGGGACACATCAGTGTATAAAAATGTCGTCAATGTTAAGTGTTTTAAATATATGTCAAGTAGTGTTTATCCATAAGATGAATTCTTTTAATATGGAGTAAAAAGTTCAAAGTGGGCCCAAAATGAAGCACCGCACAAGAATAAAGAT
Source organism: Meconema thalassinum (assembly GCA_946902985.2). Classification (NCBI taxonomy): domain Eukaryota; kingdom Metazoa; phylum Arthropoda; class Insecta; order Orthoptera; family Tettigoniidae; genus Meconema; species Meconema thalassinum. The sequence goes on from OX336393.1 coordinate 413,551,741, forward strand.
CATGGGACGATCTTAATAACATGTGAGTACTGAATTTCATTCTATTTTGGTGTCAGAGATTGGTTGTGTACAAATCCACCGGAGTTTTTGAGTAAAAGGGATGAGTTTTAATAAATAAATACTGAATAAACAAGAACGCGGTCTGAACAATAATAGAAATTTGAGAAGTTATAATAATTATGTAAAGAATAAATCCCGTAGAGGAAATAAGTGAATAAAATATTAATGTATTTAACAAATGTCATAAGAGCAAGCGAAATATCAATAATTGTCATGAAAGATATTTAAATAAAATAAAGTTGAGACATGAAAGAAATAGCTTTTGAGCTTGTGTAAAGAATAAAGATAATAATAATAACTAAGTATGGAAATATTAAATAAAGATCAAATAAATTGATGTGAACATAAGAGCGTTAAAGCCTTAACATATGTGTAAGATATAATGTTCAATGGAATATTTTAAAATGGGAGCGATTTATCGGCAACGGAAAAGATTTATATAAGAATTAAAATAATATGAATTGTTACTAATGAGATTTATCAGTTCTTGGGAAGACAATTCGGCTTCAAATAATGTATAGCGCAAAAGAGCGCCAATAATATTAAAATGTCACGCTAGGAACGCGTAGAGGTAAAATACTTGGTAAATTACTTATGGAGGGTAGTTGATTGCAGTGAATTGATAATTGTATAAGTCCTCTATTTGTGACGTAGTATCACGAGGCATTGTGTATGTATTTGAAAGGGAGCTAATATATGGTATTATTGAGCGTATGTCATATGGGCCACGGCCGACTCTAAATCGCATTTTGTATAAGTCCTCTGTAAGGGAATGGTTCCCGAGGCATGTGAAAAGATTCGAACGCAGAATCTTCTTATGATAAAAGCCCCTTAATTCTTCGTCGTTGGATGTGTATTAATCTTCCCAATCAATGAGGACCCTCTCATAATTAATAAATGCCAAGGTTACGAAAGTGGTCTTTGAACCAAAGGAATAGTAGTTTGAATGAGTACGGTACAGTAAAGCCCGGTCTCTCCCCAGAACTGAATATAATGTGAAGGTCTGTTTTGAAAGCCTTGGAAATAAGCTATTAACGTTGGTTAGACAGGGAGTCGCCGTCACCCTCCGTGTCATAAATCGCGCCCGAGTATAAGGGTCTAGCTTTCTTAGAGTGAGAGTGGCCAGAAACCGTCTCGTAAGATGTTGTAAAGAGAAATGAATACACCAGGAGTGTTAGCTGTTAACGACCCGGGCGTTGAACCGAGGTCCTTGTAGATTGATATTTTCGTTTGCCTGTTCAGATCGTAGTTTCTTATATGATAATGGTCTTATAAAACATAAGAGATAAATAACAATCCGATATTGTAGTGTTGGATGGACGTAGGATTCCACGAGTTAATTGAAGGCAACTAAGTTTCGGGAGTAACTATAGTTTTTTGACTGTGTCAAGTATCTTCACGCTCTGGAGTACACAATTGATTTCCTGATTACCTTAATATATTTGTGAAAATAAAGAGAGATGATAACAACTGAATGTGTGGACATGCCCAAAAATATTGAGTTAGATAATTAACATAAATTTTAAATGTAATTATAAAATTTGTTCTTGAGAATTAAGAAGATATAAAGGATAGTGTTTGAGGTGTACAAGAATGACACCATTATTATGTAAAGCATGGAGCCAAAAGAGCTCGGAGTTATATAAAACTTATAGTGATGCTTTATGGAAGTAAGACTAAGTAGGAATTGTTGGTTTATGTGGAAACCATATGTTTGAATACAATATTTGTTTTATTATATTTGTGATTCCTTGTTCATTTGGAGCAAGTAGATGATTATGGGTCAGTAATTAAATTGTTAAAGTGTTTGTAGCGCCATTAATTTTATTAATTAAATGTGTTTAAATAGGAGTTGATTTTGTTGTTATTTTTGCAAGTGTATCCTCTAATTAATCCAAAATATGTGAGTCACAGAGTGGGGGAACTTACCGCCGCCCCGAAAATTCCGAATTGAGCTACGCTGGTATACTGTGATTGGCATATTTCTGGCTACAAGGGTACAGTAGCAAATTACCCTCATATTCCTGAAAAGAAAAACTTTCTCCGCCAATATGATTGCGGCATCAGTCCATATATAACACAAGGAGCATCCCTGATTTGTTTGTCGGAACAGATAAGAAAAACCCTGTAAGGTTTTACAGTTCGTAGTTCGGAGATTTAAGCTTATTTTTTCTTTTTTGATATTGACATTTGACTGACCAAAAAAAATCTATGTCTATTGAACTTGTTCTACAGGGTCAGTATTTATGTGCGCCCAATAAACAAGACAAGCCAAGCCGGCTGTGACTGACGTAGATTGCGAGCGCGCATACGCGGTTCAGCCGGTGGTAGGCGCACTCCGCTGACTCATATCGTTAGTTCACACGTGTTTCGTCATCCATATGGACATGTTTCTGCAAAACTTAGACATTAGTGTTGCATGTTTAGTGAGTATTGTGATTACTGTGATTGTTGGTCATGCCTAGACACCAATATATATATCCATAATTCGTATATGAAAAGCAGAAAATCTTGTTCTGAAACGAGACGAAAACTTCGAATCAAGTTTCCAGGAAGACCTGTGCCTAATGCCAGTACAAATAGGAGGCTCGCTAAACGATTCAAGGAAACAGGCTCTGTAAATAATACAAGAGTTAACTGACATTCTTTCATCTGAAGATATCAGGTGTGTGTTACAAGAGAGGGAGGACATTTTCAGCATCGCCTATGAGCACTGTAAGAACACATTATTGAACATGTTTTGTAAAAGTGTGAACGTGCGCGCCCACCACCGGCTGAACAGGGTACGCACGCCCGCGATCTGCGCCAGTCACAGCCGGCATAGATTGCCGTGTTTATTGGGGTGCACATTGATAATGAACCCGTATTTAGAACATTTTCAGAAAATAAATTCCATTGTTATTGTTGTTGATTTATTTAGAGGCTTTGGGATATTGAGATCATGTAGGCATTCGCTTCGAGTAGAAATGGGAAGCCACTTCTAGGATGGACGAGGAGGGAATAGAACCCACATCTTCTCACTTCTGCTTCACGAGGCTGAGCGTGTGCCATTCTAGGCCTCAGACCAGAATGGCATTTGTTGGCAGAGCTGAGAAACGAACCCGGACCTCCGTGGCGACCTCCACGAATGTTAGCCACTACACCACGACGTGTTTCGTTTGTAATACCTGAAACAAAGTGTGCATAGGAAGTTTTATCCATACAGTGAAATACTGTATGTACTGTAATAACCGAACTTTCACTTACGTTTTATGTTTGATAATGGCGATGCTAAGTACAACCGAGACGAATTTAAGCATGTTAAAACTGTATAACGGCTTGTTGACCTTCGATATTGGAACATGTGGGAAGAGAGGTCAAAGTTCTAAACGAGCAGATTGTATCTTCTAATCACTGGAAAGTTTGGACGTGTATCCGTCTTCAATGCGGAGTATACGTTGAATGAGTTAGGGAAAATCACATCGCAGTATAATGCTAGGTTCTCTCAAATAATACTAGCATCTTGCAATATTGAGATTCTCGTCGCAAAAGTCCTGGTTTCGATTGCTGGTTTCCTCCTCCCCCTCCTCCTCCTCATCATCATCATCATTCATTTCCCCTTTTCCAGCTGCCACTGGGTGGGGGCAAATATGGTTCCTCTCCACTTTGTTCTGTCGTTCCACCATTCCTCTTCCGACACGGTGTTCCAATTCAGGTTCCGTTTACTAATGCTATTCTTCACCGAGTCCATCCAACGCATTCTTGGTCTTCCTCGACCTCTCTTCCCTGTCATCCGTCGTTCCAGTGCTCGTCTTGGTAGTCTTACTTCATTCATCCGTTTGACATGTCCAAACCATCTCAATCTGTTTAGCTCCAGTTTGTAATTTAGTTTCTGTACTCCCAGTTCTTTCCGTATATCTTCATTTCTCACTCTGTCTCTCCTCGTTTTCTGGACCATACTTCTCAGGAATTTCATCTCAGCTGCCTGTACTCTGCTCTCATCCCTCTTAGTCATTGTCCAAGTTTCTGCTGCATATGTCATTATAGGACCATGATATGCTTTGTACATAACTACTTTAGCCTTAATTGGTATATCCTTGTTCCATACTAGTCTCTGAGTTGGAACAGAGTACAGTACACTCAACCTCGAGAGGCGAAACGTGACAAAGCGTGGGTTCGAACCTCACCTCAGCCATCTTATAGGTGGTTTTCCGTGGTTTCTCACTTCTACTCCAGGCAAATGCCGGGATGACATCATAGCCTATTTCAAGTCCCAGGCCAACAACCCCAATCCTAAACCCTTATATTTATTGTTCCACTCACTACTACAGTGGGCACAAAAGCACAGGTTATATGAGATATCCAACACATATCCAAGTCCCTTGGGATGATGACCGAGATATCCGTGTCCTTTAAAAGGAATCACGAACGACAAGATCACACTCGTGCAATACATTTGGTACTGAACTTGTAATGTTGCAGGGTGTGTGTAGCTCTCTGGAATACATGAAAAACAGGGGATTCTCAGGGAATGTTAAATTCTGGTAAACTCAAAGAACTATCAGGAAAGTTTCAAGACTCTGAGGTAATTTTAGTTTTGCAAAGTCCGCCAGGAATAATTGCAAATCGTGCGTTCTTATTTTGCCGGGAAAATATATATTCTGATGGTGAATGTCTTTTATTATTGGGGTAGATGACCTCGTAGTTCCGCCCCTTAAAACAACAATAACTAACTCTTCTATTTTTGACACTTAAGGAGACATTATCCTGAAATTTCATGAATTTCGAGGAAAATATCGAATTTGGGTTTATAGCACTAAAAAGTACCCCGATATGTCCTCTATCAAAAAATGTTTTTATTTTTTAATTACCGCCATTTTTAAAGTCCTCAGCAACATTTTTAAATGGCGCTGCATTGGCATTTAATTGTTCCATGCGCTACTCGACACGCCTAGTCCAGTTGCTGCTAGGAAATCATGTGTTTCTGAAGTCTTTCTTACTGGGATTTCAAATGATTTGAAGAATCTACTTGCAGAGGTGATATTTTGCAACTCAATGCTCAGTTGTTCTAACGTGATCCATTATTAGTGAAATAAATACTAATAACCATGGTTTCACTCCTTGCGCAGAAATTTATTTCATAATATTACTTCAATTTTTGAAAAAAAAAATGCTACTGGTAGTAGTAATGAGCCTCCGTGGCTTAGGCGGCAGCACGCCAGCCTCTCACTGCTGGGTCCGTGGTTCAAATCCCGGTCACTCCATGTGAGATTTGTGCTGGACAAAGCGGAGGCAGACAGGTTTTTCTCCGGGTACTCAGGTTTTTCCCTGTCACAATATCATTCCCGCAACACTCTCTACTATCTTTTCATTCATTTGTCATTCATTTGATCATTGCCCCAGGGGAGTGCGACAGGCTTCGGCAGCCGGTACAGTTCATATACTCGCCTCTAGATGGGGTCTTCATTCATTCCATTCCCCGACCCGGTCGGTCGACTGGAAGCAGGCTGTGGATTTTCATTTTCACTGGTAGTAATAATTTAGTATTGTGAGTAGGTTCAACATGAGGTGTGTTAGAACACTTGAAGTCCTACAGTCCATCAGAGGGAAGCCAGCACCAACCTCTGCTGTGAAAATAATTACCCAGCGAGAGAATAAGCGCATAAGACAAAGTAGGAAAATGTGCTCAGGTGACAGCAAGGAGCTAAGAAAAAAGGTGATGAAAATATCACTGGAGGAGAAAACAAAGCAATCTGAAGGGCATACCAACAGTGCATGGCAGTTCTAAAGTGCGTGATGTTGCATAGATTTTTATTTTGCATTTTATGGCTTAACAAAATTTTAATGTTTTCTTTCATTAAAAAGGTCCCTTGTCATGCAGTTTTTGTCTGATACAAGTAAAATTTTACACAGAAGTAGCTAGATAGTTGGTGCACAAATATTAGTATGCAATTTGCTGTGAAAAGACGATTCACAATTATTTTTGACCTACCAAATACTGTTCGCAATCATATTTAAAAAAAATTCAATATTAGATTTTAAAAAAATTCTACATTCTAATGTGTTTGTCAAACAATAATCTGCGACACTAACTTTTGTTAGCATAGGTATTAAGAAGGTTTGTTGAAAATTTGGTACCAATTGGAAAAATATTGTGATGCAAGGGACTTTTTTAATGATGGTGGTAAAATGGCATTTCAAAAGCTCCTGCTCAGAAAGTTTTATAGGTATAATATTAAAACTTGGTAATATTACTTGACTTGAAAGGGGCTATCTCATTAAAAAATTGGTAAAAATTCAATGAAAAATATAGAAGTTAGAAATTTCAGTATAATCTCCCCTTAATCAGTAGGTTCTTGAAAGATAGACACATTTATACCCTTACACTGTGTATGTAAATATGTGTGCAACTGTGATTATGAGATAGGCTTAATCGCTAAAAAAAGGTTACTCTTAATTCATACACATTTTACTAATATTGTGAGCAGTTATAATTTTTATTTTACTTTTTTCTGCTTTTGTGACAATAGTTTATATTTTTAGGATACTAAATTTAGAAAGTTTGCAAAATTTAAAAAGTTTTTTATTGGTAGACTAATATTTTCAAAATTTGCAACTTTACCGTGCTACCAGTTAGGTCTACTAGTAGTCACTTTAAAATGCCCTTTGAGTACAGACTATCGGGAGTATTACTCCTTATAGATCATTTATTTATTATTAATTGAGTTGTTGTGAACATCACAGGAAGCCCCAATTACAATGCACGCAACTAGAATAAGATAATATACACCAACATACAGGGTCTTCATATTTGCTCTGGCAAGGACAATCTCGCTCACGCACTCCATCAATGACGGCTCAGTTGCCAGCTACCACGCGCGCATATGTACGGCACAATACGGTGCTTAAAGTCAGTAACATTCATTTTGACTCACCATGTTTACAGTAGATGCTGAAAATGTTCCCCATCCACTGCCAAACATAATCGGCATCTCCTTATGAAGCTTTCGGTTAACTTAGTTTCAGTAAGGAAATAATGACCTTTATGTCTATTTTTATTGTTTAATGAACCTGCACGTTTGAATTTCATAGCCAGTTGTTTCATTGTCCGATTTATAGGAATGGGTCTCCCTGGAAATTTCACTCGAAACTTTTGTCTTGTACTAGCGCACGATTTCCTACACTTTATTTACGTATTGTGCAGATATACACGTTCACGTAACGGATATTTCACATAAGGCATTACAACACTATAGCCTACACAATTACAATGTAAAACTCTATACATTACGACATACAGTACACAGTAGCTTTATAAAACACTCAATTAGCTCGAAGCTCACACGTCGACTGCAGGAAGAGCGTGGGAGTACGGCCGGAGACTGCATGCGCCAACCTGTAACAGCTGGCTATTGGCCGAGGACCGGTGGCCAAGGTAGAGCGGAATCATCTTGCCAAGCAAAAATATAGACCCTGTATAACAGAGATACAATAGATAGCCTACATAAAATTAAGAATATAACTTGAGATATACGTGAAAAATAAAAAGAATAGAAGGATGAACAGAAGTAACATAACCCATAAAACATTAGAATTACTACAGATTTTGGCCGGTAATGTTTCTCATTGAATTAACTGAATTATCATTACAAAATCAGGGAATTCTCAGGGAAATCTGTTGTTCTGGTAGACACCCTGGATTCAGGAACGGGCCTGTTTACAAAATGACTCCTACAGTAGTCATCAGCCCCGAGTGGAATAGCCCTCTGTACCGAATCTCTCATTGCCAGAGATTGCGGAGTGGGTAGGCTATTGTTTATCACTTCCCTAAGAGTCTGGAACTAAAAGAAAACATGGTGAGTAAGTTCTTAAGAAGGTAAACAGTAATAATAGAAATGTAATACAAATGACTACATGAATTAAAAATTTAAGTAACCCTACAAATAATATAACTACTATTAAAATATCCTGAAAAATAAGGAATGAAAGATGTCATGTTGGCTTTCACGGGCAAGTAATATTGACTTTCAACAATATTCTTCTAGACTTTTGCCGTACCTATGAATGATGCACTAAGTCAGTCTCATCAGCGGGCTTTCGGTACACCCTATCCGAATCGCCGCTGGGGTAGTGGGCCATGCCCTTAGGTCTCATATTTGTGAAGAACATCGCATTTCTTTACTGGGGAACTGAGAGCTCCAACCACATAGGCCTAATGTTCTTCCTATAGAGGTACCAACAGATGGTATTGCTGTGGGAACTGAGAGATCCAACAACATTATGTTAGTTAGTTATTGAGGTTGTATGGGGTTTAACTACGAGGTCATCTGCCCCTCAACATTATGTTCTCCCTATAGAAGTACATACGGCAAATTGGCCGTGCCGTGTTATGCACGGTAGAGAACATCAGCCCCAAGTACTTGGAGTTTGTTGAATTTGTCTGATAACCCGTGTTTCTATAGTGACTGTAGTAGTGCGTGTAACTGCAATTATTACGCTTAAGGATTGGGATATGTGCCTCTGAACTTAAAAGAAAATACAATTTTCCAGGAGGGAGTGTAGATGAAAGAAAAGATGAGGGAAAGCCGTCTCTGCTGGTATGGCCATGTCTTACTGGCTACTTAAACAACAGTTGCACACACACTGGATTGGCATTGCGGATAGATGGGAAGAGACCAATAGGACGACCGAGACAGCGTTGGCTTGACACTCTACATGACTATTTAAAAATTCCATGGCATGGGACACACTCGTGTACTATGGCGACAGATAACCAAAAAGCAGACCCTGCTAATTAGTGGGACAAATGCTAAAGCGAAAGAAGAAAAAGAAGAAGGAGTGTAGGAGGACCTTGAAGAAATTCACACCTAGCATGTCTGGGCTGGGAACCTTTGGCTGCTCCTCCAACGCCACTGGCTAGGAAGGATACTCGCCTAAGAGGACGTAAGGAATGAGGTGAATGTTATAAGAACGCTCTATGATCTATTGAATTTGCGATCATTTCCATAGCAAGTGCTGCTGACCCGATGACTCAACAAAGGCGGCACGTAGTCCCGTCGTGGCTGGGTGAGTAAGAACCAAGACACCATTCTCCATCGCCAATGACCACACAGCAGTAATTATATTTCGAACACAACAAAGGAAATGATTATGAATCGAACCACTGTTTGTCGTGAGAACGTCCGTTACTACTTCTGTTATTACTTAAGAAACAACAGCAGTAGCCGCAAATGCTTCCTTACAACTACTCAGTGCGATTTCCTCTTCAAGTCATGACTCCAGCCTGAGCAGATTTGGGCAAAATGTATTTTGGATACAAAATACTCATATTTATTTATTTATTCATTTATTTATTTATCTCTACTTAATATAAAACTAAGTCCCTGATTCTTGGATGTAACGGGTAACCTCGAGAACCATTGGATGGATTTTGATGCGCTTTTCACCACTCTGTAAAGAATATCTCGAGGAAGGTTTCTGTAAAAAATAATTTGTTTACGATCAAAGGAAGCCAAGCAGTAACGATTTCAGTGAAAAGGTCGAAACAAAACTGGCGTCCGTGCGCATTTTAAGCTTACGCTGGGCAAACCGTTAAAAATATCAATATACTGTGAGTGTATGAATTGTTCAGCATGAAAAGTTCTACAAAAGAAGTCCGCGACTGCATATCTCTGTCTTCAATACATCGCCCTCTATAAGGGTTCTACGTTTTCATTTCTTCCAACAATCTCCATTCAATTACTGAGGCGACAGTTTACGAGATAGCTAGGGGCGAGCCTATCATCCCAGTTACAGCCCTGCTAGCGGGCGAGCCTATTACCCCCGATGCAGCCAGCAGCAAACTGTCGCGTCGTTTTGAGTTAAAACTGCAGAGAAGAGTGGTTGTGTTTAGAGTTTCCCTGGAAGTGCAACTCGGTCTTTCTCCATTTCGCCTGTGAACTTTTCGTTCTGCAAAATACACAGTCAAGTTAAGATTGGATGGAAGGGGGATTTGTGTTTCAGCACCTCGCCTTTCTTAAATTACGTCTGACAAGAATTCGTTGCACATGCATCTCCATGATAATATAATTGTTGCATATGCATCTCCATGATAATATATTTAATAGTCCACTCAGGGATTTTAACCCATCATGCCGAGACGTAAAACGGATATTGGTCGTTGTTCATTGACATTGGAAAAGAGAAGCGCTTATCACGTATTGCATTCATAACTGTTCCCGGGCGAAGCTGGGTCGGGTTGCTAGTGATAATATAATTAATAGTCCAGTCAGTGATTTTATCCCTTCTTGCCGAGAAGTAAAACGGATACCGTATAGATCGTAGTTCATTGACATCGAAAATGAGCGCTTATCACGTAATGCATTCATAACTGTTCCCAGGCGAAGCCGTGGTGGGTTGCTAGTTTACGCCCACATTGGAGCACTTAAATCAAACCAAATACATTTATGTCATCTGCGGATTGACAGGGAATTTATCTGTCGTTGATTAGATGTTTGTTCTTCAGAATCCTTTTATTTCTCTATTTGCAATTTGTTAGCCTATTTTCGATTTTTGCAAAAAATGAAAGTAGACTTATGAGATCAACACAGGGCCAAAATATTGTGTCTGTCTGTATGTGTGTGTGTGTGTGTGTGTGTGTGTGTGTGTACTCTGAATGTCTGTCTCCCCCCCTATCAATTCGAACACGGTCAAACCGAATTGAACGAAATTTGGTACAGAGGTAGCACTGGCAAAGGGCACCTCAGTGTCATGTTTTATATTGCAGCCGTCTTGACCAAAACGTAATGGTGGCCACTCAAATGGTCAAAACTTAAAATTAAATTACGACTAAACTAATCATCGGATCTTTACCAAATTTGGTAGCAAAATACCTTCATATGGGACGCGTCGTGTGCCCAAACTACAATGTCGTCAACCATACCACTTCAGGATGGCGACTGTGTGAATTATGCAAACTTTATAATCCATAACATGGAACCCACCATTTCCGATTATCGATCCAAGAGCAGTTTAAACTGTTCTAAAGGACTGATCCCGTACGAAATTAGAAGTTTATATTGTAATATTATAGAGTAGAAGTGACTTTAAAAAGCTGAGTCGTCTCGGTTATTTGACAAGATGGCAGCTGATCTCTCGTTCTGACCTATATTTCACTAATTTGAGTATGTTGCATGCAATAAAGCCTACTGAAAGAAATTATATGAACTTTGAAATATACTCCAATGAAGAAATCGTTTAGTCCAATCCATTACTTACTAAAACGTTGTATGTAAATTGATTGATAAACGCTTGCGTAGTGTATGCACGATTGGCTGTGTGGTTAGGGTTTTGGTCCTGCGCCCGGCTGGCCAGGGTTCAAATCCTATCAGAGTTGGATTTCTTTGCTTGATTTTTTTAAATTTATTGTTTCTTGAGTGCTGGGGCGTTATAAAATAAGCGTTATATGGTGCATTATGCAATGGAAAATATATATTTAATTAAAACAACATTCTGCACCGGAGTAACATCTACTAGCAAATAGTTGAACTATGCAGGAGGTAACCATATCCCCAAGAATATGCGCGATTACAAATTAGCTGTGTAATTGGTAGATCTATATTAAATATGTTTCTCCCAGTGTTATGTTTAGAGCAACAAACTTTCAATTATTGTAAGTAGTCGGTGTTAAGATACAAAATACCTACGTTGTTTGGAATGTTTGCTGGGTTAAATTATAAAGTAAGGTTTGAACGCCACTGCTCAAATCCAGTGTGCCAATTTGCACTTCGAATTGGAAGAAATTAGGAGGTGATAAGGACTAAGAGTTATAACTTCTCATTTAGTAGAAAGTAGGCTATATGTTATTTCCTGAACATCTTGTTGTATTGTAATATTAAACTCGTCAAAATCATTTTGAACCAATTATTTTTTGCTTTACTTTTCCAAAAGTAATTAATATTAATCCGACGCGATAGGTTTTGTGAGTAGTGGTTTTGTGAGAGTTCAGATCCCACCTCCACCTCCCCACCTCAAAATATGGCGGCAACCCGATAACTCCCGAACCCGTGGTCGGATTTTGACAAATGAGGTGTCATTGAACTCGGGCTGACACCCCCTTTCCAATGGACAACATATTTCCACCCCAAAAATAAAACCTACCCTACTAAGGGGTGAAATTTAATTTTTTAGAGAATCTCTCTTTCCAATTGCAACATGTGAGAGTTTGAATGCTAATATGGAATGAAACGTTGTTCTACATAAAGTGCATGTGTTCGGTGGAAAGCCACTATGAATTAACATGCTAGTTTTTTGTTTTTACACATGTCCACTCATAGGTTTGGTAAGAGGTCGGGCTTTTTAAAAGATGGTAGCTGTAGTGTAACCTAACCTAACTCAACCTAACGGGTCCTTGTGGACAGGTCCTTGTGGACGAGTCCTTGTGGACAGGTCCCTGTGGACAGATCCCTGTGGACGGGTCATTTTTGACGAGTCATTGTTGACGGGTCCTTATTGACGAGTCCCTGTGGACGGGTCATTGTTGACGAGTCCTTGTGGGCAGGTCCTTGTGGACGAGTCCTTGTCCCTTTGGACTGATCCCTTTGGCCTGGTTCCTACGGACTAGCCCATGAATGTATTTAAATTATGTCAAAGGGTCTAACTACATTTTGTGTGTGTTGAATTGACGTTGTTCACCACTACTATAATGGAATAACGATATGAAAGGAAAGTGACGAAATACATGTGAACACGTGTGAAATGACCTTATTACCGTCCTCCTTGTGAAACAAGTCACATCCTGTTTTGCTTCATACGTGAGAAAATGTGAGTTCATGTGTAATATGATCTAACACACAGGTGTTCACCTGTACACGCGCACGATAAGAGCTAACAAGTCACAACCTGTTTTGACAGTGGTGGGAGGTAAAAGGGGGGGGGGGGGGTAGTGTAAGAGAGAACACAGGTAAAGAGAGAAAGAAATATGTATTGCTCATAATACATGTATAGCTGAGGACTGTACATAGGACTGTAGGTTAAGTACAACATGAGTAAATTTCATTTCATTTCATATTTATTCATCAGTGCCTTACACTATATTTACATTACACTGAAGGGAGTCTCTGAAAAGAGCAAAGCCCCACTTCGCATTCGGGATGCGTCATACAAGACACACAGGTTCACACAACATGTATTTTATTAATCCAAGAATTAAAGGCTGCGCTAAATCCCAACCATTTTACATATAGTTTATTTCCTTTTTGTTTCAACACTTTTTCCACAAGGTAATGTTTAGGAAACGCTGTCTTTTGAAGTTCTTGAAGATAAAACCTGCCTTTTATGGGTTGATGGTTGAGGTCCTCGAGTAAATAGGTGACTGGACTGTTCAGATTGACTTGACGAATTCGAAATAGTTCAGTCCCCCAATTTGGTGTGTAGCCCTTGTCGAAGACGGACTTGAATTTGCTCACACGAACATGGTCCCCAATGTTAAGGCGATGACGTTTAGGGTCTGCTGTTTTTATGGGGTTAAACAGTTTATCCAGTTGTGGAATATTTTTAGTTACAAGTCGTGGCTTGGTCCCAATGGTTCTGTGTTTGGTGTCGTTGTAACGTGACACTAGCTCAGGTAACAAGTCCAACCAGCGATAAGTGCCCTGAGCGGTAAATGCTTTCCACATATGGGTTTTCAATGTTCGGTTGAACCCCTCGACCACGCTGGCTTTGAGATTGCTGTACGTGGTGTAATGGTGAATATCCTTAGATTTGAGAAAACTGGAGAAATCCTTGTTGAAAAATTCTTTTCCCTGGTCGGTTTGTAGCAGCTGAGGTTGACGTTTGGAGTGTTGAATAATATGTTGAAAGGCTTTGGTAACTAGTGGACTAGACTTGCGACGCACAGGTTCAACAAACGCCATTTTAGAATAAACATCAATGACCGTCAACATTTAGCGTACACCATCGTTAACGCTAGCATAGGGAATCATTTCAACCAAGTCTGCTTGCCAAAGTTCATCCACACCCTGTGAAATCACCTTGAGTCGCTGATAGTGACGTCTAGCTGGACGATGCAACTCGTGAGCAATACCCATTTTAATGGGTGAGGGTTTAAACAATAATTTTGGCATTTCGAAGTTCTTCCTCAATTTCTTGAATTTCCCAATCGTGACCAGTATGGCCGGCTTGACGTGAAGCATGCAACAGCTGTAGTCGCTGGACGAGTTTATTTGGATTGTGCCAGTAGGTAACATCCACAAGGGGTTTTAATGGTTTAAATGTCACTCCTGAAGCGGACACTTTACGACGACCACTTTGACTAGTGGGGAACATTTTTGCAATGATGGTTTTATATTTTTGAGATATATTGGCATTCACTTGTTGAGTGGGATCATACTGTCTTTTGTGAGCATGGGTATCCAATAAAATGGATTTATATTTACCAAGGTCCTCTGGCGAATAATCTTGAGATGAGGGAGTCCGAGAGAATAGTAGCTTTAACAGTCCTGGTGTTAATTTATAGTTGATCTTTTTAATGACAGCTTTAGTACGACTAAATTTAATCGATGAATCACCAATTTTAAAACTATCATCCTCATAGCGAACACCATACGTGGTATCTGTGTTTCCAATAAATAGATTGGTGAAATAGGGTTCCAGTGTTGATCCATAATATTTTATTAAAATGTTTTTCAGTTGAGCTTTATGTTGAGGAGTGGCCAAGAGTTGTGAAAATGGAGACGATCTGGAAGGGCAAGGGGTTTCGACCATGGCCAAGGATTTCCTTTTTCTTAAAAACTCTGCAAGGGGTGATGCCTTTTTTTGAGGCGTAAACACTTGTTCCTCATTATCCTCAACTTCGCTAACACTAGTTAAATCTTCCTGTTCCTCTTCCTCTTCCTCTTCCTCAGGGTCCTCGTGGTGCGTCTGAGTGGCTTGTGAAACGGTTGGTAGCGTTTCAGATGGCTTGAAAGAGGGTTTCAATATGGCTTTTAGCGGAGGTGCTGAATGTTGTTGAATAAACAAAACATGATCCGCACGCGATCGTTTCAATTGACGAAACTTTTGGCGAATAGTATTTTTTGCTCTAATAATATGCTTTTTCAATTGACTCTCTGCTAACGCCATGATGTCGTGACAAATGACTTGAGAGGGAATGATACAGTGCCTTAAATAGCAATAAAATGATCAAACCCTAAGCGATACCGCCCTTGGTTGAGTTCACTTTGTTTGTCAATCACTAAACAGGCATGACGTTGTGTGTTCCAGCACTTGCCACACAATTCTGTAAACATTTGAAAGGTCATATCCGGATTCACATGTTCATTATAAATGTAACGACTGTTCCTCTCGTCCTGGCGAAATAAAACAATGACATTGGCATTGTCACGAATCAACTGTTTGGACATTTTAGAATACGTTTGTCCAAGATAGAAGCAATCGATATGTTTGTGTCGACCCATGCTGAAATAGCTTTGAATGATACCTTGTCGTTCAGTGGATACATCATCGAAAATCATGAGTGAATCAGGCTTTACCTCATCCGGTGAAATAACATTTTCTTGCGTGGAAAATGTAAAATACCCCATATTCTCATTTTTTTAATCCAGACATGACTTGATCCAGAAACACGTAGAGGGGTTGGTAGAGAGATTTTGCGAAAATATAAATATTTTGAAAACACAGACCATTGGGCGCTGTAATAAGTGTCAGCAAAAGATTGGTCTTTCCACAGCCGGAAGGTCCCACAATGATGCAGCGAATGGAAGATGGAAACAGTGAACCATGTCGTTGTTCACGTGATGTGGGGCAGAGATGGGAAACCATGTCCCTCACGGGGAATGACTCTTGCTGCTTAATTAGCTTCATTTCAACTAAGGCTTAGAGAGGCTAGCAGGCTGTCTATATACATCGCACCGAGCCTTGTCATAGAAACAGTAGACTCGTACTACAGGTTGACGATGGATGTCTTTGGACGTGCGTTGATGGTCAAAGCTAGGTCTGTTCCCATACATGATCCTAAACAAGAAGCAGATCCTGCTAATAAACACTATGTGGATAGGTCAGTAGTGCCACGCACAAAACAAGGAGATTATGACTTTAAAGGAAAGCGGTTAACTCATGTAAAACATCCTCAAGTGTCTACAGACGTTACTACAAAAATGTATGTGGATAACAAGGTGTATGAGTTTTATGATAAAGTGCCTCAGCTTACGGTGGATGGCTATAGCGCTAATCATCACCGCATTATTCACGTGGAAGACCCACAAGAAGATAATGATGTCTGTACCAAGCGATACGTGACCTATGAAATGAAAAGGCTTTATAAATTTATCCCATCTGTATTTTTAGTGCATCTGACAAATGTAAAACCTGTGAATGAGAGAAACCATATACTGCTAGTTCATGACCAGCACTTGACCTATGTGCTTGCTTCGGGTTTAAGCCACTATCGACTACACTATAATGGAACCATTCACATCAAATATGCCATACCTGATGAGAACCATTTACAAATAGAGATAAATGGTCATAGGATGTTGGTCCATAACCATGAAATGGTCAATGCAGGAGACGAATTATCCTTTCATCTCATGTTGACATGGAATGAAAAGCAAGCTGGAAAAACCATAAACGATTTCCCACTTTATGTAGAATTGGATTATACAGCCATGAAATAACAATCTGACGTTAGTTGTGACTTAAACTTTCTTTTGTAAGGTTGTTGGTCATCATCATCATGGTGAAACAAAGATATGTGGTGAGAAAGACTAAAAATATGAGCCTGTCCTTGGCAAAGCCTGGGCTTATGACATTCGTGGACAAGCCCTTGCGAAAGAAAAAAAGAAAAAATAATGTGTTGACCATAAGGAAAGCTCTTCGTGTAGCACAGAGACATGTTATTCCAAAACGTCAGCGACAGGGTTCAAAACAAGGACGAGTGATTCCCGTCCCTAAACGAGCGGGATTTTTACCTGCATTATTTGCTGGTCTGGCTGCTCTGGGTTCACTTTAAGGCGGTGCCAGTGCAGTGGCAAAAACTATTAAAGCCGCGCAACAGGGCAGGCAACAACTCAAAGAAAGTCAGCGACACAATGAAACAATGGAGGCCATTGCTATGGGGGCTAGAAATGTCAATTTGAAGCCAGCCTTTTATCAACAAGGATTTGGAATTTCACCTTTTCGAAATAAAAAAAAACATCTTTAACCTCAGCCATAGCAAGACATGCCCTGACGCATCAGCAAGTGGAAAGCTATGCTAAACAACTGAAGCTTTCTCATTTTCGAGGTGTGTTTATGCGAAACCAATTACCCTCACGACCCTGGAAACATGAATGTGCTGTTGTCAATTTGGATGATCACCGAGGACCTGGAACACATTATGTAGCTTATGTCAAAGAGGGATCTACTGTATGGTACTTTGACAGTTTTGGGAATTTGCCCCCGCCCATGGAACTAGTGGCCTATTTTGGAAACAGGATCAAGATATATTATAATGTGAAACGTGAGCAAACGTTTAACAGCCAACAGTGTGGACGTTTATGTTTAATTTTTTTATATAAAACGCAACATAAGCAAAAACGTCAACAGTATGTCGGTGGAAAGTAAGACGTTTACACTGCATGGGCGTGGACCTGAAGTGAGACTTTTACCCACCTATCGAATTGAGTGAAAAACCTTATGGTTTAGGACTTGTTTCTCTTGAAACATACAATCGAATATACAACATACGTGAAAATGTGAACAACAAGTTTTACTATGATGATTCTGTGCTCACCCTGAACTCTGGTGGATACACGATAGATGACATTTATGAACACATTTATGTGGTGTTGATCAATGAATATGGTTTAAAGTCATTTCTCGATGGAACGCGCAAGTTTGAACTTGTAGGAAATACCAACACTCATCACTGCAGTATTTTTTCTACATTCAAAATTGACTTTAAAACTCACCCCGATTCCATTGGTCCATTACTAGGATTTAAACCACGTGTGTTGGAGCCCAACAAAAACATGAATCAGACCATGAAGTGAAATTCATTGAGGACCATCATGTGTCGGTGACGTGTAATATTATTAGTCAAGTGTACACCAATCAAGGACCATCGCATTCGCTTTATGACTTTATTGTAACATCGCCAAATGGTTATATTATTCGTGAAAACCCTCCAGTGGTGCTTTTTCATTCTGTGGCTGTCGATGGTATAAGTAATATAACATTGAGACTGATCAATAGAGAGCAACAACTCATTGATCTAGATTCTACCGCACCAGTGACTTACAAGTTGGTGCTAAAACCACTATGAAGTTTGTATATAAAGCAACAGCACCGTCTAGGAATGGTGTTAGTTGTTTACCACGTGAATACACGTTAACATCTCAGAACAAGCAGATTTTACAGCATTTGGGTTACCACATTAACCCCGCGATGAATTCTATCCTAGAGGTAGCAAACCACATCGAGGAGCAACCAGGAGTGGTAAGAATTGATCTGCATTCATATCAAGCTCAAACACCTGGACTCAATAACAATGATGAAATTCAATTTGTTATCAACAACCAAGATATTTACACTCTACCGCACGAAAGTGTTATTCAGATTGAAGGTCGGCTCACCAAAGCCGATGGCTCTACACCCACTACATCCAAGTTAGCCAACCATGCTTTCGCCTTTCTGTTTTCTGAAGTGCGTTATGTGATTAACGATATCGTAGTGGATAGCACTCGAAATGTGGGTATTTCCAGTGTCATGAAACTATATCCCTCTTATAGTGAGGAAGAATCTAAAACACTTTGCATGGCGGGTTGGTGCCCTGACTCGACCAATGACTGGATGGTACACACCGATGGCACCTTTACTGGATATTTACCTCTTAAACTGATTTTAGGCTTTGCTGAAGATCACCAGCGCATTGTGGTCAACGCAAGGCAAGTGCTTTATCTGGTGAGAGACAGGAGTGATAATAATGCACTCAAGGGAGTCGACAATGCCCCCATTGATTCAAAAATTCAACTACAACGCTTGCTATGGAAAGTGCCTCATGTGACCCTTAACGATAGCAAAAAACTGGACATACTTAAAATGGTAAAGAGAGATATACCTCTACCCATGGAATTTAGAAGCTGGGCACTCCATGAGTACCCGTTATTGCCTACCACCAACACACACAGTTGGTCTATAAAAACAGCCCGCTATACAGAGAGACCTCTCTACATGATTGTGGGTTTTCAAACAAATCGCAAGTATCAACAAACCAAAGATGCCACGCAATTTGATCACCTGCAATTGAGAAATGCACGTCTTTTCCTCAACGGTGCTGTGTTTCCTTATGAAGGGTTGGATTTAGATTTTTCAAAAAATAAGTTTGCCCCCCTGTACGACTTGTTTTCTAAATTTAGATGGTCGTATTTTCAAAAAGAGAATTGTCCAATGTTGTCACCTCAAGCTTTTAAGACAAGGGCACCACTGATTGTCTTTGACTGTTCCTACTTGGAAGAGTCTGTCAAACCATCCAATATTGACATTCGACTAGATTTTGAAACGCATGACAATGTTCCAGCCAATACCACAGCCTACTGTTTGATTATTCATCACAAACAAGTCAACTATTATCCACTGTCCAACCAAGTGACAAGTGTATAAATAGCAGGTCAACACACATCAAACCGCTCAGTCATGTCTTGCTTTCAAGCCTCGAGAGAAGTTACATCCATGAATTTAAAATCTGAGGAACAACGTTTCAAGACATTTGCCACATGGCCGGTGCCTTTTATAAACCCTCAAGCCTTAGCGGCCGCTGGATTCTACTATTTAAAAACAAGAGATGAAGTGAAATGTGTGTTTTGCCCCATCATCTTAGACCAATGGCAAGAGAGCGATGAACCCATGCAGGAACATCAGCGCTGGTCACCTGCCTGCCCCTACCTGTGCAGAATGGAGGTGGGTAATATACCCTGTCATTCAAGTTACCCCTCACTCATGCCTCTGAGTGATGAAAAAAGTTATGATACGTGTGGACTTTATGGTGCCGGCAGTGCTTCAGTGAGCAGCTCACAGTTAAAAACATCCAGTTTAGAGACATTGGGATATCATCGGTGTAATGGACACTATAAACACAAAAGGCTTTTTTGTTGTATGAGATGGTACCGCCTCTATCCTAGAATGAAAAAAGAATGTAAAACTTGTTATGCTAATAAAATAATGAAATAAAAAAATTGGTTGTTGTTGTTATATTGTTATTTCTTATGCCCCCCCTGTCATATCCTAACCTCTATAGTGACTACTCGATGTTTTTCTTTTCTTTTACTAGAATGGATTGTAAGTAAATGACATGGGTACACCTTACTGAACAATTGTCAGTCTGTGGTCAGTTGGACTTGATCCAGACAAGAGTGAACATGTTGCGTACACTGATTGTCGACTGTCAAGGGTTTAAAATTGGAGATAACAAATTTATATTTAAAGAAGTGGCCATCATCGATTGTTCCACTTTTTGGATATCACAAGCTACTCATTTGGTGTTTAAACCACCTTATGCGTTTGATTTGTTGTGTGATAAAGACCGTAAACAAACCCAGTGGATTGAAACTCATATGCAACTAGACTGGAAGCAAGGAACCATTTCATATAAGCACCTGGAGATGGTCATGAAAGCCCACTTATCTTCTGCCCATGTAATATTTGTGAAAGGTAGTGAAAAACGTCAATGGCTACAACCATTTTTAGCGTCTTACTGTCAATGTATCGATTTAATGGACATGGGCTGTCCATCGCTGCAAACACTCATGGATCGCTGCCCCTGTGACAATATTACCCATAAAGCCTTGGCACAGGTGTGGCAATTGTTTCATTGGCTATCCACCAATGCCTGCTGGGAGTTGTTAAATAAAATTAAAACTAAAGGTTTACCTGTGGATGACACCAGTGAGATTTCTACAAGCGACGTGTAAACATCAACGTGATACCATGGAGAAAGGGGATGCTACCGATAAAGCGATTGGAAAGTTCTTTGTGTGTAAAAAGAAACTAGACAGTTTTACTAAAGAAGAATTATTGGCTCTTCCAAAATCATTCATTTATTATGTCGCAGCAAATGCAGTGAAAGAAATCTGGCAACATGTACCAAAATCATGGACTCAAGACCCTGTGTTAAGTGAATTGCAACCATGTACGGATTATGATCACCATAAGCAAGTGGCTATGGCAAAAATACCCTCTATGCGACAGTGTGCTACTTGTCAGCTAGTCAAACTGTATCATGGTCATAAAAGTCAGTGTAAAGACTTTGTTTCCTCATACCACGGGTGTAATGAAGAAAAAAAGCAGCAACAACAAACATCATCCACAGAGGAGGAGGAAGATCAAACCTTTTTACCATCGATGGAAAAGGACATGCCAGACCTCTACTGGCAATGGCGTCATTAACAAAGTAATTCAATACTTGACTTTCGAAATCTACCTACCTGGTTTTTTATTTGTGTGGTCCTGGAACTTAACTTGAAGAACCTTTGCAGCGTGGTGATATACCTATTAATCCTTTAGATCGAGCAAGCACCTTTATCACCACAGTCATCCTGCATTAAGACGTGTAGCGGATAAAGTATAGTTGAAAAGCTAAACAACTTTTGACATTCTGTGATGTCTCAGTGGGAGAGAGGTTGGCAGTCGTCATTGTGATTAGTGTTATAAAAGGAAAGTTAATAATGAGTGGACATGGACATTGAAAAGGATTGAGGAATTGGTATTTCTTTGTATTCTATTTTGTAAAGCTCTATTTGTTGTGAAATAAAAACAAGGTTTACAAGATCACAATGTCTTTTATTTTAAAAAATGGTGATAGCCATTTCATTTTTTTCACACATGAATATTTACAATTTCCACTTTACATTTTTTTACATTCCCCTTGTTTAGTTTAAACATTCTGTACATTTTTGTTGTTGTGAAATAAAACAAGGTATACCAGATCACAATGTCTTTTAATTCTAAAAATGGTGATAGTCATTTCTTCATTTTCATTTTTTTTTTTCAAACACACATGAATATTTACAATTTCCACTTTACATTTTTTACATTCCCCTTGTTTAGTTCACACATTCTGTACATTTTTTGTGAAATATAAATAAGGTTCACTAAATCACTATATCTTTTATTTTTTTAAAATGGTGATAGCCATTTCATTTTTTCACACATGAATATTTACAATTTCCACTTTTCATTTTTACATTCCCTTGTTTAGTTTACACATTCTGTACATTTTTGTTGTTGTGAAATAAAAACCGAGGTTTATCAGATTACAATGTCTTTTTAATTTTAAAATGGTGATAGCCATTTCACTTTTTCACACATGGATATTTACAATTTCCACTTTACATTTTTTACATTCCCCTTGTTTAGTTCACACATTCAGTAAATTTTTAAAAATCTTTTTCGTAATATACAAAAGCAAACATTTTACACTAAAATGTATTACTCATCTTATTTTTACTAAACTACTGTAGCCTAACATTATACATTCTACTCACAGTTTTTACAAAAAATATTACAATATAAAACACACTACAAATATTACAATATAGTGATCATTAGACTGAAGTAAAGTAATAGTCGTCAATACGACTGTTTCCCCAAGCAAGAGTATTAACTGTGTTGGGTATAATGAATCGTTTGTTGTCTTCATTACTTAAAGCAACTTTGTTCAACAAATTGGTATGTAGCTGATGATTTTTACTTCTAAATACACACATTTTCTTATATAATACAGGTGGGTTACTAACTATACAGTTTTTATAATCACTTATATCTAACTCTTTACTAACAACATTCTTTTTCACTCCTTTTAATTTTTTTACTACTACATCATCAATTGTCATATAGCTGTATGATTTAGATTTTGTGCCTACAAAGGTGTCTATAATAACACCAGCACATTCATCCTTAAATTTCCCAAGAACCTTTTTGTTTACTAGAGGTAAATGGTAAATATTATCCTTGGGGTAGTCACTTGTATCAAACCTATTTAGCTCAGTTTTGATATCCTCGTAAAAATCATCAGTTTTAAACTCATAAATAAAAGAATCTGTGTCTGTGTAGAGTAATTTAGCATTATCAAGATAGTTTTTCTTTACATAATCATAGTGAAATTCATACATAAGTGTTTTTGATAATTCTAGAATGGTGTAACCCACATATATGGGTTTGTTGTAAGTTACTTTAAGACGATTCATTTGTATTACAACTAAATCCTCATGAATAATTGAACAGCTATGAAAGTTAGGCTTGCTTATTAAGTTGCTCGCACCATACCTTTTACCATCATTCTCCCACTTTGTTATCAGCTTTACATCAACTCGTTTATCAACATTCTCCATAGTCTTTCCAAAAACACTATTATTCATGAGTTTATAAAAATCTTTTTCAAACGCGTTTGTTGATTGCGTTCTTAAATTATTGTTTAGATCAATATACGGTTTGAGCCATGCTGACTGATGAAATTGCAATACGCGATGAATTTTAGTTAATTTCAATCCATGCTGTAGACACTGTTTCAAGTTTTGATAATGCATTACATATTTACATTTATCATTTACATTAGCAATTAACATTTTTGTTCGTGATGTGATGTATGGAGATTTCATATTCTCAGGACAAAATGGTAAATCATTATGATCATCATGTAACTCTTTAGGGTACTCAAGATTTACCTCTAAAATATATCCTTTATCATCGTTATCATTAAGAGTGTCAACATGTAAGACAACAATTTCAGGTTGTGTCAGCCAGCGAAAATCTTTCAGTGGTAGATATTGACTCATAGCCCAACCGTATTGGTTATTTGCATCGAGGTAGACAATATACTTTGACTCTTCACAAGGGTTGTAGCTAGGCATGTATTTATTATTCGCTTTAGAGTACCGTCCACTACATTGACTTAATCCACCTCGAATTGATGATTTTATAAAATTGATCATGTCTATATCAGTCATTAATTCTAAATTTACTTTCGTTTTTTTCAACATTGAACTGAAACTTAACCCAGGAGCTGTGAAATACTGACAAGGATCAAGGTCATAAGTTTTCATACAAACATTCCGAAAATTTTCAAAAACATCTGCTAATAACAACACATCTGTCTTCAAATATATGTCTGAAAATTCTCCTAAAGTTTGAATGTGGAACTGTGCCCATACACGTTGTGCATGTAAATATTCCTGATCACTGATATGACTTGTGTTTAAGGAACTGTAAAATGCATTTTTCGGTGGTAAACAACACTCCTCAAGACGTTCCACACAGTTAATATATTCATAAGGGAATATACCCTTTTGACGAATCAAATTAAAATCATCTTCTTTAGGAAAGACACGTTGAATTTCATGAAACTGGTCTGATTTTAAATTACTAGCCAGCTTATCAAGACTACTCGACATAAAGCGGAATGAATCTAAAAATCTCAGTTTAATGGTCTTTTTATTGCTAGTTTTGATGTATTTTGTG
The DNA here is from genome assembly GCA_946902985.2 of Meconema thalassinum. Lineage (NCBI taxonomy): Eukaryota > Metazoa > Arthropoda > Insecta > Orthoptera > Tettigoniidae > Meconema > Meconema thalassinum. The sequence goes on from OX336393.1 coordinate 413,576,248, forward strand.
AACGATATGTATTGTTCCTTATTATTTGCAATAACATCAATTTTCACATCTGAAGCTCCAAATTCTTTAACGATAAAGTGGTTATCGTATTTGCTACCGTTGTGTAGAATGACCGGAATGAATTTACTTACTCTATAATTTAAATTACATTCTTGGTGAGCCGCACCACGATATTTTCCTGTTAAATGGTCATGATCGCGAACCCTGTCTGTATATAAACATTCACCACATATAAAACAATTAGTTTCAGTTTCAAAATTCATTTGCTCTAATGAAGTTAGTGGCTCCATTGGAATGATCGTATTTAAAATAGAGGATATACGGACGGCATCTTTCTCAAGCCTTTCCATAAAAACTTTAGGTGCATCAGGTCCTCTATAGAGCTCAAACTTATTTAAAGAGTCATCATAACTACATTTAATATAATATGCAAAGCTAAAAGGTTCATGAATGTGAGTAGTGTTGGTAAAAGGTTGGGCTGGATTCGATGAACATGTATTAAATGGTTTTAGCAAAGCCTCGAAGTCAGCATATATAACAAATGCTACTCGAAGCTGTTTCTCATAATCCTTAAATTTTAGAATGTTATTTTTAGGAGTCGGTAATATCGTACGAACATGATTACACCCCCATTTTTGATGTTGAGTTAGTTGGTCCTCTTTTCAGAAATATAGCAAACAGCCATCACACATCCACTTTTTACCATTGTGTTTTGAAACCTGATTACTGACAAGTCTACTTAAATGTTTTATCCAACAATAGTGGGCATTTTCACCTTCGGTTATGTATAGTAAATTTACATGAGCATCCTTTTTTTCCTGAGTATAATATAGAGGACCAACTATACTCTTATTTTCAATTTCATAAACATTAATACTTACATTGTTCAGCTCTTCAAAACGTTGAATGTCTTTTATCGCCATAGGAAATTCTATTTCTTTTAAATCTAACACTGAAGAATAGTGAGGATAAGATGATGTTCTCTCCACATGTCCCACTGCTGGATGGAGAGCTGAGGTTACAGCCCATGCAAAACATGCGTCATCATTATTCATAACGTTTACACAAGCATGCTTACGTTTGATCCATCCTGGCAAATCAACGTATGATGATGATGATGCTCGAAGGGGATTATATTTATTCATGTTGGTTTCTAAATAAAGTACTTCAACTAACGCCCAGCCTGACTCCCTTTCCTGGAACTCTTCACTCTTCACAATGATAGCACTTGAAATATTTTGATATATATCACTAATATTAGTTGATTCACTAACAATTACGTTTTTTGTATTAAAAGATTTGATATCCGTAATTTCACCTTCGCTCCCAGTTTTTACATAGAGTCCAAAAAGTTCAAAATTCATTTTAATTGTTTTATGCTCTAATAAAACATTACCTACCAAGCCAAACACAGTAGGTTGAACATTTTTTTAAAAAGATTCAATACTTTGAGTTTTTTCTTCACTATGAAGTCTATAACTAGCAATTCGACTTTTAAATGCACTACCAATTTGTTGAACATTTCCAGAATTTCTTTCATGGCAAGTGTTATTTTTATGTTGAATACTGCGTAAATGTCCATGAATGATTGAAGAAGGTATATCAATATTACATACATTACAATGTGTTATTGAAGGTCCACCATTCTTTTTTCTTTTTGTTGCACAACTATTTTCACAATCTTGAGAACGTTTACGCTTTTGAGCATCACATTCATTTAAAGGTTCCGTGCTAGTTGATGGTTTTACAGATTTCAATTCCTGTTGTTCTCCATGCACTTCAACCATGTGGAATTGATATCGCTTTACAGCATAAAAACCAAGTTCGCAAACTGAACACGAAAATGGTGCTGAACTGACATGCATTAAATTTACATGACGTGCAAGATTTTCTTGTCTGTTAAATGTTGTAGCACAATGACTGCACACAAACATTTTAATGTCATGTTTAACATTTGCGTGTCGTTGAAGGCTGTCAGGTCTTGAGAACTGTTTCTTACAGTCACCACACTTGAACATGGTGATTTCTTTCCAAGATATCTATAAAAGAAAGAAATCATCAATGTTAATAAAAGATAAAACAAAAAGTACAATATAAATAGTTTAATTATATTCCAGTCAATGGTTATAGCAGGGTATTTAAATCGATCTGTGAACTCCTAGCAAGTCTAACTTTATGTAGTTCTAACTGGGGGTTACTATATACCACTGTCACTGACACCTAGCGGTGAACATTGGAACATGATAGAGTGGTAGAAACCAGCGGTCGTCAGTTAAGTGATCTAAGTGTGGCGTCATAGCCAGTCTTAAAACAAGTCTAAACTAGTAGAACATGTCACGTGATAGAAACCAGCGATCACCAGTTAAGTGAGCTAAGTGTGACGTCATAGCCAGTCTTAAAACAAGTCTAAACTTGTAGAACATGTCACGTGATAAAAACCAGCGATCGCCAGTTAAGTGAGCTAAGTGTAATGTCATAGCCAGTCTTAAAACAAGTTTAAACTTGTAAAACAAGTCACATGACAAGGTTAAGTTAGGTAAAGTTAAGTGAACTGAGGTTAAGTCTTTAAATATTCCCTCTGTCACTGACACCTAGCAATGAACATTCAAACTTAATAGAGCGGTAATCAAAATCTAACCTACAAAATTAGCTTTACACACCATGGTCAAGTAGTTCCAACTTTTGACTGTCAAATATACCATTTTCACTAACATGTAGTGGTGAACATTGGAAAATATTACTCTAACTGTTTAAAAGTTATTAGAGGGGGCACTTACCTTTTTATAATTGATCAACTACTGTCACTGAATGAACAGATTGAAGGAATTTGGTAACCTACAGGTACCCAATTACCTGTAAACAAATCAATCAATCAATCAATAAATCAATACATTCCATTCAATAACTTCAACATCAATTAGTAATAAAAGACTACAATCCATTAATAATAAGTACTTACCTTGCAAAATAATTTAATGATTTTCTACCAAAACGGCTTTTTTTTACAACTCTTGAGCAGTAATAGAGCACTGTTCACTCAAAGCGAGTAATATAGACTGACAGTAGGGAGATATATGACACCCCTCTTATATAAACTCTCATCGCTCGTGTCAGCAGTTTTTTGCAGATCATTGCAATTCCTTTCCCAATACAGTTGAGAGTCCAAAGTACACTAGGAACACCTGTGTGGTATCCAATGACTGCTGACTTTGCATGATCATCACCCATTGTCTTAATCAACATATGGGGTTTCAAATTACTGCAGCGTCAGTCATAGCAACAGCAGTGTGCGCTCTCTGGTATGTCAGCAACATGACACCGGAAGGAACACCTGTGTAATATCCAATAACTGCTAACTTTGTATGATCATCATCCATTGTCTTAATGAACACTTGCGGTTTCAAATTACTGCATTGTTAGTCATAGCAACAGATCTGTGCGCTCTCTGTCATGTCTGTAATATGACACAGGAAGTAACAAGACGTCTTACTGTACATGTCATTTCTTAAGTTTTAACATCTTAAGAACATGTATTATTCTCTTTCAACTACACATGACTCGTTAGAACACATCCATCCACCAAGTTAGATCCTTGTATGTTCACATGTATTTCATCACTTTCCTTTCATATCGTTATTCCATTATAGTAGTGGTGAACAACGTCAATTCAACACACACAAAATGTAGTTAGACCCTTTGACATAATTTAAATAAATTCATGGGCTAGTCCGTAGGAACCAGGCCAAAGGGATCAGTCCAAAGGGACAAGGACTCGTCCACAAGGACCTGCCCACAAGGACTCGTCAACAATGACCCGTCCACAGGGACTCGTCAACAAGGACCCGTCAACAATGACTCGTCAAAAATGACCCGTCCACAGGGATCTGTCAACAGGGACCTGTCCACAAGGACTCGTCCACAAGGACCTGTCAACAAGGACCCGTTAGGTTGAGTTAGGTTACACTACAGCCACTATTTTTAAAAAAGCCCGCCGTCTTACCAAACCTGAGTGGACATGTGTAAAAACAAAAAACTAGCATGTTAATTCATAGTGGCTTTCCACCGAACACATGCACTTTATGTAGAACAACGTTTCATTCCATATTAGCATTCAAACTCTCACATGTTGCAATTGGAAAGAGAGATTCTCTAAAAAATTCAATTTCACCCCTTAGTAGGGTAGGTTTTATTTTTGGGGTGGAAATATGTTGTCCATTGGAAAAGGGGTGTTAGCCCGAGTTCAATGACACCTCATTTGTCAAAATCCGACCATAAGTTCGAGAGATATCGCACCACCGCCATCTTGTGAGGTGGGGAGGTGGAGGTGGGATCTGAACTCTCACAAAACCACTACTTTTGTGGGTGTCGCTTTCAAGAACTGTGCTTGGTATATACTTAGAGTATTTTGTAAATGACTCTATTAATATGATGTTTCTGTGCAAGTTTGCAGTGAACGATTTTAGTGTCATTATTCCTTTTATTCTTGCTTCGTTACGGCCAATTAAGGACCTCGTCATGTCAACTGTTTCTTCTGCATTTTAATGTTGACCCAGTACTCTTTCATTCATAATCGATGTTGCACCTTTCTCTCCGCCATCCACGGCTTCCCGGGTTTTAGTTTCGGCTTAGGTTAAAAACTCCGATGTTCTTGAAGTGTGTCCCTAAGTGGGCCACGCTCCTGGATATCTTCACACATTATCCCAATCTTCAACATATCTTTCTCTAATTCACTGAATCAGGCCCCCTTTGTCTTTTTCTTGGAGAAAAGCCAAAATGTCATTCGGGTTATAGCCTAAGCTCATAGAAAGAAATCCTCCTTTTCCTCATCACGTCAGTTATTTTCTCTACGTGTGTCTAAGCTACAGTACCTGGTGTAGATCCTTTGAGATGAAGCCTTCAGGCAATCTACTCTCCAGTTTCAACGCTATATTGGGTAGTAAGTAACGGAGATCTAGTTAATTTTTTCCTTTGACTATCAAATATGTTACTAAGGAAGCAAACTAATCAGTGATGGACGAAGCAAAGGGGATATAAAAAGTAGGTTAGCACAGGCAAGGAAGGCATTTCTACAGAAAAGGAATCTGTTGACATCGAATATAGACTTAGGTATTAGGAAGTCATTTTTGAAGTCATTTGTCTGGAGTGTCGCGCTCTATGGGAGTGAAACTTGGACTGTTGGAACAGCTGAAAAGAGGAGAATTGGGAGTGTGTGTATGTTTGTGGAATTCGAATGATTACCGGTGTTATTGTGTTGGCTATAGTAGTGTTGGTTTGTTGGTTCCTCAGTTTGGGGGCTGCGACAACGCGGGTATGTAGCCCCGTGTACTTTGGGTGTGTGTAGAATCTGTCTGATAACCGGTGTTAATTGTGATGGCTGTATTAGTGTGTGTTATCTGTTTTAGTTCAAATAAGGACTGCAGACAATAATTTCAAGTAGTTCCTACTTTTGCTACCAAATGCTACCGTCCACGACACCTAGCTTGCGGACTTGGCTATTCGATGGCATCGCAGTCAGCACCTGCCGGCGAGCTTTGGAACAAATAGAGAGTTATCAATTCCAACCTACAAATTTTGGCTTCACACAAGTGTAGTTAGTGGAAGGTTCTCTTTCATGCCATAAATCTATGACATGGGACCGCTGGCTGTACATCACCTCCGAAGGAAGGCGTGTACTTCTAATTGAGATGAGGATCTAGGAAGGAGGCGACCGTGGCCTTAATTTAGGCACCATCCCGGCAGGTGAGAGCCTTCCGCGGTGCCACGCTGCTAGTCTAAAGAGAAGACAGTTCCCACCTGTTTTTCCAGCACAAATGCCACCCAGATTTGAACTCAGCCTGTAGTCTAACATCTAATAGTATCACCTATGGAACATCTGTTCCATTGCCGCTTATCTCTTCAATAGGCTATTTCTTTTCAGGCTGCGTTTCTTTCAAAGGAGAATGTTAAAAGAGCGAACGGACTGCACTATTTACTGACCCTGAAAAGAGGCAAGTCTTCATAGATTACTGAGACGCGCTGACCCATTTTCTTCGCAACGAACCTCGCAGTCATGAAATTATCACACATATCTGTGTAAATAAGGAGACCTTCTCTTCAGATTACAAGACCTTGGGATGTGCATGTTGCATGTGGATGCGGCTTTCTCCCATCGTGTTCCTATTACTAGACGCATGCTGGTGTTGTTTCATTACAGGGACTTGGACATTTAGGCCGGTGTACCTTGGATGTGTGTATATCTCTACTTACTTAGTATAAAACAAAGTCCCCGAATCTTGGATGTCACGGGTAATCTTGAAAACCACTGGATGGATTTTGATGCGGTTTTTACCATTCTGTAAAGGATATCTCGAGGAAGGTTTCTGTTGAAAATATTTATGATCAAAGGTAGCCAAGCAGTAACGATTTCAGTGAATAAGTCGAAAAACGAAACCTGGCATCCGTGCACTTTTTAAGCATACGCTGGGCACACCGTTTAAAATATCAATATACTATATGTGAAAGAATTGTTCAGCATGAAAAGTTCTTCAAAAGTCAGTGAGAGCATATCTCTATCTTCAATAATCGCCCAATATAAGTGTTGTTCGATTGGACGGAAGGGAGATTTGTGTTTCATGCACCTCGCCATTTTTAAACTACGTCTGACAAGAATTCGTTGCACATTCATCTCCATGATATTATGGGCATATGACCTCGTAGTTCCGACCCTTAAAACAATAATAACTAACTAACATATCCATGATAGTATAATTAATAGTCCAATCAGTGATTTTGACTAATCATGCCAAGACGTAAAACGGATATTGACATCGAAAGGAAAAGCGCTTATCACATAACGCATTCATAACTGTTCCCAGGTGAAGCTAGTGTTGCTAGTAAATTATATACAACCTTTGTCAGAAAAGTTCCAGGACAGAGGTTGGCGGAGAGAAATTGCACTTACCAAGTAATGCTTGTCTCAAACGTTTCAAGACTTCGATGAAAAGAGTTTTGTTCACTGTTTTACCTGGATTCGACGTCGCTGCCCCGATTTGTGGCATCCCCGGGACTGGTTCTTACAGCTTGACAATGCAAGACCCCATACTGCTTTTATATGTTATCGAGTATCTGGCCAGACATGCTATCATTGGATAGCATACTGAGCTTCTATGCTCAAGATCGCGGGTTCAATCCCGGCCGATGTCGCCGGATTTTTAAGAGCGTTCAACATCTCTCAATTTGCCTTCCTTCGGAGGGGAAGTAAAGCCGGCGCGGCGGTCCCATGTCATAGATTTATGGCATGTAAATGAACCTTCCACTAATTGCACTTGTGTGAAGCTAGATTTGACTAACGCTCTTAGGTTCCAACGTTCGTCGCCAGGAGCTGACTGCGGTGGCATCTAGTAACCAAGTTCAGAACTAGTTGTCGTTGACGGTGGCGTTTGGTAGCAAAAGTAGGAAGAACTTGCAAATTGAATGTCTGCAGTCCTTACTTGACAGATAACACACACTAATACAGCCATCACAATTAACACCGGTTATCAGATAGGTTCTACACACACCCTAAATAGCCTATACGGAGCTACATGACCGCGTTGTCGCAGCCCTAAACTGAGGATCCAACCCAACCAACCGATATTATAGCGAAATTCGTAGGGAACAACAAGCTTGAAAAGTTGTTATTAGTGTGTGAGGAGAAAGATACGCTAAACATCGGAGTACGAAGTAAGCAAGGTACGTTGACAGAAATACGAAAAGAAGGGCCTGGAACCAGAAAATGAAAGCAATGCATGACTCAGAGTGGAGGCCATTGTTGCCAAATCACGCCCGAGCCCCTAGGGGGACAAAACACCGATTCTGCCAATTACATCTGCTGAGATTAAGTAATTATGTAGTTTGTCTTTAAACATGAAAATAATATGAAAGGAGGCTAACATTATGCTCGATAATGGTAAGAGAAACAAATTGCCTTTACAGACATAATTTGTATAGCCTAGCTCAAAACCGATTATATAGTTCTACATTTTATAGCGAGGAAATAAGTATGGTTCAGAGAGTTCTTTAAAGAATGCAAATTGCCGCGAGTGTAACATCAACACCTGCTGTTAGGTTGGTAAACAATTACTTAGCGGCGCGAGGAAGACCAAACTGGTGCTGACCTTTAGTCCAATCTCCTGTAATAATCCGTTATTAGGCTGTCCTGGTATCTCAGTCCTAAGGGCGTGTATTCTAACAACCGAACACGTTTCAAGGTCTTTAGACCAGGAAGCTGGGCAATCATCGCTGTGCCGATGGCGGGGGTGATCAAAGTAAGAAGAGATGCTACACTTCTGACTACAAAGATCAGATTTCGATGCTCCATGGTGACAATGATTTAACTTAATCGTGTCAGAGAACATACATCATAAAACAAGAAGTTCTGTGACGAACTAAAGAGCTTAGGCTACTTTCCTTAAAATCTAAGATTCATCCCAATGATTAATCTATATGGACCTATCTAGAATAATTACGAAATTAAATTAGTAATATCGAAATTTGTAATTACAGTAGTTTGAAATATACTTGAAATAATGTAGCCTAATAGAGCACTACAGTTGGCAGCCCTAGTGACTGAATATATTCTTGGTTCCATCTCTTAAGGCACAGAATACAAAATTTTGTTGATGTCCAATGGATTGCATGGACGTTACGTGCAGTTAGACATTGGATTTATCAGCGTGCGTAAAATCATGTTGGCAACAATGTCATGCATGAGTTGGTCAGATATAATCTAAAATATTATGATCTATTGTTATGCCAATTTGGGATGAAATCCATTTGTTGGTATAGAATTTACTGGTATTTTATAATTGGACGTATCAGCAGGCATAGAATCATGCTGGCAGCACTGACGTATATTAGTTACTCTAAATTAATCTAGAATGTCAGGAACTAGACGTGCGCAAAGTTTAGAGCTGTTGGCTTGCATACTTTCCGATGTATTGATATTAGGGTAAAAAATAGAGACAGCATTTATTAACAGTTGGCAGCCCTGTTTGCTCTTAAGAATACGCATAGTCATATCTGTTATGGTACACATAGCACATACGAAATACGGTTGAAATCCAATTAATAGTATAGAAGATACATGTCCTTAAAATTGGTCCTATCAGCAGGTTTAGAATCAAGTTGGTAGCACTGACATACATTAGTTACTTCAAATTAATCTAGAATGAAAGCTACTATACGTGTGCAATGTTTAAAGCTGTTGGCTCGCATACTTTCTGATATATTGGTATTTGGATAAAATAAAATAGAGAGAGCATTTATTAACAGTTGGCAGCCCTGGTGGTTCTTAAGAATATGCTCAGTCATATCTGTTTATGTACACATAGTACATTCGAAATTTGGTTGAAATCCATTGTTAGTAAAGAAGTTACATGCATTTAAATGTTGGACCTATCAGCCTACTTAGAATATTGTTGGCAACCCTGACATGTATGGCCTCCTGGAAATTAAACTGAAAAAAAAATATTATCTATATGTGTGCCAAATTTGGAATAGTTATCATGTATGCCTTCCAAGATATCCAACATGGAGCTCAAATTTCAATTGCGTTTTTTTTCAGCAGTTGGTAGCACAGACATCATTTTCATGTATGGCATTAAGATGTTCCGGTATAGATCTTTACTCATACCAAGTATGGTTTCGATTGCTGCAGCCGTTTAGGAGTTGATAGGGGGACACACACACACACAGACAGAAAGACAGACAGACAGACAGACACACATTTTCCCGGAACGATCTCATAAGTCTACTTTTTCCCCATTTTTGCAAAATAAGAAAAGTAGGCTAATTACATTTGGTACTATAAGAAAACCATGAAATCCCTGTATACATTGCATAATAAATTGATTATATTATACACGCACTGATACTCAAATCAAATACTGAAACCAGAATGTTGCCAGCTCGCAAGCTTCAAGAGTTCCGTCCATCAGATTCCGTGGAGAACATGTGATGGGACACAACCCGCAAACGAGGAGCTGACTCATAGTCTGCTTCTCACCACACTCACACAAAGTCGAGTCACCGGCAAATCACCACTTTTTCAAATTCGTCTTCGACCTCCCCACTCCTGAGCGCAGCCTGTTGAGGGTCTTCCACGTTGACCAGGTTACTTCGTGTCCAGCGGGCAGGAGTTCAGATGGTAGCGTCCATCCTGCAGAGACGTTAGATCTGGAGCGCCAAGAGAGCAATCTAAATACCGAAGGAGAGACTTTCAAATTTTCAGTGGCGTGAAGAAAATTCTTCGTGATTTGAGTCTTTGAGCTGCAGGTAAGTAACCATACAAAGGATGGGTCTGTTGGGTCAAAGCTATAGATTTCTCTAATCTGGCTGCCGATTCACGGCGGATATCTGGAGGTGAGATACCCGTCAGATAGTAGATTTTATCAAGCGGCGTAGATCTGAGACAACCTGTAATAAGTCTGCAGGTCTCATTTAATGCAATGTCTACCTGCTTAGCGTGGTAAGATCTGTACCAGACAGGATTAGCATTCTCAGCTAGGTCCGGACCTAATGCCTTCTTTTAGAGAAAGGGGAGGGGAATGTAGAATAGCATAGGTTGATGAGCTATGTCTGGTATATCTACGACAACTTCGATATGTTGCCTATTTGAATATATTGGTTTGTTACATTCGTATTTAATTTTCACATGTGAAATAATTTTAATTACTACTTAACCCTTTATAAGATAGAGGTCTCTATATTAACCACCTGTCAAAAGGAGAGTTTATGCTTTCAAAGATGCTGATAGTTGAATTTTTAAGCCAAATTTTGCAGAATTTTCATGCCGAAGTGCTGGTATTTCTAAAAATCAAATAATACGTATCTACTTGACGTAATGTGTTGGAGAAAATTTAAAAAAAAATGAAACTAAAAACATTACCAATTAAAGTGTAAAAATAGAATTATACGACATTCAATTGCAACTAAGTAATTTCTGGCACGCAGCCCAATGGGACAGTTTCACCGAACACCTACATGACACCATCAAAATCAGAGCAACGAGGAAGCATGAAAAAAGTCGACCGCACAGCGAGTTCAAGTGAGCACGGAAACTGCGAATAGCTGTAGTACGGAAGACAATCAGATAAGTAGTTAGCCTAAAATTTTATAGTTTAACCATAGTTTACAACCATATAATCTCTCTAAAGTACAATCTCCGGATAGCCATCACCATTTAGCATTTCACCTAACATATATACTGCGTTTAGCATACACTGACAGTTGCAGTACCAATACTGCAACTAAATAATTGTACATAATGTAAATATTTTCACCTGTATTTCAAACATAGATTTTATAGCCTAAGTGTATTGGATCTGATGATGATCGCTTGACGATCGAAACTGGTCATCCTAGTGTTTTATTAATCTCATGTAATTTATTTCAGGATTAGGGCATAACCCATCTCTTTTGGGTACATTCGTGTTGACCGACTGAAAAGCACTAAACTCTTGTTTACTAAGGCAACACTGAAAATATGGCTTCAAACACCACAATAAAAATAGAATATAAATAAAGAAATAAAAAACATAAAATAAAATTAAAACTATAAAAGAAATTTGAAAATTAAATTAATAAAGAAAACTATAAAAGAATTATGAAATAATTGTAAAATCAATTCGAAATTAATTAATTAATTAATTAATTCAATAAGAATATCAAAATTAAATCTATAAGAACATAAATTGAAAATTAAAAATAAATATATATAATCATTAAAATTATAGAAACAAATAATAACATTAGCCTATTAATAATTATAAAAATAAATTAAAATGTAAGAACACAAGAAGTTCCGTGACGAACTAAAGAGCCTACTTTTCTTAAAATGTAAGATTCATGCCAATGATTAATCGATATGGATCTATCTAGAATAATGACGAAATTAAGTAGGTAATATCGAAATTTCTAATTAGTTCGAAATACTGTATACCTGGCATAATGTAGCCTAATAGAGCACTACAGTTGGCAGCCCTGGTGACTGAATATATTCTTAGTTCCATCTCTTAAGGTACAGAATACAAAATTTGGTTGGAGTCCAATGGATAGCATGGACGTTACATGCAGTTAAACATTGGATCTAACAGCGCGCGTAAAATCATGTTGGCAACAGTGTCATGCATGTATTGGTCAGAAATAATCTGAAATAATATGATCTATTGTTGTGCCAATTTTGAATGAAATCCATTAGTTAGTATAGAAGTTACATGCATTTTAAAATTGGACCTATCAGCAGGCTTATAATCATGTTGGCAGCACTGGCGTAGGCCTATATTAGTTACTCCAAAGTAATCTAGAATGCCAGGTACTATACGTGTGCAAAGTTTAGAGCTATTGGCTTGCATTCTTTCTGATATATTGATATTAGGGAAACGCTGTTGTGGTACACATAGCACATACGAAATTTGGTTGAAATCCAAATGATAGAATGGAAGTTACATGTATTTAAAGTTGGACCTCACAGCAGGCTTAGAATCATGTTGGTAGCACTCCAAATTAATATAGAATGTCATGTACTATACGTGTGCATAGTTTAAAGCTGTCGGCTTGCATACTTTCTCATATATATTGGTATTTGGATAAAATAAATTAAGAGCATTTTTTAACAGTTGGCAGCACTGGTGGTTCATAAGAATACGTTCAGTCATATCTGCTTATGTACACATACAACATACGAAATTTGGTTGAATTCCAATTGATAGTGTAGAAGTTATATGCATTTAAATATTGGACATATCAGTAGGCTTATAATCATTTTGGCAACACTGCCATGTATGGCCTTCTGGAAATTAAACTGCAATATTAGTATCTATATGTGTGCCGATTTTGAAATAGCTTCCATTCATACCTTCCAAGATATCCAACATGGAGCTCAAATTTCAATTGCGATTTTTCAGCAGTTGGTAGCACTGACATCATTTTCAAATATGGCCGTGAGATATTCAGGTATCGATCTTTACTCCTACCAAATTTTATTTCGATTGCTCCAGCCGTTTAGGAGTTGATAGGGGGGGGGGGACACACACAGCCAGCCAGACAGACAGAAGGACAGACAGACAGACAGATAGACAGACAGACACACATTTTCCCGGATCGATCTCATAAGACTACTTTTTCCTCATTTTTGCAAAATGTGAAAAGTAGGCTAAAAATAGATTTTCCCTATATAGGGTTATAGAATATAACTCAAAATTCGAAATCTAGTTGGGTCCTTTACCAAGATGACTTAAGGAGGCGCTAACTTAGCTGGAAGAAATCAATTCGCTCATTTTTGATATTTTGGATTGTCAGCATATTGAAATATCAGAGGAAGTTTGTTTGAAGCTAAAATATTAATCTATTTCCGAGAAAAGAGTTAGTGAAGTTTGTCATTATTGGCAAACATCTGTCATTTATTTATTAATCTATTTGCAGACATTTCTTTGACTGGCATTTCTTACAACTTTTTTCCAAAATTGCATTTATACTTTTTACGGCTTAATTCACTAAGTATGTTTGCAAGGCGCTGAAATTGCTTCAAATGTTAATGATTTTTATTATGTCACAAGCTGTACCCGGCATGCGTTGCAGTGCCAATCAAAGAAAGTGTTGGCGTTGAAATTCTGTTTCTTGAAGTGCTTTTGGATACACAACATGTTAACTGCCTCTAAGCTATCATAAAATGGATTTTCTAATTTAGAACCATTCGAGGGAGCGTGCACAACAACTTTCAAAAAGTTTCATCGCTGTCACTCATATGTTGAATCTAATCGTACGCTACCTATTGTGAAATGGATTTACTAAGTCGAAACCCTTCCCTGGCGTCTACACAAATACTCATCAATGATTCATCGCAATCGGATGAATGGTATATGCACGTATAGGGTTTTTTGTTTAAACGATTCGTGCGCTGTCACTCATTTGTTGAATCTACTCGTGCGCTACCTATTGAGAAATGTATTACTAAGTCGAAGCCCTTCCCTGGCGTGTACACAATAGCTCATCAAGGTTTCATCGCAATCGAAGAATGTTATATGAACGCAATAGGGAATTTTGTTGAAACGCTTCGCGCGTCGTCACCCATTTGTTGCATCTACTCTTGCGCTACTTATTGTGAAATGGATTTACTAAGTCCCCTTCCCTGGCGGGTACAAAATAACTGATCAATGTTTCATCGCAATCGGATGAATAGTATATGAACGCATACCTGATTTTGTTTAAACGATTCGCACTCCGTCACTCATTTGTTGAATCTACTCGTGCGCTACCTACTGTAAAATGTATTTACTAAGTTAGAAACCGTCACGTAAGTGTCCACAACATCTCACCCAAGTTTCATCGCTATCGTCGTTCATTTGTCGAATCTACTCGTGTGCTACCTACTGTGAAATGTATTTACTAAGCCAGAAACCTTCCTTGGAGTGTCAACCATATTTCACCCAAGTTTCACCGCTAACGGCAGAATGGTATATGACCTTATACGGGACTTTGTTGAAACGCTTCGCGCGTCGTCCCTCATTTGTTGAATCAACTTGTGCGCTGCATATTGTATAGGGGATTTACTAAGCCAGAAATTTTCCATGACGTGTACACAACATCTCACCCAAGTTTCATAGGTACGGACGAATGGTAAATGTATGCATACGGGACTTGGTTGAAACGCTTCGCGTGTCGTCGCTCATTTGTTGATTCTACTCTTGCGCTACATATTGTAATATGGATGTACTCAGTCAGAAACCTTCCCTGGAGTGTACACAACATCTCACCCAAGTTTCATCGCAATCGGATGAATGGTATGTGAACGTATACGGGACGTTGTCGAAACGCTTCGCGCGTAGTCACTCATTTGTTGAACATAAACGTGCGCTTCGTATTGTAAAATGGATTTACTTAGCCAGAAACCTTTCCTGGAGTGTACACAACAATTCACCAAACATTTATCACTATCAGACGAATGGTATATGACTTTATACGGGACTTTGTTGAAACGCTTCGCGTGTCATCGCTCATTTGTTGAATCTACTGGTGCGCTACCTATTGTAAAATGTATGTACTAAGCCAGAAACCTTCCCTGGAGTGTACACAGCATCTCACCCAAGTTTCATCGCTATCGGATGAATGGTATATGAAATTAAATGGGACTTTGTTGAAACGCTTCGCGCGCCGTTGCTCATTTGTTGATTCTACTCGTGCTCTACCTATTTTTAAAGGGATTTACTAAGCTAGAAACCTTCCCTGGAGTGCACACAAAATCTCAGCCTAGTTTCATCGCTATCGGACGAATGGTATATGAACGCAAACGTGACTTTGTTGAAATGCTTCGCGCGTCGTAGCTCATTTGTTGAATCTAATCGTGCGCTACCTATTGTAAAGTGGATGTACTAAGCCAGAAAATTTCCCTGCAGTGTACACAACATTTTACGCAAGTTTCATAGCTATCGGACGAATGGTATATGAATGCATTCGGGACTTTGTTGAAATGCTTCGCGCATCGTCGCTCATTTGTTGAATCTACGCGTGCGCTACCTATTGTGAAATGGATTTACTAAGTCAGAAACCTTCCTTGGAGTGTACTCAACATCTCACCCAAGTTTCATCGCTATCGGACGAATGGTATATGAATGCATACGGGACTTTGTTGAAATGCTTCGCGCATCGTCGCTCATTTGTTGAATCTACGCGTGCGCTACCTATTGTAAAATGGATTTACTAAGTCAGAAACCTTCCTTGGAGTGTACTCAACATCTCACCCAAGTTTCATCGCAATCGGACGAATGGTATATGAACACATACGGGACTTTGTTGAAATGCTTCGCGCATCGTCGCTCATTTGTTGAATCTACGCGTGCGCTACCTATTGTAAAATGGATTTACTAAGTCAGAAACCTTCCTTGGAGTGTACTCAACATCTCACCCAAGTTTCATCGCTATCGGACGAATGGTATATGAACACATACGGGACTTTGTTGAAATGCTTCGCGCATCGTCGCTCATTTGTTGAATCTACGCGTGCACTACCTACTGTAAAATGGATTTACTAAGTCAGAAACCATCCTTGGAGTGTACTCAACATCTCACCCAAGTTTCATCGCAATCGGACGAATGGTATATGAACACATACGGGACTTTGTTGAAATGCTTCGCGCATCGTCGCTCATTTGTTGAATCTACGCGTGCGCTACCTATTGTAAAATGGATTTACAAAGTCAGAAACCTTCCTTGGAGTGTACTCAATATCTCACCCAAGTTTCATCGCTATCGAACGAATGGTATATGAACACATACGGAACTTTGTTGAAATGCTTCGCGCATCGTCGCTCATTTGTTGAATCTACGCGTGCGCTACCTATTGTAAAATGGATTTACTAAGTCAGAAACCATCCTTGGAGTGTACTCAACATCTCACCCAAGTTTCATCGCAATCGGACGAATGGTATATGAACACATACGGGACTTTGTTGAAATGCTTCGCGCATCGTCGCTCATTTGTTGAATCTACGCGTGCGCTACCTATTGTAAAATGGATTTACTAAGTCAGAAACCTTCCTTGGAGTGTACTCAACATCTCACCCAAGTTTCATCGCAATCGGACGAATGGTATATGAACACATACGGGACTTTGTTGAAATGCTTCGCGCATCGTCGCTCATTTGTTGAATCTACGCCTGCGCTACCTATTGTAAAATGGATTTACTAAGTCAGAAACCTTCCTTGGAGTGTACTCAACATCTCACCCAAGTTTCATCGCAATCGGACGAATGGTATAAGAACACATACGGGACTTTGTTGAAATGCTTCGCGCATCGTCGCTCATTTGTTGAATCTACGCGTGCGCTACCTATTGTAAAATGGATTTACTAAGTCAGAAACCTTCCTTGGAGTGTACTCAACATCTCACCCAAGTTTCATCGCAATCGGAAGAATGGTATATGAACGCATAGGAGACATACACACCCACAGACAAACTATCACGTAAGATTGATTTTTATTATATACTAGATGCCACCTCAATCAGCAACTCGCAACGAACGTTGGAACTTCCCCTCCGAAGGAAAGCAAACTCTGGTTTTTTAGCGCTCTTAGTAAATCCGACGACTTCAGCCGGGTTTGAACCCGCGACCTTGGGCATGGAAGTTCAGCATGCTACCAGTTCCAATACCGAAGTCGCTTCCCACTGACATATGAAAACTGAATGTGATCTCGTGCAGTGGCGTTGTCATAGCAACTGCTGATGGTCATCCCTTATCAATTAAAAGTAAAGTTGTCATGGCAACCTCTCTTGGCACTTGGCATTTTCTTATAATTTAAATCATTTTGTTCTCCCCGTGGCGTAATGGTGGGTCATATCAAAAATTCTTTCAGACAAAAGTTTTAGGTAATTACCAGCTGGACCCGGCATGCGTTGCAATGCCAATCAAAGAAAGTGTTGGCGTTGAAATTCTGTTTCTTGAAGTGCTTTTGGATACACAACATGTTAACTGCCTCTAAGCTATCGTAAAATGGATTTTCTAATTAAGAACCATTCGTGGAAGCGTGCACAACAACTTTCAAAAGTTTCATCGCTGTCACTCATTTGTTGAATCTACTCGTACGCTACCTGTTGTGAAATGGATTTACTAAGTCGAAACCCTTCCCTGGCGTGTACACAATAACTCATCAATGATTCATCGCAATCGGATGAATTGTATATGCACGTATACGGGGTTTTGTTCAAACGATTCGTGCGCTGTCACTCATTTGTTGAATCTACTCGTGCGCTACCTATTGAGAAATGTATTACTAAGTCGAAGCCCTTCCCTGGCGTGTACACAATAACTCATCAAGGTTTCATCGCAATCGAAGAATGTTATATGAATGCAATAGGGGATTTTGTTGAAACGCTTCGCGCGTCGTCACCCATTTGTTGCATCTACTCTTGCGCTACTTATTGTGAAATGGATTTACTAAGTCCCCTTCCCTGGCGGGTACACAATAACTGATCAATGTTTCATCGCAATCGGATGAATAGTATATGAACGCATACCTGATTTTGTTTAAACGATTCGCACTCCGTCACTCATTTGTTGAATCTACTCGTGCGCTACCTACTGTAAAATGTATTTACTAAGTTAGAAACCGTCACGTAAGTGTCCACAACATCTCACCCAAGTTTCATCGCTATCGTCGTTCATTTGTCGAATCTACTCGTGTGCTACCTACTGTGAAATGTATTTACTAACCCAGAATCCTTCCTTGGAGTGTCAACCATATTTCACCCAAGTTTCACCGCTAACGGCAGAATGGTATATGACCTTATACGGGACTTTGTTGAAACGCTTCGCGCGTCGTCCCTCATTTGTTGAATCAAATTGTGCGCTGCATATTGTATAGGGGATTTACTAAGCCAGAAATTTTCCATGACGTGTACACAACATCTCACCCAAGTTTCATAGGTACGGACGAATGGTACATGTATGCATACGGGACTTGGTTGAAACGCTTCGCGTGTCGTCGCTCATTTGTTGATTCTACTCTTGCGCTACATATTGTAATATGGATGTACTCAGCCAGAAACCTTCCCTGGAGTGTACACAACATCTCACCCAAGTTTCATCGCAATCGGATGAATGGTATGTGAACGTATACGGGACGTTGTCCAAACGCTTCGCGCGTAGTCACTCATTTGTTGAACATAATCGTGCGCTTCGTATTGTAAAATGGATTTACTTGGCCAGAAACCTTTCCTGGAGTGTACACAACAATTCACCAAACATTTATCACTATCAGACGAATGGTATATGACTTTATACGGGACTTTGTTGAAACGCTTCGCGTGTCATCGCTCATTTGTTGAATCTACTGGTGCGCTACCTATTGTAAAATGTATGTACTAAGCCAGAAACCTTCCCTGGAGTGTACACAGCATCTCACCCAAGTTTCATCGCTATCGGATGAATGGTATATGAAATTAAATGGGACTTTGTTGAAACGCTTCGCGCGCCGTTGCTCATTTGTTGATTCTACTCGTGCTCTACCTATTTTTAAAGGGATTTACTAAGCTAGAAACCTTCCCTGGAGTGCACACAAAATCTCAGCCTAGTTTCATCGCTATCGGACAAATGGTATATGAACGCAAACGTGACTTTGTTGAAATGCTTCGCGCGTCGTAGCTCATTTGTTGAATCTAATCGTGCGCTGCCTATTGTAAAGTGGATGTACTAAGCCAGAAAATTTCCCTGCAGTGTACACAACATTTTACGCAAGTTTCATATCTATCGGACGAATGGTATATGAATGCATTCGGGACTTTGTTGAAATGCTTCGCGCATCGTCGCTCATTTGTTGAATCTACGCGTGCGCTACCTATTGTAAAATGGATTTACTAAGTCAGAAACCTTCCTTGGAGTGTACTCAACATCTCACCCATGTTTCATCGCTATCGAACGAATGGTATATGAATGCATACGGGACTTTGTTGAAATGCTTCGCGCATCGTCGCTCATTTGTTGAATCTACGCGTGCGCTACCTATTGTAAAATGGATTTACTAAGTCAGAAACCTTCCTTGGAGTGTACTCAACATCTCACCCAAGTTTCATCGCAATCGGACGAATGGTATATGAACACATACGGGACTTTGTTGAAATGCTTCGCGCATCGTCGCTCATTTGTTGAATCTACGCGCGCGCTACCTATTGTAAAATGGATTTACTAAGTCAGAAACCTTCCTTGGAGTGTACTCAACATCTCACCCAAGTTTCATCGCTATCGGACGAATGGTATATGAACACATACGGGACTTTGTTGAAATGCTTCGCGCATCGTCGCTCATTTGTTGAATCTACGCGTGCGCTACCTATTGTAAAATGGATTTACTAAGTCAAAAACCATCCCTGGAGTGTACTCAACATCTCACCCAAGTTTCATCGCAATCGGACGAATGGTATATGAACACATACGGGACTTTGTTGAAATGCATCGCGCATCGTCGCTCATTTGTTGAATCTACGCGTGCGCTACCTATTGTAAAATGGATTTACTAAGTCAGAAACCTTCCTTGGAGTGTACTCAACATCTCACCCAAGTTTCATCGCTATCGGACGAATGGTATATGAACACATACGGGACTTTGTTGAAATGCTTCGCGCATCGTCGCTCATTTGTTGAATCTACGCGTGCGCTACCTATTGTAAAATGGATTTACTAAGTCAGAAACCATCCTTGGAGTGTACTCAACATCTCACCCAAGTTTCATCGCAATCGGACGAATGGTATATGAACACATACGGGACTTCGTTGAAATGCTTCGCGCATCGTCGCTCATTTGTTGAATCTACGCGTGCGCTACCTATTGTAAAGTGGATTTACTAAGTCAGAAACCTTCCTTGGAGTGTACTCAACATCTCACCCAAGTTTCATCGCAATCGGACGAATGGTATATGAACGCATAGGAGACATACACACCCACAGACAAACTATCACGTTACATTGATGAGTGAGTGTATATTTGTGTATTTTTATGCCTATAAGTGATTTCAGTGCTTTTTGACATGACGTCATCCATAAATGTAAATTAGTGGCTGGCTTGGGCCGATAACCTAGATGTTAGGCCCCTTAAAACAACAATTATCATCATCATCAAATTAGTGGCTGATGAAGGATTGAAAATAGTCCGAAACAAGTACCACGATTAAGCGTTAAATAACGCAATTTAAAGTATTGATTTGACGGAAAAGTTGTATTCATTTTACAGACTATAATTAAAATGTTAAACCAAGTGTCTTAATTATATTTTCTTGTGAAAAACTCAAAGTAAAAAACATTTTTTTTAGAATTGCAGAGATGGAGCAGCCTTGCTAATGCCACACGTTTTGTTTTGATTACTTCACTACTTTTCGTGTGGATTTAGTTAGTTAGTTAGTTATTGTTGTTTTACGGGGCGGAACTACTAGGTCATCTGCCCCTAAACGTGTGGATTTAGAGCAGAGGGATGTGGAGTTTTTTTTACTGATGATCCGCTCGTGATTATTCAAAAGATTCGTCAACTATGGATTGAAATGATCTGACCTAGAGGGTATATTCCAAAGACAATGAGAAAAAGATAATGGACCCAGCTCAGGTATCCCTCGAAATACCCAATTCTGAAAATTTCTGGTCGCAATTCCTGATGGGAAAAGGTGTAAGTCCACGGGGGAGAAAACATTGCTAAGTAGGATAATAAGAGAAAATAAAAGTTGGTCTATAAAATGATTATGAATAAGAAATTATGACTGATTTAGATTTTTAGCCTACTTTTCACATTTTGCAAAAATTAGGAAAAAGTAGACTTATGAGATCGGGCAAATGTGTGTCTGTCTGTCTGTCTGTCTGTCTGTCTGTCTGGCTGTGTGTGTGTCCCCCCTTATCAACTCCTAAACGGCTGCAGCAATCGAAACAAAATTTGGTAGGAGTAAAGATCTATACCTGAATATCTCACGGCCATATTTGAAAATGATGTCAGTGCTACCAACTGCTAAAAAATCGCTATTGAAATTTGAGCTCCATGTTGGATATCTTGGAAAGTATGAATGGGAGCTATTTCAAAATTGGAACACGTACAGATCATAATATTTCAGTTTAATTTCCAGGAGGTCAAACATGGCAGTGTTGCCAAAATGGTTATAAGCCTCCTGATAGGTCCAATTTTAAATGCATATAACTTCTACACTATCAAGCGGAATTCAACCAAATTTCGTATGTTGTATGTGTACATAACCAGATATGACTGAGCGTATTCTTAAGACCTACCAGGGCTGCCAACTGTTAATAAATGCTCCTAATTTATTTTATCCAAATACCAATATAACAGAAAGTATGCAAGCCGACAGCTTTAAACTATGCACACGTATAGTACCTGACATTCTATATTAATTTGGAGTAACTTATATACGTCAGTGCTACCAACATGATTCTAAGCCTGCTGACAGGTCCAACTTTAAATACATGTAACTTCCATACTATCATTTGGATTTCAACCAAATTTCGTATGTGCTATGTGTACCATAACAGATATGACTATGCGTATTCTAAGGAGCAACCAGGGCTGCCAACTGTTAATATGTGCTGTCCCTATTTTTGTTACCCTAATATCAATATATCAGAAAGTATGCAAGCCAATAGGTCTAAACTTTGCACACGTATAGTACATGGCATTCTAGACGAATTTGGAGTAACTAATATACGTCAGTGCTGCCAACATGATTCTAAGCCTGCGGATAGGTCCAATTTTAAAATGCATGTAACTTCTATACTAACTAATGGATTTCATTCAAAATTGGCACAACAATAGATCATATTATTTCAGATTATTTCTGACCAAAACATGCATGACATTGTTGCCAACATGATTTTACGCGCGCTGTTAGATCCAATGTTTAACTGCATGTAACGTCCATGCTATCCAGTGGACTTCAACCAAATTTTGTATTTAGTACCGTAAGAGACGGAACTAAGAATATATTCAGTCATCAGGGCTGCCAACTGTAGTGCTCTATTAGGATACATTATGCCAGGTATACAGTATTTCGAACTAATTGGAAATTTCGATATTAGCAACTTAATTTCGTCATTATTCTAGATAGGTTCATATTCTGTAGAATAATCATTGGCATGAAAAGTAGGCTGTATAGTTCTTCACGGAACTTCTTGTTTTATTTGATTCTAATAATTTGCACGCCACTGTATCTCAGAAACTATTGCATCGATCTATTTGAAGTTTTCACAGTATCTTTATACGCATATGTGCAATAATCTGATCTAGAATAATGGCTTCAGTATTTATGCTTTGCTTCAAAAACAAAGCTCTTTTTAAACTCATCAAAGAAAAATGACAAACAATAAGTTTGAAGAACAAGAATCATGATTCTAAGTTGGATTGCAGCCATGAAATCTTCTCCAAGTGTATTTAGTTTCAAATCTTTAACTTCAGTAATAAGTCATAATTGTACCTTTTGTTTTTAAGAATTGAAATGAAAATGAAAATCCACAACCTGCTTCCAGTCTCCGACCGGGTCAGGAATGGAATGAATGAAGCCCCCATCTAGCGGCGAGGATATGAACTGTGCCGGCTGCCGAGGCCTGACGCACTCCTCTGGGGCAATGATTAAATGAATGAATGATGAAATGAAATGATAGTGGAGAGTGTTTCTGGAATGGAATTTTGACAGGGAAAACCAAAGTACCCGGAGAAAAACCTGCCTGCCTCCGTTTTGTCCAGCACAGATCTCACATGGAGTGACCGGGATTTGAACCACGGATCCAGCGGTGAGAGGCCGGCGTGCTGCCGCCTAAGCCACTGAGGCTTTTGTTTTTAAGAATTGATTAGCCTAATTGTAATGTTGTAATGTTGGCAACTTATTTTATCTTATAAAGGTAAATGTTGATAAAGTTTAATAACAATTCTTCTTCTTCTACTTCCTTGCGTGTTCCTGTTGGTGCAGGGTCTGCTATTTTGATCTTGCCTCGCCATTTTGTACGATCTTGGACATCTCGTGGTCTTAAGTTGAGGGTCTTCATGTCAGCATTTACTGTGTCATGTCAGCGCTGCTTTGAACGTCCACGTGGACGTTACCCATTAATTTCAATTTCAAACGAGTGGGTGAAATTGGCAACTGTTCCAGGTGCAGCACAGAGGACATGACCATACCATTGGAGACGCTTTTCCCGTGCTTTCTCAGTGATAGCTTGATCGGCCGGTCGACATTCAACACCGTATAAAGCAACAGGACGTACTACTGTGCGGTATATTCTGACCCCCCAGGGGCTCACATCTTGTGGGCGTGGGTTGGCGACGACGTGGCCCCAGCTGAGTCCAGCATTGCTTCCACTTACTTGTGCCGGGCTCCTCTCCGTCTTCTTTCCTGTCGACCTCACTTGGTCAACTCTTGTTCTTTTCCGATCCCGACGGTATTAGGGTATCCGAGGCCTAGGGAGTCTCTTCCTTTCCCGCCTTAATTGGCCCTTGTCTCATCTTTTCTGATACCCTCCTTCTGCGAGGGGTCAGCCTTCTTTTTCTCTTCCTTTTACCTCCTGCCTTGTGCTCTAGGCCCTTAAGGAGGCAGGGTGTATGTAGCCCCACCACTTCTGGTGCACCCTAGATAATGCTACACCCTCAGGGATCACGGCTGGTGAGTTCGGGAGTTGGCGACCCCGAGGGATTCCTGAGCTGGGTCCGTTTTCCCCTTTTGTCCCTTACCTTTGGGGCGGACCCTCTCCTCTTTCACTTTCCTATATGCCTTTCATGGCTCTCCTTCCTTCCAAGTCCCTCAATCCGCCTTCTCCGAGGGTTGAGGGCATTTCTTTTCCTTCTGTCCTTTATTTGCCTTATTCTCCTTTAGTTTTCCATTTCTTCTTCTAGTATGTAGGTTATTAGTTAGTTTTAGTTTTAAGTTCGCTTTTCATTTTTCATCTTCACGATCACCCAAACCATCAGGGGCCGATAACCTAGATGTTAGGCCCCTTAAAACAACAATTATCTACATCATCATCGGTATATTCTGAACTTCAGATATAGGCTAGTGGCATCCTTTTGTCGCAGAGTACGCCTGTGACTTCCCTACATCTCATCCACGCTGTCTTTATCCTACTCCGCACTTCATCAGCTATCCCACCATCAGTCTGCAGGCAAGATCCTAGATACCTGAAGCTTATGGTCTACGTTAAGGTATCTCCACCAACTTGGATGGAGCCGTTGCTTGGGAAGGTCTTCTTTTTGTTAAGTCTAAGATTAATAAGAATTGATTCATCGAAATGTGATGTTCTTCAGTCGTTCAACACGATTGTAGCCAATTTTGATGGGTTATTCCCTAATCGTGAAAGAAATTACAAGAGATTAATAATTAAAGATTGAAAAACATCAAATATCGATTACTAAGGCAACACTGAAAATAGCTTTAAACACTATAACAATTGAACCAGGACCGTAGTTTGTGGTCTAGGATTATGTTAAGAAACGGAACTGTTCAATTAGCGCCACCTGAAGCCCCTAAATCAATTAACAGCAACAACAAGAACAAGAACAATATCAAAATCAAGTTAGGAAATGAATCCTAACGATTAAAAAAATAAACAAGAAGTTCCGTGAAGAACTATACAGCCTACTTTTCATGTCAATGATTATTCTACAGAATATGAACCTATCTAGAATAATGAGGAAATTAAGTTGGTAATATCGAAATATCTAATTAGTTCAAAATATACCTGGTATAATGTAGCCTAATAGAGCACTACAGTTGGCAGCCCTGGTGACTGAATATATTCCTAGTTCCATCTCTTAAGGTACAGAATACAAAATTTGGTTGAAGTCCAATGGACGTTACATGCAGTTAGACACTGGATCTATCAGCACGCGCAAAAGCATGTTGCCAACAATGCCATGCGTGTGCTGGTCAGAAATAATCTGAAATATTTTGATATCTTGTTGTGCCAATTTTGGATGAAATACATTTGTTAGTATAGAAGTTACATGTATTTTAAAATTGGACATATCAGCAGGCATAGAATCATGTTGGCAGCACTGCCTTGTATTAATTACTCCAAATTAATCTAGAATGTCAGGTGCTATACGTGTGCAAAGTATAGAGCTGTTGGCTTGCATACTTTCTGATATATTGATATTAGGGTAAAAAAAATATAGACAGCATTTATTAACAGTTGGCAGCCCTGATTGCTCTTAACAATACTAATAGTAATATCTGTTATGGTACACATAGCACATACGAAATTTGGTTGAAATCCAACTGATAGTATAGAAGTTGTGTGGATTTAAAAATTGGTACTATCAGCAGGTTTATAATCATGTTGGTAGAACTGACGTATATAAGTTACTCCAAATTAATCTAAAATGTCAGAATATACGTGTGCGTAGTTTAAAGCTGTTGGCTTGCATACTTTCTGATATATAGGTATTTGGATGAAAAAAATAGAGAGAAAGCAATTATTAACAGTTGGCAGCCCTGGTGGCCTTAAGAATATGCTCAGTCATATCTGTTTATGTACAAATATTACATACAAAATTTGGTTGAAATCCAATTGATAGTGTAGAAGTTATATGCATTTAAACATTGGACCTATCAGAAGGCTTAAAATTAGTTTGGCAACACTTTCTTGGTTGGCCTCCTGGAAATGGAACTGAAATAGTCTTATCTACATGTGTGCCAATTTTGGAATAGCTCCCATGCATTCCTTGCAAGATATCCAACATGGAGCTCAAATTTCTAGTGCGTTTTTTCAGCAGTTGGTAGCACTGACATCATTTTCAAATATGGACGTGATATATTCCGGTGCACATCTTTACCCATACTAAATTTGGTTTTGATTGCTGCAGCCGTTTAGGAGTTGATAGGGGGGGACACACACACACACACACAGCCAGACAGACAGACAGAAGGACAGACAGACAGACAGACAGACAGACACACATTTTCCCGGATCGATCTCATAAGTCTACTTTTTCCTCATTTTTGCAAAATGTGAAAAGTAGGCTAAAAATCAATTTGTACAGTGGGCCAATGCTTAGTTAATCAAAGTACATGGTACTGAACCATGAAGAGACGAGAGGAGATTTTAAATGTTAATGTGAAAGTTTTTGAAAACGTCAACAACTTTAAGTAGGCTACTTGTGATCGAGGGTCACTGAGGATAACAGCTTGCCACGGTGGGTGAGGGGTTAACGTGTCGGTCTACTAACTCCAAGCTTGCAGGTTCGCTCCTGGCCCTGGTAAGTGCTTTTTTTGAAAGGCAGCAAAAATTACGACACGCATGTCATACAATGTTGGCATGTCAAAGAACCCATTTGAATTCAGTAGGCCGTGTTCATAATGGAAAAATGAATCTCGGGAGTTTCCGCCAACACAAAGTTCCTCATTTCTCTACTTGAAAGCGCTTTAGTGTTCAAGGAGCTTAGATATCTAACCTCCTTGACTTTCATAGTGCTTCAAGGAACAACGTCGACATTAAAGCTACCCTTTGGGTGTCAAATAACAAAGCTTGCACCCGGCACCCAGGGCCATACGATATTATTATTATTATTATTTCCGACTATTCCCCTTCAGGAGAGCGTGAGAACTTGAGCCAATCACAGCTTCACTTCCTTTTCCTCACTTCTTTTCTTCCCAAAACCTCTTCATTAGTTCACTGTGCTTTTTCTTCCTTTCCTCTGTCCATTTTTTCCCTGATGTGTCCTTCCTTGAAACTTGTACAATTTTCGTGTTTCTGATTTTATTTCTAAATTGTTCTCTGTCCTTAATGTCGTCTTCAGAGATTTTAAGTAATTCCATGTCTTCTTGTACTTCTTTTATCCAACTGGTCTTTAATTTACTTGCATTCACGATATTGAAAATCTTCTTAGTGAGTCTGTTCTCATCCATCCTATATGTGTGTCCATAGAACTGCAGACGTCTCTTCCTAAATTTATCTATAATGGTGTCTGTATTTTCATAAAGTTCCTTTGTTGGTCTCCTGACCCAAATTCCATTACGGAAAACATCGCCATGGATTTTCCTAAGAATTTTTCGTTCCTGTTTCTCAAAATCATGAATTCTTGTAATTCCTCTAATGACTGTGGTTTCTGCCGCGTACAAGGCTTCAGGCAAGACAACTGCGTTGTAATGGCGCAGTTTTGCATTACGAGATACTGCTCTTTTGTTATAATGATTCCATGTCAGCTTGTATGCCTTCTGCAATTTTAATATTCTATCTGCATTAGAAATTGAGTTCAATCCTGTGGGTTGGATGGCTTCTCCTAAATATTTGAAGTGAGTGACCTGCGAGATCTTTCCATATTGTGTTCGCAAGGTGGTGTTTCCTGTTGATTTGGTATCCATCCCCTTGTCGGACTCCAGTATGAATTGCAAAAGAGTTAGAGACTTCTCCCATGAATTTCACTTTTCAGACAGTTCCCAATAATGTTTCGTGGATGATGGCCCTGGTCTTCCTGTCAACTCCTAATTCTTCTAGTCTGTTAAACAAGGTTTGTCTGTCAACCGAATCGTAAGCCTTTTTGAAATCCACAAATGTGACTGTAGTGTTCCTGCATCGTCGGATGTGCAGTATGGTCTTGAGGTTCCAGATCTGCTCAATACAGGACCTACCCTTCCTGAAACCTGCCTGATATTCTCAAATATGGTGGTCCACCTGTGGCTCGAGTCGATTCAGAAAAGCTTTAGAGAGAAATAGGAATGTCTGTTTCAACGCAGGTCGTGAAAGTCTGAATTTTTACTTTAGAGAGAATTTTATAAGCGACTGGAAGAAGCGAAATTTTATTCCTCTATAATTATTCGGATCAGTTTTGCTTCCCTTCTTATGGAGTGGGTGTATCAAAGCACTCTTGGGGGGCGTGGTGGCTCAGCGGTCTAGCTGTATGCCTTTCACCAAGGCGGTCCGGGTTCGATTCCCAGTCACTGCATGTGAGATATTCGAAGTGAAATGCCATGTCCTGTGGTTCGGATTCCACGTAAAAAGGAGGTCCCGTGGCTCATAATCAACAGATTAACGGTCACGTTAAACTACAAGCTTCCTTCCTTTTCCTTCAAAGCACTCTTGCATCCTTTTGGGATTTTCTCTGTTTTCCAGACATCTGATATTATTCTGAAAATTTTTAGTGTGATGTGTTCATGATCCAATTTCCAAACTTCTGTATAAGTCCTTCTTCACCAGGCGCTCTATTGTTTTTAATGACTTGATTATGTCCACTATTTCTTCATTTGATGGTGGAAGTGAATCAAGGTTGGGCACTGGTTTTGCAAATTGCAGTTGTTCAGAAGGTGCTTCGCAATTAAGGAGTCTACTGAAATATTTAGCTAAAATTTCACAATTATTGCTCGTATTAGTTTCCAGAGATCCATCAGGTCGTTGGAAGCATAAACTAGGAGGTTGAAAGCCAGCTATATTTTCTCTAAAGGTCTTGTAAAAATTTCTGGTGTTGTTCTTAGTCAAGTCCTGTTCTATTTCATTTAGTCTATTATTATCATAATTGCGCTTTTCTCGGCGAATAATTTTAGAAGTTTTTTTTCCGAACCTGCACAAATTCTTGCCTTTTTCGGTTATTTTATGGCTATTGAAATTATTCCATGCTTTAAACCTAGATTCAATAGCATGATCGCATGTGATGTTCCACCACCTATGTTTTCTCTTTCTCGGAGGTTGACCTAATTTTATTGCTTGTTTCATTTTCTCTGCAAGTTCAGACCAGCTCGTGGTATCCATTTGACGGATTTCTTCAATGATGTTCATCTTGTTGAAATCAAGGTATTCTGGATCAGTTCGGAAAAGCTGGGTTCCCCTTGTCCTTTGTCTGTTGGGTTGAAATTTCACCTTGATTTGTAGTAAATGATGATCTGAGTCAAAGAATCCTCTCCTGGTTTTCACATTAAGGACTTCTTTAGCGTTCCTTCTAGAGATAGCAACGTGGTCAATCTGGAATTCTCCAAGTGTTTCATTGGGGGATATCCATGTTGTTAATTTACGCTTAGGCTTCTGGAATTGTGTTGACATCATTTGGATATTTTATTGTTATTATTATTATTACTGAGAATAACAACACCATGCCTGAAATTAGGGAGAGAATCGCACAAGGAAATCGCTGGTATTTTAGCCTCCTAAATCTGCTAAGTCATGTACAATATCCCGTAAGATCAAGAAGAGAGTCTATCGAGCAGTGATTAGACCAGCGTTGACTCATGTTAGTGAGACATGGGTACTTACTAAAAGGGGCGAAGAATTGTTGGACATATGAGAACGTAAAATTCTTAGGAAAATCTATGGACCAGTCCAAGAAAATGGAACTTGGCGAACAAGATATAACAAAGAATAATATAACTTGTATGCGGAACCCCGAATATCAAGATAAATTAAAAGAGGTAGACTTGTCCCTTTATCAAGGTTTGGCAATAAAGAATGAAAGAAAGAAAGAGAAAGAAAGAAAGAAAGAAAGAAAGAAAGAGTAAACAATGGCATCGCCTCCATAGATAAATGGTATAAGATAGGAAGCCATGGGCCGGACATCTGGAGAGAATGGAGGTGAAACGAGCAGCACACCAAGTATTCCATCGGCATCCTGAAGGAAGAAAACGAATAGGCCGCTGGCGTAAGAGATGATTGGAAGAAGTGGAGGATGATGTACGACAACTGAGAATTCGTGGATGGAGACGATCCACGATCGTAAAGCATTGAATGATATGATTAGGAAGGCCCGGGCTCTGCACGAGCTATGGCGCCGATGGGTAAGGTAAGGTAAGCCTAAGTTATGCTTAGTTGTATTTTAGCGTTCGTCTCATTTTTCTACAACATCGGATGTTGGTTGGTTCCTCAGTTTAGGGGCTGGGACACCGCGGTCATGTAGCCCCGTGTACTATGGGCGTGTGTAGAATCTGTCTAATAACCGGTGTTAATTGTGATGACTGTAATAGTGTGTGTTATCTTTTTCAGATTCAAGTAAAGACTGCAAACGATAATTTCAACTAGTTCCTACATTCGCTACCAAATGCTACCGTCCACGACACCTAGCTGAAAACTAGGCTACTACTAGATGCAATCGCAACCAGCGCCCGGTAACGAACGTTGGAACTTAAGAGCATTAAACAAACCTAACCTACAAATTTCGCTTCACACAAGTTTAGTTAGTGCAAGGTTCTTTTCCATGCCATAAATCTATGACATGTGCTCGCTGGCTTTACTTCCCCTCCTAAGGAAGGCATACCGAGGGATTTTTAACGATCTTAAAAAATCCGACGACTTCGACCGGGTTTGAACCCGCGACATTGGGCATAGAAAACCCCCGATGTTGTTCACGTAATAGAGCAATGTGTATTTTATTCAACTTCCGAGCACTATCTCTAGTCTTCGACTTGAATTCACATGATTTGCACTTTTCCAAACTGCATCTTTTGTGGAAGAAGTGGATGAAAGGAGACAGTCAAAGGCTCATGTCTGTTTACTAATTATTTCAGAATGTGGTGACAGAAAGTGATGCTGAGGACCATGTGCAAGACATAGCACGCTTGGGAAGCTATTTATTTTCCGAGTCCTGAACCCTACGTCACTTCCAATCCGCTAGCGTGGTCTGATTACTGTCAGCGGAACTGTCAAAATAGTTGAGGAGACAAAAAAACGTACGAGGGTACGACAACGGCACTAGGGGAACTTCTGTGTTTCCCGAAATGGCTGCCTTCTGGACATCTATGAAATATGGTATTAATTAAAAATCAAATTACTATCACCTGGCTTCAGATCCAGCATGCAGTAGCATCAAACCAAATCGTACCAAATCTAAATTCTATTCAATACAAATCAAATCAATTCAAATCAAGTCACGTCTGACTGGTTTCGAAGCCAACCTACAAAGGATACCGGGCCTCCAACACGGGTAAAAATATAAAGACCTATTGTTTAAAAAATAGCTAGAAAATTATGAAAAATTTTGTTAGTAATAAACTGCCTCAAATCTATTTGACTTTTGAAAGATTGGTTGGCAGCTAGAATCCTCGTGGTATGTGGAAGAGGAAATGTGATGGTTGTGGCAGTAGGTAGGCCTACAAGCAGTAACCATAAACGAATATGTCTAATTACCGCACAGATTTTTAATCGTAAGCGGTTTCGGTGGCGTAGTTGGTAGCATGCTGAGCTTCTACGCCCAAGGTCGCGGGATCAAACCCGGCCAAAGTCGTCGGATTTTTTAAGAGTGTTAAAAATCTCTCAGTATGCATGAAAAAGAACCTTCCGCTAACTATACTTGAGTGAGGCCGAAATTTGTAGGTTAGGATTGATAACGCTATATTAGTTCCAACGTTCGCCACCAGGTGCTGACTGCGATGCCAGTTAGTAGACAAGTCCGCAAGCTAGGTGTCGTGTACGGTAGCATTTGGTAGCAAAAGTAGGAACTACTTGAAATTATCATCTGCAGTCCTTACCTGAATTACAGATAACACACACTAATACAGCCATCACAATTAACACCGGTTATCAGACAGATTCTACACACACCCAAAGTTCACGGGGTTACACGACCACGTTGTCGCAGCCCCTAAACTAAGGAACCAACCATTCTTAATCGTTCATGTATCACTCCAAAATGCAATAAAATCTACAAATTGATATTTTATTGCAGGAGATATGAGTATAAAATTCCCATAGTTCCAATACATTTTTAAAAGAAAAGTACTAAAAAGACTTATTTCTTACATAATAATAACAGAAGATTGCTTCGATGCATCCTTGGCCCAAGGAAAACAGAAACAGACTATAACAGACCAGGACCTAACAAGGAAATATACACCCTTGTGGAGAGCATAATTCACACCATGCGCAAACGACGGATGTCATTTTTTGGCACTAATACAGTCATCACAATTAACACCGGTTATCAGACAGATTCTATACACACCCAAAGTGCACGGGGCTACATGACCGCGTTGTCGCAGCCCCTAAACTTAAGAACCAACCATCATTTTTTGGGCATTTAAATAGAATGAATAATGACAGGCTAACAAAACAATTTTTTTAATAAAATTTTAAACCTTCAAGTTCAACCAGCGTGGTTTACACAGACATTAAAGGAGGCCTACATTGACATTACATATACATATAATAGGAATTTATTTCGGGTACAAAATTCAATAAGTTATCTTCAGGCAGGAACAAGAAAGACAACGAAAGCAGCCACGGAACATTGAACAGCTCCGAAAGCAGAGATCAGAGAGGATGAAGCGAATGTGGGCAGAGAAAAGAAAGACATGTGGCAAGATTTTAAGTATTGATTTTACGTGATCTGTAATAGTGCTATTCTATTAAATAAATATAATAATAATAATAATAATAATAATAATAATAATAATAATAATAATAACAGACTGTGGAAAAATTGACAAGGTAGGAACGTTTCAGTATTTGGGAGAAATGATTCAAATTTATGGACAAGACAAAGAAACAAATAGAGCAAGAATACGATAATTGGAGCAAGCTTTCCAACTGACGAAGGATACCTACAATAAGAAAAATATTTCTATTGCAACAAAAATCCGACATTACAATACGGTAAGTAAGCCGGAACGTCTCTGTGCTTCAGAATGTATTTTTCCATTAAAAAAGGCGAAATAGAAGAGATGTAGAAAAAGGAAAGAAATATACTTAGAAATATATTGGGACCATTAAAAACAGAAAGTGGAGAGTTTAGATACAGAAAAAAATGACGACCACTACAAAAATAAAGAAATTGAAAAATCTACGATACGATCAGGTAAAGGAGGGTTAATTTCTTTGGACACGTAATGAGGATGAATAACACCAGACTCACAAAACAAATTTTCAGTCATGTATACAAAAGCAAGAATGGTAATCAATGGATACAAAGTATAAAAAGAGATGTGGAAGAGATGGATGTAACAATTTATATTGTTCAGGACAGACCACTTTTCAGAAATGTGATCAAAAATATGTAAGGTTTCCAGGAGAAGGAAAAGAAGAAGGAGGCAAAGTGAAGTAATGAAGAACTACTGGAAGGCAAGAAAGGATAAAGAAAATACAAGACAGTGAATGCAATGGGTTACTTTACCCGGTCCAAAGATGGCCGAAATCGAGGAAAGAAGAAGAAAATACAAACAGCTCTTTCTTCCTTCGCAAAGCGTCTGCAGATAATATTTCATTTTCATAATAAACTTTTTGTAATCTGCTCCTCCCGCTGAGTTTTAGCCAATAATAAAAGGAAAATTATAGTTCTTAAAGTGAACATAAAATATGAAAATTATCAAATTTGTGGAAACTGACAATATGAAATGGGAATCACTTATTGGTATGGTGAGGTCACTTTTGGCCAGAAGCAGCGGAGGACAATGACAAGAGTAGCTTCCCAGCCTAGAGTGTCTTCCATACCGAGATAAACTCGAAGTGGTTTTTAGTAGTGCTGCATTCTAGCGAGTAAACGGACTGTTTGCAAATGGTGAGGTCAGAGCAGACCCCGCAATACTAGCTGGGGGTTACGCAATAAGCCGCAAACTAGAATTGTAATGCAATATGACCAACGAATACTCTGCTGAGATGACGGTAAAATGCCAGAACTGCAACATACTACACGTGAT
Organism: Meconema thalassinum; assembly: GCA_946902985.2. NCBI lineage: Eukaryota > Metazoa > Arthropoda > Insecta > Orthoptera > Tettigoniidae > Meconema > Meconema thalassinum. The sequence continues at coordinate 413,610,338 of OX336393.1, forward strand.
AGGCTACAGTGTTTGTCCACTAACACATAGAAAGGCTTGGATAGTATTTGCTGTTAGAATATTTGCACTGCGTCAGTTGGTGTAGTGTCAGCACGAGGGACAAAAATTAATACATAGTGTGTTCATTGACTCAGGGAAAGTTTATGACCGTGTGAACTGCATTTCTCCCACAATGTGGTGGGTACCACATTCTTGGTTAGGCCTACCTGTCGCCACTTGACGCGATCATAATATGCCTGATTGGTTCATCAGGTCGTTATAAAGAGCGTAGACCACTGCTGTTGTTGTGGTTTGAGTCTTCCGACTTTTGACTGGTTTGATGCAGATCTCCATGCTGCCCTGTCCTGACTTAATCGTTTCATCTCTACATAGCTACCACACCCTACAACCGAGGCAATCTGTTTAACATAATCTAACCTTGGTCTTCCCCTACAGTTCTTATATTCAACCCTTCCTTCCATAAATAATTCTTGCTATTCCTGGGTGTCTTAGTACGTGTCCAACCAACCTATCTCTTCTCTTAATTAGCAGTCGCCAGAAACATCTCTCCTCTCCCAATCGTCTTAATACCTCTTCATGTGTTACCCTATCTACCCATATGATCTACATCATTCTCCTGTAACACCACATTTCAAACACTCCAGTTCTCCTCTTTTCTGCTGCTCCAACAGTCCAAGTTACACTTCCATAGAGTGCCACGCTGCAGACAAAGGCTTTCGAAAATGACTTCCTAATACCTAAATCTATATTCGATATCAACAGATTTCGTTTCTGCAGAAATGCTTCCCTTGCCTGTGCTAACCTAATTTTTATATCCTCTTTGTTTCGTCCATCACTGGCTATTTTGCTTCCTGAGTAACAGAAGTCTCCTACTTCCTTGAGCCTTTCACCACCCAATTCAACGTCCATACGGGTTTCTGATTTATTTAGGCTTCATTCCAATATTTTTGTTTTACATATATTAATTTTAATCATGAATTATTTTCTCAAGACAAAATCCATATCATTTAAAAACTCACTCAAATCCTCTGGTGTGACGGCTAAGATGACGACATCGTCAGCAAATCTCATATTTGAAATAATTTATCCTTGAATCTTTACTCCTACTTTGTAATTCTCTCCAATTTCCTTCATTGTTTGTTCAATGTACTGTATAGATTGAAAAGTATGGGTGACAAGTTGCAGCCTTGCCTTGCAACTTTCTGAATACATTTCTATATGAAGTTCACTAGGTTGTCGATTATGTCGCGCACTGATTTTCTCGACAACACACCATTCCTTCATATTGTTTTCCAGAAATCTGGCAATCCTGCTATACCTAAGTTGACGGGGCTAATGGCAGTGAAATCCGAAGTATCTAAATACAATAACCACCACAATAAGCAATGCTGGGATGAGCACTATGGCGCGGAGTAATTGTTATGCTGTATATCTTTTGCCTCTTCATACTGTGCCGTTACCGAAAACACGCATCGCGCATTCCGATCATAGTGGCTGTGATCTTTATTGTTCTTGTGCTCTGAGCGCGAGGCCTTGGATGGTATCTGCTGTTAGAACTAGCAATTAAGCGCAATCTTGGCTCGTTTGGCCGGCCACAAGCAATTTAGCTATTGTAATGATCGATAAAGTAATCACTTTAATTCGATGAGGTGATAGACGAAAGATAGTCTCGCGGGTGATTTTATTAACTTTCCTTGAGGATAATTAAGGTTTCTTGCTTTCTATTAGATGTTGCCACATCTCCAGACGTGCTTTGCTAAGTTGTGGGTGAGCAGGGGAACATTTACGAATATCCATACTGTCCAAAATTGCGTTGCCAATTGTTCAGATTTTCAGCGGGAATGTCCCGGAATGTAAAACATTTCTCGGACAAAGGGCGCTGGGTCACACTTACGTCGGTCTTCAAGGGATACTGGGCCAGAGATTTCGTTCGAAATAACTGTTTATTAAGGAAACATTCATGTGTCTTTATAAGACGTATATTAAGTTTTCTGTCTGAACATTTTGGAATTTTGACTAAATCATTTAGGCCCCTGTACGTCGCAAGTCCTTCCGTTAATAAAACCTGTAGATAAGTGACAGGATTCACACACAACCACCACCACCACGGAAGAGTCGCGCAGCAACGATGCTCTTCTCAATCTGTCTGTTAGGCAGTCAGCCCGAAGGCTGGTTGGATCCTCAAAAAGCACCGCCGTCCGGTTATGTGGGTATATACCCACAAAAACCCAAGGCAGTGCTATATTCAGGCGTACTAGGCAAGATGAGGAGTGAGGTAGTTTGCCATTGCTTTCCTCACTGAGTCATCGTGAAAAGCTACATACCGGACACTAAATTGTTAGTTTCAGACGAGACTGCCGTCGCGGTAGTGCTACTAACGGGCGTATCATTGGACCACCCTCTCTCATTACCCCCAAATGTATATGTATCAATATTCTTAATATTTTCACCAGAAGACTTTTCCTATACAATGTTAGTATTTCGATTTAAAATGATCTAAATCTAAACCTGTTATTTGTCACTTCTTTTTATCCACAATAAAAATTGAAGACTTGTAATTACTGAATATACATTTTACCTTAATGCCAAAGATAGGCTAGTTGTTCAGTCTCTCTTTTGGTGGAATGACGGAGATTCTTTTTTCGATTTCCATTGCTGACCTCATCTAGAAGCTGTAAAATGACTTTTTAGACATGCGAAAGAATGCAAAGAACTTTTCGTCATCATATTGTAAATCATCAAATAAACTGTAAATCAGTCATCGATTCTATATTTCCAAAGCCAAAGGATGAACCCAGAATCTTCTTTTTCTACTTTGATAACTCTTCCTCATCCGTACGAGGAACATGGACAAAATTATGTATCTATGTATGGTACGTCCACGTTCACTGGAGGACTGACGAGCTCTCCGCCAGGGCTCGGTAGAAGCGCCATCAATATGACTTCAATATTTAGTGGTGCTAACGAAATGACGCAAAGCAGCACTGTTGAGTGGCCTCGTCTGAAATACATACCCAGTTTAATGTTTGTCTGTTTGCTACATAATCACTACTGAAGCGAACAGTGTCAAAATTGGTAAGTAGAAGAATATAGGTCGTTCTCTACCAGTGGCAATCGTCCCCAATCCAATACCTGTTCACGCTCACTGGAGTGGCTTCGGTGGCGTAGTAGGTAGTGTGCTGAGCTTCTATGCCCAAGGTCGCGGGTTCACACCCGGCTGAAGTTGTTGGATTTTTTTAGAGCGTTAAAAATCCCTCAATATGCCTTCGGAAGGGAAGTAAAGCCGGTGATCTCATGTCGTAGATTTATGGCAGGAAAGAGAACCTTCCAGTAACTACACTTGTGTGAAGGCAAAATTTGTAGATTAAAATTGATAACGCTCTATTAGTTCCAACATTCGCCACCAGGTGCTGACTGCGATGCTATCTAGTAGTCAAGTTCGCAAGCTAGGTGTCGTGGACGGTAGCATTTGGTAGCAAAAGTAGGAACTACTTGAAATTATTGTATGCAGTCCTTATTTGAATTAAAACAGATAACACACACTAATACAGCCATCTCAATTAACACCGATTATCAGACAGATTCTACACACACCCAAAGTACACGGGGCTACATGACCACGTTGTCGCAGCCCCTAAACGAAGGAACCAACCAACACTCACTGGCTGGCTCCCTCCCCTGAGAAAATCACCACTGGAAATTTCATAGCGCTATCCAATTTCACTCCAAAAATTACACTTGCATCTGGAACTTGCGTGTGAGTAGCCTGAAGAACGGATAAGTGAGAATAATCATCCGCATGTGTGCTGTTTTAGCGTTTTTACGACCTGAGAATGTTTCCGATGCCTGGCTGGAAATACATACCAGAGTACCATGTTCTGAAATGTACTTATGAACTAATGTAGTCTGAAACATGTGAGAAAACTCTCAACTTTGACTGGCTGAGCAGCACAACGGTAACGTCTTCGCGTGCTGTGCCCAAGGTTGCAGGATCGAATCTTGGCACAGTCTGTTGACATTTGAGGGTGTTTAAATTAAATGCGAGGGAGACGTGTCAGTAAAGATCCCTTTCGGGATGAATATCCGGTGCTCCGGCGCGGCACCTCTAAAAGATTCGATAGTTAAAAGGGACATAAAACAAATAGCTTTACAATCAACTTGATGTTTTTTTTTTCAATCGAATTGCCCACTTAGGATCACGCAACAACTTTTATATTTTGTTTTCCTTTGTCTGAAGTTTTTTCTCTGTCTCCAATATTCCTTCATGCGTTCACTGGCGTGTTACCTTTGATCTTCTGTCAAAGTTAGTCGTTGTTGTTGTTTGAGTCTTCAGTCTTTTGACTGGTTTGATGCAGATCTCAATGCCTCCCTGTCCTGAGCTAATCGTTTCATCTCTACATAGCTACCACACCCTACATATTCTAACCTTAGTCTACCCCTACAGTTCTTGTGCTCGACCCTTCCTTCCATAACTAAGCTTGCTATTCCTGGGTGTCTTAGTATGTGACCTACCAACCTATCTCTTCTCTTCATTAGCAGTCGCCAGAAACATCTCTCCTCTCCCGCTCATCTTAATACCTCTTCGTTTGTAAACCTATCTACCCATCTGATCTTCATCAGTCTCCTGTAACACCACATTTCACACGCTTCAATTATCCTCTTTTCTGCTGCACCAATAGTCCAAGTTTCATTTCCATAGAGTGCCACGCTCCAGACAAAGGCTTTCAAAAATGACTTCCTAAAGCCTAAATCTATATTCAAAGTCTACAGATTCCTTTTTTGTAGAAATGACTTCCTTGCCTGAGCCAACCTACATTTTATGTCCTCTATGCTTCGTCCAACATTGGTTATTTTGCTTCCTAAGTAACAGAAGTCTCCGACTTCCTTCAGCTTTTCACCTGCCAATTTGATGTCCATAGAGGTTTCTGATTTATTTCGGCTGCATTCCAATATTTTTGTTTTACATTTATTAATTTTCATCTTCTGTCAAAGTTATCCACTTCCTTAGGTCTTCCTTCATCTTGAAACCCTTCCAGATTTTTCACTTTACTATTGAGTTCTCTTCTTTCTAGCATTTGAGACTCTGTGATGTTCAACTTTTCTAAATCTTTCCTAACTTCGTTAGTCCTCGTTGGAGTGGTCTTCTTTTTCCAGAAATAATCGAATATTTGTTTGGTTAATCTATGTTTGTGCATTCTGTAGAGATGTCCGAGGAATATCTGCCTCCTCTTCCGTATAGTCTCAGAGATTCTTTCCACGTTCTGGTAGACTTCTCTGTTGCTTCGCAGTTTTATTAAGTTATTATTATTAATATTGTATCAGAAACATACATATTATACACACTTAAAAATTATTTTTGCCCAAAACTTGGCCTCTTCCAATGCTTTTTCTGTCCCTTGATGAAGATCGTCATCTGTAGAGAAGGTTGGACATAGTCGACATTGAAGCATATGCTGAACAGTCTGGTCTTCTCCACAGTCACATTAAATATTATCTTGATGTTGCCAAATTAGCCTTTGATCTGCCAACTCCAGTCGTAACCAGGAGGCATTTTATTTATTTATTTATTTATTTATTTATTTATTTATTTTATTTTTCGTATGGCTTTAAGTGCCGGGAGTGTCCGAGGACATGTTCGGCTCACCTGAGTCTGTAGCTGCTTCCAGCGGACACCCTTAGAGTGAGCTACAAGTTCCGTTTAATTTCAAGCAGTTCCAACTTTCACCAATGATACCTAGTGGTGAACGTTGCAACTTTGCTAGAGCGTTCCGACGAAATCTAACCTAACAATTTAGTTTCACACAAGTATAGTCTGTGGAAGGATCTTTCACATGCCATAAATCTAAGACATGGGACCGACGGCTTTACTTCCCCTCCGAAGGAAGGCATACTGAAGGAGGAAAACATTCAGAGACTCTCTGCCATTCAGGGAGAAGGTAGGTCGTTGCCCTCCATTGTTACAACCTAGCTTCTTCAGCAGTGATTCTAAGTTCCTTCAATGTTCTAAGGAAACTCTTCCTTGACTTCAGTCGTTGCGGGTGCGGTTCATACCCGTACAGAGGATAAGTTCTTTCCTGCTCCACTGTCTTTCTTTTCTTGTTCACAGCTACTTCTGTTCGAACAGGAGGTGGTGCTTGCGAGGTGGTAAAGCCATTCAACTAGAGTGGATTTCAAGCAAACTGTTATAATTCTGCAAGTGTCGTTGAGAGCTACATCCACCTGTTTGGCATGTGTTGAATTATACCAAACAGGACGGGCATACTCTGTCGTAGAAAAGCATAGAGCCATTGCAGAGGTTCGGATCGTTTCAGGTTGACTACCCCACTGTGATCCGGCTAGTTTCCGTAGAAGATTGATCCCAGTGGAAAATTTCGCCTTGCAGTTCGTGCAGTGCTTCTTAAAGTAAGAGATCTATCAAGTGCCACTCCTAGATATGTTACGTATTATATTGATCACGCAGAACAATTTCATTAATATATTGCAATAATGTTTTGCCGATGACATCGTCATCTTGGCCGAACGCCTGAAGATTTGAATGAGTTTTTGAATGGTATGGACTCCGTCTTGAGGAAAGAATTCATGATGAAAATTAATAAATGTAAAACAAAAATTTTGGAATGCAGCCGAAATAAATCACAAACCTCTAGGTATGGACATCAAATTGGCAGGTGAAAAACTAAAGGAAGTAGGAGACTTCTGTTACTTAGGAAGAAAAGTAACCAGTGATGGACGAAGCAAAGAGGATATGAAAAGTAGGTTAGCTCAGGCAAGGAAAACATTTCTACAGAAAAGGAATCTGTTGACATCGAATATAGATTTAGGTATTGGGAAGTCATTTTTGAAGGCCTTTGTCTGAAGCGTGGCAATCAATGGAAGTGAAACTTGGACTATTGGTGGAGCAGTAAAGAAGAGAATTGAAGCGTTTGAAATGTGGTGTTACAGGAGAATGATGAAGATCAGATGGGTGGACAGGGTTACAAACGAAGAGATATTAAGACTAGTGGGAGAGGAGAGATGTTTCTGGCGACTGCTAATGAAGAGAAGATATAGGTTGGTAGGACACGAATTGACACCCAGGAGTAGCAATCTTAGTTAAGGGTCGAGGACAAGAACTGTAGGGGTAGACCAAGGTTATAATATGTTAAACAGATTGCCTCGGATGTATGGTGTGGTAGCTATGTAGAGATGAAACGATTAGCTCAGGACAGGGAGGCATGGAGATCTACATCAAACCAGTCAAAACACTGAAGACTCAAACAACAACATCACACGGACCAATACCAAACATTCTATACCTAGTAAATGTTAGCAAAAATATATTTCAACAATTTTACGCTCGCTAACAATGAGCAGCCGCTGCCTTCAAAAGATTGATACCTTCCATGTAAATATTTAACTTTTTTCTTTATGACGGTGGTCAACAGCCAATGACTACCAGTAAAAGTCTTTACAAGCATGATTGCGGCTGCATTGTTATTCGAAAAAGGAGAAGTTTATAGCCACTTATTATACTGTATGATTAGGTGAAAGAAGTGAAGCTTTATGAGATCTTTGGGACGTAATCAGCGTTAGTCACGGTCGGGAACAATAGGCAACAGCTTGGTAATAGCCCGTCGTATGGCGTTTAACCAGGCTCAAGCCAAGACCTTAAAACCAAACAAGTACTCAATGAATTGTGCGATCATTTATTTTTAATTCGGCAGATTCACTTTGACCTTCTGAGTACCGTAATGTGTCGGGAATTGCTAAGAAGTTGACCCCAATACAAACTACCGTATGCGAGATATTTCATCTATGATGACGATATGTGTTGCCTTAAGAGGCGGAATAGCGAGGTCGTCTAACGCTTGGAACACAGTAAAAATACAAGGTTTGGGATGGATGCCTAGATATGAAAACAACCTAAACGAAATAAAGAAGAAAGGGAACTGAAAAATGAAAATCCACAGCCTGCTTCCAGTCTCCGACCGGGTCTGGAATGGAATGAATGAAGCCCCCATCTAGCGGCGAGAATATGAACTGTGCCGGCTGCCGAGGCCTGACGCACTCCTCTGGGGCAATGATTAAACGAATGACAGATGAAATGAAATGATAGTGGAGAGTGTTGCTGGAATGAAATTTTGTCAGGGAAAACCGGAGTACCTGGAGAAAAACCTGTCTGCCTCGTTTTGTCCAGCACAGATCTCACATGGAGTGACCGGGATTTGAACCACGGACCCAGCGATGACAGGCCGGCGTGCTGCCGCCTAAGCCACGGAGGTTTCATAAGAAAGGGAACTAATAGTTGAAATAACTAGCGACCAGATTTTTAGGTTATTACCTATTTTTTTCCTTACTAGGAAATACAAAAATACTTTAATACTTTTCCGAATCATACTCAAAAAGAGCCAAATTCATGAATTCTGTAGTAGCCTACCTAAAGACTAACATCAAGATGGCGGTTGTGCGAAATTTTCAAATTAAGTTTTTATTTCTTGTGTCGTAATCATGCGATCGAAGTGAAAGTTTGAATAATAAACCTACGCAATAATTTTCCTTTAATGTTACATAACTCTAAGGCCTATACGTATAACAATCCAACATGGCGACCACCCGAAATATTTAGACGGTTCTCAATATCTACGAATCTTTTACAGCAAACAAACTGAAATTATTTATGTTCACAGAGGCTATGAACATAAGCTCAGGTATAGGACTTTCAATAACCTGGTGGGCACTAATCCAACATGGCGGCGACGCGAAATATAAATATGTAAATGGCCGTTTCTCGCGATTTAGCCATCTCAGTGTAGTGAATCTTGGTACGGTAAATGCTCATACAAGTTTTAATCCACTAGCATCTAATTTATTTCACTTGTTTTCATAACCAGAAAATGGCAGCTGTGCGAAGTTTAAAAATCTCGTTTTTACTTCTTGTGTACTAATTATGCGATTGAAGTTTGAATTCTACACTTACACAATAATCTTCATGTAATAGTGCATAACTCTAAGACCTACATATATAATAATCCAACATGGCGTCCATCCGAAATATTAGACGGTTCTCAATATCAACGAATCTATCACAGCAATAAAACTAAAATTTTGTACGTTGATAGGGGCAATTAACATAAGTAGGATATATGAAAATAGGCCTTAGTTCTTCACTGAACTACTGTTTTTTTTTTTTTTTTTTTCATAAAATGAAAATAGGGTGAAAATACCTAATTGCAGTTTGTTCCATTTATTGTAGTAGCCTATTTAAGGGGTTTGAAGCTATTTTCAGTGTTGCCTTAGTAAACGTCAGTTTAATGCATTTCATTCGGTAAACACGATTGTACCCAAATGAGGAGGGATATTTTCTAATCCTGAAAAAAAAAACTTGAGATTAATAAATTGTAGTATTGTAGTATTGTGGTATATTTGAATTTTTAGTCCATGATTTTTGAAAGTAAACCACAAGATAGTGTTTATTCCTAGCTCTAGTTGATTGAGAGAAATCCTACCTGCTAGAAAATTCTTCAGCACTTTTCAGCTTATTTTTTGGTTACTCACTGTCAGGAAAGTGGGGATAAATCTGATGAAGATGATGATAATTGTTGTTTTAAGGGGCCTAACATCTAGGTTATCGGCCCCTAATGGTTTGGGTGATCGTGAAGGATGAGATGAGAATGAAAACTATAACTAATACTAACTACGAACTTACAGACTAGAAGAAGAAATGGTAAACAAACAAAGGATAAGGCAAATAAGGAACAGGAAGAAAAGTAATGCCCTCAACCCTCGAAGAATGAGGATTGAGGGACTTGGAAAGAAGGAGAGCCATGAAAGGCAGATAGGAAAGGGGAAAGAGGAGAGGGCCCGCCCCAAGATCAGAGGAAAAAGGGACCAAAACGGACCCAGCTCAGGAATCACTCGGGATCGCCAACTCCCGAACTCACCAGCCGTGAGCCCCTGAGAGTGTAGCAATATCCAGGGTGCACCAGAAGTGGTGGGGCTACATACACCTTGAGCAGAAGGCAGGAGACAATATGAAAAGAAAAAGAAGGCTGACCCCTCGAAGAATGAGGCTATCAGAAAAGAAGAGACAAGGGCCAATTAAGGCGGGAAAGTGAAATACTTCTTATTCCTTGGATACAGTAATACCGTCGGGGTCGGAAGAAAACAAGAGTTGACCAAGTGAGGTCGACAGGAAAGAAGACGGTGAGGAACCCGGCACAAGTAAGTGGAAGCCGGGGTCCCGTGGTCACCAACCCACGTCCCACTAGATGTGAGCCCCTGGGGGGATAAAGCTCTTATTATTTCCAAGTTCCCTATATTCTAAACAAAAAAGTTAATTAAACAGGCTAGAATGTGAAAATCACCTCTGACATCCTTGGCTTTATTGAATTTGAATAATTAACATATTTATGGAGAGAAAGCCTCCGTGGCTTAGGCGGCAGCACGCCGGCCTCTCACCGCTGGGTCCGTGGTTCAAATCCCGGTCACTCCATGTGAGATCTGTGCTGGACAAAACGGAGGCAGACAGGTTTTTCTCCGGGTACTCCGGTTATCCCTGTCAACATTTCATTCCAGCAACACTCTCCACTATCATTTCATTGCATCTGTCATTCATTTAATCATTGCCCCAGAGGAGTGCGTCAGGCCTCGGCAGCCGGCACAGTTCATATCCTCGCCGCTAGATAGGGGTTTCATTCATTCCATTCCTGACCCGGTCGGAGACTGGAAGCAGGCTGTGGATTTTCATTTCAACATATTTATGGAGAGCAAATATTGCTTAAAAGTGTGAAGCTCTCGGTGATAATTTGGTAAAAGATATATCATTAAGTAAAATATGTTTACACTCTCGTTGCAATCAGATTTTCTAACAATTAGGCATTAATGCTAAGATTTGCGCAGTTTATGTCAACTTTTGCCACACTTTAAACATAAAAATCGATGAATTGCAATACAAAATTTCATAAACACGTGTCCCATTTCTATTGCGTACCGAGATTCAGACGTTGGTATGTAACCAGAGCAGTTGTCATTTCGTGTGTTGGTACACGTAGACTTTCTGCACGTATCGGTGTTCCATGTACAAGAGTATGGCGGTCATTACATATGCACGGGTTGCATGCGAGTCATTACCAGCTCTTTCAACACCTTCGAGCAGGAGATGCAGATAGACACTTGGAATTTTGTCGTTGGATCGTGCAAATCGCCAAGTAATCGCATTTGTAATTTTCACTGATGAAGACACGTTCACTCGTGACGGCATCAATAATACTCGTAATGAACATCAGTGGTCAGAAGAAAACCCACATGCCATAGTGGACAAACATTTTCAGGAACGCTTCTCTGTAAATGTGTGGTGTAGGTTGATTGACAATCAGATGATTAGGCCTGTTGTGTTACCGCATAGTCTAAGAGGATCCCATTATCTACACCTTCTTGGAAATGAACATGCTGCAATATTGGAAGAGATTCATATGGCTACAATAATGCGTATGTTCTTCCAGCATGACGGGGCTCCGGCACATTCTAGTCGTCTGGTGATACAACTTTTAAACCTAACATTTCCCTGAAGATGGATAGGGAGATATGGGCACGTTTCTTGGCCACCAAGGTCCCCGGACCTTACCCTTTTCGATTTTTGCCTGTGGGGATGGTTGAGAAGCGAAATCTAAAAGGAAAAAGCTTACACAAGAACAGAGTTGGTCGTTCGGATTATGCATAGTGCAGCCCTCACCAAAGAACCCCAAGACGCCCTCCGAAGAGCTACTCGGGGTGAGAAGAGCAAAATTAATTGGTGGTGTAATTTTTGAAACTTTTGAAAGTTTGAAAGTCCTCATTTGCCTTGGATATACATTTGTTTGGGCTAAAAACTGCCAGCTGTAGCCTATCTCGGTACGCAATAAAAATGGGACACATGTTATATGTATTCTTTATTGCAATTCATCTATACTACCACCTCGTAAAATATTTACTATTCCTCCTGAAACACCCTGTATAAAAAAACTACAAAAAATATGTTTTTTTTTAAACCTAAATTACAATTTTAAATGGGGTGAAGCTGATTCCTGCACGTGGTGCCCCTGCATAGGTACTGGAACTCAATTTTCCAGTACTGAACTGATCATCAGCATTTGACAGCCAGACTATCTTCTATAGATCTCCTGGCAAAATAGAATACAGCATGCAATACCATTCAAATTCTAACGGCTCTTCTCAGAGCCCCGCGACAAGAAGGCTTGGACAAAGATTAAAAATTTGCCAACTAAACATCGAAGGCATCAGTCGATCGAAAAGCGACCATCTATCAAGAGTTCTTCATGAGAACAATGTTGATTTGGCACTCATACAGGAAACTCATACCACCAATGAGGAAGAACTCCAGAAAAGAGGAAAGATTCATGGTTACTCTATGATTGGTGCTACGTATGATAGCGTTTATGGGGTGGCAACATATGCCTGGAACAATCTAGAACATGTTCATCATATCACTTCTAGCACGGACGATAATATCCATGTAGTAGTTGTTTCTGTACAGGATATAACCATAACGAATGTATACAAACCACCAACAGTCCCATGGCCCAGCTTTGTGCTTTCAGTTCCAAATCATCCAGCCATTTTTGCAGGCGATTTTAATAGCCACCATGAAAATTGGAATTATGCTCAGAATGACAACTGCGGCACTGCTCTCGTTGAATGGGTTGAAGAACACAACTTACACCTTGTCTTTGATGCCAAGGACAAAGGATCATTCAGATCAGGAGCGTGGCAAAGTGAATATAATCCAGATCTGTGTTTTGTGACTTGTGACAACAAGGATCAACCTCTTCCAACTGTAAGACGCATATTGGGTGATTTTCCCCGCAGTCAGCACAGACTAGTAGGTATACTTATAGAGATAGGGTTGTCTATCCCACTCATAACTTCATTCCCTCGCCCTCGATGGAACTTCAATAAAGCTAATTGGACAAAATTTACTAGTGAACTAGACAAATGCATCAGATGGATTCCTGCGAGAAGCATGAGCTACAACAGGTTTGTTGGGTTAGTTACTTCAATAGCCAAGACATATATTCCGAGAGGGTATAGAAAGGAATACGTTCCGGGTTGGATTGAACAAAGTGATGCTCTTTATAATGAATTTATGAAACCAGGTAATCATGTAGTGGCTGATGAGCTCTTACATAGTTTGGATGCAACACGCAAGCAAAAATGGACAGAGACTGTTGAGGAGTTGAATTTTCAACACTCAAGCAGAAAAGTCTGGAGTCTGCTAAGGAAGCTTGGAGGAAATTCTATAGGTCAAAGAGAGCAACCTACCATTATGCCTCATAAGATTGCCAGCCACATTGTATCGACTTCTATGGTTGCACAAGATAAAGACCATACTCGAATGCTGAAAAGGAACTTCAAAAAAATAAAAGCATCACTTCCATCAACTTCGTCTTACTCCGAAGTATTCACCCTTGAAGAAGTCAATGTGGCTATAAAAGACATCAAACATGGGAAAGCCCCCGGATTTGATGGCATTCATCCTGAGTTTCTGTTAAATCTGGGCCAAAATGCTCGAAAATGGCTTGCTCGATTTTTCAGTGATATTCTAAACACAGGGATCCTCCCAAATCAGTTCAAGAAAACTAAAATTATAGCTGTTTTGAAACCTGGTAAGCCAAAAGACGCTCCCCAAAGCTACAGGCCTATAGCATTGCTGAGCTGTTGCTACAAACTTCTTGAAAGACTGATTTATAACAGGATCAGTCCGACTATCTTAGAACACATTCCTGTGGAACAGGCTGGCTTTAAACCTAATCGCAGTTGTTGTGATCAAGTCCTTGCTCTTACATCGCACATCGAGTCTGGTTTTCAACTCAAGCTGAAAACTTCTGTTGTGTTTCTCGATCTGTCTGCCGCTTATGATACTGTATGGAGAGAGGGGTTACTCTATAAACTGTCTCGAATAATACCTTGCAAAACTACCGTGCAACTTATTGGTAATATGCTCAGTAACAGACTTTTCCAAGTCATTCTAGGAAAAAGAATGAGCAAACAAAGAAAGCTGAACAATGGGCTCCCACAAGGTTCAGTGCTGTCTCCTCTTCTCTTCAATCTGTATCTCTCTGATCTACCAGATACTCAGTCCAGAAAGTTTTGTTATGCTGATGATATAGCTTTGGCTATAAGGCACAAGGACATCAGTGTCATGGAGAATGTGCTCAATGATGACGTTGCTAGGCTTGAAAGTTATTTCCACAAATGGAGGCTCCAACCAAGTGCAACAAAAACTGAAGTATCATGTTTCCACTTAAACAACAGAATGGCTGATAGTGCAGTTCATGTATCGCTTCAAGGTTCTGTGCTGAGAAATAATAAGCACCCTAAATATTTAGGTGTCACTCTGGATCGCACATTATCTTTTAAAAAACATCTTGAAAATACAGCCGCCAAAATTAGAAGCCGGAATAATATCCTGCAGAAGCTTTGTGGAACTACTTGGGGAGCTTCTGCTACAACTCGGAGGTGTTCTGCATTAGGTCTTGTCTTCTCCGCTGCTGAATATTGTGCTCCAGTTTGGCTGAACAGCCCCCATGTAAAGATAATTAATACCCAACTCAATAACACCATGAGACTGATCAGTGGCCTTATTAGATCTACGCCGACTTATTGGCTTCCTGTCCTCAGCAACATCATGCCTCCTGACCTACGCAGGAAAGCTGCCCTGATCAGAGAGCATAAGAAAATGATGAGTAATCCAGCTCTTCCTATTCACTGCGACATCCCTGATCTGAATAGATACCGACTGAAATCTAGACATGCACCCATCAAATATGCTAGAGATCTCACAGGCAACAATTTTAAGCCGAATACCCAATGGAGAATTGAATGGAGCACCAACATCAACCTTGACGCTTGGAGTGACTTAATTGGAGATAGCGCTGCACCCGGTTTTGACCTGCCAAGAGGAACGTGGACTGTCCTCAATAGGATCCGGACTAACCACGGGGTCTGTGCTGAATCACTCTTCAAATGGGGTAAAATACCTTCTCCCCAATGTGACTGCGGTGCTCCTTCACAGTCAGTTCACCACATTGTTCACGAATGCCATAGAAGAGCATATCAGGGTGATCAGTCTGACTTCCTGTTGGCAAAACCTGCGGCACTACAATGGATACAGAATTTAGATTTAAAGATATGAGCCTGCCTTGTCATGTGACGCTGTAAATATGTATATATTAATGTTTATGTGTGTATATATTTATCTTGTATGCTTGTTGTCTGTATGTCATACGATAAATAAATAAATAAATAAATAAATAAATAACAATTTTAAAACCTAAAAATCCTGTCCCTAGTAGTAACATAACAAAATATTTGCAATTTGATATAATCAGTGGATGCAGAGTATAAAGAAGGATATGACAGAGATGGGAATAACAACAGACATAACACAGGATAGAGTAACTTTTAGTATATTAAAACAAAATTTCCAGAGTTTCCAGGTGAAGGACAGAAGAGGAGGAGGAAAAGCCAATTGAAACATTGAAAACCATAAAGGAAGCAGGAAACGAACGAAAATGACTGCAGTGGGTTATTTCACGTGGTCCTAAGATGGCCAAGAAGAAACTAAAAATGAACAGTTATATCTGTTTATGTACACATAGTAAGAATACGAAATTTGGCTGAAATCCAAATGATAGTGAAGAAGTTATATGCATTTAAAAATTGGACCTATCAGCAGGCTTAGAATCATTTTGGCAACACTGCCATGAATGGCGTCCTGAAAATTTAACTGAAATATTATTATCTATATGCGTGCCAATTTTGGAATTATTTATCGTATGATGGTAGAAAGAATAGCTCCCATGCATACGTTCCAAGATATCCAACATGGAGCTCAAATTTCAATTGCTGTTTTTCAGCAGTTGGTAGCACTGATATCATTTTCAAATATAAGCTTGAGATATTCAGGTATAGATCCTCACTCATACCAAATTTGGTTTCGATTGCTGCAGCCATTTAGGAGTTGATAGGGGGGAGACGAGTCACACACAGACAGACAGACAGACAGACAATGGACAGACAGACACACATTCGCCCTGATCGATCTCATGAGTCTACTTTTTCCTTATTTTTGCAAAATGTGAAAAGTAGGTCAAAAGGCAAGTTCATTGAATAACATAATTTCAACTAAATCTATCATATTTTAATGTAAAGCATTTCACTTTCTCCACGTATTTTTTTTTTTTTTTTTTTTTTTACAAAATACCGATATTTTCGTTTCGATATATCCACTAGTCGATGTTGAATTATGTTTTTTTCCCTCGTAAATGTACCTTTTTTTTTTGGCTACCTTAAGTACTATACTTGTCAAAGTTCTTTTTCGGGTTGGGGTAAGGCATGTCTGTATGGCCCTGAATCTAGCGAGTCCCTATAGTTGTTAGGCCGCAGCGCATAAAGCGTGCTGTGATGTATCGTCATCACTTGACCAGCAGGAAGCGATACGCTACCATATGCCTGCTCATTATGGTCCCCTGCCGCAGTCACATTATTTAAATGTAGCCAACTGAATAATTTCTCTATTTAATTGGCATGTTCTCCTGACTGAAGTACTGTATAGACCGCTCTACCTCATGAACGGTTATTATCGTTCTACATTCACGATGATGATGATGATGATGATGATGAAGATGATGATTGCTGTGTTAAGGGAACCGGGTAGTGCAGATTAACCAACAACGTATTAACTACTTATTAAACCCTTCATTGTGGAGGACAGGATATGTCTAGGACTGAAACCTCTAACTAATGAGAGTCAACAGCTTCAAATACCTGGGAGTGACTCTGCAAACCACTGCCAGATCATTCAGAATACACGGGAAATCTGCCGCAAAAGCAATGTTTGACATCAAAGAAATATCCACATTATCACTGCAAACTGCTATGGCCTTGTTCAATGCAAAAATAGTTCCAATCGCAATCTATGGTATAGATATCATATGGGAAAATGTGAATCTAAAATATCTAATGACTTTGGAAGCAGTCAAATCACGATTCTTGAAAGCCACCCTAGGTGTTTCGAAACACACAAAGTCAAGGCTAGTATACGAGCTCGCCAGAGAACCCTTCTTTACAGAGGACCTACGAATGAGGCTCCCATTCACCGTCAGCTCGAATAAACTGCTCCTTGAAAGAGAAAAGAAAAGGAGGGAGATTTAGCTGGACTTTTATTCAACAGAAGCCATGATAAATAGATCCGAACACGAATCAGGAGCTCCGACACCTGGTGACCTCAATGGCTGTGCATGGATACCACCACAAGACGAAGTGTTTTCACGACCTCGGAAATAACTGTGTTTGTGAATTGTGCGATCAGCCCTGTGACCGTTACCACGTGACCACATATAAAATACGAGTGAAATCCCTGGTAGAGTTTAGTGCACAATAAACAATATATACAAATGCGGGGTTCAAAGATACCAACCTAGACGTATGAAACGCACGGTATAACTTACACACAACTTGTGTGCACTTTGTTCTAATAAAACCTTCATTGTTACGTAACCATGGCAACTACTTCATATTCGTCATAAGAAACTTCATATTTTTAGAGGTTTCTATGAATATTTATGGCCGTGTGTTGATAATGTACTGTATTTGATACATTCATATTATAGGGTGTTAATTAGGGAAGTATTTTTAAAACTTACCTTTTTCTATGATGTTACTGTAGATACAGCAATTTGATGAAAACTATAATATATAAACATTATTATGTTAGCGGTAATGTTAAAGCTATGTGGAATACTCAAGGATTCTATTCATATTTTGAATAATTATCTATAGGCCTATAACAACATACGAATTTTCTCAGCTGTGTTACATATCTGTCTTCTGTGTCGCTGTAATTTCATTAATTCTTGACAACACCTACTTTTGACTTTTCAACGTTTACAAGGCAGATTATTGAAAATATATTATTTATGATTCACAAACCTTTCTGGGAGTGATTCGAAGTTGATTACAAATTGAATTATCACTGCTACACCGGAAATATTTGTTTTATTACGTAAATAAATAATTTTACTTCTTGCTCATTCGATGACAGGCGCCATGACACATTGACGTCCTACGCGACGTCATACCCGTTGCCAACATGTCCGATATAAAATACACCACACGACACACGTAACTTCATAATTACGTGAAAAATTAAATGCATGACAGGGCCGCGCTACCTAACAATTATTGGTCTATGCGAAAACCCTAGTTATCTCGCAACATACACAATTCATGTTTAGCTTAAGACGGACGGTTGAAACTTGGCGCTCTTTCGCATTAACTTGACGGCGATCTTTTTCTTTTCTATACCGGATGAGAAATAGTACCAAAAGCGTGGGGTTGGCAATTATGTACACGTTGCCAGAAATGGCTGAGTCAGCTGGAATTTCACCTGTATAAGTCGTGATCCTATTTGGGATGGCTGGGTGGAGGAGTAAACATCTATTACTAGATCATCTCCAGATATTTTCCCGACTATTAATTCAGGTATTTTGGTTAATTTCAGAACTTTAAGTAAGAATTTTCTCCCATAAAGTAGCTCTCCTCATGTTTTACTGTAATTTTATCCCTGAGCACGATGTTCCGCCCCATAAAGTAACAAGTACTAACCAATGTTATCCTTGTTTTGTAATCCTAGACTAGGTAGCCTATAATATATAATAATAAGGTATAATAACCTAATAATAATGACTTAATAATAAATTAGACTAATAATGGTCTAATAAGTTAATAATAACCTACTAATAATAATTATCGTATGGTCTCAGTTACCATCACGTAGATCTTTTGAGTTGGAGCCAATGAGACGATCAACTCTCCTATTTGGATGTTCTGTGTAACACTGCCATCTGGAGGGCTATACTGAGAACTACAGAGGTGTGCAAATTATTAGAATCAAATGAAAAATCCAAAGTCTGTTTCCTGTCGACAGACCGGCGACCGGGTCAGGGAATGGAATGAATAAAACCCCCATCTAGCGGCGAGGATATGAACTGTGCCGGCTGCTGAAGCGTGTGGTACTCCCCTGGGGCAATGATTAAATGAATGCCGGATGAAATGAAATGATAGTGGAGAGTGTTGCTGGAATGAAATTGTGACAGGGAAACCCGGAGTACCCGGAGAAAAACCTGTTTGCCTCCGCTTTGTCCAGCACAAATCTCACATGGAGTAACCGGGATTTGAACCACGGACCGAGCGGTGAGAGGCCGGCGTGCCGCCTAAGCCACGGAGGCTCTATTAGAATCAATAATAAAGAATTTTAAATCAGTCACAATTGTTTATTAAAATCATTTAATTGACCAACTGCTGGCTTCTATTGTTACCCTACTTAGTAATGTGTCCTTCCCCGTGGACTTACACCTTTCCCATAAGGAATTGTGTCTGCAAACATTCAGAATAGGGGGTTCGGAGGGATACCTGAGCTTGGCCGGTTTTCTATTTTTCATTGACTTTGGAATATACCCTCTCCAAGTCAGGTGATTTCAATCCATAGTTCATGAATCTTTGAATAGTTCAACAGAGGAGCATCAGTAAAATGACTCCAAAACCCTCAGCTCTACATTCACACGAAAAGCAGAGTGACATAATCAAAACAAAATGTGTAGCATTTTGCATTAGCAAAGCTCCTCTGTTAGTGAAAATTCTAAAAAATAATTTCACTTTGAGTTTCTTAAAAGAAAATATAATTAAGAGTCTTGGTTAAACATTGGAAGTAATTTCACCGCCTTGCAAACATATTTAGTGCATTAAGCCGTGAAAAGTAGGCTATAGATGTTATTTTGAGGAACTAGTGTCTATTCTAATAATTTGCACATCGTTTGCCACGGTGGGTGAGTGGTCAACGTGTCGGTCTACTAACCCCAAGCTTGCAGGTTCGCTCCTGGCTGTGGTATGTGAGTTTTGAAAGGCGGCAAAAATCACTACACCATGTCTTACGATGTTGGCATGTCAAAGAATCCATTTGAATTCAGTAGGCCGTGTTCATAATGGCAAAATTAATCTCAGGAGTTTTCGTCAACACGAAGTTCCTCATTTCTCTACTAGAATGCGCTATAGTGTTCAAGGAACTTAGATATCTAACCTCCTTCACTTTCATAGTGCATCAAGGAACAACCAAATTCGACATGCAAGCTACCCTTTGGGTGTCAAATAACAGAGTTTGCACCCAGCACCCGAGGCCATACGATATTATTATTATTATTATTTGCACATCACTGTATACTGAGTGATCTGTGACTGAGATTTGATTAATTTAGTCTTGTAATCACGAAATGTGATACGAGAGATCTTTTGCGAGCTGACGACTTACGACTCGGAGTGCCTCGGCCGGGAATCCACTGGGTTGGCACGTGCCCTGTTTAATGAAGCACCCCTGTAGCTCATTGTTGACAGCCTCCCTGTGGAGTCCACGAGATATCATTATCAGACATAAAAGGAATAAAGAGGCAAGAAAATACGTAAGCTCTTTATCTGACTTCTGTTTGGCATTGTTTGGGTTAGCCTCACTACTGCGCCTAATAGGACAAAGTGGCTTTGCTTGCAGAATGTTGCGGTTAAAGAGGAGGATATTACAGGTCTACCAACCCAGGAAACAATGGCCGGTCATGTAGAAAGGTAATTACAAGAATTCTTAATCTCACCTCACCTGCTTGTACATAGGGACCACTAAATGAGATCGGCTTACAAGAGTACACATTAATCGCATTAAAATTGCTCCTAATGAGACCAAAAACAAACAAAGCTCACGAATAAAGAGGCCATTTTCTGCGGACGGGATGTGACAGAGAAAACGTTATAATGAGAGTACTTTCAGAGATGAACGAGCGGGACAGGGTGAAACAAACACGACGCAGTTTATGAAAATAATAATAATAATAATTCCATCAACAGCTCGCTAGAAATATCCCGATGTTTTTTTAAGTATTAGTAACTTAAGGCCAAAACTGGTCATAATATACGCTACAAACAGCATGGCATTAAAACTGTAATAATGTAATGTACCCGATTGTCACCATGTGGACCATGTGTTCGTATCCCAACTAGCTCACGGTCTTTCGAGGTATGGGACGTTCCTGCCCACAATACGACCACATGTTCAGGATTTGAGTCTACCAGGTAACTACTCTACAGGAAATACACAACATTCCTATGAATAAAATATTTACTGGTCTAAAATCATGGCTGGACAACAAATACAAAAACAAAGGACAAATTACAATTAATTCCCACAAATAAATAGGGTTATTCTGTGAGCTTTCTCCTTAAACATAGCGCTACATTGCACTCAACCTACTTCTAATATCCTGTCAATAATAGTTCAGATTACAAGGTTTTCATAGTGTCCGTCATGTGACACAATTTTATTTAATGGAAGTATCTTAACACAAAAACCACCTGTCACATAAACATGAATTTCTAAGACATTATTCCGTCTCCTACGACATTTACTTTAATTATCATTACTTCAATGTTTCCTACATTTATTAGCAAATATTTTTGTTGTGTCGTGCGAATCATCTTCCTTCTTTCCATCCCTATGAACGCTCTAGGAAAATGAGTCATGCTTCTTAATCATAAAATAAACATAAACATGGATAGAATATTTATAGTTTCACCATATAACGATTATCTGGGTCTTGTCGGACTTATTATAGATACAACTGTGTCATGTTCTGGGAAAAACACATACCCGTTTTTCCTAAATTAGCATAAACTGGCAAAATGCACTTTAAAGAAGATGCCTACATTATTTTGGTTCAGCTTTCCCCCTCAGAGGATAACTTCGCCAAATATCATCTGATTTCTATGGTTCAACCACATATGTGAGTTGCCATACACCATTTAATTCCATTTGCATCACTAAAATACTCATATTTTAATTGCATTATTGAATACCGAGATCTCTCAGTGTCCTATTGTGACTGTAATTGACAAGGGATCGGTCGAGCGACCTCCCTCCCCTCAGCAGGTCATAAAATTAGTTCCAGACAGCTCTCCAAGATGGCTGCCACGGAAATGGTCTACATTTCCTGTCTCTCTCTACCGTCAAGGCCACACTTGTTTACAATTATATAACAATAAAGATCCGCTAGGCATAATCCTAAGTAATTGAGTCATTTAATTAATTACCACCTAACTTTACAGTGTATTTGGGCTCAAATGGCTCCTATTAAACATTCATGGCAGGGGTGGAATTCTAATGATAGCATTGCCGTTCTAAGGTGATTACTTGTGGCTTTAAAGACGCGCATCATAATGAAACCCCATGGTTATCATCAGCAGCTGTCATTTACATATATTTGGGAAACCACGTTCCTCGTCGACGAATATGATTCTACCTCTCGGGCAGACCATAAGTAAAAATGCTCACCGCGCCTCGCTGGGCGTCCATAGTGGCTATAATTCAATGCAAGCGTTGGCAATAGACAGAATCTATCCAAATCGCTGCGTAACACATACAGTATGCACAAGGGCGATACTTCTCGAAGATTAAGCCAAATTTTCACCTCACGCGCAAGCTATACTAGTCTTTCCCGTGCTTATCTTACGTAAATCACTGGATTCTACGTTAATCTGCACGCTATATGCGGCTAAACAATATTTCACATATATGACTCCATTATCAAGGTACCTGCGTTCTTCCTGTTATACTATTTAAGCCAAAGCTTTACATAGCTCCTAACACAAATGTATAAATATACTGGCTTACTTTAATTTCACATATTCATTCAAAATTTCACTGACACTGAGAAAAGCTCTCGTATTCGCGATATTCCACACTACATTCTTTACTGTTTACCAAATGACAGTATCTTAAATTAGACATGACACTATTTGAACATTACTTAGGCCAATTTTGCCCTTACTTTATGGTTGCCGACCCCAGTTATTATTATTATTATTATTTTAACGTTTAGATCCATCACTATTTTTGACCTACATGATCCTAAGCAAATCACCTTCCAAGTCATACTTTATTCAAGACGAGTGGTGAAAACTCGTTCAGTAAGTGACTATTACTTCTTTAATTTCAAAGTGATTAATCGTTACATGGTGAACTATGCCATTATAATGCTATTATTTGCATGTTTACTCACGTTTCCTTCTGGCTGGAAAGTACCAGTATCTCCGCCTGAGCTCTACCATGATGATTTGACTTAATCCATCATGATATCCAATACACAACACTGAGATTCACACTTTTTACACATGATACACATATTACCACAAGTGGCCTTTACCACTGATAAACACTGAATATTAAACATTAAACACATTAACACTTTAAATTATTATTTCACAATTTATACACTTCATCTATCATTTCACATGTTGATCCTTAATCTGGATTTCACCTACGCTTGACCTCAGAGATGCGATGACTTATGATAACCGCTGGTCTCCGTGAAATCTAGTAGCGTTTTTATAGATGTTCGATCCTAGTTCCCTGCACTCCCGTTCACCTCACTGTCCTGGATAGGTGGCAATAACTTCCACTCTCCCATCACTGGAGTGCTCCTAATGCTGATGTCATATAATTGACAATACCTTCCGGTATACGAACTGTTCCAAACATTATCAGTTCCTATTCGCAGTAGCGAATTTATATCTGTGTCAGATAATAACGCAATATCTGCACTTTGTTACCTTTTATGCACTTCATTATTACTGATGAAGCTTACAATTTGCCTCCATTGTCTTCAACGGCGGTACGCTGATATTTTTAATAATTGGCGTGCTTACTGCAGAGCGCTTGTAGACAAAGGACTAACTTCCAACTCGAGCGACCGTCTGACGTCTTCAACTGCTTTCCAACTGAACCATAACTGACCCTTGGCGTAGGGTGCTCTTCCCTTATATTGGTTTCTTGCACAAAATAGTTCACGGGACACGTGAGAGCGACTCCCTTCTTGAAATACTCCGTCTTCAGCCGAAATAACAACTGCATCTTGTTTATCTAGGCGTGGAGGTTTTAAAAACACTCGCGTGCCGGCGATCGCTTCGGCCAATTAATTACAATTAATTGCCTTAGTTCAGCGCGTGGGATGCTACGGTGGGGATTTCCCGCTGGTTGGTTAAAGTATTCATGCTCTCGAGCGTGAGTTAGGTTGTAATGCGGTCATTTTGAGAAATAGGTGTAATTTTAGGTGAAAAACCACTCCTAAATTACTCCTCCGTGAATACATTCATCTGTGTGTATGTTTCATTGCATTACAATGCTCCATTTATCTGTAATTAATTAATTTCTTGTGGGCTTGGTCCCGCCAAAGCTTTGCTCGTTGTCGACCGGTGGATTCCCGGGTCATTAATTTTGAGCTGTCTGACCGCCCTAGACGGAAATAGTTCCGTAGGCGCCAGGCCTACTCCGCCTACTTGTTAAAGTCATTTGTCAGACTTCAATACTAGCCTCTCTCGACTTCGTATGCACTGAAAACGTACATTCCCTTGCATTTTGCTTATAATTTTTCCTTTAAATTGCTATGATTTGCACCTAAATAATCGTGAAATCACGCTAGACTATTATGTGTCAGTAGACCTCTCATTGCTCTGTGGGTTCCATATAATGGCTCCCCCTTAGAGACCACTGGTTCGACCTTAGGCATAACCATTTGCCTGGTCTTCTCTGATAAGGCCCTGAGTTTGATACCAGACTGCCGTGACCAGTTGGGCACATCTTTCTCCTGCTAAGTTCGAAAAATTCATTTCATAAGTGAATTTTTCGGGCCTATCAGCTGGTATCAACTCCTTGCAGTATTTACTTTAAGCGGTCATTGCTCTCGGCAATGGGCTTTCACGTTTTCCCACTCCACTCTTGTCTGCTGTCTCGTAGACTTTCGTTTTCCTGTCTCAATTGTTCATTCATCTCCTCTAACTCCACAGCGGCTCCCTTCAACTGGTCGTAAAACTCCTGCAGTCGACAGCTGCACTCTCCCCTCGTGTCCGCTGGGCTGGCGAGCTGTTTTCTTTTCTTCGACCCTTCTCGAGCCTGCAAGCTTTTCTCCAGAACCTTTCCGTGCATACGTAATGATTCCTCGTTCACTTGGATGTGTGTAGCTTGCTCTTCTCTCGCTTCATAGTCTTCTGGTGGACTATATAACTTCAGATTAGCGGCATTTACCACAACTTCTCTACCTGTTGCCTCATCTTTAATCCGATATGCGTTATTCTGCAGATCCCTTATAATCAGGTAGGGTCCGAGATAAGCGTGCTGGAATTTCTTATATTTCCTGCTCTCTGGATCTGAACTGGCGGGTTTTTTCAATAAGACGTATTCTCCCACGAGTAGCGGTCTATGATAGCGTTTCCTCCTGTTTCTCCGCTGTCGTTTATCTGCTTGTTTCTTGAGATACTCGAACGTCCTCTGGATTCTCAACTCACGTCCAAGTTGTGCATCGACGGGTGTCTGGATGACATTATTCCATGGCCTCTCGGGTCTTCTGTCGAGATGTAGGCTCACTGGCACCTCTCCTGTAGCTTCGTGCACAGTATTGTTGATACAATATTCAATAATCTCAAGCACGTCAATCCATTTCCAATTCTCAGTAGAGCAGTATATCTTCATGTATTTTTGCACCTCCCTCATAACTCTCTCAGCTGAGTTCGACTCCGGGTGCCTAACCGTGGACAAAATCTGTCTTATGCCCAGATTTTCCAACTCCCTGCGAAATTCTACGCTGGTAAAACAGCTTCCGTGATCCGATAAGATGTTTTCTGGCTGTCCTAATATAGGAATGATTCTTTCCTTCAGCCTCTTAAGTACTTGTTTTGTACTGGTTTTCTGAATTGGACACAGGACTACCATTTTGGAAAACACGTCTAGTGCAACTAGGATGTGTTTATTTCCTCTTCTAGCTCTAGGCAGGGGCCCAAAGTTGTCCAGCGCCAGGAGCTGACATGGCTTCTCTGGTAAGAGTGGTATAGGTTTCTGCCTCATTAAGTACGAGTTAGGCTTTACTCGTTGGCACATATCACATGTCCTGATAGTATTTCTGACTGTTTCTCTAAGTTTAGGCCAAATAAACGCCTCTTTAAGCAGGGCAACAGTCTTATCTACACCTGAATGTCCAAAAGCTCGGTGTGCTAGCCAAACTAGCCTTCTCTGCAATGCTGGTGGTACAACAATCCTAGGTTTTGTGTGGTCAGAGTCGCTCCATTTATGTAGCATCTGGTTAAACCATAGATATTCCGTTGAAAGTACTTCAGCTTCCATATACATCGGGGTTCCTCTATTCAGCCTTCCCTCGAAGTAATTTATCATCAACCGTATCCAGGGATCTTCACGTTGAAAAACGGTGATGTTCCTCAGATCATCTAAGGTCTTCTGATCTCTATCTTCTATTTCAATAGCTAGAGTTTCTTCTTCCTCTGCTGTAGGGTATCTGCTTAGCAAATCAGGTATGATATTGTCCTTCCCCGGGCAATATTCTATTTCCACTTGAAATTGTTGTATGTATAGGGACCACCTTGTCAGTCTTTGACTCGACAAGTCAGTTTTTAGCAGGAACGTTAGGGCTTTATGGTCTGTTCTCAAAATAATTCTAAAACCATAAATCAGCTTGTGCCAATACTGTAATGCATACAGTATCGCAAGTAATTCGATCTCCGTGACCGTATAATTCTTTTCATTAGGCCTCAACCTTCTATTGATGAATGCGATATAAGTTCTCTCCTCTGGCCTGTCCTTATTTTCCTGATACAACATAGCTCCAATGCCTACGAAGGATGCGTCAGTCTGGATGATAAATTTCTGAGTGTAGTCAGGATATCCCAATTTCACATAATCTAACAGCATCTGTTTAGATTTCACGAAGGCTTCCTCGCATTGCTCCGTCCATCGCCATCTTCCTCCTTTCTTAAGTAAGTCTTGGAGTGGTGCTACAGTCTCGGTGTACTTCGGACAATGGTTCGAAAAGAATCCAATAACGCCCAGATATTGCCTGACGTTCTTCACCTTCGTTGGTCTCGGGAAACGTTTTATGACTTCCAGTTTTCCCGGATTAGGCCTAACTCCTTGTGCATCGATTACATGACCTAGAAATTTAACTTCTCTCTGAGCAAAGTTAGACTTCTTTATATTGACCTTGAAGTTAGCCTGACTTAGGTCATATAACAACTTGCGTAGATCTCTGACATGTTCTTCAACTGTTTCAGAGGTCAGTAGTATATCATCTACGTAGCATATGGTTGTAGCTTTTACTTCTTCGGATAGGTTCCTATCTAGCGCTCGTATCAACGCTGAACCTGCTGTTTTTAATCCAAATGGAAGACGGACGTAGGAGTACGTGTGCTGGTCAAATAAAAATCCGGTTAACAGACTTGTTTTCTCTTCCAGAGAAAGATGGTGAAAACTTGCCGTGAGATCAAGATTTGAGAATACAGTCTTTCCTTTGAACCTTCTGAGTACCTCCTTAATGGGTGGAACTGTATCAAATTCCGGTATAACCTTGGAATTCAAATTTCGTAGGTCCAGGCATATCCTCACACTTCCATCCTGTTTCGGTACAACTACTAGTGGGCTGACATAAGGTGTGGCTGTCTTTACAATGACGCCTGCTTCTAGCATTTCCTGTATCGCTTCTTTGACCTTTAAATAATGTTTCTCAGCTACAGGATACGGCTTCTGTTTGAATGGCGTCCAATCGCTGACTTGAAACGCATACTGGAAATTCTTGATCCGGCCAGGTCTCGAATCGAAGACTCCTTTATACTCGAATAGTAGTTCCCTTAGCATTTTCTTATATTCTGGACCAAATTTAGCTTCCTCAATCTTCTCTTCCAGGCATTCTTCAAATTTTGGTTCGAGGTCTTTTTCAATGTCTGCGGCCAGTGTTGCCAACTCTTCCTCAATATCTTCTATTGTCGACACTGCCTCCCCAGTCATATCTCCATATGTATGCCATACGTATTCTTCTTGTCTCGCTTCATTATGCCTTAATGAGAGTTCTAAGTCTTCCTTTCCCTCACTTGCGCGAAACATTACAATGTCTTGCGAGAGATCGATAATAACTTTATACTCTCTTATGAAATCCATCCCAACAATAAGGTTATATGGCAGCTTATTTACAAGTAGGAAGCTCTGTGAGAATGTAGAGTTCCCTATCTGCAGATCTAAAAATACTTGGTATCTGCATATCATAACTTTGTCTGGTATGACACCTTTTATTTTCACGCTTGAAATGGGTATTTTCAATACGTGGATTTTACTCTGGATTTCATTGTATAATGCCTGGGTTATCAAACTCACTGTTGATCCTGTATCGATGAGACTTCTTACTTTCGTTCCCGCAATGTTTACAATAATAATAGGTAGTTCCCTTCTTACATTGACCGTTCTTTCATCGAGGTCTTCGATAAGCTCCTCAGGTTTGGCAATCCAGTTAATAACATTTACTGTATTCCATCCTGAACCTATCTCTCTCTGGTCATTTAAAATTGGTGTTTTTTTTTTCAATTGCTCCATTCTTTGTGGAGTTCTTCTGCCTGTCTTCATGCTGTTGAAGTTCCAGACTTTTGGCACCATCATCATTTTGATATATGTCGGGTGACCTTCTATTTCGAATCGCTTCATCCCAGTGAACTCGCGATTGTCTTGGATCATCTCCGCGCTCTTCCATGTATCTTAAAGATGCATGATAGCGTTCTTCCGCCTCTTCATCGAACCCACGACTCTGCTCTTGGGATCTCCATCCTTGGTTATTCCCATTTCGGCCGTAATTTCTTCTGTTATCCAGCTGCTGGTCTCTGGTACCACGCTGATTCCAGTTTTTCCTTCCTCGGTTACCACGGTTCGAACCTCCTCGATACGCTGGCCTCCAATTTTGGTTTTCGCGTCCTTCGCGCTGCCAGTCGGATTTTTCCGTTTCGGTGCTTGTAGACTTGCATTTCGTCTGCACCTTCGTTGGCTCGATCGGCGTATTCGTCATATTAACTTGTTCCACATGTCGGCTTTGTCTTGCGTGCTGCACTGTGGTTAAATCAAGTTGTCTCAGCACCTCCTCCATATCGATTGCAGTTTTTGCGTTTGCTGAGATTAGCAGGCGCTGCACTTCATATGGCAGCTGCTTAGCTATTGCTATGCATAAGTCTGACTCTCTGAGTCCTTCGTCGAGCTCGCGAAAACGGCATAATTGGTTCACAAAAAACTCTCCGTACTTGGTCGGGTTACTAGTACTGTAACGCCTGGAATACAAGTCCAGTCTGAGGTTTTGTTGTACGCTCGCGTTCCAATACCTGCTTAAAAATGCTTGGCGAAATTCCTCAACGGTGTCGAACGTGTACCTAAAACTTCTAAACCATAGAGCACATTCTCCTTCGGTGAGTTTTTCAATCGCTCTCAACCTGCGCTCTGGCGGTACTTTCGCATCATTCAAGTACTCGGAAACTTCTTTAAGCCAGTACTTGGGTGTCATATTAGAATTACTCCCGGAGTATTTCTTTGGTTTTTCATCACTAGCCCTTATAACTGTGACTATTTGGTTCTGTACAGCATTTTCCTGCGGTGTTGACATAGCCATTGGCATACCAGGTGTGGCATACGGGCTGTCACTCGGCATTGCTGCATTCTTTGGAGTGGGCTGTATTTCTATCTCTGCCCATTTATTCCTCCTATTCTCGTCTATACTTCCTTCGCTAGACCTAGGATTCCGCAACATGGATTCTTCCTGCGCTATCATTCTCGTTTCTAACTGGCTGTGCCTGTTTTCAGTCCTTTCCAAACGAGCTAATACCTCTCGTTCTATTTTCTCGAGGCGATCTCGGTTTCTTTCTGCCATAGAAAATACCTTTTCTTTATTATCCTTAAGGTTTTCCTTCAGGTGGATAATTTCCCCTGCTAGACTTTCTCTTACTTCGGCAAGAGTCTTATCACTAGCTTCAGTCTTTAAGCCTTCTCGAAGCTCTAACTCTTCGCGTAAGCCTGTAACTTCCCGTTGAATGTGACCTTGTATATGAGATATTTCAGTCCTTATTTTTGTGATTTCTCCTTGGTCTTCGTCCTGTCTTTTATGGAGAACTGCTAAGTCGTTCTGAGTGTGTTCCAACTCTTTCTGCACTTTTCCAACTTGTATCTTCATATTAGACATTATTTCCTTATTATCTCGATCAGACGTCTTTATTTCCTGCATTTCCTTGCATTGGTCAAGGATATTCTGGTCCTGCTTTTTTAAAGCTTCGTCTACAGCCTTGGCATAACCTGCCATTCGCGTATTCCATTTTAGTTCATTATCCTCGAACCTATGATCCACGGTCTGAGTAAACGTGTTAAATTGTTCTAACTGACGTTTCGTGTTAGCTTCATTCTGACTTTGAATGTCTTTAAGCTCCCGGGACATACTGTTTAAATTATCGTTAATTTCACGCTGTGACTCTCTGCACATTTGCAAATTGCTTTCTAATTTTAATTCAATAGACTCAAAGCGTTTTTCGTTATCATTTTGCATTTCTGAGATCACGCTAACAATATTCTTAGTTACCTGTCTCTGGACAGACTCTTTAACGTCGTCCATTTTCTTATTAACCTCTACTAGGTTTAATTCTAACTGTGTGTTTACATTAGTTTGACTAGCCTCTAGTCTAGTATTTATTTCGGCTTGATTAGCCTCTAGTCTAGTATTGACTGTAGCCAACATCTGGCTTACCTCAGTTTGACTAGCCTCTAGCCTATCCGCTATTTCATCTTTAAATGCTTTGGATTCTTCCTTACTTTTAGCATTTATAACATCGAAATGTTCCCTTAACTCGGCGATACACCTGAGTACTTCTTCCGTTCCGGCCATCCTGTACTACTTAATTTGAGATTCAGGTAGGCCCTAGCTGAAGACACTGGCGCGTTCTATTGGAAAGAAAGGATTCCGATTCCGCGACAACAACAACAACATATTATAAAATGTCAAAACTAACTATGGAATGGGTATAGACCCTCGTACCCGTCTGACAACATTTGTCTGACGTCTGAACATCATCTAGAAAGACTCACAATCGCTCAAACCAAGTTTGAGGGGAAAAAAATTATTTCTATGGTTTTCCCCATGAAAACCATGCTATTATTATGGGGTTTTTCTAAATCCCATAAGCCAACCACGTACGGGCGCCATGTTAATTTATGTAGTTCATGGTGGCCATCGTAGAGACATCGGCCATATTCTAATTTATTATTAAAACTGTCCAAGGAGTGGTTTTTTTTTACTGCCGAATGCCCCACGTTGGGCGCCATGTTAATCTTTAGGGGTCATATCACAGGGTACCATGTTAATCTTATCTGTCATGGACCACAGGTGGGTGACATGTTAAATTAGGGTAGTCAACATGCTTATTTATGCCATGCTCATGATGCTTAAGTGGAGGTTACCTGTATTTTGAACTGGCCCCACATATCAGCGTCATGTTATTTTATATGTGTTATCTATGGCTATGGTTTATGAAAGTTACAATTATATAAGCATATCTTATGGAGGATTAACAATTATTTTTAATGTGGTGGCTTATTAACAAATGGGATGCGGTCTTCCTATTCTGTCCTGATTTCTATGCTATATTTGCTTCTACCATTAATACCTTGACCGACTTAAGTAATCACCTGTGACTCAATCCAAGTACAGAGACAACTCCCCCATGTACCCGATTGTCACCATGTGGACCATGTGTTCGTATCCCAACTAGCTCACGGTCTTTCGAGGTATGGGACGTTCCTGCCCACAATACGACCACATGTTCAGGATTTGAGTCTACCAGGTAACTACTCTACAGGAAATACACAACATTCCTATGAATAAAATATTTACTGGTCTAAAATCATGGCTGGACAACAAATACAAAAACAAAGGACAAATTACAATTAATTCCCACAAATAAATAGGGTTATTCTGTGAGCTTTCTCCTTAAACATAGCGCTACATTGCACTCAACCTACTTCTAATATCCTGTCAATAATAGTTCAGATTACAAGGTTTTCATAGTGTCCGTCATGTGACACAATTTTATTTAATGGAAGTATCTTAACACAAAAACCACCTGTCACATAAACATGAATTTCTAAGACATTATTCCGTCTCCTACGACATTTACTTTAATTATCATTACTTCAATGTTTCCTACATTTATTAGCAAATATTTTTGTTGTGTCGTGCGAATCGTCTTCCTTCTTTCCATCCCTATGAACGCTCTAGGAAAATGAGTCATGCTTCTTAATCATAAAATAAACATAAACATGGATAGAATATTTATAGTTTCACCATATAACGATTATCTGGGTCTTGTCGGACTTATTATAGATACAACTGTGTCATGTTCTGGGAAAAACACATAACCGTTTTTCCTAAATTAGCATAAACTGACAAAATGCACTTTAAAGAAGATGCCTACATTATTTTGGTTCAGCTTTCCCCCTCAGAGGATAACTTCGCCAAATATCATCTGATTTCTATGGTTCAACCACATATGTGAGTTGCCATACACCATTTAATTCCATTTGCATCACTAAAATACTCATATTTTAATTGCATTATTGAATACCGAGATCTCTCAGTGTCCTATTGTGACTGTAATTGACAAGGGATCGGTCGAGCGACCTCCCTCCCCTCAGCAGGTCATAAAATTAGTTCCAGACAGCTCTCCAAGATGGCTGCCACGGAAATGGTCTACATTTCCTGTCTCTCTCTACCGTCAAGGCCACACTTGTTTACAATTATATAACAATAAAGATCCGCTAGGCATAATCCTAAGTAATTGAGTCATTTAATTAATTACCACCTAACTTTACAGTGTATTTGGGCTCAAATGGCTCCTATTAAACATTCATGGCAGGGGTGGAATTCTAATGATAGCATTGCCGTTCTAAGGTGATTACTTGTGGCTTTAAAGACGCGCATCATAATGAAACCCCATGGTTATCATCAGCAGCTGTCATTTACATATATTTGGGAAACCACGTTCCTCGTCGACGAATATGATTCTACCTCTCGGGCAGACCATAAGTAAAAATGCTCACCGCGCCTCGCTGGGCGTCCATAGTGGCTATAATTCAATGCAAGCGTTGGCAATAGACAGAATCTATCCAAATCGCTGCGTAACACATACAGTTTGCACAAGGGCGATACTTCTCGAAGATTAAGCCAAATTTTCACCTCACGCGCAAGCTATACTAGTCTTTCCCGTGCTTATCTTACGTAAATCACTGGATTCTACGTTAATCTGCACGCTATATGCGGCTAAACAATATTTCACATATATGACTCCATTATCAAGGTACCTGCGTTCTTCCTGTTATACTATTTAAGCCAAAGCTTTACATAGCTCCTAACACAAATGTATAAATATACTGGCTTACTTTAATTTCACATATTCATTCAAAATTTCACTGACACTGAGAAAAGCTCTCGTATTCGCGATATTCCACACTACATTCTTTACTGTTTACCAAATGACAGTATCTTAAATTAGACATGACACTATTTGAACATTACTTAGGCCAATTTTGCCCTTACTTTATGGTTGCCGACCCCAGTTATTATTATTATTATTATTTTAACGTTTAGATCCATCACTATTTTTGACCTACATGATCCTAAGCAAATCACCTTCCAAGTCATACTTTATTCAAGACGAGTGGTGAAAACTCGTTCAGTAAGTGACTATTACTTCTTTAATTTCAAAGTGATTAATCGTTACATGGTGAACTATGCCATTATAATGCTATTATTTGCATGTTTACTCACGTTTCCTTCTGGCTGGAAAGTACCAGTATCTCCGCCTGAGCTCTACCATGATGATTTGACTTAATCCATCATGATATCCAATACACAACACTGAGATTCACACTTTTTACACATGATACACATATTACCACAAGTGGCCTTTACCACTGATAAACACTGAATATTAAACATTAAACACATTAACACTTTAAATTATTATTTCACAATTTATACACTTCATCTATCATTTCACATGTTGATCCTTAATCTGGATTTCACCTACGCTTGACCTCAGAGATGCGATGACTTATGATAACCGCTGGTCTCCGTGAAATCTAGTAGCGTTTTTATAGATGTTCGATCCTAGTTCCCTGCACTCCCGTTCACCTCACTGTCCTGGATAGGTGGCAATAACTTCCACTCTCCCATCACTGGAGTGCTCCTAATGCTGATGTCATATAATTGACAATACCTTCCGGTATACGAACTGTTCCAAACATTATCAGTTCCTATTCGCAGTAGCGAATTTATATCTGTGTCAGATAATAACGCAATATCTGCACTTTGTTACCTTTTATGCACTTCATTATTACTGATGAAGCTTACAATTTGCCTCCATTGTCTTCAACGACGGTACGCTGATATTTTTAATAATTGGCGTGCTTACTGCAGAGCGCTTGTAGACAAAGGACTAACTTCCAACTCGAGCGACCGTCTGACGTCTTCAACTGCTTTCCAACTGAACCATAACTGACCCTTGGCGTAGGGTGCTCTTCCCTTATATTGGTTTCTTGCACAAAATAGTTCACGGGACACGTGAGAGCGACTCCCTTCTTGAAATACTCCGTCTTCAGCCGAAATAACAACTGCATCTTGTTTATCTAGGCGTGGAGGTTTTAAAAACACTCGCGTGCCGGCGATCGCTTCGGCCAATTAATTACAATTAATTGCCTTAGTTCAGCGCGTGGGATGCTACGGTGGGGATTTCCCGCTGGTTGGTTAAAGTATTCATGCTCTCGAGCGTGAGTTAGGTTGTAATGCGGTCATTTTGAGAAATAGGTGTAATTTTAGGTGAAAAACCACTCCTAAATTACTCCTCCGTGAATACATTCATCTGTGTGTATGTTTCATTGCATTACAATGCTCCATTTATCTGTAATTAATTAATTTCTTGTGGGCTTGGTCCCGCCAAAGCTTTGCTCGTTGTCGACCGGTGGATTCCCGGGTCATTAATTTTGAGCTGTCTGACCGCCCTAGACGGAAATAGTTCCGTAGGCGCCAGGCCTACTCCGCCTACTTGTTAAAGTCATTTGTCAGACTTCAATACTAGCCTCTCTCGACTTCGTATGCACTGAAAACGTACATTCCCTTGCATTTTGCTTATAATTTTTCCTTTAAATTGCTATGATTTGCACCTAAATAATCGTGAAATCACGCTAGACTATTATGTGTCAGTAGACCTCTCATTGCTCTGTGGGTTCCATATAATGGCTCCCCCTTAGAGACCACTGGTTCGACCTTAGGCATAACCATTTGCCTGGTCTTCTCTGATAAGGCCCTGAGTTTGATACCAGACTGCCGTGACCAGTTGGGCACAGTAATAATGCACAGTAGACTATGTATATGTTTAGCCTACTTTTCGCAATTTGTAAAAATGAGGAAAAAGTAGACTTATGAGATCGATCCGGGAAAATGTGTGTCTGTCTGTCTGTCTGTCTGTATGTCTGTCCTTCTGTCTGGCCTTCTGTCTGTCTGTCTGTCTGTCTGGCTGTGTGTGTGTGTGTCCCGCCACCCCTTATCAACTCCTAAACGGCTGCAGCAATCGAATCCAAATTTGGTATGAGTAAATATCTATACCTGAATATCTCAAGCCCATATTTGAAAATGATGTCAGTGCTACCAACTGATGAAAAATCGCAATTGAAATTTCACCTCCATGTTGTATATCTTGGAAGGTATGCATGGGAGCTATACCAAAATTGGCACACGTATAGATAATACTATTTCAGTTTAATTTCCAGGAGGCCATATATGACAGTGTTGCCAAAATGATTCTAAGGCTACTGATAGGTCCAATTTTAAAATGCATACAACTTCTACACTATCAACTGGATTTCAACCAAACTTCGTATGTATTATGTGTAGATAGACAGATATAACTGAGCGTAATCTTAAGAGCCACCAGGGCTGCCAACTGTTAATAAATGCACTCTCTATTGTTTTTATCAAAATACCAATATATCAGAAAGTATGCAAGCCGACAGCTTTAAACTATGCACACGTATAGTACTTGACATTCTAGATTAATTTGGAGTAACTAATATATGTCAGTGCTTCTAACATGATACTAAACCTGCTGATTGGTCAAATTTTAAAATAAATGTAACTTCTATACAAATAAATGGATTTCATCCAAAATTGGCACAACAATAGATCATAATAGTTCAGATTATTTCTGGCCAACACATGCATGACATTTTTGCCAACATGATTTTATGCGCGCCGATATCTCCAAACTCTAACTACATGCAACGTCCATGCTATCCATTGGACTTCAACGAAATTTTGTATTCAGTACCTTGAGAGATGGAACTCAGAATATATTCAGTCACCAGGGCTGCCAACTGTAGTGCTCTATTAGGCTACATTATGCCATTTATATTTCGAACTAATTATAAATTTCGATATTACCAACTCAATTTTGTCATTATTCTAATTTTGTCCACATAGATTATTCATTGGAATGAATCTTACATTTCGAGAAAAGTAGGCTCTTTAGTTCGTCACGGAACTTCTTGTTTACTCTGAAAAAATCAATGGCAAGTATGGCTTAAATCAATCCTGGGGTTCCAAATGCTTCCTATTTTTTCACTTTCTTGATGACATTACTTTGAACTTGAAAAATTAAACACAGTAATTGAGGAATGATCAAATAAATGTTATCCGCTTATCCTCCCAGCTACACACAGGGACTCTGCGGTGTCTGGTAGCTGAACATACTTCGTCAGCAGATAAAATGGGGATGGTGACAGGCGACCGCTAACTTGGGTCTGATGAACGAAGGGTCAGGGAAGGTATTTTAGCCGTGGTCCTGTTGAAAGTAACTTTCCCGGCATTTGCCTGGTGCTAAAAATGGGATATCCTACCGTGATAAATGTGTAGGCCTATGACCAGGATTTTTTTGTGTAATAAGGTAATTGTCTTAAACTTATGTTAGGGACTGTATATTACACGTTGGTGCTTAAAACATTAAAATAAACTGAACTTTTGAGAGTAAGAGGTCAGGAATAAAATAGGTCAGAACCTGAGAATCCGGGGATTGGTAGGCCTAATAACTAAGGCCTGGATAGTTATGTGTTTAAATATCTTTTATTTAACCGAATATTTTCTATTTATTTACATATTTTTATAAATAAATACATATTTGGTGAATTTATTCGTAAGAACATACAGTAAACTCCCGATTATCCACGGAATCGACTAGCGCGGATACCGCGGATAATCGAATTTCGCGGATAAGCCGAAAAATTGCTGGTAATGGTAAAACAAAGGTCGAAAGCACTAAAAAACAACACACAAGTGCTTTAAATAAGTTTATTATACAATAAAAGGACTTGCATGATAACAAAACTCAGTCGATGTTATGTGTGGAATTAAGAAGTCTTGTTTAATGTTTAACACAAAAAAAACGGTCATTTGCTTTTGCTTTTTCGTAGTGAAACACTTTTTCTTTATTTGTGATTTGAGTTTTTTCTCAACACCATCTTGTCACAAAGTGATGCGTCGTCTTACTCTTCAAGGTATTGAAGAATCCTGTCAATGTGTCCTAATGCTGCATCATGAGTAACGGTCCACACGTGCAGTGTGTATACCGATATACTGTACAGGACTGTACTGTAATACTGAGCTACTGTACACATTTTGTACTGTACATTACTGTACTGTATTTGCGATTTACGATTTTTATTACGTTTAAGTATTTAGTAACTTTATTTCAATTTTTGAGAAATAATTTTCGCTTTCAACACCTTCCTTTTTATAAAAAATATTCTTCTACAGGCACCGCGGATAATCCGCAAAGCGGATAAACCGCCCGCGGATAATGAAGAGTTTACTGTATCTCCTATATTTAGTGGTTTGTGGAATATCTTCAGATGACTGCTGTCACATATTCGACCCTTGACAATTCCAGTAATTTGCTTCTGTATTTCGTGAACGCACCCTTCACTGTATTGTAGTAGTATTTCAAGACAGGAATTATCTGGTCATTATGTATAGCAGGGGGGCTGGAGTCAACAGTCTCATTAAAGCCTCCAATAGTCCTTACCTTGACAGGAAATTTTACTTGAAACTTGAAACTTGACAGAGTGCTATGAAAGTTTTTGAAGTGACCTTTTCTTCTGCTCTTTAGAATGCAATTCGAAAACATGATTTCGTATCGCGCATCTGCAGTAAGTATTGTAGGATTTGGAAACCGAGGCAATCCCCGGCCTATTAAGTGGGAACATTTGTACTGTAGACAGGATTTTGGATTATTCAAGCAGCTGGACGTTTCAACTATATTTCGAGTAACTGAGGGACAAAAATATAATACAAATTTAAGAACATATTTTGGAAACTAAATCACATATTGTCCACTTTTAAGCACATAAATACATAAATATTTCTGAAAAGTTAAGCCCATAGTTATCCGGGCCCTGGTAATAACAAACTATAGCCTACCCTTAGTTTAATGAGTGTACTGTAAGTCTGTTTTAATGGTTGGCTTCTGGAGTGAATCTGTCTATTGAGGAACCTGACTTCGCACAGAAATGAAATGACTTCTTCTTCAGCCTTCGTATGCCTATATTTGGAAATCTCGTCCTAAACAAACAAAAGAATATATTGGAATCAGAAACAAAAGAAAAGTTATATTACTGACAAATTTATATCAGCTTCAACGGTCCTATTTGGGTTTTTCTCCTACTTTTCGCATACTTGTTGGCCCGCTGAGGTATGAGTGTTACGCAAAAGCATTCACAGCCATTTTAATTGTACTGAATCGCAGCTGCTTTTTTCCGCGTCAATCATATATCTTCTCCTCTAGCGACAGATGCGGTCCAAAAAGTGAATTGGATACTCGTATTAAATGGGAACACTCACTTATTTTTGTAATCCATCTCGATGACAAACAGATGAGTTCACGAGGGAATTCAAAGCCAATTAGTACTCGCTGAATGGGCAAATAAATAACAAGGATATGAAAGACATATATGGTACATCGCAGGTAACTATGAGCTCATCTGAGCGGCCAACAATAGTCGCATATCACTGTCAAGATCCGGCCAGGAATGTTTATGATACAAAACTTCCAGATGCGTCTGTGCTGTACCCAACACAGAATCTCCAGATCGGTCTGTGGTGTGCCCAACACAAAATTGAAATATTAACAAAGTAAGCTTTCTGTCTGAAACTTTGAATTTCCTACTAAAATCTTCGTACTATACCGGATATACAGATGTGTGCAAATTATTAGGCTCAAATAAATAATTAAAATATAAAGGGGGGGGGGCAAAGACTGTTCGCGTCCGTAGCATTCCTTGCGCTACACGTGTCCCCTGGGTGGTGCTAAAGAACGGTCACTCCGTGGGAAACATCTACACCAAGGAGTTTAGGCAACCAGATAATCCCAGTGATCTCCTGGCTCAAAATATTGCTTGATGTCACAAAACGTGAATACAAAAAAACCCTCTCAGGGTTTTCCAGCTAAGATGATGATGATAATTGTTGTTTTAAGGGGCCTAACATCTAGGTTATCGGCTTCCAGCTAAGAACCATAGAAGGCATAAGTAGATCAAAATGTCAAGAAACTTACTACAATAAATGAAATCGAATATTTGTACTGTATATAGATTTATGTAGATAGTTGTACATTATTAGCTGGAATTTGTTTCAAATTTCATGTATGTGATAATTTAATGTTTTAATGTGCCATACGCTAAATAAAATATAGTAAAGAATTTAAAACAGTCACAATGTTTTGTTCAGAATCATTTTATTTTATTTTTATTACCCTGCTTAGTAATGGTTTCTCCCCTGTGGACTTACAACGTTTCGCATAAGGAATTTCATCTGTAAATTTTCGAAATTGGGGATTCTGAGGAAACATGACCTGGTTCCGGTTTTATTTTCTTTAATTCACTTTGGAATGTATCCTCTCAACCAGGTGATTTCAATCCATTGTCCACGAATCATTTGATAGTTCATGAGTAATAAGACTTCCAATCTCTCTGGTCTAAATTCACACAAAAACTAAAATAAAGAAATTCAAATAATACGCGTGATATTCTACATTAACTAGGCTCATCTTTTAGTGGAAAATGTAAAAAAAAAATAGTTTACTATCAGATTCTTAAAAAAATATGTTATTAAGGTTATTGAAAGGTGCACCCCCCCCCCCCCCCCTTACGTCACAAAACGTGTAAATGTTGGAAAACTGCCATAATTTGCAAACCTCTGTAAGCTAATGACGTTCAGCAACAAATGGTTATTACCAATTATTGAAGCGGTGTCATTAAGGTCTGAGGGCTCATTAAACATTTGAAATAATTTCAGCAGCTTGCAAAACATTTCTACTGTATTAAGGGGGGAGTAAACCTTTAACATGACAATATCTACTGAGTTAAAAAAAAACGTATATCTCATAAACGATATGTTGCAAAGATATAAAACTTGGAAGGTTATTAAAAACAGTTCACTCATTATTATGCACAAAACACGTTTTATAATATGCTTGCAGTCATGCATTGTTATACCACCAAACGTTCAATTGTTTTTTGTACAGTTGGACAGCGTTTACATGATAACTACCCCACAATTTAAAATATTTACATGAATGTTCTTTTGAGTTGTTGGTAACATTCACGGCTACAACATTCACCAAAATAATTGATACACATATTCAGGAAATATTTTGTTTTCATGTTCTTACTCTAAATGTATATTTTTACTTTATTTTGGATAAAGAATATTCTCTTAAATGGGAAGTATGCTTGATACACAAAACATATTAGTATAATACACAATCATACAAAATGTCATTGAGATATCTTCAATAGTATTTGAGTTATCATGTTAACGCTGTGTGAAAATAAAATTTTTGAAAAACGAGCTTCAAACTTACCTAAGGGTAGAATTTAAGGAGACAACTTAAGCGATAGCAACTAACATTTACGGGCATATCTCTGTAAGTATTGAAGATATTTTCATTTCGTTTTCGCCAATTGAAAGATAAGAGATTAGTCATCCAAATAATTCATTTAAGAATTATATATTTTTTGACTCTGAAAGGTGCACCTCCCCCCCTTACGTCACAAAACGTGTAAATGTTGGAAAACTGCCATAATTTGCAAACCTCTGTAAGCTAATGACGTTCAGCAACAAATGGCTATTACCAATTATTGAAGCGGTGTCATTAAGGTCTGAGGGCTCATTAGAGATGGCGGCGGAAGAACCAATCTGGTCAACGGCGGCTCTCGGGTCTTCCAAGAAGATCAAGACCTTGGTGTCAGGTGGCAACCGACCGTAAAATTGAAAGCCAATCTTTATATTAATCAGGATGACGAGTGTCCAGAGGGACATGAGAGTATTGGGCCTATCTGCTGATGATGCTTTACAACGAAATGACTGGCGCCTAAGAAAGCCGACATCGCGTAACGGGAAAAGGCGAGGAGGAAGAAGAGGTGTCATTAAGATTACTGTGTACTCTTGAGCAAGTGACATATGTACATTATCCGACATCATTATACCAAGCATTAGCTTGCCACGGTGTGTGGGTGGTCAACGTGTCGGTCTACTAACCCCAAGCTTGCAGGTTCTCTCCTGGCCATGGTAAGTAATTTTTGAAAGGCGGCAAAAATTACGACACCATGTCATTCGAGGTTGACGTGTCAAAGAACCCATTTGAATTCAGTAGGCCGTGTTCATAATGGCAAAATTAATCTCGGAATTTTCCGCCACACTAAGTTCCTCATTTCTCTACTAGAAAGCCCTATAGTGTTCAAGGAGATTAGATATCTAACCACCTTGACTTTCCTAGTACTTCACGGAACAACGAAATTTGACTTGCAAGCTACCCTTTGGGTGTCAAATAACAAAGCTTGCACCCGGCACCCGAGGCCATACGGTATTATTATTTTATTACTAAGCATTGTCTCGTTTTGTGGCAAAGCCGTGGATAACATTCTTGTAAGGTGCAAAAGTAACTTAGTACGAACTCAATGATAACTATGGTTTGTATGTTTAGGACCTAAAGAAATGAGAAATATGCAGGCAAATATGCCCTAAAATACTGAAATATGATCCAAAAATGGTACAATGTAACGTAATATATTTACATGCTTTCTAAAAACAAGTGTTAATAATGTAATGAAAATATGTTACTTCTATTATGTATTAATTCTACTTTCAAACCTAAAAAATTGTTAAAATCTACGCTGATTTCATGAATATGCCTACGGTAAAAATGTTTAACTCTGATTTTTATTGCAAAATATTTCAAGAGACTCGCAGAAAGCAGCATATTCTTTACCTTTTCTCGCGTTAAATACTGCGACACAAATCACATCTCCTCTCAAAGAGAAAGAAAATGGCCTAAGTTAAAAATACTACCCAGTTTAGTTACAGTTAAATATTTGCTAATAGTCTGCAAAATTTGGTCAACCACCTACCCTTAAAATACTACCATAATATGACCTTAAACATTAATATTGATGAAATATGACAATAACTATGAAAATGACCCAAATATACATTTATATGCTCCATAAAATCCACTTCAAAAGATACAGAAAAAATGAAGTCCTGCTTAATGACAGTTTTAATGACAATTTAGTCAAGGAAAAAAAGATTACATTTCCTATCCGAACCTTAGTGATAACCATGAATCATATGTTGAGGTGAGAAAATCTAGAAAATTAATACAAATTGCCACAAAATACAATTCAGAAGAAAATAAACAATGGTTTATTCAGGAACACTTATCTCAGTTGTTTTTCAACCAAATGCTCTCTACGTTTTTTCACACACTGAGAATAACTAACTCCAGATGTCAACCTATTTAGTTCATTAATATTAGCATAGAATCTAAGAAAAAAATATCCAAACCAACTTATTTATTTAAATAATTATTTTTAATGGATTATAATTCTTTCATGGCTTGCTAATATCAGATACCGTAAATTATTTAACGTTAACATTCTGAAGTTAGTATGTAAATTAACGTAGAGGGTTTTAACTGAGATAAGTGAATAAGCCAATGTTACTTATTTCTGAAATTTCTTTTGTTACAATTCGTATTAATGTTTTAGAGTTTCTAACCTCAAAATATCATCATATGATATTTATTATCCAGTTCATAATTTTTTTTTCACCTGACAAGAATCTTAACCATGGACTTATCACAAAGCGAGAAAATGTTTAGTGTAAAGATGCCTTCACATGCCTTTATACAATTCACATGGTCAAGAATACTGAAAATTCACTGTGACTATATTATTTCACATAGTATCACTACTCTTCACAGTAATATCATAGCGTATAGAAGAGAAAGTGACGCGACTTGTGGAGTTTGTATGGTCCAGCCGCTAGGTGGCTCTAGCGTCGGCTAGCGCTGAGTGAGGACGGTATCAATACAAGCAGTTGAATGTTACTTTTCAGTAACTGAATGTTATCAGCTTACACTACGTTGTATTAGACAAGATGATCCAAATATAAAATTCTCCGCACTGAGTATATACAACGCTAACGTCCGTTGTGTTAATTATGAAACATCAGATTGCGTCATAGGTTCATATAATAAGGAAATAAAACATTCTGACGGGGGTCAAAATGTAACTGAATGTATGAAAATCGTAAAGCTACAGACCATTCACTACTGCACAAATAAAGTAAATATAATATAATACAGTATAATGACAAACTCACCCATATAACTTATAGCTCTCAGTTGTCCGAAGCTTTGGACAGCTTACGCGATGATTTTCCAGACTTAGAAGTTGACTGCTCTTTCCTAATTTCTTTCGTACGAAAGAAAAAGCGCACTTCATGAAATGAAAAACGAGTTTTCCAATAAGGTCCAGTTTATGTTCCATACACCATCAAAAAATCACGGCCCTAAAACAATCTCATCAATGCTGTCCTAACACTCATAAAATATATCAACCCACAAATTTTAAAGGGAAGACAATTCCATTTCAACGACTACTTCGACCTGTAAAAGAACGTTGAAGACACTGTCAGACGGTTGAGTTAGGTAACTAAGGGCATTTATTGTGCCAAAGTCCTTTATATTAGTGAACGTTGCAGCTGTTGTGTCCGACGGCCTTTTCACTTTGAAGGGTTGTTGCACACTTCACACAGCTGATCCCTTTCCTTAGTTGCTTGACAATATACCCGGCTAGATAGTGTGGGACAGCACCAGGCTTCAAACTCCATCTCATTCTCGCCATGTCGTCTGTCTTTCCTTCTATAATGAAAGTGTCCGTTTTTATAAGGAAATTATCGGAGCAATGTTTGTCACATAGCCTGCATATGACTTACTTGACAATTTAATGTCTTTCCTCGGAATGGCCTTAGCCCATTTAAATAAATCATCTTCGGCTTTTGGAGGTCTAAAAAAGTGCC
Source organism: Meconema thalassinum (assembly GCA_946902985.2). NCBI lineage: Eukaryota > Metazoa > Arthropoda > Insecta > Orthoptera > Tettigoniidae > Meconema > Meconema thalassinum. Next base: position 413,654,722 of record OX336393.1, read on the forward strand.
TACCTGTTGCAGATGACTTGTCGTATCCAGATCGGCACCCGGGAACAAAACAACACGGCATATTCACTTGCACAGTTTTGTTTGACGAATCTTACCAGGTTATAATTCACTCGACAGCACAAACGTAAAGAAATAAGTGTAAAGGCTTACAAATACTAAACACACCAGTGTCATAACGTATGTATTATTTCACTATCGCTTCTTGATCGCATACACTTTTCAACACCAAGAAATAAGGACTAAACACGGCAGCATTTCCATGTTTTCAAACTCGCGAGCGCTTAGAAAGTGTCTCCAGCCAGCCACAACCAACCGCTGCGCAGTCTACCGGTGGGCGCAGCAACTACCCATACTAAAGATACGGCAAACTCGGGAGTCGGCACACTTTCTCTTCTAAACGCTATGGTAATATGGAGAAACCCAAAACGTTTTGTTTTCTTGCTGCTGCTTTTTGGATTTCTGCCGCTAGATCACAGCAGCAGCTAGTTAGCAAAGTTTTCTTTTCTTTTACTAACAGGATGGTGCTCCACCTTACTTCAATTCCAATATTCATGAATTCAAAAACACAATTTCCGGAAATCTATGGAATAATCTAGATGGGGATGATGATCCGATCATTATGGTATGGCCTCCACTCTTCCCTGACCTAATACCGTGTGATTTTTTGTGTGTGTAAGGTTATGTAAAGCACTCGGTGTTTGTATACCTCCCTTAGCAGCAGACCTACCAGAACTTTTACGAAACACCTACCTGAAAGAGAACAGTATTGCATTTGTTACGTAGCCTACTGTACCGGATTGAACACACTGTGATGCAAGTGGGTTGTTGTACTGTATGTTTTGATTATTGCATATTACAGGCTTTTTCACTGTTGTGATGGTATTGTCAAGAATCGAGGGGAACAAACCGAATAAATCATATTAACATTCTTAGTGTGTAAGGAGCCACCGGAGGCCAACACCAACACACTCTGAGCATCCTCCAAGGGTTTATTGGTGAAGATCGGACTCACCCTATATTCCGGCAGAACACTTGACTGTTACGTCACCAGCACATGGAAAGCCCTGTCCACACATACAGTGAGTGGAACGAGACATCAAAGGTTTTGTGTTTTATTAAATACAGCAGGCTTGTTTAAGCTTCAACCGAAAAAACAAATCCAGAATTAATGACTTTAAGCTGCTCAGGGAAGCGCTCCAACTACCAACCCACGCTACCCTTCGGCATCATTAGGCTATTACAAAACCACCCCGCAACTCTATCCCTCGCAAAAACACCCCCTGCACTGCACTGTACTGTACTTACACAGACCAATAGATTATACTCCAGTAATTACTGTGCGTATTTTGAAATTAATGCTCACCCCAGACAAGAGCAAGAGAAATATTTTAATGAAGGACTCCCGTGTGTATTTAGCAACTACCAGCTAGACCAGCGGTTCCGATAAAAATAGAGGAGGCCTCATTCTCAGGATCAAATATTCAAACTACTGAAATTAGCCAAACTACATTTCGTAATGCTGAATAATAAATGCGAACAAATGTCAATCAGCTAGGTTTGTAAAATAAAGTATTCTAATTGCTTATGAATATTCCGTTAGTGTTCATTTTGGTGGAGATTGTAGGTATTTAGAGATTATTTTGGGAGGAGGTAATTTTCATTGGAGAACGCGCATATTGTGAAGAGGGCATACAAACGATTTGACGCCATTTAATCAGTGTTGCCAATACAAATTCTCAGTTGTAACTCTTCAGTCGGTCAACGCGAATTTGCCCAATGACTGGACGAGACAAAAATAAATAAATAAATAAATAAATAAATAAATAAATAAATAAGAAACTTGAAACCAAAGAAAGGAAGATCTCACGGAAAATCTTGGGCCCAGTCAAGGAAAACGGTGATTACAGACGGAGACACAACCATGAACCCTACTCACACGTTACCAAAATCACTGACGTGATGAGAAAGAGGAGGATTGTGCTCTTTGTTCATTTAACAAGACTGAGCCCAATTCGATTATCAAATAAAATCTTTACTTACTTTCTGGGTAAGAAAACCAAGGAAGCGTGGTTCTCAGAGGTAGAAAAGGATTTAATATAAGTAGGAATTACATACAACGATATTCAGATGCGTACGTCCCTTAAGCTGAAACTAAAAGAACACCAGATTTTCCAGGAAAAGCCTAAACTAACAACAGATAAGTCGTGCACTGAAGCCAGGACACAGCAGCATCGAGAACACTTGAGGCGTTACTGGGCGAATGTTAAAGGGAGCAGTTGAATTAACGTGGTCCATAGCTGGCCGAAACGTCAAGAAGAAATACATAAATACGTATGCTCTATCTGTTCTTAATCATGTACAAAAGTTGTTTGTGCCTCCGGTGTCGATAACCAACCCACAATCCCCTTTTAGAAACAGGGGCTGGTTACCTCTGGACATGGGAAATTCAAGCCATACTTCGAGCGATATCGTAGCACTATTCTAAATGACTATACATGCTTTTGTGAATCCTCCAAAACTGTACATCACCTGCTTTTCGACTGCCCTGCTTTTTAAGGAGAAATACATCATAAAATGTCTCCTGAGTTACTGCAATAATGAACTGACAAAACCTATGTATTCTATGTTTAAAACCCTACGAGGATACGGATATCCACGGATAAACCCGCGTACATATACAAAAACGTTTTCGCCATGCGGATATAGTTTTCATGGCTGTGCGGATAGCAGATAAGCTGCGGATGTTTGGAGAAAATTTGCGGATAGCTTACACAATACAATCCAAACTTGTTGAATATCATTATTAGGACCCGGATGTTTATGACATAGGCCTACCATCTTTTTCTGTAATGTTTCTATTTTTTTCCTACTTTTCACATTTTGCAAAAATGAGGAAAAAGTAGTCTTATGAGATCGGGCAAATTGTCTGTCTGTCTGTCTGTCTGTCCTTCTGTCTGTCTGTCCTTCTGTCTGTCTGGCCGTGTGTGTGTCCCCCCCCCCCCCTATCAACTCCTAAACAGCTGCAGCAATCAAAACCAAATTTAGTATGAGTAAAGATGTGCACCGGAATATCTCACGTCCATATTTGAAAATGATGTCAGTGCTACCAACTGCTGAAAAAACGCACTAGAAATTTGAGCTCCATGTTGGATATCTTGCAAGGTATACATGGGAGCTATTCCAAAATTGGCACACATGTAGATAATACTATTTCAGTTTAATTTCCAGGAGGCCAACCATGACAGTGTTACCAAAATAATTTTAAGCCTCCTGATATGTCCAATGTTTAAATGCATATAACTTCTACACTATCAATTGGATTTCAACCAAATTTTGTATGTAATATCTGTACATAAACGGATATGGTTAGGCGTATTCTTACGAGCCACCAGGGCTGCCAACTGTTAATAATTGCTCTCTCTATTTTTTTATCCAAATACCAATATATCAGAAAGTATGCAAGCCAACAGCTTTAAACTATGCACACGCATATTCTGACATTTTAGATTAATTTGGAGTAACTTATATACGTCAGTCCTACCAACATGATTATGAGCCTGCTGATAGTACCAATTCTTAAATACATGTAACTTCTGTACTATCAGTTGGATTTCAACCAAATTTCGTATATGCTATGTGTACCATAACAGATATGACTACAAGTATTGTTAAGAGCAATCAGGGCTTCCAACTGTTAATAAATGCTGTCTATATTTTTACCCTAATATCAATATATCAGAAAGTATGCAAGCCAACAGTTCTATACTTTGCACACGTATAGCACCTGACATTCTAGATTAATTTGGAGTAATTAATACAAGGCAGTGCTGCCAACATGATTCTATGCCTGCTGATATATCCAATTTTAAAATACATGTAACTTCTATACTAACAAATGGATTTCATCCAAAATTGGCACAACAAGATATCATAATATTTCAGATTATTTCTGACCAGCACACGTATGGTATTGTTGGCAACATGCTTTTACGCGTGCTGATAAATCCAGTGTCTAACTGCATGTAACGTCCATTGGACTTCAACCAAATTTTGTATTCTGTACCTAAAGAGATGGATCAAAGAATATATTCAGTCACCAGGGCTGCCAACTGTAGTGCTCTATTAGGCTACATCATACCAGGTATATTTTGAACTAATTAGATATTTCGATATTACCAACTTAATTTCGTCATTATTCTAGATAGGTTCATATACTGTAGAATAATCATTGGCATGAAAAGTAGGCTGTATAGTTCTTCACGGAACTTCTTGTTTCATGACAAATGTAAGTTGATTTAAGCTAATCTCGTTCAAATTATGTCATTAAGCATAATTAACACTCCGAACAGGAAAGGGTTGCAATTCTGGCTGTATAACATTCATTTTAAACATAGCTCAGGACATACAAAGCCTGAGGGAACGACGTTTTCCAGGTCTAAATATGTTGCTTTAGTAATTTATGCTTTATCTAATTAAAATCATTATTGCAATGCCATTGCGGATAACAGTCGTGCGGATGCGGAAAAGAGTCGTGCGGATGCGGATAACAGCCGTCCGGATGCGGGGCGGATGCGGATAACAGTCGTGCGGATGCGGGGCGGATGCGGATAACAGTCGTGCGGATGCGGGGCGGATGCGGATAACAGTCGTGCGGATGCGGAAAAGAGTCGTGCGGATGCGGATAACAGTCGTGCGGATGCGGGGCGGATGCGGATAACAGTCGTGCGGATGCGGGGCGGATGCGGATAACAGTCGTGCGGATGCGGAAAAGAGTCGTGCGGATGCGGATAACAGTCGTGCGGATGCGGGGCGGATGCGGATAACGTTTTGTTTAACCAAGAAGTGTTCTAACTATATTTAAAAAATCATGCTGTTATTCTCATTCTCTTACATTCATCCGTCACACCCTCCATAAGTTATTATAATGTGAATATTCTGTAATTCTCGAACTATAACGCAAATGTGCTAAGCAAAATAGGGTTCCATCTACGATTTGGAAACTCAATAAATACTTAGGAAGTAAAATAACCAGTGATGAACGAAGCAGAGAGGATATAAAATGTAGGTTAGCAAGGAAAGCATTTCTACAGAAAAGAATCTGTTGTCATCGAATACAGTTTTTGGTATTAGGAATTCATTTTTTAAAGTCTTTGTATGGAGCGAAGTGAAACATGGACTGTTGGCGCAGCAGAAAAGAGGAGAATAGAAGCGTTTGAAATGTGGTGTTACAGGAAGATCAGATGGGTAGATAGGGTTACAAATGAAGTGGCATTAAGACGAGTTGGAGAGGGGAGATGTTTCTGGCGACTGCTAATGAAGATAAGAGGTAGGTTGGTACGAGGCATACTAAGGCACCCAGGAATAGAAAAGTTAGTTATGGAAGGAAGGGTCGAGGACAAGAACTGTAAGGGTAGACGAAGATTATAATATGTTAGGCAGATTGCTTCGGATGTAGGGTGTGGTAGCTACGTAGAGATGAAACTATTAGTTCTTGACAGGGAGGAAGGGAGAGCTGCATCAGACCAGTCGAAATAATGAAGACTCAAACACACAATAAATAAATACCTCTATGCCAGGCGATTTAAAACAATAATTATCATCATCTTTTTAAAAACGTCACTTTTGTTAAAAAGGTTCCAGCAGTGTACGTCCTAATCCGCATTAATTATGCTAACCCCACATTTTTAAACAGCAGTGGCTTGGCTGTCAATTTCCAACATCTGGGGGCAATAGCACGTATAACTTGCTAACCCATTAACATTGGAACCTTGATAGACCAATAATTTTAGCAATCACCGGACCTAACGTCGGTAGACGAATATCTTTAGCATGATCTCTGGGTGGTGTATTTCATATTTCACATGTTGGCAACTGTGATGAGAAGTCACCGAGTTCCTCTCTGTCTAGAAGGCGACAAGAACCAACGTTCCTGCCATCTATATTTATGTAATTTAGTAGAGATTTCCAGTGCAGTAGTGCCAATTGACTGTAATGTCAATTATTAGTTATGTCTTCAGAGTATGAAATAAAGTATGAAAAACAAAATCTTGACGTATATTCCGCGAGTTCAACTAAAGCTATGAGTATGGTCTTCTGAACTATAAATAAAATTCGTAACCATTGAAGTGTTACGGCCCCTTGCAAACACTACTCATGTTTTGGAAGATCCCCACAAAATATTTGCATAATTTTGGCTGTCACATTGTATTTGACAAGAGTGTTTCTTGGGAACACTTTGAGTTGCTGTTTTTATTTGAGGGACTTGAACATCGTGGTCATTAGCCCCGTATATTGTGGCGGCTGTAGTAGCTTGTGCATTTGTAATTTAGGTAAAGATTGAGTAGGAGGCGGCCGTGGCCTTAAGTTAGGATCTATCCCGGCATTTTCCTGGAGTAGAAGTGGGAAACCACTTCCAGGTTAGTGTAGGTGGGAATCCAACCCACCTCTTTTCCGTTTTGCCTCACGAGGCTGAGTGTACCCCGTTCCAGCCCTCAGACCAAAATTACATTTCCTGCCAGAGGCGGAAATTGAATCCGGGCGACCGGGGTTACAGTGAAGTTTGCCAGCCGCTACACGACGTAGTGGACTTCAGAGCAAACCCTGGTAGACTTTAATTGAGAGCGGACATTTTGAGCAAAACATTCTGTAATATTATAGATAACTTTTCTTCTATAAATGTGAGAACTTTAAAATACAAATAATAGCGACCTAATCTTTAACAACAAAAAAATCGCATTAACGATAAACGCGACAAAAATATTTTGAAGCGTTTTTGCGATATCTTTATGAATCATATGTTTCTGGTTAAGAAAATAAGTATATAATGTTCGCGAATTAAAGCGGTAAGGTCATTGTAAAGTGAAATTCAATTATTTCACGATAAGCGCGATATTACAACGAAATCTGTAGCGAATAACGAGCTTGAAATTTTGTTTCAAGATTATTGTGTGAAGAGAACGAGAAGAGCGAACAAAGATTCAACAAGTTGAAATAATTCAGTCACTTCTTGCATTAAATTAATGCAAAATCAGTAATATAATAAAATAATATTGGATGCTTAACTTACTAGTAATTAATACATCTACCATTCATATAAGTAATTCAGAACCACAAAAATGAAACCTTTTTAGAATTTAATTCAAGAGAAATTAAAGCGATACAGCAATATCCATTTCGCGAAATAACGCGAAAATTAGTATCCTTCTCGCTAAATCGTTCAAACATTAGTGCCAAAAAATCATGCCTCTACTGTAGGCATAGCCTACCTTGTGTACCCAAGTCGCGCCTGATTGGACCTTGTCTCCGCCTATTCAAGGATTCCCATGTTGTCCATTAGAGTAGAGTCATTGCAAAAATCGGCCGACGGCAAGAAATTAGATTTTACAAATTACTTTGCATTCTTGCAGTATAAAGGACGCTTGTTCTTTAGATAATACGAGAATTTTAGAAACTTGTCCATAAGAGTGCCGATAAAAATGTACAATGAAATTGACGTAAATAAAATAAACCCCTGGCACTACAGCCCATGAAGGGCCTAGGCCTACCAAGCGAGAGCTCCCCAGCCATTTGGCCTGCAGATATTGGGGTGACGCGTGGTCAGCGCATCGGGTCCCCTCGGCCATTAAACTAGGTTATCGTGACCGGGGTGCTGCCTCACTGTCATATAGCTACTCAATAGTCCTCACGGGCTGAGTGCACCCCGTTCCAAATCTTTCGTCAGTTTCTTAAGGCCCTGGCGGAGCCGGGAATAAAACCCGGGGCCTCCGGGCGAGAGGTAGGTGCGATACTCCAACACCACGGGGCCGGCTATTGAAATTGACATGTCACAGCAAAACCGGACAACTTCCTTGCTTTCCTTTTGGATTATAGGATGACCAAGCCTCGGATCCTTAGGTTCTGTTCTCACTTTTTGCATTCCTGGCCTATTACTCCCCAAATTTTATTTTATTTTAGTGTTTTAAGCACCAAGGAGTAATATACCGTATTTTACACCGCCTAAATTGACCTAATATTGTGTTCCGTCCCAATAAGACCTATATTTCGTGATATAATTTTAAATATCTAATTCGGTTATTTACGCAAATAGATTACCTTACATTAGTTTATATAAAAATATCTTCAAGCGAAAGGAGACCGTTCGAATAAGGAAAATGTTAAATTAAAAAGTCTGCCTTCAGTTTATATCTTTATACTAACTTTATTCTTTATTGTTAACTGTGGTTGTCAGAGACTCACGAAATTTCTGAAACGTGTGATGTTTACATGCCGCAAAACTTGAGGCAAACATTTAATAGAACTATTGGATTTGTATGTAATAATCAGTGGCGAAGCTGGATGGGAATCTTTGAGCCTTATAATGCCCATTTCATTCTCAAGGAATATGCACATTTAAATTATCCTATTTTTCATTGGCCTAGGCAAAATAAATCTCTAGTTTTCGGTATTATTTTTTGTAGTCACCGTGGGATTGACACCAGCTTCTTAGCGCGGGACTGAGCAGCCAGTGAGTCTTCTTCGGAACAGGCACAAATCTCTGCGGGTAGAGAAGGCAATTGCACATGCGCCAAGTGGAAGGTCGATATCTGAATGCGTCACCAGAGAGCCTAGGCTCGAAGCATGCATTCGTGAGGCGGGCAGTATTTCAGCGCCTGCATGTTCTTTTGTGAATTTTAAAACATGGATCAGTGTAGTGATTTAATAGCGTATTTAAAATCAAGACCATTTTCTTCGTTGTCCCTTGCTTATGAATCAGTCTTCCCGTCACTTAAGTTGAGTGTATTGATGAAAAGGTATTCATACTTTGACAGTGAACAGCTTCAAAACATGTATATTCTGACCAAACTAAGCACTTTGCCAGTAGGTTTGTTGCTGAAATATTTTTTGATCAACGGTCTAGAAAATATATATCAAGAAACAGTGCGCCTCATAAGACTGATTTTTGCCTTTCCTGTTTCTACTGCTTAGAGTGAACGAATTATGAATGTATTGAAGAGAGTTAAGACACTTTTAAGGAACTCCATGTCAGATTCTAGACCAGGGCCATCCAGTCATTGCAATCGGAGAGCGCGGTGCGCTTTGGGGAGCATTGGACAGTCAGACTAGCGCTCCTTCCCCTACCACCAGTACAGTGTGGCAGCGAGGAGACGGACGATGTTCGGACCACGCTGACTTGATACGTTTATACAGACGTGCGGCCGACGGCTTTTGTGGGATTGTTGACATATATATAGGGCTGTTTTGCCATAAAAAAATATACCTCTTATACAAATCGAATGGTACTCCGATGTATGTAATGGTCAGGAAACGAACGCAAGTGTTAAGTAAAGAATATTGTGATTTATTTCAAACTGAAATGTGATCATATTAGAGAGGAAAATTCAACAACATTTTACCAATATGAACAGATAGTACAGATCTTGAGTGACTTTTTCTCCTTTAAAAGCTGTACAGAAAAATGAAATTTCCCATTCTGCTGTAAAGGCTGCTGCTTCACCACTCCATCTTTTTTGTAGTTAGTTGTAGTTAGTAAGTTAGTTAGTTAGTTAGTTGCAGTTGGAGAGTAGTTAAAAGGGACGTAAAACCAATAACATTATTATTACTTTTTTGGTATGATTTTCAGTCAAGACCACTGCGAAACTGATTTACTTACACGCTGTCAAAAAAAGCGCGTTGGACTAGATTAGCAACTGATGGATCGGCTGCGCGCGCTCAGCCAGCTGAGCTCCTCCCACCACTACCAAAACTATATTCCACCAAAGCGCTCGGAGCACTGTCTCAGAGCGCGGCGGGAGCGCTGTGTGGATGGCTCTGTTCTAGACTGAGCAATTTGAGTCGCTATTGAGAAGAGTTTGGTGAACTATCTTTCCAGGGATGACGTCTACGAAGAACGCATCATTGATATATTTTCTGAGCGAAAAATACGACGAATGGAGGTTATCTACAAAAAACAATAAGGTAAGAAATTTAGAATACCCAGTTGCATGGTAATAATTCATCTTTCATTAGGCCAATAGAAGTTCCAACTATTAGGCTGAGATTCAATGTAGCTTGCCCAGTAAGTTATACAAATATATATTCCAAAAGTTCTATAAATTCCTAAATTGAATATAATTATAAGAACCTATAAAATCCTAATGTACTGATAGAACCTGATTTTAACTTCTTAGAACCTAATAATACGAGGCTTAATGATGATATTGTTGTTCAGCTACGGGTACGGAATAAAATTGTTGTTTAGGAAGCAATCCGAATTGTTTTTAACCCGCGAGGATTCGCGCATGGCTATTTTGGACCCGAGGTTTAAATAATGCTCTATATTTTAGTTTTGGTCAGCCCTTATTTCCTGTCGCTTACTGTACCTTCCTTCCTGGCCTTGAAATTCACCCTGCATAAGAGACATGTCCATAGCTATTTGAACACTCAAGTTATTTCTATATTATTTACGGTCGGGTCAGATTTACCCATGGCGCCAGTCCTCGCGTGACAATTTTCGGCTAACGTTAGTCAGGACAATCTGTAAAGAATAAGCGGAAAAATCCATATATTTTGGTGCAGCACAGTCACATATCTCACTTTCTTGTTGATCCATGTTTAGGGTCTAGGGACACTTTGGTCATCAGCTCCTTTGTTTAAAAAAATCGAAACCACTGCTTTGCCGCCATTATCAAGGCCAAATACACTGTTAGGAAAATTATTGTTATTTCTCTGCATGCTAATTTTGAAAAATATAATGGGAATACTTCATAGAAAGAAACCAGGTGTAAAATTACTTCATTTTAAAATCCGTACGACTACGACAAAAAGGGAGTGGACACATAGATGTTCCGTTTTACCCGGAACAATTCTGATTTTTCTTGTTTTGTTCCGCGTTCCGTTTTAATCTTGAACGGAATGCCAAATATTCCGTTTTTTGGTTAATTTGATAATATATTCAATTTTGCACCAATTTTCCAATGTCCCGCTTCAGAATTGATTGTAATATCTAGCTTGTTTTCTGGTGATTCAGGTGCAAGTTTGAAAGACAAAATGACTTCTATGTCCGTGTCAGATAGATGGGTGCATGTTATAGATTTATTAGGGGCAACAAAATGAAGGAATATCTTAGTCCTTGTGAAGTTAATACTCGGCGTTTTACCCTCCAATGCTTTTACGAAGAGAGTTTTTTCTGTCATGAATATCAAATGGAGAGATGATAGAAACAGAAGCTTCATTAGTTTGATAAAACAAGAATTGTTCACATATTATGACGAAAATTGTAGTGAATTTTATCAGAAGGTACCGCCAACTGGGGTTACTTTACACAGACCGGGTAACTTTATACACTTTTCGCTAAAATCTTTTGAGCACTGTACGTGGTTGGTTTTGGAAGTTTTGAGTAAAATGCCTGTTTATACAAGACGCTGTGGGCTGTACTAGTAAGAAAAACGTGTTTGTGTTATGTGTACTTCACTCCTTTGGATAATAATTGCAACTTAGTGCACTTGAGTATCTGTACATATGGTAAGTTGTATAGAAACTTTCATTTCTATGACAGTCATTTTTTATAGATGTTCTAATTTGTGACAAATCAATTTCCCTAAAGACTTGAGAGGCGGAAATTAGATGTGGAACATGTTTACTTGTTGAGTCACTTTACTAGGAAGCCTAAAATAACCGAAGGTGCACGACTCGCCCTTGGAGGGGGTAACTTTACACAGGCTATTTGACACGAAAGCCAGTGTTAACTATTTCATATTTGAATCCCGGAGTATTTGGGTGCTGTGGATTAGTAAGAGCCTAGTAATGTGACTCAACAAGGAAACATGTTCCACATCCAACTCCCGCCTCTCTAGTCTTTAGGGAGATTTATTTGTCACAAATTAGAACATCTAGTAAAATATGACCATGTCGTAGAAATGACAGTTTCTATACAACTTAACAATGTACAGTGCATTTATAGCTGCAGTTAATATCCAAAGGAGTGAAATAGAAAAAACACAAATACGGGCTTTCACTCGTACAGCTCACAGCGTCTTGTATTAACAGGCATTTTACTCAAAATTTCCAAAACCAGCTACCTGCAGTCACTGATATAAATATAGAGTCTATTAACGTGACATTTCTGTGTTGCCTTAGGCTCCTGTAAAAACAAAGTGTGGTACCTTTCTACGACTAACACTTCAGCAACATTGTTTTTCTTTTTCTTTTCTACAAACATAAAATTAAACGTTTGCCACACGTTTAATGTATTTTATAATGTATTCAGACAATTCAATTAAGCTATGAAAGTATCCTCTTTACTTCAAATGAATGTTATCTTTCCAATGAAAAAGTTCCAGGCATGTGTCAAGTTACCCCTTGTGAGGCTGTATAGCCAAACGCCATGATAAGTGCATGTCTGTGTAAAGTAACCCCAAGGGTGGGGTAACTTTACACGCGTGTTCATTTATTTTTAAAAGTGTCTGAGAGATAGTTTGCACTCACGGTGATGTTATGTTCTATTGTAAGTAGGCCTACCCTTAAGGAATACATAAACATGTCGCAATCAATTTAACAACCTATCACGACAAATAAAATTTTAAAAAACACATGAAAAGTGTGTAAAGTAACCGCGTAGCTGACGGTACTTACATATAAAAAATTCTTGCAAAGGGTCGTTCAAATGAAATGCATTTGCAACTAGTTTTAAGTTTGTGTATTTGATTAAGTAATGCTTATTTAATACATATGTGTATTATTTATTACAACATTTAACAACCTTGATAAAAAAGAAACAATGTTTGGGACGTGTGTTCCGTTTTTCCATTCTTGAAATCTGGCAACCCTGGTGGCACACTATGGGTCAAAATGACCCGGCGCCAGTCCTCGTGTTATATTTTTACACGTGAGTTCTCAAGGTTTAATGAAATGTAAATAAAATATTGTAAAAACAATTAGGAGGGAAATTTATCAATAATGAACCTCTCTGTCTCGTACTGTGCTGGATGGCTCGATCAGTTTTGCAAGGTTAAGTTGTTTCCTTCATATCTCTCAAGCTTATATGCATTTACCGTTGTTTGTATTATAAGGTGCGTTCAAAAAGTAACGAGCCGGAGGCTGTAATGCGCAAACCGGTGACGACATCGGCTAATCGTGGCGTGTGTAATGAGGTGTGGTTCCGACCAGAGCGTGGAAGGTCACAACCCGTCGCTAGAGGGCACGCGTGCACGTCACGTGACGATACAAAGCAAGCATCAGCATGCATCAATCGTCCAACCAAGGCCAAGACAGTAGGCCATTCGATATGTTTCCTGGTGTGGTTGAAGACTATGGGGCAACCATTGGGCACACACTTTCCGCAAGTGCAGTTGGTCCTTCATGATGGTGTGCACACTTCCGACGCTCAATTCGACCACGGCGGCTATGGCGATCACTGTCACTCGGCGGTCCTGGGTAATGAGTGCATCAACCAGCTGGACGTTGTCATCGGTAATGCAGGGGGGTGCCCCAGACCGGGCATCATCGGCTAACGACCCCCGACCTTCCCTGAAGCGCTTGTGCCAAGCCTTGGCCCTTGCAAGGGACATGCAATGTTCGCCGTATACTTGTGACATTCGGCGATGAATGTCCGTTCCCCCTACTCCTTCCGCTGTCAGAAACCGAACAACACCTCTTTGCTCATCGTTTGACGCCTCCATGTCACTGTTTGCAATGCGATTGGCAGCGTTGGACGATTGATGCATGCTGCTGCCCGCTTTGTATCGTCACGTGACGTGCACGTGAGCCCTCTAGCGTCGGGCTGTGACCTTCCACGCTCTGGTCGGAACCACACCTCGTTACACACGCCACGATTAGCCGATGTCGTCACCGATTTGCGCATTACAGCCTCCGGCTCGTTACTTTTTGAACGCATCTTATAGGCTATATCTCCAGGTTCACTTTGAATCTGTCATATACTGTACAGATTCCCCCTCCCTCTTGGTAAAATATTCTGGTGACGCCACTGCCGGCCGGGTGAGAGACTGCTCAATACCCGCATAACCACATCATCATCACAGTGACAGATGACGATCATGTCCCGAACCCATCTGTGAAATAACAACAATGGTTAAAGTATAAAAGAGATCCTATGAACAATGAACATCTCACAAATCTTGTTGCTCGCATACTAATGCGTGTGTAAAGGCTCATCCATTGTTAGTAACGGTTATTGGGAATATTTTTCTTGTACGGATGACAACATTCTTACTAACGATGTGCACTACGTATTATTGTGAGCCAAGCCTGTGTCCGTCCGCACGTCAATACTCGGAATGAGGGAAAAAACAGACGTGGCCAATCAGTGGAATTCTGAGAATTTTTCTAATACCAAAAAGCTGTAAGCCGAAAAAGGAGCTTGAAACCATTTTAACGAACTTGCAACGCAAAGCATAAAAAAAAGGAACAGAAAGGAACACAGCGGAGAGGGTGGATGAGGAGTAAAAAAGCTCGATCTAATGGCGAACATTTAGTCTTGGATCTTGTTAAAAACACACAGGCACCCATCTCGTTATTGGGCTTGTTAAAATCTAGTTTATATTCAGTATCTCCTTTTGACTGAACAAAACACAAGCGTTTCTACACCGGTGGATCTCCGTGTTTGTAATTTATACAGCACAATCGTAGTTGTTTGTGAATAGTGGGGATTCATCATGTACAAATATGAATTTGATTTTGGTGTCTTCATTACCAAGCACTCTAGGTCACGTGTCACTGCGGGACCAGTGAGCGAAAGAGAAGACAGTCTGACCCATGTTCACTGGAAAAAGGGACTCAAATCAGGAAACCCTCTGGGGTCCCCAGGACAATTCCCAGCAATATACACGGGAAATTTCTAGTTGATTTACAGCAGTTCAATTACTTATCCATGAAAGCTGAAGGATTTGCTGCCATTGGCTAGTCTCGCTGCATTGTGCCAAAGTGCGTAGGGAAAAGAGGGAGCATTATACAGTTACCGTATTATAAGGCCTTTAGGCCTAATCACCGCTAAATTTGGTAAATGTGATAAATTATGAAATATTTATCAAATTAGCCGGCGAGTTTATATAATTCCCATCTCCTAATGGTGAATGTGACTGATTGAGCAAGTAGAATACAGCGTAGTTTCTTTGAGTAGTTACTAGTCAGAGGATTAGTTTTTCGTTGGGCAATATGGCGCGAGAGGCTGCGGTTAACTTTACAGTTAAAATTGCAAAGAGAGAACTATTATATTGTTAGAACTTAAACGAAACAATTACATATCAAAAACAAAAACAAACTAAACCCAAGGAGCATGTAGCTTAATTAGATGCGTCACTCATGTAGGCTATATAGGCTACTGTAAGGTTTCTTGGAGCAAAGGCATGCTTTGGCTAGCCCGAAGCTATTTTTCAGCTATTTTCGCCTACAACATAAAGTCAACGTACCAAACAAATCATTGTGCGAGTGTCTATAGTACTACTCATTAATCAACTTCTTTTTTGCGAATAATTGCAATAACTGAGCTTATACGTAACATATTTGCACCCCGAACGAGATATACCATCGCCGTCTACAATTCTCATGCCGTGTCGTAAGGTTTGGCAACACCGCCCATCTGTCATCTGGGAGCCCTAGCGCAAGCACATGGTAATTGCTAACACTGTGTAAACACATAGATTTTGACGCCAAATGGTTCCGAAAATACAACAGAACATAACGTCCGCTAAATCTACACACAAATATCACAAATAAAGGATACATATTATGTACTGTCGATTCCCGATAAGATAATAAAAAAGGCTGTACTATACCTCAATGTCCCAGTGTCTGAAGTTTCCTTTTATTGCTACTATACCGTCATTGACGCGCTCAGAAAAAATATTTTAGACTATTCTTACGAACTTAGAGACCGCCTTTGATTTTTTTTTTAAACTTCACTTTTTGTCCACACATCTGGGCCTACTAGGCCTCCGAGCTTAATGCTGACAGTCTAGCAATAATGCTCCACTGCTCACTTAATTTAAACATAGGTAGCTTTCTAATGAAATCTACCTAAAGGCGCTTGCCAACTGAGTACAGTTCATAATGTTCTGGAATATAGAGGCCACATGAAGATATATACCAAAACTAAATTATAGGCACTGAAAGTCCACCTCGCAGTACTGATCAAACCATAGTGATTTAATAGTGCTGCCATAATTTGACTTACAGCCAGGCACACAAAACTTCCTAGGCCTCTGAAATAGTTTAATGAAATATTAGTGAAGAATGTGTTGGTTAAATTCATTAGTTGTTATTGGTTACACATGCAACTTAATACGGGAAATACTCACTTCTACAACTTTCAGCAGGTCTGATTTACCACGAAGAATTTCACGGGTGTTGAAATAGTTAGTACGAACTGCTCTTAGATGCTGTCATATCAAAATAAAGGATATTTATGAATAAAACTTAGCATGTGGTCTTACGTGTTAACAGAACGTTGTCAATTCTACCAACAGCACGGCTTGAGAATTATAGACGGCGATGGATATACACATTTCGCGGTAACCAAAGAAAAGTAACCGTCATGGATTTGCAAGGTTGGTAACAAGATTTATCACGACGAATCTTCTCACAACCCCTGTGATTTAATTTAGTTTTAGGAGGCTTTAATATTGCGTATTTGAATACCTCGATGCCCGTATCTAGCCACGAAGTTTACTACTAACCTAATTATGGGACTTCCATAACCTCACTTCTCAGCTACAATTATCCCATAACCTCATTTTATGACTACCATAAACCCACCCTCTTTACAAAATTAAATAAATAATCAAAGGAACATGTTAGAATGATAAAGACATTTTTCTTTATTCAGTCACAGCAATTAACACTACAGAGATAACAGTATAATTATTTTCACAAAGTCATTCACAGTACACAAAGGTTGTCTATATACACTATATAAAAACCAATGGTGGTTTGTCTGTCTATCTGTTTGTTTGTTTGTTATTTATATAAATCTACTCTGTTTCTCCGATCTGAACCAAACTTTACATACGTACCCTTTGGAACCCAACGAGTAACACTGTCTATTTGAAGTTTCAGACAGACCACTCCATTCCCTTTATTTAGGCCCTTTGATACAAATCTACACCGCTTTACCGGGCTCAAACCTACACCGCTTCACTGATCTGAACCAAATGTTTGATACTTACTCTTGGAACCCGATGAGTAACACTGTTTACTTGAAATTTCGGACAGACCACTCCAATCCCTGCATTTAGGCCCTTTGGCACACATCCACACCGCTTCACCGATCTGAACCAAATTTTACTTACTTACCCTTTGGAACCCGACGAGTAATACTGTCTACTTGAAATTTCGTACAGGCCACTCCATTCCCAACACCGTTTCACCGATCTATACCGAATTTTACATAGGCCTACTAATCTTTTGGAACCCGACGAATAACACTGTGGGTAACACTGTACACTTGACATTTAGGACAACCCTCTCCATTCCCTACATTTAGAATAATAGACAAAGGGACCTGAAAACGATGTTTTAAGGCCCTAGAACCATTCATGTCCGTAGGAGTGTAACTGTAAGATTATTTTACTAACGTTAGTCTATCGTTGGCTGGCAATGCGTGTTGCATCACCCCATCCCTACCCGTGTTCTGGTGCAGAACTGCGAAAATGGTTACATCTTGCACTGCTTATAAATTGCAGTCACGGGGAGTAATAAGCGAAAAGAGATTCCTTAGGCCCCTTAAAATAGTTTCCCTTATCATAAAAATATTAGGCCTCTGTATAAGTACGATGGTGTTGGCGGAATGCATTGAGGTTATAAGCTGCAATAAGCGTTCGTGCTTTCAAATGTACATTCATATAGCCTACTCCGATCCTTATCCTACAGCACTATGTGGCGATAAATGACACTATTGCTACCTCAGGAGCTCGGGACAGCCGACGTTTTCCGAAGTTCTCGTATTGTTTTTCTACGGCACTATGCGACAAAAGACGACACTATTGCTCCCTATTTTTCTACCAATGAGATATAGCCCTAGGCAGTTTCTTTTATTTCACTCACTCCTCTTTCTATTCATTTTTCTTTCAATTCGGATCATTCTTTGGGAATCTGAAGAAAGCAGTGGTCATTTCTTTTTCCGAATAGGAATCGCAAACCAGTGCTTGACATTTCCGGAACTGTGGCATATTATAAATATTATGAAAAAATCCACAGCCTGCTTCCAGTCTCCGACCGGGTCAGGAATGAAATGAATGAAGCCCCTATCTAGCGGCGAGGATATGAACTGTGCCGGCTGCCGAGGCCTGACGCACTCCTCTGGGGCAATGATTAAATGAATGACAGATGAAATGAAATGATAGTGGAGAGTGTTGCTGGAATGAAATTTTGACAGGGAAAACCGGAGTACCCGGAGAAAAACCTGTCCGCCTCCGTTCTGTCCAGCACAGATCTCACATGGAGTGACCGGGATTTGAACCACGGACTCAGCGGTGAGAGGCCGGCATGCTGCCGCCTGAGCCACGGAGGCTTCATATTATAAATATTATACGGTATATAATTATTAGACTAATGTATACACAAATCAACACCCAAGCTGTCACAGTAAACAACTCAAGGGTCATGTAAAAAAAATCGAACCAACCACCTTTCTATAAGAAGAAATCTAGTAAATTCCCAATGGGTTATTTTCCATACGTTGGTGCAAAGGTGTAGGCCAGATTTCAGGCCATTACGAGGCTCCGTATAAAGTGGCGTGCACCTGACTAAAACCCATAATCTAGAGGATAATCTTTTTTTCTAAATAACGTTTATTGCTACTACATCAAATTATTACATACTTTAAAGTTCGGTTGGTTACTTCATAAGTTTAGGGGCTGTTACAACGTGGTTATGTAGCCCCGTGTACTTTAGGTGAGTGTAGAATCTGTCTGATAACCGGTGTTAATTGTGATGGCTGTATTAGTGTGTGTTATTTGTAATTCAGGTAAGGACTGAAGACGATCAATTTTAAGTAGTTCCTACTTTTGCTACCAAATGCTACCGTCAACGACACTTTGCTGTGAACTTGCCTACTAGAAGCCACCAGAATTGGCACCTTGCGGCGAACGTTGGAACTTAATAGAGCGTTAATCAAATCTAACTTACAAATTTAGCTTCACACAATTGCAGTTAGGGGAAGGTTCTATTAGGCCTACATGCCATAAATCCATGACATGGGCCCGCCGGCTTTACTTCCTCTCAGAAGGAAGGCATACTGAAGGATTTTTAACGCTCTTAAGAAATCCGACGACTTCGGCCGGGTGTGAACCCGTGATCATAGGCACAGAAGCTCAGCATGTTACCAACTACGCCACCGAAGCCACTTATTTCAGTTTGCTTATTTAGATAGACGAGCCTCCATGGCTTAGGCGGCAGCACGCCGGCCTCTCACCGCTGGGTCCGTGGTTCAAATCCCGGTCACTCCATGTGAGATCTGTGCTGGACAAAACGGAGGCAGACAGGTTTTTCTCCGGGTACTCCGGTTTTCCCTGTCAAAATTTCATTCCAGCAACACTCTCCACTATCATTTCATTTCATCTGTCATTCATTTAATCATTGCCCCAGAGGAGTGCGTCAGGCCTCGGCAGCCGGCACAGTTCATATCCTCGCCGCAAGATAGGGGCTTCATTCATTCCATTCCTGACCCGTTCGGAGACTGGAAGCAGGCTGTGGATTTTCATTTAGATAGACAGTATTAGACTGTTTTGACATTTAGAATTACGAAGTTTGCCAATTTTTTTTTACATTTTCACTTATTATTATTGAAACAGCGCACAATGTGCAAAATACAAACCTGAGTAACCTACTCTACATTATTCCAATCCCAATTGGGTTATTGATGTATGTGTTTGTCGGCAATATTTTGCATGATATCGAGAACAGCATTCGCTGCATACATCACACACACATTCTTCAGTTGTTTGGTGGAATCGCTTGTTTTGTCAGAACTTGTAGTCAAAGTCATGTGCAGCGTATCGTGTCATTATGTGTCGGAGTTCATAGTTTGCCTGTTTCCATTCGTCAGTCATTATGGCATCAGTTGAGTAGAAATCATCCCAGATAGCGTTTTTCACTTATCAGACTTGCATACACATCTCTGATATCCCGTAGCCTACCTCCAAAAAGGGATGATTTTCTAACACATTCTCGAAGTTATTGCTAAATCTGGAACATCGTCAAGCAAAATAAATCGTTCTTCACAAATTGTGCACTGATTTCTGTCATTCAACTGTGAAAGTTTTCATTGTATTTTTCCTAACTGATAGAACTCTTCATATTGGATTTCTAATATCACCGCAAATAAATTTTGTGGATAACTTCTTGCTCTGTCAACGTCTGGGTTTCGTAGTTTCTCTGAATCACCAACTTTACCAGAAATAAATTTATGATTAGAAACTTTCGACGTTTTCTTTTCCTTCAAGTGCACTCATACGACGTACAGTATTCTTACTTATTCTTACCTGCTTAAAATGAAATGAAAATCCACAGCCTGCTTCCAGTCTCCGACCGGGTCAGGAATGGAATGAGTGAAGTCCCCATCTAGCGGCGAGGATATGAACTGTGCCGGCTGTCGAAGCCTGTCCTACTCCCCTGGGGCAATGATTAAATGAATGACAGATGAAATGAAATGAGAATGGACAGTGTTGCTGGAATGAAATTTTGGACAGGGAAAACCGGAATACCCAGAGACAAACCTGTCTGTCTCCGCTTTGTCCAGCACAAATCTCGCATTGAGTGACCGGGATTTGAACCACGGACCCAGCGGTGAGAGGTCGGCGTGCTGCCGCCTAAGCCACGGAGGCTGAACCTGCTTAAAATATCTGTTTCGATTAAAGGGAACGCTGCTTCTTCCTCTTTCTGAGACACAATATTGAATTCAGGAGGATGGATCGTTATTGCCCACAGCAGAATCATCTTCTATTTCGATATGTGTGTTTTACAAAACATTATTAACTGTCTTGATTAATGCCTCATGCTCTTCTTCGGTTCTAAGATGATCGCTTCGGTGGCGTAGGTACCATGCTGAATTGCTATGCTCAAGATCGCTGGTTCAAACCCGGCCGAGGCCGTCGGATTCTTTAAGAGAGTTAAAATCCCTCAGTATGGCTTCCTTCGGAGGGGAAGTAAGGCCAGCGGGCCCATGTCACAGATGTATGGCATGCAAGAAAGCCATCCACTAACTACAATTGCGAGAAGCTGCATTTGTAGGTTAGATATGATAAACGCTCTATCAAATTCCAACGTTCATCGCAAGGTGCCGGTTGTGGTGGCATCTAGTATCCAAGTTTAGAGCTAGATGTCGTTGACGGTAGCATTTGGTAGCAAAAGTAGGAACTACTTGAAATTGATCGTCGGCCGTCCTTACCTCAATTAGAGATAACACACACTAATACAGTCATCACAATCGGTTATCAGACTGATTCTACACACACCCAAAGTACACGGGACTGCATTGTCGCAGCCCCTAAGCTGATGAATCAACCAACCAACTATGTCTACGAGTGTGGGAGTGAAGATATTGTATAGCCTACACTTATTTAATTTTAAAAAAATTGAAAATTACGCAACTCTCTGGATTTGTTAGTTTTACGCGATTTTTGTTATGATATTGTTAGTGGCTATTGACCTTCAAGTTTGCGTGTTTATTGGGATAATCCCTTAATTTCCATGGGCCCCAACTGTGTGGCACCACGATAATTCTAACTAATAATTTTAATATAGTATGGCCTTGGTTGCCAGGGGCAAGCTTTGTTATTTGCACCCAGGGGGCAGCTTGCAGGTCGAATTTTGTTCCTTGGAGCGCTATGACAGTCAAGGAGGATAGATATCTAAGCTCCTTGACACTATAGCGCTTTCTAGTAGAGAAAGGAGGAACTTTAGTGTTGGCGGAAAATTACGAGATTAATTTTGTCATTATGAATACGGCCTACTGAATTCAAATGGGTTCTTTAACATACCAACAACGTAAGACATGCATGTCGTGATTTTTTCCTCCTTTCAAAAATCACTTAGGCTACTAATGCCAGGAGCGAACCTGTAAGCTTGGGGTTAGTAGCCCGACACGATAACCACTCACCCACCGTGGCAAGCATTTTGATGATGATGATGATGATGATAATTGTTGTTTTAAGGGGCCTAACATCTAGGTTATCGGACCCTGGTGTAAGATTTTATAGGCTACTGTAATCGCGTCTATGTCCCCTTAATAAATCAACCCTAAGAGGGACTTTGCGCAATCAAAAACCTCTTATTACAAGTCATGTTTGATTTTTATTATGGCTTTGAGTTTCATATTCCATCCGTTCAATTCGATGCACGGTATGTTTCATCTGCGAGTCCATGTTAAGTTGTTGGGAAAGGAACGAATCCTCATCAGTCACGCCTGTGTTTGCTAATCACCGTGTCCCTTTCTGCAGTCTTGCCAACATAAAATGACTCCACACTTTCAGAAAAGGAGTGCTCCTAATGGAATTAGTCACGAATTTGAAGGTTACTAGCTCAACTTCAGTTTGACATCTTAATTTTATAATGGCACATAAGCCAGAAAGCTCTGTCAAACTCACGAGACAATCAAGACCGGCATATGGAGTGATGCGTTACAACAATGTAGGGTCTCGCAGGGATTCAACCTGAGACTCCGGACACTGAATTCTACATAACTGTGGGCAGCTATGTGCATTGCATTATCTACGAGATTATTATATAATATTCATTAGTGCCAATAAAATCTTTAACAATAAGTTTTCTTCTTCTTCTTCTTCTTCTGCATTCAAGGCCTCATCGGACCACTTCAGTCAATAATTTCTTGGTCCTCTTCTTCAGTAAGTTTTCTTTCAGAGTTGCCCAGTAGCTTTTCATTCGCTCTGATCTTCTCAGGCGTTCCTCATCTGTAAATACCCATTTTACTGTATTACGTTTGTCTATTTTTGCCTGAAATCATATTTTTATATATTTCATTTTTTTATTTGTTTTTGTTTTGCAAGTCATCCAAGGTTATTTCTAATTCTTTCATATCTTCTCTAATTTCCTTAATCCATCCTACTTATTGTTTCATATTCCAAAGTGTTGTTGTTTCCTATGCCTAGCCCGGATTCCAATCCATCAGCTTTCTTGCGTTCCAATAGAGTTGTGTGAGGTTTCCTGAAGTTCTAGCAGTCACATCAAGTTTGTTGCAATGTAGCAGGTGCCCCTTATCCATTTTACTTCCAGGTTCTTGACAAAGTGTGCATTCTTCAGATCTCAGGATGTTGATTCGTTTCAGATGAGCTGCAAGGCAGTCATGGCCAGTGTTAAGTCTGAAGAAGGCTACAGCTTCTCTTCTTGGTGTTAATTTATATTGATACCATTTAGCATCAATGTCCTTCCATAATTTGGTTTCTGCTGTTTTCTTTGCCAATTCTTCATACCTGTTTTTGATAGTATTTTTCAAGATCCTTTTTGCTGACATAAAATCAGTCCAACTGACAGGTTGTTGTAGTGTGGTACCTTTTTTTGCTAATCTGGCTGCCTCTTCATTACCTGCTATTCCAACGTGAGAAGGGATCCACTGAAATGAGATCTGTTTGTGGAGTCTTTGAAGAGTTTTTATGATACAAAAAAATGTCTATCAGTTCTTTATTTTGAGGCTTATAATTTGACGAGACGGCTTGGATGGCTGCTTTTGAATCTGTAATGATAACACATTTTTGATATTCAATGTTTCTGCCTAATAACTAATGGAGTGCTTGTGAAATTGCTCTTATCTTAGCATCAAAGTTTGTTTTGTTTTGGCCTACTGGGAAGTAGAGTGAGGAGAGATGAATGTATTCCTGCTCCAGTTCTATTTTCTTTGTCTTGTGAGCCATCTGTAAATATTTTTAGTCATTGATTAAACGGATATCTTTCTTCTATTGTACAGAGGGCCAGTTGTGTTAGATCATGTGGTGAAGAGTCTTTCTTGCAGACCTCTTCTAGCAAAGTAAGATCTGTAGTCACTGTATAAATTCAATGGGGTTGACCGGCATACAGAGTGGTTCAAGTTTTATTTACAGATTGCTCTTATTGATATATTCTTTGGCGAGACTTAAGGGATCTTTTTGTGTTTTAAGATTGGGGCTAGAAACTGGTTTTTTGTTCCATGTCATTTGAGGTAGTCTTTGTATACTGAGATATGCATTGGCTGTTTGACGTTTCATCTCTTCTTCTATTGATAAGTTGTGGGTATATAATTGCAAAGCGGTTATAGGTGTGGTTTTTATTGCGCCTGTTATGATTCTTAGGGCATTATTCTGACACCTCTCGAGGCGATCAATGTTTGATTGGGGTGCTGTAGAGAGTACTTCACTGCCATATTTTATGATAGGTTTGATGTAGGCTAAGTATTGTAGGTTTTGTTGAGTGTGTCATAAGTGCTCCCCCAAGATTCACTACAATTTTTCTAGATAACCTGGTTTCCGGTGTCCTCATATTGTGACCAAAAAAGAAATCCGTTTCTTCCGAAAAGTATCAGTGATGGGCTCGAGTTCTCTGTATACCACTTCATTTGGAACTATCCGCCACTGTTCATCTTTCTGATATTTTTTATTTATGCACGTTTTAGCTATCCTCCTTTGTCGATTCTGTTAATGTTAATGTCAACAAAGACCACGAAGTAATAGGTCTATGATAAGATGACGTGCATGACTGGCACGCTTTTTATTTATTTATTTGTTTATTTATTTCTTCTTCTTTCTCCGAATTTGGCCTACTGAGGGCCACGGGAAACCATTGATTTGCTGGTCAGTGTCTTTTTCTTCACCCAGAAGTTCTTCATCCTTTCGCTGTGGTTCCTCCTCCTTTTCTCTGACCAGGTGTTTTGGTCGTTCTACTGGTCTTAGAAGATATCAATTTTAACTCAAAACACAGCCCTGTTCCAGATGTCTTTTGGATGCACACCAACTTCCTCCATGTCTTTTCTCGTTTCTTCTACCCACATTGTAGTCGCCTTTAGCTTGGTGATGTAATTAAAGATTCTTTTCGTTATTCGATTCTCATCCTTTCTCACGAGGTGCCCATAAAACGTCAGTCTCCTCTTACGCGTGGTATCCGTGATCTTCTCTGCCTGTCTATATAGATCCTCATTTCTCCTCTTTCTCCATGTACCATCGTTTCGCTTTTCAGGCCCTATTATCTTTCGCAAGATTTTTCTCTCTTTCTTCCCTAATTCCTCAATTTACACTTTTTATTCAATATCAGGCATTCAGAACTGTAAAGGCTTTATTTATTTATTTATTTACTTATTTATTTATTTATTTATTTATTTATTTATTTTATAGTGAACCCTTTATCCACAGGCTGTATAAAGGATTCTAATAATAATTCATCATCTTTTGATACATTTCTACAGACAGCAGATATGAGAGCCAGATGGCGTTGGGAAATATTGAGAAATCAGTGGCCGAGAGGACACAATGGTTTAAGCTCCTGTGGTATTTTAGGAAGTAGCATAAATATTCTTGACACATAGGACAGGTGCAACTTTTAGCGCAGAAGATAGCTTGGGCACGCACATTATGGCCTGTTGCTATGAAGGTTGGCGCCAAGAAGAAAATCGAATGCTACGAGGCAATTGGTCAATCATCATATTAACCACTCCCTACTGCAGAAATACATGTAAAAGCGCGCAAAGACATACAAGAGTCTGGGCCAATAATATCAAGACGCCTTGTTTTAGCGACAACTCGGCTTGATAACGCATCCTGGTAAATTAACGCGGGAGTTATCTACAGATTAATTCCACGATCTATTCGAGCCAGCTACAGCATAATCGTAACCTCCACATCGCCACGAACTCAATGATACCGATCGCATGCTAGTCTGATAATTATTATGGATTTTTTTTTCATAAATCCCTTTCCACACCTACCCTAGTCAGTTTCATTTATAAGGATCCAGGATGCTTCGAGAGATAACTTATTTTCGTGCGTCTGAGGACGTAACGTTCACTTACTTATTTTCGTGCGTCTGAAGACGTAACGTTCATTCACTTATTTTTGTGCGTCTGAGGACGTAACGTTCACACTCTTTAATTCGTGCGTCTGATAACGTGACGTTGATTTTTATTTGAACATGGAACAGTTTCGTCAAGTTATAAGTATAACTTCAGTGATTTATTTGTAGTCCCAGCACTACCAGTAAGACTAGTTCATCGAAATAATTCACCAAATAGACTGTCAAGGAATTTAGTACTTGATAGGTGAATGTAGTAGGAAATATATCGTGTGTGTATCTGACAAAAATTTATTTAATTCAGCACGAGATGACGTCTAGGAACGAGACCGGATCTTGGAACCAGCAGGACATTTGCCAGAAGATGTCGATGACGAGATAAACATCTTAAAGGAGATGGCTGCAGACGTTTCCTTGATGCTGTTTTAAAAGGATTGAGTACAAATGAATTTATTTATTTATTAAATCAGCTATGGTATTATGGGACATATTTTGTAGATATTTGTTTGCCTGTTGGTAATGTAGATTTTTAGTTCTTGTTTTACTGACACATTAAATATGGGACAAGCCGAGCGTTGTGTAATTTTTAATTATTGTGATATGTGTGTTCAACTATACGGGGTGGCGCGCAGCTCGTGCTCGCGTTCGCTTGCGTAAATCGCGGTCAAGCATTATTATTCGGAGGTATGCCTTATAACAAAAATGGAACTGAATTAATTTTGAGATTAAAAATAGAATTTGGAGGGTAAAGATTATTTGTGAGTAGAATTTTATGACGGATCAGGATTATTTTGATAATTGCTTTTCAGCAGAGCTGAACGGGATGGCACTTTGCACCCGAGTTTTTGTTGTGTATTTTTGTTAATGTGTCAATGGACGCAATATTGTTGATCTGTTTTGAGCCGACCCAGAGATATGTGTATGAGAGTCAGTCCAAGCTTTTGGTGCGTTGTGAGATTTTTATGATGTGCTAGCGAGAATATATCATGGTGATTATTCTGACTTGCTCCACATTAGCCCAGTTCATGACCTCGCGAGGCTGGACTTGTGGTATATATTTGTGTTTTCTTGCCATCCAAGGGGATGAGTGAGATATGTTTGCATTTCCAGACGGAAACTGCACCTGGCTTGAGCGACTGAGAGAGATAATTGAGACAGCGATGACTCATACAAAAAGGGCGCGCTCAAATCAGATAACGCGACTTGTAATTAGTAACAGGCCTGGATCCTGTTCTTCAATTTAAGACGTTGTTTAAATTCACAAAATCTGATCGGTTATAATGAGTATTGATTGATTAAATGGGTGCTGTCCATAGTTGTAAGGTAGCTTCCGAGACTCCTGTTTGTCTGGCGTTTTATAAAAATGTAAACATAGTTTTTC
Source organism: Meconema thalassinum (assembly GCA_946902985.2). Lineage (NCBI taxonomy): Eukaryota > Metazoa > Arthropoda > Insecta > Orthoptera > Tettigoniidae > Meconema > Meconema thalassinum. The sequence continues at coordinate 413,682,080 of OX336393.1, forward strand.
AGACGTTAGGCTTGTATTTTGTTGTTGTTGTTGGTTCAATTTGTGTGTGTTTATTTTACGCGTTCTATGACCCGTGTCAAGTTAGGGTGCGCGAGGCTATGTTCCCATGTTATGATGAGAGCGTTTTGGCCTATTTCTGGCATGCTCTTTTTGTTCATTTATGTGCTCTGGCAACAGCTGGAATCTCAGGGAGATTCGTCATATTTTTGTATTATTAGATCTTGCATGTGTCAGTAGTAATTATAGTGTATTAATTAAGGGTGGGTCCCATAGTGTGATTTAAAAGATGCAACTCCGTGAGTAACATGACTGTTTCAGTTGTAAACGGACTCGCATCAGTCCTCAGTTTCTTATTAACGAGCAGTACACCACACATTATATAACTTCTTGACCAGGAAAAATGGACTTGTATCCATATGTTGTGACGAGTGAGTTCTTACAGCTCAAGTTTATGTTATGATTTATCTTTTTGAGTGAAGCTGTATTCACATTGTTTGTTGTGACGAGCGAGTTCCTACCGCTCAGTAATATATTTATTTTATTAGGGGGTAAAAGTCAGGGAGGATTTCTTTTATTTATTATTATTATTATGCACATAATTTTTAGTCATTAAATTTCTTTTATTCTACTTGTTATTCATTTTATTTCTAGTATAGTCTCTGTCATGAACCTTTCTATTCATTAGAGCATGTTGTTTTAAGCGAACTTGGCTGTATAACGCAGTCAGGACTGAACACGACCCCGTAGATGACTCTTGAAAAAACCATGCTTTATTGAAGGGTGCAATACTTTGAACCTTATTTTTCAGTGTTGTATTGGGATTTCATTTTTCTATCAATTAATAATGAGTTAATTGCTCTTAACACGAAATTAGGAAATTCAAGAAATGTCGAATGAATTTTAAGAACTATTTGTATTATAACAGAACTGAACAAATGATATAAGGACTTTGTGAATTCCACATTACAATTATCCAAGTGGCACTTGAGTTCAAATCTTGTTCTTTCAAACATACAGTAGCAAACACATAAACAGTAAATATTTGACAGTTTGAGATGATTCACAAAAGCACAATAATGCTAATTTTGAAGATTTCAAAGTAGCACTTAAACTTTCCATGGCTGGAGAGACACTGTGTGAGGATGAATTCCGGTACTAATGATTTGCAATCAAGCCGGAAAATATGTTTGGAAAGAATAATTCTTTATGATATTATAAAATTCAGAGAGGGGGCGTGATGGCGCGGTGGCTTAGCTGGTCGTCTTTCACCCGGACGGCCGGGGATTGTATCCTGGTGACAGCTGGGCAAAATTTTCACTCGAAAAATCACGTCGCGTCAGGAAGGGTATCCGGTCTTAAATCCCCGGCCAAAACCATAATGAGTCAGTTTGGCTCCGGCGACCCCAATTATTTGCGATAAGCTGAAGAAAGTTTTAAGGTGTCAGACTGAAGCAGAGCTACGAATCTTCAAATTCGTGACTAATTCCATTAAGAACACTCTTTTTCTGAGAGCGTGGAGTCATTTTATGTTGAAAGTACTGCAGAAAGACACACACCAAGTACACAAGGCTAAATGACCACGGTGTCCCGTCCTTTTCTTTTGCAACATCTTAACAGCGATACTTACCATAACAATTTAGTCTAACAGACACACTGATTTGAGATCTACAATCTACTGAAAACAAGAGGTTGGAAATAATGGTTGCATTGTTGTCGGCAATCCCCACACACGTAACAAACATTGACCGTTATAGCGGATACATTTCTCCGAAAAAGTGCTAAATAAAATACGTCGTTGTATTCATTATGTCATAATAAGCGATCATGAAGTATAACTTAGTGTTTGTGTAGAATGTGCCCGTTAGATTTTGCCATTATACACAATACATCGTTAAAAGCGATGTCCCTATAAACGGTTTAAACTGTGTTCCCGAAATGAAAATGTTTGCGAATTCATTAACACCCTGTAAAAAGTAAATACAGTATTTTTAAATGTGGCACACGGCAATTTAACTTAAAAAAGAAGGCGGAGGTAGATTTCAGTGGAAAAAGAAAAAATGTTCGAATTCATCAAAATTTTCCAATTGTTGTACAGGCCTACCTACAAAAGTTCCACATGGTTTATTTAGCAAGCGAGAAGCCCCACCTTCTGATATGTCAAAAATATTTTGCTCACCCCTAAAACATTTCTTATTTTTTGTACAAAAATTCTTTCAGACAAATGTTTTAGGTAATTTTGGGAGGAGGTTGGTTTGCTCCTCAGTTTAGGGGCTGCGACACCACGGTCATGTAGCCCCGTGTACTTTGGGTGTGTGTAGAATCTGTCTGATAACCGGTGTTAATTGTGATGGCTGAATAAGTGTGTGTTATCTGTGATTCAGGTAGGACTGCAGACGATTATTTTTTCAAGTAGTTCCTACTTTTGCTACCAAATGCAACAGTCCACGCCACCTAGCTGCGGACGTGGCTACTAAATACCATCGCAGTCAGCACCTGACGGATAACGTTGGAACTAATATAGCGTTATCAAACTAACCTACAAATTTTAGCTTCCACAAGTGTAGTTAGTGGAAGGTTCTGTTTCATGCTAAAAATCTATGACATGGGACCGCCAGCTTTACTTCTACTCCGAAGGAAGGCATACTGTGGGATTTTTAACGCTCTTAAAACTCTGACAAAAAGCCTCCGTGGCTTAGGCGGCAGCACGCCGGCCTCTCACCACTAGGTCCGTGGTTCAAATCCCGGTCACTCCATGTGAGATCTGTGCTGGACAAAACGGAGGCAGACAGGTTTTCCTCCGGGTACTCCGGTTTTCCCTGTCCAAATTTCATTCCAGCAACACTCTCCACTATCATTTCATTTCATCTGTCATTCATTTAATCATTGCCCCAGAGGAGTGCGTCAGGCCTCGGCAGCCGGCACAGTTCATATCCTCGCCGCTAGATGGGGGGCTTCATTCATTCCATTTCTGACCCGGTCGGAGACTGGAAGCAGGCTGTGGATTTCATTTCAAAAAATCTGATGACTTCAGCCGGGTTTGAACCCGCGATCTTGGGCATAAAGCTCATCATGCCACCAACTACGCTACCAAGGCCGCTTTTTGGGAGGTGTTTCGACGGTTTTGATATTGTGCCTATTAAGGGAGGTATGATTATTTTTTCCCTCTCAAAACTCCATTTTTCCCACCTCCTTGGTCAATGGTTGGTGCTATCGAAAACTTTACTGAGATAGGTTTTGATCCTTATCTAAAGAATTGTATGAACATTGAAAACTGATTCGATTCGATTTTTCACATACCGCACGAATGTTATAGCGATTTTTCCTTTTTTCGAAAAAGGCTCCCTTCGTCCGATTTTTACCATTAACGAACTCGACCTATATTTTAAATGGTTATATTTTTTGTACACATTAGAACGTGATTGATGCAAAATGACGATTATTATCGTGTCCACAAGAAAGTGATTTATAAACTTTTGAACTGACGGTGGTTTTGGGGTCTGGGGGATGTGAAACGCGAAGATATGTCGAAATTTTCTGGAAGTCACTTCATGGTGCCCATTGCTATAGATTATTATTTATTTAGCGCTTGGCTTTTAGTGCCGGGAGTGTCCGAGGACATTTTCGGCTCGCCAGAGGCTGTGGCTGCTTCAAGCGGACACCCATAGGGTGAGCTACATGTTCCGTTCAATTTCAAGTAGTTCCAACTTTCGCCGTCAGATGTCACTGACACTTAGTGGTGAATGTTGGAACTTTGATAGAGCGTTACAACGAAATCTAACCTAGAAATTTAGCTTCACACAAGTTTAGTTAGTGGAAGGATCTTTTACATGCCATAACTCTATGACATGCAACCACCGGCTTTACTTCCCCTCCGAAGGAAGGCATACTGAAGGATTTTAACGCTCTTACAAAAAACCGACGACCTCGGTCGGGTTTGAACCCGCGATCTTGGGCATAGCAATCAGCATGGTACCAACTACGCAACCGAAGCCGCTATTGCAATAAGTAACTTCTACCGTCTACTTCTTCTTCATTCTGACATACCTACGGTAAAGAAACGTCGCGTCGCTTGATATCCCACTGAGCACCCATCCTAACAGCGGAATCTCTACAAATAAATAATTTTCTGATTGACAACAAGTGGTCTGAGGTATGGAATAATTTATTCCATGAGAAATATAGAAACTTCATTGATCCTATCAAGAAACAAGCTGGCATGGAACTACTACGCCATAGGCTACATGGAAATCACTCAACAGGATTCGAAAACGGGGACATGGGATCTGCACAAACAGCTTATACAGTAACAAGTGGAATGGCTTCCTCGCCTCATTGCGACTGTGGATTTGATCGACAGACCATCCAGCATATTGTGGAGGACAGCAGTCTTCGAGCCTATTATGGTACCCTGAAAGATTTTCATGATGCAACGCATCCAGCTCTTCATTAAATATTAACTTGTAAACATGAACATTTTATAATTTTGCTTAACGTTGGATATGTGTCTTCTCATCAAAATTGATTTTAATATTTATTGTTCTTTTAAATGCTAATTTATAAGAGCTTGCAATTATGTAGATGTAGCATGTCATACGCTAAATAAATCTACCTAAAATACGCCATAGCAGCGCAATTACAAATTTTGATTTCAAAAAAAGTGTATGATGTATCCATATAATTATTTTGTTAACGTTAGCAGGTGCAAGTAGATAATTTGTATTCCCCGTCCAATTTAATTGAACACATTCGTGTTGACCGACTGAAAAGCTATTCTTTGGCTTGAAACAAAACACGTACAGAAAACAGATGTGAAGATTACCGTACAATCAGCTTGGTTACTCAAGCTTCAAAGATCCTGTCTAGAATAATTTACAAGAGGATTGAAAGCCAGATAGAATCGGAGTTGGGTGAAGACCATTTGGTTTCAGGAGAAATGTAGAAAGTCTTAGGCTGATTTTGGAAGGTAGAATAAGGAAAGATAAGAGAACGTTCATGGCATTTGTAGACTTAGAAAAGGCTTTTGATAACGTTGATTGGACTAAATTGTTTGACATTTTGAAATCTATTGGAATAAAGTACAGTGATAGGAGGGTAGTATACAATCGATACAGAAACCAGACGGCAGTCATTCGAGCTGAAGGATATGAGAGAGAGCTGGTATTCAGAAAGGTGTCAGGCAAGGCTGCAACTTATCACCCATACTTTTCAATCTTTACATTGAACAAGCAATGAAGGAAATTGGAGAAAATTTTAAAGTGGGAGTGAAGATTCAAGGAGAAATAATTTCAACTCTGAGATTTGCTGATGACATCGTCATGTTGGCCGAAACCCCTGAGGATTTGAATGAGTTTTTGAATGGTATGGACTCCGTCTTACGGAAAGAATTCATGATGAAAATTAATAAATGCAAAACAAAAATACTGGAATGCAGCCGAAATAAATCAGAAACCTCTATGGACATCAAATTGGCAGGTGAAAAGCTGAAGGAAGTAGGAGACTTCTGTTACTTAGGAAGCAGAATAACCAGTGATGGACGAAGCAAAGAGGATATAAAATGTAGGTTGGCTCAGGCAAGGAAAGCATTTCTACAAAAAAAGGAATCTGTTGGCATCGAATATAGATTTAGGTATTAGGAAGTAATTTTTGAAAGCCTTTGTCTGGAGCGTGGCGCTATATGGAAGTGAAACTTGGACTATTGATGCAGCAGAAAAGAGGAGAATTGAAGCTTTTGAAATTTGGTGTTACAGGAGAATGATGAAGATCAGATGGGTAGATAGGGTTACAAACGAAGAGGTATTAAGACGAGTGGGAGAGGAGAGATGTTTCTGGCGACTGCTAATGAAGAGAAGAGATAGGTTAGTAGGACACATACTAAGACACCCAGGAATAGCAAGCTTAGTTATGGAAGGAAGGGTCGAGGGCAAGAACTGTAGGGGTAGACCAAGGTTAGAATATGTTAAACAGATTGCCTCGGATGTAGGGTGTGGTAGCTATGTAGAGATGAAGTGATTAGCTCAGGACAGGGAGGCATGGAGATCTGCATCAAACCAGTCAAAGGACTGAAGACTCAATCATCATCACGAAAAACAGGTGGCGTCAAAATCCAAGACAGGCTGTCTCAATTTACTTTAATATTCTTAAGAACATTAAAGAACATTTTATTAATCATTTTAGCTGACAGTTCAATCACTTTTCGCTTGTTGGTAACTGACCTCTACTTCAGTCTGCAAGCAATCTGCAAAGTGTGTGCACTGCAAGACAGACCAAGGGGCATTCCGTTGTTAACATGCATGTCTAATTGAGGTTATGGCCCACAGAGCCATTATACTTTATTGTTCTCTTTCAGGAATTGAGAGACAAGCTCCAGTACTTGTCGCGGCGTCACTGTAACCTGAGATCCCTCTCTCTGTTAGCGGGAACACACTTCTCATCTTACTGATTCAGTAGTAATTTGGATTGGCTCTGATCTGGATAATGTCACTAGTACTTTTTCATTTATGAAAAAATAGGCTTATGAGATCACCTATAGGACTTTCAATAACCTGGTGATCACAAATTCAACATGGTGGGGACGCGAAGTATAAATACTCACAAGGAAGTTTCTCGCAATTTAACCATCCGAGTCCAGTGAAACTTGGTACAGTAAATCCTTATAGGAATGTTAATGCACTGGCATCTAATTTATTTCAATTGTTTCCATAACCACAATGGCAGCTGTGCGAAATTTTAAAATCTCGTTCTTACTTCTTGTGTCCTAATCATGTGATTGAAGTTTGAATACTACACGTAAACAATAATCTTTCCTTAACAGTACATAACTGTAAGACCTACATATATAAAAATCCAACATGGCAACCATCCGCAATATTTAGTCGGTTCTCAATATCTAACAATCGATTACAGCAATCAAACTGAAATTTTGTATGTTGATAGTGGCAATTAACATAAGTAGGATATATGAAAATAGGCTTTAGTTCTTCACCGAACTACTTGTTTTGACATCTCATCATAAAACAAGTTGTTCCGTGACGAACTAAAGAGCCTACTTTTCTGAAAATTTTAGTGACCATATATCAACAGTTGGCAAAACTGGCGACTCTAAATATATTCTTAGTGCCATCTCTTAAGGTACACAATGCACGTGCAAAATTTGGTTGAGATCCAATAAATAGTATGGAGGTTACATGTATTTAAATATTGAATTTATCAGCATGCGTAGAATCATGTTGGCAGAACTGTCGTATATTGATCACTGAAAATTAACCTACGTTTGCAGATACTATATGTATCTGTTGTTGGCCTGCATAGTTTCTGATATATTGAGATTAGGATATAATGTATAGAATGAATTTTTCAACAGTTGGCAGCCCTGTTGAGAATGCTCATTCATATCTGCTCCAGTGAGCAAATCACATACCAAAGTTGGTTGAAATCCAATAGATAGTATGGAGGTAACATGTATTTAAAGAATGGACCTATCAGCAGGAATAGAATCATGTTGGCAACACTCTCATATATGGGGGCTCCTGTAAATTAGCCTGATGTAATATTATCTATGTGTGTGTCAATTTTGGAACAATTCCCATGCATATCTTCCGAGGTATCCAACGTCGACCTCAATTATCAATTGTGATTTTTCAGCAGTTGGTAGCACTGACATCGTTTTAAAGTATGGCTGTGAGATATTCAACCATAGGTTTTTACTCATATGAAATTTGGTTTCGATAGCTGCAGCCGTTTAAGAGTTGATAGCGGGGAGGGCGGGGCTCTCACAGACAGACAGACAGACAGATGGACAGACAGACGGACACACACACATTTTCCCAGAATGATTTCATAAGTCTACTTTTTCCTCATTTTTACAAAATGAGAAAAGTAGGCTAACAACACACCATCGCTCTGTATTACCAACTTTTGAATTCCTAATGTGTTGTATTAGGAATTTTTAGTTGCTTGTTACTTCCAGTTTTGTAGTGAATAATTCCGTTTACAGAATTCAACCTGCTAATGTAGGCATTATCCTTCATTTAATAAAATAGCCCGTGCAGATATAAAGGTAAGGCCTACTCTTGGCGTGGAAAGAGCATTAAAACATATTTTATGTTCGACCATGCCGAAATATAAATATTATATACCAGAAAACTGCAACTTAATGAGGCTCATTATAGTTCAAGTTTCATTATGATACGGGTTCTCCACCAATCAGAGCTCAAGATTATCATTACGCTACAGCTGTTTGACCAATTAGGTAAGGATAGCATCGCACCTGCGCCCCACGCATTTGTTTCCAAAATCAAACATGTCGGACAAAAGTCACATCATTGAGGTTATGATAAGTAGGGCTCGAAATTTTCGGTGCAAAAAATCAGGAAAATATTAAATTTTTATGTATTATAAATACCTGTGAGTCAAAAAAGTAAGAGTGTTTAATTATAATTTAGTTTATTCTTCTTCTTTTCTTTAGCGTTTGTCCCGCCTCGTGGCAGGGTCTGCTATGTGAATCCGCTGTCTCCACTCTACTCGGTCATGGGCCATGTCCGGATGTAGGTTGACGCTTTTCAGATCCCTGTGCAGTGTATCGGCCCAACGTTGTCTCGGTCGCCCCTTTGGTCTTTTCCCGGCGACCTCTAGTGTGTAGCTCTGTTTTGTAATGGTGTCCGCTCCTGACCGTAGCACATGCCCAAACCATCGCAGATGACTCTCACGCATTTTGTGGTTGATTGCCGCGATACCAAATCGTTCCCTTATTATTCTTTCATTGCGAATGTGATCCAACCTAGTAATGCCAGCTGTCCATCTAAGCATCTTGGTCTCCATGACACTTAGCCGACGTTCTGCTTCCTTCGTGGTCGGCCGACATTCAGTACTATAAAGTGCAACGGGACGAACGACAGTGCACACAAGTCATTCGCAAGCTAGCATCCGAGCAGGTCAGCAGCTTCACCACAGAGCACCGAGACGAACGCCAAGAGCCCACGTCAATTGATGAAATCGATGATCCACTTCCGCCTCAAGTACTTCGCTTCATCATCTTGAGCCACCATCTACCCCCTCCCACCTTCCCTCCGAGTTCAAGCAACAATACCTTCTAACCGTTATCCCCTACCATTGTTATTCCCAGCCAAGCAAACTTACCCTACCTACCAAACCGTCCCCGTCAAGAAAATCCATTCAGCCGAGTTGCCACCAAGTTACTCATCCCTTTCACCCCTTCAGCCTAATTAATTAATTAATTAATTAATTAATTAATTAACAACGTCGAAGCCAGATCGTGTATTGTCGCAGCCCCTCTGCTTAATAACTGGTTAACCTTACACGACTGGCTGCTCTTCTTGGACGAGGCCAAATTTATTCCCCTAAATTAACCAAAGGTCTGCCCTCAGCATTTGACCAGTAAACTCTATCTACATCTCTATCTCTCCATCTAAAACAGCTACTCTCACCATGAACACTCGCCGTAGTCTACCCATTCCCGCATTCAATTACTCTGAATACCTCTACTACGCACATCCTACACGTAGAAGCCCGTACACAAGCGTAGTCATGGTCACACCATCCGAAGATCCCATGACAAACAGGATGGCTATCATAGAAGTACTCTCATCGACATGGCCAACCATCACCAACATCGAGGAGACAACAAACAACTTCATAGTCATCACTCCAACTCACGACAAGTACATCGACCTGATCAGGAACACTCTCTTGTCACACCCCGGCATTCCCCATCACATTCCCATAAACGCAGGATGGAACGACACTGAACCTCCTAAATCAAAACCTTTAACCATAACAACAACAGACATCTACTCTACAAACCCGGAGCCTAGCCCTACCACATCAACTGATGCCGAAGCGCAAACAGAAACTCAACAGCTAACTATCACTACACTAGACCAAATCTCACTTTACCCTGAACCAGAATCACCTACATCTAACACCGAACCTCAGCCAACATCACCCACATCCACAAAAACCACTCAGACCTCTCCCAAACTCAAGCCCGCACGAAAAACTACAAAAACTCAGCCAGCCAGTCGCCCCATCCATAGTCAACAGTCAACACTCACCATCCAATGTTTCCACTGCCAGCGCTTCAACCATACTTCATTTGAATGTAAATACGAGGCGAGGTGCAACCGATGCGGTGGTCCCCATAGGTATTCTGAATGCACTGTAGCTAAAGAAAGACCCACTTGCGTGAACTGTAAGGGTAAAGCCTCGTATCATGGTTGTAAGATCTACAAACAAGTCATAAAAAAACAGCAGTTGAGAAACATACAACAACTCAACAAACCTATCCCCTCACTTCTTTCCCTCACGCCAACACTTCCACCAATACTTTAAACCAAATATTACAGCTACTTATCACGCTAACAGCACAACCAACGCTACAACATCAACAAACTCCATAGGCCAAAACCGATTCCAAACTAAAAACTAAAAACAACAACTCTCTGCCAACACAACTTAAATCTACTCAGCTCAGATCGAACACAGGACCGGTCCCACGGATCATTCCCACTTACATTACTCAACCGCAAAATTATCATCCTCACTGACTGCGACCCCGCGGGGGACCTGGCTGAGGGTCTGGCCACGGCCGGCCCACTCGGCGTGGCACCCCGTGGGCTGCGGATTCGATCCCGACCCCTATTACATTTACCCAAATCGAACACAGGACTTCAACTTCGTGGCGCTCCTGCCCGGGATAGGGCATCAGCCTTATTACCCGTTACGGGGCGCTGCGGAACGCCTACACCAACAACTATCAGTTTTCCCCCTAACAGATCCACTTACAAATAAACTAAATTACTATATCAATGTACCTAAATACTCATTTTCTTTCTCGCCTAACATCAAAATTAGCATATTCACTTACAAATCAGTCTTTAAACCAGAGAACTCTACCAGCCAATCACAGGCTCTCATCACAACGTCCGACTAACTTTTTCTCCCAAATAACAAATTATCCGTACAAAAACTACTTCATATCATTCCTACACATACAGAATACTTAAATCAATCACAAAAAAAAACACAAAACTTTTACACCGAAATACCTCAAACAGCCCTAAACATATCAACCAATCACAGACCACCAAACCAGCCCGCTCAACTGATACATTCAAACTTAACCAATCACTGCCCTTCCCTTACGTACATTACTTAAACACTCAAATATCATGTCTGATGTTGTTATTATTATTAATTTCAACCTTGCAAACCTACTTAAGGTCTTTATTTCCTCATCTTCAACGAATCCAACCCACTAGAGGTCTTTCTCTTTCATTTAATTAATTAACTACTCTCCAAATCTTATTACAATTACCATTTCATTATTTTTAGCCTACTTTTCACATTTTGCAAAAATGAGGAAAAAGTAGACTTATGAGATCGGGCAAATGTGTGTCTGTCTGTCTGTCTGTCTGTCCTTCTGTCTGCCCTGTCTGGCTGTGTGTGTGTCCCCCCCCCCCCCCCTATCAACACCTAAACGGCTGCAGCAATCGAAACAAAATTTGGTAGGAGTAAAGATCTATACCTGAATATCTCACGGCCATATTTGAAAATGATGTCAGTGCTACCAACTGCTAAAAAATCGCAATTGAAATTTGAGCTCCATGTTGGATATCTTGGAAAGTATGAATGGGAGCTATTTCAAAATTGGCACACGTACAGATCATAATATTTCAGTTTAATTTCCAGGAGGCTAAACATGGCAGTGTTGTCAAAATGATTATAAGCCTCCTGATAGGTCCAATTTTTAAATGCATATAACTTCTATACTATCAATTGGAATTCAACCAAATTTCGTATGTTGTATGTGTACATACCGGATATGACTGAGCGTATTCTTCAGACCTACCAGGGCTGCCAACTGTTAATAAATGCTCCTAATTTATTTTATCCAAATACCAATATATCAGAAAGTATGCAAGCCGACAGCTTTAAACTATGCACACGTATAGTCCCTGACATTCTATATTAATTTGGAGTAACTTATATACGTCAGTGCTACCAACATGATTATAAGCCTGCTGACAGGTCCAACTTTAAATACATGTAACTTCCATACTATCATTTGGATTTCAACCAAATTTCGTATGTGCTATGTGTACCATAACAGATATGACTATGCGTATTCTAAGGAGCAACCAGTGCTGCCAACTTTTAATATGTGCTGTCCCTATTTTTGTTACCCTAATATCAATATATCAGAAAGTATGCAAGCCAATTGCTCTAAACTTTGCACACGTATAGTACCTGGCATTCTAGACGAATTTGGAGTAACTAATATACGTCAGTGCTGCCAACATGATTCTAAGCCTGCTGATAGGTCTAATTTCAAAATGCATGTAACTTCTATACTAACTAATGGATTTCATTCAAAATTGGCACAACAATAGATCATATTATTTCAGATTATTTCTGACCAATACATGCATGACATTGTTGCCAACATGATTTTACGCGCGCTGTTAGATCCAATGTTTAACTGCATGTAACGTCCATGCTATTCATTGGACTTCAACCAAATTTTGTATTTTGTACCTTAAGAGACGGAACTAAGAATATATTCAGTCATCAGGGCTGCCAACTGTAGTGCTCTATTAGGATACATTATGCCAGGTATACAGTATTTCGAACTAACTGGAAATTTCGATATTAGCAACTTAATTTCGTCATTATTCTAGATAGGTTCATATTCTGTAGAATAATCATTGGCATGAAAAGTAGGCTGTATAGTTCTTCACGGAACTTCTTGTTATTATTATCAACGAAGCTGCTGCTATCGGCCAGGGAGCGAACGTGCCGAACAGCTAATACGGCACTAAGTCTAACAAACAAGGTCATTTCAAGTCTCATTTTACTTAAAATTAAACAAATTACTTATAAATTAACAATAAATTCTCTCCCTCACTTTAATCAAACCAAAACTTAAAATAAATTTTTTTCTCCCCTCTATACATTAACGAGGAGACAAAAATTAATTCAACCTTTTCGTAACTACTTAAAACAGGCTAAAAGGAGCACCAATAGGAGCACCAGTGCCTGCCACCGACCCATGGGCAGTTGTGAGCGCTCCGCGCGCCAGGGGTCGTTACTGCCCGAGAACTTGACTTGAACGACAGTGCGGTAAATCTTCGATTTTAGGTGGTCTTTAATCTGGCGATCGCACATAACACCTGTCGTCGTTCGCCATTTCATCCAAGCAGCATTAATTCCTACGTTGACCTCCTCGGTGAGACGACCTTAAGCAGTTTAGTTTATAAATGTAAATATAAACAATATGCAGTACTCATGAATGCAATTTATGCTATGTCTCACTGACTGCTGAAGCATTACAATACACAACGAGATAAATCTTCAGGTTGTCCATCACAAATGACCGGCGATTATCGCGAAACACTTCATCTGAAGGCGCGAAACTGCGGCAATATGTTTCTTTTCCTTGAGGTGTTGTGTAACTTGAGATCGCCGTTCAGCCTTGATTGCTTTCCCACATAGTAGGCAGAACAGAACTCCCCCATCAGGAATAAAATTATCTTTAAATTCTGCAACAGCTTGTAGTTGTTTTTACTTTAGGCATCGTAGAACTGCCTTACAATTCACAGTGCCAGAAATGAACTGCATGTGAGTGATACTGGTTCCAGGTAGCTGGGGGAGGGGGGGGGTCTAGCACGTGGTGCAACATGGCTATGGACCAGAAAATCCACGGCTACCACAGTGAGAGGCATGGGGCGACAAGTTAAGAATAACACAGTTTCAAGCTGTCATACGCTCTGCATGAAGATTAGAAATAACAGGAAATCCCTGGCTACCACAGTGAGTGGCATGGGGCGCTAAGTTAAGAATAACACAGTTTCAAGCTGACATACGCTCTGCACGAAGATTAGATAGCTCACAGGTTCTTCCGCGTTGAAGTAACACAGAACAAAAATGCAATAAACTGAAAGATTATGTCTTTTTTTGAGCTAATAAGTGAAAAGATGTAATGCATGTATTTAAAGAAAACATGCTCAAAATATGTAGGCAATGTACATAAAAAATATTTATTTACCTAAAAATCCGAGCCAGCGCATGCGCTCTGTTCTGTAAACGCAACTGGTGGAATCTCGGCAGATATTTATGAATATTACTGTATGTTCGAACTTAAATAGTACATTATGCAACGAGCCTATAATGGCAATAATTAAGACACAGTGTGTTTATAAAACGAGCGTACACGAGTATTATAATTTCCATACGAGTGTCTTAATTACCATTATAGGCGAGTTGCATACGACTGTTTATGTTCGACGATAATTATAACTTTATTATATGTTTTAACATAAATATTCATAAATATCTGTGAGATTCAGTTAATTCAGTTAGTGAACAGGGTGCGCTGGCTTTGCTGACTGAACAGAGCGCATGCGTCGGCCAAGGCACTCCGAAAGCAGAGACCATTCACTTTGCTTGCCAACACAGAAATATATTGGCTTTTAAGCGCATGCGCGAAGGTATCCTTAACTAATTGGTCACACAACTCTTTCTTGAGCTCTGATTGGTGGGAGAAACTGTTTCATAATGAAAACAAGATGTTCAGTAAATAACATATATCCTGCATATTAAGGCTTTCACGGCCCGGATTATTATATAAACAATTCATGCTTCTGGGCTAATGCCGTGTGTATTTTTAATTTAAACCATACGTTTCGGAGAAACCTTGCCTCCTTTTTCAATGGAAATAAACAATGTGGCCAAAGAAAGTATATCAATGAGATTACAAAAAATATAGATAAATTCCTCTGTTCGTCACCAGAGAGCAGCTGCCAGAAATTACTGTATGGACCATGGTGGAACGGCGGACAAAGTAGTAAGTAACCAGAAGGTAAAGGGGTCGGTGTGAAAATATAGAAACTCCTCGAAGAATGAGGAGGGGGGGGGGGAGGTGGGGGGGGGGGGGTTAGATGGATATAAGGAAACATAAACAAAAGGGAAGTGTATCTGAACAATACCTAACGTCATACAGTCAACGGCGAAAAAACAGATGGAAACTCCTCCAGTGACGAACAAAGGAGATCAAATCCAGGTTCTGAGCCCTAGAGGGAAATTGTACAATTTTAAATATGTGAAGAACAGAGAGACTGAGAGGAACTATCTCCCTAGATCCTTAATAACTGGTAGCCAAGTGTCACTTAGCTGATATCCAGTGTCTCGGTTAAAATTATCGGGATTTTTACGAATTTCAACTGCCTCCCTTATAATTCTAGACCAGTTGTGCTTAACAAGGGCAAGCGCATGAGCATCCTTGAAACATACATCGTGCCCTGAAGACAGGGCATGTTCAGCTATAGCTGATTTGTCAGGTTGGTTTAGACGGATGTTCCTTTGATGCTCTTTGATGCGAGTTGCAATGGAACGTTTTGTTTGTCCAATGTAGACTTTTCCGCAAGTACAAGGGACTTCATACACCCCAGGTTGTAGTAATGGAGACAATTTATCTTTGTTTAATGCTAAACGTTGACCAATTTTCGTCATAGTGCCGAAAACTGTTTTTATCTTGTGCTTGCGGAGAATCTTAGCAACGCGGTCAGTGGTGTTGTGAATATAAGGGAGGTAAGCAGTTCCTCTCACGTCGGAGCTCTGAGAAGGTTGTCTATCCCTCCTTCTGGGATGTAGGGACCTATATATAGTGGATTCATTATAGCCATTACCCTTAAACATGGTTTGTAAGGCATGTAACTCTTCCTGAAGAGTTGATGCCTCACAAATACGTTCCGCTCTTTTGGCTAGAGTTGTTATAATTCCTTGTTTTTGTGCTGGGTGGTGGTGGGAGTCCGCATGTAAATAACGGTTAGTGTGAGTTGGCTTACGGTAGACGCTGTGCCCCATGGAGCCATCCGCTTTCCTCCTCACAAGAACATCCAAAAAAGGTAAGCATCCACCTGACTCTAGCTCCATTGTGAAGTGGATTGAAGGATGCAGCTGATTTAGGTGGCTCAGAAAGTGGCTCAGTTTCTCAGAACCCTCCTCCCACACCACGAACGTATCATCCACATACCTCCACCAAATCACAGGTTTGAAAGACGCCGAAGATATAGCCTCCCCCTCAAAATGTTCCATGAAAAAATTTGCCACGACAGGCGAGAGTGGACTTCCCATGGCCACACCATCAGTCTGCTCGTAATATTTACCATCCCACAAGAAATAACTGGAACACAAGCAGTGGTGGAATAATCGGGCAATGTCCTCAGGAAACAAATCCTTGATGAGTGACATGACCGAGTCCACCGGCACTCTGGTAAACAAGGACTCTACATCAAAACTCACCAAAATAGCATTTGGTTGAACGGCGATGGTTGACAATTTTTCGACGAAATGGGTTGAATCCCTAATGTAGGACTGTGTGCGCCCCAAATGCGGCTGAAGCAACTTGCTGAGATATTGCGCAAGAGCATAAGTTGGAGAACCTATTGTGCTAACAATTGGTCGAAGAGGGACGTCTTGCTTATGGATTTTTGGAAGACCATACAATCTCGGAGGAACAGCATCTCTCGGAATAAGACATCTTCCCTCTTCTTTTGGAATAGATGACAGTTTAACAAGCTTAGCAGTGGCATTGGATACACGAGTGGTTGGATCACGAGTGCACAGTGTGTAGACAGGATCAGATAACAGAATCGAGATTTTACTTTTATATTCAACGGTATCCATCACCACTGTCGCATTTCCCTTGTCAGCATGAAGAATAGAAATGGTGTCATTATTTCTTAGTTCCTTCAATGCCTTTCTTTCACCCCGAGTTAAATTGGGTGCGGGTACTTTCGAGGATCTTAATATCCTCACACTTTCTTGTCTAACTTCTTCAGCTTCATCTGGAGGTAAATTGTAGATGGCAGCCTCAACGGATGTGATCAACTCCTCTGTAGGAATTTTGAAGGGTGCGAGAGCAAAGTTGAGACCTCTGCTTAGTAAAGTTGTTTGATAGTCATCTAAAGGGGTATTAGAAAGATTGACTACAACTTTACTAGTATCAAGAACCGTACGAGGAGCTGTTTGTCTCGAGGACAATCGAAGGAACTTAGCTCTTTTTCTATCTACAGCCCGACAAAAATTATTCTCGGCCTGAATAGCGGAGATACGTTCAAAGAACAGCCACAATTCCTCTGAGAGAATGCTACTAAGAAGCAGATGTAAGTGTAATAACTCACGGGAAACTGCGTCCAATTCAGTACGAGAGTTCTGGATCCTCTCGATAACGAGTGCCTTGCTAGCGCGCTGATAAATTCTCATAGCTTTATGAGTGTGTATAGTTTGCTTCAATTTTACACAGTTGGGAATGATGTTATGATCCCTGCATCTAAGAAAGAAGGACAACGATGAAAGGAGAGAGCTCCTTCTTCGCCTCAACTTACTAAATTTAGATGATTGTCGAACAACTTCCTCCCCATAGAGTGTTTCTAATTTGCATATTAAGGCTTTCACGGCCCGGATTATTATATAAACAATTCATGCTTTTGGGCTAATGCCGTGTGTATTTTTAATTTAAACCATACGTTTCGGAGAAATCTTGCCTCCTTTTTCAATGGAAATAAACAATGTGGCCAAAGAAAGTATATCAATGAGATTACAAAAAATATAGATAAATTCCTCTGTTCGTCACCAGAGAGCAGCTGCCAGAAATTACTGTATGGACCATGGTGGAACGGCGGACAAAGTAGTAAGTAACCAGAAGGTAAAGGGGTCGGTGTGAAAATATAGAACATTTTGAGGGGGAGGCTATATCTTCGGCGTCTTTCAAACCTGTGATTTGGTGGAGGTATGTGGATGATACGTTCGTGGTGTGGGAGGAGGGTTCTGAGAAACTGAGCCACTTTCTGAGCCACCTAAATCAGCTGCATCCTTCAATCCACTTCACAATGGAGCTAGAGTCAGGTGGATGCTTACCTTTTTGGATGTTCTTGTGAGGAGGAAAGCGGATGGCTCCATGGGGCACAGCGTCTACCGTAAGCCAACTCACACTAACCGTTATTTACATGCGGACTCCCACCACCACCCAGCACAAAAACAAGGAATTATAACAACTCTAGCCAAAAGAGCGGAACGTATTTGTAAGGCATCAACTCTTCAGGAAGAGTTACATGCCTTACAAACCATGTTTAAGGGTAATGGCTATAATGAATCCACTATATATAGGTCCCTACATCCCAGAAGGAGGGATAGACAACCTTCTCAGAGCTCCGACGTGAGAGGAACTGCTTACCTCCCTTATATTCACAACACCACTGACCGCGTTGCTAAGATTCTCCGCAAGCACAAGATAAAAACAGTTTTCGGCACTATGACGAAAATTGGTCAACGTTTAGCATTAAACAAAGATAAATTGTCTCCATTACTACAACCTGGGGTGTATGAAGTCCCTTGTACTTGCGGAAAAGTCTACATTGGACAAACAAAACGTTCCATTGCAACTCGCATCAAAGAGCATCAAAGGAACATCCGTCTAAACCAACCTGACAAATCAGCTATAGCTGAACATGCCCTGTCTTCAGGGCACGATGTATGTTTCAAGGATGCTCATGCGCTTGCCCTTGTTAAGCACAACTGGTCTAGAATTATAAGGGAGGCAGTTGAAATTCGTAAAAATCCCAATAATTTTAACCGAGACACTGGATATCAGCTAAGTGACACTTGGCTACCAGTTATTAAGGATCTAGGGAGATAGTTCCTCTCAGTCTCTCTGTTCTTCACATATTTAAAATTGTACATTTTCCCTCTAGGGCTCAGAGCCTGGATTTGATCTCCTTTGTTCGTCACTGGAGGAGTTTCCATCTGTTTTTTCGCCGTTGACTGTATGACGTTAGGTATTGTTCAGATACACTTCCCTTTTGTTTATGTTTCCTTATATCCATCTAACCCCCCCACCTCCCCCCCCCCTCCTCATTCTTCGAGGAGTTTCTATATTTTCACACCGACCCCTTTACCTTCTGGTTACTTACTACTTTGTCCGCCGTTCCACCATGGTCCATACAGTAATTTCTGGCAGCTGCTCTCTGGTGACGAACAGAGGAATTTATCTATATTTTTTGTAATCTCATTGATATACTTTCTTTGGCCACATTGTTTATTTCCATTGAAAAAGGAGGCAAGGTTTCTCCGAAACGTATGGTTTAAAATAAAAATACACACGGCATTAGCCCAAAAGCATGAATTGTTTATATAATAATCCTGGCCGTGAAAGCCTTAATATGCAAATTAGAAACCTCTTTGGGGAGGAAGTTGTTCGACAATCATCTAAATTTAGTAAGTTGAGGCGAAGAAGGAGCTCTCTCCTTTCATCGTTGTCCTTCTTTCTTAGATGCAGGGATCATAACATCATTCCCAACTGTGTAAAATTGAAGCAAACTATACACACTCATAAAGCTATGAGAATTTATCAGCGCGCTAGCAAGGCACTCGTTATCGAGAGGATCCAGAACTCTCGTACTGAATTGGACGCAGTTTCCCGTGAGTTATTACACTTACATCTGCTTCTTAGTAGCATTCTCTCAGAGGAATTGTGGCTGTTCTTTGAACGTATCTCCGCTATTCAGGCCGAGAATAATTTTTGTCGGGCTGTAGATAGACAAAGAGCTAAGTTCCTTCGATTGTCCTCGAGACAAACAGCTCCTCGTACGGTTCTTGATACTAGTAAAGTTGTAGTCAATCTTTCTAATACCCCTTTAGATGACTATCAAACAACTTTACTAAGCAGAGGTCTCAACTTTGCTCTCGCACCCTTCAAAATTCCTACAGAGGAGTTGATCACATCCGTTGAGGCTGCCATCTACAATTTACCTCCAGATGAAGCTGAAGAAGTTAGACAAGAAAGTGTGAGGATATTAAGATCCTCGAAAGTACCCGCACCCAATTTAACTCGGGGTGAAAGAAAGGCATTGAAGGAACTAAGAAATAATGACACCATTTCTATTCTTCATGCTGACAAGGGAAATGCGACAGTGGTGATGGATACCGTTGAATATAAAAGTAAAATCTCGATTCTGTTATCTGATCCTGTCTACACACTGTGCACTCGTGATCCAACCACTCGTGTATCCAATGCCACTGCTAAGCTTGTTAAACTGTCATCTATTCCAAAAGAAGAGGGAAGATGTCTTATTCCGAGAGATGCTGTTCCTCCGAGATTGTATGGTCTTCCAAAAATCCATAAGCAAGACGTCCCTCTTCGACCAATTGTTAGCACAATAGGTTCTCCAACTTATGCTCTTGCGCAATATCTCAGCAAGTTGCTTCAGCCGCATTTGGGGCGCACACAGTCCTACATTAGGGATTCAACCCATTTCGTCGAAAAATTGTCAACCATCGCCGTTCAACCAAATGCTATTTTGGTGAGTTTTGATGTAGAGTCCTTGTTTACCAGAGTGCCGGTGGACTCGGTCATGTCACTCATCAAGGATTTGTTTCCTGAGGACATTGCCCGATTATTCCACCACTGCTTGTGTTCCAGTTATTTCTTGTGGGATGGTAAATATTACGAGCAGACTGATGGTGTGGCCATGGGAAGTCCACTCTCGCCTGTCGTGGCAAATTTTTTCATGGAACATTTTGAGGGGGAGGCTATATCTTCGGCGTCTTTCAAACCTGTGATTTGGTGGAGGTATGTGGATGATACGTTCGTGGTGTGGGAGGAGGGTTCTGAGAAACTGAGCCACTTTCTGAGCCACCTAAATCAGCTGCATCCTTCAATCCACTTCACAATGGAGCTAGAGTCAGGTGGATGCTTACCTTTTTTGGATGTTCTTGTGAGGAGGAAAGCGGATGGCTCCATGGGGCACAGCGTCTACCGTAAGCCAACTCACACTAACCGTTATTTACATGCGGACTCCCACCACCACCCAGCACAAAAACAAGGAATTATAACAACTCTAGCCAAAAGAGCGGAACGTATTTGTGAGGCATCAACTCTTCAGGAAGAGTTACATGCCTTACAAACCATGTTTAAGGGTAATGGCTATAATGAATCCACTATATATAGGTCCCTACATCCCAGAAGGAGGGATAGACAACCTTCTCAGAACTCCGACGTGAGAGGAACTGCTTACCTCCCTTATATTCACAACACCACTGACCGCGTTGCTAAGATTCTCCGCAAGCACAAGATAAAAACAGTTTTCGGCACTATGACGAAAATTGGTCAACGTTTAGCATTAAACAAAGATAAATTGTCTCCATTACTACAACCTGGGGTGTATGAAGTCCCTTGTACTTGCGGAAAAGTCTACATTGGACAAACAAAACGTTCCATTGCAACTCGCATCAAAGAGCATCAAAGGAACATCCGTCTAAACCAACCTGACAAATCAGCTATAGCTGAACATGCCCTGTCTTCAGGGCACGATGTATGTTTCAAGGATGCTCATGCGCTTGCCCTTGTTAAGCACAACTGGTCTAGAATTATAAGGGAGGCAGTTGAAATTCGTAAAAATCCCAATAATTTTAACCGAGACACTGGATATCAGCTAAGTGACACTTGGCTACCAGTTATTAAGGATCTAGGGAGATAGTTCCTCTCAGTCTCTCTGTTCTTCACATATTTAAAATTGTACATTTTCCCTCTAGGGCTCAGAGCCTGGATTTGATCTCCTTTGTTCGTCACTGGAGGAGTTTCCATCTGTTTTTTCGCCGTTGACTGTATGACGTTAGGTATTGTTCAGATACACTTCCCTTTTGTTTATGTTTCCTTATATCCATCTAACCCCCCCACCTCCCCCCCCCCCCTCCT
The DNA here is from genome assembly GCA_946902985.2 of Meconema thalassinum. Lineage (NCBI taxonomy): Eukaryota > Metazoa > Arthropoda > Insecta > Orthoptera > Tettigoniidae > Meconema > Meconema thalassinum. The sequence goes on from OX336393.1 coordinate 413,703,849, forward strand.
CATTCTTCGAGGAGTTTCTATATTTTCACACCGACCCCTTTACCTTCTGGTTACTTACTACTTTGTCCGCCGTTCCACCATGGTCCATACAGTAATTTCTGGCAGCTGCTCTCTGGTGACGAACAGAGGAATGTATCTATATTTTTTGTAATCTCATTGATATACTTTCTTTGGCCACATTGTTTATTTCCATTGAAAAAGGAGGCAAGGTTTCTCCGAAACGTATGGTTTAAATTAAAAATACACACGGCATTAGCCCAAAAGCTTGAATTGTTTATATAACATATATCCTACTTTCTCCCAAATGTATGAGTATAGTTATAACTCGTTGTTTTTATCAAAGAGTATAATAGAATCATTTCTTGGTTGAAGACCTTAGAAACTATTTACCTCTACCAAACACCACAACCTCGAAAAAAACTGCTATCATTATTGATGAAAGAAAGATAAGAAGTATCTCAAGAATGTTATGGATCTGGAGACATAATCGACCGGACTGGCTGCGTGGTTCAGCGGTAAGGTTCTCGCTTGCTGGGCCCTAGGTTGCAGGTTCATATCCTGGCGCAGTCAGTTGACATTTGAGGGTGCACAAATGCGAGGAAGCCGTGTCAGTAGAATTACTGGCACGTTAAAGATCCCCTTCAGGGCAAAATTCCGGCACCCCGGCGTCTCTAAAAGCAACAGTAGTTAAAAGGGACGTAAAACCAATAACATTATTATTATTATTATTATTATTATTAATATTATTTCTTCTATTCGGCCAACTAGGGACCACATCAGTTCAACTGTCACTTCTTCCGAGCTTTAACTACCGCCCAGTGTTCCCGCATTCGTCTCCGGTGTTGTTCTTTTCTCTCTTGGGACCACACCTTCCCTGTCTTCAGCTTCGGCTTTTCCTGGAAACCTTTGTGCGTACGTAGTTTTTCCTGAAGTGGAACACGCTCCTGGATATCTTTAGGGGAAATTTCCATTTCACGTAGATCTTTCTCAACTTCCGTGAACCATGCCCCTTTGGTTTTCTTATCCTGAAAGTACGTCAATATCCGTTTTGATATCCTGCCTGGGCTCATTCGTGTCACGTGGCTATAAAAGGTAATCCTTCTTTTTCGAATCGTGCATCTGATCTTCTCCACGTGTTTGTATAATTCGTGGTTGTGACGCCTTCTGTACTCGCTGTTTTCTTTGATAGGACCCAGGATTTTCCTCAAAATCTTCCTTTCTTTCGCCTCTAGTTTTTCCATTAGACCTTTCTTGTTCATTGTTAGAGTTGTTATTATTATTATTATTACATAATCGACCTGACGTGGGCAACATCCAACTTTGAGTTGAGGCATGTCTATGGCTGTGCATGGCTTTCACAACCGTAATTGAATTAACAAATCTTTCCATGACCCTACAGAGACGTGTGTGTACCAACTATGTGGATATTTTCGATTGCTATTTGGCTGCAATAAAAGTATTAATTAATATCCTGAACTAGCACCAACGGCTAGAGTCCAGGTACTTTGTGAAATCATGTTGTTCTTTAGATCAAATAACATTTTCAAATAATGCACAATTGGCTGTTACAAACCCTTTAAAATAAAAAGTAAAAATGTATCGTAGTATCATCTTGTCATTCTTCAAATTCGATGCGCATAGAATGTCAGTGGTATACTAATCAATGGATTCCCACGTAGACCAGTCGTGACATCTAGTGGAGAAGTATCGAACAAGATAATCCTAACAGGGCGAGTGCATTCTGGCGGCCATAAATATACACTTTTCAATAAAATCTGTAAGTTAATCTGTAGGCCGGCGTGCAGATCGCCGCCAGTTGGCCATGATAATTCACTTTTTTGCTGCTAGATGTCTCGTGCAAATCTGCTGGCGAAGTTTGTTTTAATTAAATATATATTTTCCATCGTAATTTGCACAATATAACGCTTAATTTTAAAACGTCTGAGTAATTACAAAACAATATATATATAAAAATTCAAGCAAAAAAAACGTAACTCTGATGGGGTTTGAACCATTGCCATAATGGCAGTCAAAGTGAAAGGACGTGTTTTTCCCGAGCTCTCAGGTGTGCTGAAATGGGTTGTTCTCTGGAGTGTTATCGGGCGAGGATCGGACTGTGGTATGCGAAGGGTAGTCGGGATTTCCGGTGTTTGTGTGCGCGTACGGGACCTAGCAACTTGTGGTTCATAGCCCTAGTGATAGCTGCATTGCTAGTTATTGGTGGAGTGGAAGTGAATCCAGGGCCTGTTACTCCAAATGTGAATCAGGCAAATGATGCAGTGGCAGCTTTAAAGTGTTCGACGTGCAGTAAAACATTGAAGAATGGAGTTCAGTGTGGACTATGTGAGAAAAGGTTTCACTTCAGCTGTATTAAGGTCAAGAAGGAGGATTGTGATGTCGGAAATTGGTTTTGTAAAGTATGTGATACGCCGGACTGTTTGAGGGTGCAAATCAAAGCAAGGGATCAAATAATACAGCAACTTAGAGCAAAGCTTCGTGAATCAGAAGATACGGTGAAGGATGTGACTGAACGGCTTTCTACTGGGATGAGTGTGGAAGAGGGCGTGCAGGAGCAAACTGAGGATGCCGTTATCATAATGGGTGATTCTATGATACGATGGAGTGCGAATATCTCGAGGAAATCAGGTGCGAAAGTGCGGTGTTATCCGGGGATTAAAATTGACCAGCTTGCCCAAAAAGTGGAAGAAGCAAATGTAGAAGACTGTGACAAAGTTAAAGTGTTGTTGCTCCATGTTGGGACGAACGATTTGAAGAAGAGGGCTTCAGCTGATTACATCATGGGGAAGCTCTACGAACTAGGCAGAAAAGCTAAAAGCAAGTTTAGAAATGCAAAAATTATAATGAGTGGCATTGTTCGGCGGGGAGATGTTCCGTTAAGGCGAGTTAAGACTGTAAATGATCGCATGGACTGGGTATGTGCACAACTGGGATTAGTGTACGTAGAAGCTGACTGCTGGATTGGTGGCCGTGACTTCGCCCGAGACGGGCTGCATCTAAATCGACGGGGCGCTTTCAACTTAGGGAGCCTACATGACAGGGTCATCGGTTCGTGCCGGCTTTTGTGAGGAGGAGCAGGTCCAGAGGTTGCCAGCCGATGGGAACAGAAGGAGATATTTCGAGATATTTGCTGCGGAGGTAAGACTCGAAGATTACTGCAGGTTAATTGTCAGAGTTTAGGAAATAAATTAATTGAATTTTGGAATCTTGTAGAGACATATTCTCCGGACATTGTCATTGCAACTGAATCTTGGTTATATGAGGACATAAATAGCAGCGAAATAATTCAAGGGACTTACGAAATGTACAGAAGGGATCGGGGGAAGCGAGGTGGTGGGCTATTTATTTGTGTGCGCAAAAACATAGCTAGTTTCTTAGAGTGGGATGATATGGATCATGAAATGTTATGTGTACAAATTTCGGATAAAGGAAATAAATTCCCTCTTCAGGTGATAAGGGCGTATAGAGCACCGAAAGATAACTTTTCTCTCCTCGAAATACTGTATGATAAAACTTGTACGGGTAATGCTATGAAAAAGAGCATAATAATTGCTGGAGATTTAAACCTCCCCAAAGTAGACTGGTCTGGTGAGTCAACTAGCTGTGGTCAAGCTCAGAGCGCTGCAAATAAATTCTTAAGGGAGGGGGGATTTTCCCAAGTAGTTGACTTCCCAACTAGAGACAATAATACCTTAGATGTTTATCTCGTAAGGCCTGTAGAGCTGTATATTAACTGTCTGAAAGTACCAGGAATTAGTGACCATTCTGGGGTTGAATTAAATATTAGATATGGTGACATTACAAAATTAGACTCTGATGTAGCAAAAAAGATCATATTCCAGTATCGCAGGGCGGATCAGGGCAAGTTTCAGGGGTATTTGAATGAGCTATTTGTAGGATGGGCATCGGAAGGAAATCACATTAATATCCTGTGGACAAACTTTTTGAAAATTTTAAATAGCGCTGTTGATAAATTTGTCCCATTTAAATTGCTGAAGCAAAACCCAGATCCTGAGTATTACACACGAGAAATTAGGAGTCTAAAACGGAAAATTAGGAAATTATACAATAAAAGACATGATAGTGACAAGTATATGTTGAAATTTAAGTCCTTATCAAGAGAGCTCGTCTTAAAAAAGAGGGCTGCTCATGACAGTTATATGCAAGGTTTACTTGGTTCGGGAGGTGATGGGTGGAAAAAAATGTACAGTTATGTTAGGAGAAGAAAGGGAAATTCAAATAATTTGTCGATGATAATGTCCGGTGATGGTAAATTAATTACTGAGAAACAGGCCATTGCTAATGAATTAAATGTATTTTACGGTAATGTGTTCAATAAATCCAATAGCTGTGTGTTGGACCTTAACGACGAATCAGGGGCTCCCCTGTTCCAAATAAACCAGTCAGCAATTGTAAAGCTAATACAAAAATTACGTTTCAATGTATCAAAGGGTCCTGATAATATTGTTAGTGAAGTACTTAAACCAGGAGGTAGGGCCGTGGCACGATACTTGGAGGTGATGTTTAATGTGTCCATAAACAATGCGCAAATCCCAGATGACTGGAAGAGAGCTACGGTAGTCCCAATATTTAAGGGAGGGAGCAGACTTGAATTGGGCAACTACAGGCCGGTTAGCCTTACGTCCATCGTTTGTAAACAGATGGATCATCTCATTTGCGACTACTTGAGGGAACAGTGGGAAACATTATCATGGTTTAATGATAGGCAACATGGATTTCGGAAAGGTTACTCATGCGAGAGTCAGATGCTATCACTTTTTCAAGACATTAGCGAATCGTTAGACCATGGAGTTTCAGTCGACGCCGTGGTTATAGATTTTGCGAAGGCATTTGATGTCGTGCCGCATGACATGCTACTCCATAAATTAGCTTCGACGAAGATTGATAGAAGAGTAATTTTATGGATCCAAGAATTTTTGACGGGTCGTTCCCAGAAAGTGAAAGTCGAAGGCATATTCTCGGATGAAATCACCGTAACGTCGGGTATCCCTCAGGGCAGCGTAATCCGAACTTTGTTATTTTTGGCGTTTATAAATGACTTACCAAATGGGATTCGCAGTGACTGTCGATTGTTTGCGGATGATTGTGTAATATATCGAAAGGTACATGACTCACAAGACAATGCAGGGCTTCAAGAGGACCTGAACCTGGTCTATAAGTGGGCGATTGTAAATAAAATGAAAATAAACACAAGAAAATGTAGTCTCTTAAAAATAGGGAAAGTGCGAAGGCAGGATTTTCAATATAACATTGGCTCGGAAATACTTGTAGAAGAAGATTCTTGCAAATATTTGGGCGTTCACGTAAGGAATGATATGAAATGGAGTAGTCATGTAGGATGTGTAGTTTCAAAAGCTTACAAATCCATGCACTTTGTAATGAGGGTATTAAAAGGAAGTAGTACCTCTGCTAAAGAATTAGGCTATTTGTCACTTGTAAGACCTATTCTGGAATATGCCTCGGCGGTTTGGGATCCATATCAAGTAGGGCTCATCAATGAGTTGGAAATGGTACAAAGAAAGGCCGCTAGATTTGTGCACAGTGACTTTAATCCTAGGAGCAGCGTGAGTCGTATGTTAAAGAAACTTGGGTGGGAATCACTGGAGGCTAGGAGGATGAAATCTAGACTCTGCGCTATGTACAACACGTATACAAATCAACCAGCATGGGGTGAGCTTAGCAAACGATTGGGAAAGCCCACTTACATGGGTAGGAGCGATCATCCTTTCAAAGTTAAGGGCCGACCACAGCGAACAAATTATGGTAAATATTCTTTTGTAAACCGTGCCATTGATAACTGGAACTCTCTACCTGCCGCAGTCTTAGAGCCTTTTCCCAAACATATAGGTGTGTTTAAGAAAAGACTGACTGTGTAAATACTCCAGTTTAATTGTTGTATAATTGTTATTGAATTGTTATGTATAATTATTTATTTGTTATGTATATCCAATTTGCCACCGGGGGACACGCCCCCCATTGCAAATAAATGAATGAATGAATAAGAGTGATAGGCTTTACCACGGAGCCAAACGTGCCAACGATCACTGTCCGATATAAAATGAGTTACATAGAACGTGTTAGCAAATAATGATTTAGACTAAACGATTCCATCAGTGGAGTATATTATTTGTATATAGAGCATTTCAAACAAAGTTTATTTATTTTGTATCAGTACCCTATATTGCATGCAATACTCAAATTAGTGAAATATAAGTCAGGCACAAGATATCCGCTCCCATCTTGCCTTGTAACTGAGACGGCTCAGCTTTTTAAATCACTTCTGCACTACAGTATTTTTTTTAGTCGTTTACCCTCCAGGTTGGTGGAACCCATGGTCTCAGCGAGGGAACTCACCACTACCGCCTCTACGGGCAGTGTCCTAGAGCTGGGAACATTGAATCGGAAGGGATACAACTGGTGAGGTGGGATTGGCACCTCGCCCAGGCGGCCGCACCTGCAAAGCGAACAGGGGCCTCATGAGGAAAGGTAAGGGTTGGTTAGGATGGATAGACAAGGAAGAGGGAAGGAGGCGGCCGTGGCCTTGAAGAAGGTACCATCCCGGCATTTGCCCGAAGACGAAGTCGGAAACCACGGAAAACCACTTCGAGGATGGCTGAGGGGGAATCGAACCCCCTCTACTCATTTGGGCCACCCGAGGCTGACTAGACCCCGTTCCAGTCCTCGTACCACTTTTCAAATTTCGTGGCCGAGCCGGGAATCGAACCCAGGACCTCCGGGGCGGCAGCTAACCATGCTGACCGCTACGCTACGGAGGCGACCACTATAGTATTACAAAATAAACTTTTAATTTCGAACGTGCCTCTTCCTTTAGAACAGTTAAAACTATTCTCCGCTCGATAATCGGATCTGATGGGTCCCATGATATAGATTATAAAGTTCACATAATTCGCACGGCCGCCATCGTGCAATGGTACGACGGATGACCTTGTAGTTTGGTCACAAGACGCGTCCTATATGAAGGTATGTTGTTACCAAATTGGGTAGAGATCGGATGATTTGGTTAGTCGATATTTGATTTTACGTTTTGAACGTTTGAGTGGCTGCCATACAGTTTTTGGTAAATATGGCGGCGATATAAAACATGACACTGAGGTGCCCTCTGCTAGTTCTACCTCTGTACCAAATTTCGTTCAATTCGGTTTAACCGTGTTTGAATTGATAGTGGGGGCGTGGGGACAGACATTCAGAGTACACACACACAGACAGATACACATTTTTTGGCCTTGTGTAGATCTCATAAGTAACTTTCATTTTTTGCAAAAATCGAAAGTAGGCTAAATAGTGTTATAATGAGCCTCATTGTGATACAGTTTTCTGACACAGAATGTCGAACATAAATAAAGTTATAATTATCATCCAATATAAGCAGTCGTATGCAACTCGCATATAATGGTAATTAATACACTCGTATGCGTGTGGTAATTATAGTCATTGTAGGCTTGTTGTATAATGTACTACTGTATATGCATATGTCTAGGGTCTTTATTAATAGTACATTATGCAACGAGCCTATAATGGCTATAATTATGACACGAGTATGTTTATAAAACGAGCGTATGCGAGTTTTATAATTTCCATACGAGTGTCTTAATTACCATTATAGGCGAGTTGCATACGACTGTTTATGTTCGACGATAATTACAACTTTATTATATGTTTTAACATAAATATTCATAAATTATCTGTTCAGTCACTAGAATTTTGTGATCGGGTGCTGCGCTGGGTAGTATATCTCTGTTTTCCAAGCTCTCTGGCCGACCGACGCATGCGCTCTGTGTGCTTCAATGCCATATGTTCAGATTGTGCACCAGTATTCAGTAAAACTGTCACCGAAATCGTTTGAAAACAACGCGCTGTGTAGTACGCGAACATATGTACGGTGCACTTTCGGTAATTTATATAGACATGTTGGATTTTGAGCGCATGCGCGAAGGTATCCTTATCTAATTGGTCACACAACTGTTTCTTGAGCTCTGATTGGTGGGAGAAACTGTTTCATAATGAAAAATAGTGTTATAATGAGCCTCATTATGATACAGTTTTCTGACACATAATAGTCAGGGTCGAACATAAATACTTTTTTGTTCATCCAGAGTTATTTGGTCCTGTCGGGATCACTTTTATGTCTATGACAGTAAATAAATGTCTTCATTATTCGCCTTCATTTCGACATGAAATCTACCTAAAAGTATAAAAACGTTAGTTAACAAACATGGACTTCTTCAGCAAGCCCGACAAATAAGAGGTACATAATATACACACATCAAAAAAAGTTTTGCATCACCTCGGTTCCAAGAGTTCCGGAACCGTTAAATACAAAGGGAATAGAGATCAACACAAACAACATTTCAGCTCGTTTTATTGCTCATGAGAGCCACACATTGCATGTTGTACCATCATACAGCTAGACTTTCAGCATTTGTGGTCCAGATTGCAGTACACACCACTACCTCTAATACCCAGTAGCACGTCCTCTTGCATTGATGCATGCCTGTATTCGCCGTGGCATACTATCCACAAGTGCATCAAGACACTGTTGGTCCAAATTGTCCCACTCCTCAACGACAATTCGGCGTAAATCTCTCAGAGTGGTTGGTGGGTCAAGACGTCCATAAACAGCCCTTTTCAACATATCCCAGGCATGTTCGATAGGGTTCATGTCTGGCGAACATGCTGGCCACTGTAGTCGAGCGATGTCGTTATCTTGAAGGAACACATTCACAAGATGTGCACGATGAGGTCGAGAATTGTCGTCCATGAAGACAAATGCCTCTCCAATATTCTGCCGATATGGTTGCACTATGGGTCGGAGGATGTCATTCAGGTATCGTAAAGCCGTTTCGGAGCCTTCCATGACCACCAGTGGCGTACGTCGGCCCCACATAATGCCACCCCAAAACATCAGGGAACCACCACCTTGCTGCACTCGCTGGACAGTGTGTCTAAGACGTTCAGCCTGACCAGGGTGCCTCCAAACACGTCTCCGACGATTGTCTGGTTGAAGGCATATGCGACACTCATCGGTGAAGAGAACGTGATGCCAATTCCGTGGGGTCCATTCAGCATGTTGTTGGGCCCATCTGTACCGCGCTGCATGGTGTCGGGGTTGCAAAGCTGGACCTCGCCATGGACGTCGGGAGTGAAGTTGCGCATCATGCAGCCTATTGCGCACAGTTTGAGTTGAAACACGACGTCCTGTGGCTGAACGAAACGCATTATTCAACATGGTGGCATTGCTGTCAGGGTTCCTCCGAGCGGCAATCCGTAAGTAGCGGTCATCCACTACAGTAGTAGCCCTTGGGCGGCCTGAGCGAGGCCTGTCATCGACAGTTCCTGTATCTCTGTACCTCCTCCATGTCCGAACAACATCGCTTTGGTTCACTCTGAGACGCCTGGAAACTTCCCTTGTTGAGAGCCCTTCTTGACACAAAGTAACAATGCGGACGCGATCGAACTGCGGTATTGACCTTCTAGGCATGGTAGAACTACAGACAACATGAGCAGCGTACCTTCGTCCTGGTGGAATGACTGGAACTGATCGGCTGTCGTACCTCCTCCGTTTAATAGGCCCTGCTCATGCATGGTTGTTTACATCTTTGAGCAGTTTTAGTGACATCTATGAACAGTCAAAGGGACTGTATCTTGGATACAATATACACAGTCAACGTCTATATGCCGGAGATCTGGGAACCGAGGTGATGCAAAACTTTTTTTGATGTGTGTAGCTTACAGCATTGACACATATACCAATTAAAAGAAAAAATATGCCACCCATCCTTAAATTGTAAATTAAACATTAAAAAGTCAATGTTTGCAGGATTTTCAGAAACTGTTCAAGCAGAAAGTGCAATCCAAGTCTGGGGGACTTGGGCAGGATGAGGTAGTTTGAGGCGTGGCTAGGGCAGGGCGAGAAGTTGTTGCCTAATTGGAGCATTGACCTTCCTGTTGAGGAGGGGAGGGTATCAGCTGATATGAGGATAGCTGTAGCGTACTCGTCTCATAAAACCCCTACGTAAGCAAATTGTGTTGTTGTTGGAACCTCACATAGGCTTGGGATATTTGGAGCGGTAGTGTTGTGTAGCCTACTTTGTAAGTGTAGAAGTCATTGATTGATGTAGATGTAAAGGATAAAATAATTTCGGTAATCAGCTCTGGCGTGTAGTTGGCTTCCGGCACGTGAAAGAAAAAAAATATACGAGCCTTACAGTAGTCGCATATGATGTGTAACATGTGATATGTTATCCTGCTATGTGTGTCCCGGGAGTGCAAATCCCTTGTTGACAGTGAACTCTGTTGGTCATTGAAATAACTACTTGTTAAACTCCACTGCCAAATCCTGACCGTAATGAATCATAATTGTTATTTGCCGTGGCGGAAGCAATCCACTGCCTACTTGATGCGAGCTGCGCTCTATACCGGCCAGTTAGTGAACCCATGCCAGCGATGTTTTTGAAAATGGCCTCGTTTTGCCGATCAGCGCACTGCCAAGTACAGGCGCGATTAAAAATTAGGTGTGCGGAAGGTATATTAAATGTGTTTCTCCCGGTGCTATGTTTAGACCAACGAAGTTTCAATTATTGTTAGTAGTCGGCGTTAATATACTGAATTCCTACGTTGTTTGGAATGTTTGTTGATGCGATATAGATTCCACACAGCCACATCGCCGACAGTACATCGAGTGCTTACATTTAATAAGAATACAGTAAAAGTATGAAGATTTAATAAATCGTAATTGTTTTCAGCAAATATGATAAAATGAATATTTTCACACCAAAGAACGACAACTTGAAAATGATTTATTGTAGAATTATCTTAAATGGGGTCTCCAAACCTTGAACTAAACTGTATGCGATATACATTCGCCATAGCCACATGGCCTACAGTACGTCGTTGTACCGATCTCCGCCATCACGCGCGCTCGTTGTTTCCGTCCCATGCACTTCCGCCCCATCCATTTCCGTCCCTTTTCCAAAATCACTCCCACAAAAATTTCCAGCTACCGAGTGGAAAGATGTTACACATCAATACAGTGGGACAAAATTCCGACATCCCGTCGCCTATTCCGATTAGCATTTAACACGGACGAACGGACTTAAACAAAATACAACACAAGATTTCACTATTTTACCACTAGGTGGTAGCATTTGTCGTTTGGAAATTCACAGCCAAGGGAAATTAAATAGTTGACTCCTCACAACTGCATAGAAATTGTATTACACAAATTATATAAAGTACTGTGGAGTTGATAAAGTAATAACCTATCATGCCGAGAAGGAAATCAAATAGCCTACAATAGGTCGTAGTACATTTTGCCTTAAGGGGGGACCTACACTTTTAAGAATCAAAATTTGTCATTTTTCATTTTTTTTCTACGTTTATTGATTCTTCCTCTTCAAATCACTGCATCAATTTCTTTGATATGTATAATTATTTTGAAGTTATGACCAAAAACGTGCAGGGGAGTTTAGGAAGTTTGCCTACACATTGGTAACATTTTCAAATCCGTTTCCTTAGTAACTGCCAGAGTTTTCAAGATAATGACGTGAAATTTAGTATACAAGTGTATCTTATAGGGAAGAACAATATGACCTAGAACTGTTGTTGCACATGTCATAGTTTCGGTTTTAAAAAAAATATTCAGTGAAAAAAATTACTAAAAAGTTACACTTTAATATAAGCTTTTAAAAAATATTTTTCTTTTTAGATTACAATGATTCTGGGTCAATCTCTAGCTACCGTATTAGTAAATACAATGAAAAAAGAATTTTTGAAAAACAATAATATTTGTGTAAAATATTAGGGAAACGGTGGATCAGTGTACAATATGCAGCCGCCATTTTAAATGCCTAATTTGCGGAAATGCATTCGCTATATGACTTGTAAATACACGAACATATTGGCAAAGCATAGTGTGATTGGCTGAACAAATTACAATTCTTTAGTACTTTCTGTTGCTGAGGAATAAAAAAGTGAAATATACATGATTTTCGGATCCTTAAAGGTGTAGGTCCCCTCATAAACGTTTAACTTCCCCGTGCGGGAATCATCTGTTAATCCCAATACAATTCATAGGCTATCGACCATCAACCAATTTCTAAATCACTCTCTCAGTGCCCACAGTGGAACTATTTACTACCATTCATAGAGCTCTTCTTATGGTGTCGTAACACCGTTATGACGTACGGAGTCGGATTTATCTCCCTCGTAATTACATTTTTATTCCTTGACCAGCCAAATAATCACCACCACTAATGAACCAGTGTGAGGAGATTTGTGGCACCAAATCTTTGCCATAGGCCAGAACATAATTTTTCACTCTGTGATATGCTCTTTTTTATTACGGTACGTTTCTGAATTTTAGGTTACGGCCGTAACTACTTCCTAGGGGACATTAAGATAAACATGTCCCCCCCCCCCTCCCTCCTCTTCGCTAAGAGGGTGTGAGGCAAGCCATATGCCCCTACATACGCATGGATATAATCTAATAAAGAAGAAAAAATAGCAGCATTTGAAAGTTATAACATGACGCATGCGCAGAAAATAAAATGGATCGTGCTATATGTTAAGCCTATAATCATTTGAGTTGATAAGCTCGATGGAGGCTAACGGCGAGAACAACGCTTATCAAACACACCAAAAACATCACCAGTTAAAAAAGAATGTGAGTATCCGCCGATTAAAATGAATTAATGATCCCTTTTTTTCCTCCCCCAGTGCTCTGTCTCTCTTCCTCTCGCCGATAGTCACTCTCTCTCTCGCTCCCACTTCCACTGTGCGCTTTTTAAAAAAGCAGTTATACATTCAACCCTACGGTATTTATAAAGGTGTTATCAGCCAGTTAGACTTTGCAATCGAAAATTTTATAGTGACCATTAGCTAAAAACTGCAGGAAAGTGGGTGTCAGAGGGGTGGGGGTTTGGGATGGGTCGGCCGTATTGCAAATGTTTCCCAATAAAATGATGGCAGTTTTTGACGTAGTTAATGCGCTCTGCCGGGATTTTATGAAAGCTCAGAGAAATATGTGTTACTACGATGGGATGGGAGAGAATTTTTTCGTGTAATGTTAACTTTTAAGGCAATTATTGTTGCTATTTTTCTGGATATATGAGAGCAGTATCAAGGGCTTTCTATTCTAATGGCAGTAAAGGTTTTTAAATGCAAATTTATGGGCTAACCACGAGATGCTGTTACTGTTTCTGTTGTGAATAAAATCTCTTGTTCAGCAAGCATTCATATTTCCAACGCGGCATTCACAGTCTTGCTGTGAAAGGAGAATAGATGTATTTCTGTACCTGCGTCAGTGGCGGGGATGTGGCAAGAATCCATGAACTGGGGGTTCTGACGGGGTGTTTCAAATACTGTAGCCTATACTATAGGGTGCGACCAGTAACATAGCTGCCATCCCCGAGAACACCGCACTCAGGGCCCCGTCAAGACGATTCGGAGTCCCTGTAAATAAAACATAGGCTACTATATTGTTTTTAGCGGAGACTGTACTCCCTATACCAACAATGTTAAATTACCAACTTTGAGGTACACGTTCCTCAGAGACTATCCATTCTGTATGAATGAAACTTTATACACTTGTTTAATGCTTTCTTTTGTGTCTTGTGACATTTTTAAGAGTCTCAAATTTAAAAGAAATATTTTTATGCATTTTTGAAAATTTTGTGAAAATATTTCATTTTTCTTTGCATATAAAACACTGTATGAACACATTTCTATTGGACATGGGACCTTGAATAAATGCCATAATGTGTATTTAAATTGGTCGAATAAGCAGTGAAAATGTCATATAATTATGTATGTTGGATAGTTTCCGAGAAAAGTGTACCTTTATGTAAAAATATAAGTTTTGAGATAATTGGTGTTAAAAGTTAAGACATGATACTCGAATGGCATCAAAACATTCCATGTCTGTAATCAATATCATTATCGTTCTCAGCATCCTCCATGACCCTTTTAAGTTGCCTGGCATGCTTTCTGGACTGTTTCTTGGTGATTTCCAACTCCCTTTCAGCCCTTTTCACACGGACCGTATCAATTTCAGAACATAATAATAATAATAATAATAATAATAATAATAATAATAATAATAATAATAATAATAATAATAATGCTATTGGTTTTACGTCCCTTTTAACTACCCTGGCTTTTAGAGACGCTGGGGTGCCGGAATTTTGCCCCGAAGGGGATCTTTAACGTGCCAGTAAATGTACTGACACGGCTCCCTCGCATTTGCGCACCCTCAAATGCCAGCTGACTGCGCCAGGTTTCGAACCTGCAACCTTGGGCTCAGCAAGCGAGAACGTGAATTTCAGAACAATATGTCACCATGTTCACACCTTCATGACATTAAGTTTTGGGCGGCTTCGGTGGCGTAGTCGTTAGCATGCTGAGCTTCTATGTCCAAGATAGCGGGTTCAAACCCGGCCGAAGCCGTCGGATTTTTTAAGAGCGTTAAAAATCCCTCAGTATGCCTTCCTTCGGAGGGGAAGTAAAGCCGGCGGTCCCATGTCATAGATTTATGGCATGGTAAAGAACCTTCCACTAATTGCACCTGTGTGAAGCTAAATTGGATAGGTTAGGAATGTAAACAACGCTCTTAGGTTTCTATGTTCGTTGCCAAGAGCCGACTGCGGTGGCGTCTAGTAGCTAAGTTGTGAACTTGGCCTAGTAGTCGTTGACGGTGGCGCTTGGCGGCAAAAGTAGGAACTATTTGAAAAATTCTAAGTTGCAGTTCTTAAATTAAAACACAGATAACACTCACTAATACAGTCATCACAATTAACACCGGTTATCAGACAGATTCTACACACACCCAGAGTACACGGGGCTACATGACCACGTTGTCGCAGCCCCTAAACTTAAGAACCAACCAACATTAAGTTTGCCCACACTACCGTCATTGAATGATATCACTGCATCATACACACCCATAAACAATGTTTCGTACCCTGCAATGACTGTTCTAGGTATTTTGTTACAAATCATATTATTAAAAGACTCAAAACGGAAGATATCCAACATTTCTATGGCATCAACATTGAAGTGGGTGAGCTGCTAGTAGACTGGGAGAAAGCAAGGGAACGCTGGCGGAGCTACTTCGAGAACATTTCGACTGAAGAATTTCCCCATCCACAAATCCCAACCACCTGTGCTGTTGAAAGACCAATTAAGGAGATCGACATTGCCGAAGTTGAGGCTGCTCTGAAGAAGATGAAGCCTGGGAAAGCCACCGGCCCCGATGATCTTCCAGCAGAGTTATGGTGCTCTAAGGAGTGGGATGCTGCAGGATGGTTAACACAATTCTTCAATCGGATTACCAAAGAAGGTCGAATACCAACAGATTGGCAATGGAGTATCACAGTACCAATCTTCAAAAAGAAGGGAAGCCCTGCCGAATGTTCAAATTACCGCCCGATCAGACTTCTGTGCCACGCAATGAAAGTTTTCGAGCGTATCCTTGACAAAAGAATTCGTGCGATTGCCAAAATCACAAGGAACCAAGCAGACTTTGTGAAAAACTGCGGCACAACAGATGCAATCTTCGCTGTACGGCAACTGGTTGAGAAACACTCCGAAAGAAATAAACCTTTGCATCTTGCTTTCCTCGACCTTGAGAAGGCTTTTGATCGGGTGCCACATGACCTAATCTGGTTAGCGCTCCGTCAACACGACATCCCAGAACACCTTCTTAAATGGGTGCAGCTGCTTTACGCAGAACCAAGGAGCTATGTCCTAGCTGCCGCGGGAGCGTCTAATGACTTCCGCATCACCGTAGGTGTCCACCAGGGCTCCGCCTTATCACCACTGCTGTTCATTCTTGTGATGGACACTGTAACGTCAGACCTGCACCAGCCGCTACCATGGACACTTCTCTATGCAGATGACGTCATGTTGGCTGCTGAGACGAAGCTTGATCTCCAACGTCAAACACAAGAGTGGTACAATCGACTTGCGCAATATGGTCTGCGCCTCAACAAGAAGAAGACAGAATACATGACATCCGATACACAAGAAGTGGGCACCATTACTGTTGACGGAGAAGATTTACCATGTGTAGCGAAATTTAAGTATCTTGGTTCCACTATCTCTGATGATGGGCGACTTACTGACGAGGTCAACACAAGGATACACGCAGCCTGGACGAAGTGGCGAATGACAACTGGCGTCACCTGTGACCGTAGGATGAATGACCATCTGAAATCAAAGATCTACCGGATTGTCATTCGTCCTGTCGCTCTCTACGGCACGGAGTGCTGGCCATCTACTAAGAAAGCAGAACGTCGCCTATGTGTCATGGAGACGAAGATGCTTAGATGGTCAGCAGGTTTCACTAGGCTGGATCATATTTCAAATGATGCCATCAGAAATCGGTTTGGTGTTTCTCCAATCGGGAATAAAATGCAGGAAAACCGTCTGAGATGGTTTGGACATGTGCTGCGCGCATAGGGCGACACAATGACAAAAGCAGCTTACACACTGGATGTGGCTGGATAGAGGCCCAGAGGGCGACCAAGGCAACGGTGGACCGGTACACTGCACAATGATCTAAAGGCTGTCAATCTTCATCCAGACATGGCCCATGACCGAGGAAAATGGAGACTACGATCCCACATAGCGGACCCTGCCACAAGGTGGGACAAACGCTAAAGAAAAAGAAGAAGAAAAGACTCAAACAAGGCCCTTTCTTGCAGTAATATCTTCATAACACACAATGCTGTCACATACTGAACCAAACGGGGTTAGGCTGACTGGTATCGAACGTGGATCTCAGAGATAGTTGAGCTCAGAATTGAGGTTCCAGCAAGGAACGAACACGAGATCTTTTGAGGGAGTTTAAGTTATAAAAACCCCTAGAGAAAATACATATTAAATCACTGTTGTGATATGAACTAATGCTGACATTATTTATTAATATAATGCAGGGAGTATTAGTAGAATACTGCATTATTGGGCTGTATGAAGCATACTATTCTGGACTTGAGCACAGAAGTTGGAGCACTTGACAGTTGTCTAATGACTCTGGAAAAGGGGCGTATTTTCTTGGAGCCGTGTCACTCTATGTGACCTACTTATGTCGTCTGGAGCAGGTCAGGAGGCTAATTTATTGTCAAGTTATTCCCCGTTTCAGAATGGAAAGGCTGGTGGAATGAGGAGATACCAGCGTAATTTAATGATTACTCGTGATTGGAGCAACGCAGTGACATGAGGTTTGCACCTATGTGAATGTTTAGCCGGGAGGCTAATTATCAAGCCATTAAACATTGAAATCGAGGCAGATTTAATGGAACGCGCAGTAACACAGTAATTGGAGGTTAGCGGAGAAATCTAACCATGGTTCCGGGGATTTTTAGATGACGCCGCGTGGGCACGCGCTGGCAAAGGCAATTAATATTAATTAATTGGCCGATCGATCCTCGAGCACGCATACAGATCTGTGACCGGCGAGGAAAAAGGAACCATATAAACGTTAATTCAAGACCAGAATCATACTGTGAGAGAAGATGACACTGCAGGGAAATTCTCGGTCTACTTTTTCTCTCCAAACGGATATAAGGGGTGGACCCAGGACAGAGGGGGTCAGTCGAACCATACTTGAGAGCGAGGAGCACGTCACCCTAGCTCAGAGAAGAAAGGCGCGAACTGTAACATTCTAAGTGCAGCAACATATAATCATGCATTAAGTCATGAATTAATAACGAGTAATGTAATCAGTTGAACCGCAGTCTAGTGCGAAGTGCGCGTTACCGAAGTCGAGAAGGGATGCTCGGACTTCAACATGTTTGTACATCATTGAGTGGATAAATCGTTACCACTATTGTAAAATGGCAATTCAGTTGTATAAAAACTTAACGTAACGAACACGGATGTTCGGTTATTAAAATGGTTACGTTGTGTCGGGTTATTGTAATTCATGTCAGTAATAATAATAATAATAATAATAATAATAATAATAAAAAGAATAAATGAATACACATCAGGGAAAATGGTTGTAAGAAAATATATATATGCTAATTAGAATATTTATCTATCCAAGCAGTAATATTATACATGAAGGGCTAAGAAAAGCAATTTAATATCAGAGTATATTATGATAATGGGAATAAAAATGCAAGAATATAGGGAATTGAAGAGTTTAATAGAGAATTGAATTTGCAACTTGTGAATAAGCTTGTAAGAGTAATTGATAGATTTATCTTACTAAATTAAAGGACGAGATCATAGCACAATAGTCACGGAAGCTAGGTAATCTATTCGACGTGTGAAATCTCGTATAGCCTAGGGCATACAGAGATATTTATTATGGCCAGAGCGTATTTTAGTGATTGACCTTAGCTCTGTGGATTGCCATGAAATGTTCCGGGTTAGAATCCTGTGGTGTATGAGAGGATAACAATGGAAACCTCTGCATGATACCTGATGTCGACCGAGAACTAGTTATTGAAATAATTCAGCTTGCCACGGTGGGTGAGTGGTTATAGTGTCGGACTACCAACCCCAAGATTGCAGGTTCGCCCCTGGCCATGGTAAGTGATTTTTGAAGGCGACAAAAATCACGATACTCATGTCATACGTTGTTGGCATGTTAAAGAACCCATTTGAATTCAGTAGGCTGTGTTCAATGGCAAAATTAATCTCGGGATTTTCCGCCAACACAAAGTTCCTCCATTCTCTACTTGAAGGCGCTGTAGTGTCAAGGAGTTTAGATATCTAACCTCCTTGACTTTCATAGCGTTCAAAGGAATGACGAAATTCGACATGCAAGCTACCCTCTGGGTGTCAATTAACAAAGCTTGCACCAGGCACCCGAGGCCATACGATATTATTATTATTATAGCGCCTGGGAAGTGAATTTAATTGGCGGCAGGATGTGCCTGACCGTAGCATTTAATAAGATACCGGCTAGCCAGTTCGACCAGTGATTGATGAATCTCGTTCCTTTATATAATGAAATGGACCTGTTGAGGCCAGTTATTAATATCCTAAGGTTAGGAATAAATATTTAAACACGCCCATAACCTGTCTTGAATACAACTTAGTTGAAATCATATGGGATATGTGGGTCATTGAGACTGCACTATTGTATTTAAAATATTGTTACTGCTTGGAGATAAAAGCAGGAGGGAGTCAGGAAGGGACAGCGCACGTGTTGTGACCGCTCGACTCAGTCCCATTGTATACAAGTAGCTCCGAGGGGGAGATTTTTAAACGACCTTTGAAGGTTGACATTTAGAATGGACAGACTTTGAAACCCTGTTTGTAATGAAAGGAGTCATTGTTGCATTGTATAATGAATTTGTGTGGTTTGAAACACATTGTTAATTAAGGATCGTACTTATAACGTAATATTTGGCAAACTTATGAGTTGTTGGAAGTTACATTTTTTACTGACAGTGCTACTTAGCTCTAAAGGTCAACACTAGATGCCATAGGCTATGCCCACGCAAGGGTAGCATAATATACCATCCGACACAGCGGTAACGGAATTTTTGGAGTTGAAATCACAACGGCATACAGTGGAACTGTAGAAAGTGGAACTGTAGAAAAGGGGACTGTAGACGGGGTACGTTTACATATAATTGTGGAGTTGCAAGTAAATTTGAAGTGCAACCCATAAATTGGCTAATGCATGGTAAAGCATTTTGGTGGGAAAAGAGATACAAAACGCAAGTGTACGCATAATGTAAATTGAGATGTGTTGAGAGTAAACAATTAAGCTTGTGAAATGAAAGAGGTCACAACAGGTGACATAAATTATTAGTCCAGTTTATGTGTAAATTACATGTGCATCAGCGCACTTGAGAATGAATTTTGATGTCAATCTCAGGGTAAATGAATGAATAATCATCTGGATTTGCAAGGATAAAGTGTGAATATTAGTGGATTGTAGGGGTAAATTTTGCTTTGTTTTGTGTTATATTGTTGGGATTGTGTTTTTGTGTGTTTGAAGCCATGATTTAGAGCTGAATTAAAGTCTTTAGAATAGAGTTGTGCTTTATCATTGTAGAGTTGATACCTTTTAGTCTCAGATCAAAAATATGCAACTGCTCAGTGGGTGGACGGTACACGCCTGAGGACTGATGCTGACTGGAGGCAGAAGCATGTTTTCCATGGAAATTACTCACATGGGTACAATACACCACAAAATTTACCCTTCATAAAACTACAAACAGCAGCTAACAGTAGCTCTATATATACTGTAATGTTCACATTCAACGATCTTTTACTGGTAGAATCGTCATAATCTTCACATACACTCTCATTCACACTATTTACACTCGTATCAGTAGAAGATAGACTTCGTTTCGAGGCACTACAAATATTTACACTTGGAGAAGGTATCCTATCCCCACTCTCACCATTATCGGCATCATAGGTCTACCTATGAACAGAAAATATATAAATTCCCTAATTGATG
Organism: Meconema thalassinum; assembly: GCA_946902985.2. Taxonomy (NCBI): domain Eukaryota; kingdom Metazoa; phylum Arthropoda; class Insecta; order Orthoptera; family Tettigoniidae; genus Meconema; species Meconema thalassinum. Next base: position 413,724,334 of record OX336393.1, read on the forward strand.
TCTTGAAATAGATAGGCTACAATATCATACTTCCCTCTTTTCATTTATGAAAGGTCCGGCTACGTACTTAAGTGGTTAACATGTTTGGCTTTGGTCCGAATGATACCGGGTTCTACTCCCGATCGGGTCTTGGTGATTTGAATATCCTAGGATTAATTCTCTTAGTTCAGGTCAGGGACTGATGATTGAGGATCGCCCACGGACGTCAACTCGAAAGACTTGCACTATGACACTATGGGGTCACATGTTATTATTATTATTATTATTATTATTATTATTATTATTGTTCCGTATAGGCCACCTAGAGAGCACGACATTCAACTATTGTATTTGGAGTGGGTCTTGATGTTTGCACAGTAGGCATGCATCCTCTGACTGTGTTGTTCCTTTCTCTCCTTTGTCCAGAAACCACCTGTCTTCTTCCTTGGGGGTTTGTCCTGGAACTTTCTTTTCTTGAGTTTACTCCTTAGAGACGTTCGCTCTTTACATGTTATTGTTACTATTCTTCTTTCTTTCTTTCTTTCTTTCTTTCTTTCTTTCTTTCTGTCTTTCTTTCTTTCTTTCTTAGATTCGGCCAACTAGGGACCATGTCAGTTCAACAGTCTCTTCTTCCGAGCTCTAACTACCGCCCAGTGTTCCCGCATTCATCTCCGGTGTTGTTTTTTTTCTTTCTTGGGACCACGCTTTCCATGCCTTCAAATTCGGCTTTCCTGGAAACCTTTGTGAGTACGTAGTTTTTCCTGAAGTGGAACACGCTCCTGGATATCTTTAGGGGAAATTTCCATTTCACGTAGATCTTTCTCATATTTCACCACTCCAATCATCGGAAAAGATTCCTTCACACAAAAGGCACTCCACATATCCATAATCAGGACGTGTGCCTAGTTCCTCCAAGTCGGTGTCGTTGTCTGCAACACACATCATCTTCCTCGCTCTCAGACGATGAAATATGCGTTACTTTCATGTTTCTTAGGGTTTTTGTTAGGTTAATATTCTTTTTTTTAAGACTTCATTTTTGGTTCTGGTTTGTTGGTTGGCTTTCCTGTGCATGTCGAAGGATTAATTCCTCCAGTTCATTTTTGTACGGAGAAGCTGTTATTAAATCATGATTTACTAAGGGATAACCATCACCTCTAATAAAGTTGTGTGTTTGTTTACTTATTTCAATCGCCTCACGAATCATACGTGTTGTGAAATGTTTCTCCATACAGATGACAGAAGTTTCATCAAAAAGAATTCGATGGTCATTCTGTATGGCATGTTCAACAACCGCATACTTCTCTGGTTGGCAAAGACGTAAAGGCTTACGATGTTCATTGACCCTTGTTGTGATTCTCCTACATGTCTGTCCACACGTAACCACAGGAACATGGAATCTTATATACTCCAGCACAGTTAAGACCAACTGAATCCTTGACTGATCGCAAGGATTTTCCTACAGTGACATTAGACTTAAATATGGTTTTGATAGTATGACTTCTTAGAATATCGAGAGTCTGTCCTACAAGAACTGAGTTCAGAACTCGGTAACATAGAGGAATGTGCTGACGTTAATGTTCAATGGAATCAGGTAAAGACGGTGCTTACTTCAGTGGGAGAGAAACATCTGAAGGTTGATAAAAAGAAGCTACACAAAACCTGGATTACAACGGACGTTCTTGAGCTAATGGATAAAAGACGAGAATGCAAAGGAAAAGATCAACAGAGATACGATGCTCTACAGAGGTTGATTCGAACTGAGATCCGAAAAGCCAAGGAGAAATGGTTGGTGAGCAAGTGCCGCGAAATCGAAGGGCTTCAGAATAAACAAGACACATTCCACCTGCACAAAAAGATCAAAGAACTGATTGGGAGACAGCCTAGCCGAAGCATCGGGGTTTTAATGGACGATGAAAATAACTTGGTTGCCACGACATGCGACAAGATCAAGCTATGGGAACGGTATGTGCACAATGACCGAGTTGCAGATCACGGCATTGATGAGACGGATATTGGACCAAGTATCCTAAGAGAGGAGGTGATGAAGGTAATTTGTGAGATGAAGTCTGGCAAAGCTCCTGGACCAGACGATGTTCATGCTGAGATACTAAAGGTTCTGGGCAATGAAAGCATAAATGTTCTCACATCCCTCTTCAATAAGATCTACCATACAGGCCTAATCCCTGAAGACTGGTTCAAGTCTACTTTCATTCCACAACCAATTAAGCCTAATGCAATGCACTGCGAAGAACATCGAACGATTAGCTTGATGAGTCACGTCCTCAAGCTGTTTCTGAAAAAGTTCATGGTAGAATCTTCAGAAAGTGCGAAGAATTTATTTCGGACACACAATTCGGATTCCGGGGTGGATTTGGCACCAGGGATGCCTTGTTCTCGATACAAGTCTTTGTGCAGCGCTGCCAGGATATGAACAAGGATGTATTTTTGTGCTTCATTGATTATGAGAAGGCATTCGACCGAATACAGCACACTAAAATGCTAGAACTCCTTCAACGAGTTGGAATTGACAATAGTGACGTACGAATCATTGCCAATATCCATTGGAATCAACGAGCGAACATTCGGGTGGATAATATGTTGTCCGACGAAGTAAAAATTCGACGTGGTGTTCGACAAGGCTGTGTACTGTCTCCAATGCTCTTCAACTTATATTCGGAGGCAATCATGTCGGAAACCTAGGATGGGTTTCATCAAGGAATTTTCATCAACGGCACAGTCATCAATAATTTCCGATATGCAGATGACACAGTCCTGATCGCCGGAAGCATTGAAGATCTCCAAGCATTGCTGAATCGCGTGAACGCAGTGAGCAATAATTATGGCTTAAGGATGAACATTCGCAAAACAAAATTCATGGTTGTCAGCAAAGAAGTAATTGATACCACATTATCAGTTACTGATAAAGCCATCGAACGAGTTCATTCGTATAAATATCTAGGATGCTACCTGGATGACAAATGAGACTGCAGCCATGAAATCAAAGCTCGCATTGAGCAAGCCAGGGGTGTCTTCATCAAAATGAAGAAAATGCTGTGTCACCGAGATCTTAGTCTGAGAACGAGACTTGCCCTCAAGTGTTACATAATTCCCATACTAATGCATGTACACGAGGGGTGGACGTTAACCAAAACCTTGGAGAAGAAGTTGGAAGCATTTGAAATGTGGCTGTATCGTCGCATGCTTCGTACATCGTGGACCAACAAGGTGAGAAACACCGAGGTGCTGGATCGGATGGGCAAGGAGATGGAGGTGCTCTACAACATCAAGCGACATAAGCTACAATATTTTGGCCACGTGATTCGAAATAACAAGTACCGAATCCAGCAGCTAATCATGGAAGGCAAGATTGAAGGACGGCGCAGACCAGGGAGGAGGAGGATCTCCTGGCTCAAGAATTTGCGGGAATGGTTTGAACTTGACTCAGCATCTCTGTTTCGAACGGCAACCTCGAGGCAAGGGATTGCAATGATGATCGCCAATCTTCGACGCGGAGACGGCATATAAAGAAGAAGAATATTGCTAATCTTGTCCGGGACAGATTGCACGTATGGCAGATAGGCCAATTTCGCAGGAGGAGGATTCTGTGATAATCTGTCTTTCGGTTTAGCATGTAACACTGCATTAATCTGTCTCATCAAGTAGTCATTCTTCTGGGAAGTATCGGCCAGGAACACAATTTCGGTTGGTTGGTTGGTTGGTTGGTTGGTTCCTCAGTCTAGGGGCTGCGACAACGTGGTCATGTAACCCCGTGTACTTTGGGTGTGTGTAGAATCTGTCTGATTACCGGTGTGAATTGTGATGACTGTATTAGTGTTTGTTGTCTGTTTTTAATTCATGTAAGGACTGCAGACATTCGATTTTCAAGTAGTTCCAACTTTTGATACCAAACGCCATCGTCAACGACCGACTAGTTCTCCACATGGTTACTAGATGCCACGGCAGCCGGCTCCTGGCGACGAACGTTGGAACGTAAGAGCGTTATTCAAATGTAACCTATAATTTAGCTTCACACAAGTGTAATTAGTGGAAGGTTCTTTATCATGCCATAAATCTATGACATGTGACCATCGGCTTTACTTCCCCTCCGAAGGAAAGCATACTGAGGGATTTTTAACAGTTAGAACCCGCGACATTGGGCATAGAAGCTCTGCATGCTACCAACTACGCCACCGAAGCCCCCAAACAAAACAAGAAAACAAAGTAAAACCAAACAAAAAAAGCGAAGAAGTCCGTGGCAGATAACACGTAGGCCAACTTTGTAGGAGGAGAATTCTGCCATAATCTGTATTTTGGTTTAGGATGTAACTCTTCATTAATCTGTCTCATCGAGTAGCCATTCTTTTTGAAAGTATCTACCAGGAACACACGTTCACCGTCTAACTTATCCTTTTCACACACCGTCCTTGCTCTGTTAACAAGAGTGTTAAGGGCAGCCAGTATCTGACAAGGATGGTGGTGAGAGGACCCATGAAGATAACGATTTGTATGGGTGGGTTTACGGTAAACAGAGTGTCCCAGGCTGCCGTCTGTATTCTTGGAAACCAAGACATCCAGAAAAGGCGGTTGTGTCCTGATTGCGGTCATTCCAGATTGCGTTCACCTCATTAGCAGTCCAGATTGCGGTCACTTTCATTTTAGGGAAGAACTATAAACATTCCAGCGTCCAGATTGCGATCACTTTTCTTGGGAGACAGGTCCTTGGTTCTTGGTTCTTCCCGACTGACTCATACCTTCCGTAAGTTTTGTGGATATCAAGGGGAAACTGATATTTCACTACCTAACCAAAGAATACAGTTCAGTGTTCAGCTGAGCACACCCCATAAAACTTCGCTTAAAAAAATCAAGTCCCCTCCCAATCTGACGGCACCTTGTAAAGCAATGCTTGTAACATTTTCCGTCTTAAGAATAGACACGTTTCAGGATCGGAATCAACGTCCTTCACTTGCAACCAAATTGTTGTAACGGGAAATTTTATAGTTACTGGGTATAATTTTTAATTTCTGCCCCCTCCTCTCCCAATTGAGGCGCGAGATATCTATTTTTATAATAGGTACAGTATACCGGTATCGTGAAAGAAATTATTTTAATTACCTCAAAAAATTCGTCTCCTAAAAGTAATGTAGTGTATCAGGACCAAAGAGAACTGACACATTACATGTACCTCAACATTGGCAAGAGGGGTGGAAGTGAAAGGTGAAGAAAACCCCAGGAGAGTTACAACTGGACCGGTCCCCCAAGAAAAGTGATCGCAATCTGGACGCTGGAATGTTTATAGTTCTTCCCTAAAATGAAAGTGACCGCAATCTGGACTAATCATGAGGTGAACGCAGTCTGGAATGACCGCAATCAGGAAGACACCGAAAAGGCAGGCAACAGCGTGTTTGGTGTATGTGAAGAATAATGATGTGGTTTTGTCAAACCGCTCTGGACAGTAGAGCTGAGTCAGTGGTATCTTTCATATTAACAATTGCATGCAAATTCAAACTCATATATCGCAAATTCTTCGGAAATGTATTTATCTCACGCCATTGAAATGGCAGGTTAATTTAAAAATGTATTCATGCAAGCGAGTATATGTAATGACCAGGCCCATTATCTCTATGATACGTAATTATTTCAACAGAACAAATAAATTAACAGTTTTATTGTTTTGCATTTTTTAAACTCACATTATATTGTGGGAATTCAATTATTTTATTGCGGTTAATATCTATTTTTTATTTCACTTCCCCTTTCCAGATACACATTTATTATTACTGATCCGTAATGATCCTTTCCACCAAAACACGAATTCAAAGTCAGTAAGGTACAAAATTCGGTGTCTTGGCAACCATGGGGTACACAGAAATCTTTATCTTTAGAGAGTTTAATCTAAAATACAGCAATTCTTCCAGGTTTTGCCATTTCATTTGCAGTGTTTCGCTTAAGTGCACCAGGTCAGAATCGTCAGCGGTCTCTCTGGTGCACCCTGCCCGGACCACCGCTGGGGTAGTGACCCATGCGCATTTGGACTTCCAGCTCCTACAGCTTTTCTCCTTTCTATAGAGATTTCCATAAAGATGACATATTCATTGTGAAAACCGATATAGGCCAGTCACCGTGGAAACAAAAATCGCGTTAGGTCGCAAAAAATTGCAAGGTTTTGATTTTTTGGTATGTTGTTAGGATAGACACCAATAGTGTAAAACCAAGTTTTCAACCTCGAAAGACCTGTGCTAACTTCGTGGTGCTCGAAAAACCTCGACATTTTCAGACGTTTTTCGGTTTTTGTCTTACAACTTCCAAACTATGCATTCTATGGCAAAGTAACCCATCACACTTTTAAAGAAGACAAAATTATCGACAATTTGAGCGCAACTCCAGCTCTGTATGTCTTATAGATCTCGAAATACAACGCTTCGAAATTGGGCAATTTTTCCAAAATGTTCGAAATTTGTAGTTAGGTAGTTTTTCGAACAAAATACCGTCTAAAATACTCATTCCACGAGGAAAGGCATGGAAAGTGAAGTTGTAGAGCAGTTATTTACCTTTACTTTAAGCATATCGCAAAGCGCTGTAAGCCTAATAGTTCTCTTGTTATCAGGTAAAAACAAATTAAGGAAATCTGATATTTCAAAAAATAGGGCTTCGAATGTATATTGTTATCATTATTACACAGTTATCTATTAATGTTATGGAGAGCGTGATGGTGGAGTGGCCTAGCTGCTCGTCTTTCACCCGGACGGCCGTGGTTCGAATCCCGATGACAGTTGGTTGGAATTTTCAATTAAAAAAACCCATGGTATCAGGAAGGGCATCCGGCCTTAAATTCCCGGCCAAAACCAAAATGAGCCTGGTTGGCTCCGGCGACCCCAATTAATTGGGGAAAGCCGAAGAAAGTTTTCTATCTATTAATGTCATCTTTTTTTATGGGTTGGGTGCCTGGAAGAAATCGCTCTTATCGATAAAGCCGCCCATTGCAGTCAATGTTATACCTACTCTTTGAGTAAAACTCGCTGTACTCTTACTTATGTTATGTTGATTGCAATAAAGTGTTTATAATCTAATCTATTTTTGTGATAATTATTAAATGTTAAATTTAAAAGGAAAGACATAGTGCGAACCTTGGCAGCGGCCACAGTCAAGGGACACAACAAGCAGGTTTCTATAGACCCTCTCACAATATTCCAACGGCTGTGTATAACAAAACAGTCTGAGACCGACCTACAAAACCAATTTACATACGAGTTGGCCCCATATCCCATGGCTCTATTTTCCGAAGAGGGAATGCGAAAAGGAACAAAATCATCGTTCTATGCCTTTACGTCCCTCCCAGAAAACGTCGCCGTTGGACTAAGAACTTTTGTTGTAGTGGATGGAAGATACTTGCTCCATAAGGTTATATGGCAACGGAACAGGTCAGTGAGGGAAATTGTAGCTACTTTTATCACCTATACGACCAACCATTTTGGAAAAAATGTCTCAGCTAAGAGCACAAAAACAGCAGAACGGCTACGACGTTATGCAGCCTCAGCGTGTAGCGATATCTTTTTTGAAGAATCGACACTGATCGAAGTGCCCCAAGAAACGTGTTTGTCCAACCCAAAAAACAAGCAGCGCCTGATCAACTTAATGTGTTCTGGACTGGATATACAAGGGATCGAAACAAAGCAAGCTCCAGAGGACGCCGACTGCCTCATTGTGAGGACAGCATTGGAAAAGAGCGAGGAGTACGAGCACGTCATAATCGCTGGAGAAGATATCGACCTCTTGGTGCTCCTAAATGGATTGGGCGCCAACAAACAAAATGTTTCCTTCCAGAAAAGTGCCAGGGGTGGAAAAGGTTGCAAGCAGTTCTTGTCAACATCATTAATTCGAGGAGATCTCTCACTCCCCCCTGGAATAGAGTTGTTCCTCCACCCCTTCAGTGGTTGCGACACCACCTCTGCCCTTTTCGGGTAAGGGCAAACGAAGATGTTGAGCGTCTTTTCAAAACTGCCAGACCTTCTTGACGCGGCTACCACTTTCCTGAACAATAACGCCACCCATGAGGAGATAGCCTCTGCTGGCAACAAATGCCTCGTGGCTTTGTATAGCGGTGGAAAAGACGATTCTCTCCACGCTTGCGTTACGGGATATTTGTCCGATCTGCTGCCAGCGCTAAAGTCAACCTCGCTCGTCTGCCCTCGACCAAAGAGGCTGCTGCCCAACATTCCTACAGAACCTACCACCAGGTGCAGCAGTGGTTGGGGGTTGAGAAAGAGCCCACCAAGTGGTGATGGACAAGGAGTCAGCAGGGGCTGACACCGGTGACCTCACACAAGGAACCAACGCCGCAAACTCTGCTCAAACTCCTGTCATGCAGGTAAGGTAATCCATTCGTATTAGGTCGGTTCTAGTCAATGTCCAATGCTGGACATAGGTATTTTTAGCCTACTTTCGATTTTTGCAAAAAATGAAAGTAGACTTATGAGATCAACACAGGGCGAAAAAAGTGTGTCTGTCTGTGTGTGTGTATGTGTGTGTGTGAGTCTGTGTGTGTGTGTGTGTATGTGTGTGTGTGAGTCTGTGTGTGTGTGTGTGTGTGTGTGTGTCTGTGTGTGTGTGAGTGTGTGTACTCTGAATGTCTGTCCCCCCTATCAATTCGAACACGGTGAAACCGAATTGAACGAAATTTGGTACAGAGGTAGCACTAGTAAAGGACACCTCAGTGTCATACTTTATATCGCCTCCATCTTTACCAAAACAGAATGGCGGCCACTCAAATGTTCAAAACGTAAAATCAAATTACGGCTAAACTAATCATCCGATCTCTACCAAATTTGGTGACAACATACCTTTATATAGGACGCGTCTTTTACCCAAAATTCAAGGTCATCGGCCATGCCATTTCAGGATGGCGGCCGTGTGAATTATGCAACCATTTTAATAAATAGCTTAAGACCCACCAATTCCGATTATCGAGCCTAGGGGGGTTTAAGCTATCCTGAAGGTCGTGATCCGTTATTTATTATAATTTAATATTATAATATTATACAGTATGAGTGGCTTAAAAGAGCTGAGCCGTTTGTGTCACACGACAAGATGGCAGCTGTCCTCATGTGCCTGTCTTATATTTCAGTAGTTTTAGTATGTTGTATGTGATATACCGTACTGATACAATAATATAAACTTTGTATGAAATGATCTTTAATGAAGATGTACTGCAGTGAAGAAATCGTTTATTTAAAGTCATTATTTGCCAACAGTTTGTATCTAATATGTCAGTTAAGAACACCTGACGTCATGGATACGGTTAGCTCTGGGCTAGCATGTTAGTCTGACACGCAGTTGACTGGGGATCGAATACTGCTACAGTTAGGTTTTTTTTTTCTTGAATTCTTTTACAAATGATATGCACGAGCTTTTCCCACAGATACTGAATAAAATGTCATTTAGCTCAAAGGAGAGGATAAAGTATACACTCGTATATTAATAAAATCACAGTCCCAGCATCGCACATAAACAGAAGACATTAGAAAAAGGAGAATAGAAGAACTAGATACACGTTGTCATTAACCACAGCCTTCTTAATGCCTCTGTACGGTGCTGTCCTCTTGTGGGTTATGTGGGTAATATTGTTCCAAACATAACGCTGTGTAAATGCCTGAGCTGGCCTCCTGAAGTATGGCAATTTTGTAATACTGGTAGTTCAACTATTAGCCACGATCGCGCTCCGAATACCTTTAAACACTGCCAGCTGGATCGCCTCCCTCTTGGCTACTTTAAACTGCCTACTCATTCAACACCCATAGAACACTGCCATCGTAGTACATTACGATGGCAGTGCATAGGCGTACAAGATAAAGATTAATTCACTGATAGGTCGCAGCACCACCTACTGTGATTGGGGCGGAAGATTCTTAATTTTGCAGGCTGGCTTAATATAGAGATTAACGGACGTGAATGCATTACAATAAGTTAGTAGTTTTGTTATTCAATCATCATAAAGTATATAATATTGATCTTGACACTTTCTGGCTTATTATCAATATAAAAGAAAACAAACAATACATTGTGGTTGGGGTGATTGTTTTAGGGATGAGGACAAAGAGTCATAAATATACCCATACATTTAGGAGAAAGTAGGCTATATGTTCTTTGCTGAACATCTTGTTTCTGATTAGAATAGGGATGTAGCCTGAGAAAGTTCGCGCCAGATAGCGCTCGTGTAGTACTGGGTAAGCGCAAGGCGATCGTCCTATGTTTCCCCCAGTCAGCTACGAGGAATGTATAGATTGTGACCGAGTTTTCTAAGCTAAAGTAAATTATATCTTCTCTAATTTTACTCCAAGACTATATTAATTAATTCTATAGGTATATGCTCTAATATATTATGAACGATTTTCAGCGTTTAAGCGTTAAACAGCTGTAAAATGAGCTACGGACTAGAGGCGCTAAAACTAGTGGGAGGAGGGAAGAATTAGTACGCTACAGCGGTAATAACAAAATTCTAACACGCTTTATTATTCAAATTATGAATAGGAGTCAGCATGCTTGAGTATTTTAGACCTATATTGATAAATAGCCTATATCTCCATAAGACTTAAATCATAAATAGAGATTTCCCGGTCAATGCATGTGAGATTTTCGAAGTGAAATGCCTTGTCCTGTTCGGATTTCACGTAAAGAGGAAGTCCTCTGTGCCTTATGATCTCTAGATTAACGGTCACGTAAAACTATAATCTTCCTTTTATAAATGGAGATTTAAATATTCACTGGCTCCCCTTGCTTATAGACTTCGATTCGTGTATTTTTTGGTTGATAGCGTACATGAAACGGTCTTGTTTTAAGGTAAACATAATCAAAGAAAGTTGATACCGGTATTGTTTACCTCAAAATGCATCGCAACGTTTGGTTCTTTTGTAATTTGTCAATTTCTTAATACAAATCGTTTCCGTACCCCTTGGAAACGACTTAGGGGTGCAGTATTTAAAAAGTTTGAGAATCCCTGTTTTAAGGCCATGAACTGTTTACATTCATCTGGCTAACTTAGGCCTATGACTCAAGAATGTAGAAGTCAGTCACTACCGGTACCACATTCTCCGTCGGGCAGATGTAAGTTGACGATTAATTCTGATTTCAAGAAACCAACCATAATACGTTTTTGACTGTTAATGTTGTGACATTTATTCTTGAAGTATTTGTCCGAGTATTGATGCCTTTGAAAATGGGAGTCACAAATGTTACATTCACTTCTTCCTGTAAATTGACGATTTCTTCCCGTACCGTACTTCAATGGAGATAATTTATGCAGATTCCGATATTGTAGGCTTATCGTGGTAAACTGGCAATTTTCTTGTGTATGGCCTCTTCCTTATTTTTGTTGTGTTCGTGGTCCATGGAGAAAGCGATGGAACAGTACCCGGTTTTAATCTTGCTCTCTCACCTTCAAATACAAACGCATAAATCCAGTGGTTTTTATCGATATGTCTATTCAGTTTATAGGTAGGAATTATTTCCCTTTGTAAATCACACTTGCCCAACACAGTTTTCGTGAAGTCATCGAGATGAAAACGATGGGAACACACTTTAATATTTTCGGTCAGATTTTCTTCACCGAAATGTTTCCTTCTAATAGCATGTAACCATTTCTTCCTCATTTCTTTATTTTGTGAAAATTGGTGACACGAAATCGGATTTCCCTGATTTTTGCAAAGAGGAACACTGCAATAGCTCGGCATAGTCACGAAAATAGCCATTTAAACAACTTAAATTCGTGGATATTAGCGGCATGAGAACACAGGAGACAAATGAAGAGCGCCTTGCGCTTACCCAGTACAACAGCAGTGCGCTCTATCGGTGCTAGTTCTATACATCCCTACCTGGAGTTATTATAACTGCTGAAATTCTTGTCATACAGGTGCCTGAAAGAGTGCGGAGCAGGGTGATGCTCCTGCCGGGGAGCAGGGCTGAAATGATCTGCTCTCTGTAAAATTTGTCGGGGGAAGACCAGACCCTAGGAATGACTGAGTCAGACGAAGAAGACGACTTCGACGACCCCCTTTTATATCCAGATCCAAATACACAGGAGTCTCCTTAGCCCCAAGAAGAGCAGTATGAAAAACCTGGGCCATCCAAAAGAATACTATTTTCTCGCTAAGTGCAGATAAGCCTAACATTATATACCTACCCTTTTGTTGTAATTTATTAATAAATAGTAGGTAATTGACGTGTTGCGTGTTTCTGTCGCAGGTGTTAGCTGAGGCCCCTCCATCACTTCGCCACTGTGACATCAATATTGATAAGAAATTACTCATTATCATTAATTGTATTCAATTTCATTTTGCATGAAAAACAATTTTCCACTGATTGATGTCTTTCTTATCCTTAAAAAAGACTACAATTCGTCAGGCTACATTTTTTGAAAAATCCAATTTCCTATTTTTGTCTTTTACCTGATAACAAGAGAACTATTGGTCTTATACCGTTTTGCTAATGCTTAAATTAAAGCTAAATAACTGCTCTACAACTTTACTTTTGATGACTTTCCTCATAGAATGAATATTTTGGACGTCAATTTGTTCGAAAAACTAGCTTACTACAAATTTCGAACATTTTGGAAAAAAATGCCCATTTTCGAAGTGTTGTACTTCGAGATCTATAAGACATACAGAGCTGGAGTTGCACTCAAATTGTCGGTAATTCTGTCTTCTTTAAACGTGTAATGGGTGACTTTGCCATAGAATGCATATTTTGGTTTTTGTAAGCCAAAAATTGAAAAACGTCTGAAAATGTCGAGGTTTTTCGAGCACCACGAAGTTAGCACAGGCCTTTCAAGGTTGCAAACTTGGTTTTACACTATTGGTATCTATCCTAACAACATACCAAAAAAATCAGAACCTTGCAATTTTTTGCGACCTACAATGTCTTAGATAACTGGCCTAATAGGCATATGTCATCCTTAATCTGTGTATGTTTGAGTCTTCAGTCATTTGACTGGTTTGATGTAACTCTCCATGTCTCCCCATCCTGAGCTAATCGTTTCATCTCTACATAGCTACCGCTTTCCACGGTGGGTGATTGGTTTTCGTGTCGTTCTACCAACCCCAAACTTGCAGGTTCGCTCCTGGCCATAGTAAGTGATTTTTTTAAGGCAACAAAAATCACGACACGCATGTCTTACGATGTTGGCATTTTAAAGAGCCCATTTGAATTCAGTAGGTCGTGTTCATAATGGCAAAATTAATCTCGGCATTTTCCGCCAACACAAACGTTCCTCCTTTCTCTACTAGAAAGCGCTATAGTGTCAAGGAGCTTAGATATCTAACCTCCTTGACTTTCTTAGCGCTCCAAGGAACAACAAAATTCGACATGCAAGCTACCCTCTGGCCGCAAATAACAAAGCTTGCACCCGGCACCCAAGGCCATACGATAAGATTCTTCTTATTATTATTATTACTATTATTATTATTATTATTATTATTATTATTATTATTATTATTATTATTATTATTATTACATACAATAGCTACCACACCATACATCCGAGACAATCTGTTTAACATATTCTAACCTAGGTCTTCCCCTACAGTTCTTGCCCTTGATCCTCCCTCCCATAACTAACTTTGTTATTCCTGGGTGTTGTCTTAGAATGTGATCTATCAACCTATCTCTTCTCTTCATTAGCAGTTGCCAGAATCATCTCTCCTCTCCCACTCGTCTTAATACCTCTCCATTTGTAACCCTATTTACCCATCTGATCTTCATCATTCCCCTGTAATACCACATTTGAAACGCTTCCATTCTCCTCTTTTCTGCTGCACCAACAGTCCAAGTTTCACTTCCATAGAGCGCCACGCTCCAGACAAAGGCTTTCAAAAATGACTTCTTAATACCTAAATCTATATTCGATGTCAACAGATTCCTTTTCTGTAGAATTGCTATCCTTGCCTGAGCCAGCCTACATTTTATATACTCTTTGCTTCGTCCATCACTGTTCCTAAGAAACAGAAGTCTCCTACTTCCTTTATCTCTTCACCTGCCAATTTGACATCCATGAGGGTTTCTGATTTATTTCGTCTGCATTCAAATATTTTTGTTTCACGTTAATTTGTTGATTTGTATCATGAATTATTTCCTCAAGACGGAATCCATACCATTTAAAACGGTTTCAAATCCTCTGGTAAATCAAGATTTGGTCTAGTTGAAGCCACCTTCTGTGATCTCGGGGTACATATTGAAAACATAGATCCAGAGATCATGGATTCGGTTCCCGACTCTGCCAAGAAATTTATTTGTGGTCTGAGGGTCAGAACGGTGTAACTGCCTTGTAAGACTGAAGTGAGAAAATTGGTTGCTGTTGATTGATTTCGTTGCTTTGTGACATCGTGGCCATATAGCCAAATTCGACTGGATCAGAGATCCTTTTTCGTGAACGTCACCAAATGAGTTGAAATTAAAAGACAGTTTTATTGATCTAACAGAAGAATAGTTCCATGAAAGACAGTTGTACAGAGAAATCGTAATTAACTTCTTAATCGGATGTAAAGACGAGATCTTCCGGAAGGATCTGCTATTTTTAATGCCATTTGTTACAAGTTACTTGTGTGAGAGTGGATTTTCTGAACTTTTGTACATCAAAAATAAACAGAATTTATAACGAATGTTCAAGATTGTCCTGATGCAATAATCATAAACCAAAACAAAATACTCAAAGTTAACTCATATAAGTATTTAGGTGAATGGACAACTATCAATAACAATGAAAAGAAAATAGCTTAGAGGTCCGAGCTAAGAAAATGAACGTAGAATTTCAGATCACCAGAAATGTATACAGTACAAGAAGAAGGCATTATCATGGGACACTAAAATTAAACATTACAATTCTGTGGTGAGACCTGAAGCACTCTTTGGAGCTGAAACATTAACGTTAATGCGGAAAGGTGACATAAACAAAATCATGCTCATGGAAAGAAGATTGGTTCGATGCATCCTTGGCCCAAGGAAAACAGAAACAGACTATAACAGACCACGACCTAACAAGGAAATATACTCCCTTGTGGAGAACATAATTCACGCCATGCGCAAACGACGGATGTCTTTTTTTTTTGGTCATTTAAATAGAATAAATAATGACAGGCTAACTAAATAAATTTTTAATAAAATTTTAAAACTTAAAGTTCAACCAGTGTGGTTTACACAGACAGTAAAGGATCTTAAGAAAGCCGACATTGACATTACAGATACATATAATAGGAATTTATTTCGGGTAAAAATTCAAAAAGTGATCTTCAGGGAGGAACAAGGAAGACTATGAAAGCAGCCATGGAGCATTGAACAGCTCCTAAAGCAGAGATCAGAGAGGATGAAGCGAATGTGGGCAGAGAAAAAAAAGGACATGTGACAAGATTTGAAGTATTGATTTTACGTGCTCTGTAATAGTGCTATTCGATTAAATAATAATAACAAGAAGTTCCGTGAAGAACTATACAGCCTACTTTTCATGCCAATGATTATTCTATAGTATATGAACCTATCTAATGAAGAAATTAAGTTGCTAATATCGAAATTTCTAATTATTTCGAAATACTGTATACCCTGCATAATGTAGCCTAATAGAGCACTACAGTTGGCAGCCCTGATGACTGAATATATTCTTAGTTCCATCTCTTAAGGTACAGAATACAAAATTTGGTTGAAGTCCAATGAATAGCATGGACGTTACATGCAGTTAAACATTGGATCTAACAGCGTGCGTAAAATCATGTTGGCAACAATGTCATGCATGTATTGGTCAGAAATAATCTGAAATAATATGATCTATTGTTGTGCCAATTTTGAATGAAATCCATTAGTTAGTATAGAAGTTACATGCATTTTAAAATTGGACCTATCAGCAGGCTTAGAATCATGTTGGCAGCACTGACGTATATTAGTTAGTCCAAATGCATCTAGAATGCCAGGTACTATACGTGTACAAAGTTTAGAGCTATTGGCTTGCATACTTTCTGATATATTGGTATTTGGATAAAATAAATTAGGAGCATTTATTAACAGTTGGCAGCCCTGGTGGGTCTTAAGAATACGCTCAGTCATATCTGGTTATGTATGCATTCAACATACGAAATTTGGTTGAATTCCAATTGATAGTGTAGACGTTATGTGCATTTAAAAATTGGACCAATCAGCAGGCTTATAATCATTTTGGCAACACAGCGATGTATGGCCTCCTGGCAATTAAACTGCAATATTATTATCTATACGTATGCCAATTTTGAAATAGCTTCCATTCATACCTTCCAAGATATCCAACATGGAGCTCAAATTTCAATTGTGATTTTTTAGCAGTTGGTAGCACTGACATTATTTTCAAATATGGCCGTGAGATATTCGGGTATAGACCTTTACTCCTACCAAATTTTGTTTTGATTGCTCCAGCCGTTTAGGAGCTGATAGGGGGGTGGGGGGGGGGGGGGGAGGAGACACACACAGTCAGACAGAAGGACAGACAGAAGGACAGACAGACAGACACACACACATTTGCCCGATCTCATAAGACTACTTTTTCCTCATTTTTGCAAAATGTGAAAAGTAGGCTAAAAATAAACATAGAAACAGAATAAGCCAATTCCTTCACACACTGCCACAGTCGCCACAATGACACGCGTTATCTGACCGACTCCATACACGTGTTGTATAGTTACAGAATCCCTATAACATACTTCTAGGGCTTGTAGAGAGAACCCAACCGATTACATTTGCATGCGGAACTCATGCGCACCACTTCGCTGCTATATTGATGACAACGTCGAATCAGAGAAAAATCCACAGCCTGCTTCCAGTCTCCGACCGGGTCAGGAATGGAATGAATGAAGCCCCCATCTAGCGGCGAGGATATGAACTGTGCCGGCTGCCGAGGCCTGACGCACTCCTCTGGGGCAATGATTAAATGAATGACAGATGAAATGAAATGATAGTGGAGAGTGTTGCTGGAATGAAATTGTGACAGGGAAAACCGGAGTACCCGGAGAAAAACCTGTCTGCCTCCGTTTTGTCCAGCACAGATCTCACATGGAGTGACCGGGATTTGAACCACGGACCCAGCGGTGAGAGGCCGGCGTGCTGCCGCCTAAGCCACGGAGGCTTCGTCGAATCAGAGGATTGTTGAATTTGTTCTAATCATTTATTTCTGCAAGCTTGCCACGATGGGTGAGTTATTATCGTGTCGGCCTACCAACCCCAAGCTTGCAGGTTCGTTCCTGGCCATGGTAAGTGATTTTTGAAAGGCGACGAAAATTGCGGCACGTACGTCATACTATGTTGACATGTTAAATAACCCATTTGAATTGAGTAGGCCGTGCTCATAATGGCAAAATTAATCTCGAGATTTTCCGCCAACACTTAAGTTCCTACATTCTCTACTAGAAAGCGCTGTAGTGACAAGGAGCTTAGATATCTAACCTCCTTGACTTTTATAGCATTCTAAGGAACAACAAAATTTGACATGCAAGCTTCCCTCTGTGCGTCAAATAACATAGCTTGCACCCGGCACCCGAGCCCACGATATTATCATTATTTATTTCTGCAAACCGGTTATTGTGTGTAATATGTTCATTGTGTAAATCGAACGAGGTGTACACAAGCTAAGAATATTGCACAGTGGGTCAAAATCGAAATCTAGGGGGACAAAATTATTTTTACGTTTTAATCATGAATTTAGAGTGAAAGCAACGTATATAATTTGTTTACTTCATAATAAACATCAGTTAAGACTTTTGTAAGCTACGTCTACACATGCAAGAAACTGTGTACGACTAGGAGTTATCTCTTCAGAACAATTTTCTACTCCTAATTTACTTTTAACAAAGTCACAAAGTTCCACTTTTGACATAATCGTCGAACCCAGTGCTTCAAACAGTTGTAAACGTGTGAGAACTGGTTACGCGGCATCCTCTAAAACGTAAAATAACTTAGAAAGTTGCAAAAAGATGCAACAAATCTTATATCAGGCGTAAACTACAAGTCTTTATCTACATTTTAACATTAAGTAGAAAGTGACGCAGAGTGACACGACGTACTACAAATCTAAGTGAAAATTTAATTTTTAAAATAATTGTTAAATATTATATAATGCAAATATAGCTAAAATTACGTAACAATTATGCCCATTAATAACTGAAACACGTTACGAAGATCATACCTTCAGCTGAATGTTCCATCTTAAAGCATCTCACTAACCACAAAGACAACCAAACCAAGCCACTTACATTCACCCTCCAATTCAGGCTGCTCGAACAGTTGTGACAGATTTACACTAAGATGGGTATATATCCCAGAATAGTGTGCGGCAATTATCTCAGAATGCTGTAAAAGTAATACATTTTGATTTTTTAATCATGAAAATAAATAATTTTGTCCTCCTAGATTTCGATTTTGGCCCACTGTGCATTCGACTACTGATACTAACATTACGATGAAGAGGTCACCTCGAAGAACTACAACAGCTGCTCGATGTGACAATCCGGAACGTGGTTGCAGATAGTCTATCTGTTAATGACGTTCCGATAAACACGCTCAAAAGTATTGGCATGTAGCATCGAAGTAGTACGTCGTGTTTCGACCTTGTCATCGATGTGGCATTGAAATGGTAGGCTACGTTTCCGGGGATGAGTTCCTCATGGAAATGTTAATGTCTGGGTTTTGTCTACAACCCCTAGAAGTGTGTAATAGTTGTATATAGCTGTGGCAACTCTAATGAGCTCATACTGAAAAAGCTGATGACCTCGATGATCCATTTCTTAAATTAATAATCAGCAACACCACCACCATCTCACGATCTAAGCGGCTTCGTTGGCGTAGTTGGTAGCATGCTGAGCTTCTATGCCCAATATCGCGGGTTCAAACCCAGCCGAAGTCGTCGGATTTCTTAAGAGCGTTAAAAATCCCTCAGTATGCCTTCCTTCGGAGGGGAAGTAAAGCCGGTGTGCCAATGTCATAGATTTATGGCATGAAAAATAACCTTCCACTTGTGGAAGCTAAAATTTGTAGGTTAGTTTGATAACGTTATATTAGTTCCAACGTTCGACGCCAGGTGCTGACTGCGATGGCATTTAGTAGCCACGTCCGCAGCTTGGTGTCGTGGATTTGGTAGCAAAAGTAAGAACTATTTGAAAAAAATAATCGTCTGCAGTCTGTCTACCTGTATCACAGATAACACCCACTAAATCAGCCATCACAACTAACACCGGTTATCAGACAGATTCTACACACACCCAAAGTACACGGGGCTACATGGTCGCGTCGTCACAGCCCCTAAACTAAGGAACCAACCATTTCCCAAACTGAATGGATCCCTTCTTTCGTGCGTCGTTCTCCCTGGTAACAGGAGGACTATTATTATAGCTCATTTAACACGCTGCTAGTTTTTCTACTCATATTTGATCCCAAATTTACTACCGGACAATAATTACCACTCATCATGAGATGTTTACAGCAGCAGCACGCCCCACTTATCGCGAGCATAATGGAGAGCTGTATAACATATTCATTTGACATACTTGAGATACAATGCAGCCTCATTGTAACTGGTTCTATAAATAGCTGGAGAACCGAAATCCTCAATGGCCACGGTCAAAGGTTACTCTCTAACCTCTGAACTTTTATCTAACAGCTAAACTATTACGGCTGACTTTATAATTACATAGCTAATTAAAGTTCTCAGTTCCCGACCACATTTTTTCCAACGCCTCCAACAATCTCGTGCTGAGATATTCCTCGGCTCTGTCTTCACAGCACATTAAACGTCTTCTTGATGGGGAAAGGTTACACGTGCTGTTCGGATTAGTATTTTTGGATCTTATACATCGTAACACAGTACAGGGAGGATGACGTATGATTATGCAGTCGGGAACATAGGGAGGGGCAAAGTGTAATTGTCGTCCGGGCGGTGACACCAAGAGCCCGCTGATGAGCCAGATTGGTGTCCTAGGCGAAACCCCACACAAGACATGACACAAACCTAGGAAAATTACTGATTTTTAATTCGTTGGCCGTGAAAGCCAATAAACCATCTTTTCGTAAGCCTTCATAGGGAGGTTATGGCTGCTTGAGCTTTTAGTCCTCGCAGTAAAGAGGTGCAGGTGCGCTTCATAAAAAGGGAGGTAGGCCTAGTGCACAGTTCGCTACTCCTGTGGGGGTCCGGGCGGGGACACCAAGAGCCCACTGATGAGTCAGCTTGGTGTCCTAGGCGAAATCCCACACAAGACAGGGCATAAACCTAGAAAAATTGCTGAGTTTTAATTCACTGGCCGTGAAAGCCAATATAGGCGGCTTCGGTGGCGTAGTTGGTAGCATACTGAGCTTCAATGCCCAATATCGCGGGTTTAAACCCGGCCGAAGTCGTCGGATTTTTTAAGAGCGTTAAAAATCCCTCAGTATGTCTTCCTTCGGAAGGGAAGTAAAGCCGGCGGTCCCATGTCATAGATTTATGGCATGTTAATGAACCTTCCACTCATAACACCTATGTGAATCTGAATTATAGTTCAACATTATTTGACAAACGCTCTTAGCTTCCTACGTTCGTCGCCAGGAGCCGGCTGCGATGGCTTCTGGTAACGAAGTTCTGAACTAGTAATCGTTGACGGTGGCGTTTGGTGGCAAAAGTAGGAACTACTTGAAAAAAAATCAATGCCTGCAGTCGTTACTTGAATTGAAAACAGAAGCACACACTAATACAGCCACCACAATTAACACTGGTTATCAGACAGATTCTACACACACCCAAAGTACACAGGGCTATATGGCCGCGTTGTCACAGCCCCTAAGTAAGGAACCAACCAAAGCCAATATACCATCTTTTTGTCGTTAGAAGAGTTAAGCTCTGTTTACCATAGAGAAACTGGTATTCAAAAAGGTGTAAGGCAAGGCTGCAACTAATCACCCATACTTTTCAATCTGTACATTGAACAAGCAATGAAGGAAATTTTAAAGTATGAGTTAAGATTCAAGAAGAAATAATTTTAACTCTTAGATTTCCTGACGACATCGTTATCATAGCTGATTCACCAGAGGATTTGAATGCGTTTTAAAATTGTACGGACTTCGTCTTGAGGAAAGAATTCATGATGGAAATCGATAAAATAATGGAATGCAACCGAAAGAAATCATAAATCACTATGTACGTCAAATTGCTAGGTGAAAATCTAATGGAAGTAGAAGACTTCTGTTAAGTAGGAAACAAAAATAACCAGTGATGGACGAAGCAAAGAGAATATAAAACGTATCTTAGCACTGGCAAGGAGAGCATTTCTACACAAAAGGAAGTTGTTGACATCGAAATTAAGGTATTTGGAAGTCACTTTTGAAAGCCTTTGTCTGGAGCGTGGCGCTCTATGGAAGTGAAACTTGGACTGTTGGCGCAGCGGACTAGAGGAGAATTGAAGCATTTGAAATGTGGTGTTACAGGAAAAGATCAGAAGGGTAGATAGGGTAACATATGAAGAGGTGCCGTATTAAGACGTATGAGAGAGGAGACATGTTTCTGTTAATGAAGAGAAGAGATAAGTTGGTAGGACACATAATAAGACATTCAGGAATAACAAACTTAATTATGGAAGGAAGGGTTGAGGACAAGAACTATAGGGGTAGACCAATGTTAGAGTATGTTAAACAGATTGTCTCGGATGTAAGGTATGGTAACTATGTAGAGATGAAACGCTTAGCCATGAAGGGCTGCATCAAACCAAGATTTATTTTCAATAATAATAATAATAATAATAATAATAATAATAATAATAATAATAATAATAATCAATATTTGTTTCCTTACCTATTACCTGTTTAGTTGTTAAAGAATTTTAACATATCTGGAGTGCAAATAAAATGAATATGGTTGGAAAGATAAACTGTTCCATAAGAAACTACTTTTGGGCTGTGCAAATAATTACATATCAGTTACTTTGATTGAACCAAATCTCTTCTCAAAATGAACAAGTTAGTGAAGAAATCGAGAGACAGTGAGATTCCTATATTGACTTGCGCAATAGTCACAGAATATTTCAATGTCTCTAAATTGAATTACTCCACCCACTCTGAATAACAGATTATCGTGTCATGACAAAACCGTGAATATATGTTGTCATTTTTTCACCGAGCTGATGTTTTGAAGGAAGGAAGGAAGGGAGGAAGGAAGGAAGGAATGCAGGAAGGAACGAAGAAATGAAGGCAAGAAGGCAGGAAGGAAGGAAGACAGGAAGGAAGGGAGGAAGGAAGGAAGCAAGGAAGGACGGAAGACAGGAAGGAAGGCAGGAAGGAATGCAGGAAGGAAGGAAGCAAGGAAGGAAGGAAGGAAGGCAGGAAGGAACGAAGAAATGAAGGCAAGAAGGCAGGAAGGAAGGAAGACAGGAAGGAAGGGAGGAAGGAAGGAAGGAAGCAAGGAAGGGAGGAAGGGAGGAAGGAAGGAAGGAAGGCAGGAAGGAAGACAGGAAGGAAGGCAGGAAGGAAGGAAGGAAGCAAGGAAGGAAGGAAGGAAGGAAGGAAGGCAGGAAGAAATGCAGGAAGGAACGAAGAGATGAAGGCAAGAAGGCAGGGAGGAAGAAAGGGAGGAAGGAAGGAAGGGAGGAAGGAAGGAAGGAAGACAGGAAGGAAGGCAGGAAGGAAGGAAGGAAGGAAGGAAGACAGGAAGGAAGGTAGGAAGGAAGACAGGAAGGAAGAAAGGGAGGAAGGAAGGAAGAAAGGCAGGAAAGAAGGAAGGCAGGAAAGAAGGGAGAAAGGAAGGCAGGAAGGAAGACAGGAGGGAAGGCAGGAAGGAAAGCAGGAAGGAGCCAAGAAATGAAGGCAAGAAGGAAGGAAGGAAGGAATGCAGGAAGGAACGAAGAAATGAAGGCAAGAAGGCAGGAGGGAAGGAAGGAAGGAAGACAGGAAGGAAGGCAGGAAGGAGGACAGGAAGGAAGGCAGGAAGGAAGAAAGACAGGAAGGAAGGCAGGAAGGAATGCAGGAAGGAATGCAGGAAGGAACGAAGAAATGAAGGCAAGAAGGCAGGAGGGAAGGAAGGAAGACAGGAAGGAAGGGAGGAAGGAAGGAAGGCAGGAAGGAAGGAAGACAGGAAGGAAGGCAGGAAGGAATGAAGAAATTAAGGCAAGAAGGCAGGAGGGAAGGCAGGAAGGAACGAAGAAATGAAGGCAAGAAGGCAGGAAGGAAGGAAGACAGGAAGGAAGGGAGGAAGGAAGGAAGCTAGGAAGGAAGGATGGAAGACAGGAAGGAAGGCAGGAAGGAAGGAAGGAAGGAAGCAAGGAAGCAAGGAAGGAAGGAAGGCAGGAAGGAATGCAGGAAGGAACGAAGAAATGAAGGCAAGAAGGCAGGAAGGAAGGAAGACAGGAAGGAAGGGAGGAAGGAAGGAAGGAAAGAAGGAAGAGAGGAAGGAAGGCAGGAAGGAAGACAGGAAGGAAGAAAGGGAGGAAGGAAGGAAGAAAGGCAGGAAAGAAGGAAGGCAGGAAGAAAGGCAGAAAAGCAGGAAAGAAGGGAGAAAAGAAGGCAGGAAGGAAGACAGGATGGAAGGCAGGAAGGAAAGCAGGAAGGAACCAAGAAATGAAGGCAAGAAGGAAGGAAGGGAGGAAGGCACGAAGGAAGGGAGGAAGGTAGGAAGGAAGGAAAGAAGGAAGGAAGGCAGGAAAGAAGGAAGGCAGCAAGGAAGACAGGAAGGAAGGCAGGAGGGAAGGAAGGACGGCAGGAAGGAAGGAAGACAGGAAGGAAGGCAGGAAAGAAGGAAGACAGGAAAGAAGGGAGAAAGGAAGGAAGGCAGAAAGGAAGAAAGGAAGTAATGAAGGCAGAAAGGAAGTAAACTCGTCGGTTTACGTGACAATTAAGCTTGCGATCTTGATCCACAGGTACTCTTCTTTTCTTGGAATCTGAGCCATCGGACTTGATATTTCGCTCTTGATGAAAGGCAAGCAGCTTGCTGTTGCGCCATTACTCCCGCAATTGTTATATAGGCTCCGCGCTACGAGTGGACAAACTAATAACATCTTGAGTAATACCAGGACCTTCTATAATACCCTACCTGACACTGGAGGAAAGATGGCTGTCGCTGTTGGTGGTTACATGCTTTGTTTATAAGTTGAGTCGTTTTGTTAACGATGTGATAGTGGTGTGAATTTCGGTTAGCAATCAAGTTTGATGATTATTGTGTTCGGTATTGGACTTAGATAAGGTTTTTGTGGAAAAGAGAAGTATCTGTTGACTTGGCCTGATTCTTATTAGCAAGAATGATTTGGCTTTGTATGATAAGATCCCGAGAAGTGAAGTGTTAGAGATTGATGCTCATTGTTAAATGAAAAGAATAAATGGAGAAAGATGTTTTTTTAAGTATCCCTCATTGAGTATAATCAACCATGACCCCGAATATGTACAGTTACAATTATGGCATCCAACGTGGGGTTCGAAAGAGGCATACGGACACGAATAAGGAAAAGAAGAAAGATAAGCAAACTTTAATAAAGTGAGTACAGTGCAAGTAGAAAAAGAAATAGCGGAGGCTATAAATCGGGACGTGTTACTAATGCTGCTTAGCAAGGTCACAGAGATAAAGGATGCTATAAAGACAAGTTATAAGAGTTCATTGGAGGAGTTTGTTAGTTCATTAGAGGTGTCTGTGATTAAGCAGGTGGAATCCATGAAAGTACAGTTAGATGAGAAATTTGACCCAATAAGTGATTTACTTGAAGGAAAGCAAGAAAATTATCAGAGATGTGGGGGCTTGAGAAAGCAGGTGATAAGGAATAAACTGAAGGAGAGGAGGCAGGTGAAAGAAAGGAAAAGGCAGAAGAGAAAGGAGAAACGGATAAAGGAGAAGGTGAGACGGGAGGGCGTGAGAAAGCAGGTGATATGGAAGAAACTGAAGGAGAGGAGGCAGGTGAAAGAAAGGAAAAGGCAGAAGAGAAAGGAGAAACGGATAAGGGAGAAGGTGAAAGAGGAGGTTGTGGGAAAGCAGGTGATATGGAAGAAACTGAAGGAGAGGAGGCAGGTGAGAGAAAGGAAAAGGCAGAAGAGAAAGGAGAAACGGATAAGGGAGAAGGTGAAACAGGAGGGCGTGAGAAAGCAGGTGATATGGAAGAAACTGAAGGAGAGGAGGCAGAAGCCGATGGGGTTGGTTATGAGGAGGACGGTAGCAGTCAAGAAAAAGAGGCTAAATATGAGGGTGAAAGTGCAGGAGTGAATCATGTAGAAGACAACATACTAGAAGAAGATAAGGAGAAGAAGAAACGGCGGAAGGAGAGAAAGAAACTGTTGAGCAAGATGAGTCAGACAGAAAAGAAGAGGAGGAAAATGTGGAAAGGAAGAAGAGAGAAGTGGTTGAGAATGAAGACAAAGAGGACCAGGAGAATAGATAAAAGAATGAGTTTGAAAGCAAAGAGAAGGAGTAGGAAGAAGATGAGATGTCAGGTAAATGAAGATAAGAGAGTGAAGGATCAGAAGAAGAAGAAGAAAATGAGGAAGGGAAGGAGAGAGGAACGGTGGAGATGGAAGATGAGGAGTACAAGGTGCGGAATGACATGGCGGATAAAGAAAAAGACGAGATGGAAGGCAGAGAAGAAAACCGAATCCGAGAAGAAGACGCCAAAAAGGAGCTCAAGTGGTAAACGTGGAGAACAGGATGCCGAATCGGAAACGCTGAGTAATGCTGATGAAAATCATGATCAGTCTATGGATGTTGATGGAAACGAATATTTATACATTCGAGATGGTAATGGCATCGAAGGTAGCAGTTCGGATGATGAAAGGAGTGGAGATAGCATGTCTTTATCAAATGAACTCATTTCTTTACGCTTCGAGACTTATTTGGAAAGTGGATTGGCTTGATGACGATTATGTAGTTCCTTCGGAAGTAGTTAAGTTATTTTAGTTAGTGTGTTTGTTAATTCTGTGTATGTGTGATATGTTTAGTAATTTATTCTTTGTTTTATATATATACTAGCAGAAGTACCCGTTCTTCGAACGATGTTCGTAGTTAACACCAGACATTATCAATTGAGCTACTGTGCAATGCTTAGCGGATTGTATTTCCATCAAGTTTATCAGAACGAAGTTAGTTTATTGGGAATATCACACACACTGTTAATTTAAGGCCCTTAAAATGTAGTTTTCGGAGACCCTTTATAGATTGCCGAATTATCTGCCTCACATTGAGAAGCGCAACATATGCTTTGGTCGTCCTTGTAGGATAATTTTTATATTTCGCATATTTTAGCATATATTGAGAAGTTTTTCTCTATATCCACCCTTCTACTGTATGAAAAGTACGGTGAAGAGTTTTATAAATGATTGGTGTATTGACTCTCATGGTTACCATACCTAATTTTAAGATGCACCAAGCATCCGAACACGAGTTATAGGCGTACATAAAGATACACAGAAAGACAGACAGACAATTCTATTGTCTACAACATATTACCCAGATATCCAAATATGGGTATATCTACCACACAGTATCAAATAAAATCATCCTTATGATGAACCCGTATGTCGACAAAAAAAAATAGTTAAAATGTGCTCTCAGTCTAAATTCACTTAACGTGTACTTCCTGACGTGAAATACAATTGAAAGTCTTGTAGACGAAACGCAATACACGTCACATAAAAACTGACCCTCTACGTTGTGCTAGGTGCCCATACACAGGAAGACCCCTTTCATAAATTATAAAGGCTTGTGGTGCATGAAAATTCAGGTTCTCTAGACTCAAATTGCCCAAATTCCTAAAAGCCGCAAAAAATGATAGTTCAATTCAGGATTTTTTGAAAATAATGTTGCTGTTTGGAGATATAATAGACCTTCTGTACTATATGTCGAACGTGAAAATTGCATGAAAAAATTCTAGGTTACCCCTTCACCCACTTAATTGCATTGATGAATTATACGGTCTACGTTAGTCCCGTGATAACCTTATAGCCATTTGCAAACTTTCACAGAAATGTAATAAATGGAGTGTCATTGCTTCTTACAGAAAAAGATGGAAAGTTGTATGCCACCCCATGAGATAATGTTCTCATGGTTACCGATTTGCATTCCTTCATTAGTTGGTTAAATTAATTTAAATTAGTTTTCTGGCAATATTTCACAAACTGTTGGATTTAGAGCCTTATAATGTACTTTTCGAGGACCCTTTAGGGCCCCCGAGTTTTGTTGCTGGCACCGGGGGGCTTTGTCTCGTCGTTGTACGCCATAATATAATACTAATAATAATATAATATAGGGAGAAATTATAACACCTATTTTTTATTATTTTTTATTCAGCCAATGGCCATGTACTTTTCTTTTCAGGACGGGTCAGGGAAGGGATATTATCAGAGAAAGAAGCATTCACATCGCGCTTGAGAAAAATGGAAATGGCCTACCATTTAACTAAGGACATCTATATGAAAAGGTCAATATCCTTCAACGCAAAACTAAAACATTACTGCAGTGTCATCCGTCCGGAAGTCTTGCATGCTTCTGAATGCCTCACGATGAACAAAAAAGGCTTGGTCGAGAAACTGGAGGCCAAAGAAAGGAAACTTTTGAGAAAGATATTGGGTTCCATCAAAGATAATGGGGAATACAGAAAACGGCATAACCATAATCTATATACTCATGTGGAGAAGATAAGCAACGTCATCCGGAAGAGAAGGTTACCATTTGTTGGGCATGTGAAACGAATGAGCCCAGCGAGACTGACCAACCGCAACATAACTTACTTTCAGGGGAGGAAAACAAAATGGGCCTGGTTCATTGAACTGGATAAAGATCTGAAAGAAGTGGGGATTACATCAACAGACATTCAGGAGTGCGTCCCACTCAAAGGGAAACTTCAAGCTTGTAAAGGTTTCCAAGAAAAACCGAAGCTGAAAACTGGAAAGATTTGGACCCAGGAACGGAAGGAAGTCCACCGAGAACGAATGCGGGCGTACAGGGCAAACATCAAAGCCAGTAGGAGACGGTTGGAATGACGCGGTCCATAGATGGCCTATACGAAATGAATGAATGAATAATATGGGGATAGGAATATAATAGACCTGCCGTACCACACCCGCAGGTGTAAATCGCGTGAAAAAATTCTAGAGTACCCCTTGATCCCCTTAAGCGCGTTAAACGTATTGATGAATTTTACGGCTTTGGTTCAGTGATAACCTTCTAGCCGTTTGAAAATTTTCACACTAATGTAGTTAATGGAATTGCATTGCGTCTTACAGCAATAGATGGGACCTCTGAGAATCCGTTAGCACGGTTACTGACTTGCATTCGTTCATTAGTTTATTAAATTAAATTAGTTTTCTGGGAATATCTAAAAACGGTTGGTCTTCGGTCCTTAAAATGTGGTTTTTGGGGACCCGAGTTTTGTCTCTCACATTGAGGGGCTGAAAATGAGTTTTGTCTCGTCCTTCTACGCCTATTTCAGCATGTATTTTAAGGGAGTAGGCCCCCTTTTATGAGAGTTACATCAATGATTGGTGTCGTGCCTCTGATGGATATCTGTACCAAATTTTACGTTGATACACCCAGCCGTTCTCGAGTTATAAGGGAACAAATTTGTCCACAGACAAACAAACAAACAAACAAACAAACAGACAGACAAACAAAAAAATTATTTTCGCGCGCATCCATCATAAAACAGTCTGAAACGTGTAAACATCTCAAATTTCCGTAGAAATTCAGAGATAAACACACAAATTTTCATTTTTATATATAGAGAGATATACTGCACCGCCCGGTGTTGACCGTGTTTTATTGCACAGATTCTGGTTTTACTCGCTAACCGTTGGAGATATACGAAAAGTGATAAGGACCTTTCGGATAGAAAATTAAATGTTAAAGCTCATGTATACCATCAAAAGTTTGCTATTTCTTAGCGTTCTCTTTTTATTTGAGAAGGAAATATGAAATTTTGAAACCAAAGGGTGTAGTGACGTCAAAAATGTCGGCTTTACTCGCTAACTGATGGAGATACACGAAAAGTGATAAGGACCTTTCGGATAGGAAATTAAATTTCAAAGCTCGTATGTGCCATCGAAAGTTTGCTATTTCCTACCGTTCTCTTTTTATTTGATCTGGAAATATGAAATTTTGAAACCAAAGGGTCTAATGACGTCACTAAAATAGTCGCCATTTTTTAATAGTGCAAAATTTCGAAATCAAAAGTATCCTATATGTAAACCTGGTAAATCAGCTACATCCATGCAAAATTTCATTTAAATCGGACCAGTGGTTCTTGAGTTATTGAGTAACAGACAGACAGACAGACAGAAAGACAGACACACACCATCTCATTTTTATATATTAGTATGATGTGATTCTCACGTGTTTCACACGCGAGAATTACGTATATAGGGGGGCGTATTGTCACTGTTCATTTTCTTTGGGTTTGTTAGGTTAAGAAAATGGCGCTTGCTGGGGGTGCTGTCCATTACCCCAAAGTTAGAGATATCTAGTTTCTGGCAGTGGGGTGATGGAGGGCCTTGCCAGTGAAGCGTATTTTCCAAGTTCCTTTTTATGCTGTTTTTTTATTTTTATATATCTTTGATTATTATTTTAGATTCCATGCTGTAAAAATGTTGTTAGAGGTCTGATTAGTAGTGAGTATCTTTGAGAGTATCTAAGGAGATTGTAGAAATGTATGAGGGAAGAAGTTAGATGATTATTGTGTTCGGTCTTGGACTTAGATAAGGTTTTTGTGGAAAAGAGAAGTATCTGTTGACTTGGTCTGATTCTTATTAGCAAGAATGATTTGGTTTTGTTTGATATGATCCCGAGAAGTGAAGGGTTAGAGATTGATGCTCATTGCTAAATGAAAATAATAAATGGGGAAAGTTTTTTTTTAAAGTAGCCCTCATTGAGTATAATCAACCATGGCCCCGAATATGTACAGTTACACTGTTGGTGGTTACATGCTTTGTTTATAAGTTGAGTCGTTTTGTTTACGATGTGATAGTGGTGTGAATTTCGGTTAGCAATCGTCTCCCTTGATTATCTGTGCTTATTGATTATTGCTTAATGATATTACACGTTCGTGTAAGTAAATGTCTGCATTAGTGCTTCATAAATACGAGATACCGGTGACTTCTGTTACCCTTGCGATACTATCCATTCTATTGCCAATCAGTGGGTAAGTTTGGTCTATTTATTTTTCTGTTTAGTGTTTATAAATTATTAGTAATGGTAATTCATTATGAGCAAGCATAGTAATAATTAACGTATTCCAATTTAAGGTCTGAGAAGATTTGAAAATTGATTACCGTACGTAGGAACATAACCTCCTTTTTAAATTGTCTGCAGTGTTCTCTCATTCAATTATACGCCTGCTAGTTCAAGGATATCAGTCTTATCACGTACTTGGTGTGAATCCCGTTTTAATAAACTACCAGTAGGCCTACTCATGCATAGGCTATGTAAAATTGTGGTGATATGCCTTGAAACTGTTGTGTGATGCAAATCCAATTGTTATAAAGATAAGCCATTGGTGCCTATTTTCTAATTTCCCATCAGGCGAATTCAAAGCACACCCAACTTCACGGGGCTGATGACCAAGAAGTCCCAAGCCCATAAAATGAATTAACAGCAGACAAAATCACGGCATGGTGTTATTTTATGTTGGGTTGGATTCTGACACACGTCATGCGTTTGACAGAGTGCCATTTAATCTCATGAATAGGAATGAATGAGTACTAGCCTACTTGTTGACGGATTTACAGGTAGCAGTCGTGACCTTATGATAGGAATTACATAGGCATTTATCTTCAGTTTGTGTGGGAACCGATGGTAAACAACTTGCTGAGTGGCTAATCGGAGAATCGAACCCAAAATTTCCCGGTTTACCTCACTAGGCTGTGTGTACCCCGTTCTTACCCTCAGACCAGAATTAAGATTTCTTGACAGCCAGGAATCAAACTTGGACCCCAGAAGTGACAACCAAGAACTACACCACCTGGTTGGTCACATTTATTTTTAAGAATAATATGTCTGTCTGTTAGGTAGTCAGCCCGAAGGCTGGTTGGATCCTCAAAAGGCACTGCCGTTAGGTTATGTGGGTAGTTACCCACAAAAACCCATGAAAGCGCTATATTGAGGCGTACTAGGCAAGAAGAGGAGTGAGGTAGTTTGTCATTGCTTTCCTCACTGAGTCAGTACAGCAGTACTAACCCTATGAGTAGAACCTTTCACAGCATCCACAGGCACTGACTGTGCCCTGAATGGCATTACTAAGCACCACCCATATATCGGTAGCTTCCATATAATCACTGCCATGAGTGAGACTGAGACATCGGTGATACTCTAGCCTGTGCCAACAGACACTGACTGTGCCCTGAATGTCATTGCTAGGGCTCGGATCGATATGCTCGATAAAATCTCCAGAGATGCTCGAAAACCATGTGATTTACGCTCGATATATATGCCTAAAAACCATTATATGCTCGATAGATATGCTCCAAAACCCATTATATGCAGTTAAATATGCAGAATATGCTCGAAAAATACAGTTAAAAACTATAGAAAGGAAAGTGAAACGAAAAAACCAATAACATACCTTTATATACGAGCTTTATTTTCTATGTATGATGCACTGCAATATATTCGCATTCAAATTTTTCAAGTATATATAAGGGAAGTTTTTTAAATAAAAGTTACAGTTTAAAAGTTCATTTACAAAATGCTCAGAATTAGACGAGTCAATGAAGTAGATCTGCATTGGTCTGTACGACAAGAATTTTTTCTATGTTTTCAGTTGTGAATGATTTTCTTAAATCAGTCAATAAAATTTTCAATGACGAGAACGACCTCACTAAAGGTTGAAAACCTGCGGTTCTATTATTCGCACCAGATAGGCTTTTCAATAATTATTTCTGTTTTCGAACCTAGAATGGTCAGGGCCTAAATTAAGGGGGGGGGGAGAATTCAAAGAAAAACAAACTATTGTGCCCGATGGCCGAAGGTTTCGGGGAGCCACCGGTTTCAAATGACCCTTCCGAGACCCTCTTCCAGTTAACACACAAGTATAGGGGACGATGCATTCATAGGCTGGTGTAGCACAAAGTCTGCACTCGGGGGTGTCGGGAATTAGTGAGGCTCGATCTTTAACCAGCTCAGAGGAATGCATCGATAACAAAATTAAACAAGAAAAGAGAGGTCAGTCTTATGTTAAAATCACAAATAAATTCTATTCAGAATAGATCCCTAGCCTAGCATGAGAGTTGCAAACGGCTAGTCCGATACTATTCTGCCCTGAAAGAAAATATAAAAAAAGTCCTAAACAAGATCTAAATTACTCTCATGGTCCTAATACAAAATTCTACTAAAATGAACAAGCTAAGAGAATGGCACGTAAGATCGGCCCTAAGCAATTACATCGAAATGACAACGGGAGCATCAAACATCAAAGGAATCTACAGCAAAGCAAGACATTTACTTATTTACAAATACTAGAACATTTACATTTAGTAGCAAAGGGGAAAATTCGTCCTATGCTATGATGGTGCCATCTCTAACATTTATCTTTAGAGTTAAGTGTTTAGCTAGTCCTAAATATCATTAATTAATAAACGAGATGCGTTTATTACTAAGAAAATCAAGCTATGTGCACATTGTTGCTGAATAAAAAAACTATGCTAATACAACACAAATGCATACAATAATTTAGCACTCCTATGGTTGTGCAATTGGCACTGCCTGCGTACTCGATTTGTTACTGTTTGTTACAAACGGTCATAGTGTCAAAGTGTTAAGAAAGTAGAAAAATATAGGAAAGCGTGCAAATGCGATAGTAATTAAACAATTACATCGACTCATATTGCTACTAATCAGATGTGTGTGCTTCTGTTATCACATCGCCAATTAGTTGTCGACTATTCATGTGAAAATGTATCAAAATGTTTCTAAAAAAAGCTTAACAATATCTAAGTGTTAACATTTGGTCCAGAAAATAGTTTATTTTTAATGTTTATAAACTTTATTTAGACTCAGGGGGAATTATAAGATTCGTTAGTTTTCAAAACCCTATTTTTGATTATTAAAGCTTCACACAATTATTTATCCCTGACATTATTGTTGTTCAGTTTATGGACCTTTAAAAGCGTTCAGTGTATTTAGGTAACGTGTGTATCCAATTTAAGCAAAATAACTGAATAGTTTAATAGTTTACTAGACACCCTGTGTCTACACCAATTACTTCATAATTATTAGATATCCTGTGTCCTCACCAATTACTTTACTCTTATTTCGGATTCATTGATCCAGGCGCCCTCGGTTTGGTACGACTTCAAATAGTTCATTACCACCGGTATAACCACAATAACAATGTCGGAGGTATTAATCCACCGTCACGTCTCATATGATACTCTCATAACATTAAATTACAAAAGTGTGGATTCCTAATTGATACACGTTTGAAGTGCTGGTAATAAAGATTATGTGTACAGAAAACACATCCTGACAACGCTTTAAATAAACATGAAGGTTTCTGATACAAGCTAAAAGTGTGTGTGAGCATTTATAAAATTGCCTCTTCCCTAAATAAGGTCGAACCTGCGTCCATTTGGTTACGAAATACAGTTGCATTCATTGCCTGCGTGGCTTCTCTTAAAGAAATAAACCTGTTTTCAAGTATTGATCTGGCCAACAAATGTGAATAACGGAACTCTGCATTCCACTTGTAATAATGTTAAGAATCTCACATCCTTCTAAACCAAATACAGATTCACTGCCTAGAATCGAATGTGCCGTGTAGTGGTTTTGGCTCGTAACCTTGGCCTCGATTTAACATCTGCCAAACTAGTTTATTTGTCATCAGCTTGACAAAATTAAAGTTGATAATAACTGTTTTGAAATTATACGAAATGAGCATTGAAAATCCAGCCTTCCTGGCGTCTATAAATGTTTAATAAAACTATTACTTCCCACACGCGTCTTATAATTAACTACCTGCATTGTGCACTTAAATAAATGAAACCAAATTAAACTAATCTACTGTTTCCAACTCATTACAATACGCTACAAATACTTGATCTGGCTTACAGATGCAGCGTCACTTGGTTCGAGACACGCCATGAGATGTTATATGCGGTCTCGTGTATGGCTTTAGAATATCTTCTCATTGTATTTGGACATCTTCCGCTGCCAATTCCCCATGCATGATTTAGAAATCACATGCCATCGCGTGGTTGGGGTTGCATTTGAAGATCTGATGGTTTAGCATGATTGTAATGTTAGCGTTGGTAATAACGTAGCACATAATTAACGAAAACTTGCGCGCACTGAAGCTAATATACGGTAAAAAATTGCTCATTTTCACTCCGCCACTGGCTCTAGTCTTGTCGCTTGTGCGACGCTCACTCGTGACTTTTGCACTGATATTTACAGAAAATATTAACATAAAATATTAAACCAAAAATACTGCCCATCCGGCAAACAAAGATTGTACTCGTAGATTTTGTACAGTTAATTAATTACACAGTTTATGTAACACTGAAGTGTGTGTGTGACCATGCGGTCATAAAGTTTGCTTTACACCAGTCCATCATTTCACCTCGGAGAATGAAAATATTTCACAGTTTATGTAATGATGAATGTCTCCAATCTTTAAATTGTTAAATAATGCTATGATGGCTATCCATGAGAAAAATATCCACTGATTTTTCGTGCCACATGGTTTCCCTTCACGGACGTACTTTCACTTGTGCTCCAACATGCACATCGATGTTGCCTCATCCAAAGACAAATAGGAACTGGTGTTACCAAATATGGCGTGCTCTTAGGATATGAGCTAGCCGCGTAAATTGATAGTTTCATTGATTTACGAAGTATGCTTTACTTCAAATATGCAGAATTACTTGGTTATAATTATAATTGATTTTTGGAATGTCCAAAATATATAAAAATATGATCATAAGCGATATTACTTCAGCTCCTTCCCGCCGCTCGCAGGGTATGTTCAGTTACATTCCAGCATAAGTATTAGTCTCTGTTATCTGAGCAAACATGCGTCAACAGGCGCACTATTTAGACGAAAACCTCAAGAATATGCATTTATATGCTTCTATTCTGAAAACCGCGGTTTTATGCATTTATATGCTCGATAAATTTCAATTCTGTTGGTCCCAGATGGGTGAAAATACCACCGAAAGGCTTTTTTCAATGTGTGCTATTCAGGAAAAAATATGCAAATATGCTCGAATCCGAGCCCTAGTCATTACTAAGCACCATCCATACCTCAGTAGCTTCCATATAATAACAGTCATGAGTGAGACTGAGACATCGGTGAAAAGCCCTTTTTACTCTAGCTTGTGCCAACAGAAAAATGCAAATGTACTGCATTCATCAAGAGGTAGCAAACAGGCCCCGAATAATATGTAACTTACTAAAAATAGATTGAAATTCCTACAGGAACATTTAAAACTTTCCCTGTCCACTCAGCCAAGATATTCTGCAGATCTCTCCTGTGGGCCTCCCCAACATTTTATTTTATTCCTTTCCTGGTGGAACTCCGGTAGTACCTTATTTTAACTCCCGGGGTACCTCCCCATGCCTGTCCCTTACACACCTACACACACTACTACAGTCATCACGTAATCGGAGGAATTCAACCCACATCCAACTGCACGGGGCTGATGACCAAGATGTCCCAAGCCCACAAAATGAATTAACAGCAGACAAAATCACGGCATGATGTTATTTTGTGTTGTGTTGGATTCTGACACACGTCATGAGTTTGATGTCCGACCACCAACTACGGCGGCCAACATGGATTGCAGTGTCAGGTCCGGTAGTAAGTTATAGAAGGTCCTGGTAATACCATTGGCGAGGTGGAGCGATGCGTGATAATGAAGAGATGTTGGGAGGATAAGAACAGATTCAATCGCGCACCTTAGACGGGCATTAAGGTGTAAAATATTAATAATTGTATGCCTTCAGCTACATATGTGAAGCTCTAGTTAGTTTGTATTAGAGGTTTTAAAGCGGCAATGAAATGTAACGCTCGTTTAAATGTAACTCAACTGATTTATTTAACACAAAATACATGAACTGTTTAAATGCGTTGTGCCGTGAACAGATCATAAAACGAACTGTTTAAAAGTTAGTTGAGGGCACTAGTTGAGCCTATCGATCTGGATGGAGGTCGATACCGGCCGGCGGCATCTCACCAACACTTCCCCTCGACCAACAGCCGGAGTCATCCTGGTGCATGTGGTCTCGAGCCAAGGCTTTGAGCACATTTCTCGTGCTTGGGCCTTGACAATCCTTTTGTCAATATGTCGGCAGGCATCTCATCCGTTGGAGTGTACTCCACCGAAACCACCTTTTTGGCCACGAAATGATCGGTTTTCCGAAGTCTTTCAAGAGTTTCCTCATGTGTAGAGCTTCCTTGGTTGATTCTGTCAAGGCCATGTATTCGGCCTCCGTCGACGACAGGGCTACAGTAGGCTGCTTCCTGGACTCCCAACTCACTGAAGCGCCGCCTAGTGTGAACGCGTATCCGGTGTACGATTTTCGATCCACCAGGCAGTTTCCCCAGTCGGCGTCCACGTACATCACCGCTGGACCACTGGATTTGGAGTACATGAGGCCGAGATCACGTGTGTTAGCGAGGTATCGCAAGACACGTTTTGCAGTCTTCCAGTGCTGATGTCTGTGACAGTCGTTGAACTGAGAGAGAGAACTGACTGCATGGGATAAGTCCGGCCTCGTTCCCACTGACAGGTACATTAGAGCTCCTATCAACTGTCGGTAGGGGACGCTCTCCGCTTGTTCGCCAGGGTTCACGTCTTCCTTCTTCAGCTTCGTACCTGGATCAATGGGAGTGCTGACAGGCCTGCACTCTGCCATTCCGAATCTCTCCAGGACCTCGTCTATGTATCCTTTCTGGCTGAGTTTCATCCGGTTGGCGCTCCTCTCAAACTCCAGCCCCAGACAATACCGCACGTCCCCCAAGTCCTTGATCTCGAACTTGGTATTCAGAAAGTCTCTCACCATGTCGATCATCTTGTCGTCTCGAGCCATGATCATCATGTCGTCGACATAGATGATTATATAAATCCTATCTTCGACCAGTCCGATGTGGTACATGCATGGATCTGCATCCGAGCGAGTCGTCTTGAGATTTTTCATCTCTTCCTCGAGACGGTGATACCAAGCGCGTCCTACCTGTCGCAGTCCGTACAACGCTTTGTTTAGTGAGCACACCATGTCACGATTGGTCAACTTCTCCAGCATCTCATCTGCGGTCTTTCGCACAGTCTCGTCAACCGACTCGTCTTGAACGGTATAGCCAAGAACGTCCTCGAAGTGGTCCGGGGCCTCCATGAAGATTTGCTCCTCGACTTCTCCGTTCAAGTACGCCGTCTTGACATCTAGCTGTCGGATCTTTAGATTATCTTGTACAGCTAACGCCACCGCAGTCCTTATTTTGCTCAGCCTTGCGACTGGAGCGAACGTGTCGTGAAACTCTATTCCTGGTATCTGCGTGAAACCTCTATCTACCACGCGCGCCTTCCGCTTGCTGATAGTGCCGTCAGGGTTAAACTTATTCCGGAGAACGAATCTGCTTCCTATCACACGTTGCTCCTTGGGACGGTTGACCAGCTTCCACGTATTGTTCCGAATCAGTGAAACTGCTTCTTCTGACATTGCTTCGATCCACGCAGGTGAGTCATCTCCGGAGATAGCCTGGGTCACTGGGATTTCAGCGACGTTAACCACTTCCCCTGGTCGATCACCGTAGTCCTTGCGGGTTCGCCCAGATTTTCCAGATCTAATCAAACGAGGCCGTCCGCCTCTTCTCCTAGATGATACCGCTTGTTGCTCATCGGATTGGATCTCCGGTTCAACAAAGTAATCGTCGGCAGGAAAGCCTATGAAGCCATCGAGGAATTCCCATTCAGCAACACCAGATTGGTTTTCTGCCAGAACTTCGTCTCTCGATACCAGCTCGAACTCCATGGATCGGATCCTCTGGTTCAATGCGTACTTTGTCCGGAGAGTCACGCAGGAACAGTTCATCGACTAATTTCTTAGGCGCGGTCATCTCCTCACGAAAAACAACGTCTCTCGTGATCTCAATCTTCTTCGTTTCAGGAATCCAGATAAGGTAAGCCTTCGACTGCTCCGAATATCCAACAAAAATTCCCTCTTTTGAGCGAGGGCTAAACTTCCCCTTGTTTGGGGTCTTGTCCAGGCATAACACCTTGCTCCCAAAGTCCTTGAAATAGTGTGCAGTCGGAGTTCTGTCGAACCAGCGCTCAAATGGAGTCTTCCCGTTTAGCTTCTTGGTTGGACATCGGTTCCTCAGATAATTTGCGGTGTTGATCGCCTCCGCCCAGAATGTCATCGGTAGGCCAGATTGCAGGAGTAAACATCGTGCTGCCTCTTCAAGGGTCCGATTTTCCTCTCGGCACACCATTTTGTTCAGGCGTATATGGTGTTGTGAGACGGCGCTCGATCCCCTCAGGTTTCAAGAACTCGTCAAATTCCCTGTTGACATATTCAAGTCCATTGTCGGACTGTACGCACTTTATTTTCAGACCGTGCTGCTTCTCGACGAAAGCCTTGTACTCTCGGAACATTTTCAACTCCTCGCACTTCGTCTTCATAAACCGTACCTCTGTCCATCTCGAGTAGTCGTCCGTAAATGTGATCATGTACTTGGATCCATCGTTCGACACAACACCCACAGGGCCACAAACGTCTGTGTGAACAATATCCAGCTTACCGGTCACACGATTTGACTCTTTCGGGAAAGGTATTCGAGTCATTTTGCATTTCGTGCAAATGTCACACGTTAGATCTCCACATCTCCCTTTTAGTTGCACACCTCGAATGGATCCGCTCTTCACCGCCGTATCGAGATCACGAAAGTTGACGTGACCCATCCTTCGATGCCACAGCTGCGCCACATTCTCGTCGCGCTTGTCTTCTGACACTGCGTTTCGACATTTTTCCAGTGTGGTGCCCTGTACATAGTACAGATTGTCCTTGCGCTTTGCAACTAACCTCGTCAGTCCATTCTGGACGAAAACTTCCGCCTTCTCTTTGCCAAAAACAACCGAGAAACCACGGTCTGTCAACTTCGAGACTGATAAGAGATTAGTGTGGATCTCAGGAACGTGCAAAAGCTCATTGAGAGTAACGTTGCAAGTTTTACCGTGTACACTTGTTGCAATTTTTGCAGTTCCTCGGGCCTTTATCTCTGCGGTTGCGCTGCTCGCTAACTTCAGCTTGTCAGTCTCGCCCGTGTCCATCTCTGTAAGCACAGTCGAATCACCGCACAGATGAGACGTGCACCCACTGTCGAGACACCACAGGTTTTCGACGCTGCTCGACGCGATCTGGCACGTTTCAGGTTCCTCAACTGATAAGAGTGACGCGTCCGACAGCTGATTTTTGTTGACCTTAACATTGCAGTCCACTGCCTTATGTCCCTTGATTCCGCACTTCGAGCATTTGAACGGAAACGATTTCTCCTTGTCACTCTTACCACCGGAGTAGCCGTGGTTTTTGTTTTGAGGCTTTGACTGTGGTTTCCTTGAAGGACCTTTCTTCTTCACGTACATGGCGCCTTGATTTTCCATCGGTGTTGATGAGGCAACTCTGGCATCGTGTTCTTCGATTATCTTCGTACGTAGATTCTCAGGCTTCGGTAGATCGTCCCGGCTCTCGATGGCAATTCTGAAATTTTCAAAACTTGCCGGCAAACTGTACAGCATCATGATGGTAAGTTGGTCTGGGTTAGTAACTACGTCCATGTCAGCCAACTTGTCGACACAGTCAAAGTAGTTGTTGAGGTGCTCACGGATGTCGCCACCTTTAGTCATCTTTTTCAAGGTTAGACTCTTCAACAACGTGGCCTTGCGAGCCGGCCCCTTCGACTGAAACGTATCCTCAAGTTTCTGCCATATCTCGCTTGATGACCTGCAGTTCTTCACCAACTTGAGCTGGCTTGGTCCGATGGACAGGATTAGGTTTGACATGGCCTTTTCATCCCTAGTCGTCCACTCGGTCACTTGGGCTGCATTGTCCTCACCCGGCTCGGGTTTGACGATCTGGCAGTTGACATAACCCCACGCGTCATTCTTTATCAGAATGGTGCGCATTTGCATTTTCCAGGTGTCGTAATTATCGCGCCCTAAGGCCTCGATGCGCACTACACCGTTTGAATGCATTGCCTCACTTCAATCGTGCCGCGTGTTATTGTCCGGAACACTCACGATTGTTCACAATAAATTTGCTGTGCCGCGTGTTATTGTTTGAAACACTCACAACCGGCCATACACTTTGCGTCGCGTGCTATTTTCCGGAACACTCGCAAATAGGACTACGGAATTTCGTGTCGTGCGCGTTTGTACACAACTCGCACGTTAAGCACGTTTTCTTGCGTCTCGTGTTATAGTCCAAAACACTCGCAATAAACCAAAATTCGCGTCGCGTGTTATTGTCCAAACACTCGCGATTGGCTTTTTCACTGTTCACTCACGATCAAGCACACAATATTCGAGAAGACGGCGTTTGTTCCTTCTCGCTTTGTCGATGTCCAGAAGTTTCTCGATAGAGCAAGATGTCTGCCGATTCGACTTGTTCTTCTCTTTGTGTGTCCGCTTGATCCCGATGTTTCCAGTTTTCAGTTAATTTAAATCTGAGTCAATCGTTCTGGGCCCATAACCTATTAGAGATTTTAAAGCGGCAATGAAATGTAACGCTCGTTTAAATGTAACTCAACTGATTTATTTAACACAAAATACATGAACTGTTTAAATGCGTTGTGCCGTGAACAGATCATAAAACGAACTGTTTAAAAGTTAGTTGAGGGCGCTAGTTGCGCCTATCGATCAGGATGGAGGTCGATACCGGCAGGCGGCATCTCACCAACAGTTTGAGCCGTTTATGCGATCTAATCTACAATTTCGAAGTTCCGTTTAGCACTGCCATCTAGCAGAGAGCCGAAGCAATATTGGGACTGAGAGTCAACTAATTTTGTCTTATAATAATTAATTATGACGTGAGAAATCTTTTACGAGACGATATCGTATGACATGAGTTTGTGTCGCCCCTACAACTTCCTCGGTCTAGAATCAAATTCGAGATGTTGTAATTATGAGGCGTGCTCTCTACATCACAGCAATGGCGCAACTTGAAGACATAAATCACTGGAATTTCTGCCAGCAAGTGATGGCGAAGTAACTCTCGCAGCGCGGACCGTACACAACCTACGATGGAAAACTGAAATCAAATAAAAACAACAACTCGCTGCTCTAAATTCACACGAAAAGTAGATCGAAGTAATCAAAACAAAACGTGTGGCATGTTGCATTAGCAAAGCTCCTCTGTTAGTGAAAATTCTAAAAATCATTTTACTTTGTTTTTCTTAAAAGAAAATATAATTAAGACTCTTGGTTGAACATTTGAAGAAAATTCAACGTTTTGCAAACATATTTAGTGCATTAATCCGTGAAAATTATAAATGGAATTTTGGAAAACTGCCGCCAAGTCTAATAATTTGCACACCTCTGTATCTGAGATACTTAAATACGTTTGCTATTTTTTACATTCTTTGTGATACGAGCTATTTCATTAAACTTGATTCATTAATTCATTTACAATTAAGACGATATTGTTTTCAGCGTCCTGTCTAGTGAGCAAGCCTCTGTTACTTCCATGATCCTCTATTAGCAGTTAGCACTGCGGCCTCCTCTGCTACACTTCTCACACCTCGAGACCATTAAACACAGAATCTAAAAATTACCTCCTAGGTGTACTTCTACTTCTCTTACCCTCTGTGGACGAGCTGTCCTAATCGGAGACCCATACAATGTCTCAGTTTTAGAGGCAGATAACTTCGCCCCTCAATAGAACAACTAACTAACTGTGTCAGTTTTCATTTATTTCTCAGTAGTTTTCTTCTTCTCCTTCTCTTTCTCCTTATTCTCTCTGCCTATTTAATCTTCGTATTTTTCTGCGTCTCCTTATTCGTAATTTCGGCTTAATTTCTCCGCATTCTTCTCCTCCTTCCTCACTTTCCTTCTGTTGTTTTATTTGAGGGGTGTGGATATTGTGTGTGTAGAATTCTCTCCTATAACCTGTGTGCGTATTTATAAATCAGGTGATGATCGGGAAGGAGGCGGCCTTGGCCTTAAGTTGTAGCCATCCCGGCATTTGCCCGGAGTAGAAAACCACTTCCCGGATTGCTGAGGTGGGAATCGAACCCACATCTAGTCCTCAGACTAGAATTAAATTTGACTGGCTTTTGGAATTTTGGAAGGAAATTGGCCGTGAGCCTATTGAAACTACTACTTGCCTGGTGGTGAAAATGGGAAACCACGAAAACGAATTTCAGGGCGGCCGAGGTGAGATTCGAATCCCCACGCTCTCCCGAGGTACAAGACTGCGCGCTAATGCTCTCAACCACTCTACACCGGTGCTCTAAACTAATATACAATACATCAGTGTAACTTTCACAACGTTGTGTTAGTTTGCTGGGTTTTAAAAAGCTAACTACTTTCTGATACTGACGTTTCCGGCCTGCGCCAGTGCTTTCTGTGGGCTTGTAAAGCTGCAATTAGTGTTAGATGTTGACACATCGGTTGCTATCTTCAGATAGCCCAGGGTCACCATGACATCATCCTCATCAATAAATTATTAATAAAAAGGATGATAAAGATAACGTCCATTCTCAAAGTTTAATCCACATCGGGCAAGACACTTGCCAGGATTATGTAGCTTCATTAATTGAATTTATGCTTTGCGATAGTTTCACTCGAACTATCAGAAACTCAGAGATGACACGATGCTCCCATCTTAATTAACTGTCATAATAATACAAGATTTCATAAACATAGCAATTCAACTTGGACTTTGATATCAGTCATATCACGATGTCATCATTGTTAAGTATAGAAAGCAGGGGCGTTGCCACCGAGTGGGCTTTAGTGGGCGCACAACCCTCTCCTGAATATTACTCTGCCCACACGGTTAAAGTCACCACAATAACTCATGCTATCAAACAAATTCAACACATTTGCAAGAAGTCGGGGATCATGATCAAGATTTCAATGAAACTCGGTAAGACCACAGCACAATTTGGCCGGCCCCGACCGTGCCCTTCAAATTTTATTCTGTCGCACCAATCCAACATGGCTGCTGTGCGAAATATTTCACCAGCATTCTGTATCTCCGAAACTATTACAGATATCACTCTGAACTTTTGTACGGTGATAAAGGGCGCTACTAGATGTTGACCTATGAGACGTTCAAAACCTGATAACTACAAAACCAACATGGCGGCCAAGCGAAGTTGAGACTTTTAAATAGATTTTTCTCGCGATTTAACCATCCAAACGTAATGAAACTTGGTACAGCAAATGTTTATACACATTGTAATGCACTGGTGTCTAATTTAGTTAAATTGTTTACATAACCTCAAAATGGCGGCTGTGCGAAATATTTCACTGGAATTCTATATCTCCGAAACTATTACAGATATCACCCTGCAATTTTGTATGGTGATAAAGGGCACTGCTACAAGTTTACCTATGTAACTTTCAAAAGCCTATAAGGTACAAAACGAACATGGCGGGCAAGCGAAGTTGAAACAATTTAATAGACTTTTCTCATGATTTAACTATCTGAGCGCAGTGAAATGTGACACTGGAAATGACTATACATATTGTAAAGCAATGGCATCTAATTTAGTTCAATCGTTTACATAACCTCAAGATGGCGGCTGTGCGAAATTTTAAAATTATTTTTTTATTTCTTG
The DNA here is from genome assembly GCA_946902985.2 of Meconema thalassinum. Taxonomy (NCBI): domain Eukaryota; kingdom Metazoa; phylum Arthropoda; class Insecta; order Orthoptera; family Tettigoniidae; genus Meconema; species Meconema thalassinum. Next base: position 413,768,058 of record OX336393.1, read on the forward strand.
TGTTGTAATCATGCGATCGAAGTGAAAGTTTGAATAATGGAGCTACGCAATAATTTTCCTTTAATGGTACAAAACTCCATGGCCTATACATATAACAATCCAAAATGGCAAGCATCCGCAATATTTTGATGGATCTCAATTTCTACGAATCGTTTACAGCAATCAAACTGAATTCTTTTTTTGGTCATAGAGGCTATGAACATAAGTTCACCTATAGAACTTTTAGTAACCTGGTGAGCACAAATCCAACATGGCAGCGACGCGAAGTAGCCTATATATATTTAAATGGACGTTTCTCGCGATTTAACCATCCGAGTGCCGTGAAATTTTGCACGTTAAATGCTAATATAAATGTTAATCCTCTGGCATCTAATTTATTTCAATTGTTTTCATAACTACAAGATGGCAGCAGTGCGATTTTTAGCCTACTTTTCACATTTTGCAAAAATGAGGAAAACGTAGACTTATGAGATAGGGCAAATGTGTGTCTGTCTGTCGGTCTGTCCGTCTGTCTGTCCTTCTGTCTGTCTGTCCTTCTGTCTGTCTGTCTGGCTGTGTGTGTGTCTCCCCCTATCAACTCCTAAACGGCTGCAGCAATCGAAACAAAATTTGGTAGGAGTAAACATCTATACCTGAATATCTCAAGGCCATATTTGAAAATGATATCAGTGCTACCAACTGCCGAAAAATCGCAATTGAAATTTGAGGTCCATGTTGGATATCTTGGAAGGTATGAATGGGAGCTATTTCAAAATTGGCACACGTATAGATAGTAATATTGCAGTTAAATTTCCAGCAGGCCATACATGGCAGTGTTACCAAAATGATTATAAGACTGCTGATAGGTCAAAATTTTAAATGCATTTGACTTCTACACTATCAATTGGATTTCAACCAAATTTCGTATGTGCTATGCGTACATAAACAGATATGACTGAGTGTGTTCTTAAGTGCCATCAGGGCTGCCAACTGTTAATAAATGCTCTCAATTTTTTAAAATCCAAATACCCATATATCAGAAAGTATGCAAGTTGACAGCTCTAAACTAAGCACACGTATAGTACCTGACATTCTATATTAATTTGGAGTAACGTATATACATCAGTGCTACCAACATGATTCTAAGCCTGCTGAGAGGTCCGACTTTAAATACATGTAACTTCTATACTATCAATTGGATTTCAATCAAATGTCTTATGTGCAATGTGTACCGTAACAGACATTACTATGCGCATTCTTAGGAGCAACCAGGGATGCCAACTGTTCGTTTTTCTTAATATCAATATATCAGAAAGTATCCAAGCCAACAGCTCTAAACCTTGCACACGTATAGTACCTGACATTCTAGATTAATTTGGAGTAACTTATAAACGTCAGTGCTGCCAACATGATTCTAAGCCTGTTGATAGGTCCAATTTTAAAATGCATGTAACTTCTATACTAACTAATGGATTTCATTAAAAATTGACACAACAATAGATCATATTATTTCAGATTATTTCTGACCAATACATGTATGTCATTGGTGCCAACATGATTTTACGCGCGCTGTTAGATCCAATGTTTAACTGCATGTAACGTCCATGCCAGCCATTGGACGTCAACCAAATTTTGTATTCTGTACCTTAAGAGATGGAACTAAGAATATATTCAGTCACCAGGGCTGCCAACTGTAGTTCTCTATTAGGCTACATTATGCCAGGTATACAGTATTTCGAAATAATTCGAAATTTCGATATTACAAACTTAATTTCGTCATTATTCTAGATAGATCCATATAGATTAATCATTGCCATGGATCTTTAATTTTAAGAAAAGAAGGCTCTTTAGTTCGTCACGGAACTTCCTGTTTTATATCGTTTTTAGCCTACCTTCGATTTTTGCAAAACATGAAAGTAGGCTTATGAGATCTACACAGGGCGAAAAATTGTCTGTCTGTGTGTGTGTGTATGTGTGTGTGAGAGTGAGTCTGTGTGTGTGTGAGTGTGTGTACTCTGAATGTCTGTCCCCCCCCCTATCAATTCAAACACGGTGAAACCGAATTGAACGAAATTTGGTACAGAGGTAGAACTAGCAAAGGGCACCTCAGTGTCATGTTTTATATCGCCGCCATATTTACCAAAACTGAATGGCAGCCACTCAAACGTTCAAAATGTAAAATCAAATAACGACTTACCAAATCATCCGATCTCTACCAAATTTGGTAACAACATACCTTCATATAGGACGCGTCCTGTGACCAAACTACAAGGACATCCGCCGTACCATTTCAGGATGGCAGCCGTGCGAATAATGCAAACATTATAATCTATATCATGGGACCCACCAGTGCCGATTATCGAGCCGAGAATCGTTTTAACTGTTCTAAAGGAAGAGGCACGTTCGAAATTAAAAGTTTATTTAGTATTACTATAGTGCAGAAGTGATTTAAAAAAACTGAGCCGTCTCAGTACAAGGCAAGATGGCAGCGGATATCTTGTGCCTGACTTATATTTCACTAATTTGAGTATTGCATGCAATATAGCGTACTGATACAAAATAAATAAACTTTATATGAATTGCTTCATATATAAATAATATACTCCACTGATGAAATCGTTTAGTGTAAATCATTAATTGCTAACACGTTCTATGTAACTCATTTGATATCGGTTAATGTCCTTTCGCACGTTTGGCTCCGTGGTAAAGCGTTAGCCTATCAATCTTATGGAAATGGTTCAAACCCTATCAGAGTTAGGTTTTTGCTTGAATTTCTTTATATTGTACCCATGTGAGTAATTTCCATGGAAAATATGCTTCTGCCTCCAGCTAGCATCAGTTCTCAGGCGTGTACCGTCCACCCACTGAGCAGTTGCATATTTTGATCTGAGACTAAAAGGTATCAACTCTACAATGATAAAGCACAACTCTATTCTAAAGACTTTAATTCAGTTCTAAATCATGGCTTCAAACACATAAAAACACAATCCCAACAATATCATACAAAACAAAGCAAAATTACTCCTACAATCCACTAATTATTCACACTTTATCCTTGCAAATCCAGATGATTATTCATACATTTACCCTGAGATTAACATCAAAATTCATCTCAAGTGCTCTGATGCCCATGTAATTTACACAAAAACTGTACTTATATTCTTATGTCACCTGTTGTGACCTCTTTCATTTCACAAGCTTAATTGTTTTCTCTCAACATCTTAATTTAAATTATGTATGCCTTCGTGTTTTGTTTCTCTCTTCCCACCAAAATGCTTTACCATGCATTAGCCAATTCATGGGTTGCACATCAAATCTACTTGCAACTCCACAATTATATGTAAATATACCCCTACAGTTCCACTGTATGCCGTTGCGATTTCAACTTCAAACTTCCTTTACCGCTGTGTCGGATGGTAAATTATGCTACCCTTGCGCGGGAATAGCCTGTGGCATCTAGTGTTGACATCCAGAGCTAAGAAATACTGTCAATAAAAAATGTAACTTCCAACCATTCATAAGTTTTCCAAGTATTACGTTATAAGAACGATCCTTAATTAACAATGTGTTTCAAACCACACAAATTCATTATACAATAGAACAATGACTCTTTTCGTTACAAACAGGGTTTCATAGTCAGTCCCTTCTAAATGTCAACCTTCACGGATCGTTTAAAACTCTGCCCCTTGGAGCGACTCGTATACAATGGAACGGAGTTGAGCGGTCACAACACGTGCGCCGTCCTTCCTGACTCCTTCTTTTATCTCCCAGCAGTAATACGATTCTAAATACAATAGTGCAGTCTCAAAGACCCACATATCCCCTATGATTTAAACTGAATGGTATGCAATTTAGGTTATGGGCGAGTTTAAACATTTATTCCTAACCTTAGGATATTAATAACTGGCCTCAATAGGTCCATTTCATTATATGAAGGAGCGAGATTCATCAAACACTGGTCGAACAGACTAGCCGGTATTTTTAACTGCTATGGTCAGGCACATGCCGCCGCCAATTAGATTCGCTTCCCATGAGCTGAATCATTTCAATAACTAGTTCTCGGTCGATCAGGTATCATGCAGAGGTTTCCATTGTTGTCCTCCCATACACCACAGGATTCGAACCCGGAACATTCCATATCCATCCTCAGAGTTAGGGTACATCACTAAATACTCTCTGGCAAATAATAAATATCTCTGTACGCCCTAGGCTATACGAGATTTCACACGTCGAATAGATTACCTGGCTTCCGTGACAATTATGCTATGATCTCGTCCTTTAATTAGTATGATAAATCTATCAATTACTCTACAAGCTTATTCACAAGCTGCAAATTCAATTCACTATTAAACTCTTCCATTCCCTAGATTCTTGCATATTTTATTCCCATTATTACAATATATTTTGATATTAACTTGCATTTCTTAGTCCTTCATGTAACTTTACTGTTTGGATAGTTAAATATTCCAATGAGCATATATTTTTTGCTTACAACCATTTTTCCCTGATTTGTATTCATTAATTCCTTTCATTATTAGTATTATTACTGACATGAATTGCCATAACCCGACACAACGTAACCGTTTTAATAATCGAACATCCGTGTTCGTTACGTTAAGTTTTTATATAAATGAATTGCCATTTTACAATAGTGGTAACGATTTATCCACTCAATGATGTACCAAAAACATCTCAACTTTACTAAAATCAACACAACAACACTAATTTGAGGCTCTACTTCCTAAAATTGACTCTTATTGGCATACTTTATAATTTTGAAATCACACAACACACAGCGGACTACAACTGCTATAAAATCATGGTTTTTGGGTACTTACATCGGCTAGTCAGGTGGCTCCAACCACTCATTTCTTCCAGTAATGCCTGCCATTTGCATAATTAGCAAGGCATTCTTACACTGATAACACACATTTTATGTAACCTTGGCCTCACAAGACACACGGCATTTTTCCTTTCCATATTGAAGCTATTGCTTCCTTATACACTCAACACTTTATAGCACTTGTTACAATATTAATTTTAAAGATATTTAACAAATCATCACTACACTCCCACGTCACTATTTACATTTCTTACTGGTTGACTTTTCCTGGCACGATATCAGAAATGCAGGCGTTGAAGAACTCTTCCTCGCTGCTATCCGTATCCTGATTGAAAGTCTCGATCATCAGCCTAAGGATTCCTATCGATTCACCCAACTGTCTATCAATCTCCATCCTTCGATGAACTTCCTGCTATCGCATAAATATGCTTGCATATCGTCCTGAGCGTTACTTATATTGGTATTCTTATGAAATTTCACCCATCGCATACTAAAGTTTATCTCTGCGCAGTCCGGCATACTAAGATATGCATAACTAATCGTTTACATACTGCGCTCAACCATTTTACATTGTACTGGTACAAATTATCACTCTCAATTGTCTTACTTTGTATATTACATGGTACCTTTCCTACGTGCACAAAAACAATCGCTCGTACTGTCGACTATACAAATATGGTGCGACTGTCCTTAATAAATGGTATTAATAAATGTTTTACTGCGCGGCTCTTCATGTTGAAGTCCGAGCATCCCTTCTCGGCTTCGGTAACGCGCACTTCGCATTAGCCTGCGGTTCAACTGATTACATTACTCGTTATTACTTCATGACTTAATCCACTATTATATGTTGCTGCACTTAGAATGTTACCGTCCGCGCCTTTCTTTCTGGGCTAGAGTGACGTGCTCTCTGCTCGCAAGTATGGTTCGACTGACTGCACTGACTCCATCTGTCTTCACTAACTAACTAACTCTGTCCTGGGTCCACTCCCTTATATCCGTTTGAAGAGAAAAAGTAGACTGAGAATTCCCCTGCAGCGTCAAATTCTCTCACAGTATGATTCTGGTCTTGAAATAACGTTTATATTGTTCCTTTTCCCTCGCTGGTCACATATCTGTATGTGTGCTCGAGGATCGATCGGCCAATTAATTAATATTAATTGCCTTTGCCATGGCATGGGCACGCCGCGTCACCTAAAAACCCCCGACGACCTTGTCAGATCTCGCCGCTAACACCAAATATACTGTGTCACTGCGCGTTCCATCAAATCTTCATCGATTTCAGTGTTTAATGGCTTGATAATTAGCCTCCCGGCTAAACATTCACATAGGTGAAAACCTCATGTCACTGCGTTGCTCCAATCACGAGTAATCATTAAATTACGCTGGTATCTTCCCACTCCACCAGCCTCTCCATTCTGAAACGGGGAATAACTTGGCAATTATTTTCCCTCCTGACCTGCTCCAGACGACTTACGTTGGTCACAAAGAGTGACAAGGCTCCAAGAATCTCCTCCCCCTTTTCTAGGGTCATTAGACAAACGTCAAGCGCTCCAACTTCTTTGCTCAAGTCCAGAATAGTATGCCTCATACAGCCCAATAATGCCTTATTCTACTAATATTCCCTGCATTATATTAATAAATAATGTCAGCATTAGTTCATATCACAACAGTGATTTAATATGTATATTCTCTAGGGGTTTTTATAACTTAAACTCCCTCAGAAGATCTCGTGTTCGTTCCTTGCTGGAACCTTCATTCTGAGCTCAACTATCTCTGAGATCCACGTTCGACACCAGTCAGCCTAACCCCGTTGGGTTCAATATTTATTGTTTTGTAATGACTCAGACGTTTTAAAATTAATCGTTATATTGTGCATAGTACGATGGAAAATATATAATTAAAACAAAATTCGCCAGCAGATTTGCACGAGACATCTAGGAACACAAAAGTGAATTATCATGGCGAACTGCACGCCAGCCAACAGATTAACTTACAGATTTTATTGAAAAGTTTATGTTTATGGCCGCTAGAATGCACTCCCCCTGTTAGAATTATCTTGTTTGATACTTCTCCATTAAATGTCACGACTGGTCTACATGGGACACCATTTATTAGTGTACCATCGGCATTCAATGCGCATCGAATTTGAAGACTGACAAGATGATACTACGATGCATTTTTACTTTTTATTTTAAAGGGGTTATAACAGCCTATTGTGAGGAAAGCAATGGCAAACTACCTCACTCCTCTTCTTGCCTAGAACGCCTCAAAATAGCGCTGCCTTGGGTTTTTGTGGGTATCTACTCACATAACGTAACGGCGGTACTTTTTGAGGATCCAACCAGCCTTCAGGCTGACTACCTAACAGACAGACAACAGCCTATTGTGCGTTATTTGAAAATGTTAATTGAAGTAAAGAACAAAACGATTTCACATAGTATCTGAACTCTAGCCGTTGGTGCTAGTTCAGAATATTAATTAATACTTTTATTGCAGCCAAATAGCAATCGAAAATATCCACATAGTTGGTATACACACGTCTCTGTAGGATCGTGGAAAGATTTGTTAATTCAATTAGGGTTGTGAAAGCCATGCACAGCCAGACGTGTAAAGACATGCCTCAACTCAAAGTTGGATGTTGCCCGCGTCAGGCCGATTATGTAATAATAATAATAGTAATAATAATAATAATAATAATAATAATAATAATAATAATAATAATGTTATTGGTTTTACGTCCCTTTTAACTACTGTTGCATTTAGAGACGCCGGGGTGCCGGAATTTTGCCCGAAGGGGATCTTTAACGTGCCAGTGAATCTACTAACACGGCTCCCTCGCATTTGTGCACTCTCAAATGCCAGCTGACTGCGCCAGGATACGAACCTGCAACATAGGGCCCAGCAAGCGAGAACGTTACCGCTGAGCCACGCAGCCAGTTCGGTCGATTATGTCCCCAGATCCATAACATTCTTTATGTTCGACCCTCACTATTATGTGTCAGATAACTGTATCATAATGATGGTCATTATAACACTGTTTTCCATTATGATACAGTTTCTCCAGCCAATCAGAGCTCGTTCATTGACCAATTAGGTAACGATAACTTCGCGTATGCGCTCAAAATCCAACATGTCGGACATAAACACAACATCGAACTATAATAAATTACCGACATGGAATACCCACCGTCCATATGTTCGCGTAAATAAACTGGCGAATATGAGACAAGAAATAGCACTGTACCTTAAAATCACCAACACTAATTTCTACACAGTGCATTGTCTTCAAATGACTGCGGTGACAATATTACTGAGGGACGGCTGATGTAAACATATGGCTGCATATGGCATTGCAACCACACAGAGCGCATGCGTCGGTTGTTCAAAGCTCTTGAAAGACAAAGATATAACACCCAACGCTCGCTCTGCGATCACAAAATTCCAGTAGCTGACTCTCAACAGATATTTATGAATATTTATGTTAAAACATATAATAAAGTTATAATTATCGTCGAACATAAACAGTCGTATGCAACTCGCCTATAATGGTAATTAAGACACTCGTATGGAAATTATAAAACTCGCATACGCTCGTTTTATAAAAAATACTCGTGTCTTAATTATAGCCATTATAGGCTCGTTGCATAATGTACTATTAGATACATCTTACCTTTCTCTCTTCAATGATGGTAGCAGTTGTTTTCGAGGTTGTGGTGTTTGGTAGAGGTAAATAGTTTTTAAGGTCTTCAACCAAGAAATGATTCTATTATACTCTTTGATAAAAACAACGAGCTATAACTAGACTCATACATTTAGGAGAAAGTAGGCTATAAGTTCTTTATTGAACATCTTATTACTTCTTGTGTCCTAATCATGCGATTGAAGTTTGAATACCACACGTACACAATAATCTTCATGCAATAGTTCATAAATAAAAATCCAACCTGGCGACCATCTGAAATATTTAAACAGTTCTATCTACGAATCTATCACAACAATCGAACTGAAATTTTGTATGTTGATAGAGGCAATTAACATGAGTAGGATATATGAAGATAGACTGTATAGTTCCTCACGGAACTACTTGTTAAATTTTCGAACATCGTCCACTTTATTATACAATGGACGGCGAGTTTCTTAGCTCAAAATATGTGAGTTTTCACTTCTCTGGGATGGTTAGATCGCCATAAAAGGTAAATAAAATAATTTGTATTCCCCCTCCCCAGAATACAAACGTTTAGGCTAATGGCTGTAATTGAGTAGGCTTACTGGTAATTACAGTAGTTGCTTCTTCGGAGATTTGAACAAACCCTCTTTTGTAGGCCTTCCACCTGGGTCGTGTTTGCTATTTCCTTAGATGATGACTGTTGACGCGGCCATGGACCTACACAGCCTATTCATCTCGATTGACCCATGCCATGTTGTTGCAGAGCCATTGAGTAGTGTTCTAATGATGAATTCTAATGTAAACAATATTGCGCAAAGAAGGTGAAATATCAGTCGGTTGTCTGAAATACGCTCATCTTCATATGTCTTGTTTATTGAGGATGCATATTTAGTCGCCAATGAGGCATTTAGCATCCTACTTGTGTTGTTCATCACCACATACTTCCCTGAGCACTGTATATTAATGTTGTGACCGCCTGGAGGTAATATATTCTGTCTTTTAATAACTTACTTCTTAACGTTTGGCACTTGTCGTGTATCATAAAGATTTATAGGTTTTCTTCCTGCCAAATTGAACAGGACCCAAAAATAGCTACATGCTTTGCAGCGTGGACAATTTTAAAAAAATGTAATATTATGGATTAGGAACATTTTGGTCATCAACCCCGTGTAATTGGATTTGTGATGAGTTTTTCTGATAACCTGTTGTATTGTGCTGATTGTAGTACATACAGTAAGTGTAAGGTAGGTAACCGGGATTTTAAATATGCAATCATCCCGAAATTTGTCAGAGATAATGTAGAAAACCCAGGGAAAATCACACTCAGGATAGTCGCTGTTAAAATTGGAATTCATACCACCAACCTCTGGACACCATGGAACTCGCTGTCACGACCATTGTGAGCAGAGTAACATGCTGTCCTGAGAAGGCTGTAGCCTACTGTCTCTTTTGAAACCCAGTGCAGATTAAGGAAAACAGAAACAAACAAACAAACAAACAATAAAAGTAAGAATGAATGAAAAAAGGAAGAAAGTAAGAAAGAAAGAAAGAAAGAAAGAAAGAAAGAAAGAAAATAGAATGAAGGGATGAAAGAAAGGTAGAAAGAAAGCAAGAAAGATTAAAAGGAAGACAGAATGAAAGGATGAAAGAAAAAAAAGGATGAAAGGAAGGAAGAAAGAATGAAAGGCAGAAATGAGAAAAGAAAGAAAGATAGGACGAAAGGAAGAAATATAGAAAGAAAGAAAGAAAGAAAGAAAAAGAAAGAAAGGATGAAAGGAAGAAAATAGGAATGAAAGAAAGGAATGACAGGATGAAAGAATGATAGAAAGAAGAAAATAATGAATGAAAGGATGAAATGAGAAAAGAAAGAATGAAGGAAGAGAGAAAGAAAGAAAGAAAGAAAGAAAGAAAGAAAGAAAGAAATATAGGATGAAAGAAGGAAGGAAGAAAGAAAGAAAAAAAGGATGATAGGAAGAGATAAGGAATGAAAGAAAGAAAGAAAGAAAGAAAGAAAGAACGAAAGAAAGGATGAAAGCAAGGAAAAAATAATGAAAGGAAGACAGAAGAAAAGAAAAAAGAAAGAAAGATAGAATGAAAGGAAGAAAGAAGGTATGAAAGAAAGGAAAGACTGGATGAAAGTATGATATATAGAAAGACAGTGACGCCAACCTCGTGATAGTGGTCAATGAGGGATGAAATGAATGAATATGAATGAAAATGGGCAATGATTCGGAAGGAAGTGGCCGTTGCCTATCAGAAGATAATTCATCGACATTTACCTACGGCGGAAAATGGGAAATCTGGAAAAGCCATTTCAAGGACGGCTGACGGTGCGGAGACAGGCTGGCCTCACCAGTCGGTGTGCAATATTCACATAATATGCAAAAATTCGAAAACTACTGTTATTAGTGAGACAGGGAATTTGAAATGTTTGCAGGCAACATAGTAAGATATTAGCGAGAAATGCGTGCCTAATATATATTTTCTTAGAATGATATTGATTATTATTTAGCGTATGGCTTTTAGTGCCGGGAGTGTCCGAATGACATGTTGGGCTCGCCAGAGGCTGTAGCTGCTTCAAGCGGACACTCATGGTGTGAGCTACAAGTCCCGTTCAATTTCACGTATTTCCAACTTTCGCTAACAGATGTCACTGACACCTAGTGGTGAACGTTGGAACTTTGATAGAGCGTTACAACGAAATTTAAACTAGATTTATTTTATTTATTTATTTATTTTATTTCGGAGGGGAAGTAAAGCCGGCGGTCCCATGTCATAGATTTATGGCATGTAAAAGATCCTTTCACAGACTAAACTTGTGTAAAGTAAAATTTGTTAGGTTAGATTTCGTCAGAACGCTCTATCAAAGTTCCAACGTTCACCACTAGGTATCATGATATCTGGTGGCGAAAGTTGGAACTACTTGAAATTGAACGGAACTTGTAGCTCACCCTTTAGGGTATCCGCTGGAAGCAGCTACAGACTCAGGCGAACCGAACATGTCCTCGGACACTCCCGGCACTAAAAGCCATACGATAAATAAATAAATTTAAACTAGAAATTTAGCTTCACACAAGTTTAGTTAGTGGAAGGATCTTTTACATGCCATAAATCTACGACATGGGACCGCCGGCTTGGTTCCCCTCCGAAGGAAGGCATACTGAAGGATGATATTGATGTTGACCGGAAATAGAATATCAGCCATCATACCTCCATCTTTCGTCCAATCTTAATTCACTTAGTTTCCAACGTGCAATCTCACACATCCCATGTTCAGCTGTCCCTTTGTAGTGCTTGTACCGTGTAACCGCTTGTAGATTCGATGGTTAATTTATTGTACATTAGTTCGAATAGTTTTACAAGTTTTCAGTGGCATAGCTCTATTGTTATCGTCCACATTAGTAGTCATGGTTTAAAAAGGAAGCAGCAGTACACCGGACAACCAGAAGACTTGACATAGGCAAGTTTTAGGTTTCTAATTTGAAGGATACACATTTGAGCAGTAGTAGTAGCAGGTTGAGCTTCTATGCCCAAGGTCGCGGGTTCAAACCCAGTCAAAGTCGTCGGATTTTTTAAGAGCTTTAAAAATCCCTCAGTATGTTTTCCTTCGGAGGGGAAGTAAAGCCGGCGGTAAAAGGACCTTGCACTAACTAAACTTGAGTGAAGCAAAATTTGTAGGGTAGGTTTGATTAATGCTCGTAAGTTCTAACGTTCGTCACCAGGCGCTGGTTGTCTGGAAGCCAAGTTCACAGCTAGGTGTCGTGGACAGAAGCATTTGGTCGCGAAAGTAGGAACTAGCCTACTTGAAATTATCGTCTGCGGTCCTTACTTGAATTAAAACAAATAACACTCACTAATACAGTCATCAAAATTCATACCGGTTATCAGAAACATCTATGGACATCAAATTGGCAGGTGAAAAGCAGAAGGAAGTAGGTGACTTCTGTTACTTAGGAAGCAAAATAACCAGTGATGGATGAAGCAAAGAGGATATAAAAATTAGGTTAGCTCAGGCAAGGAAAGCATTTCTACAAAAAAGGAATCTGTTGAGATCGAATATAGATTTAGGTATTAGGAAGTCATTTTTGAAAGCCTTTGTCTGGAGAGTGGCGCTCTATGGAAGTGAAACTTGGACTATTGGTGCAACAGAAAAAAGGAGATTTGAAACATTGTCTTTTTTTGTTGTTAGGTAGTCAGCCCGAAGGTTGGTTGGATCCTCAAAAAGCACCGCCGTTACGTTATGTGAGTAGATACCTACAAAAACCCAAGGCAGTGCTATATTGAGTCATTCTAGGCAAGAAGAGGAGTGAGGTAGTTGCCATTGCTTTCCTCACTGAGTCAGAACATTAGTCCTAACCCTATGAGTAGAACCTTTCACAGCATCCACAGGCACTGACTGTGCCCTGAATGCCATTACTAAGCACCACCCATACCTCAGTAGCTTCCATATAATCACTGCCATGAGTGAGACTGAGACATCGGTGGAAAGCCACCTTTTACTCTAGCCTGTGCCAACTGACAAATGCAAATGAACTGTATTCATCATGAGATGGCAAACAGGCCATGAAATGTGGTGTTACAGGAGAATGATGAAGATGAGATGGGTAGATAGGGTTACAAACGAAGAGGTATTAAGTCGAGTGGGAGAGGAGAGATGTTTCTGGCGACTGCTAATGAAGAGAAGAGACAGGTTAGTAGGTCACATACTAAGACACGCAGGAATAGCAAGCTTAGTTATGGAAGGAAGGGTTGAGGACAAGAACTCTAGGTGTAGACCAAGCTTAAACCACTGTTAAACAGATTGCCTCGGATGTAGGGTGTGGTACCTATGTTGAGATGAAACGATTAGCTCAGGACAGGGATACATGGATAGCTGCATCAAACCAGTCAAAAGACTGAAGACTCAAACAACAACAACCGGTTATCAGACAGATTCTATACACACCCAAAGTACATGGGGCTACATGACCGCGTTGTCGCATCCTCTAAACTGAGGAACCAACCAACCACCACATTTGAGCATCTGTGTCCCAAGGCTGAAAGAGTAGATAGGCTTAACCGTAGAAAAATGTAATACTGTCTTAAGTTATCGTACTTGACAACGTTGTACTGATGTCCTTAATATTACCACAAGACGAGATATTGTACGCTCTACATCTCTAGCAAATATTCTAGTTTCTAAATAATTCAGTAGCTTTCCGCTTAAATAATTACTAGCATTACCCGTCGCGGCTTCGCCCGCAAATATTCTAGTTGTAAAGAGTATACTTAGCAAAATCTCAATCATGAATGCTATGACTGATTTATCCTTGGTATGAATAACCAGACTTTATCAATTCAGCTACCGGTGCAGTGGTTAGGGGTTTGTCATCCCTTCATAGGTATATTAGAGCGAAGTTAGTTTTTTGGGAATACCACAGACACTGTTAATTTAAGGGCCTTCAAATATGGTTTTCGGAGACCCTTTATAGTCGGGTGAGAAAGATCTTTCGTACCACACTCACACATGAAAATTGCGTGAAAAAATCTAGAGTGCCCCTTGACCCCCTTAAGTGCATTATACTGTATGTATTGATAAATTTTACAGCTTAATTTGGTTCAGTGATAACCTTATAACCGTCTGGAAACTTTCACAGTAATGAAATAATTGGAATTGCATTGCGTCTTACAGAAATAGATGGACCTGTGAGATTCTGTTACCATGGTTACCGTGTTGCATTCTTTCATGAAATATTTCATTGTAAATATACATGTTTTAAGGTATTAATTTAATTGTGAGGCATTTAAAGAGTAAGTGAATGCGTTTCGCTTACGCATTGGGGAGGGCTGGCTGCGTGGCTCAGGGGTAACGTTCTCGCTTGCTGGGCCCAAGGTTGCAGGTTCGTATCCTGGCGCAGTCAGCTGGCATTTGAGGGTGCGCAAATGCGAGGGAGCCGTGTCCGTAGATTTACTGGCACGTTAAAGATCCCCTTCGGGGCAAAATTCCCGCACCCCGGCGTCTCTAAAAGCCAGTGTAGTTAAAAGGGACGTAAAACCAATAACATTGTTATTATTACGCATTGAGTTATGCTGAACCTCTAGGTACCCCATATGTGTAGGTTGGTGTTAATGGGACCTTATTTACGGTTAAAAACTGGAATGGGACCTTAGCAGAATAATATAGGGAGGGATACGGTATTATAACCGCGTGGTAGGAGTGAGACACAGACCACTTGGCGAGACGAAAAACAATAATAGGTCGCGATTATGGCGCATGTGCACTCAACGAGTTTCGTTTGCGGGCGAGTCTATGTGCTGCAGCGTGATTGAGAGGGGAGGAACGTTCACTTCACGCAATGCCAGGCTACAAAAAATGTTCACATCGGCTCCTACTGTAGCCGTATTGCATGTTAGCGTGTCTCCCAAGAGCACAGCAGCAGAGACTCCCTCCACTACCTTACTTGTCCTCTTTTCCTCTCCAAGCTCTAGGGTTCGCTAGGTTTGCGCCATCAGGTAATAATCGCAGTTTACCATTCTTGAAGTATTCTTGAAGATCCAATTACAAATGCTACTTTAACCCGTCGAGTGCTTCGCTCGTCTGTAAACGATGGACAAGAACTTTTTCTTTCATATTCCCCATTCGCTTTAGAGTGCCGAGTTGATCTCAGACATGTTCTGCCATTTGTTGGGAATTTGTAGTACAACTTGAGTTTGGATCTTTTCTTCCGGAAATAACTAACAGACCATTTTGTAGACGTCCGTCCTCTACAGCTGGAGTTCATCTGAGATATAGGCTAAATAAGCATGGCGAGATAACAACCAAATTCGTCACGCCACGTTGTAATTTCGGATCAAAGAAGGCATCCAATGTTTAGATGAAGTACTAGTTAAATAGGGAGGCCTCCGTGGCTTAGGCGGCAGCACGCCGGCCTCTCACCGCTGGGTCCGTGGTTCAAATCCCGGGCACTCCATGTGAGATCTGTGCTGGACAAAACGGAGGCAGACAGGTTTTTCTCCGGGTACTCCGGTTTTCCCTGTCAAAATTTCATTCCAGCAACACTCTCCACTATCATTTCATTTCATCTGTCATTCATTTAATCATTGCCCCAGAGGAGTGCGTCAGGCCTCGGCAGCCGGCACAGTTCATATCCTCGCCGCTAGTTGGGGGCTTCATTCATTCCATTCCTGACCCGGTCGGAGACTGGAAGCAGGCTGTGGATTTTCATTTTCACTAGTTAAATAGGGATATTCTTCCCTCTTTCTGTTGCAAGTGAAACTATGTTTTGCCGATATTTTATATTCTATATTAGAACTACATAAATTTAATATAAATGCTAGGAAAATCAGATATCCATAATTTTTGAAAATACGATCAACTGCGCCCCCTGTTTAGTAAAATCGATCTTATATCATGTTGCATTGACTTTGTGGGGCCTATTTACCACTTAAGTGTAGCTAAATGTAACGTTTTGATGATGGATTCTTGAAATATTTTTTACTGGCACTATTAACATTTTCATGTAGGTAAAACTTCGGAATATTCTCTCATATCCGCGTAGCAGCATTGAAAAATTTTCGAATGCTGCCAACTTTTTTTATTTTTCAAGATAACCATGTCATGTCAGGAATAGCAAACTTATTAGCTTGGAAGGAAGGGTCGAGGCCAATTATAACTGTAGGGGTAGACTATAAGGTTAGAATATGTTAAACAGGACAGAGAGGCATGGCGCGCTGCATCAAACCAGTGAAAAGACGGAAGACTCAAATAACAACTACAACGATTTTGACGCGTTACTCCCAAAAGAAAACTGTTATGTTATTGCAACGTGATTTTACGACAATTACGAAAGTAAAGTGCTATGTTGGCAGCAGGGGCGGCCGCACATTGCTTTATTTGAAAATAAATGACTTCAATAATATTATCTATACTAATATAATAAAGCTGAAGAGTTTGTTTGATTGTGAGTTTAATCGCGCTAATCTCTGGAACTACCAGTCGGAATCGAAAAGTTCATTTTGTATATGATAGCCAGATTCAAGAGGAATAGTTTAGGCTATGTTGCATTTGGCTACACCTCCCAGGTAACCTTAAAGATTGATTTTTGTTCAGTAAGTCGGAAGAACAAGTGTTCCTGAACAGCTTCAAAAATACCTAACTATATTGTTGCCATGCAATGCGGCATCACGTCGCCCCTACCAGTGTTCTGGTGCAGAATTGCGAGCTGCTTATAAATTGCAGTCACGGGGAGTAATTAGTGCAAAGAGATTTCTTAAGACTCTTAAAACAGTTACCATCATGACAATAGTATGCCTCTTTATAAGGGCGATGGTGTTGGTGCAGTGTACTGAGGTTATCGGGTACAATAAGCTTTGGTGCTTTCCGATCCTTATCCTTGAGCGCTCCAGTTCTGTAGTAGGCTAGTATTCATTTCATCCATAAAGCAAATAAATCCGCCGGGCGAAGCCGGACACTACTGCTAGTCTACAATAAACTACAGCACATTAAGAAAGACGTAGGCCAAAGAATAGGAAATATTTCAACTCCCCCCACAGCGAGGTATCTGGTGCGCTTCACTCTGCGTCCGGCACTGGCTGTACAGATTGCAGCTCAGCAAGATTTTTTTCCGTTATAGCCAGCAAACGTCTACTCTGCCTTTTGCGCATGCGTGCCCAACTCTTCCGCTGTGCAGTTGGGACAACAGCCAAGGCCAGAACCAAGACATCATAGCGATTCTCGTTTGACCACAGAGCGGCAGCACAGGTCTCAAGAAATGAGAACGTGACAGCTGGGACCTTCTAGACCAGTGGTCGCCAAACTTTTAAGTGACTGAGCTACCTTTCAGCTCATAAACCCTACCGTGAGCTACCCAACAAAGTAGGGTATCCACAGCTTCTAAAAACGCCTCTTTGATTAATTCGTAAGGTTTCTTATTTCAATCGATACTTTTGGAAAAATGAAAAGACGCCTGAGTTGCTGCTTTGTTTCTGTCTAATTTCTTGAAATAAAAAAGTAGATTGTTGAGCATTGAATTGAGATTGCAGTTGTATTACCTTCTCTTTCTTTAAGGAAGAATGCTGAGGGAAATCCTTTTAAATACTGGAGTGAACGATTTGCAATGACGTTCGACGTTTGATTTCTTCCCAACTGCTACACTTGCATTACAAAGTAAGCACACACATTTGTCCTTTACCTGGGTAAAAAATAATCAGTTACCCATTCAACATGATAATGATAATTTTTTGTTTTTTGCTGGAACTCGCAATAATTAGAACCGTCCTTAGTCCACAGTAAGCATAAAATTCAAGAAAAATAAAACACCTGCACTGACGATCACACACCAGACACTGACTGACAGACCCGCGGAACGCGTAGTGGGAATTAGGGGATGAGTAGTGCAGATTAGCCAACTCAAGCGCTGCGTCTGAAATTCCCCCGCGAGCTACCAAAAATTTACCTGCGAGCTACCAGTACCTCGCGAGCTACGGTTTGGCGACCCCTGTTCTAGACTCTGGTTGGTTGGTTGGTTGGTTGGTTGGTTAGCTCCTCAGTTTAGGAGCTGCGACAGCGCTGTCATGTAGCCCTGTGTACTTTGAGTGTGTGTAGAATCTGTCTGATAACCGGTGTTAATTGTGATGACTGTATTAGTGTGTGTCATCTGTTTTCAATTCAAGTAAGGACTGCAGACATTTAATTTTTTCGAGTAGTTCCTACTTTTGCCGCAAACGCCTCCGTCAACGACTACTAGTTCAGAACTGGTTACCAGATGCCATCGCAGTCGGCTCGCGGCGACGAACGTCGGAACCTAAAAGCGTTCGCGCTCTTAAAAAATACAACGGCTTCGACCGGATTTGAACCCGCGATCTTGGGCATGGAAGCTCAGCATGCTACCAACTACGCCACCGAAACCGCTCTTCTAGACTCTGCGGTAGCATTTTAGAGTCAATCGCCCCAAGCAAACGGGGAGAAATGTAGAAGAAGCCATCAGCTGTTCCCTCCAGAAGGTCTTTTAATACTCCCAACTTACTATTCTATAGCCACATTTTGTAAATCGAAGAACTATAAAAATTATACTTTTTATGTTGTAAAAATAAGGACATGATACTGTGATGTTCTTTAGTTACAAGATGTCTTGTTTGTAAATTTCACTATAGCAAAATACATTTTAATGCTTTGGTAATACTGAGAAGTTCTGTTTTTGCGCGCTCACAGCCAGTGTTCCTGAGTTCGTGGAGGGGGATGTGGTACAGCACACAAATGATATTCTACACCGGCCGCTACTGGTTGGCAGCACTGTCTCTTACTAGCAATAAATAACATGTTCTGTTAAAGAATAAGTGAGTCGTCCAGTTGCAAAACTTGTTTAATCCACTTGCAAATAAGAATCATTTTCTTGAGAAACGTTTCTCTGGACTTTGTCTCGCGTATCTTTTATGTTTGTGGTTTTCTACTTTTTTCTTTTTGCTTTTTGTTTTTGGTTTTTAGTTTTGTGTTTACTTTGCGCTTTTGCTTTAGAATTTAAATTTTTGCTTTTCTTTCTTGGGTTTTATTTTGTGTTTGTTCACTGCTTTTGCTTTTTTTTTTTTGAATTTTGCTTTTTGTTTTGTGTTTCTTTTTTGTTTTCTGCTTTTGCTTTTGTTTTTGAATTTTTCTCTTCGCTTCGTGTTTTTTGTTTTTAGTTTGTTTTCTGGAAAAATCAAAATAAAACAAAACAAAATAAAATAAAACAAAATAAACAAAACAAAATCAAAATAAAACCCAATAAAACAAAACAAAATAAACAAAACAAAATAAAACAAAAACAAAATAACAAATTAAATAAAACAAGTTAAAACAAAATAAAACGAAATGAAACAAAACAAAAACAAAATTAAACAAACAAAATAAAATAAAATAATTTAAATAAAGTAAAATAAAATAAAATAAACTAATTAAATAAATAATTTTACGACATGATCCTTATTCACAAATGGATTAAACGAGTTTTGCAACTGGACGACTCAAGTAGCCAACGTCAGGATAGGAAGAGAACAAGAGATTGCACAAGCAGGGAGTGGAATCAACACCGGCTCAGCTGGTTGTGAACCCACGTCCCACTAAATGTGAGCCCCTGGAGGAAAGTGTTTCAAATTCACTGCCCTGTTGTTGTTGTTTTTTTGTTGTTTTTTATAGATATAGGCAGTGCCAGCCAGCAGCATTGAATAACATGGAGAGTGTTTTGTTAATATCATGTAACATTAATGAAGATTTTACGAGGCAGGGATAGCACTTTGTGCACGTCAAGCTTTCAGCGGCTGGAGCCGAGCCAGCTACTTAGCGACACAATTTGCTTCCGAACCTGTCTAAAAATACTACATTCATAAAGCATGGGGAAACAATACGGGCTCATCCTTCGACGAGCTGTCCGAGACTTTGTGCCGTCCTCGCATTGCCAGTTGAATTACACAGGTCGGGTCAGCGAGACAAACAAGATATACTTATACTCCACATCGTCTGTTCGTCTATTGCTGGAGATGTTTTTAGCATTCCAAAATACTGTTGCATTATAGGTACGTTAGATATTGCAGAGAGTAATAAGGAATAGGATTGCACAGATATAGCACAGCAAGTCATCTGTAGCACCTCCAGTTCCCATGTTACAGGTTACACTGCTATTGGCTGTAGGACTTGAATGAATGTTATCAGTGTTAAAGTTAGTTTATAAAAGGGAAAAATAGAAATTTAGAAGGTAGAATATGAAAATTAAAAATGTTTTTACGTGAAGGATGTGACTTACCTCATCACTAAGGACCAGATTTTTTGAAAATGCATATGCGCAAATGCAAATGCATATATTGACCATTTATTGTTTTTTTTTGCATATTCTGTACACAGCATATTTTAGCATATAGTCTACAGTTGAAATTAAGTATAGACTAATTTCAAAAATCTTGAACAAAATAGGTTTCACCTGCGTGTTGGAAATCCCTTCTAAGCAACTTTCTGAGCAACAGAATAACAGCTAACATTTTAAGCAAGCATGCTGCCTGGCGATTTGACGAAGGGAATGGCGTGGGACGTTCCTTTCACCATCTCGACAGCCAGTAGCGCGGGGTTAGTTTTGTGAGGAGTTTCTTGAGTTGATGTGTTACATTATCCTTGGTCAGCATATCCTTAACTCAAAATGCCTAAAGAGAAGAGCAGCAGAAAGTATTTATTAAAACAGTGGATGTCAGGTAATAGTGATTATTCAACTGATGGCTTGGGACCGGACATTTATGCACTGGAAACTATTAAAATAGACGTAATTTGTCTCCTGAAAACATTGAAAAACTTGCAATTATCTATTGTGATGCTTCTTTCAGCAGCGAATGACACATGCATAAAGTGAGTGAATAAGATTGGATTATTGTTAAGTGCATATTTTCAATTCATATTTTCTACATTTTTAGTGCAAACTTGCAGGCATATTTTAATCGTTTTCAGTGCATAAATGTCCGGTTTCTACTCATTACAAAATGAGGAGCGATAATTACACCAACCCCATACAATGCAAGTCCAATATGCCCTAACAAACACATACCAATCATCGACCATGACAAACTTCAACATCTAATAGCATCGATAGGGAAGTCAAGTCCATCAGCCCTGGCAAGGCCGAAAACACTAACCTATCGAATAATACGCCGAAAATGAAGCATATAATGAAACAACGATCACTCATAACTTCATAGGCTAAATGTTCTAACGTACAATAATTAGCCAAAATGCCTGTCGTGAATTATCGTCAGAGACAGTGTTGCCAACCCCGCGCTTTCGGTACTATTCAATGGATTTTATGTCAACGGTACCCCACTAGCTTCGCGCGGCCAAGGCCGCATCTCGACCCGACTATTCTAACCTTCATTTTGTCCAATCCAATGGTTTTTGACAATGATTACTGCCTAACACGACCAATCGAATGGTTTATAACAATAGTTACAGCCTAACACGTCCAATCCATTGGTTTATCACAATGGTTACAGCCTAACACGTCCAATCCATTGGTTTATGACAATGGTTACAGCCTAACACGTCCAATCCATTGGTTTATCACAATGGTTACAGCCTAACACGTCCAATCCATTGGTTTATCACAATGGTTACAGCCTAACACGTCCAATCCATTGGTTTATCACAATGGTTACAGCCTAACACGTCCAATCCATTGGTTTATGACAATGGTTACAGCCTAACACGTCCAATCCATTGGTTTATCACAATGGTTACAGCCTAACACGTCCAATCCATTGGTTTATGACAATGGTTACAGCCTAACACGTCCAATCCATTGGTTTATGACAATGGTTACAGCCTAACACGTCCAATCCATTGGTTTATGACAATGGTTACAGCCTAACACGTCCAATCCATTGGTTTATCACAATGGTTACAGCCTAACACGTCCAATCCATTGGTTTATGACAATGGTTACAGCCTAACACGTCCAATCCATTGGTTTATGACAATGGTTACAGCCTAACACGTCCAATCCATTGGTTTATGACAATGGTTACAGCCTAACACGTCCAATCCATTGGTTTATGACAATGGTTACAGCCTAGCACGTCCAATCCATTGGTTTATGACAATGGTTACAGCCTAACACGTCCAATCCATTGGCTTATGACAATGGTTACAGCCTAACACGTCCAATCCATTGGTTTATGACAATGGTTACAGCCTAACACGTCCAATCCATTGGTTTATGACAATGGTTACAGCCTAACACGTCCAATCCATTGGCTTATGACAATGGTTAAAGCCTAACACGTCCAATCCATTGGTTTATGACAATGGTTACAGCCTAACACGTCCAATCCATTGGTTTATGACAATGGTTACAGCCTAGCACGTCCAATCCATTGGTTTATGACAATGGTTACAGCCTAACACGTCCAATCCATTGGC
This sequence comes from Meconema thalassinum, assembly GCA_946902985.2. Taxonomy (NCBI): domain Eukaryota; kingdom Metazoa; phylum Arthropoda; class Insecta; order Orthoptera; family Tettigoniidae; genus Meconema; species Meconema thalassinum. The sequence goes on from OX336393.1 coordinate 413,790,453, forward strand.
TTATGACAATGGTTACAGCCTAACACGTCCAATCCATTGGTTTATGACAATGGTTACAGCCTAACACGTCCAATCCATTGGTTTATGACAATGGTTACAGCCTAACACGTCCAATCCATTGGCTTATGACAATGGTTACAGCCTAACACGTCCAATCCATTGGTTTATGACAATGGTTACAGCCTAACACGTCCAATCCATTGGTTTATGACAATGGTTACAGCCTAACACGTCCAATCCATTGGTTTATGACAATGGTTACAGCCTAACACGTCCAATCCATTGGCTTATGACAATGGTTACAGCCTAACACGTCCAATCCATTGGTTTATGACAATGGTTACAGGCTAACTCGTCCAATCCATTGGTTTATGACAATGATTAGAGCCTAACTCGTCCAATCCAATGGTTATTGTCAGTGGTTGCATCCTAACACGTCCAATCCAATGGTTTTTTGACAATGCTTACGGCCTAACACGTCCAATCGAATGGTTTTTGTCAGTGGTTACATCCTAACACGTCCAATCCAATGGTTTTTGACAATGCTTACGGCCTAACACGTCCAATCGATGGTTTATGACAATGCTTACAGCCGAACGCGTCCAGAACAATGGTTTTGACAACGGTTACAGCCAATACAATGGGATTTAACAATTGTTACAGCCTAACATGTCCAATCCAATGGTTTTTGACAATGGTTACAGCCTAACGCGTCCTGAACAATGGTTTTTGACAATGGTTACATCCTAACACGTCCAATCCAATGGTTTTTGACAATGGTTACAGCCTAACGCGTCCTGAACAATGGTTTTTGACAATGGTTACATCCTAACACGTCCAATCCAATGGTTTTTGACAATGCTTACAGCTTAACACGTCCAATTCAATTGTTTTTGACAATGCTTACGGCCTAACACGTCCAATCCAATGGTTTTTGACAATGCTTACAGCCTAACACGTCCAATTCAATTGTTTTTGACAATGCTTACGGCCTAACACGTCCAATTCAATTGTTTTTGACAATGCTTACGGCCTAACTTGTCCAATCCAATGGTTTTTGACAATGGTTACAACCTAACGCGTCCAATCGAATGGTTTATGACAATGGTTACAGCCGAACGCGTCCAGAACAATGGTTTTTGACAATGGTTACAGCCTAACACGTCCAATCCAATGGTTTTTGACAATGGTTACAGCCTAACGCGTCCAGAACAATGGTTTTTGACAATGGTTACAACCTAACGCGTCCAATCGAATGGTTTATGACAATGGTTACAGCCTAACGCGTCCAGAACAATGGTTTTTGACAATGCTTACAGCCTAACACGTCCAATTCAATTGTTTTTGACAATGCTTACGGCCTAACATGTCCAATCCAATGGTTTTTGACAATGGTTACAACCTAACGCGTCCAATCGAATGGTTTATGACAATGGTTACAGCCGAACGCGTCCAGAACAATGGTTTTTGACAATGGTTACAGCCTAACACGTCCAATCCAATGGTTTTTGACAATGGTTACAGCCTAACGCGTCCAGAACAATGGTTTTTGACAATGGTTACAGCCTAACACGTCCAATTCAATGGTTTTGCCAATGGTTACAGCCTCACACGTCCAATCTAATGGTTTTTGACAATGGTTACAGCCTAACACGTCCAATCCAATGGTTTTTGACAATGGTTACTGCCTAACACGTCCAATCCAATTGTATTTTACAATGGTTACAGCCTAACACGTCCAATCCTATGGTGTTTGACAATGGTTACAGCCTAACACGTCCAATTCAATGGTTTGACAATGGTTACTGACTAACACGTCCAATCCAATGGTTTTTGACAATGGTTACAGCCTAACACGTCCAATTCAATGGTTTTTGACAATGGTTACAGCCTAACAAGTCCAACCTAATGGCTTTTGACAATAGTTACAGCCTAACACGTCCAATTCAATGGTTTTTGACAAGGGTTACAGCCTAGCACGTCCATTCCTATGGTTTTTGACAATGGTTACAGCCTAACACGTCCAATCCAATGGTTTTTGACAATAGTTACAGCCTAACACGTCCAATTCAATGGTTTTGACAATGGTTACAGCCTAACACTTCCAATCAAATGTTTTTTGACAATGGTTACAGCCTAACACGTCCAATTCAATGGTTTTTGACAAGGGTTACAGCCTAACACGTCCAATTCAATGGATTTTGACAAGGGTTACAGCCTAGCACGTCCATTCCTATGGTTTTTGACAGTGGTTACAGCCTAACACGTCCAATCCAATGGTTTTTGACAATAGTTACAGCCTAACACGTCCAATTCAATGGTTTTGACAATGGTTACGGCCTAACACGTCCAATCTAATGTTGTTGACAATGGTTACAGCCCAACACGTCCAAACTAATGGTTTTTGACAAAGTTACAGCCTAACACGTCCAATTCAATGGTTTTGACAATGGTTACAGCCTAACACGTCCAATTCAATGGTTTTGACAATGGTTACAGCCTAACAAGTCCAACCTAATGGCTTTTGACAATAGTTACAGCCTAACACGTCCAATTCAATGGTTTTTGACAAGGGTTACAGCCTAGCACGTCCATTCCTATGGTTTTTGACAATGGTTACAGCCTAACACGTCCAATCCAAAGGTCTTTGACAATAGTTACAGCCTAACACGTCCAATTCAATGGTTTTGACAATGGTTACAGCCTAACACTTCCAATCAAATGTTTTTTGACAATGGTTACAGCCTAACACGTCCAATTCAATGGTTTTTGACAAGGGTTACAGCCTAACACGTCCAATTCAATGGTTTTTGACAATGGTTACAGCCTAACACGTCCAATTCAATGGTTTTTTACAATGGTTACAGCCTAACAAGTCCAACCTAATGGCTTTTGACAATAGTTACAGCCTAACACGTCCAATTCAATGGTTTTTGACAAGGGTTACAGCCTAGCACGTCCATTCCTATGGTTTTTGACAATGGTTACAGCCTAACACGTCCAATCCAATGGTTTTTGACAATAGTTACAGCCTAACACGTCCAATTCAATGGTTTTGACAATGGTTACAGCCTAACACGTCCAATCTAATGTTGTTGACAATGGTTACAGCCCAACACGTCCAAACTAATGGTTTTTGACAATGGTTACAGCCTAACACGTCCAATCTAATGTTGTTGACAATGGTTACAGCCCAACACGTCCAAACTAATGGTTTTTGACAATAGTTACAGCCTAACACGTCCAATTCAATGGTTTTGACAATGGTTACAGCCTAACACGTCCAATCTAATGTTGTTGACAATGGTTACAGCCCAACACGTCCAAACTAATGGTTTTTGACAATGGTTACAGCCTAACACGTCCAATCTAATGTTGTTGACAATGGTTACAGCCCAACACGTCCAAACTAATGGTTTTTGACAATAGTTACAGCCTAACACGTCCAATTCAATTGTTTTTGACAATGCTTACGGCCTAACACGTCCAATCCAATGGTTTTTGACAATGCTTACAGCCTAACACGTCCAATTCAATTGTTTTTGACAATGCTTACGGCCTAACACGTCCAATTCAATTGTTTTTGACAATGCTTACGGCCTAACATATCCAATCCAATGGTTTTTGACAATGGTTACAACCTAACGCGTCCAATCGAATGGTTTATGACAATGGTTACAGCCGAACGCGTCCAGAACAATGGTTTTTGACAATGGTTACAGCCTAACACGTCCAATCCAATGGTTTTTGACAATGGTTACAGCCTAACGCGTCCAGAACAATGGTTTTTAACAATGGTTACAACCTAACGCGTCCAATCGAATGGTTTATGACAATGGTTACAGCCTAACGCGTCCAGAACAATGGTTTTTGACAATGCTTACAGCCTAACACGTCCAATTCAATTGTTTTTGACAATGCTTACGGCCTAACATGTCCAATCCAATGGTTTTTGACAATGGTTACAACCTAACGCGTCCAATCGAATGGTTTATGACAATGGTTACAGCCGAACGCGTCCAGAACAATGGTTTTTGACAATGGTTACAGCCTAACACGTCCAATCCAATGGTTTTTGACAATGGTTACAGCCTAACGCGTCCAGAACAATGGTTTTTGACAATGGTTACAGCCTAACACGTCCAATTCAATGGTTTTGCCAATGGTTACAGCCTCACACGTCCAATCTAATGGTTTTTGACAATGGTTACAGCCTAACACGTCCAATCCAATGGTTTTTGACAATGGTTACTGCCTAACACGTCCAATCCAATTGTATTTTACAATGGTTACAGCCTAACACGTCCAATCCTATGGTGTTTGACAATGGTTACAGCCTAACACGTCCAATTCAATGGTTTGACAATGGTTACTGACTAACACGTCCAATCCAATGGTTTTTGACAATGGTTACAGCCTAACACGTCCAATCCATTGGTTTATGACAATGGTTACAGCCTAACACGTCCAATCCATTGGTTTATGACAATGGTTACAGCCTAACACGTCCAATCCATTGGTTTATGACAATGGTTACAGCCTAACACGTCCAATCCATTGGTTTATGACAATGGTTACAGCCTAGCACGTCCAATCCATTGGTTTATGACAATGGTTACAGCCTAACACGTCCAATCCATTGACTTATGACAATGGTTACAGCCTAACACGTCCAATCCATTGGTTTATGACAATGGTTACAGCCTAACACGTCCAATCCATTGGTTTATGACAATGGTTACAGCCTAACACGTCCAATCCATTGGCTTATGACAATGGTTACAGCCTAACACGTCCAATCCATTGGTTTATGACAATGGTTACAGCCTAACACGTCCAATCCATTGGTTTATGACAATGGTTACAGCCTAGCACGTCCAATCCATTGGTTTATGACAATGGTTACAGCCTAACACGTCCAATCCATTGGCTTATGACAATGGTTACAGCCTAACACGTCCAATCCATTGGCTTATGACAATGGTTACAGCCTAACACGTCCAATCCATTGGTTTATGACAATGGTTACAGCCTAACACGTCCAATCCATTGGCTTATGACAATGGTTACAGCCTAACACGTCCAATCCATTGGTTTATGACAATGGTTACAGCCTAACACGTCCAATCCATTGGTTTATGACAATGGTTACAGCCTAACACGTCCAATCCATTGGTTTATGACAATGGTTACAGCCTAACACGTCCAATCCATTGGCTTATGACAATGGTTACAGCCTAACACGTCCAATCCATTGGTTTATGACAATGGTTACAGGCTAACTCGTCCAATCCATTGGTTTATGACAATGATTAGAGCCTAACTCGTCCAATCCAATGGTTATTGTCAGTGGTTACATCCTAACACGTCCAATCCAATGGTTTTTGACAATGCTTACGGCCTAACACGTCCAATCGAATAGTTTTTGTCAGTGGTTACATCCTAACACGTCCAATCCAATGGTTTTTGACAATGCTTACGGCCAAAACCGTCCAATCGAATGGTTTATGACAATGCTTACAGCCGAACGCGTCCAGAACAATGGTTTTGACAATGGTTACAGCCAATACAATGGTATTTAACAATTGTTACAGCCTAACATGTCCAATCCAATGGTTTTTGACAATGGTTACAGCCTAACGCGTCCTGAACAATGGTTTTTGACAATGGTTACATCCTAACACGTCCAATCCAATGGTTTTTGACAATGGTTACAGCCTAACGCGTCCTGAACAATGGTTTTTGACAATGGTTACATCCTAACACGTCCAATCCAATGGTTTTTGACAATGCTTACAGCCTAACACGTCCAATTCAATTGTTTTTGACAATGCTTACGGCCTAACACGTCCAATCCAATGGTTTTTGACAATGCTTACAGCCTAACACGTCCAATTCAATTGTTTTTGACAATGCTTACGGCCTAACACGTCCAATTCAATTGTTTTTGACAATGCTTACGGCCTAACATGTCCAATCCAATGGTTTTTGACAATGGTTACAACCTAACGCGTCCAATCGAATGGTTTATGACAATGGTTACAGCCGAACGCGTCCAGAACAATGGTTTTTGACAATGGTTACAGCCTAACACGTCCAATCCAATGGTTTTTGACAATGGTTACAGCCTAACGCGTCCAGAACAATGGTTTTTGACAATGGTTACAACCTAACGCGTCCAATCGAATGGTTTATGACAATGGTTACAGCCTAACGCGTCCAGAACAATGGTTTTTGACAATGCTTACAGCCTAACACGTCCAATTCAATTGTTTTTGACAATGCTTACGGCCTAACATGTCCAATCCAATGGTTTTTGACAATGGTTACAACCTAACGCGTCCAATCGAATGGTTTATGACAATGGTTACAGCCGAACGCGTCCAGAACAATGGTTTTTGACAATGGTTACAGCCTAACACGTCCAATCCAATGGTTTTTGACAATGGTTACAGCCTAACGCGTCCAGAACAATGGTTTTTGACAATGGTTATAGCCTAACTCGTCCAATTCAATGGTTTTGCCAATGGTTACAGCCTCACACGTCCAATCTAATGGTTTTTGACAATGGTTACAGCCTAACACGTCCAATCCAATGGTTTTTGACAATGGTTACTGCCTAACACGTCCAATCCAATTGTATTTTACAATGGTTACAGCCTAACACGTCCAATCCTATGGTGTTTCACAATGGTTACAGCCTAACACGTCCAATTCAATGGTTTGACAATGGTTACAGCCTAACACTTCCAATCAAATGTTTTTTGACAATGGTTACAGCCTAACACGTCCAATTCAATGGTTTTTGACAAGGGTTACAGCCTAACACGTCCAATTCAATGGTTTTTGACAAGGGTTACAGCCTAGCACGTCCATTCCTATGGTTTTTGACAATGGTTACAGCCTAACACGTCCAATCCAATGGTTTTTGACAATAGTTACAGCCTAACACGTCCAATTCAATGGTTTTGACAATGGTTACAGCCTAACACTTCCAATCAAATGTTTTTTGACAATGGTTACAGCCTAACACGTCCAATTCAATGGTTTTTGACAAGGGTTACAGCCTAACACGTCCAATTCAATGGTTTTTGACAAGGGTTACAGCCTAACACGTCCATTCCTATGGTTTTTGACAGTGGTTACAGCCTAACACGTCCAATCCAATGGTTTTTGACAATAGTTACAGCCTAACACGTCCAATTCAATGGTTTTGACAATGGTTACGGCCTAACACGTCCAATCTAATGTTGTTGACAATGGTTACAGCCCAACACGTCCAAACTAATGGTTTTTGACAAGGGTTACAGCCTAACACGTCCAATTCAATGGTTTTGACAATGGTTACAGCCTAACACGTCCAATTCAATGGTTTTGACAATGGTTACAGCCTAACAAGTCCAACCTAATGGCTTTTGACAATAGTTACAGCCTAACACGTCCAATTCAATGGTTTTTGACAAGGGTTACAGCCTAGCACGTCCATTCCTATGGTTTTTGACAATGGTTACAGCCTAACACGTCCAATCCAATGGTCTTTGACAATAGTTACAGCCTAACACGTCCAATTCAATGGTTTTGACAATGGTTACAGCCTAACACTTCCAATCAAATGTTTTTTGACAATGGTTACAGCCTAACACGTCCAATTCAATGGTTTTTGACAAGGGTTACAGCCTAACACGTCCAATTCAATGGTTTTTGACAGTGGTTACAGCCTAACACGTCCAATTCAATGGTTTTTGACAATGGTTACAGCCTAACAAGTCCAACCTAATGGCTTTTGACAATAGTTACAGCCTAACACGTCCAATTCAATGGTTTTTGACAAGGGTTACAGCCTAGCACGTCCATTCCTATGGTTTTTGACAATGGTTACAGCCTAACACGTCCAATCCAATGGTTTTTGACAATAGTTACAGCCTAACACGTCCAATTCAATGGTTTTGACAATGGTTACAGCCTAACACGTCCAATCTAATGTTGTTGACAATGGGGACAGCCCAACACGTCCAAACTAATGGTTTTTGACAATGGTTACAGCCTAACACGTCCAATCTAATGTTGTTGACAATGGTTACAGCCCAACACGTCCAAACTAATGGTTTTTGACAATAGTTACAGCCTAACACGTCCAATTCAATGGTTTTGACAATGGTTAATGCCTAACACGTCCAATCTAATGTTGTTGACAATGGTTACAGCCCAACACGTCCAAACTAATGGTTTTTGACAATAGTTACAGCCTAACACGTCCAATTCAATTGTTTTTGACAATGCTTACGGCCTAACACGTCCAATCCAATGGTTTTTGACAATGCTTACAGCCTAACACGTCCAATTCAATTGTTTTTGACAATGCTTACGGCCTAACACGTCCAATTCAATTGTTTTTGACAATGCTTACGGCCTAACATGTCCAATCCAATGGTTTTTGACAATGGTTACAACCTAACGCGTCCAATCGAATGGTTTATGACAATGGTTACAGCCGAACGCGTCCAGAACAATGGTTTTTGACAATGGTTACAGCCTAACACGTCCAATCCAATGGTTTTTGACAATGGTTACAGCCTAACGCGTCCAGAACAATGGTTTTTGACAATGGTTACAACCTAACGCGTACAATCGAATGGTTTATGACAATGGTTACAGCCTAACGCGTCCAGAACAATGGTTTTTGACAATGCTTACAGCCTAACACGTCCAATTCAATTGTTTTTGACAATGCTTACGGCCTAACATGTCCAATCCAATGGTTTTTGACAATGGTTACAACCTAACGCGTCCAATCGAATGGTTTATGACAATGGTTACAGCCGAACGCGTCCAGAACAATGGTTTTTGACAATGGTTACAGCCTAACACGTCCAATCCAATGGTTTTTGACAATGGTTACAGCCTAACGCGTCCAGAACAATGGTTTTTGACAATGGTTACAGCCTAACACGTCCAATTCAATGGTTTTGCCAATGGTTACAGCCTCACACGTCCAATCTAATGGTTTTTGACAATGGTTACAGCCTAACACGTCCAATCCAATGGTTTTTGACAATGGTTACTGCCTAACACGTCCAATCCAATTGTATTTTACAATGGTTACAGCCTAACACGTCCAATCCTATGGTGTTTGACAATGGTTACAGCCTAACACGTCCAATTCAATGGTTTGACAATGGTTACTGACTAACACGTCCAATCCAATGGTTTTTGACAATGGTTAGAGCCTAACACGTCCAATTCAATGGTTTTTGACAATGGTTACAGCCTAACAAGTCCAACCTAATGGCTTTTGACAATAGTTACAGCCTAACACGTCCAATTCAATGGTTTTTGACAAGGGTTACAGCCTAGCACGTCCATTCCTATGGTTTTTGACAATGGTTACAGCCTAACACGTCCAATCCAATGGTTTTTGACAATAGTTACAGCCTAACACGTCCAATTCAATGGTTTTGACAATGGTTACAGCCTAGCACTTCCAATCAAATGTTTTTTGACAATGGTTACAGCCTAACACGTCCAATTCAATGGTTTTTGACAAGGGTTACAGCCTAACACGTCCAATTCAATGGTTTTTGACAAGGGTTACAGCCTAGCACGTCCATTCCTATGGTTTTTGACAATGGTTACAGCCTAACACGTCCAATCCAATGGTTTTTGACAATAGTTACAGCCTAACACGTCCAATTCAATGGTTTTGACAATGGTTACAGCCTAACACGTCCAATCTAATGTTGTTGACAATGGTTACAGCCCAACACGTCCAAACTAATGGTTTTTGACAATGGTTACAGCCTAACACGTCCAATCTAATGTTGTTGACAATGGTTACAGCCCAACACGTCCAAACTAATGGTTTTTGACAATAGTTACAGCCTAACACGTCCAATTCAATTGTTTTTGACAATGCTTACGGCCTAACACGTCCAATCCAATGGTTTTTGACAATGCTTACAGCCTAACACGTCCAATTCAATTGTTTTTGACAATGCTTACGGCCTAACACGTCCAATTCAATTGTTTTTGACAATGCTTACGGCCTAACATGTCCAATCCAATGGTTTTTGACAATGGTTACAACCTAACGCGTCCAATCGAATGGTTTATGACAATGGTTACAGCCGAACGCGTCCAGAACAATGGTTTTTGACAATGGTTACAGCCTAACACGTCCAATCCAATGGTTTTTGACAATGGTTACAGCCTAACGCGTCCAGAACAATGGTTTTTGACAATGGTTACAACCTAACGCGTCCAATCGAATGGTTTATGACAATGGTTACAGCCTAACGCGTCCAATTCAATTGTTTTTGACAATGCTTACGGCCTAACATGTCCAATCCAATGGTTTTTGACAATGGTTACAACCTAACGCGTCCAATCGAATGGTTTATGACAATGGTTACAGCCGAACGCGTCCAGAACAATGGTTTTTGACAATGGTTACAGCCTAACACGTCCAATCCAATGGTTTTTGACAATGGTTACAGCCTAACGCGTCCAGAACAATGGTTTTTGACAATGGTTACAGCCTAACACGTCCAATTCAATGGTTTTGCCAATGGTTACAGCCTCACACGTCCAATCTAATGGTTTTTGTGCAATGGTTACAGCCTAACACGTCCAATCCAATGGTTTTTGACAATGGTTACTGCCTAACACGTCCAATCCAATTGTATTTTACAATGGTTACAGCCTAACACGTCCAATCCTATGGTGTTTGACAATGGTTACAGCCTAACACGTCCAATTCAATGGTTTGACAATGGTTACTGACTAACACGTCCAATCCAATGGTTTTTGACAATGGTTACAGCCTAACACGTCCAATTCAATGGTTTTTGACAATGGTTACAGCCTAACAAGTCCAACCTAATGGCTTTTGACAATAGTTACAGCCTAACACGTCCAATTCAATGGTTTTTGACAAGGGTTACAGCCTAGCACGTCCATTCCTATGGTTTTTGACAATGGTTACAGCCTAACACGTCCAATCCAATGGTTTTTGACAATAGTTACAGCCTAACACGTCCAATTCAATGGTTTTGACAATGGTTACAGCCTAACACTTCCAATCAAATGTTTTTTGACAATGGTTACAGCCTAACACGTCCAATTCAATGGTTTTTGACAAGGGTTACAGCCTAACACGTCCAATTCAATGGTTTTTGACAAGGGTTACAGCCTAGCACGTCCATTCCTATGGTTTTTGACAATGGTTACAGCCTAACACGTCCAATCCAATGGTTTTTGACAATAGTTACAGCCTAACACGTCCAATTCAATGGTTTTGACAATGGTTACAGCCTAACACGTCCAATCTAATGTTGTTGACAATGGTTACAGCCCAACACGTCCAAACTAATGGTTTTTGACAAGGGTTACAACCTAACACGTCCAATTCAATGGTTTTGACAATGGTTACAGCCTAACACGTCCAATTCAATGGTTTTGACAATGGTTACAGCCTAACAAGTCCAACCTAATGGCTTTTGACAATAGTTACAGCCTAACACGTCCAATTCAATGGTTTTTGACAAGGGTTACAGCCTAGCACGTCCATTGCTATGGTTTTTGACAATGGTTACAGCCTAACACGTCCAATCCAATGGTTTTTGACAATAGTTACAGCCTAACACGTCCAATTCAATGGTTTTGACAATGGTTACAGCCTAACACTTCCAATCAAATGTTTTTTGACAATGGTTACAGCCTAACACGTCCAATTCAATGGTTTTTGACAAGGGTTACAGCCTAACACGTCCAATTCAATGGTTTTTGACAAGGGTTACAGCCTAGCACGTCCATTCCTATGTTTTTTGACAATGGTTACAGCCTAACACGTCCAATCCAATGGTTTTTGACAATAGTTACAGCCTAACACGTCCAATTCAATGGTTTTGACAATGGTTACAGCCTAACACTTCCAATCAAATGTTTTTTGACAATGGTTACAGCCTAACACGTCCAATTCAATGGTTTTTGACAATAATTACAGCCTAACGCGTCCAATCTAATGTTGTTGACAATGGTTACAGCCCAACACGTAAAAACTAATGGTTTTTGACAATGCTTACTGCTTAACACGTCCAATTCAATGGTTTTTGACGATGGTTACAGCCTAACACTTCCAATCCAATGTTTTTTGACAATGGTTACAGCCTAGCACGTCCAATTCAATGGTTTTTGACAATGGTTACAGCCTAACGCGTCCAATCTAATGTTTTTTGACAATGGTTACAGCCTAACACGTCCAATCCAATGGTTTTTGACAATGGTTTCAGCCTAACACGCCCAATTCAATGGTTTTTGATAATGGTTTCATCCTAATATGTCCAATCTAATGTTTTTGACAATGGTTACAGCCTAACACGTCCAATCCAATGGTTTTTGGCAGTGGTTACAGCCAAACACGTCCAATCCAATGGTTTTTGACAATGGGTACAGCCTATCACGTCCAATCCAATGGTTTTTGACAAGGGTTACAGCCTAACGCGTCCAATCCAATGGTTTTTGACAATGGTTACAGCCTTACACGTCCAATCTTATGGTTTTTGACAATGGTTACAGCCTAACACGTCAAATCCAATAGATTATGATAATGGCTACAGCCTAACTCTTCCAATCCAATTGTTTTTGACAATGGTTACAGCCTCTCGCGTCCAGTTCAATGGTTTCTTTTCGACCGTAGCCCGCTAGCTTCACGCGGCCAAGCCCGCACCTCAACCCGACCATTCCAACCTTCGTTGCGTCCAATCCAATGGCTTTTGATAATGGTTAAAGCCTAACACGTCCAATCCAATGGTTTCTGACTCTGGGGCATTCGTTTGAATAACAATATACTTCTTTCTATCACACTACTGTCGACCAAAATATTATGTGTTCTCGAGTTTGAAGGTTGTTTGTGAAGTAACCAATAGAACTACATAAAATCCAATAACATCATCATTTCCATCGTTCTATTGTACGTTAGTTCCTGTAAGTTTGGAATTTTTAATTTATATTTTAATATATTTTATCGCAGTTGAAACACAAAAAGTGCCCGTTGATAAGCGTGTTTCAACCATGCGTCATATTTAAGAATTGTTATCTCACAAACTCGTCATCAGATCAAATCCAAATTTTAACATAATATACATTGGAATGCTGTATAACTGGTTTATTAATTTCAAAATGTTGTGTGTTCAAGACGAAAGTTGTTATCATTTTTGTAAGGTAACTTTTTCTCGGCTCGGGGTCGTTGGAAAATGTAGTTCTTGGTTGCGTTGTAATCCATATACATCAAAAAGTTATGCTGTATGACTGTGAAATACGTCAATTAATTCACTTATTTTATATCGTTTTGTATTTGTACGGGGAATTAAGACATGGTTCACCAGCTAGCCGCTCCGGGAAATGCTTTACAGCGTTGCTGATATGGAGCCCATCACTTCCGAGCGAGGCGCGCCATGACGCGTGATGGAGCCCATCTTGGCAACGCTGTATAGCTTTCACAGGAGCGGCTAACTGGTGAACCATGTCTTAATTCCACGTACAAATACAAACCGATATAAAATAAGCGAATAATTTACGAATTTCACAATCATACAGCATACCTTTTTGATGTATAAGGATTACAAAGCGACCAAGAACTACATTTTCAAACCACCCCGAGCCGAGAAAAGTTACCTTACAGAAATGATAACAACTTTGTTTCTTGGACACAAAAAATTAAATTAATAACCCAGTTATACAACATTCCAATGTATGTTGTGTTAAAATTCGGATTTGATCTGATGACGGGTTTGTGAGATAATAATTCTTAAATATGACGCATGGTTGAAACACGCTTAAGAACGGGCCCTTTTTGAGTTTCAACTGCGATAAAAATATTAAAATATAAATTAAAAATTCCAAACCTACATGAACTAAAGTACAATAGAACGATGGAAATGATGATGTTATTGGATTTTATGTAGGTCTATTGGTTACTTCACAAACAACCTTCAAACTCAAGTGCACATAATATTTTGGTCGACAGTAATACTCCATCATACGTTTATTGGCAAGAAACTACGACTGCGTAGTTACGTCACACAAATTATAACATTTATGCAAATGTCCAAAGTCCCTGACCCAGAAGAGAGCTTAGTTCCCGACATCCTCCCCACCCTGGTCCACCTCCAAGGGTGTGACCAGCTGGAAAGGACGGCTGATCTCGAGTCCTTCGGGTAAGCGGAGGATCAATGTCCGTGTCTTGCCATCTCTTCCTATCCTGGCTCTCCTCCAGACGTGTTTCGGTCGTTAATCGTCGTTCAGGAGAACGATATCCCCCGGTCTGAATTTGGCAATATTCCCGGCTGGCTGTCTCACTTCGTGGAAGGTCAGTTCCAGGAGGTACTCCCGCGTCCATCTCTTCCAAAAGTCATCCGCGAGCTTCTGAAGCATGTCATGTAGTGGGTTCTGAACCAGATGGTAATGTCAGAAGACTCTCTCCTATGAGGAAGTGCACTGGCGTCAATGGTGTGGAAAGGTGAGATAGGTCTAGAATTGACTGCAGCTTCAATGGTAATGAGCGTCGTCGTAAGCTGCTCCTCCGTAAGTTTTGCCTTCCCCAACACCTTCCGAAGGCATCACTTTACAGTACTGATCATCCCCTCCCACCATCCCCCCCACCAAGATGCATGTGGTGCGATGAATTTCCATGTGATACTGATCTGGGAGAGGAAACGTTGAGTTTACGACGCAGTCAATGTAGGCAATAGTTCCGAAAGTTCGCCATTCGCTGCATGAAAAGTCTTGGTGTTATCGGAAAAATCACATGTGGCAAACCACGTCGTCCGACAAATCTCTGTAGTGCCACTAGGAATGCGTTTGTCGTCATGTCTGAGCAGAGTTCTATATGCACTGCCCGAGTTACTGCGCATGTGAAAAGTGCGATGTAGGCCTTCTGTGTCGTGATACCTACTTTAATGAATAGAGGTCCAGCAAAGTCTATCCCTGTGGTAGCAAATGGTTTCGATGGCTGAACCCTCTCGGCTGGGGGTGGAGCTTCTATTTGATGTCCTGTTGGGTTGATCTTGCACGGAAGGCAATTGTGCAAGGTCGTTTTCACAGCCTGACGACCTCTAAGGATCCAAAACTTCTTTCGCACAGTAGATAGCACCATGCGAAGTCCCAGGTGTTGCAAACTTTGGTGTGTTCCGTTGCAAGTAGAGCTGTAAATCTATGGCTACCGTCTAGAAGTATGGTAAGTTTCTGCTCCTCAGAAAGGTCTGCGAATTGTAGTCGTCCGACTATTCGAATAAGACCGTCATCAAGAAATGGGTTGGAACGTGCGATTTTCGATCCTTTGGGCAACTGCTGGTTTGTGCGGAGAGCGTGGAGTTCAGTCGAAAAACGTTCTTCATGGACAGATTTAATCCGGCAAAGACATACATTGGCCATTTCGGGTGCCGTCAATTCTCCTTTACAAGCCAGACGTTTGTTTTAGACGATTGCCCATGACCTTGAAGCTTACGGGTGAGCCTGTACTCAGTCACTCTCTAGCCCTCTCGCTTCGCAATTTTCACCACCGGTTTGATGTAATGAAATTCTAGACTTGAGCATGTGATGACACCACCGTGCAGAAAGGTACAGTCACACGTCGAAGTATTGTGTGACGCGGAAATACACGTTACATAGTTACGAACAGAAAACCATTATATTTGCCAATTACTATACTTCAGCAGTATCGTGCGATAGTTTTGTCCATCATCTGACCGCTTGGGACAGGTGACAACAACACAGGTACTGTAGTAACTCGCCTCCAGGCTTCCATTAGGATTTTTCACTCGTCTAAAACCAACGCCCGGCATGTAATTATGGCCTGGGAATGTAGGTTGTGCATAAACCTCATAACCCAAGCAGTAACACGAATGTGTCTCCAGTAGGTACTAAAATTAGAAATATCAATGACGCGTTCTGGGATGGTGATGGTCAAGTCGTTGTGGGCTAGTCGCTTTTCTTCAGGTAGTTGTACGTCCAATGAAAGCTTGCTGGATGGCCAAAATTCTTCAGGTTGTTGAAGCCATGTGGGTCTTCTACACCAAAGCTTCCTGGTTTGAATTTGATCTCCCATGAAACCTCGTGACAAGATATCCGCAGGGTTGTCTTTTCCAGGGCAGTGTCTCCATTGCGCGGACGACGTATACGATTGTATTTCAGTCACTCGATTCGAAACAAATGTCTTCCATCTATTAGGATTACTTCTAATCCAGCCCAAGGTAACGGTTGCGTCAGTCCATACCGTTGCCCTTGTGATGTTTAAGCCTGTCGCATTACAAAAGTAAAACAGCAATCTCGCTCCTAGGAGTGCAGCTAGAAGTTCCAACCTAGGAAGCATATCTCTTTTGACAGGTGCAAGTCTATTTTTACTGCATGCTAACCGGACACGATTTTGAGTATCAGTGGAAGCTCAAACATAAACAGCTGCTCCGTATGCTCTCCCTGAGGCATCACAATATGTGGATGTAGGTACTGTTTGCGCCTGGTGTAGTTAACAACCGAGGGATATGTACCATAGGCAATGAGGATAAACTGAAAGCTCAAGCTACCCAGGTAGCATCTCTTCCCATTTCAATCCTAGGCACCAAGTATCGTGGATATTTTATTCACTATGGAGACAGGAGACAGTATACCAAGAGGGTCATAAAATTTCGCCCTTGTCTGTAGGAGATGACGTTTTGTTGTCGGTCCCTGTTGTGGTTTCTTCAGGACGTTTTGGATTTCAGTGTTGAAACAATCCTTTTCCGTATTCTATCGTAGTCCTAGCATCGATGTTTTTGTCGAGAATGTCCGCTGTTCTGCGCTCCAGATGTCCATCAGATCCTCCGAATTGGTTGCCCACTTACAGTAGAAAGGGGTAAATGGATTAGTTTCATCATTGCCGTGAGTTAATAGTACAGTGCAATTGCCATATTTCCATCCTCTGCTCTGGAAACAAAGTCATCCATAAACACGTTGCTATTCACAATTGAAGCAGCTTTCGGGAAAGATCCTTGCATTTATCAGCGTGTTCTCTTAGAGTGGCTGAAAGGAGAAAGGGGCTGCACGTAAGGCCAAAGGGAGCTTAGTGTATCGGTAGGTTGTGACGTTATTTGTAGTCTTGTAGTTGTCGTCTGAATTCTGAAGAACTTCATACCAAAAGAACCTCGTCAAGTATCTGTCGTCTTCGTGTAGGGCTAGCTGTAGGAAAGGTTGCGTGATGTCACGGCTGACTCCAACGGGAAGCGTTCTAAATCTCAAGAGGACAGCTAGGATATCTGGCAAAAGATTGGGTCCTATGTCCAGCTTATCATTCAAGGACGGTGCATTTTTCTCATGAGAGGAGACATCGAAGACAATTCTCCACTTTGTTTCTCCTTATGTTTCCTTCTTCACTGCCTGATGAGATAGATAAAATGTTGCACCTTCTTTCTCCGTGACAGGAGCGAGCTCCACTTGTTCCTTGAGGATATAGTTCAACATCTGTCTATTGTAGATATTCTTCAGAGCTTCATCCTTCTTTAGACCATTTTCTAAAGATCGTAGACGATTCTCAGCGTTCAGACGGTGGCTTGACAGCGTGATGTCTGCTTTCTTAGGGAGAAAGACCACTCTTCGTTGATCTTGTAACCTATAGGTTGACTGGAATTTTTCTAAGTTAGCAGAATCCTTGATGTTTTTCGTTTGTTCGTGTTGGTCGTTTATTTCAATTGTCTTTAAATCCCAAAATTATTTAATTTCGTCATCTACAGGTTACAGTGGCTGGCTCACGTCAATTAAATTCCCGGCTTTTGAATGTACCGCTTAACACCGATCCGAAGATCGTTGGTACCAGTACAAGGGAAGAGGTGATTGGTACTGGTTCTTGTAATTTGACAATCTTCCAATAATGATCTGCACCGACTAGTATCTCAATGGGAAGATCCTGATCATCATCTATCGGGTCAGCAAGGATCATGTTTTTGATGTCCTGGGGAACGCTGGGTTGTGAAGAGTATTTTATTTTGGCTTTCTAAAGCAGATAGCTTGATTAAATTTTTGTCGAAAATCCAACTGTTTCGAATTCAATCAAACGTCGTGGTGTGGAAAATGCTGAAGGAGATTCGAAGGCGTTGATTTACAAGTGTTGCGTTCTAGGAACTTGAAGCTGAAGCGTATCTACTATAGATTCGTTAATGAAGTTCGATTGACTTCCGGCGTCTAGTAAACATGTGGAGAGTTTCAAAGTGCCTGTTGGTCCTTTAATCCAGATTCGTGCTGTTTGGAGATAGGAGCGATTCGGTGTCGTGACTTCTAACTTACCGACGGACGTAGATTGTTGGTTCCGTTCGTTGCACACAGAGAAGTGGTGTTTATTTCTGCATTTCGTGCAGGAAACCTTATCTTTCTTTCTACATTGATGGACTGTGTGTCCCTTAATTAGACAAAGGAAACATCTGTTATTAGCTTTTAACTTCTCCAATCTGCCCCGAACGTTAGTGACTTCTTTACAGTCTTGGGCCCTATGGTCTCGTTTTTCACAGAAGACGCAATAAGGGGTGGAATTGGTCTTCTTTTTAGTTTTCCTGCTGGTGGTATTAACTTGAAGAGCGGCAACTGTTGGAGTGTAGTAAGGGACTAGTGAATTCATTGCATCTCCTCGAATTTTTTGAGTAGTCCTCCTCTTCGTTGAGGAAGTCCATCAGTGAGGAAATTTGACCTTCTGGAATGTCAGCTCGCCTTGCGTGGATTAACCATCTTCTGCAGATATCAGCGGGAAATGCTCCAAGAACATTCGGTGCTAAGATTAACCCATACACATCTATGTCTTCTCCTAAGGCCTTCAGGGTTTGTACTCTACGATGGCACTCCACGTCAATAACGTTCAGGTCATTTGGGTTAGCCGATATTGAGGGGTTTAAACTTCCCAGGAAGTTAAGGTGTGCCTGAATTATGCGATTCTTATCGCCATAACGGCCTAAAAGTATTTTCTTAGTTTGTTCGTACGTATCTGCGCTGACTGTATTTCCATCTAAGAGACGTTTCGGTTTCCCTTCTAAGTAACCTCGTAAGAATACGTGCTTATTAATGTCAGGAATAGTGGAATTTTCGTCTACTGATGACTGAAATTGTTCCCAGAATCGTAACTATGTCTCTACGTCGGCGGAGAAGGGTTCAAGTCGAACGGTAGGTGATTTAATTTGCTGGAAAGACAGCAGGTTGCACTGGTGTACTGGCGCCTGAGGTTTCAGCAGTGTGATCATGTCGCTCTCTGATTAGAGTGTTAGCTGTCCGAATGGCACGCTTTGAGGATTCAATATATCCCTCACAAACTACTACATCTGCTCCGTATACATCGCCATTTAATAAGTTCTGTATGGAGTCGTCTAGTGCTAATAGGGATTGTAAGGTTTTGTGGAGGTGGTCGCGAGCATGTGCAATGTCGTTTAAAGTGGTTGTATTATTAGCTTCCTTTATTGTATTTGTGAGACGAGAGGCTGTACTCCATAGAGTGGCGCGTTTTCTTTTAAGTGCACTGAGCTCTTCCTTGTCCGTCATTGGAAGTTCTGACAAATAGCGGGCGGGCTGAAATTGATGGATGGCAGTACGTACGGTGACAGTTGTATAACTATGGGCACCAAATGGCAGCACTTCTACCTGACCGGTTCGTGGATTACCTGCAAAAGGGCTGCTCTCTAAATCTAGGTTATTATGCACTTATAACCTTCAATTTGCGATATCGTAAACTTGATTATTTCTCAATAAGTATGCTTCCCTTTGCCGCAACCTTCCTCGTTCGGCATTCACTCTTTTGGAACAACTTTCCTAAGTACCTCAAAACATATGGAATGTGATCTACTCATCTGCCGTTTGTTGTATTGTTGATGCTCTCTCGTGATATTGATATTCTCGGCGTGAAAGTTCCCGGCGATATCCGTTAAGTAGGCCTATAGCCGTTCTTAGTGTTAGTGGTGATGGTTCTTCGTCCCGGGTTTCGGCACCAAATGTGGAGGATTCGTTTGAATAACAATACACTTCTTGCTATCACACTATTACTCCATCATACTTTTATTGGCAATGATCTACGACTACGTAGTTACGTCACACAAATTATAACATTCAGGCTATACAATTGTCCAAAGTCCTTGACCCAGAAGAGAGCTTAACTCCCCACACTGACAATGGTTACAGCCTAACGCGTCCAGATTAATAGTCTATTTGTCAACCATGCCCCACTAGAACGTTACGTGTGTCGTGTGGTGTATTTTGTATCGGACATGTTGATAACTAGTGACGTCAATGTGTGCGCGTCGTTTTGAGTGCTTTGGTGGCAGTATAACATACTAAATACGCTGTCAGACATGGCTGCCCTTATGAAATGAGCAATAAATAAAAACACATAGGAATATTTATGTGATTTAGCACTTTTATCCGGTGCATTCGGTGCATAAGTGACCAATGTTAGTAATTACAATTCATAATGTCCCTCCTTCCCTCCAGAAGATGAAATAAGGTACGGAAATCATATATTATCGAAATAAAAGCGAAAAAAAAGAGTGACAGTTGTTTCATAATTAATGAAATATGTGCTCTTAGTCTCAAATAACCCCAAAATAAATGTGCAAAAACTACATAAGGTTGAATTTTATTTTTTGCAATACTTGAAACGACATAGATTACTCATAACAAAGGAAGTGCGTATTAAGCTTTCAAATATGTTCGTGGAATATAAATGTTAATCATGGCCACCACACTCTCCCTCCCCAGTGACAACGTTGCTATAGGCTACTTCATGAGAAATGTAACACGTCTTCCTGATCGAGTAGTCTTGGTTTGCTGTTGCGCGGCAGATATGGCTGGTCCAGGAGTAGCGGGTTTTGATGGGGTAGGGCCTGGAACAGTGATGCAACGATCACTTCGGGTTGTTCCTCCTGAGCTTGTTGATGTTGTTTCGAGTAGCATGAACGCTGGCTTCAGTGTGTCTTTGATAACAGTTTGTTTACCCGCTGGTGTCATAACGTCGAAATGTTTGTCACTGCGAGACAAAATTTTGTATGGTCCATCGTACATTGGTTGTAGATTTTTTTATGAGCATCGTGTCGAATAAAACTAGTTCTTAGAAAGTCGTTTTTACTTGAGTGCCGGCCGATGTTCTCATTTCCCTTAGTATTTGTGATGGATCTCTATCTCCTAATTTTAACTCAGTGAGCAATTTAGTAACTATCATGGCCTCAGATTCCTCAAATTCTTGTATTAAACGTGCTTTGATATCCAAAAATTGTGTAGAATTAATAGGCCGAGTCAAGACCTCTGAGATTAATTCGGTTACGTCAGCCTCTAAAGTCCCTGTAACATGATTAAATTTGGTGTTTTCATTCTTTATATCAACTGTGGAAAACTGGGCTTCAATTTGAAGAAACCATATCTTGACATTTTTCTCCAGTCTGGCGGCATTTTGACGGAGACACGTGAAAGT
The DNA here is from genome assembly GCA_946902985.2 of Meconema thalassinum. Classification (NCBI taxonomy): domain Eukaryota; kingdom Metazoa; phylum Arthropoda; class Insecta; order Orthoptera; family Tettigoniidae; genus Meconema; species Meconema thalassinum. Next base: position 413,811,916 of record OX336393.1, read on the forward strand.
TCAGCTTGGTTGTTGGGCTGATTGGTTTCACAGTTTTCGTTCATATTCATTAGTTTCGGTCCTCCAGTGCGATATAACCACTAAAATATTTACTGCAACCACATTGATTAGCAATTTCACAGCACCGTAATTATAAAGTGATATTTTCACATTAGCATAATTATGACAATAAATATCAGTTAACGATGTTCCAACCTCAAAGGACTAAATTTTACTTTGCACTTATAGGCTACATCGTTTCCACAACATTTGTCATTTCCTACATCGAGCTGCTTCTGAAGAAATATTCTTTTCAGATTAATCAAACTTTTGTAACAGATCTCGTTTTATTAGATTTGGTTTCTTTTTTTAAATTATTCGGAAAGTTAAAATTTTGGAAATAGTGTTGAACCTCGCCCTTTTTATAGATTTAATTGTTGCTTGTTGAAAATTATTATAAACAAAACATTGGAGTATTGGCTTTCACGGCCAGTGAATTAAATCTCAGCAATTCTTCTAAGTTTATGCCGTGTTTTGTGTGGGGTTTCGACTAGGACACCAACCTGGTTCATCAGCGCTCATCAGCGGGCTCTTGGTGTCCCCACCTGGACCCCCACAGGAGTAGAGAACTGCGCGCTACCTCCGGGCGGGGACACCAAAGAGCCCACTGATGAGCCAGCTTGGTGTCCTGGGCAAAACCCCACACAAGACACGGCACAAACCTAGAAAAATTGCTGAGTTTTAGTTAAAACATTGTTGTTTTGCCTTTGTCAAATTATCACGCTGACTTGCAACTTCAGTTTTTGTTTCTATTTATAAGTATTAATTACATTTGCTGACGGAGGTCATAATGCGACCGAAACCGGTCCATTGGAAAACATAATAAGTTTATTGACTATTGACTATAGGCTATATTTTCATTGTCTATGGCCTAAAATTAATAAAACAAAATATAAAATAAAACTAATAAATAGTAAAAGAAAATAACAAAAAATCAATATCCCGGAATGCTAAATTAAGACATTATAACACAGTAATCAAACCTCGGTAATCTTGTTCATTGGAGGCAGATCTCTTATTAAAGACACAGAGAAACAAGAGAGGACAATATTGGGGAACATCTTTGGTCCAGTCTACGTAGAGGGAACCTGGATAAACGGAAGTCTCAGGAGCTACATCATCACTCTGAAAGGATCACCGACACATTCAGCAAAAAGCGATTAAAGCTTTATGGCCACATTCTTCGCATGACCGATGAGGATTGTCAACCTTGCTCTCTCAATGAAAGTCAAGACCAACTGGCTTAAGGAAATAGAGGAAGATCTATAGAGGAACTGCATCGTGGAGGAAATCATACAAGACAGATCCAAATTCAGAACAGTTATCAACAACTATCACTTTCTGGAGAAAATCAGTACCAGTAGCAGGAAACCATGGCTTGAAGAACGGAAGAAACACTTCAGATTTTGGGAGAAGAAAAGATCAACATCATTTGCTAAATGAGTTCTCTCGCGCTCCTTATATGGGCATAACAATGTGAAAAAAAATACGAAAATTACGGAAAAGAAAAATTCAGACATCTTTTAATTAATCGGATAGCAGAATCAGGGGCGTATATAAGTGCTCCAGCCCCCCCCCCCCCTCCCGAAAAAGCCAATAACAATTAAGAAAGTGTTGGTTTGGTAAGTGCATAAAATAATTGTAAATTTGGTTGTACCCTAATCTTAACTTATTGGCTAAGTTATAAACAATATTAAGATTGAAATTAGACTAACTTGTGGTGTAGTGGCTACCATTCTTGGCTGCCGCCCCGGAGGTCCGAATTCGGCTCGGCCAAGAAATTTTAATTCTGGTCTGAGGGCCGAAACGGGGTTCACTCAGCCTTGTGAGGCAAAACTGCGAATTCCTCAGTGCGGTACTTTTGTGAAATAAATTATCAACTTGTAGAGAAAAAAAAGAACTGTTTTCCTTTCTGCTTAGTAAATTGACAAATATTTAGATGTTTGCCATTCATACTCCATAGGCCATACAGTAATAGAAAATTCATGAAGTATAACATTTTATTTGTGTGTTGTGTTGTATTTACAACTTTTTTTTGTATTGCCAGTAATTGTAGGCTATATAACTTAAACTTAAAATTTTCTCTAAAATAATTACACTAAGTTATATGCTCGAAGATATTTTTGGATGCTTTACGGTGACAATGCCCTGAGAATACTAGCAATTTTCCAGGATAGTCACCCCCCCCCCCCCCCCACCGAAAAAAATTTATATACGTCCCTAAGCAGAATAGGCAGACAGAAATGAGCCATTGTGCCGCATATAAAATATTTAGACCTAGGTGTGATTCTGCAACCAAGAGGAAATACATTTTCACTACGCAATAAAAAACAGAACCACCGCTGTCATCGGAGCTAGGAGTGATATAAATCAACTGAGGAAATTATATTTTCCAGGTTAAAGTGTCCCCAGTCACCACTTATGGACAAGCATCTCACAAAGGCTCGTCTGAAAGAACTTGAGAAAGTAAGGACAACTTCCCTCAAAAGAGCACTATGCGTGTCCAAGTTCACACCCTCCCGCCTAGCATAGGCTATGTCCTATTTTATGTTGAGGAGCTAAGGTCAAATTTGCTACTCCCAAACACCCCCAGCTATGTAGAGATAATCAAAGAAATCATACTAATATATAACAAGTAGTTCCGTGAAGAACTATGCAGCCTATTTTCATATATCCTACTCATGTTAATTGCATCTATCAACATGCAAAATTTCAGATTGAAGCTTGTGATAGATTCGTAGATATTGACAACCGTCTAAATATTTCAGATGGTCGCCAGGTTGGATTTTTATTTTTGTACTATTACATCAAGATTATTGTGTACGAGTGGTATTCAAACTTCAATCGCATGATTGGAACACTAAAGTAAAAACGAGATTTTAACATTTCGCACAGCTGCCATCTTGTGATTATGCAAACAATTTGAATAAATTAGATGCCAGTGGATTAACATTTGTATAAGAATTTAACGTGCAGCATTTCTCTGCACTCGGATAGTTAATTCGCGAGAAACGTCCATTTAAATATTTATATTTCGCGTCGCCACCATGTTGGATTTGTGCTCACCAGGTTACTGAAAGTCCTATAAGTAAACATAATTATGTTCATAGCCTCTATGAACATATGAAATTTAAGTTTGATTGCTGTAAAAGATTCATATAGCCTATATTGAGAACCGTCTAAATATTTCGGATGCTCGCCGTTTTGGATTGTTATATGTATAGGCCATAGAGTTATGTACCATTAAAGGACAATTATTGCCTAGGTTCATTATTCAAACTTACACTTCGATCACATGATTACGACACAAGAAATTAAAACTTAATTTTAACATTTCGCACAGCCGCCATCTTGAGGTTATGTAAACAATTTAAATAAATTAGATGCCAGTGCATTACAATATGAACAATCATTTACTGTACCACATTTCACTGCACTCAGAGAGTTAAATCACTAGAAAAGTCTATTAAAATATTTTAACTTTGCTTGGGCGCCATGTTCGTTCGTTTTGTACTTTACTGGTTTATGAAAGTTACATATATAAACTTGTATCAGTATCCTTTATTACCGTACAAAATTTCAGGGTGATGTCTGTAATAGTTTCGGAGATATAGAATGTCAGTGAAATATTTCGCACAGCCGCCATTTTGAGGTTATGTAAACAATTGAACTAAATTAGACTCCAGTGCAATACAGTGTGTATAAACATTTTCTGTACAAAGTTTGATTACGCTTGGATGGTTAAATCGCGAGAAACGTCTATTTAAAAGTCTCAAATTCGCTTGGCCGCCATGATGGTTTTGTAGTCAGCGGATTTTTGAAAGTCTCATAGGTGAACTTCTAGTAAGGCCCTTTATCAGCGTACACAATTTCAGGGCGATATCGGTAATAGTTTCGGAGATACTGAATGCTGGTGAAATATTTCGCACAGCCGCCATGTTGGATTGGTGAGACACAATAAAAATTGAAGAGCACGGTCGGGGTCGGCCAGAATGGTGCTATGGTCTTACCGAGTTTCATTGTAATCCCTCCAGCCGTTCAAAAGTAATTAGGGACACACACACACACACACACACACACCACACACACACACGCACACACACACGGACAAAAGGTGATCTCATAAGCCTATTTTTTCATAAAATGAAAATAGGCTAAAAATGAGATGGTGTGTGTCTGTCTTTCTGTCTGTCTGTGTGTTACTCAATAACGCAAGAACCACTGGTCCGATTTAAATGAAATTTTGCATGGATGTAGCTGATTTACCATGTTTACATATAGGATACTTTTAATTTCGATATTTTGCACTATTAAAAAATGGCAACCATTTTAGTGACGTCACTACACCCTTTGGTTTCAAAATTTCATATTTCCATATTAAATTAAAAGAGAACACTAAGAAATAGCAAACCTTTGATGGCACATACGAGCTTCAAAATTTAATTTCCTATCTGAAAGGTCCTTATCACTTTTCGTGTATCTCCAACGGTTAGCGACTAAAACCCACACCTATGTGACGCCACTACACCCTTTGGTTTCAAAATTTCATACTTCCATTTCAAATAAAAAGAGAACGCTAAGAAATATCAAACTTTTGATGCATACACAAGATTTAACATTTAATTTGCTATCCAAAAGGTCCTTATCACTTTTCGTGTATCTCCAACGGTTAGCAAATAAAACCTAAATTTGTGCAATAAAACACGGTCAACACCGAGCGGTGCAGTATTTCTCTACATACATAAAAATTAAAGTTTGTATGTTTTTTTTCGCAATTTCTACGGAAATTTGAGTTATTTACGCGTTTCAGGCTGTTTTATTATGGATGCGCGCGAAAATAATTTTTTGGTCTGTCTGTCTGTCTGTTTGTTTGTCTGTGCACAAATTTGTACCCTTATAACTCGAGAACGGCTGGGTGTATCAACGTAAAATTTGGTACAGATATCCATCAGAGGCACGACACTAATCATTGATGTAACTATTCTCCGTACCTCTCATGAAATAGGGCCTACCTCCTTAAAATACATGCTGAAAGAGGAGTAGAAGGACGAGACAAAGATCATTTTCACCCCCTCAATGTGAGAGACAAAACTCGGGGGCCCCAAAGGGTCCCCGAAATCCACATTTTAAGGCCCTAAAACCAACCGTTTTTGAGATATTCCCAGAAAACTAATTTCATTTAATAAACTAATGAACGAATTCAAGCCGGTAACCATGGCAACATGGCAGGTCCATCTATTGCTGTTAGGCGCAATGGAATTCCATTAATTACAATGGTGTGAAAGCTTGCAAATGGCTAGAAGGTTATCACGGAAAGAAATTAAGCTGTAAAATTCATCAATACGTATAATGCGCTTAAGGGGGTCAAGGGGTACACTAGAATTTTTTCACGCGATTTACACCTGCGGGTGTGGTACGGCACTATTATATTCCTATCCCTGTATTATATTATTATTATTAGTAGTAGTATTATATTATGGCGTACAACGAGGAGACAAAGACCCTCGGTACCAGAAACAAAACTTGGGGGCCTCGAAAACTACATTATAAGGCTCTAAAACCAACAGTATCTGAAATATTCCCAGAAAAATAATTTAATTTAATTTAACAAACTAATGAAGGATTGGAAATCGGTAACCATGACAACATTATCTCAAGGGGTGGCATCCAACTTTCCATCTATTTATGTAAGAAGCAATGTCACTCCATTTATACCTTGCCACAGTGGGTGAGTGGATAGCGTGTCGATCTACTAACCCCAAGATTGCCAATTCACTCCTGGCCGTGGTAAGTGTTTTTGAAAGGCGGTAAAAATACGACTCGCATGTCATAAAGTACGATGTTGGCATGTCAAAGAACCAATTTGAATTCAGTAGGACGTGTTCATAATGGCAAAATTAATCTCAGGAGTTTCCGCCAACACAAAGTTCCTCATTTCTCTACTAGAAAGCGCTAAAGTGTTCAAGGAGCTTAGATATCTACCCTCCTTGACTTTCATAGTGATTCAAGGTACAACGAAATTTCGACATGCAAGCTTCCCTCTGGGTGTCAAATTACGAAGCTTGCACCCGGCACCCGAGGCCATACGATATTATTATTATTATTATTATTATTATTATTATTATTATTAAGCTACTCCATTTATTACATTTCTGTGAAAGTTTGCAAATGGCTATAAGGTTATCACGGAACCAACGTAGACTGTATAATTCGTCAATGCAATTAAGGGGGTCAAGGGGTAACCTAGAATTTTTTCATGCAATTTCACGTGCGACATATAGTACAGAAAGTCTATTATATCTCCAAACAGCAACATTATTTTCAAAAATTCCTGAATTGAATCAGCATTTTTTGCGGCTTTTAGGAATTTGGGCCATTTGAGGCTAAAGAACCTGAATTTTCATGCACCACAAGCCTTTATAATTTATGAAAGAGGTCTTCCTGTGTATGGGGACCTAACACAACGTAGAGGTTTATTTTTTATGTGAGGTGTATTGCGTTTCGTCTACAAGGCTTTCAAATCTATTTCACGTCAGGAAGTACACGTTAGGTGAATTTAGTTTGAGAGCACTTTTTAACTAATCTTTTTTTTTTGTCGACACACGGGTTCATCGTAGGGATGATTTTGTTTGATACTGTATGTTAGATATACCCATATTTGGATATCTGGGTGATATAGAATAGAATTGTATGTCTGTCTTTCTGTGTATCTTTATGTACGCCTATAAATCGTGTTCGGATGCTTGGTGCATCGTAAAAATAGGTATGGTAAACATGAGTCAATACACCAATCATTTATAAAACTCCTCACCGTACTTTTCATACAGTAGAAGGGTGGATATAGGGAAAAACTTCTCAAGATACATGCTAAAATAGGCGAAATATAAAAATTATTCTAGAAGGACGATCAAAGCATATGTTGCGCTTCTCATTGTGAAACACAAAATTTGCGAGTCTATAAGGGGTCTCCAAAAACCACACTTTAAGGCCCTTAAATTAACAGTGTGTGTGATATTCCCAGATAACTAACTTCGTTCTGATAAACTTATGAAGGAATGACAAACCGCTAACCATTGCAACAGTAGCTCAATTGATAATGTCCGGTATTAATATATAACACCGTTCGAAGAACGGGTACTTCTGCTAGTAACCAATAAAAGAACAGAAATATGGGATGATTTCTTTTCAAATGATGCGATAATAATATCGTATAGCCTCGGTTGCCGGGTGTAAGCTTTGTAATTTGACGCCCAAAAGGCAGCTTGCATGTCAAAATGTGACGATCCTTGGAGCACTATGAAATTATAGCCCTGGGGACCGGTCTTGCTGAGGGGTCCGCGAAAGTAGATAAACCCAGAGTAGACAATTTTACGTATTTGCCAACAAATTTGACATTTCATGATGTTCCGTGTATCCGAATCAATTGAATATGCTAAACAAGAAGTTCCGTGAAGAACTATACAGCCTACTTTTCATGCCAGTGATTATTCTACAGAATATGAACCTATCTAGAATAATGACGAAATTAAGTTGCTAATATCGAAATTTCCAATTAGTTCGAAATACTGTATACCTGGCATAATGTATCCTAATAGAGCACTACAGTTGGCAGCCCTGATGACTGAATATATTCTTAGTTCCATCTCTTAAGGTACAAAATACAAAATTTGGTTGAAGTCCAATGAATAGCATGGACGTTACATGCAGTTAAACATTGGATCTAACAGCGCGCGTAAAATCATGTTGGCAACAATGTCATGCATGTGTTGGTCAGAAATAATCTGAAATAATATGATCTATTGTTATGTCAATTTTGAATGAAATCCATTGGTTAGTATAGAAGTTACATGCATTTTAAAATTGGACCTATCAGCGAAAGTAGAAAAACCCAGAGTAGACAATTTTACGTATTTGCCAACAAATTTGACATTTTATGATGTTCCGTGTATCCGAATCAATTGAATATGCTAAAAAATACTATCAATAGAACATGTAAATAACCATTATCGTCATATTTACGCGACCAGAGAAATAGTCAAGTTTCCATTGTTTATAGGAAGAAAAGTTTCTAAACATTCCAACTCGATATAATTGCCGCTAAGCTACATTAATGTACCTTCTCAAAGTTTAGTAGCCTACATAATATTGTGAAAGGCGTTGAACTTGTTAGTATGATGAGAAAGAGTAAAATGTTCGGTCAGATGCAACAGAAACGACATTGCAAATTCACAATCAACAAAATTATTAGTCTACGTTCCAAAGAAAAAAGTAAATTAAAGAAATTCACAAAGTTTTCTAGGGGGCTTTGGTTGGTTGGTTCCTCAGTTTAGGGGCTGCGACAACGCGGTCATGTAGCCCCGTGTACTTTGGGTGTAAGTAGAATCTGTCTGATAATCGGTGTTAAATTGTGATGACTGTATTAGCGTGTGTATCTGTTTTCTATTCAAGTAAGTACTGCACACATTTAATTTTTTCAAGTAGTTCCTACTTTTTCCGCAAAACGCCACCGTCAGCGAATACTAGTTCAAAACCTGGTTACCAGACGCCACTGCAGTCGGCTCCCTGCGGCGAACGTCGGAACTTAAGAGCGTTTGTCAAATGTTTAACCTAACCTAATTTAGCTTCACACAGGTGTAATTAGTGGAAGGTTCTTTAACAAGCCATAAATCTATGACATGGGACCGCCGGCTTTACTTACCCTCCGAAGGAAGGCATACTGAGGGATTTTTAACGCTCTTAAAAAATCCGACGACGTTGGCCGGGTTTGAACCCGCGATCTTGGACATAGAAGCTCAGCATGCTACCAACTACGCCACCGAGGAGGTGCTTTAAAAATGAAAATATGGAGGGGGCCCGTAAGTGATAGCCCTAGGGCCCGTACACTATCCACGGCACTGGCGAGAACCTCGCCATCTACACCACGTACCCGGCCGATTGATATCAACACTCGTGCAGGACTTACCTCTAAGTCTAGGATCTAACTTTAGCGTCCGTAACTCTTTGGTTGTTTAATCTAATTTATGTTTGTTTTCTTGGCAGAAAGCTTCTCTTTAATTGGAACGATTATTCACCGCTTCAGACAGATTTTACGGTGAGTAATATACAGTAATTGAGAGTCGGCGTGAGTTCTCAGGAACAGAGCATGTTGTGCTCTTAGTGACAGCTTACAATGTTTTACGAGTGTAAGTTCTGATGGTTTCTTAAGGACCCTCATCAGCGCAGATGTTAAGTGACGCTGGGACTACGTTTCCAAATATATGTGTGACCACCTCGCATTCTTGGCTGTCACCACGAAGGTCCGGGTTCGAATACCAGCTTTACCAAGAAATGTATACCTGATCTGAGGGCTGGAACGGAGTAGCCTACACTTAGACTCGTGAGGAAAAACATTCCACCTCACCCATCCTGGAAGTGGTTTTCCGTGGTTTACCCACTCCTACTCAAAGCGAATGCTAGGATGGTACCGGAGTTAAGGCCACGGCCGCCTCTTACACAAATCTTAACCCGAAGTAGTAAAACCACCACAATGACACAGGCTATCAGATGAAATCCATACACACCTACTGTAAGTAGCCTACCATAAAACAGCCGAAGATATTTCTAACTCTATAATGAATCCACTATATATGGTCCCTACATCCCAGAAGGAGGGATAGACAACCTTCTCAGAGCTCCGACGTGAGGGGAACTGCTTACCTCCCTTATATCCACAACACCACTGACCGCGTTACTAAGATTCTCCGCTAGCACAAGATAAAAACAGTTTTCGGCACTATGACGAAAATTGGTCAACGTTTAGCATTAAACAAAGATAAATTGTCCCCAATGCTACAACCTGGGGTGTATGAAGTCCCTTGTACTTGCGGAAAAGTCTACATTGAAGAAACAAAACGGTCCATTGCAAGTCGCATCAAAGAGCATCAAAGGAACATCCGTCTAAACCAACCTGACAAATCAGCTATAGCTGAACATGCCCTGTCTTCAGGGCACGATGTATGTTTCAAGGATGCTCATGCGCTTGCCCTTGTTAAGCACAACTGGTCTAGAATTATAAGGGAGGCAGTTGAAATTCGAAAAAATCCCACTAATTTTAACAGAGACACTGGATATCAGCTAAGTGACACTTGGCTACCAGTTATTAAGGATCTAGGAAGATAGTTCCTCTCAGTCTCTCTGTTCTTCACCTATTTCAAATTATACTTTTTTCCTCTATGGCTACAGAGCCCGGATTTGATCTCCTTTGTTCGTCACTGGAGGAGTTTCCATCTGTTTTTTCGCCGTTGCCTGTATGACGTTAGGTATCGTTCAGATACACTTCCCTTTTGTTTATGTTTCCTTATATCCATCTAACCCTCCCCCCTCCTCCCCCCCCCCCCTCTTTCTTTTGGACATCCCCCTTCTTCGAGGAGTCTCTATATTTTCACCCCCCTTTACCTTCTCCTTACTTACTACTCTGAGCGCCGTTCTACCATGGTCCATACAGTAATTTCTGGCAGCTGCTCTCTCGTGACGAACAGAGGAATTTATCTTTTTTTTTGTAATTTTTTGCAATCTCATTGATATACTTTCATTGGCCACATTGTTTGATTCCATTGAAAAAGGAGGCGAGGTTTCTCCGAAATGTATGGTTCTAATTTACATACACACGGCATTAGCTCAAAGATATGAATTAGGCCTATCTATTGAAATAATTTATTAGCCTACTTTTCACATTTTGCAAAAATGAGGAAAAAGTAGACATGAGATCGGGCAAATGTCTGTCTGTCTGTCTGTCCTTCTGTCTGTCTGTCTGTCTGTCTGTCCTTCTGTCTGTCTGGCTGTGTGTGTGTGTCCCCCTATCAACTCCTAAACGTCTGGAGCAATCAAAAAAAATTGGTAGGAGTAAAGATCTATGCCTGAATATCTCACGGCCATATTTGAAAATGATGTCAGTGCTACCAACTGCTAAAAAATCGCAATTGGAATTTGAGCTCCATGTTGGATATCTTGGAAGGTATGAATGGGAGCTATTTCAAAATAGGCACACGTATAGATAATAATATTGCAGTTTAATTTCCAGGAGGCCATACATTGCAGTGTTGCCAAAATGATTGTAAGCCTGCTGATAGGTCCAATTTTAAAATGCATATAACTTCTACACTATCAATTGGAATTCTACCAAATTTCGTATGCTGTATTTGTGCATAACCAGATATGACTGAGCATATTCTTAAGACCCACCAGGGCTGCCAACTGTTAAAAATGCCCTTAATTTATTTTATCCAAATACCAATATATCAGAAAGTATGCAAGCCGACAGCTTTAAACTATGCACACGTATAGTACCTGACATTCTATATTAATTTGGAGTAACTTATATACGTCAGTGCTACCAACATGATTCTAAGCCTGCTGAGAGGTCCAACTTTAAATACATGCAACTTCCATACTATCATTTGGATTTCAACCAAATTTCGTATGTGCTATGTGTACCATAACAGATATGACTATGCGTATTCTTAAGAGCAACCAGGGCTGCCAACTGTTAATATGTGCTGTCTCTATTTATGTTACCCTAATATGAATATATCAGAAAGTATGCAAGGCAATAGCTCTAAACTTTGCACACGTATAGTACCTGGCATTCTGGATGAATTTGGAGTAACTAATATACGTCAGTGCTGCCAACATGATTCTAAGCCTGCTGATAGGTCCAATTTTAAAATGCATGTAACTGCTATACTAACTAATGGATTTCATTCAATATTGGCACAACAATAGATCATATTATTTCAGATTATTTCTGACCTATACATTCATGACATTGTTGCCAACATGATTTTACGCGCGCTGTTAGGTCGAATGTTTAACTGCATGTAACGTCCATGCTATGCATTGGACTTCAACCAAATTTTGTATTCTGTACCTTCAGGGATGGAACTAAGAATATATTCAGTCACCAGGGCTGCCAACTGTAATCCTCTATTAGGCTACATTATGCCAGGTATACAGTATTTCGAACTAATTAGAAATTTCGATATTAGCAACTTAATTTTGTCATTATTCTAGATAGATCCATATAGATTCATCATTGGCATGAATCTTAAATTTTAAGAAAAGTAGGCTGTTTAGTTCGTCACCGAACTTCTTGTTTATTTATTATGATACACACAAACGAGCATTAGATAGTACGCCTACATACAAAGAACATATGCATTATGACAATATAGTGTAGTTAACTCTTGCTATATACAGCAAATTACATTTCCCTTTTAGCACACACAGTCCAATTGTATCTTTCACAAGGTTGATTGCACAGTACACACACGCATTTGTCGTTTGGCTCATGAAACTTCTTGTTTTGGCAGTTTTTGTGGTGGAAGCCGTGAATCGCGATTCTGGTGAGGACATTCCCTAACTTTTGATTTTCGTTCGCCCATCTCTTGTCATCATTGCGTTGTAGAGTACAATTCTGGATGTATTTCTTGACGTTTCTTTACCCTGGTCTCGATAGGAGTCATCACTTGATTAGTGTTAGGCAGAGATAACTCTAATTCATAGTTCCTGTAGTCTACATAAAGCGGTTTTCTCGCTAATTCGTAGACGAGTTTGGATGAAATAACAGACACTGTAAGAAAGGGACGATTGAAATTTTATGCACATATTAATTTTTTTATTTTTTTTTTTTTATTTTTTGTTATTTACTCAATTTACCCTCTAGGTTGGTGGTTCCCACGGACTCAGCGAGCAGTGTCCTGGAGCTTGGAACATCTGGTCGGGATGGATACAACTGGGGAGGTGTGATCAGCACTTCGCCCAGGCGGCCTCACCTGCAAAGCGAACAGGGGCCTCATGAGGGAGGGGAAGGGATGGAAGATTGGGATGGATAGGCTAGGAAGAGGGAAGGAGGCGGTCGTGGCCTGACAGTAGGTACCTGTCCCCGTTTACCCGGATAGTAGGCTGTCAGATATCCGCCCCCTCAATCGGATTGCCAACAATCAATCGCACCGGCTCAGCTACATCAATGAAAATGGCACTGACAGATACTATCGAGATATGAGCACAGAAGTTCACAGGAAATCATTGTGGAACACACCAAAATAGACGGGGGTTTCTACTTACCTTTACTTACCTCTTAAAAATTATCTCGGGGATTGAGTTGACAACAGGATCACTAAAGTCTGTTCACACAATAACCTCCACCATAACATTTAAAAATGAACCAGAACGAAGACGAGAACTTTGAACTGTACAAAAGCTTTATTTCAAATAAAGGGTATGATTTTAATAACACAACAAAATAAACGTGGCTATCAGTAGCCCAAGTCAATCTGACTACGTCCTCCTATAGGACTTGCAAAGTTATCATACAACATGATATAAAATATATTAGCTCCCACGAGCTCCAAATAACGTAATATTCATAACACAATTGGATTGGAAAAAGACGTCAGGGTGTGACATATATAGAGCATTTGGTTTCCTTTTAATAAACATGACAATTGTATTTATAGTCGCAAGGCCAGAGTGTGGACGACCTCACCCGCTGATAACCAGATGTTGGGACAGCTGCGAGCTACCCTCCAACCTGTTGCATACTTTGTCAAATGGACTCCCTTCTCACATGCTACGTTACGTAAGAATACAGCTCTCTCTCTCAAGCTTTTAAATGTCTGCAAGACAACTCAAATATATATTTACGCAATTCTTTCAAATACTTTACTCACATCCTACTGGAATATTATGATAATTCCTTAAACTTGTTAAGTTCTCATCCAAATGTTTAATTAGCTCTTAAATGTTTATAACAAAATCACATAAATTATTTATAACAATTAGAAATTGTTTATAATATTTGTCCAAGACAATAAAAATATTTAAACACGCCTTTAACATCACTTTCGTTCCACATTATTTTCAAAAATATTTACAGCATTTATTTACAATATTAACATTTAAATTGTTTAAATTATTAATTTAAGAAATACATTAACCACATGTTCATCCGGTTGGTAATTTTATAATCGTGTTTAATATAATCGACCAATGAAGGTTAGTTATACATATTAATGTCACAATCTGGTTTAATAAAGGTTTTAATAATGATTTGTGACGGTAATCTTCATTCAAAATCTTATCTCAAATTCTTTCAAAACTCGTGTTAATTATAACAGTAAATTCACTTGATTAATTTTCAACGAACTATGACAATCTTACTCCAGCGGAAAATACTTCGCTAACAAGTTAATGCACAAACTGCATTAAAAATTAGGCCCAAAATTCATCATATATTAATCTATATGGCATCAAAAACTTCCACAGAACTTACAAAAACTTCCACAAATAATTCTTTAACATTAATTCCTGTGGGAACCTCCTTCATATTCAAGGGCATTATACATCAGCGACTTTCAACACTAGCGATTATACATTCATAGTTCCACTTAAAAATTCTTATAATCATTAATTGTTTCAAAACTGTTTTTATTTAACCTTCGTGGATTTCATTCATGAACCGAAATGAAGTCAAAACTTGCCAATCACAAACAAATTTAATAGTGAATACGCTTATATACGCCTGTCTGGTCTATCAAAATTTTAAGATTAACATCTTCAAAGAATTGTAGTATAAAAATACTATCATCAAATAAAGTGCGACTAAAATGCAAAATAGTCGAATAGAATCCAATTAGACTGGGGAATGCAAACATCGTTATATAAATCTCTAATTGAGAAAAACTCCTAACAAAAGTTCTTGACTTTAATGCATTCAATAATTCATTATTAAAGTTAATCTTTCACAAAAGTGTCTATGATGCAATGATCGTTCATAACTGACGATAAATGTCTGTGTTGCAATCAATTCAAATAACGACTAGTATTTCCAAGATCGTCGACAACGTAAGAGATTTTAACGCTCTAAAATCATTTAAATGTTCTTCCTTCTTGATGATGACAGAAAATTGGTCAAAGTAATTAAACTGGGGTAGAATTACTTTAATAAAGTGACACGCTGTCTGAATTTAAATCTGCCATAAAAATCATTAACTTACAGTCAAATCGTGACTACAAAAATATTAATTACTGAAAAATCCAAATATCTGTCTCAACTGATCCAAAATCATTAACTATGCCCATGACATAACAATGTCTTAATAAAGCGTCGAAAAAGGCATAACTCATCAAGGTGAACTGAGAATAGGAATCTCAACAAGAAAATAGGGCAAAATACATGAGGACAAAAATATGGGAAAAAAGGTTGCTCAAATATCATTAAGAAACTCAAATACAATAAACGTTCACGACTACCTTATCTGCCGATTGACGTTCCAGAGGATAATTCCCCAAAGAAGACTGCTGATGGATCCATTTCACCAAGTTAAAGCTGAGCTCCATTCTCGAAATAGGAAATAGCACCCTCGGAGAATCGAACTGCTTCCTTCTCCGGAAATCGCACTGCTCCTCGAAGACGAATAGACATCCTTCCGGCAATAATCTTCTTTGTGAGTCGGGACAACCCTGACCTCTCTTGAAAAATTCCCTGAAGTTCCAGTAGACAATCGCCATGAAGTTTTGTAGAAATTTCCGAAGAAATATTCATATACAGTGAGTATGAAATCATTTCCATGGCTGTTCGATAGTATTCAGCCTTTAATCACGAAACATGGGTGTAGATGGTATTCACCGCATGTTCGCTTGTGTGGAATAGCAATTAGCGAAGTTCCATGTTGCTATCTTACTCCGTTGAAATATGTCCCAATTGCATTAAGTCCTTTAGCCTTCCATCTGCTCTTCGGTTGTAGTAATAGAAGAACAAACTGCCGTATTAAATTGCTCCATTATACTGTAGTGTCGTGTAACAAAAGCAATCTGGAGTCTCCCTATTTCACTAGCAGCGTCAGCCGTGGCGTTGATTCCGGCGATACAATAGTGCTTCTCAGGAGGCGAGATAATCACTTTTGTCAGTCGTGTAAAACTGCTAATATCTTTCAAACTAATCGCTCGAAATTGTTCAGCTTTTCTATATTACTTCAAGTAGCACTGCACAATAGAATTAGCTTATCGGCGACCGCTAACTGTTCAAAGCTAAACTTGTAGAAGCGTTCTAAGGTCCGTTTTAACTTCACCTAGTTTGACTTGGATCTCGTTAATGCAGTGGCTTCACCACGCGTTATAAAGACGACTCTTTTCACTACTTTTCACTTCGACGTCTCACTAAAATGACTGTATAAGAAAAGAACTTTCACAATTAGACTTCGATGATCTGAGAATGAGATCTGAGAATGATCGGAGAATGAGCGGAGAAAGAGATCGGAGAATGAAATCGGAGAATGAGCGGAGAATGAGACTCCTCTCTTCTGCGCAAGGCCTTTTATTAACTTCACGAGGGGCGTTTCCATCCCTTCCAGAGCGTGATACTGCGTCATCGCTAAAAGTTCCAACTTCGTTAATACATGACGGATTTTCAAAATTCAAAAACTGAAAATAAATTTCACCAAAATTCCAAATCAATGCCTTTACTGCAAATGGATTTCCACAATTCTGCATTCCAAAAGTAATAAAAATACCATAGTTTCAGCAATCTCCGTCTTCCTTTAAACTATCGTTCATTGGTTCAAGCCTCCCCTCCAATGGCATAGTTTCTTCCTCAGCAGAATTCCTCGTTTCCTGCGACTGCGTCGTAAATCTTGGAACATTCTCGACTAAATGCTGACGTCACTGAGAATCTCAGCTCAAGTAGCTTGCTGGCATAACGTTTACGTCATCCGTGCTTACGTCATGACTACCCACGTCATAACTATGACAACCATAACTTTCATTAAAATTTCCAATATAGCCACCGTGGTCTCTATATAATTCAATTACGGGGGCAGTACCATCCTGGCATTTGCCCGAAGACGAAGTGGGAAACCACGGAAAACCACTTCGAGGATGGCTGAGGTGGGAATCGAACCCCCTCTACTCATTTGGACCACGCCAGGCTGAGTAGACCCCGTTCCAGTCCTCATACCACTTTTCAAATTTCGAGGCAGAGCCGGGAATCGAACCCAGGACCTCCGGGGGCGGCAGCTAACCATGCTGACCGCTACGCTACGGAGGCGACTATTCAAAAAATATACAGTAAAAGACTGACTAAAAGGTTATTTATAAAATGTCAGGGGATAGAAAGGGCCGGATGTGATGTCCAGAGTAGCCTATATTTGACTCGAACAGCGAGGGTAGGCCCATTTTCCTTCTGAAAGAAATAGCGTAGGCCTACTGTATTAGTTTAGCCTATTGATTGAGATTTTTTGAGTCTTGGGTGATCGAAGCGGTGGCGTAACTATGGGGGGTGATGAGGGGGGCTCAATATCCCCCAGAGTAAAATAATGAAAATTGATGAAGTAATCTCTACTTAGTATAGTCTAAGTCACAGGTAATCTTGGGAACCACTGAATGGATTGTGATTCGGTTTTAACCGTTCTGTAAAGTATATCTCGAGGGGGGGGGGGCGTAATGGCGTAGTGGCTTCGCTGCTCGTCTTTCACCCGGATGGCCTGGGTTCGAATCCCGGTGACAGTGGGGTGGAATTTTCACCTGAAAAATCACGTGGCGTCAGGAAGGGCATCCGGCCTTGAAATCCCGGCCAAAGCCAAAATGAGCCTGGTTGGCTCCGGTGACTCCAATCAATTGGGGAAAGCCGAAGAAAGTTTAAAGTAAGTATATCTCGAGGAAGGTTTCTATTCAAAATAGTTTATTTGTGACCAAGGAAGCCAAGCAGTAACGATTTCAGTGAAAAAGTCGAAAAAGAACCCGGCGTCCGTAGGCTACGCTTCTTAAGCTTACGATGGGCAAACCGTTAAACATATCAATATACTAAGAGTGTAAGAATTGTTCAGTATGAAAAGTTCTACAAAGGAACTCCCCGAGAGCATAGGCTACATCGCCCACTATAAGTGTTTTTACGTTTTCATTTCTTCCAACCGTCTCCATTCAATTACTGAGGTGACAGTTTATGAGATAGCTAGGGGCGAGCCTATCACTCCAGTTACAACCTAGCTAGCGGACGAGCCTATTACCCCAGTTACAGCCAGCAACAAACTGTCGAGTCATGTTGAGTTAAGACTTCAGAGAAGAGTGGTTGTGTTTGGAGTTTCCCTGGAAATGCAACTCGGCTTTTTTTCATTTCGCCTGTGAACTTTTCGTTCCGCAAAATACACAGTCAAGTTAATATTGGACGGAAGGGGATTTGTGTTTCATGCACATCGCCTTTGTTAAATTACGTCTGACAATAATTCGATGCACATGAATCTCCATGATAATATAATTAATAGTCGTGTCAGTGATTTTAACTCACCATGCCGAGACGTAAAACAGATATAGGTCGTGGTTCATAGACATCGAAAAAAAAGCACTTATCACGTAATGCATTCTTAACTGTTCCCGGGTTGCTATTATTGAATAAAACTAAACTAGACTTTATAATTTAATATCAACAAAATAGTTAATTTTCGAGCATGTGTACATTGATTAGTCTATTATTAGAAGCTTTCTTTTCGTGTTGACCGACTGGAAAGCTTCTAATAATGGATTAGTCTATTTAGGCAACACTGAAAAATGGCTTTGAATATTTCAGCATTGATTGGTGTTAATAGGCTACAGCATATCAAAAGCTAATGAAATCAAACATGAAATAAATATAGAAGCAGTAGGGATGTTTGATACTTCGCGACGGTATATTAGCTTTCCTTGATTATGTCTCACTATATCCGAGTACTCACCCCCCACCCCCAATATCAGTTTTACTCAGCTCACCACACCAGAAGCAAAATCTAGTTACGCCACTGATCAGGGGCGTATATTCAATTTTTTCGGTTGGCTGATTATCCTGGAAAATCGAGAGTATCCTCAGAGGATTGTCACCGCAAAATACCCAGAAATATCAACCAACTAGCAGTAGTGCCCAGCTTCGCCCGGTGGATTTATTTGTTTTATGGATGATAATGAATACTACTACAGAACTGGCACCTGATACTTAAACTACCAGAAAATAAATATTTTTAAATATAACGTTTTGTAGTGGTGGTGGTGGTGGTGGTGGTTGTAGTAGGGGTGATAAGCAGTACGGTATAATGGCCGTAACATTTAGGTCATTTTCCCGTAATGATAATAATGAATAGGGAAACGGCTATTTACTAACTACAGCACTGACACATGTAATTTACAAACACATTTCTAAATATGATTAGAAAGAGGAGGAAGTGAAACAAAAGACACTGCTTAGGGCCTATATCTCAATGTCTGTTAGAAATGTAGAGACCAATAGTGTCGTCTTTTGTCGCATAGCACCGTAGGAAAATAATCAGAACACTTTGAAAACATCGGCTGTCCTGAGCTCCTGAGGTACCAATAGTAATATTTATCGCCACATAGCGCTCAACGATAAGTTTCGGAATAAATTAAGGTAAATTTGAAGGCACCAACGCTTATTGCAGCTGATAACCTCAATGTATTGCACCAACACCATTGCACTTAGCCTCCTACAGCCTATAACTGTTTTAAGGGGCCTAAGAAATCTTTTTATAGCCTACTAATTACTCCCCGTGACAGCAATGTATAAGCAGCGCAAGATTTAACTATTTTCGCAATTCTGCACCAGAACACTGGTATGGGCGACGTGAATTGCCCGAATTGCCAGTCAACAATAGACTTATTAAAATACTATTAGAGTTACACTAATACGGACATGAATGGTTCTAGGGCCTTAATACGTGGCTTTGTTATTCTAAATGTAGGGAATGGACAGCGTTGTCCAAAATATAAAGTGGACAGTGTTACCAGCAGGGTTTCAAAGTGTATGTAAAATGTGGTGCAATTAGGAAGAACGGTGTAGATTTGTGATAAAGGGCCTAAATGCAGGGAATGGAGTGGTCTGTCCGAAATTTTAAGTGGACAGTGTCACCCGCAGGGTCCCAAAGGAAAAGTGTACAAGATGTGGTTCAGATCGGTGAAACGGTGTAAACTTGTGCCAAAGGGCCTAAATGCAGGGATGGAGTAGTTTGTCCGAAATTTCATGCAGACTGTGTTACTCTCGTGGTTCCAAAGGGTAAGTATACAAATTTTGATTCAGATCGGTGAAACGGTGTAGATTTGTGCCAAGGGGCCTAAATGCAGGGAATGGAGTAGTTTGTCCGAAATTTTATGCAGACATTGTTACTCGCAGTGTTCCAAAGGGTAAGTATACAAATTTTGGTTCAGATCGGTGAAATGGTGTAGATTTGTGCCAAAGGGCATAAATGCAGAGAATGGAGTGGTCTGTCCGAAATTTCATGCAAACAGTGTCACTCGCAGGGTTCCAAAGGGTAAGTATACACATTTTGGTTCAGATCGGTGAAACGGTGTAGATTTGCGTCAAAGGGCCTAAATGCAGGGAATGGAGTGGCCTGTCCGAAGTTTAAAGTGGACAGTGTTACCCGCAGTGTTCCAAAGGGTATGTATACAAATTTTGGTTAAGATCGGTGAAACGGTGTAGATTTGTTCCAAAGGATCTAAATTCAGGAAATGGAGTGGTCTGTCCGAAATTTCATGCAGACCGTGTTACTCGCAGGGTTCCAAAGGGTAAGTATACAAATTTTGGTTCAGATCGGTGAATCGGTGTAGATTTATGCCAAAGGGCATAAATGCAGGGATTGGAGTGGTCTGTCCGAAATTTCATGTAAACAAGATGTTCCAAGGGTTCCAAAGACTAAGTAGGACCTATACGCATTTTGGTTCTGATCGGTGAAAAGGTGTAGATTTGTGACAAAGGGCCTAAATGCAGGGAATGGACTGGTCTGTCATAAATTTCATGCAGACAGTGTTACTCGCAGGGTTCCAAAGGGTATGTATACAAATTTTGGTTCAGATCGGTGAAACGGTGTAGATTTGTGCCAAAGGGCCTAAATGCAGGGAATAGAGTATTCTGTCCGAAATTTAACACAGCCTAAACTATTCCTCTTGAAACTGGCTATCATATACAAAGAGAACTTTTCGAATCCGACTGGTAGTTCCAGAGATTAGCGCGTTTAAACACACAAACACACAAACTCTTCAGCCTTATTATATTAGTATGAAGAAAATGGAAATTGCAACACCATGAAGGCATTGGTCGTTTGTGTTGATTTTCAAGATATGGAACGATGCCATGTAGGTATGTAAACGATCAAAGTTTCAGACTTATTGGATTGTTGCTACAGGTCTCCCCACGTGATTGGTTGCGGAGGAATCAACTCCAGTATACGGACTCTGGTGTAGCGTAGTTGACTTGCAGTCTGTGCAGTGAAGTGTTCCCCGTCAAACATGCCTCGACGACAGAGAAGAGCACGCTATCAACAACTGTCACCGTTTGAGAGGGCTCGGATAATTGGGCTGTGTGAGGCTGGATTATCGCTAAGGACTGTCGCTGCACGTGTTGGCCGACAGGCATCTACGGTACAACGTGTATGGCAGCAGTGGTCAAATGAAGGTACCCACACTCGTAGACCTGGCACAGGCCCAGCGCGACAGGCAACTGTGAGAGAGGATCGCCGCATCATTCGGATGGACCGGATGGAACCCCATGCAACAGCAGTGCAAATTCGAGCAGGTGTGGCACCCCTCGTTACACAACAAACAGTTGGTAATCGCCTGCGTGCAGCTGGCTTACGATCCCGTGTCCCTGCAGTAGGTGTTTCATTGACCCCACAACTGCGACGTGTAAGGCTGACCTGGTGTCGAGAATGATCGACGTGGGTCGACGAATGGCATAGGTTCGTCTTTAGTGATGAATCGCGCTTCTGTCTTGCCCGCAGTGATTGCCGGAATCGTGTGCGCCGACGTACCGGGGAGAGGGGCCGCCCAGACCTTATTGTCGAGAGGCACACCGGGCCAACACCAAGCATTATGGTCTGGGGAGCTATTGGCTTTAATGTGAAATCACAATTAGTGCTTGTTGAGGGCACTATGACTGCTCGACAGTACGTTGATGGGGTACTCAATCCAGTTGTTGTCCCTATGACGGCGAACATTGCTAATGGGATGTTTCAGCAGGACAATGCCCGGGTTTACACTCTACGCATCTCCAGAGAAGCTCTCCACGTCATCACTACCTTAGAATGGTCCACCAGTTCCCCGGACCTCAGTCCTATTGAGCATGTGTGGGACATGATGGGTCGACAACTGGCCAACCGTCCTCAGCCACCCACAACTCTGGAACAACTGACCCATGTAGTGCAGCAAGAATGGGTCACAAATCCTCAGGAAGCGATCCAGGGCCTTATTGACTCCATGCCTCGACGAATTCATCAATGTATTGCAGCTCGTGGTGGGCACATCCTGTATTGAATGTTGTCCAAACTTGCGGTCAGAGGGACCTGTAAGTGTAATCATCGAATCAAAACCGAACACCCGTCCTGCATGTTCAATTGCAGCAAGGTAGCACCACTCCTTCTGGGTGTTGCAATTTCCATTTTCTTCAGTGTATCTTCCAGCATATAACTTTGTGTAATTATTTATTAATCTCATGTAATTTATTTCAGGATTAGGGCATAACCCAGCACTTTTTGGGTACATTTGTGTTGACCGACTGAAAAGCACCAACATTTTATTTATCACCTTATTTAATTAAAATACTCTTAAATTCACGAATTTTGAAAATAATATTATCATTTATGGTAAACCCTCAATTAAGATTATTCTTATTTATACACAATTCAAAATGATGATTAGGAGAAATGACGTAGCCGCTATAGGCCTATATAAAAATGTTCCAATTAATAGGCCTACATGTTATCCATGAAATCCAGTTGCTATAAAAAAAAAGTCCTCTCGGCACGCCGGAAGGCGGAGGTAGATTTCACCGGACAAACTTGGGGATAGGCGAAAATAGGCAGAATATGCAGATTTTCGTAGAAGGATCAGACCTCATTTAATGCGAGAAGGTATTTTATAATTGGAGCTTAATTAACTTTGTTTTTCATTATATGCTTATTTTAAACATTTTATTGTCTTATGGGAACAGTAACCTTCTTGTCATTTGGGGTCCATTTTTATACTTGTGGTCACACTATCCTTATGCAAGGTTTCGACACTGATGTGTAACTATGTAACGGTCTGTTACTTCTTCACGCAAAATTATATCTACCGCAGAGATTTTGGTTGGTTCCTCAGTTTAGGGGCTGCGACAACGCGGTCATGTTACCCCGTGTACTTTGGGATGGCTGTATTAGTCTGTAATTCAGGTAAGGACTGCAGACGGTCAATTTCAAGCAGTAGTTACTAATGTTGCTACCAGGTACTACCGTCAACGACACCTAGCTGTGAACTTGGCTACTAGATGCCACCGCAACCAGCAACTAGCAACGAACGTTGGAACTTCCCCTCCAAAGGAAAGCATACTGAGGGATTTTTAGCGCTCTTAGAAAATCCGACGACTTCGGCCGGCTTTGAACTCGCGACCTTGGGCATAGACATTCAGCATGCTACCAGTTACGTCATCGAAGCCGCTTCACACTTAGATGGAAATCTGAATCTGATCTCGTGCAAGTGCGTTATCTTGGCAACGTCTGATGGCTCATCCCTCATCAATTTAGTAGTGTTGCCATGGCAACCACTGATAGGTCTTGGCATTTTCTTATAATTCCGAAATTATTTTTCTCATCCCTTGGCATAATGGTGGGTTATATCAAAAATTCTTTCAGACAAAAGTTTTAGGTAATTATTATGGGAATATTGTCCATTTTGTACGGTTTTGATATTGTGCCTATTAAGAGAGATATGATTAATGTTTCCCGAAAAACCCACTTTTTCCCACCCCTTTGGTCAATGGTTGGTGCTATAAAAAAAACTCTTCAAACATACATATTTGGGCTTTATCCGACACATAGTATGAATGTTGAACGGATTTGATATTTCACATATTAAGAGAGTTATAGCAATATTTCACTTTTTCGAAAAAAAAAAAGCCCCCCATTTTCACCCCCTTCGACCGATTTAGCCCAGTAACGAACTCGACCGAGATGTTATAGGTATACATATTCGGTAAAAAATTCAAAGTGATAGGTGCAAAATTACGGCAGTTATCGTGTCCACAATAAACTGATATACATATATACATATACATACATAAATTATATATAACTTTTGAACTGACGGTGGTTTTGGGGTCTGGGGGATGTGAAACGCGAAGATATGTCGAAATTTTCCGGAAGTCGAAACATGGTACCCATTGCAATAGTTAGCTTTCTAATGAAATCTACCTCTGGTGTGTTCCTCAGTTTAGGGGCTGCGACAACGCGGTCATCTAACCCCGTGTACTTTGGGTGAGTGTAGAATCTGTCTGATACACGGTGTGAATTGTAATGGCTGTATTAGTCTTAATTCATGTAAGTACTGCAGACGGCCAATTTCAAGCAGCAGTTCCGAATGTTGCTACCAGGTACTACCGTCAACGACACCTAGCTGAGAACTTGGCTACTAGATGCCACCCCAACCAGCAACTCGCAACGAACGTTGGAACTTCCCCTCCAAAGGAAAGCATACTGAGGGATTCTAGTGCTCTTAGAAAATCCGACGACTTCGGCCGGCTTTGAAACCGCGACATTGGGCATAGACATTCAGCATGCTACCAGTTACGTCACCGAAGCCGCTTCCCACTTTGTCAGGCGGCTTCGGTGGTGTAGTCGGTAGCATGCTGAGCTTCTATGCCCAAGATACCGGGTTCAAACCCGGCCGAAGCCGTCGGATTTTTTAAGAGCGTTAAATATCCCTCAGTATGCCTTCCTTCGGAGGGGAAGTAAAGCCGGCGGTCCCATGTCATAGATTTATGGCATGTTAAAGATCCTTCCACTAATTGCACCTGTGTGAAGCTAAATTGGATAGGTTAAGAATGTATGCAACGCTCTTAGGTTTCTATGTTCGTTGCCAAGAGCCGACTGCGGCGGCGTCTAGTAGCTCAGTTCTGAACTTGGCCTCGTAGTCGTTGACAGTGGCGCTTGGCGGCAAAAGTAGGAACTATCTGAAAAATTGTTAGTTGCAGTACTTAAATTAACAAACAGATAACACACACTAATACAGTCATCACAATTAACACCGGTTATCAGACAGATTCTACACACACCCAAAGTACACGGGGCTACATGACCGCGTTGTCGCAGCCCCTAACCTTTAGAACCAACCAACCACTTAGTCAGATGGAAATACTGAATCTGATCTCGTGCAAGTGCGTTGTCATGGCAACGTCTGATGGCCCATGCCTCATCAATTTAGTAGTGTTGCCATGGCAACCACTGATAGCTCTTAGCATTTTCTTATAATTCCGAAATCATTTTTCTCGTCCCATGGCGTAATGGTGGGTCATATCAAAAATTCTTTCAGACAAAAGTTTTAGGTAATTATTAGGGGAATATTGTCCATTTTGTACGGTTTTGATATTGTGCCTATTAAGAGAGATATGATTAATGTTTCCCGAAAAAAACACTTTTTTCCACCCCTTTGGTCAATGGTTGGTGCTATCAAAAAACTTATTTGACATAAATTTTTGGCACTTATCCGACACATATTATGAACTTTGAATGGATTCGATATTTCACGTATTAAGAGAGTTATAGCGAAATTTCACTTTTTCGAAAAAAGCCCCCCATTTTCACCCCCTTCGACCGATTTAGCCCAGTAACGAACTCGACCGAGATTTTATAGGTATACATCTTCGGTAAAAAATTCGAAGTAATTGGTGCAAAATTACGGCAGTTATCGTGTCCACAAGAAACTGATATACATATATATATACATATATATATATATATACATAAATTATATATAAACTTTTGAACTGACGGTGGTTTTGGGGTCTGGGGGATGTGAAACGCGAAGATATGTCGAAATTTTCCGGAAGTCGAAACATGGGACCCATTGCAATAGTTAGCTTTCTAATGAAATCTACCTAAAACTAGAATCATATCAAGGATCTGCTATAGCGATTAAAAGGGGCTTCATAAGCTTGTAAAATGGAAAAAGAATCCCTTAAATGATAGACTAATAAAAAATAATCCTTGAGTTGTTTTACTATAATTTCTTTCTATTAAACTGTGCTGGGCACATGTTACAGTTATACCTAGACTAATACAAGAAGAATAGTTGTATTTTATAATGGAATATGTAATGGATTAAATTGATGACTCTCTGTTGGAGGCCATATTGCTCCTGTAAAAGAAAGCTAAAAAAATACAAAAAAAGAAAAATATATCTGATAGGCCTACAATAAATTTTATAAAATCATAGACGACCTAAAAATCATCTTTGAAACAATCTGGAAGACAGAAAAGATCCCAGAAGAATGGAAAGTGGCTCTTATACGTCCTTTGAACAAGAAATGTAACAAACAAGACGTTAATATCTACAGAGGTAGTAGCCAGTAGCCAAATATATTCTTAACAATATTACGGTACTAAACAGGATAGAAGCAGCTCTTGATCATCATTTGGGTGAATATCAGAGTGGATTTAGGAAGGACAGAACAGATATTCAACCTGAAGTCCACAATCCGTCACAGGCTAATGAACTCTAAAGACATAGTAGTGACATTTATAGATTTTAAAAAGACTTTTGATTCTGTTGATAGGGAAACTGTAGACAATGCAACCCGAGAATTTGGACTTAATTCAAAATTGGTAAACCTGATCCATGACACCCTCACAGATAGGCTACTATATCAAAAATAACACTTCAGGTTGAAATATCTAAACCATTCAAAATAAATGCAGGTGTGAGGCAAGATGATGGCTTGTCTCCACTCCTCTTCAATTGCGTCCTGGAGAAAGTAGTAAGAATTTGGAATTAAAAACTGGAAGAACATAAGCTATCACCAATAACCATGGGAATAAAGAACAGAGGTATAGAAATAAACTGCCTAGCATTTGCAGATGATTTTGCCATAGCCTACCTGGCAAACGCAGCAAGAAGAGATAGACAACAAAACAGGTTTAAGAATGTATAGACCCTATAGGAAGGAAGTAGGAGACTTCTGTTACTTAGGAAGCAGAATAACCAGTGATGGACGAAGCAAAGAGGATATAAAATTAGGTTGGCTCAGGCAAGGAAAGCATTTCTACATAAAAGGAATCTGTTGACATCGAATATAGATTTAGGTATTAGGAAGTCATTTTTGAAAGCCTTTGTCTGGAGCGTGGCGCTCTATGGAAGTGAAACTTGGACTACTGGCGCAGCAGAAAAGTGGAGAATTGAAGCATTTGAAATGTGGTGTTACAGGAGAATGATGAAGATCAGATGGGTAGATAGGGTTACGAACGAAGAGGTATTAAGACGAGTGGGAAAGGAGAGATCTTTCTGGCGACTGCTAATGAAGAGAAGAGATAGGTTAGTAGGACACATACTAAGACACCCAGCAATAGCAAGCTTAGTTATGGAAGGAAGGGTCGAGGACAAGAACTGCAGGGGTAGACCAAGGTTAGAATAGGCTATGTTAAACAGATTGTCTCGGATGTAGGGTGTGGTAGCTATGTAGAGATGAAACGATTAGCTCAGGACAGGGAGGCATGGAGATCTGCATCAAACCAGTCAAAAGACTGAAGACTCAAACAACAACATAGGAAGAAAAAAATATACAAACATGAAAAATGCTCCACAAATCCTAGTAAAAGAAATTGGTCAAATAGAGAGGCCTGGTTGCCATCCCTTGATGAATGCAGTACATTTGCATTTGTCTGTTGGCACAGGCTAGAGTAAAAGGTGGCTTTTCACCGATGTCTCAGTCTCACTCATGGCTGTGATTATATGGAAGCTACTGAGGTATGGGTGGTGCTTAGTAATGACATTCAGGGCACAGTCAGTGCCTGTGGATGTTGTGAAAGGTTCTACTCATAGGGTTAGTACTACTGTTCTGACTCAGTGAGGAAAGCAATGGCAAACTACCTCACTCCTCCTTTTGCCTAGTACGCCTCAATATAGCGCTGCCTTGGGTTTTTGTGAGTATCTACTCACATAACCTAACGGCGGTACTATTTGAGGATCCAACCAGCCTTCGGGCTGACTACCTAACAGACAGACACAGAGAGAGTAAGGAAGGTCAAATATTTAGGTTAAATTATTCAAGAAAATGGTTTGGAAAAATCTGCTGTGGAAGAAAGAATACGAACGATGGAAAGAGCGTATGGCATAACTAGGAATAGGCAACCTAGAGCAAAAAGTGTTTCGCACCCCCGGTGGAAGACTGCCACAAGTCAGAAAGGGCACATTTCCAGGAGAAGCATAGCCTATAAAGATTTACAGCTGATAGGAAAAATATGAATATATACAAAGACTATTTAAAGTGAAAGTAAATTATTACTAACTTCTAACATTGTCTAATACTATAAAATAACGTACAGTACAAAGATCTTTCAGGAATTATAATTATGTGTTTAAATCAAAAATAATAGGCTAAGGATTTCGAGATATGGCAGTTTTCTATTCAGTGCCGTAGAATTGCTATTTATAGGATCCGAGTTGTGGCAGTTTTACAGGTCACAAACCTGATAATAGACATTTATAAATAGGCCTACCGCATACTTCAAAATTCATTTTTTTGACTTGTGGCAGTTTTGCACCGGGTGTGAGGTTTATCTAAACATCTTAAAACACAGCAAACCGAAATGCCTGTATGCGAGTGAATGTCTCGTACTGAACTACAAATTGGAAAAAATTAGAAGTAGGCCTAAGTTAGTAGAAAGAAGAAATAGCCTATAGGCTACACAAAATACTCGTTTTTTTACTGTAGAATTCTGGAAATTAAGAAGTAATAATGAAATCTAGACGTACTAGGCCTATATCGAAAAAATGAAAATATATCAGAAACAATACGGAAGAGGAGATTGCTATTTTTTGGACATTAGTAGGCCTACAGGTTGGGTGTCAGTAGGTTGACAAGAAGTCAACAACAACCTGGGTACAAGAAGTCAAAGAGGATTTGGAAAGAAACAATATCAGAGAAGAAGATACTCCCCAGAGAGATATTTTAGGCAAAAAGTACTAAAAATGGAAGGATTCCAGGGGAGGAAGGGAAAGAAAACCGGCTCGAAATGGTCCGAGGAAAGGAAGAGGAAACATAGTGAGATGATGAGGGAATACTGGAGGAAGAAGAAGGAACAGCAATGGATAGGGACCTGAAAAAATCGCATTTGCGATAAATGCGAATTTTTAAATTTCGTACAGAATCCAAGCCTCCGTTAATTTTAATGTGAAATAAAACCATTTTTACGCGTAAATAAAAGTGCGACAAAATGCGAATTGTGACCCAAAATGCGAAAATACCAAATAAGTGCGATTTTATAGCGAAATTACTTTAAATCTGCTAATTTATTAGCGAATTGGTTTATAAAACAAAAGAAAATGTTTAGTAGGTGGCCTAATCGCTCGCTAGCGATACCTCATCTTGGAATCGAAGTGTGCTACGCATATTGGTCGATATAACAATCGATTTCTGTATCGATACGAACTTTCGACTGTCTACAACTTATTCAGACAGCTGACGAACGAAACTCGTTTGTGTACTTGGCGCATCCCCGCGACTGGTGGTTTGTCGAACACGTGGACTTCGCTAAACGGAAAATTTTGCGGCTTGCCGCTTGAATAGTAACCTTATTCTTTTTGTAATCCTCAAGCTTTTCAAGATATTTTATCCTAGACACGTGGTATTGAACAATGGCAAAGAAACCGATATTCAAAAACTTCCGGGCTTTACAAACATTCCATGTCATGAAATAAGGAAGAGCTATGATTCTTTCAAGAATATTATTGAATCGCAGTTAAAACAAAATGAGGAGTGTGAAGTAGTACGTGCCTTGACTGCTGTTCAATATGAACATCAACATTTTGCCAAGAGTTCTTTAGATCTTTTGTGGACACCAACAAACAATGAGGACAGTGGGCGTGTTTTGTCGCACTACAATACAGATGTTACAGACAGAAGGTGTAGGCTATCTTGAAAGAGTGCAACGCAGAGTTATTTAAAATGCTTTCATTTGAACATTAAATTGTATCTCAAGTGTCGCCAATAAAGTCATATAGCCTAGTCCGTAAGAATCCGGAAAAAATAGATGCTAATTTTCCAAAAAATAGATGCTAAATAGGGAAAATATAAATGCTAATTTGAAGGAAAATAGATGCTAAATTTTCAGGTCCCTAGCAATGGACAAAGCATTGAAATTGGCTCGTGGTCCCTAGACGAGCGAAACGAAAATATTATTATATAATACGCGAAATCTAAGGTGTATGTTTCACAAAACTCAACCTCCTAAACCAGAAGGAGTTGGAAAGTGTGGTTTGTACCAAAATCTTCCAAATCGTCTCAATAGGAAAAATCCATTTCTTGAAAAGTCAACGGTAATATATTTATTTGTTTATGAAGTGTTTTTAAACAAACAAACAAACAAACAAACAAACAAGGAGATAGCCCCTGCAAGAACTCTGTCGCCTACAACCCGTATAGCACTAGAGCCTGGCGGGTAGTCTGTACACATGGGGCGCACACAACCCATTATGCGAGAGTTCTCGCACGGGTCCGCTAGTAATAATACGGTAATTGTAATAAATTTCATAAAGTAATCATTCCACAAAACAAAAAGCTTAGTCTATATTTTTATCAAATACTGTATAGTCCAATCGCTTTGAACTCTTGCATGAGCAACGTTGCGCTGAATTTAAGGGGCATGCTAATAATAATAAGAAGAATAGCCTATACCACATTAGCGAATAACAATTCAGATGTCAAATGCAAATGGTGTTTCGATCAACCGAGATTCGAAAATATAACAATTCCGAAACTTATTAAGGCCGATAACCTCGCTGTTAGGCCCTTTAAAACAACATTATTATCATCATTATTTAAAATTCCACAACATAAGAGAAACCAAGGCCCTTTATATTTATATTATCAGACGTGTCACCATTCTATCCCTGGTGAGTTAACAAAGTCTACAACATAGAAATGTCTGATTCAGTCATCTCTTGAATAAGCAGTAAGAATATAGGCTATTATTAGCGTGACTAATATTCGGAGTATTAGGTAGATGTCACAATAGATTAAAGAAGTGGTGTCTTGAATACACAGATATAACCCTGCCTAAACATGTGTGATCCATCACATTAGTTAACAAGGCGAACAAAACAAAAACAAATAAATAAACAAACACTCTAAAACACTGCTACGTGAGAAGAGAAGTGAGGGAGAAGTGGAAGAGTTTTTTAAAAAATGACAAAGAAGAAGAGAAATGGTTTAGTGACGTCATTTCAACAGTTAAACATTTCCTCTAACGTGATTGGCTGTAACAGTTTTAAAGAGTCAATCTCATTATATGTATAGAGAAGGCGGGACTATTAACTCCTCCCCTTTCTGTTGAGAGTGGGCATGGCCTCCTCCCCTCCCTCCTGTAGCGGGAGCTTGATGCGTGAGTGGAGGGGGGCCTTGGAGCGCTTGTTGTAGCCTTTTCCAAACGATTTAGTAACAACAGCGCCAGTGCTGGTGCAGGCTTTGCAAACGGAGGTTGCGTAGGCCATTCTGGTAATAACATTCTTGTAATTTATTCATATATATAAATAACAAAAAAAAAAGTATACCGGTAACACATAGGCCTATATACAAAAAAAAAGAGGGAAATAAAAATCCGCCATGGACGCTTATAGACCTAAACAAAAAGTTGTCTACGTAATTCACAGTGTATTCATAATCTAATTTATTATATTTCTATAAGTGCCGTACAAGAAACTAACAGCGATGTAAATAAATTAATTTTTGTGGAAGAAAACTTTGAAATGTGTGTGAAATATTGAGTGGTACAGTGAATAGGGACAAGAACTGTGTAAACCTTGAAGGGGTGTAAAAGAAACATTACGATTTTTTTTTTCTATTTAGAAAAAGTGAAAAGAGCGTGGATTCTCCAAGGAAATCCATGCTTGAAGAGACAGCTGCTAGCATGACCATCCTGAAAGTAAACCTTCAACCACAGCATCCTGCACCTCCGCCATCTCCGCACAGCACAAAAAACATAATTATCAATAATAATAACAACAACAACAACAACACTTCGCCAATCCTCGGTGCGTCGCCGTACAAAATGGACACTATTGATTCCAGTGATGAAAACCTTTCTCGATCGTCTCCAGCGGCTACGACAGTTAGTAATTTAGTGAAACCAGCTGTGTTGCCAAATCAGCTTTCAAATCATCATATTCATCATCAACATCAACAGACGAACTCGAGACCTGGACACATTAGTTTTAGCGTGGCGGCTCTTTTGGCCGATACTAGGCCATCTGTTAGGAGTCCGCGTTCACCGTCGTGTTTAACCTCACAATCCCCGCCGTTGGAACAGCGATCGCACCATTCGGAACAGCAGTTAACTTCTTCAGATGAAGACATTAATGAAGATGATGATGAATCAGGACAGGGGAGTATTGTTGACGTGGAAATCCTACGGGACTCAAATTCGCCAGTGCACACACCAACACCCACGTCTACACCTACGCCTTTAACACCCCCACCCCCAAGTTTACTAACGAATGCCGGGCGCATTGGGGACGGTATGTTACTGCCCGGTTCAGCGAGGTTCATGCTGGGTCATGGGCCTGGGGGTGGCATGGTAGCGCCGGTTAGGCCGACGCCGTTCTCAGCGTTAGCAGCGGCTGCTGCAGCTTATTCGGCAGGGTTACAACATCACCACCCAGCGCATCAGCACGTGCAGCCTGGGGGCGGCAACTCGTGGGCCACGCAGGCGCTTGTCGGACATTATCCTGGAGCCATGTTCCCGGGGGCGGCAAGTGCAATGGGGCCTGCAGCGGCGGCGGCGTTCGCGGCAGGACTCGGCGGCAATCCAGGTGAGATCTTCTGTCAATATGTAGCATTGACATGCTGTCCTTGTAGAACATCAGTAGGCTATTTTTGTTAGACTAAATTCACGGATAGCCTAGCGTTCTAGAGCACATTTATTTAATTATTATTATTTCCGATTATTCCCCTTCAGGAGAGCGTGAGTACTTGAGCCAATCACAGCTTCACTTCCTTTTCCTCTCTTCTTTTCTTCCCAAAACCTCTTCATTAGTTCACTGTGCTTTTTCTTCCTTTCTTCTGTCCATTTTTTCCCAGATGTGTCTTTCCTTGAAACTTGTACAATTTTCGTGTTTCTGATTTTATTTCTAAATTGTTCTCTGTCCTTAGTGTGGTCTTCAGAGATTTTAAGTAATTCCATGTCTTCATGTACTTCTTTTATCCAACTGGTCTTTAATTTACATGCATTCACGATATTGGAAATCTTCTTAGTGAGTCTGTTCTCATCCATCCTATATATGTGTCCATAGAACTGCAGACGTCTCTTTCTAAATTTATCTATAATGGTGTCTGTATTTTCATAAAGTTCCTTTGTTGGTCTCCTGACCCAAATTCCATTGCGGAAAACAGCGCCATGGATTTTCCTAAGAATTTTTCGTTCCTTTTTCTCAATATCATGAATTTTTGTCATTCCTCTAATGACGGTGGTTTCTGCTGCGCACAAGGCTTCAGGCAAGACAACTGTGTTATAATGGCGCAGTTTTGCATTATTTATATATTTATTTATTTGCTACGGCCCAAAGGACTTCCGAATACCGTTCCAGGATTTATTTATATAATTTATTTATTTAATTAATACAATTACTAGTCTACAGAAGAAACCTCCAATTAGACCAATTGATATAGGCCTACTGTAGCAACTTGACACACGCTATTTGTGTAATTGATTAGTATTGCATGATGGGTCTATAGGCTAGACCAAATTATTACATTATTAGTTATAAGAATAAATGATATGGAGACAATAAGGAAAGAAGTATTCGAAATAATAATTAAGGAGAATTAAAGAAAATATGCCCCAAAAGAAGAAGAGATGTCTACTTTGCTGCAAAATGCAGCGGCAAAGTAAATTGAAACCAGAGTGTCAGTGCTATGCATTGTTACTACATAGGCCTACAGGCTACAGTTTCCGTCTGTTATTTAGGCTATATTTTGTGTCAGTCGTGATTGTCATAAATTGTGTTCAATGATTTATTTCTCTTAGGCCCTACTACTATGCGTTACTCCACTCTAAATCAGTCTGGGTTATAAAATTATTTTAGGCAATATTTCGTCCCCTCACATTTACGGAATCCTTAGTCAAGTCTGTAGCCTGTTCAAAGGAGGGTTACATGAAAATGAAATGTAGCAATCTGTCATAATCTTGTTGTTGTCTGTGATGGAGTTAAAATTATTATTCTATTATTAGTTTAGTATTTATTATTATTATTATAATACTATTAATATTTTTAATATTAACTTACTATTGTAATTAGGCTTTTTCTTGCCGGTCTATGAATGGTATAACTAATGGATTTTAATATCTTATAGGCCTTGTCGACTAGGTTGCAGAGTAAATTTCAGCAAGGTCTTGCTTTCGGTTGCTAAGTTAAAGGCATATTCTACCACTGACAACTCATTTCTAGCAAAAGTTATTTATTAATCGTTATATTTAGCGCTGTTTTGTTAATTTTGAAGTCTCTTCTGTGTGCTATTGAACTTCTGATCCGAGGTACTCGGCATGACATATTAACCAACGGTCTCTTCACGAAATAATTCCATCTGCAAGAATTCATTAATCAATTATATCAGCGGCAAAGAGAATATAACACAACAGACCTACTGATGTTGGACCTTAATCAAGGAAAAGGAAGAATCACGATGCTTCTACCGTTCTAATATATTTTTCTGAATATAATTTAGTAAATGTATTGCATGTTATGTTAGAATTTAGTAGGAGTTGTTTACAATGTTGGATTTATGTGGTGAAAATGCTTAGAATCGGAACCTGGAGCGTAGACCAGCGATGTTCCATCTGTTTATCAGCAACAGTTCACTTGGCCTCTTAAATAACTTTCTGGTCTTAAGCATTTTAATGGGATTTTCACGACCTACTGTAGTACAAAAGACATTACAATGTTTGTTTTCTGGTTTCCGGCCGTCTGGCATTATCTAAAAAGGAACTTACGTCCCGCTGTTGACATGCATCAATTTATTACCCATACTGTTGACATGTAGTCTACTGAACGGGCCACGCAACGTTCTGATTCTAAGCATGTTAGTGAAAATTTCACGGAATAGATTAATTCAAAAAACCTATCAATGTTCATCATTCGCAAGTTTCTGACAAACTGCATGTCTAATCTGAATCAGACCAATTAGCAAAATCAGCGGTTACGACACATCCAATATGTTACGTTAAAAGGCAGATAAGGAAATACATATTACACGAATGGAATATCGCATGGACATGTAGCCTGAAAGGATCTGTAACAAGAGAAATATTCTTCCCGGAAGTACAAAATCGACTGTTATGAAAATTATTAGTGGCAAACTTTGTCCTCACACAATTTTTAACTGGTCGTGGGAAATTCAAGTCTTATTTTGAACGTTTTAAAATATCAACAGACGACTATTCATGTTTTTGTGGATTGCCTCAATCGGTGTGTCACCATATATTTGAGTGTCCTGTTTTTGAAAAGTTAAGATACTATTTACAATGCCACCTTAATAGCTGTAACCTGGAACTTTCAAAACTGCTGTAGGCCTACCATATTTTCAAGAGGCAGTGCTGTTTAGGACAATTTCTCACTTTCATCAACAATTGTTTTTGTAAACTATGTTAGTAATATTTGTATTTGCTTTGTTTTTAATCTGCAACCCTAATGTACCTCTGGTAAAATAGGGTTCCTGCATTGTTTTTTGGATATTCATTAATAATAACTTAATAATCTGAATCCTCAGCTGTTTATTTCCACCTGTGTAGCCTACTGTCGCCAATGCGCTTAAAATATAGGATATGTGCCACTTCCAGAAAATCGTTCATAATTTTAGTAATTCGTTGGCATTCTTGCAGCATACAGTAACTTTCAGGGGTATGCAAATTATTAGCCTCAACGCCATTTTTCCAAAATTTCATTTCTAGGCCTACTTTTCATGATTTAATGCACTAAATAAATTTAGAAGAGGCTGAAATTATTTGAAATATTTAACCATTAGTCTTAATTACATTTTTATTTATTATTATTTAATCGAATAGCACTATTACTGAGCACAAAAATCAATACTTCAAATCTTGCCACATGTTTTTTTTTTCTCTGCTCACATTCGCTTCATCCTCTCTGATCTCTGCTTTCGGAGCCGTTCAATGTTCCGTGGCTGCTTTCGTTGTCTTCCTTGTTCCTCTCTGAAGATCACTTTTTGAATTTTGTCCCGAAATAAATTCCTATTATATGTATTTGTAATGTCAATGTCGGCTTCCTTCAGATCCTTTAATGTCTGTGTAAACCACACTGGTTGAACTTTAAGTTTTAACATTTTATTAAAAAAATGTTTTTTAGCCTGTCATTATTCATTCTATTTAAATGCCCAAAAATGACGTCCGTCGTTTGCGCATGGTGTGAATTATGCTCTCCACAAGGGTGTATATTTCCTTGTTAGGTCCTGGTCTGTTATAGTCTGTTCCTGTTTTCCTTGGGCCAAGGATGCATCGAACCAATCTTCTTTCCATGAGCATGATTTTGTTTATGTCACCTTTCCGCATTAACTTTAATGTTTCAGCTCCAAAGAGTGCTTCAGGTCTCACCACAGAATTGTAATGTTTAATTTTAGTGTCCCGTTATAATGCCTTCTTCTTGTACTGTCTACATTTCTGGTGATCTGAAATGCTACGTTCATTTTCTTTGCTCGGACCTCTAAGCTATTTTTTCATTGTTATTGATAGTTATCCATTCACCTAAATAGCCTACTTAAATGAGTTAACTTTGTGTATTTTGTTTTGGTTTATGATTATTACATCAGGACAATCTTGACATTCGTTATAAATTCTGTCTTGGGGAAGGAAATTTGTAAACCTACTTTTTCTGCTTGCTCCATTAAGTTTTCTACTTGGATCTTTGCATTTTCTGGTATGTCTGTGATCAGAGCAATGTCATCCGCAATCTAAATGGATATTAACTTTTTTACTTCCCAAATTTATACCTTTCGTGTCTGATTTTATTTTAAGAAATTTGTAGTAAAATGATTATATAGAATTTCCACTAAAAGAGGGGCCTTGTTAATCCAAAATGCCACACGCTTTGTTTTGGTTACTTTATTCTTCTTTTCGTATGTATTTAAAGCTGAGGAATTCAAAGTCTTTTATACTGATGATCCGCTCTTGAACCATACAAAGATTTGTGGAGCTTGGACTGAAACCACTTGATTTAGAGGGCACATTCCATAGTCAATGAAACAAGAGAAATCGCACCCAGCTCAGGTATCCGTCGGAATACCCAATTCTGAAAATTTCCAATCGTAATTCCTTATGGGAAAAGTTATAAACAGGGCCCGGATTTTGATGACCTAAAAATTCCAAAAAAAATACCTATAGAATGACTGCAAAAATCCCATAAAATGACCCGAAAACTTTAAAAAATGACCTAAAAATTTGAATCGAACTGACATAATTTCATCACACAAAAAATGCAAACAGACTTGTTAGTTAGTTATTATTGTTTAAAGGGGTAGCCCCTACAGAAACAGACTACCCCCATTGTATGTTTAAATGATTTTAATAGCTACCTAATATAATTTAACTATTATTTGACATATACGAATTATTTGCACACAAATATTGCTTATTATTTCAGTCTAATGTGTATTTTGGAATGTGGATATTCCAAGAAATAAGGGTTGAACAAATTTGTGAATATTCTCATGTCTTCGTATTCATCCTCACTTTCAGTTCCGTTAATATCCAGTACCATACAAAAAAAATCATAAACCATTAAATATGTGATAAAATGACAAAAAACGTATAAAATAACCTAATAAATTCCATAAAATGACATAATAATGACGTGAAAAGCGAGAAAATGACCTAAAAGCAAAATACTTAGAGAAATGACGAAAAGATGACTTAATAAATAGTTAAATACGCATTTCTGTGATGAGGGTGGGGGTAGAGCCCTGCGCGATAAAACAAAACGTTATCCGCATCCGCCCCGCATCCGCACGACAGTTATCCGTATCCGCCCCACATCCACACATCTGTTATCCGCATCCGCCCCGCATCCGCATGACTGTTTTCCGCATTCCCATGTTTGTTATCCGAATCTACTGACATTACAATAATATTTTAAATTAAATAAAGCATTACTGAAGCAACATACGGTACTGTAGGCTATTTAGACATTTGAGGAAAAAGTCGTTCCCTTAGGCTATGTATGCCATGTGCTATTTTTAAGATGAATGTTATACAGCCAGAATTGCAACCCTTTCCTGTTCGGAGTGTTATTTAAGCTTAATGACATAATTTGAATGAGATTAGCTGAAATCATCATCTTACATTTGTCATGAAAAAAAAAACATAACAGAAAGATATGATACCGGAATGTTACAAACATCCAGATCCTAATAATGATATTAAACAAGTTCGGATTGTATTCTAAAAACTATCCGCAAATTTTCTCCAAACATTATCCGCAGCTTATCCGCTATCCGCATGGCAAAGAATTTTGCGGATATCCGCGGGTTTATCCACGGATATCCGCATCCGCGCAGGGCTTTGTGTGGGGACCATGAACAGGATTTGTATATAAGTTAGCAATTTCTGTGGTGAACAATTTAAAAAATGACATGTCATCAGAATCCGGTCCCTGGTTATAAGTCTACAGCGGAGAAAACTTCACCAAGTAGGGTGATAAAGAACGTCATCCGTCGTTCAATAAAATGATTTTGAATTTTAAAAAATCTGAATGATTTAAATTCTCAAATTGATTGTAATAATAATTTGCGCACTTCCGAAGGACGCCAATATGTCAAGCTTTGATGACAGCATCGAGGATATTTTTAAAGTTTTTTAATTTCGTTATTCTGTTTGATTATTTATTCATTATTCCGTACACTGCCGTATTTTTTGCGGTAGGGTGCGCTGAAAGGTGTAGGCCTACGCTCCGCTACGTACCAAGACACGTAGTAAACCCCAGTGTTGCAAACACCGAGAATCGAGCAGTGATTAAAATAAACTAATCAGTGACATAAAATTATCAATTTTCTATGGAAACAAATTTAAATTATTGTAACAACTAACTGTGTGTGCGTGTCTTTACTAAGGGACACATTCCCGGCTACAGTTTAGGAGATATTCCAGTTTAAACATTGGCCAGTTATCATGCATATTTACATTATTTTTCCGGACTCAAAATCAAACGCAGATTGAGTAAATTCGTGCTAGGCTTTGACCCGAGGAGCCCTGGGTTCTATTCCCGGCCGGGTCAAAGGAATTTTAATGTGTGGTTAAATCCCTTGGCTCGGGGACTTGTGACGTCTTCATAAATTAAGTGTAGGAAACAATGTAAACCGATTACAAGTAACTTAAAAAGGGAAAACATAGTCTATATTTTATAAATCCTACAAATATAGGCTACAGTAGTAATGTTCATATTCCAAGTTCTTTCCGTTCATTTTTAGAATTATAAAAAATACAAAAACAAATAGGCTACTGTATTTATCTATTTATTTATTTTTTAGGTTCATGCGACATGACACTTCTTCATCAGTTTCTGTATCGGTTATCATTAAATTAGTTTTTGAAATATTTGGGTGTAAGAAGATAATGGTAACTTACTGGCGAAAAAGGCATGTTAAACTTTTTAAGCTATCTTTGTGGTAAGGGACTAAATAACTAGATAGCCTATGTCAAGAAGGAATGTATTTGGGCTTATGCTGTGTTCCTTCATTTTGCTCAATAAATAAATAAATAAATAAATAAATAAATAAGTGAAATCTTATAACAAACATCCATGTTATTTCGTAAACCAATGGGATGATTCCTTTGAAATTTGGCAGAATGGTTTAGATAGGCATATAACTTATCTAAGTTATATGCTCGAAAATAAAATTCATTATCACATTTAATTAAAATTTGGAAGGTTTATTGCCGAAAAAACACCAAATAGCCTATGGTATATTAAAAAAAACTATGTTTTTATGAAATCTAGCCTGTAGCCTATGTTCATGGCGTGAAAAACTTCCCCGTTTCTGCTATACTTCTAGAGAAAGTAAATTAAGAAAATCCACGTTTTGAAAAGCCATTATCAACCTATAGCCTATCAAATATTGTGTTTTCCTTTCTATACAAAACGTCTACGATGTGTTGAATGTATGGTCCAAAATTCAAGAAAATCCTTCAATAGTCACAGATATTTTGATATTTTGTGAAATGTGAGCTCGCTAGTGAATGAAACCCATAAATAGGCTATACAGTGATGTTTATTCTACACCCGACTACTAGGCTCCTTCCATATACGCCTAGGCCTACACATAGAGGGCAGGTCAAAGCAAGAAAAATGTACATTCATGCAGAATAAGGAATTAATTACACCAGATCAAACGACAGGTCAGGGGGGATTACAAAAGAGTAGCCTACTTTTCAAGAAATAATTAAAACTGAACATAAAGTGAAGTGTTTATTTAACGAGGACGAAGACTAGCGAATAGTTTCATAATAATGGGAAATATTATGCTATTAGCAAAGGTACGGCACTACAGTGAGGACCATCCCTATAGAACGGAGCCTCGGATGCGCCACGTGATGGAAAGGCACTGGAGCTTGCAGCAGCATAGCACCCAACTAGTTCAACCCATTTAGGCTACAATTTGTAAGGTATTTAACCCTTCGCACTCGAATTTGTTCAACAGGTCACGCTCCCAATTCGTGTTTATTTTTCCTGAAATGTTCTTAACATACCTTTTGTGATGCACCCAATATCTCTTCAGATTCACTGGATATTTCTCAAGCTCCGAAAGACGATCATCTTCACTTAAATACAAATAATTCATAATCGCGCCAATATTTGGACAGCTCTCCTACTTTATTTTCGTGCGGCCTTTTTTCCGCCTTTTGACTATAAACACAGTGATCTAGGTTCTGCTGACTGCCATCCCAAAGTATCATATGAATTATGTTCAGAAGGCCATGAATTCTCTTCTATGTAGATATTGTCCGAGAATCCCTAGCTGCTGTTAAAACTCGCTAATCTTGGAGTATACATGATGTCGGAACGCTTCCTGTGTAAGTTCAACAGGAAATTGTGATGTCGGAACATTTCCTACATATGAGCTTAAAAGGTTAATAATCAAATTTACTCACATGAATTGCTGTCCTTTTTCTAGACACACGTTGCACCGACTCAGTCTAGGAAGTTTAGGTACACTAACTGTAATTCATCCTCGCTGATATTTCGCATCGGTGCAGTTATTTCGTTCTCGAGAGCCTGCAGAGTAGGCCTACGCGGATTGTTTCGGTATAAGCCTACCTTTTGTTTGAGGTTCCCTCACAAGTAGAAACACACGGCGCTGAATCGTACGAACACATTTACTGTAAGACACTTCTTCTTGAGAAGATAAGTTTCCACTAGGAAAATGCGTTGTTTATTCCCAAACCTAACTATGTTCACGGGATATGCGACAGCCTAAAGTACTGTGCCCACGTTATATCTCTGCCGGTGAGCTACGTCATTACTTCCAGGAAAGGTAAACCGAATGTACTAGCCTCACCAAAATTGGCACAAGTGGCTTCGGTGGCGTAGTCGGTTGCATGCTGATCTTCTATGCCCAAGATAGCGGGTTCAAACCCGGCCGAAGCCGCCGGATTTTTTAAGAGCGTTAAAAATCCCTCAGTATGCCTTCCTTCGGAGGGGAAGTAAAGCCGACGGTCCCATGTCATAGATTTATGGCATGTTAAAGAACCTTCCACTAATTGCACCTGTGTGAAGCTAAATTGGATAGGTTAAGAATGTAAACAACGCTCTTAGGTTTCTACGTTCGTTGCCAAGAGCCGACTGCGGTGGCGTCTAGTAGCTATGTTCTAAACTTGGCCTAGTAGTCGTTGACGGTGGCGCTTGGCGGCAAAAGTAGGAACTATTTGAAAAATTCTAAGTTGCAGTACTTAAATTTAAAAAAACAGATAACACACACTATTACAGTCATCACAATTAACACCGGTTATCAGACAGATTCTACACATACACAAAGTACACGGGGCTACATGACCGCGTTGTCGCAGCCACTAAACTTAAGAACCAACCAACCAACTAAATTGGCACACAAACGATAGTGTGGCAAGCACTAATGAGTGTGCCGAGTGCATTATGCTAAGTCGGCCGTCAAAACTCCCGAGCCCCACACTGTGGGGTAATGTCTTATGCATAGGAGTTGACGGCTCGAATTCTCAGAAATGCAACGGTCCTCACCGGCAGAGATATAATGTGAACACGTTACTTCACCACAAGTCTTAACTCTCCCAACTAAGGTATCTTGCCTGCTGCGTGTGTAATAAATGCAATGCTAGCATTTGGGACTTCCTTCCTGTTCTTTTGTTATCGCTAAGTGCTTCTCAAGTGGCGGTGACTAATCACCCTCCGCCCGTCTCGCGGGAAAGCAAACCTCCGTTATTTAGGGAAAGCCCTCACTGTAGTTGCCCTTTCTCCAGAGAAATAACGTGACGTTAGGTACGATATCCGGCTTTAGGTCTGTACCAAATTGATTTGAGTTGGTTCCGGCGATCCCAAATAATTAAGAAAAGTTGTAGAACGTACTTTTGTAGGCTACTGTAGTAAAAATTAAGATTCCCTCAACTGCCAATCTCGGTAAACCAGATAATGGGGGTAAGTTACATTTACTACAGCCTTTTGATTGGTAGGTCTACAGTGTCAATATTTTATCATGAAGACAACGCTGGCAGAGCCTAACGCGGACCTGGAAAGGCAAGTCTTAAAAGAAAGCGGCAATGTTTCTTATTCTGCTTA
Source organism: Meconema thalassinum (assembly GCA_946902985.2). Classification (NCBI taxonomy): domain Eukaryota; kingdom Metazoa; phylum Arthropoda; class Insecta; order Orthoptera; family Tettigoniidae; genus Meconema; species Meconema thalassinum. The sequence continues at coordinate 413,854,795 of OX336393.1, forward strand.
ACATTCTCTACTTAGTATAAAACAAAGTCCCCGATTCTTGGATGTCACGGGTAATCTCGAGAACCACTGGATGGATTTTGATGCGTTTTTCACCATTCTGTAAAGGATATCTCGAGGAAGGTTTCTGTAGAAAATAATTTATTTATGATCAAAGGAAGCCAAGCAGTAACGATTTCAGTGAAAAAGTCGAAAAAAAAAAGCCTGGCGTCCGTGCGCTTTTAAAGCTTACGCTGGGCAAACCGTTAAAAATATCTGTATACTATGAGTGAAAGTTGTTTAGCATGAAAAGTTGTACAAAAAGGTCCGCGAGAGCATATCTCCATCTTCAATACATCGCCCACTATAAGTGTTTTTACGTTTTTATTTCTTCCAACAATCTCCATTCAATTATTGAAGCAACAGGGGGCAGATGACCTAGTAGTTCCGCCCCTTAAAACAACAATAACTAACTAGACTAACTATTGAGGCGACAATTTACGAGCTAGCTAGGGGCGAGCCTATTACCCCAGATACAGCCAGCAACAAACTGTCGAGTCGTGTTGAGTTAAGACTTCAGAGAAGAGTGGTTGTGTTTTGAGTTTCCCTGGAAGTGCAACTCGGATTTTCTTCATTTCGCCTTTGAACTTTTCGTTCCGCAAAATACACAGTCAAATTAAGATTGGACGGAGGGGGGATTTGTGTTTCATGCACCTCAGCATTCTTAAATTATGTCTGACAAGAATTCGTTGCACATGCATATCCATGATAATATACTATAATTAATAGTCCAGTCAGTGATTTTAACCCATCATGCTGAGACGTAAAACGGATATAGGTCGTAGTTCATTGACATCGAGAGAAACAAAGCGCTTATCACGTAATGCATTCATAACTGTTGCCGGGCGAAGCTAGGACGTGTTGCTACAATTCAATAAACAACCTCTCTCGATGCCTCTCTCTCTTGTGGTGTACTGGATTGAGCTGTCTCCGTTCTGGTGGGTTGCGATATTGTCGATTCAACTCCGAGTAGGCTACCTATGGCAGGCAATATAAGGTATTATCGTGTCATTAATAGTATGAGATTGCATAGGCCTAAGTGACAAAAGAAACCACCTAGGCCCACTCTATACCTTAGGCCTACAACGAAAACGATATTTTCTACGTAATGTTAATGATCGAACTTTCAGTAGTGCCCTTTATCTCCGTACAAAGTTTCATGGTGATACCGGTAATAGTTTCAGAGATATAATATGCCTGTGAAATATTTCGCACAGCCGCCATTTTGAGGATATGTGAACAATTGAACAAAGTTAGATTTCTGAGCATTACAACATGTATAAACATATTCTGTACCAAGTTTTATTGCGTTTGGATGGTTAAATCGCGAGAAACGTCTATTTAAAAGTCACAACTTCGCTTGGCCGCCATGTTGGTTTTGTAGTTACCAGGTTTTCAAAAGTCACATAGGTGAACTTCTAGTAGTTCCCCTTATCACCGTAAAGCATTTCAGGGTGATATCGGTAATAGTTTCGTAGATATTGAATGCTGGTGAAATATTTCGCACAGCCGCCATGTTGGATAGGTGAGACGTAACAAAATTTGAAGGGCACGGTCGGGGTCGCCCAGAATAGTGCTATGAACTTACCGAGTTTCATTGAAATCTCTCCAGCCGTTTAGACGTTATCACACACACACCCACACACGCACACACAGACACAAGGGCAAAAGGTGATCACATAAGCCTATATTTTTGTTCATAAATGAAAATAGGCTAAAAATAAGATGGTGTGTGTCTGTGTATTACTCAATCACGCATAACCACTGGTCCGATTTACATGAAATGTTACATGGAAGTAGCTGATTAACCTGGTTAACATATAGGCTACTTTTGATTTCGATAATTTGCACTATTGAAAGATGGCGACCATTTTAGTGACGTCTCTACACCCTTTGGTTTCAAATGTTCATATTTCCATTTCAAATAAGTAGAGAACCCTAAGAAATAGCAAACTTTTGATGGTAGGCCTATATGCGAGGTTTAAAATTTAATTTTCTATCCAAAATGTCCTTATCACTTTTCGTGTATCTCCAACGGTTAGCGAGTAAAACCAAAATTTGTGCTATAAAACACGGTCAACGCCGAGCGGTGTAGTTGGACACAATGTTCCATCCTAACTCTCCCTCCGCGCAGCACCTCGCCTATCCCCTGTTTTAACTGTCACCTTCACATTTTAATTTATTTATGACTCGTCGCAAAGCATGGGTACTTCAGCTACTATTTAATACTGTAAAATGAAGGTATGATTACAATAAACTTGGCTTTGACCTCTTAGCGCGGGCACCATATGAATGTTTGGCTTTTGTTAAGTGGTAAACCTTGAAAACTCACTTCAAGGATGATCGTTCGCATATGTACACAGTCTGTTCCGGAGTCTATAGATTCAGTATAAGCCCGTCCTCCTGCGAAAAAACGAAACCTTTGCTCTAGTCTACTAAATGTCAAATACTAGGAGAGGATTGTAGTGGTGTCCTTGACACGAATGCACATGCTGAGGCAAACAGGGAAGTAAGGTAATGAATTCCTTTGGTGTTTTGCAAGTCGGCCATTATCAGCTGGGTTCGGTCCCACTGTTTATCGGCAACAATTTACTGCCGCTGATAGGTAAATTACTTGTGAAGTAAATAGCTGGTGGTTATTCATGTTTACCTATTAATAAGGCTAAGTCGTAAATTACAGTTTTTACCATACTCCATGCCAATTAGAATGCAAGACTAATCTATCATCATAATTCAATAATTGCCAGTGACCCCAATGAAAAGCAACTAGGCTACTTTGCTTTGTAAATAGGGTGACCATACGTCCAGGTTTTGCCGGGACAGTCCCGGGTTTAGACCACTTTTGAGGGCATCCCGTCGGTTTCCGAAAATTTCCTACAATGTCCCGGTTTCGTGCAAAAAAAAAAAAAAAATACTAGCAAAGACAACAATTTATCAATAGTTTCATGGGAATTCGTAAAAGCTTGAAAAAACTGTAGTACAGTTTTAAAAAGTGCACGAAAATTCAACAAAGACGTATTGAGAAAGATAACTAGGCCTAGTTCCCAAAAATAATTTTGGTATGATAAAGAAAAAGAATCTGATGAACAGGCAGATGATTAAAATTAAACACACCTCCCACGTTTAGCCTGACATTAATATTAACAAATGTTTATTTAATTTATTTGATTAAAATTAAATGTAATTTTGTCAAAAAAGGGAAAAAAATCTATTGAAAGCCTACGCAATTGTTCGTTAGATGTTAGGATGTTACGGTAAGTTGGTATCAAGGAAAATAAATTTGTTATAATTAATAATAAGTTTTTCATACGTGGGAGTAATAAATATAAGAAGATTTCTGTTGTCCAGCCAAGCCATTGTTTGTTAGTTTAAGTAGGTATTAAGGAACACGAAGTTATTATGATTTAAAAGTTTTTAACCATGTGAGTAATAAATATGAAGAAAAATAAGCTTAGGTTTAATTTCACAAACCCACTTCCATGGAGTAAGGCTATAGGTTTTCGGATTCACTGGAGGCGCCCCCCCTCCCTCCCCCTCCCGGGTATTACGATGTCCCGGTCTAGGCCAAAACATTCATGGCCACCCTATTAGTAAATTACGTGCTAATAAAGATTTTAACAAGATGTTCAGTAAAGAACATATAGCCTACTTTCTCCTAAATGTATGAGTATAGTTATAACTCGTTGTTATTATCAAAGAATATAATAGAACTATTCTTTGTTGAAGACCTTAGAAACGATTTACCTCTACCAAACGCCACAACCTAGATAAAAACTGCTACCATCATTGAAGAAAGAAAGATAAGAAGTATATCAAGAATGTTATGGATCTGGAGACATAATCGACCGGACAGGCTGCGTGGCTCAGCGGTAACGTTCTCGCTTGCTGGGCCCTAGGTTGCAGGTTCGTATCCTGGCGCAGTCAGCTGGCATTTGAGGGTGCACAAATGCGAGGGAGCTGTGTCAGTACATTTACTGGCACGTTAAAGATCCCCTTCGGGCCAAAATTCCGGCACCCCGGTGTCTCTAAAAGCAGCAGTAGTTAAAAGGGATGTAAAACCAATAACATTATTATTATTATTATTATTATTATTATTATTATTACATATACGACCTGCCGTGGGCAACATCCAACTTTGAGTTGAGGCATGTCTTTACACGTCTGGTTGTGCATGGCTTTCACAACCCTAATTGAAAAAAAAGGAAGGAAGATTGTAGTTTTACGTGACCGTGAATCTTGTGATTATGAGCCACGGGACCTCCTTTTTACGTGGAATCCGAACCACAGGACATGGCATTTCACTTCGAAAATCTCACATGCATTGACCGGGAATCGAAAACCCTAATTGAATTAACAAATCTTTCCATGACCCTACATAGACGTGTGTATACAAACTATGTGGATATTTTCGATTGCTATTTGCCTGAAATAAAAGTAGTAATTAATAACCTGAACTAACACCAACGCCTTGAATTCAGTTACTATGTGAAATCGTTTTGTTCTTTACTTCAAATAACATTTTCAAGTAACGCAAAATAAGCTGTTACAAACCCTTTAAAATAAAAAGTAAAAATGTATCGTAGTATCATCTTGTCATTCTTCAAATTCGATGCGCATAGAATGCCAATGGTATAGTAATCAATGGAGCCCCACGTAGACTAGTCGTGACATCTAGTGGTGAAATATCGAACAATATAATCCTAACAGAGCGAGTGCATTCTAGCGGCCAGAAGAAGAAACTTTTCAATAAAATCTGGAAGTTAATAAGTATGTCGGCGTGCAGTTACCTTTTTGGCAGCTAGATGTCTCGAGTAAATCTGCTGGCGAATTATGTTTTAATTAAATATATATTTTACACCATAATATGCACAATATAACGCTTAATTTTAAAACATCTGAGTCATTACAAAACAATAAACAAATAACATTGCAAGCAAAAAACCTAGCTCTGATCGGGTTTGAACCATAGAAATTTGAGCGATAGGCTAACGCTCTACCACTGAGCTAATTGTGTCAACGAATATCGTTCTATATAAAATGACTTAGCCTACATAGAACTTGTTAGCAAATAATGATTTATACTTAACGATTTCATCACTGGAGTATATTAGTTATATATAAAGCATTTCATACAAAGTTTATTTATTTTGTATCAGTACGCTATATTGCATGCAATACTCAAATTAGTGAAATATAAGTCAGGCACAAGATATCCGCTGCCATCTTGTCTTATTACTGAATCAGCTCAGCTTTTTAAAATCACGTCTGCACTATAGTATTACAAAATAAACTTTTAATTTCGAACGTGCCTCTTCCTTTAGAACAGTTAAAACGATTCTCGGCTCGATAATCGGAACTGGTGGGATCCCATGATAAAGATTATAAAGTTTGCATAATTCGCACGGCCGCCATCCTGAAATGGTATGGCGGACGACCTTGTAGTTTGGTCACAAGACGCATCCTATACGAAGGTATGTTGTTACCAAATTTGGTAGAGATCGGATGATTTGGTTAGTCGTTATTTGATTTTACGTTTTGAACGTTTGAGTGGCCGCCATTCAGTTTTAGTAAAGATGGCGGCGATATAAAACATGACACTGAGGTGTCCTTTGCTAGTGCTACCTTTGTACCAAATTTCGTTCAATTCGCATTCACCGTGTTCGAATTGATAGGGGGGGGACAGACATTCAGAGTACACACACTCACACACACACACACAGACTCACACACACACATACACACACACACACACAGACTCACACACACACATACACACACACAGACAGACAGACACACTTTTTTCGCCCTGTGTTGATCTCATAAGTCTACTTTCATTTTTTGCAAAAATCAAAAGTAGGCTAAAAATGCACAGTGCATTTTAAATCTGGGAGGCGGTGCTCACCTCGAGGAGACCTAAGAATAACCCCGACACGTGTCTGACCGCGATGATCGAAGAAATGACACAGCATAGTTTTCAGTAAGTTTTAGGTATAACTTATCTCAATTATCTTAAATTCTGCCACAAGATTAGTTTTCCCACATTTCCATTGTGTAGTCTACATACGGTAATTTTAAATGGTTTTAAGGGGAATGCATTTCATCGTTGCGACTGCAAGTGTTGTCCCATTCTATTCGTCTCCTTATGGTTGTCCTCCAAGTCTCGAGCAGTTTGTTGATAAAGCCTAGTAGGCCTATATCACCATGCATTTAGGGCTTATTTTTCTTCTGCGCCGAAAATTAATTTTCAATGCATCATGCATTAGTATTAAAGAATCGATGGTAAATATGATAAATTGAGGGAAACGATTTCAAAAAGTTAACATAGTACTGTACTAAAACGAATATTTCATCAGGCATGGGTTGTCTAACACTTCTAATACAAAGAAATGGAATTAGGTCTAAATCCGAAATACTTTGTCTAGCCTAATAGGCCCCTATAGGCTAATTCATTTCCAACACTACTGCTTAACTGCACTGCCGAAATACATTCTTCCTTCGGCTTTTCCCAATTAATTGGGGTCACCGGAGCTAACCAGGCTCATTTTGGTTTTGGCCGGGGATTTAAGGCCGGATGCCCTTCCTGACGCCACGTGATTTTTCAGGTGAAAATTCCACCCCTCTGTCACCGGGATTCGAACCCAAGCCGTCCGGGTGAAAGACGAGCAGCGAAGCCACTGCGCCATCACGCTTCCCACTGCCGAAATACATTAAATACATTAATATTATTAATCATAGACTAACTAATTACTTTGTTCGCCATGTCTTGGTAAACAAAATACAACTTTCAACAATCTGTTTTCACGATTTCACCACCAGATGGTACCATTTGTCGTTAAGAAATTCATATCCAAAGACAATAATACTGTAGTTCACTCATCATAGCTGGAACTCGTTTCTCGCGTTCGGCTATATCCGCTATTAAAGTGTAGGGCAGGGGCAGATGACCTCGTAGTTACGACCCTTAAAACAACAATAACTAACTAACTAAAGTGTACGCCATTTCGAGTAGCCTACTGCAGAACACATATTACCTAGCATGTAGGCTTCGAGTAGACTGGCAACTTAATGCTGATCTAGGCCTATAAGTCGAGGAATAAACGATTTCTACGTCATTTTCACGTTTAATGAACCAGTACGTTTGAATCTCTTAGCCAGTTGTGTTATTGTGATTGTGTATAGTGCTGTAATGCCTTACTGTATGTGAAATAAGCGTTACTTGAACGTGTAGGCTATATCTGCACAATACGTACATAAAGTGCAGGAAGTCGTGCGCTAGAACAAGACAAAAGTTTCGAGTGAAATTTCCTGGGAGACCCATTCCTATAAATCGGGCAATAAACCAACTGGCTAATTTGCGATTCAAACGTACAGGTTCAGTAAACAATAAAAATAGACGTTAAGGTCGTTATTTCCTTACCGAAGCTAAATTAACTGGATTAACCAGAAACTTCATAAGAAGATGCCGATTATGTTTGGCAGCAGATGGGGAACATTTTCAGCATCTACTGTAAACATAGTGAGTAAAAATGCATGCTACTGATTTTAATTACCGTATTCTGCCGAACATACGCGCGTGCGGCAGCCGAGAACTGAGCCGTCACAGGCGGAGCGCGTGAGCGAGAATGTCCTAGCCAAGTAAATATGAAGACCCTGTAGTAGGCTAGTCATAATTCGTCTTAAGGCCTACCCACAATGCGCAGTCGACAGACGGTAGTGGGTAGTTGACAGTCGGCAGTTGAAGTCAGACCCGTGCTCTCTTATGGCGTCATGCACAATGTGTAGTTGTATGTCGGTAGTTGATAGTTGACAATCGGCAGTGTGTAGTCGGCTGTCGCCAATTTTATCTTTGACAGCCACCTGCATATTTAAGAGCCAATCAGAAAAGATCACAAGCTGACGTCACTTGGTCGTTTTCCCGCTTTGTCATTAGCTGTGTAGTTGACTATAGTGCGTCTCTACCTTAAAAGACAGTATGGAATTAAATGTAGTATTTGCCTCTCACTCGCACTCCTATGTCCTGCAATTAGCTTCGTCCTCTTAGTGGTATATTCTTCGCAGAAGTTGGTTGTTAGTCTATATTATAGTCTACATTATTTATATAAAGAGATGATGACTGAATGTGCTGACCTTGGGGTAGAAGATAATATATTCATTGATCTTGTGAGGGAACGCCGTTGGTTGTATGACATGAGTGAGCCCAAGTAAGAAAAAAGGAAGGTCTTAGTTAGTTTTACGTGACTGTTTTAATCATGCGATCATGATTAACGGGACCTCCTTTTTACGTAGAATCCTAACCACAGGACATGACATTTGACTTCGAAAATCCCACATGCGTACCTGAAGAACTTGTCATGGCTTGTCTGTTTATATTTTAAGAAAACGGTCTTAAACTCCCCCTCTTCTGCCACTAGCGCCGGATGTCGCCAGTACCTCGTGTACCATTTGTCCTCAATTTTAACAATGCTGTACCAGTTACCAGTAATAATAATAATAAACCGTACAGCTCCAAGTCGTCCATCTTTGCAAATTTCCTAATTTTAGGTTAGGTTATCGACAAAGAAATTGACAACTTTCTCTAGGAATAAATGAAAGTCAAGTTATTATTTACTCCTAGCATTTTAACGACTGTGCATTGTGGGTAGGCCTTTAGTAGTTTACTAAACATAACTTTCCAGAAGTTTGTAAAAATAAATATAGGCTAGTCCATATTTTTAGCCTATTTTCATTTATGAAAACAATATGCTTATGAGATAACCTTTTGTCCGTGTGTGTAGGCTATGTGTGTGCGTATGTGTTTATTGCCTCACCCCCTCCCCCTAATAAAATCTAAACGGCTGGAACGATTTCAATGAAACTCAGTACGGACATAGTACTATCTTGTCCGAGCTCGACTGTGCCCTTAAAATGTGATTACATCTCACCAATCCATCATGGCGGCTGTGCGATATATTTCACTGGCATTCTATATCTCCGAACCTAGGGTCTACTGATATCAGCCTGAAATTTTGTAAGGTGATATAGGGAATTACTACAAGTTCACCTATGTGACTTTTAAAATCCTATTATGTACAAAACGAACATGGCGGCCAAGTGAAGTTGAAACATTTAGACTTTTATCGCGATTTAACCATCCGAGCGTAGTTAAACATTGTACAGCAAATGTTTATAGCCTACACATTGTAATGCACTGACATCTAATTTAGTTCAATAGATAACATAACCCCAAGATGGCGGCTTTGCGAAATTTTAAATTACATTTTTATTTATTGTGTTCTAATCATGAGCCAAGTGTCAACGATTGAATAATGAACCTACCCAATAATCGTCATCTAATGGTGCATAACTCTATGGCTTACTTATATAAAAATCCAACATGGCGACCCTCCGAAATATTTAGACGGTTCTCAATATCTACTAATCTATGACAGCAATCAAACTGAAATTTTGTATGTTGATAAAGGCTATTAACATAAGTTCACCTATGGAAATTTCAATAACCTGGTGAGCAAAAATCCAACATGGCGATGACGCGAAATTTAAATATTTAAATGGACGTTTCTCTTGATTTAACCATCCGAGCGCAGTAAAACTTGGTACGGTAAATGCTTATTTTAATCCACTGACATCTAATTTATTTCAATTGTTTTCATAACTTCAAGATGCCAGCTATGCGAAATTTTAAAATCTCTTTATTATTATTTCTTATGTCCTAATCATGTGATGTAATAGTGCATAACTCTTTGGCTGACACATAAAAATCCTACTTGGCGACCATCCGAAATATTTAGACAGTTCTCAATATCTACGAATCTATTACAGCAATCAAACTGAAATTTTGTATGTTGATAGTGGCAATTAACATAAGTAGGATATATGAAAATAGGCTATACTTGTAGTCACCTCAAGACCTATGCGGCCCCTTTGATGTTCTTGTCTGTCAAGGAGCCAACGCGCCAGAAGTACTTCCCACTTTATCTGCTTATTTTTGGAGAACAAGACTTTCCAGCACATGTTGCTTTGTTTCCATAAGCTAGGTAGGTTACTTTTCAGAATTTCCTTTGAAAAATCTATGAATTCATTTTAAGATTTCACGTTAATTGGGAGCTTTACCAACTTTGCTTTTCATGTGATGAATTGTGAGCGTGAATATAGTTTTTAGTGGTATTTGGAACGATGGGCAGAGTAAGTTAATTCAGTACGAATTTGATGTTAAATTACATTTTGTTGTGTATAAACCTTGTTTGGGCGGTAAAAGAGCATCCGAGTAATTCAATTTTATGGGGGAAATCAGGCTCAAAGGTTGGCAAAACCGTTACGATTGCACAAAGTTCCTCAAGTAGACAACGCGTTCAAATTGCAGCTGAAGAGCTTGAATCACCAAGAAAATACTTCAAAGATAATAAAAGTGGAGAGAATTTGCATATAAGGTGCAAACAAATGATCTTAAGTGTAGGTTGAGGGATAACAATCTAGAGTTTTCTGGCCAGAAACACACGAAGAGACAGAGAGAGGAATTACGTAGAGGGACATTTTCCTCAGGTCTTGACCTGACGTTTGGTATAATTAGTTCTTCACGGAACTACTTGTTTGGTCCAGAATTATGGCAAGCTTAACTATCGCTGGACGGAATCATGGTAGCGTTGAATGAACCTGTATTGTTTAGTAAAATTATCAAATTCCACGGCAATCCGAGGCGTAATGGGGTAACTTACAAGATATAAAGAGTGTTTCAGAAATACTTTTACAAACTTTGGGGATCTGAGTGGAGCTACCAAAGGTCTGTACGGACCTGGACAAACCCCGCGATAGAGATCAGGGATCTGGCTTTGAAAAGAACAAGTAGTTCCATGAAGAACTTAAGCCTATTTTTATAAATATCCTTTTTTAATTCTTTTTTTTAATCGAGTTTAACCTCCAGGGTGGGTGGCTCCCAAGGACTCAGCGAGGGAGCTAACCCCTACCGCTTTTTTCAGGCAGTGTCCTAGAGCTGGGAACATCTGGTCGGAGTGGATACAACTGGTGAGTTGTGATCAGCACCTCGCCCAGGCGGCCTAACCTGCAACGGGAACAGGGGCCTCATGAGGGAAGGGATTGGAAGGTTAGGTTGGATAGGCAAGGAAGAGGGAAGGAGGCGGCCGTGGCCTTACAGTAGGCACCATCCCGGCATTTGCCCGAAGACAAAGTGGGAAACCACAGAAAACCACTTCGAGGATGGCTAAGGTGGGAAACGAACCCCCTCTACTCATTTGGACCACCCGAGGCTTAGTAGACCCCGTTCCAGTCCTCATACCACTTTTCAAATTTTGTGGCAGAGCTGGGAATCGAACCCAGGATCTCCGGGATGGCAGCTAACCACGCTGATGCAGCTTTCCAATGCCTCCTTGTCCTGAGCTAATCGTTTCATCTCTACATAGCTACCACACCCTACGTCCGAGGCAATCTGTTTAACATATTCTAACCTTGGTCTACCCCTACAGTTCTTGTCCTTGACCCTTCCTTCCATAACTAAGCTTGCTATCCCTGGGTGTCTTAATATGTGTCCTACCAACCTATCTCTTCTCTTCATTAGCAGTCGCCAGACTCCTCTCCCACTAGTCTTAATACCTCTTCGTTTGTAACCCTATCTACCCATCTGATCTTCATCATTCTCCTGTAACACCACATTTCAAACGCTTCAATTGTCCTCTTTTCTGCTGCACCAATAGCCCAAGTTTCACTTCCATAGAGTGACACGCTTCAGACAAAGGCCTTCAAAAATGACTTCCTAACACCTAAATCTATATTCGATGTCAACAGATTCCTTTTCTGTAGAAATGCTTTCCTCGCCTGAGCTAACCTACTTTTTATATCCTCTTTGCTTCGTCCATCACTGGTTATTTTGCATCCTAAGTAACAGAAGTCTCCTACTTCCTTTAGTTTTTCACCCGCCATTTTGATGTCCATAGAGGTTTCTGATTTATTTCGGCTGCATTCCAATATTTTTGTTTTATATTTATTAATTTTCATCATGAATTCTTTCTTCAAGACGTGGTCCATACATTCAAAAACCTCTAGTTCTATTAATTATTCTTTCTTCTTTAATGGTATCGGCTACTGAGGACCACAGCTGTCTTCTCTGGGCTTTGATCTTTGCCCAGTGCTCCTTCATTCGTCGCCGGTGTTGCTCTTGTTTTTCTTCCGTCCACATCTTTCCTGTCTTAACTTTGGTTTTTCTTGAAAACCCTGGTGGTCGTTTAGTTTCTTCCTAAGGGGATTGCGGTCTTGAATATCTCCACAGGTAATCTTCGAACCAGTCTGGCTTGGTCTTCTCATTTTTGACATAGGTAAAGATCCGGTTCGTCAATCGTGTGGGTTTCATTCTAAGCAAGTGGCAATTCTCCTTCTCCTCATACAGTAACAAAAGAGATCTTTTGGGCATGAATATACAGCTCTTGGTTATGCCGTCGTCTAAATTCACCTTAATCTTTAACCGGGCCAAGAATGTTCCTCAAGATCTTTCTTTCTTTCTTTCTTTCTTTCTTTCTTTGATCTCCGATTATTCTACCAGGCCTTTCTTGTTCATCGTGAGGCATTCCGCTGTATACAGAGCCTATGGTCGTAAGTGCAATAATGCCTGAGTTTTGCGTTCAGGGATATTGACTTTTTGTTGTATTGTTCTTAGGCCAGCTATGGACCACGTTATTTCAACTGCTTCCGTCGTTGGGCCTTGATCTTAGCCCAGTGTTCACGCATTCGCTGCCTGTGAAATCCCTTTCTTTCATCAGACCACTTCTTGCCGGTTTTTAAGTTCGCTTTTTCTTGGAATTGTTGGTGTGGTCCAAGCTTTTCCTTCAAAAGATCACGTTCCATAATGTCTGCGTGGGTGATCCCTACTTCTTGCAAATCCATGTCTACCTCACAAAACCAGGGTCCCTTGGTTTTCTTGTTAAGAAAATAGGTAAATATCGGATTGGCGATTCTCTCGGGTTTCATACGAGTTAAGTGGCCATAGAAAGACATTCTTCTCTTCCGAATTACTTGAGATATCCTTTCTACATGATGGTACAGCTCACTGTTATGCCGTCTCCTGTATTCACCATACAGGATCTTCCTTTCCTTGGCTTGCAATTTCTCAGCCAGACTCTTCCTATTCATTCTTCTTCTTCTTCTTTCGATTCGGCCATCTAAGGACCACGTCATTTCAACTGTTTCTTGTTGCATCGAGCATTAACATCCTCCCAGTACTTTCGCATTAGTTATCAATGCTGTTGTTTCCTTTCTGCAGTACACTTCTTGCCAGTTGGAAGCTTTGGCTTTTCTTGGAAATATCGGTGTGCTGTTAGTTTTTGTTTAAGGGCGGCACGTTCCCAAATATCGTTGTCTGTAATTCCCACGTCTTGTAAATCTTTGTCCACCTCAGTGAACCAAGCTCCCTTGGTTTTCTTTTTGAGGAAGTAGGTGAAAATTCTATTTGTCAATTGTGCTGGGTTCATTCTTGTTATATGACAGTAAAAGGCAATTCTCCGTTTCCAAATGGTATCAGTTATTTTTTCCACATGGGTGTAAAGTTCGTGGTTGTGCCGTCTCCTATATTCCCCATTTTCTTTTACCGGACCCAAGATTTTTCTTAGAATTTTTCTTTTTTTCACTTCCAGATTCTCTGTTAGTCCCTTGCGATGCACTTCAAGGCACTCGGCAGCATATTCATTATTATTATTACTAAAATTATTATTATTATTATTGTTATTATTATATCACAAATTGTTCATTAAACACAGTTCTTCTGGTCTTCCACAAAAGTTCGGTAGGCTTACCCAAGAAGCGTTGCTGCTATTCAATCACTATTGAAGAATTTCTTGACTAGCCTAAATGACTAGCCTATTATTATTAATAGACTATTATTATTATCACCATTTTATGACGACATAATCCGATGATCTTATCGTGTTGAAACGAGAACTTCAATGAACCGTGATTCGAATAGATCCTAGTCCATATCCAGTCATGTTGTAATCCTACATTCAGTTAGCCTGTCGTAATTTCTGTGATCATGCGATTATCTCATGCATGTGTAGCAATTTAATTGAACGTATATTTTGTAATGATGGTTGTTCACACGCTGCTAATAACATAATCAGCGATATCTCGTCATTAGCATATTCCACGTGTTAAGCGACGATCTCAACAGTTGTTTCGTCCTCAGAGGCATGTTCGGCGGCTGCAGCTCTGCCATTAGTCTTCCGCCCACAGCTGACTGGACCGCGGACTGTCATATCGACCAATACACTGGGCTGGAACACGAGGCTGGCACACAGAATCGACTCGAAACGTGTGGCTCCCGCAGGCTGCATATCTTCAACATTTCTCAAATTTCACTTTTTACTGGTCCTTATAGGTCCTTGGGCGGCTTCGGTGGCGTAGTCGGTAGCATGCTGAGTTTCTATGCGCAAGATAGCGGGTTCAAACCCGGCCGAAGCGTCGGATTTTTAAGAGCGTTAAAAATCCCTCAGTATGCCTTCCTTCGGAGGGGAAGTAAAGCCGGCGGACCCATGTCATAGATTTATGGCATGTTAAAGAACCTTCCACTAATTGCACCTGTGTGAAGCTAAATTGATTAGGTTAAGAATGTAAACAACGCTCTTAGGTTTCTACGTTCGTTGCCAAGAGCCGACTGCGGTGGCGTCTAGTAGCTAAGTTCTGAACTTGGCCTAGTAGTCGTTGACGGTGGCGCTTTGTGGCAAAAGTAGGAACTATTTGAAAAATTCTATGTTGCAGTACTTAAATTTAAAAATACAGATAAAACACACTATTACAGCCATCACAATTAACACCGGTTATCAGACAGATTCTACACACACCCAAAGCACACGGGGCTACTTGACCGCGTTGTCGCAGCCCCTAAACTGAAGAACCAACCAACCAACCAACCATAGGTTCTTGGGATAATATCTTCCCGCCATGTATTTATAGAACGGTGTTAGGGAGAGAATCTTCCCACCCCTTTCATTTCAAGCAGTTCCACATGAATCCACAAGTTAGCTGCACAGAAATATTGAAAACCCATTAATTTGATGTATACTGTCATCAGAAACCAAAGGTGGGAAGCATAGGCTATATCCCAGCGGTCTCCACAGTGCACGTGCTCGCCAGTTCGGTTGTGTTGAGCGAATGCTATGCATTGTTATACAGAAGGTGTCTTTATTGAAGATAAGAGATTTGTAAACGTTGGTTTATAATTGAAATATAATGTTAATAATGGTTTTGGTCACTTGAGTAAATATATTTCAGCTAGAAAGGAAATAATTATCCCTTTGAGGGTGTTTGTCATAGAAGATTTTTTAAATTAATATTCTGTGTTTTTAGTAAATACTATTTTGAAATTATCGAATTATATTCGAATATACTAATTTTTAACATTCCGAAATCACTTTTATATTTTTTGTGCAGTTTTCGGCAAAGGTGATATAGGTCACTGACCTTGTGTTGCGTGGGAGTTACGTTTTTTTTTAATTATAGAGCATGATGCGTGTTTTGTATATACAATATCCTGTTAAATAAACCTCATTATTGAGTGATAAGCTCAATATCATCATAATTTGGAGGTGGGAAATTATTACCCCATTGCTCATTTAAGAAAACATACTGTACTGTCGGGTATGAGCAGTGGGGAAATAATTTCCCACCCCATATTTCATAAAATTGGATTCACACCTATCAAATTGTTGCATAATTTATTCCTACTCATCTATCACTCCCAATTACAAGTGTGCAAAGAAACCAGTCTTTTTCCCTATAAGGGTTAAGCTACGGACCCTTAACTTTCTTCTTCTTCTTCTTTTCTCGATGTTGGCCATCTTAGGAACACGTAAAATAACCTACTGTAGTCATTTCCTTTCTTGTATCCTGCTTCCTATATTACTTCCAGTACTGGGGCGTCTACTCCATCCCTGTCCCTAATACAGCTATACACACTACTACAGTCATCACATACATACAGGTTAGTAGACAAGTTCAACACACACCCAACTACACGGGGCTGATGGCCAAGATGGCCCAAGTCCCTTAACTGAATCCTGTGTTCTTCTTTGCTTTGTTTCCGAACACTGATTAGGCCTATTCTATGATGATGTTTATTG
This sequence comes from Meconema thalassinum, assembly GCA_946902985.2. Taxonomy (NCBI): domain Eukaryota; kingdom Metazoa; phylum Arthropoda; class Insecta; order Orthoptera; family Tettigoniidae; genus Meconema; species Meconema thalassinum. The sequence continues at coordinate 413,870,946 of OX336393.1, forward strand.
GTTTAAGGTGTGAGATATCTAAGTCATCAGCACCTAACCTATTGATGAAGCAATATGAATTTGATTTTATATACAGTAGTACATAGGCTATAAGTTAATGTTTAGAGGATACGGCTATTTACTTATAGTCGAATAGTGGAAAAAGGAACCTGTAAATACACAAAAATAAACATCTTAATGATTTCTGGTTAATTGGCATAAAGTACTGTAGGCTATAATAGGACCTATCTGGACCAATGAACTGGGATTGACTTCAAAACTGAAAATAGCATTGCTTATCGATATTTTTTCCATTAACAGCTGTAGCAATAACGATGTTTACAAAAATAAAATTATGGCAAGAAAATTACTGATGAATAATAAAGAAAAATATCCATGTAGGATCACTCAGAAAAAGAATAAACATCTGTTTTTTTTATAATTTTCTCGCCGGCACATCTCCGCATACGGTTCACACACTCCTGAGAACTGTTTGACTAGCGTTATTAGATTATTCTGGACAATGAAATGGTGGAATGTAATGAATTCACATGAGCTCTTTTTTTTTTTCGTTGAACTAGGTAATATAAAGTTACCAAGGGTGCACTTAGTCTGTACATGCAGGCCTAGGCTGTCAACAAGCAAGTAGAGATAATTCCATTTAAAAACTCTTCCCTGGGTACAGCTATTCCACACCGCGTCTAGTTTACAAATTGTTAGTAGGCCTATCTAAAAATGTGCCTTTTAGATTCAAAGGATTGCCGTGTAAAACTCCACAACAGGCAGGTAAATCCTAGACGTTTAACATCAGACCTGCCCCAATGGTTCACTTCCACAAAACCAACAGAAGATTAGGTGTAGGGGATTGTTGGGACACAGTCATTATGCCCCAACGTGTCTAGAAACAGTCTAGCCCATAACACGCAATTGATGTTCCAGAGCATCTCTTTCTATGGCTACTCACTGCATAGCGCGAAGATGTGCAGCTGCTAGCCCGATAAAACAAAGCAAATATGCTATTGTGAAATGGCATACCTGATTTCTAATATACCTCGATCTTATTTACTTGGTTTACTGTCTGGAGTAGTGGTCTCGAACCTTTTTACAACTCGAGGTTTAGAGAATGTTCAGTGATCTGACCAAGCCTCATTTCACACAAATTAAATTATATAAACTGAACTTGACAACGGCGCGGCGATCTTCCCACCTGGGTTGACATAAAGGTACCCGCAGATCGTTAACTATCTCACGTTTGTTCTTTGCTTTCGTTTTAAAGTTTGCCTCAGTTGAAACCCCTTTTCCACTCGGTCGGGATAATTATTAAATTAGACGTATACAATTTGACTGATCAGTTAACGTAAATTACAGCTATTTGATATTTCAAAGCTAGATAAACTGGTTTGATGAAGTCACGTGCATAAAGTATACGGTAATGTTACTGTTCAGGGATGCACAATGTTAATATTGTTGAGAGAATGTGATTGTAAATTAAATGAATGTTGAATGCAAAAAACGTTTCTCATCAAATGAATTTAATCTGAAAATCAATATAGACAAAACAAAAGTGCTCGTTGTAAGCAGACTGATGGAACATTCTATAAAAGGCATCTAAGAAAAAGTTGAATAATTCATTTACTTAAGAATCAACATAACAGCTCTAGGAAGGAGTAACAGAGATTTAGTCAGCGGAATTAAAGCCTTCACATACTGAAAACTTTGGAGAAACATTTAGTGGCAACCTGCATGTAGGGCGTTCTCCTGTTCGAAGCGAGACTTGGACACTTCGAGTGTTGAAGAAGAGTTGGGGATTTCGAATTATGGTGTTACAGAAGAATGATGAAAAACCATGGTGTACAAAATTAGCAATGAAAAGTGGTTTGAGAAGAATTGGAGTGGAGAATTGCTTGAATAAGAAACATCTGGATTGGAATGCTTGTTGTCCACTATTTTGGAAGGCTATGTAGAGGCAAACCCAGGCTGGACCAGTTTGGTGGAAGAAATTAGTTGCCAATCGTACTTGAAGCTCAAGAGAACTGCTGCAATACTTCAGAGTTGGCGAATTAACAGAAAGAAAATTAATTTGGTAATAATTGTACAGTTTTCTTACTCACATATCTACAGTGCAGTATTTGTTATCACCTGGGTTGGGTAAATTAAATTTTAAAAGTAACTTCGTTACAGTGACAGTTACTTGCCATTAGGCCTACAGTTACTATTGGCATCGTTAATTTTCCCGTTATAGCCTATTTGTATAAAATAGCTGCTTAATAACTTTTAATAACAATAAATCATATTAAATGAAATGAAAATCCACAGCCTGCTTCCAGTCGACCGACCGGGTCAGGGAATAAAATGAATGAAGCCCCCATCTAGTGGCGAGGATATGAACTGAGCCGGCTGCCGAAGCCTATCGCACTCATCTGATAAATCATTATTAAATATGATTAAATATTAATATTTGGCATTTACAACTCGTAAATGAATTTCTTAGGGACAAAATTCTGAATTGTTCCCTTACTTTACCGGTGAGCTACGATCACCTGTGTAACCTTCATTTCATTTCATTTCATTTCATATTTATTAATCAGTGCCTTACACTATATTTACATTACACTGAAGGGAGTCTCTGAAAAGAGCAAAGCCCCACTTCGCATTCGGGATGCGTCAGAGCCCTAATGTCCTAATGTGGTCACCTGGGTCGAGGCATATCTGGGGTCTAGAATCACAAGACACTGCCAGTTAAAGGGTAAGATGAGTTATTCCTTCTGAAGTCCAGACTTCGATAGCCTAAACAGAAATTTAAAAAGGTACTTAAATACGAATAGTTGTTAAGGTTTCCCACAGAAAAGAATGTTAATAACATTTAAATTAAATAAACCCAATACAAAATAAGTGTGAATGATATTCAATGTGAAATTGGAAACACCAGTGACAGAATGCAGAAACGGCTTGTCTGATAATCTCGGCGATGGTGGACAGATCAACGTCTCCTGCCGATCCTTCAATATTAATCAACACTTCATTTACGCACGAGAGCGTCTGAAAGCCATCCAAAGAGTGAAGGGCGTTCGAGTATCTTTCAAGAGCTTGGGGTTCTTTACGTGTCAACGAATATTAATGATGAAATTGTCCACTTTATAGTGTCGTAATAAATGATTTAGGTAATTTTTCTAACCCGTATTCTTTGATGGGCTCAGGAATATCTGGTCGGTCGTATTGGTTAGATATGAACAGGTGCGAGTCTTCTGTGCTACTGGCGGAATATTTAGCTTGGGTGTCAAATGTGCGTAGGCTGTAAGCTACACAATAGTCTACTAATCTGATAAGTGATTAATTATTATATTAATTATTACATGAAAGAATAAAAAAATTGTAAATAAGTTTAAATATCTTGGTGAAATTCTCATTGGAACTCCAATGAAAAATCGGCATTAGAAAGTAGAAATTTTAATTTAAAAGAAGCACAACCAATTATGTTTACCTGGCCAACATAAAGAAGAAATATCTTTCGATAAATGCTCAATGTCAACATTACTGTTCCGTCGTGAAACCTGGAGCTTGTGAAACACTGTTTAAATTAAACACCAAATCAACGACAGATCAACTGCGGAAGGTTGACAGAAGGATAATCAGAACAATCATTAAAAAAAACACCAGGTGGTTGGACAATAGAGATTGTTACCTGATGCAGTTGTCTACCGGGGAAGTGATTCAATAATAGACACGATGAGAAAAATGAGAATCGACTTTTTCTGTCATTTATCTAGATTAGGGCCTACATGACAATAGACTATAAAAACAACTATTTAAGTACTTATGGAAAAGTAAAAAAAAGTTGGTTCAAAGAAAATCAAGATGATTTAGATGATTTGAATATCACAATACAACAAATTGCAAACAGAGAAGAAAAAAAGGATTCTGGAGAACAAACATAAGACTTAGACTACACTAAAAACTAAGCAACGAAAACTGTATGTCATAACTGATGAGCAAGACCTGGATTTTGATGACCTAAAATTGTTATTGATCTATAAAATGACTGCAAAAATCCCATAAAATGACACGAAAGATTTAAAAAATTACCTAAACATTGATTGAAACTGACATAATTTCATCACACAAAAATGCAAACAGACTACGCCATTGCATGTTGAAATGATTTTAATAGCTACATTATATAATTTAATTATTATTTGAAAAATACGGATTATTTTCACACAAATAGGCTACTGGTTATTATTTAGTCTATTGTTTGGCACTCCAAGCCATCAGAATCCGGGCCCTGCTGAGGAGGAAAGGGCAGCCAGAATGAAGAGATTTTGGAAGAGGAAAAGATGATGGCAACTAAATTGCCTGTCAATTCATAGATTGCTTAAATGTATTTGGTGTGATTTAAGCTCCAATGTGGGCGTAAACTAAATCTATATACAGTAGACTCTCGAAAATCCGGACCAATGTGGCGGACGGCCGATCCGGATTCCGAAAAATCCGGATTTCCCGGAGACAGAGTGACGTCGGTCGCGGCAGTGGTTTGCGTGCCGCGATCGCCGCCACTCCGTGCCGATATGTGTACTTTATTGTTACTCGCATGAAACAGTTCTGAACTGCAATTAACTGAACACAGGGGTAGAAAAAATAGATGGTTAATAGTATTGAACAACTTTAATAAGACTTAAGAATTTACATTACAGTACTACAGTATGCAAAATAAATGAAAATAAATCATCAGAAACAGTGTGTAAAAACAAACTTACACATGCTTGAAAAAGTCTTGAATATTTTTCTGCTTCACAGTTTCAGCACGTTTTCTTGCCGCAATGTCTCTTAACTTCATTAAACAAATGATGTCAGCTGAAGATATTCCATCCTGCTGAGTAATGTACTCTAGGGCTCGGTCCAACATTTTAAATCCTTCTGAATGTGGAATCAGGTTTATGTTGCTCTCAGGTAGTTCCTCTTCTTCCAAACAATCTTCATTTGTCACCATTCTGACTATATCATCGTCTGTTATTTCATTTTCGTCGTCATTGTTCATCCATTCTCCAGCATCAATCCTCTTTATAGCACGGAGTTTTTCTTCCACTGACACACACACTTGCTTTCGTTTGTTACTCATCTTACAGTACTTAAAAACAAGACGCGAGAAACACAGAGCACCGACACAACACGAGGTAGCCACCGAAAATAACGTCTGCACAGAGAGAGTGAGCGCGGTCAACTAAGTACTGTATGAGTAAACAAAGAGCTGTTGGGGAGGGGGCGAGTCAATGACCTCCCGCCGTGCCGCACAGCCAGTAGAATAGAAAAGACGTCATTCTTGTAATGCGGAATGGTCGCGGAGAAATTGAAGGCGCTTAAGCATCACGTTACCTACATTTTACTGATTTTGTATTACAAAAAATATTTTTTGAGCGGTCCGGATTTGCCGGAGTCCGGATTTTTGAGGTCCGGATTTGTGAGAGGCTACTGTATTTAAAACGCTAATGTGATTTTTGTTACCGCGAGATTGAGATAACGTCTTAACCGATTGACTTCGTAATGCATTCTAACGAGAGCTTTTGGCATGTAGATTTGCAGAATATATGTTAGGGAATATTTTTAAATTTAGGAATATGTAATATTTGTCGCTTCCGCGCTTGGGCACAATGGCTCTATTCCGCCAGAGAAATGGAGGATCCCCGCCGCATCTTACTGAGATCTTTGTTTATCGGAATTAAAAAGGGGGGAAATATTGTTTATGATGTTTCCATGATATGCATTGAAATATGATTATAAAATAAGTGAAGTATTGAAGAACTTACACTGATACTAATGGGCAGAGGGCTATAATCCTTCGACTTGATTTAACATCTTCCGATAAATCACTTCAGTTTTCCAATTTCCAATTCGCTTGGCGTACTTTATCACAATCAATAAAGGTCAAGGGAAAGCTCTGGAACGTGTAGGTCTCTATTTACCTCATCAAGGTTTCAGTCATGGCCAGTTATACAGTATGTTGCGAAGTCGATCTTTCGACGCCGTTAAAGTTGCAACAGTGTCAAAAAGTAATCGTTCAAAAATTGCATACTGTGTAAGAGAATCCTTCAGTAAATATTTCCCCAATGACCGTCATGTTTTGCTGGGTATCAACTAGTAAATAATATAAGTAAATACATAACAGCCTAACAGTAATAATGGTTTGACCTCAGCTATGTAGTGTTAATCTTTTGAATTGGCGATTTGCTCTCCAATTTCGACGTTCTGTTAAGCACTGCAATGTGGAACTCGATTCGGCATCCTACGACTGAGATTTAACCTTGTAACACTACAGTAAGCTATGTATTTCCAGATGATCACACACCCATGAGCTGAATTATTATCTGACATTTTAGCCCCATTTTACTGTACATCGAGGCCCTAAATCCATTTAACACACTCCCCCTTTTTCCATTTATTACTTATTACATTGGGCTACATTTTACACAAATAAGTTTCATTCAGAGGCGTGGCTGGAAAATAATTTCAGGGGGGATAGTGGATCTAGACGTTTGTATAGACTGCCTTAAGTAGTGACTGGCTAAGCGGCATTACACTAGGGGTGAAAAGTCAGACTTTTAGGGGTGGGGATATAGGCCTACCCCCTATCCCCCTCCCTGGTTGCCGTAGACTTTTAGAATCGCCCCTACTCATACTATTACTTGGTCTGTTGTCAGCCGTTACAGCAGCGCACAGAAGTCAAACATAAGTCAAATTGAGTAACTTGTAGTGTTGGACTAAAGGTGCTTAAAATTACTAAAAGCCGTTCGAAATTACGATTTTTCTTCTTGCGTCTTGAAGTGTCATTTTAAATTTGAGAAATCAGTGCTACCAATATAAAATGTTAGTGTCAACAAAGACTCCCTACAAGGTTAGGCCTAATAAATTTTTAGAAAGTGTTATTTTAGGTTGGTTGATTCCTTAGTTTAGGGGCTGCGACAACGCTGTTACGTAGCCCCGTGAACTTTGGCTGTGTGTGTAGAACCTGTCTGATAACTGGTGTTAATTGTGATGACTGTATTAGTGTGTGTTATCTGTTTAAATTCAAGTAAGGACTGCAGACAATAATTTCAAGTATTTCCTACTTTTGCTACCAAATGCTACCATCCACGACACCTAGCTTACGGACTTGGCTATTAGATGCCATCGCAGTCACCACCTGGCGGCGAACGTTGGAACTAATATAGCGTTATGAATTCTAACCTACAAATTTTGGCTTCACACAAGTGTACAGTAGTTAGTGGAAGGTTCTTCTTTATGCCATAAATCTCTGACAGGGTCCGCCGGCTTTACTTCCACTACGAAGGAAGACATACTGAGGGATTTTTAACGCTCTTCAAAAATCCGATGATTTCGGCCGAATTTGAACCCGTGACCTTGGGCATAGAAGCTCACCATGCTACCAACTACACCACCGAAGCTGCCAGTATTATTTTATGTTAAGCCTATGTGGTTGCGAAGGCAACAAGGCTCTAAAAATGGGCCATTACTGTGAATTACTTCAAATGTTGCCTCAATAATAATAATAACAATAATAATTTTAAAATTGCTCATCCTCCTAGCTCGGCTTCACCCACGGACTCAGTGAGGGATCATTCCTCTACCGTCGCAAGGATGGTGTCTGGGAGCTGTACACACTTTGTCTCAGATACAACTGGGGATGGTGACTGGCGACCGTTAACTTGTATCTAATTAAAGAAGTGTCAGGGAAGTGATTTTGGAGGAAGTCGGCCTGTCGACCCGTTGAAAGGAGCCGTTTCGGCATTTGGCTGTCTGGTGGTGAAAATGGGAAACCACGAAAACCATTTTCAGTACGGCTCTAGGTGAGATTCGAACCCACGCTCTACAGATGCCAGCGAGGCATGAGATAGCACGTTTTCGTTGTCGGCCACCTTGTTCGGTATAGGCCTATTAATAATACGGTATATTCATTTGGAATAATTAACTGGTCCTCTACTGGTATGGAAGAGATGTGTAGGAAATTACGGACATTGTTCACCAAACATCGAATACCGTACTCCACTTTTAGCTATTAGCTCATTCCTCTAGTTATCGCCTAATGGGGATATTACATACATATTACATAAAGCTCTCAAGGCCTGAGGGCTGAAAGGCTCAGACGGCTTCGCTGCACGAGTCACGTTACGTTATGTTCCTCTGCTTGTCGCCTGTTAACCATTTGGAATTTGATGAATGGCCTGTTGATTACTTACAATTAGTTTATCAAATAACGTGCGATAGCACAAACAAGGACAGTACATTGCGCAGAGAAACAGATAACTGAGAAACTCAATTGGGACATTCCAACTGACGAAGGGTTGAACAATTACTTTTCAGTGGGCGTTCTCATATTTCCCCAATACTATCTGCTTTTCATAGCTTTACTCCTTTCGAAATGTTTCAGTCGTCATTCTTCGACTGTTGAGGGAATTTCTTTTCCATATCTTTCAATTCCCTTAGCCTATTCGCTTTTTTTCTGAATTCTTCGAATACACAAGAACCTTGTTTATCCGGTCTAGCTGAGACTGGATGTAATACATAAGCTAGTAATATACCCAAACCTTTATTTTGACATAAACAAGCGTTTTTAATAAACACTTTTTTGGCGCACAAACTCAAAACATTACGGGCTGTATTCACTTCTATTTACTGAAATAGTGGGTAAATTTATTATGTTTAATTTTTATTGAAATCTGGAAACGCAGTTCCATGAGCTGTGTAGGTATTTTTCTTTTAGGAATGTTGATGGTTATGTGTACAGTATTATTCCAAGGTCGCGTATATTTTCGTGATGAAGAAATAAAAGTAATAATAATAGACTACAATATGCGTAGATAAAAAATCAATCCAGATTAAAAGTTGCTTCTTTTTTGAAAATTGAATTTTTGTTTCACGTATATTTTTAAAAAATATTTTAATTATTAGTTTTATTCATTTTTTGATTTATTAATTTTCGGTCTTTTCATATTTAGGTGTCTAACTCTTAATTTTTAATTTAATTCAAAATTTGTGTGGACTACTTCAATCTGTGATAAGAGGGACAGTTGACCTCGCTGTTCTGCCACTTTAATAACTAACTAAACCGGAAATCCGAAGGACCGGATAAACAATGTTTTTGTGTGAGTTAGTCAACAAAAGTAGTAGACTAGTGGTAATTACATTTTATTTTCACTATCACCCTTATCATTAGGGACGGATTACCAAGATGTTTTCCCCCTCCTCCACAATATAGTAGATGCAAGTAGAAACGGTTACGCTTATTAATACAACACCAGACGCTCGTGTTTGCGGCAGAAGAGCTTCATTAAACAGAAACCTTCACAACTCATTCAGTAACACGCGCGTGACGATAAGCAAGGAGTGTTTATAATAGCATCTTTTGTTTTATTAATTTTAAGATTTTTAATCATATTTTTGCATCCACTGCTATTTGTTTACAATGATCTAAATTTGTATAATTTTATCTTTGTTAAGAAGGGCAGATGGCCTCGCTGTTTTGCCCCCTAAAGCAACAATAACTAACACATACACTCAATGATGATGATGATAATTGTTGTTTTAAGGGGCCTAACATCTAGGTTATCGGCCCCTAATGATTTCGGTGATCGTGAAGATGATAATGAAATGTAAACTATAACTAAAACTAACTACTAACTTATATACTAGAAGAAGAAATGGAAAACAAATGGAGAATAAGGCAAATAAAGGACAGGAGGAAAATAAATGCCCTCAACCCTCGAAGAAGGCGGATTGAGGGACTTGGAAGGAAGGAGAGCCATGAAAGGCAGATAGGAAAGTGAAAGAGGAGAGGGTCCGCCCCAGAGGTAATGGATAAAAGGGGGAAAATCAGACCCAGTTCAGGAATCCCTCGGGATCGCCAACTCCCAAACTCACCAGCTGTGAGCCCCTGAGGGCGTATCAATATCCATGGTGCACCAGAAGTGGTGGGGCTACATACACCCTGCCTCCTTGAGGGCCTTGAGCAGAATGCAGGAGATAACATGAAAAGAAAAAGAAGGCTGACCCCTCGCTTTTTTTTTAGCGTATGGCTTTTAGTGCCGGGAGTGTCTGAGGACATGTTCGGCTCGCCAGTTTTGTAGCTGCTTCGAGACGGACACCCAATGGGTGAGCTACAAGTACCGTTGGGGAGGGAAGGAGGGAAGTTGGAATGTAAGGACGAGGAGTTGGAAGGCAGCGGCTGTGGCCTATAGTTTGGGACCAACCCCGGCATTTGCCTGGAAGGAAGATGGGAAACCACAGAAGACCATCTTCAAGGTTGCCGGCGGGGGGATTCGAACCTCCTCGCCTCCCGGATGTGAGCGACTGCCATCAGTCATGCCGTAACCACCACGGCTAACTCACCCGGTATACCCCTCGCTCAAGGAGGGTATCAGAAAAGATGAGACAAGGGCCAATTAAGGCGGGAAAGGAAGAGACTCCCTAGGCCTCGGATACCCTAATACCGTCGGGGTCGGAAGAGAACAAGAGTTGACCATGTGAGGTCGACAGGAAAGAAGACGGAGAGGAGCCTGGCACAAGTAAGTGGAAGCAATGTCGGACTCAGCTGGGGCCCCGTGGTCGCCAACCCACGTCCCACTAGATGTGAGCCCCTGGGGGGACATACACTCAAGTACACGGCTCTCATGTCCAAGCTTCTCAACTGAATCAACAGTAATAAAGTGGGATGAATAAAGATGTTTTAATTTCTAATTTGTGGAATAACTTACTGTAGCCACTGGAGAGGATGACGGCAAATGAGCGTCTCATCTCTGAAACGTGTGGAAAGCGTCGGCATTATTATGCATTGTTTCTCGGTATAATTAGCATGAAAATGACGTCATTAATGACGTAATTAACGCATGTATCTGTCAGTGGTGATCGTTATCATAGCGGTGATGCGGGCCGTAGATTACCAACTTGGTTTGTAAACTGTGTACACGAGCCCCGCTTGGCCTACATTGCCGCGTCCGTTCCTCTAGTCCAGAAGTCCTCAAAGTGGGGGCTCTCCCTCTGAGCAGGGCGCAGAGCAGGCGCGGATTCAAGGGGGGGGGGGGGCGGGGGTCACGGAAGGTCATGACCTCCCCCCCACCCTCCCACCCCCCCAAACGGAGACCAATTTTTTTTTGCAAACTCAAAAAAACGAAAACACAATAACCAGACAAATAAAACTTAACGAATTTTAACTGAAAAACCGGTTTTTTTTTTCATTTTATTCAATACTGAAAATATCTTTATTGCAATTATTATGTTCTGTTACAACTGTACATGTTTACAACTTCATACCTGTTATATAAAAACGATTATTTATATAACAAAATTAACTCGTCTATTTTGTTAAGCAAACCTTGTGATTACCGAATCGATGTTTATAGTGATGTCACGACGAATGTGCAGCAATGCACGGATAGGAATTTGTGGCTTTTTTCGCACCAAAAAATTTTGCCGACATCCAAACTGCAAGCTTGGTTGGCAATTTAAGCTGTGACATTCTCCCTTTTTCGGTACCAACTCGACTTGCCGAAACTGTAACGTACCTTGATACTTTTCTCGAAGCTCGATGTAAAAGTTGCAAAACACGTCGTTGCAATTTGTACGAATATTTTTTGGTGGGCTAAACGCTTCAAATTTATATCCACGTAGCTTGCAAAAAAATTGGTCTGGTTTTGCACGTTTGGTTATTTTGTGATTGCGTTGTTAGTGATACCATTTTTCTTAACAATTTCGATTCTGTAACCCCCCCAAAGCCAAACTCTAGATCGGCGCCTGGCGCAGAGAGTGATTAAGACGGACGCCGGCTCTTATTGAAATATTTATATTTCATATTCTGTAACAAAAATTGCTATCCTCATATTCATGAACCTATCATGGATAGGAAGCTCCCACGACCATTCAACACTAATAAACTCGTACTTTTGCTGTCTTATTTCACAAAAAATGACCAGAAGATCCTGAGAAGAGAAAAGGTATAGAGTAACATTTCCCACACAGCTCACTTTTACCCGCCAGCCGCAGCGATATCTCCTTACCAAATACTAATGGCAATAAGCCGCTTAATAATGTGACCACCAGTTCCTTACAAGAATAGATTCTTCTGCCATTGTTGACTTCAATCCAACCAGACCTTTGCAATTGGATTGCGCCCAATAATCGCTCTCTACTTGAGAACACTCATCATATGAGTCGCCTAGTTACAAACATTTTTTTAAAATCGGGTTTATGGCTGACTCTTATAGTAAAGAATATGGGGAATCTAATTTTGAGTTTCGTTAGTATCAAAAACGGCCACAAAAGTGTTGATTTAGCATTAGAAAATCAACCTAAGTTACAGAAACGTCCAACTCCTTAAGGCATTGGTAACAAAATCGAACAATTCCACATCGACCAATCACAAGCTTCGATTTAATCATGTGACTGGCACAGCCGTTTGTGGGAACTGGTAGTAAACAGTGGCTGTTGTTGTTGATATTGTGTGATATGAACGATTTCTGTACTAGAATTTTGTAACAATTGTTAATCATTTTATTGTAGCGTAAAGGGAATTAATCATACATCGAAAGGTTACTTTGTGATATGGAGAAAAATATAGAAGAGACTCATCCCGATAAAAGCCATCCTAGGGAGGTTATGGCTGGTTGAGTTTGAGTTCTCGCAATAAAGAGGCGCAGGTGTACTTCATAAGAAAGAAGGTAGCGCGCAGTTCGTTACTCCTGTGGGGTTCGGGGCGGGGACACCAAGAGCCCGCTGATGAGCCAGCTTGGTGTCCTAGGCAAATCCACATACAAGAGACGGCACAAACCAAGAAAAATTGTTGAGTTTTAATTCAATGACCGTGAAAGCCAATATACCATCTTTTTATAAGCCTTCATAGGTTGAGGTTTTAGTGTTCGCACTAAAGAGGCAGAGGTGCGCATCATAAAAAGAGCGGTTGTGCGCAGTTCGCTACTCCTGTGGGGGCCCGGGCGGAGACACCAAGAGCCCACTGATGAGCCAGATTGGTGTTCTAGGCGAAACCCTACACAAGACACGGCACAAACCTAGAAACATTGCTGAGTTTTAAAAGGCTTGTGCTTACAAGGAAGTCAAATTCATTCACTGTCAGTGGGGAACTCAACTATAATCTTGAGATTGCGCAATCATTGTCAGTTACGAAAAAAGGTAAACGACTGAAAGATGTAAATCCTAGAGGACTGATTCCCGGCATCAGAGTAAAGCTTTGAAGATGCAAGATGTGAGAAATTTGCTTCAGAAACACTATGGAGAGGAGTGGAACAAAAATGAGGAACCAAATGGTTCCAAAAGATTATTGACGAAAATGACACCAGGCCAGAGGTACCTACAGACGCTGTCTCATTCTCATTCAGAATACTGAGTGAGATTTTGAAGTTGTTGAAGTGATAGTGTAGTTTCAAACACTAAAACTATCGTATAAAGTATGCAAGTTCCACTTTCTTACATTTGTCTCTAATAAAATAATCACCTTTTCATCATTAAAACTGAGTTTTATATTTTTACTGAACGCATCTGACATTAATTTTAGCATTACTGACCAATTTACTATGCTAAATCAGTGCATTATCTTGGAGTTAAGTTACAAAAGTGGCCAACTCCATTGTTTACTTACAAAAGTGGCCAACTCCATATTTCAAGAGTGATTTTAGGCTTAACTATGGAATATCATATGAAAATATTGATGTAAATATGATTCTGATTATGCTGAGAATCTGCATTCACAATATTAACTTACAAGGCAAGTAGGAAATGTATTAAACAGTTTTTTGCCTGTCCTGAAAAATTTTAAGGAACGGAGGTGGCCATGTTTGAAATTGGGCTACTCAATGTACCATTGCGGTGGTGTGGTTGTTACTAAATTTGGCAGAGCGCATTTGGAGCCAATTGAAACGAGTGGTTTTCGTACAGTGAGTCAAGTTACTTGAAATGACAGGATGTCTAAGTTAACAACGGAACATCGCAAGCTTCAATCTCCCGATCTCGCTGATACTTGGCGTTTTTGTTGGATAGGTCTCGTGAAAATCATCTGTCATGGTATTTCATCCCCAAATGCATTTGGATCATAATTAGAGAGGACAACATTGAATAATTACAGACTGGTGGGTGTACACGCTGAATTCTCATAGCCCATCCTTGTAGGCTATCGACAATATCATTTATTTCGTACTGCAGTTCCACTTTTAATACAAAACAGGAAAGCACATTTTATGCGTTGTGCACGTGTTCACAAAGCGTAAATAAAACATTCTGCCTTTTACGAAGTAAGAAGAATGGTTTCCTCGTTTCTTGCTGGTAACATTTAAATCAGAGTGCTGAACTGCACAAGTATTTCACTGAATGGCTTCATGTTTACAATAGAACAACCTTTAATTGTTATCTAAAACAAGCAATTAGCATATGTAGCCTGCGTAAAAATAGATACTGGTACGACGACCTGCGAGAGGATTGTATTAGCCTTCAAATACTGCACAGTGGAAGAAACAATGCTTACCATCATCGTCAGTTATCGTCTTCAGCACCGAAAGGGTTAAAGCTTATTTGCATAATAATAATAATAATAATAATAATAATAATAATAATAATAATAATAATAATAATATAATAATAATAAGAAGAAGAAGAGATCGATATCCTTAAACGCCAAAATTAGACAATACTGCACTGCTATTCGACCAGAGGCTCTGTATGCGGCTGAGACTCTAATAATGTACAAGAAAGGTCTAATGGAAAATCTAGAGGCTTAAGAAAGGAAGATTTTGAGGAAAATCCTGGGTCCCATCAAAGAAAACAGCGAGTACAGAAAGCTTCACAACCACGAATTGTACAAGCACGTGGAGAAGATCAGTGACACGATTCGAAAAAGAAGGATTGCCTTTTATAGCCACGTGACACGAATGAGCCCTGACAGGATATCAAAACGGATATCGACGTACTTTCAAGATAAGAAAACCAAAGGGGCTTGGTTTACGGAAGTTGAGAAAGATCTACGTTAAATGGAAATTTCCCCTAAAGATATCCAGGAGCGTGTTCCACTTCAGGAAATACTACGTACGCACAAAGGTTTCCAGGAAAAGCCGAAGCTGAAGACAGGGAAGGCGTGGTCCCAAGAGAGAAAAGAACAACACTGGAGACGAATGCGGGAACACTGGGCGGTAGTTAGAGCTCGGAAGAAGAGACAGTTGAACTGATGTGCTCCCTAGTTGGCCGAATCGAAGAAAGAAGAAGAATATAATAATAATAATAAATAATGCATTTGAATGCTTTATCCTATCCGAGAAATGTTTGCTCGCGAATTTAGAGGGAAAAGAAAGAAAGATACTACCGTACACATCATACTTGGACCGGACTACAAAAATGGCATCTAAATCAGAAAATCCAGGCAAGAAATATACTCTAAGATAAAGAAGATCACAGACAAAATGCGAAAACGTAGAGTTTGCTTCTACGGTCATATACGACTCCCGATGGACGAATCGTATCTTCAGTATCTTTGACTCAAAACCAAAAACGACAATGCCATGATACGTTAACGTCCAGAAAGATGGGGATACTAGCAGAAGATGCACCAGACCGAAATCTTTATGGAGCAGCCATCAAGATGTTTGATACTTTTCGGGACGAAAAACGGACAACTGGTGCGAAATGGACAGAAGAACGTCGTGATGGACACAGTGAGCTTATGAAGACAATGTGGATCAAGCGAAAATTTAACAAATGCCAGAATGTAAAATGAGGCTTATCGCGGTCCCTGGTTGGCAGATTAGCGAAATTGAATGCATGTATAATAAATAAAAATATAGTGAGTTGGTCGGCGCTATCAAGAGGCAACAGCATGCACAATGAGTACAAACCATACCTATCATTGTCCCTATTACGGGCGTGAACCCAAGTACCTTGCTCCAAGGCCTTAAAGAACTGGATCTGTATACTCAACTGTACAAGCTAATACAGGAGGCAGTAGTAGTACTCTCAACACCCCGAATCGTCTGATAGTTCATGGATAGGGATTTCAGCTTTTCAGTTTAGAACTGACTGTTTAGTAACTTCTGTATTTTTTTTTCCTGAAGCCCATGTAGTAATGTTGTGATGTTATTATTAATAATAACAATAATCATATATATTATTTCAGTGGTATAGATCCCTCCTTCGGCGCTCACAAGCGTCCGATCGTGACAAATGAGCATTCAAATGAAAGAGAATAGACATTAGCAGTAACAAATTGCACTCCTATAATTCCTTTTAAAAATTACTTTTAAAAAATGTACGAAGTTTGCGATTTTCATATAATGTTGCTGTAGGAAAATACGCTCCATAATTGCTGTCCACTTCACATTTTGGCTGCTATGACGCCTTTTTCATGTCATTTTAACATTATGAGGTCTTTCCTTTATCATTTTGCATGGATTTCTGAAACTGTAAATGAAAGGAATGAGTAGGCTACTCAAATCGTACACTCTCACAAATATCGAATAATCGGTGAGTGTTATGATGATCCAATTTTCAGTGATTGCCTTCTTAAGTTAGGGAGCGTAGAACTTGGAATTCTAACTGAAATGTAAATAGTGTTATATAATCATTTGGTTGAAATAAAAACATAACAACCATTCTCCTTAAGTCTCTAATTGGGGAAAGTGTACTTTATGAATATGCGAGATTTCTCGCACGGGTCCGCTAGTTATAAAAATTAATAAAAATAATATGGTTATAACGTTCCTTTCAGCTGGTGTGGCTTTAAGACTCAGGGTCGTCAGACTATTGGCCTGGAGGAATGTGCCAGTAAATCGATCGACACAAGACTGTCACAGTAAAACACCCTTAAATGCTATAGATCAGAGCCGACATCGAACCCTCAGGCCCTTCAAATTAAACTAAATAACACACAAATGGTAGCCTACTGTACTCTGCAACACTCAGCTGTGCAGGCTGTGAGATGCTCAATACGCTGCGAGATCACTGCTTCCAAATACATCGCAATTCACAGTTTTTTAAATTCGCACACAAAATATTCAAGTTACTCAAAAGTCATATTAGTAGTCTATATATTTTAGAGGAATCAATGGATGACAACACTCTTTTTGTGAACTGGTGACACATTTGAAAGAAACACGGGTTATCGTGAACTGTATTCTTCTTCTTTTCTTTTTGCGTTTTGCCCATTATAGAGCGCGCTTGAACTTGTTTTTCGGCTTGATGATATTCGCCTTCCTATCTTCCCAAAATCTCTTCATGAAGTCACTGTGCTGCTTCTTCCGTTCTTCTGTCCACTTGGTTCCAGTCCTGCCACTAGTTTTCACCCTAAACTTGTGCTTTGTTACTGCGGTCCTGAAGACTTTGCGGTTTCTCAGAATATTTTCTCCGATGTTCAACTCTTGCAGGTCCTCTCTTGATTCATCCAGCCAGGCTATCCTTGATTTCTGAGAATTTATTACATTGAATAACCTTTTTGTAAGTCTATAATCGTCCATCCTGAAGAGGTGTCCATAAAATGTTAAACGTCTTTTTCGTACCGTGTTGCTGAAACTATCTGTGTGACGGTATAGGTCTGAATTTCGTCTTTTAATCCAAATTCCGTTTTCTTGTGTGGGGCCGAATATTTTTCTAAGAATTTTACGTTCTTGCTTTTCTATATTTGCAATTTTAGAATGACCTCCTAAAGCTATGGTTTCTGAAGCATATAGAGCTTCCGGTAGTACAACTGTTTTGTAGTGTTTCAGTTTTGCATTATGTGACATTACTCTTTTATTATAGTGATCCCATGTTAGTCTGAATGCTCTATGAAGTTTTGAGGCTCTTTCTGTGTTAGCCAAACTGTCCAATCCTGAAGGAAGAATTATTTCTCCAAGGTATTTAAAAAATTCTACTTGTGAAATTGCTCCATACGCTGTTTCTATTTTTACTTTCTTCTTCTTTTGCTGAAAATTCTTCATGTACTTGGTTTTTTCAAATGATATTTGAAGGCCTGCTTGTGATGCTATTCTGTATAATGTCTCAATAGCATGCTTAGTTTCTTCTTTGTTCCTAGTGATAATTGCTAGGTCATCTGCGAAAGCCAAGCATTTCACATTGATTTTGTTTCCAGCAGTTCCTATGCTAACGCCTTTGATGTTCTTTTCCCACTCTCTGATGACTTATCTAGAACCAGGTTAAATAGAAGGGGTGAAAGTCCGTCTCCTTGGCGAACACCTGTTCGTACTTCAAAAGAGTCAGAAATTTCCCCAAGAAACTTCACCTTCGATGTTGTATTGGTGAGAGTCTGACAAATCAGTTCTCTGGTCTTCCTGTCCACTTGAAGTTCTTCTAGCGTCTCAAACAGGGTCTGCCTGTCCACAGAATCATATGCTTTCTTTAGGTCCACAAAGGTGACAATTGTGGGGTTGGATCTGCGGATCTTCAAAATCATCTTCAGATTCCATATCTGTTCAGCACATGAACGCCCTTTTCTAAAACCCGCTTGATATTCACCAATCAAATGGTCTGTTTGTTTCTCTAGTCTGTTCAGAAGAGCTTTAGATAGGATTTTATAGGCCACAGATAATAGGGATAGACCTCTATAGTTGTTTGGATCAGTTTTGTTACCTCTCTTGTGCAATGGATGTATTAACGCGCACTTCCAGTCCTGTGGGATCACTTCTGTTTCCCAAATTGCTTTTAAAATTGCGTGGATTCTTCTGGTGACCTCTTCCCCACCGAGTTTCAACATTTCAGCGGTAATACCGTCTTCTCCCGGTGCTTTGTTGTTTTTAAGAGATTGAATGATTTCAGCTGTTTCTTCCATTGTCGGTGGATGTGAATCTGGATTCGGTGCAGGCTTTTCAAAGTGCATTTTTTCTTTCTGTGGGTCACAGTTGAGTAGGTCCTGGAAGTAATCTGCTAAGATCTTGCAGTTTTCCTTGGTGTTTGTTTCTAGTGAGCCATCTGGTCTACTGAAACATATGCTAGGTGGTTGATAACTAGACAGACTCTCACGGAATGTCTTATAGAAACTTCTGGTGTTGTTTTTTAGGAAATCCTGTTCTATCTCTATGAGTTTATTCCTGTCGTATGTCCGCTTCTCCCTGCGGATGATCTTAGCTGTTGATTTCTGGATCTTAAGGAATAATTCCCATCGTTCAGTTGTCTGATGTCCGTTCCATTTATTCCAGGCTTTAATTCTGTCTTCAATTGCTTTATCACAGGTTGTGTTCCACCATCTGTGTTTCCTTTTCCTTGGGGGCTGCCCTAACTTCTGTGCTGATGTCAGAATTGAGTTTCCTAAGTCCCTCCAGTCTTTGGAATTTTGCTCTTTTATGGCCTGAAGAAATTCTTTGGCGTTCTGCTTGAGGTGCTCCGGATCCACTCTTAGTAATCTCTTAGTTTTTGGTTTGGATCTATTAGGCTGGAATTTCACTTTGATTTGGCTTAAGTAGTGATCAGAGTCAATCACTCCCCTGCGCACTCTAACATTTAGGATTTCACGTATGTTCTGTTTGGACACTGCTACATGATCAATTTGGAATTCTCCTAGTGCTGGATTTGGTGATTTCCATGTTTTCTTCTTGTGTGGAGACCTGGTGAAATATGTAGACATGAGCCTCAAATTAAAGGATTTACAGCAATTTATCAGATGCTCACCATTCTGATTTGTTCTCCAATGTGCTGGATGATGACCAACTATGGACCTATACTTCTTTTCTCTACCAACCTGTGCGTTAAAGTCACCGAGTAAAATTTTCACATGATGTTTAGGAATTTTGCTGATGGTTTCCTCAAGGAGTTCCCAAAAGTCTTCTACTTTCTGAGGGTTTTTCTTATTGTCATTGTTTATGGGAGCGTGGGCATTAATCAATGTGTATGCCTTGTTGCTTGATTTTATTGAGAGAACGGAGATCCTTTCGGAGGGAGAAGTAAAGTTGAGTACTGAACTGGCTATTGTTTTTCTTACAAAAAACGCTGTTCCAAATTGTGATAAATTATCTCCAATTTTTATGGCTGGTTTCCCCTTATATATCCTAAAGTTTTCTGAATCAAAATGATTTTCGTCTTGGAAACGTGTTTCCTGAATGGCTGCAATTTGAATATCAAATTTATTCAAGGTGTCAATTAAATGTTTAAGTTTCCCAGTTTTGAGCAAAGTGTTCACATTGACTGTTCCGATGAAGTTCTTTTTCTTCGGGCGAAGAGATTTTGAGAAGCTCCGACTCTTCTCAGCATGATGCTCCCGATCCCCCAGAATCCGATGATCGGGAGAACCCGAACTGTATAAGTCCGGGGCCTGGGGTAGTTGCTGTGATCCAATACAATCCATCATGCCAGGTTCACAAGTTGAAAGTGAAAGGTTGGGGTGATCACATGAAATGATCACATGGTTGCAACTCGATTGTTGAGATCGAGAGGTGCCACTCGATGTTCTGCAGCTGTTTACAGAGTGTTTGGTCCGCGAGAGGTATTTTATTTCCCTCAAGTCCGCTGGCAAGCCAGTGAGGACCCCCCTATCCGCCACCTGGGACGCGCCACGTGGGAGTATCACCTCTCCCCCTGCTACGACAACGTAGTAGGTTCGTGGCGTGAACTGTATTATTATTTAAATAATTCATGTTTTTTGGGCTAATGCCGTGTGTATTTAGATTAGAACCTGAAGACAGGGCACGATGTATGTTTCAAGGATGCTCATGCGCTTGCCCTTGTTAAGCACAACTGGTCTAGAATTATAAGGGAGGCAGTTGAAATTCGTAAAAATCCCAATAATTTTAACAGAGACACTGGATATCAGCTAAGTGACACTTGGCTACCAGTTATTAAGGATCTAGGAAGAAAGTTCCTCTCAGTCTCTCTGTTCTTCACCTATTTCAAATTGTACTTTTTTCCTCTATGGCCACAGAGCCTGGATTTGATCTCCTTTGTTCGTCACTGGAGGAGTTTCCATCTGTTTTTTCGCCGTTGCCTGTATGACATTAGGTATCGTTCAGATACACTTCCCTTTTGTTTATGTTTCCTTATATCCATCTAACCCTCCCACCTCCCCCCCCCCCCCCTTTTCTTTTGGACACCCTCATTCTTCGAGGAGTCTCTATATTTTCACCCCCGCCCCCTCCACCTTCTCCTTACTTACTACTCTGTCCGCCGTTCTACCATGGTCCATACAGTAATTTCTGGCAGCTGCTCTCTGGTGACGAACCGAGGAATTTATCTATATTTTTTGTAATTTTTGTAATCTCATTGATATACTTTCTTTGGCCACATTGTTTGAATCCATTGAAAAAGGAGGCAAGGTTTCTCTGAAACGTATGGTTCTAATCTAAATACACACGGCATTAGCCCAAAAAACATGAATTATTTATATAATCCGGGCCGTGAAAGCCTTAATATACACATGTATTATTATTATACAATGTTCTGCCTAGTGGCATGTCCATGTCTTCGTACAGAGAATTTCTGATGCCAACGTTCCCGGTTTTCAGCATCTTCCTTCAGTGTGCTGTAACTCCTTCCATCTTTCATGTCATCCAGATGTCGAATTCTTCTTCTTCCCCGTCCTGTCGTTCCGTTGATCTTCCCTTCAATGACGTCGTGTATAAGCCCCACATGTCCTTCCTCTGAAGAATTGTATTCAGAAAAGTTTTCTTCTCACCTACTCTTCTCAGTACAGCATCGTTTGTCACCCGATCTGTCCACTTAATCTTCTCTATTCTTCTCCAGCACCACATTTCATAACTTTCTAAGAATTGTCTTTCCCTTTTTCTCAGTGTCCAGGTTTCTGCCCCGTACAGTGCAATGCTTAAGTTGTAACACTTCACCAATTTCTTCCTTAGTTCTAAACTCAACTTGCTGGTGAGCAGAGTCCTCTTCTTGTTGAATGTGGCTTTGGCCATGGCGATTCTGGCGCGAATTTCATTTGTGCATTGAGCATCTTTTGTCAGCAAGCTTCCCAAGTACTTGAACTTCTTCACATTCTCCAATTCTTGATTGTCGATAGCTATCCAATATTCCAGAATGCCCTGGAGGAGATTTTAGGCTAACATTTCCAGAATGATGCCCTATTTAGCTTACGCCACTGTTAATAGTTACTATCTAAAGCGTCCATGTTTATATGAATTCAAATAGCTGGGAGAAATGATAAACAGCCTCATTAACCCTTCAAGAATTCTTAATATGGCACCTCTAGGTGGTTACACGCGCTCTTGGCGGTATGTTATGTCCCATCTCTCCTTGAGAACTGCCGTAATAAATTATTTGCCATAATCAGTTTCTTCAGGCTATTAGCTAGCTTCGTTAACGTCGGCAATGATCAATGCGCGGATCATTGGTTCAAATCTTCTCGCTGACTTTTGTGTATGCTCCGTTCGTTTTTCTCTTTTTCACAATAGTAAACGCCGTTAACATGAATGCTAACTTAGGGTAACGTCATATCTTCACATCTTTACAGTCGGTCAACAATTATATTGGACGAGAAATTATATTCTACTTGCAAATTATTAATTAATTATTAATATTTCGAACATCATCTTCTTTTAAATTAAGTTTAGTTTAACTTTATCTAGTTTTTAGTTTAATTAGTCATCAGTATTCGAATTCCTTTATAATTTAACTTTAAGTTTATTTTAACTTAAACGAGTTATTGTCTTAAGTATTATGTGTATTATGCTCTGTGTTATGTAATATTGATCAGTCTCCTGTAATTGGAATTTTATTCTGTTGGAAGCAATTAATAAATAAGTAAATAAATAAATAAATAAATAAATGAACAACAACATCCATGACCGCAGCATTTGTAGGCAAAAAATCAAAAAACAGAATTTTGAATTTAGATCACAACCCAAAAGAAATACGCGTAAATGGACAGATGGATATAAGAAGGCACACAGTGAACGGATGAAAGGTTTTAGAGAAGACAAAAAGAGGAAGAGAGCCACAACCAAAAGCTAGATTTTTGATTTTTTTAGCGCTCTTCTTAAAGGGGAATGTACGCAAATAATAATAATAAATAAACAAAATGTAAAATGTAAAATCTACAACAGACAAATTGCAGAAAACTGACAGAAAAATTATTAGAACAATTCTTAACAAAAAAAACACCTTGATGGACAGCGGAGATTGTTGCCTAACAACATCGTCTATCATGAATGTGAATCAATAATAACTACAATGCGTAAAAGAAGAATTTCCTTTTTCTGTCACATATCAAGACTGCCAGAAACCAGGATATTGAAACAACTATTTGATTACTTTTTGAAAAATAAAATCAATAATAATTGGTTCAAAGAAGTTGAGGATGATTTGGAAGAATTGGGTATAACTCGGCAACAAATCAAAGACAAAGAAGAGAAGAGGATTTTGAAGAACAAATGCATAATCTCAAACTAATAACAGTTGAACGGAAACAATATACTGTATCGGACACACAAAGGGCTTCCAGGTCGGAGAGGATGAGAAAGTTCTAGGAGGAGAAAAAGAAGACATTTAATCAAATGTATTGATTTAAGTGCTCCATTGTGGGCGTAAAATATGTAAATAATAAACAAATAAATAAATAAACAAGCAAACTTTACATAGAACTTAAATGGATATTGTTTTCTTGTACGCATACACATTGGTTTTCACTTAGCCTATGCTAGGTAGTCAGCCCAGGGCTCATAAGGCATTATGGGTAGAAACCCCAAGGCATAAGTTACTATAGTAAAGCCATCATTACTTCCGACTTGACGTTTGTGTTACCCTAGAGTTATCTAGCGGTCAGAAAGATAATAACTTTAACCAGCCAATCACAGGCAGCCATTCAAATCGATATATCACGACAAATCTAGTTTTTTTTTTCGCGATGTCGCGATTTAGCGAACGTAACTCTAGCCTAGCACTGATATGTCAAGTCGGAAGTAAAGATGGCTTTACTATAGGCAAGGTGAGGAGTGAGGAGGTACAGTACTTTGCTATTGCTTTCTTCACTGAGTCAGTGCATCAGTACTGAACCTATGAGTGGAATATTTCACAGCATCCCCATGCACAAGTTGTGTCCTACTCCGCAACACGCATACCTCTGCAGCTTCCATTTCAAACTCAATATCCATAAGAAAAATAAAGATTTGCTCTCCGTGTTCTTACTGCGATTACTATTGACACTCAGGAAGACGAAATGGGCTTCTTCTGAAGAACACTTAACACACGGTTTAACACAGTTTAATCACACTATGCTGCATGCAAATTAGAAATAAACACGAGTTTAAAATCACACTACTTCAAATGAAAATTACTGGAAAGCACGTAGGTTCGTAATCCACACTAGCGACAAACAAACATTTCATTTCTAAGTTTTTTGAGTGGAGTGCCTTACGAAGTGTAAAACGTGTTCACATTTAAGTCCTACCAGAAGGACAGTTTATATTGTCAAAGATGCAGATGGTTGAATCTTTCACTCATATTTCAACTAATTCCTTTGGAAGTGTTAATGTTTCTATAATACAAATATTCTTAGTTCATCTCCTTGCCCTAGAGTGTTAGATTAATGTTTCAATAAAAACAATAAAAATAAAAATTAAAAATTGTAATAAATATAATGCCTTTTTAATTTGTATTATCCTAGTTTACTTTTACTTTTTAATTTTAATTGTTTACTATTTAAATTGTTTAATTATGCATAATATGCCTCTAAATTTTGAAAATAAATAAGCTTATAAAAATGAAATTTCTAATAATATTATCATCTTAAATGTAAAAAAATTATAAAAGTAATTATGAACATTAAAATGTTAAAGAAAAAATTAAACTTAATAATAATTATAATAATTAAATGTAAATGAATACAAATAAAATATATTTTCTACCGGCACTGTACTATTCTGCCTTTAAAGGGTTAAAACAACAAGAGTAAAGAAGCCTTACTACTTCATTATGGTGTTTGAAGCCATTGTTTCAGTGTTTCCTCAGTAAACAAAAGCTTGGTGCTTTTCAGTCGGTCAACACGATTGTATCCAATTGAGATGGGTCATTCCCTAATCCTGAAATGAAAATACATCAGATTAATAATGCACTTGGATGACCAGTTTCGATCGTCAAGCGATCAGCTCCATTACACTTAGGCTATAAAATCCATGTCTAAAAATATGGATGAAAATATTTATAATATGTACACTTATTTAGTTGCATTACTAATAACCAAATAAGTGTATATATTGTAAATATTTTCACCCATATTTTCAGACATAGATTTTATAGCCTAAGTGTAATGGATCTGATGATGATCGCTTGACGATCGAAACTGGTCATGCAAGTGTATTTATTAATTCATGTATTTTTTTCAGGATTAGGGAATAACCCATCTCATTCGGGTACAATCGTGTTGACCGACTGAAAAGCACCAAACTTCTGCACACTACCGTACTTCAAATGAAAATTACTGGAAAGCACGTAAGTTTGTAATCCACACTAGCGCCAAACAAACAAACATTTCATTTCTAAATTTATGAGTGGAGTGAATTACCATGTGCAAAACATGTTCACATTTAAAATAACAGGAGTAGACTAAAGATGCCTCAGTAGCGGCAGCATAAAACATTCACCAGGTGATAGATGGGACAATAGATAAACCCTCTGTCGGTGCGCCACTCCTTGTTACTCGTCTAATGAAATGATTTAGCGGCAACAAGTGTGTAGAGAAGGCACCTAGTGCAAGTGAGACGTTTGAAAATACTTGGTCTCATTATGTGCGATTGCCCCCAATCTGTTGAGCTGGCGCGCCACTTGACCCCAGCTGCAACGAGTATTGACACTTGCTGCCTCTTAACAATGAGACCTTTCACCCGCGACACAGTCCGGCACCCAGTCATCACTCTCCAAGCACAGGCCTGTGTTATTGTTGGGCGCGACACAGTGCGGCACCCATTCATCACGCGACTCCACACACCAAGCACAGGCCTGTGTTATTGTTGGGCGCGACACAGACCGGCACCCGGTCGTCATGTGACTCCACACTCCAAGCACAGGCCTGTGTTATTGATGGGCGCGACACAGTCCGGCACCCAGTCATCACGTGACTCCACACTCCAAGCACAGGCCTGTGTTATTGTTGGGCGCGACACAGTCCGGCACCCATTCATCACGCGACTCCACACACCAAGCACAGGCCTGTGTTATTGTTCCACGCGACACAGTCCGGCACCCAGTCATCACGCTACTCCACACTCCAAGCACAGGCCTGTGCTATTGTTGGCGCGACACAGTCCGGCACCCATTCATCACGCGACTCCACACACCTAGCACAGGCCTGTGTTATTGTTGGGCGCGACACAGTCCGGCACCCAGTCATCACGCGACTCCACACTCCAAGCACAGGCCTGTGTTATTGTTCCACGCGACACAGTCCGGCACCCAGTCATCACGCTACTCCACACTCCAAGCACAGGCCTGTGCTATTGTTGGCGCGACACAGTCCGGCACCCATTCATCACGCGACTCCACACACCAAGCACAGGCCTGTGTTATTGTTGGACGCGACACAGTCCGGCACCCAGTCATCACGCGACTCCACACTCCAAGCACAGGCCTGTGTTATTGTTCCACGCGACACAGTCCGGCACCCAGTCATTACGCTACTCCACACTCCAAGCACAGGCCTGTGTTATTGTTGGCGCGACACAGTCCGGCACCCAGTCATCACGCAACTCCACACTCCAAGCACAGGCCTGTGTTACTGTTGGGCGCGACACAGACCGGTACCCAGTCATCACGCGACTCCACTCTCCAAGCACAGGCCTGTGTTATTGTGTATTGAGGAATATGCCTCGGGGCTTGAAGTTATTTATTTATCGTATGGCGTTTAGTGACGGGTATGACCGAGGACATGTTCAGCTCGCCAGAGGCTGTAGTGGCTACAAGCGGACACCCATGGGGTGAGCTACAAGTTCCGTTTAATTTCAAGTACCGTAGTTCCAACTTTCACTACCAGATATCAATGACGCCTAGTGGTGAACGTAGGAACTTTGATAGAGCGTTTCAACGAAATCTAACCTAGGAATGTAGCTTCACACAAGTTTATTTAGTGGAAGGGCCTTTTACATGCCATAAATCTATGACATGGGACTGCCGGCTTTACTTCTCCTCCGAAGGAAGGCATACTGGAGGATTTTAATGCTCTAAAAGAACTCCGACGACTTCGGCCGGGTTTGAACCCGCTATCTTGGCCACAGCAGTTCAGCAATATACCAACTACGCCACCGAAGCCGCTATCCCAGTGCTGAGAGCGGTATCCTGAGTATAGTGCTTGCCCGGTTTTCTTCACACTCTCTTCAGGTGATTGCCAGGATAGTACCGAACGTTATTTCAAGTGCCGGGATACTTAGCCCCATTCCAGCTACACGCACTAGAAGAGTCATCACAGATGCACAGGTTATCAGACAAGCTCAACACACGGGACTGATGGCCAAGGTGCCCCAAGCCTCTAAAATTAATTAACAGCAACTACAACAAGTTTTCATGTTGTGTGTCATCAGCTTACGGAAACATTGCTGATTTATGTAGGTGTGTGCCTGTGTGCTCGGGCGCACGGTGACTATACATTAGTAGAGCCGTTAAGGAAACCTCAATTATGTCCACCTTAAGAGAGCTTATACTCTAAAATAATGTATATAAACCTTGAGGAGCTACAGTAGATTGTCAAACAGTCGTAATGAGTGATTTTCTGCTCACTGATCACACAAATAAAAGAATGACGCAAAATAAAGTACAGGAAACGATTAAGATTGTAACAGGTTTCAACCACAAGTAAAACCACGATGGATAATATAGCCTCCATGTCTTGGATACTTCTTGTCGTCTTTCTCCTCCAACGATGTATATAATATAGCCGCTGGTATTGTCAGCTGTTCGGTAGCATTTCACAAACGTTTCTCGAAGATAAACGGGCGCAGTAATAATATATTTACAATATAGCTGCTTGGTTTACCCCAAGATGCCTTAAGGCACAATCCTTGCTAGGACAATTCATTAATAAACATTCGTTTTTGCAATTTAAAATCCAGTGGTATCTTCTGATCAGAATGTCAGGTGTTGGCGCTCTTGTAAATATGGTGTTGCAATATGGCCACAGAGTCAGCAATGATGCCCTCTGCAAGAGTGCTCAGGTTATTCCTTTCTATGCGAAGCTTCTGGAACAGTTCCACAATTTCACGATAGATAGTGCCTCTGACACCAAACAGCATTCCTTGCACATTGAAGCACTTTGACGCATATGAAAATGTAGCAACTGGGGCCGGGACCACGAATAAAAACATCGAGAAGCAGGGGAGAAAATCCCTCAGAAAAATCTTGGGACCAAAATATGAAAACAGGGTTTGGGTAATTTAAAAAAATGAAAACAACATGAAACCTATCAATGTTTGTTATTGAAAAAGTTACATACTGTATATGATCCGAACAAGGAGACTAAAATTTTATGGTCAGATAATATACAGAATGGATGACAATAGTCATACAAAGAGCAGTTTAAACCTGGCACTATCTCTGAAAAACCACAATTGGGTGGTAGAAATATCAGAACACCTACAAGCGAAGAAATCATTCACAATACTGTAGAACAAAATTTAGAACCGTAATAAATGGACACAAATTTACCGAGGAAGCCACAGGGAAGGACAGAAGAGAGTACAGTGAACGGATGAAGAGATATTGGGAAGAAAAGAGGAAACATTGTGTTAGTTATTGGAGTTTAAGGGGCGGGACAGCGACGTCATCTGTCCCTCAAAAAAAAAAAAGTGATAAATAGGCTCTAACGCACTCCTTAGTTGGGTATAATTACCTTTCTGGGAAAATTTAAACTACTTTTACATGGCTTGTTTTATCTTGTTGTCGGCGGTGTTTGATAGCACATAGCCTATTACAACAAAAGTGTGGATTTGAAAAAAAAAAAAAAAAGATTGTTGCTTGGCCCATCATAGGCTATATTTCTACTCTGCATGATGTTTATTTTATATTTATGAGTTTCGTTAGGCCTATATAGCTATGCAAAAGTTATCAAAGCTTGTAGGCCATGGTCCAGGTAGATTGTTTGCTCCCGAAGTTTCACCGAAGGATCCGCTCTTTCTCTTAGTCAGCAGTCCCTGACAACACGAACATAACGCTGGCCGTGAACGTTTAATCGAGACCTTTCCAAACTTTTTCTCATGGCGACACCCTATTATCCCACATAATTCTACACGACACCCATTTAGTTATATTAATTATAAACATAGACTATTTTAACAAAGGAGATTCATTTTAAAGAAATTTCAATTTTTCATAGTATATGACTTTCCAGGTGTAACAGGCGACATTAAACATATTTCTCATAGATACAAAACTTGCACCGTGATGTTTCAATTCAATGACTGCCATAGGCTTGGAGATCATTACAAATCTGCTTTATAGCGGGTCGGATTGAGGACAAACACACACGCATTTCTTCATCTAACATTCTCAAACTTCCACGTTGAACTGTTTGTGTATTTGCCATAAAAGAAAACGCACTTTCACACGAATATGTCGTAGAAAACTGCAACAAAACGATGAGGGCACATGAGGAAAATCTTGTTGATTAGAAACCCAGAAGCTGTCTATTTCTGACACTTGGTGCTTAAGTTCTAAAGTCTAGTTGTTTTCAAGTTCCGCCAGTTCCTCCTCTTCGATAAGTTGGAGTTCACATGAGTTGGAGGGTGCAAAGGGATTTCTTATCCAGTCATATTGGTTTACATTTAGTGATGGAAAATTTCCATCCAGCCTCGATTGCAGTTGCATTAAATGATTATGAACCAGCGCTTGTATTTTGTCACTAATTAGATATTTAGATGTCAATATACGATGCATCTCACGACACCCTTGATGGTAGCACGTGACACCCCGGGGTGTCGCAACACCCTGTTTGGAAAGCACTGGTCTAATCTGTTATAACACTCATAGTTATTTTCATATTTCTCGTAAGAATGGGGTGGGACAAGAGTGTATCCGTTTTTTTGGTGTTCTTAAAAGCGCACGAAACCAGGCATCTAAGGCACATGCGCTACCTCAGAGGCAAATACCGCTCGCAGCAAGGTTACTATCATAGATAGGGAACACTACGGTATTTTGTTATCAATGACTGACCTGTTTGTTCCTGATTGCCGGATTTGTCCTTACAAATTGGCAAGTTTTCCTGCGCGCCTGTTCGTTGAAAACAAGCTCAAGGTACTTCCCTCAGCCCATACATTAATCATGGTTACGTCACTCGATGTTCAGGTAGGGGATGGGTCTAAAATATTTGTTGAATAGTGCATCGTCCCCACGGCAAGAGGGATTACACTTGACTATCCAGAGACATAGCGAGCATGTGGCCGTCAGGATAAACCTGCTACATAGTCAGTGTGAGACTTACTTTCACAATATTATCGAGTCGGAAACATACAAATTTACAGCGAATATATGAATTCGTGAGACTTGGAAGTTCAGACTTATTAATTGCCTAAAATACCTACAAAAAGACCAAAAGATATCTTTAGAAGACGTAAAATCTTGCTAAAATGAAGTAACTTAGGCTTACAAACGTGATTATTTTGAACTATTGCATTAACTTTCGACTTATATCTTAGTGCACGTATAATAAATCTTCGAATTAAGAATGGTAAACTTAGATTTATCCACGATTATTTTTCATTGATTTGATAGGAAGTTCAAGGGATCGATACAAGACCCACTGTACCTCGGTAAGTGTCACTTAAAACGACAAGGTTTCTTTCATAAAGGAAATCGTAAATTAAGGAAAAATTGAAATCACAAATTAACCCCCCCAATAGAAGGCTGTATTTCTGGTTTACCCGAGTCATTAAGCAGACAATGATCTTTGCTATGCGGAGAATTGGACGAAGACAGAGCTACAAAGGCTTGTTTTCGAGAGCAAAGAAATGCTGTTAATTTATGCCACACGACTCATACAGAACAGAGCTGAACACGGGCCATTGTCTGCGCACGTGTAATGGAGACATGGCCGCAGACGTGAAGAGCATTGCTGAACCGACCCCAATTACGACCAACAAGAAATATGGTCCTATAACTACAGTAAGAACAATGATCGTTACAGAGGTAGAAATATGGAAAAGTATGGTATCTGAACAAAGTATTTGTGTTGCTTTATGTAAGGATTGATGTAATGTCACTTTTAAGCTCGTAATTCTCTTTAAATGGTTTGATTCTGAAATCTTGCTCCTCCTGACCAAACTTGATCTTGTATGTACTGTAGTTTATTATATATCAGTTTTGTTCACTCTCCGTATTAGCTCGAAATAATTGGTAATACGTTTATTAAGGTTCATTAATCAATTACACATAGTCGAGTGATGAAAATAGCGTACTGCTGTATATATTAGTTATGAGTAGGAACCAAAATAGTGTTAAACATCAAAACATTAACATCGTGTTTTAGTGGTTGTCACCCCAGGGGACCGGTTACGATACCAGACTCTACCAAGACATTTAATTATTGTAGTACTAGCCGGGAAACTACCGGAATGGATCCCAGCGTAATGCCACGGCTACCTCCTTCCCAATCCTTGTCACAATTATTACAAATACGCACACTACTCTAGGCACATAGTAACACATGTTATTAGGCAAATCCTAGATGCACCCAAGTTCACGGGGATAAATGACCACGATGTCACAAGCCCCTAAATGGATCATTAAAAAAATCAACAAACATCAACTTATGAAACACGCAATAGGCTACTCAGTACAGGTCTCGACCAACTCACTGTGCGTGATTATGATTGATTGATTGATTGATTGAATGATTGATTAATTGGTTACTGAATGATTTGATTTTGAAAACTTACCCCTCCTGACCAAACCTGATATGGTATATACTGTAGATTTCTTATCAACTTTCTTGCACTTTCTGTATTAGCTCAAAATAATTGATAATCATATATGAATCGCAGCCAATGGCCATACTTGGGTACGGTACTTTTGATTGAACGTCCGAGGGCTTCCAAAACGTTCAATTTCAAGTAGTTCCAACTTCGGCTACCAGATGCTACTGTCACTGAAACTAGCGGCGAACGTTGGAACTTAATAGAGCGTTTCTAACTAGCCAAATATAACCTACAAATTTTTCTACACACTACCAATTGCAGTGGTAGGTTCTTATACGTGCCATAAATCTATGACATGGGCTTACTTGCGGATTTCCTTCCCCTCCGAATTAAGGCATAGTGAAGGATTTTAACGCTCTTAAAAATCCGCAGAATTCGGCCGGGTTTGAACCCACGATCTTGGGTATAGCAGTTCAGCATGTTACCGACTACGCCGGTCGCGGTTTCAAACCCGGCCCAAGTCGTTGGATTTTTAAGAGCGTTAAAAATCCCTCAGTGTGCCTTCCTTCGGAGGGGAAGTAAAGCCGGCGGTCCCATGTCATAGATTTTTGGCACTAATTGGCCACTAATTACACCTGTGTGAAGCTAAATTATAGGTTATCTTTGACTAACGCTCTTAGGTTCCAACATTCGTCGCCAGGAGCCGACTGCAGTGGCATCTAGTAACAAAGTGCAGAACTAGTTAGTCGTTGACGGCGGCGTTTGGTAGCAAAAGTTAGAACTACTTGAAAATCGAATGTATGCAATCCTTGTCTGTCTGTTAGGTAGTCAGCGTGGAGGCTGGTTGGATCCTCAAAAAGCACCACCAAAGGTTATGTGGTAGAAACCCACAAAACCGAGGCAACACTATAATGAGGCGTACTAGGCAAGGTTTGCCATTGCTTTCCTCACTGATTCAGTATAGCAGTACTAACCCTATGAGCAGAACCTTTCACAACATCCACATGCACTGACTGTGCCCTGCTTCCATTACTAAGCACCACCCACACCTCAGTAGCTTCCATATAATCACAGTCATGAATGAGACTGAGACCTCGGTGTAAAGCCACATTTTACTCTAGCCTGTGCCAACCTTACTTGAATTAAATACAGATAACACACACTAGTCTAATACAGCCATCACAATTAACACTGGTTATCAGACAGATTTTACACACACCCAAGTACATGGGCCTACATGACCGCGTTGTCGCAGCCCCTAAACTGAGTAACCAACCAACCGACTACGCCACTGAAGAGGTTGAAATAATTGATAATATGTTTATTAATGTTCATTAATCATGATTAATTCACGAATGAATGAGTAGACTACCGGTACGCACCGCAGCAGCAGTAGCTCTCTGTTATTGCTGTAACGCGTTCTCGAGAACTTGACGGCTGCTGTTGGAGATCCCGCGATAACCCTTCCAGCCCTTCTCTCAGCCGGCTGGGCTGGCCTCCTTGTTTTTTTTTGTGAGCGCTATAACATCTCGCTGCAACAGGCAAGACAGAGGGTTACTTCTTCCATCATCCCTTTAGCTTAATAGTTGTGCCCCATTTCAATTTCTCCGCTTCCACACCTAGGCTATCAATTATGAGCCATCCCGATCCGCTTGCGGTCGTATCCTGTTAAAACAGGTTATTTGCCATTAATGAGAAATAGCTCAAACACCTGGGGCGCAAGCTATCACTTCTGCACCACACTGCTTCACGGAACGTTTCTTCTTATTTATATTTTTTTTATTTAACATTAAATACAAATTGGTAATAAATTGTCCACCAGTAGTCGATACTTATTAATATTAAATAAATTTATTGTGGTACATCAACCATTAACAGGTAAGGAACAAGCTCAAACATTTTTCTAGAAGGAGTGAAAATAGACTCAGTTTCTCACATCAAATAACTTGGAAGCATAATCTCCAAAGACAACACTGTAAAGCAGGAAATATTCAGCAGGACATAAAAGGCATCAAACTTTTACAGTCAAATCAGAAATCTTCTCTGGGTCTCCAAAATACCACAAAAAGCAAAAACAATCAATCATTTACCACACCTACTTCGTACCACATATGGTTTAGAAACATGTACCCTACTAAACAAAGACTACAGTAGAATTCAAGCAACTGAAATGAGATTCATCAGAACCATGAACCAAACTACAAGAAAGGACAAGATCTGAAATGAAGTTAATAGGAAAGTAGCTGGCATCGAGGTTCCTATTACCAGTGTCATAAAGAAACGCAGACTTCAGTGGGATGGGCACATAATGAGGATGAACATTGGAAGACCTGCAGAAAATACTGTATTTTGACCTTAACCACACAGGAAGAAGACCACGAGGAAGACAAAGAAAACGCTGGATAGAGACTGTAAGATCAGACATGGAGGAGAGAGGACACACATGGGAAGATGTCCTGGAAGATAGAAGGAGTTGGAGCGCTTGCACACCATACCCCGGAAACTGGAGTTGGAGAATGATAATGATGATGATTATGGTACACGTTAAAGTAAAAAGCTCTCAGAAATATATTTGCTCAATGAAGAGTTGACTGAATTGACAAACCCCTAAGGATGTCGAATTGACAGGTGAAAAGCTAAAGGAAGTAGGATAATTCTGTTACTTAGGAAGCAAAATAGCTAGTGATGGACGAAGCAAAGAGGATATAAAACGTAGGTTAGCACAGGCAAGGAAAGCATCTCTACAGAAAAGGATTCTGTTGACATCGAATATAGATTTAGGTATTAGGAAGTACTTTTGAAAGCCTTTGTCTGGAGCATGGCGCTCTATGAAAGTGATTTTTGGACTGTTGGAGCAGCAGAAAATAGGAGAATTGGAGCGTTTGAAATGTGGTGTTACAGGAAAATGATGAAGATCAGATAGGGGTACGAGGTATTAAGATGAGTGGAAGAGCAGAGATGTATCTGGCGACAGCTAATGAAGAGATGAGATAGGTTGGTAGGACACTTACTAAGACACCCAGGAATAGCAAACTTAGTTATAGAAGGAAGTGTCGAGGATAAGAACTGTAGGGGTAGACCAAGGTTAGAATATGTTAAACAGATTTTGTCGGATGTAGGGTGTGGTAGTTATGTAGAGATAAAACGATTAGCTCAGGTCGTGGAGGCATGGACCGCTGCACCAAAACCGCTCGAAAGACTGAAGACTCGAACAACGAAGAGCGTACGACATCGTAGTCATTAAACCCGTATACTTGAGCGTATGATAACCAGCGTTATTGCGGTGTCTGTAGTAATGTTTATATTTGTATTTGAGACTAGAATTGGGTAGGAGGCGGCCGTGACCTTAAGGTGGGAACCATCTTAGCATTTGCCTGGAGTAGAGCCACGCAAAACCACTTCTAGGTTGACCTTGGTGGGAATTGAACCCACCTGTTCTCAGTTCTGTCTCACGAGGCTGAGTGTTCCCCTTTCTAGCCTTCAGACCAGAATTCAGTTTCTTGGAATGGCCGGGAATCGATCCTAGAATTCCGGAGTAACAACCAACAATGCTAGCTGCTATACCTCGTGGAGGTCACGGATAAACACTTGTAGGATTGCTGTGGTGGGGATCGAACCTACCTCTTCTCAGTTCACCCTCGCGAGGCTGAGTCTACCCCGTCTGAGCCCTCAGTCCTCAATTACATTTCTTGGCAGTATCAGGACTCGAACCTGGGATTTCAGGAGTAACAACCGAGAATACTACCAACTTTTGATTGAGTTAATTGTTACATTTACACTGAATCCAATACTGCCAAACGATTCCTCTATGATTCGAGAGTAGAATTAAACAGCCGGAAGGTGCATTTATAAACTGGGTGGTCTTACACTTCACAGTGTTGGAGGAATAAAAGTGCTATAAAAACACCTGTCAGTAGTCGATCTCTCTGCCATAAATGCCACTGCTTTTTTCAAGATTGGCTACATAAATTCACTTGGTTCACCGCTGCTGAGTTTTAGCATCTTAAGAAATAAAAAGTGAACACGAAAAAATTAAAATGCTGAAGACACCTCCCATTAGCAGGGCCCCATTTACATAATTCATCAGTTTGCCGGACATCAATCAAAGACACGTGTTTTGTTTGTTAAATCATAATATTTGGTTTATGTAGGCGCCTCTCTCGTTAGTGTTTACCGAGGCTCTTCTTCGGGAATGTCAAACAAACCTGATGTCATAGCTTATAAAGCTCCATGCCCGCGATGTCAGTAATACATCATAATAACCTACACAGAAGCTCCCTTCAAGACGTAGCGAAACGGACCGACACAGGAACAACATAACAGACATAAATTAACTAGTAAAGACAGTACAGTATATTTAGTTAAAGTCCTATCTGCAATATTTTTTATTTATATTTTTACCGACGTGTTGCATTATGAAATATTGGGTCACTGTTTTTCTATGTAATCTCACCGCGCAAGCTCATCTCTTGGAGGAACACACCAAAGTACGGGGTCATTATCTGTGTGCGCCCGGGTAAACACGGCAAGCTAAGCCGGCGTTGACTGGCGCTGATCGCGGGCGCGCGTACACGGTTCAGTCGGTTGTGGCGCCCACTTTTACACTTTTATTAAACATGTTCAATAATGTGTACTTACTGTGCTGAAAATTTCCTCCCTCTCTTGTAACACACACCTGACATCTTCTGATGAAAAAATGGACAACAATCTCATCTAATTTGTGTTGTGTAAGAACACAACGTTGTGTGTTAACTTTTTTTATTATTTACGGAGCCTGCTTTCTTGAATCGTTTAGCGAGCCTGCTAATTTACTGGATTAGGCACAGGCCTTTCTGGAAACTTGATTCGAAATTTTCGTCTTGTTTCAGAACAAGACTTTCATTTCCATATACGAATTATGGATATAGCCTACACACGTTCGCGCAATGTGAATTGGTGTCTAGGCATGACCAACAATCACAGTAATCACAATACTCACTAAACGTGCAACACTAACGTCTAAGCTTTGCAGATACAAGTCCATATGAATGACAAAACAAGTGTGAACTAACGATGTGAGTCAGCGGAGCGGGGTATTGCGAGGCCCACTCGCTCCGCACCTGACCAGCCAAATGACGCCATAGTTTCCCGTGATTACCGGGGCACACAGAGATAATGACCTTGTACGTCTCTACATTTAAGAGACAGTATGGAATTAGATGTAGTATTTGCCTCTCACTTCCACCTGTACCGGGTGAGTTAGCCGAGGTCGTTGCGGCATGACTGTTGGCAGTCGCTCACATCCGGGAGGCGAGGAGGTTCGAATCCCCCCACCGGCAACCTTGAAGATTGTCTTCAGTGGTTTCCCATCTTCCTTCCAGGCAAATGCCGGGGTTGGTCCCTAACTATAGGCCACAGCCGCTACCTTCCAACTCCTCGACCCTCCCATCCAACATTCCACCCCAACGGTACTTGTAGCTCACCCATTGGGTGTCCGTCTCGAAGCAGCTACAAAAACTGGCGAGCCGAACATGTCCTCGGACACTCCCGGCACTAAAAGCCATACGCTAAAAAAAAAAAAAAACTTCCACCTGTGCTGCAATTTGCTTCGTCCTTTTCTAGCCCAGCGATGTTGCCTATTTCTCAATAATATTAATCTAATAATGTGTGTAGGGAAGGGTGGATCAAGAATACTATGTCGGGTAAGAATGTCTTCTTGAATTATTGTTAAATCGTGATGATAGTAACTTTTTTACTAGGTTGGAAACACTGAGTAACATGGCACGTGTGTAGTAGGATACATTTCAGTAAGTCGTGTCTGATATTATAAAGGATATATTTATTTTCTTGCATATTTGGTCTTTAAAAGGAGTTGGTTGGTTCCTTAGTTTAGGGGCTGCGACAACGCGGTCATGTATCCCCGCGTACTTTGGGTGTGTGTAAGATTTGTCTGATAACCGGTGTTAATTGTGATGACTGTATTAGTGTGTGTTATCTGTGATTCAGGTAGAAGGACTGCAGACGATCATTTTTTCAAGTAGTTCCTACTTTTGCTACCAAATACTACCGTCCACGACACTTAGCTGCGGACTTGGCTACTAGGTGCCATCACAGCCAGCACCTGGCGGCGAACGTTGGTACTAATATAGCTTTATCAAATAATCTAACCTACAAATTTTAGCTTCCACAAGTGTAGTTAGTGGAAGATTCTTTTTCATGCCATAAATCTCTGTCATGGGACTTTCAAAAACTTGGTGACTACAAAACCAACATGGCGGCCAAGCGAAGTTGAGACTTTTAAATAGACTTTTCTCACGATTTAACTATCCAAACGTAATGAAATTTGGTACAGCAATTGTTTATACACACTGTAATGCACTAGAGTCTAATTTAGTTCAATTGTTTACATAACCTCAAAATGGCGGCTGTGCGAAATATTTCACTGACATTCTATATCTCCGAAACTATTACAGATATCACCCTGCAATTTTGTACGGTGATAAAGGGTACTGATACAAGTTTACCTATGCATATTTCATAAACCTCTAAAGTACAAAACGAACATGGAGACCAAGCGAATTTGAAATATTTTAATAGACTTTTCTCGTGATTTAACTCTCTGAGCGCAGTGAAATGTGGTACAGTAAATGATTTTGCAGATTGTAATGCACTGCCATCTAATTTAATTCAATTGTTTACATAACCTCAAAATGGCGGCTGTGCGAAATTTTAAAATTAAGTTTTTATTTCTTGTGTCGTAATCATGCGATCGAAGTGAAAGTTTGAATAATGAACCTAAGCAATAATTGTCCTTGAATGGTACATAACTCTATGGCCTATACATATAACAATCCTAAATGGCGAGCTTCCGAAATATTTAGACGATTCTCAATATCTATGAATCTTTTACAGCAATCAAACTGAATTTTTTTAATGTTCATAGTGACTATGAACATATGTTCACCTATAGGACTTTCAGTAACCTGGTGAGCACAAATCCAACATGGCGGTGACGCGAAGTATAAATATTTAAATGGACGTTTCTCGCGAATTAACTATCCGAGTGCCGTGAAACGTTGCACGTTAAATTCTTATACAAATATTGATCCACTGGCATCTAATTTATTTTAATTGTTTGCATAATCACAAGATGGCTGCTGTGCGTAATTTTAAAATCTCGTTTTTACTTCTTGTGTTCTAATCATGCGATTGAAGTTTGAATACCACACGTACACAATAATCTTAATGTAATAGTACAAAAATAAAAATCCAACCTGGCGACCATCTGAAATATTTAGACGGTTCTCAATATCTACGAATCTGTTGCAGCAATTAAACTGAAATTTTGTATGTTGATAGAGGCAATTAACATGAGCAGGATATATGAAAATAGGCTGTATAGTTCTTCACTGAACTACTTGTTTTTATTTGTTTTTATTTGTGAATTATTTATTTTATTATTTCATTTTATATCATTTATATTGTTTTATTTTGTTTTGTTTAATTTTATTTAGTTTTGCATTTTTTTATTTTGTTTTGTTTTACTTTATTTCGTTTCATTTTGTTTTAAATTGTTTTGTTTTGTTTTTGTTTTTATTTTGTTTTGTTTATTTTGGTTCGCCTTATTTTGTTTTGTTTTAATTTGATTTTCCAGAAAACAAACACAAAGCCAAAAACAAAAAACACGAAGCAAAAAGCAAAATTCAAACACAAAAGCAAAAGCTGGAAACAAAACAAAAAGAAACACAAAGCATAAAGCAAAATTCAAAAACAGCAAAAGCCGAAAACAAACACAAAACCAAAACAAAAAAGACGAAACAAAAAGCAAAATTCAAAAACAAAAGCAAAAGCAGAAAAAAACAAGAAACATAAAGCAAAAAGCAAAATTCAAGAAAGCAAAAGCAGGAAACAAACACAAAACCAAGAAAAGAAAAAAGTTAACTTCAAAAGCAAAAGCACAAAGCAAACAGAAAACCAAAAACAAAAACACAAAGCAAAAAGTAGAAAACAATAAACACGAAAGATACGTGAGGCAATTTCCAGAGAAACGTTTCTCATGAAAATGATTCTTATTCTCAAGTGGATTAAACGAGTTTTGTAACTTGATGACTCATTTGTTAACATTTCATTGAGAGCCTTAGGAGACATTCACATCGTATTACTCGGTTAGCATGGCCCACAAAACATGCTCCTTAGCTCCAAGCACAGGTGAAGAGGAGAGAGCAGCGGAGAGATGAACATCAAAGGAGTGCTTTAACCAACGGGAATTTATTGGCGAAAGATATACTAAAGCTAACATATGCCAAGAGAACAATAATAATCTGTTATCAGCTGGATTGTGTTTAGTCTGAGATAGGATGTAAGGAATGGGAGGAATGGGTAAATATACTTGACGAAGTGTTGAAGAGGGAGAAACAGATCAAACATTCGGAATAGCGTCATTAAGTGATCAACACACACTCACATACCCTGCCGACCAATTACACCAGTGAGAAAACAATTAATCCTCTCAACCAAAATAAATAAACAATTAAAGAGCCAAGCAATAATTATTATTCTCTCAATTCTGGCTCCCTCTACTGGAGTGAATAATGAACGCCTGTTACGTCCCCAGGAAAATATTTTATTTTCTATTTAAACCTAATAAACTATTCTTTCTTCGGTCCTTCGGTCTAATCATACATGTCGAAGTTATTGTAACTCGTATTTTGCTCTGCACAATGAATCCATAAGTTTAATGCAACGAAATGATAAATTATCACTCATTCCTGGTTGTGATTGTTATTTTAAAGAGTGGAATATCGAGGTCGTCGAACATTAGGCTATTTTTTACATCGTTATGTCCTACTCAGGAGCACGATTGAACCTGCTTAGCCTTCTTTTCCTCTCAAAATCTCTTCATCCTCTCACTGAACTTCTGCCTTCGTTCTTCTGTCCAAGTTATAGTGACTCGGGTGTTGGTTTTGTCTCCAAATTGGTGATTGTCGATTTTGGTTCTGAATTTACATTTGTCCCGTACGATGTCTTCTGAGATGTTGGTTTCTTGGAGATCTGTTTCAATTTCACAAAGCCAGCTGTTCTTGGTTTCTAATGAAAGGGCCGGGTTGAGAATTCTTTTAGTTAGTCTGTTGTTGTTTAGATCGTAGACTTTCGCGGCCTGTGTCTATTTTATCATCTAGGCTTACAGGATTGAGCCGCGTCGTATATCGGTTATTATTTCCCGACGTTTTGGCTGACATTGCAGCAGCCTTAATCATTCGAGACACGAAACAGATAAACTACAGATCTGCAATAGCTGAACATTCAGACGTCACGAGACACGCCATCGAATTTGATAAGGCCGAAACTGTTGCTAAAATTCCCGGATGTCAAAACAGGTTAATTAGAGAGACAATAGAGATCGTGAAGCATCACAATAATTTCAATCGCGAAGATGGTTTTAAACTTAGCAACATTTGGTGAGTTCTCCTAGTGCGCGACTGCCAGGGGCGGGGACCAATCAGAGAGCAGCGTGACGACAATTATTATTATTATTATTATTATTTATTTACCATAAATCGTACATGAAGTATGGAAGGCCTAGTGAAAAAGGGCAAGCCCCACATACATATTTCATGCTTCACAGGCACAGCTTACATCTACATTTGTTTTAACAATATTTACAAGTTTTACAAAGATATTTGCAGTATTTACATATTTAGAATATTGACATAGTACATTTTCCTGTTCACTCACTCTCTCACGCACGCACTTTCATAACCTCGATCACGCGATACATACATTCATTCCATTCAGATACTCATTCATTCAGCGAGACAATCAATCACTCATACATACGTTTATTTATACAATGTACTTTTTTACGTACGGCTTGAATTTCCTAAGAGGCAAGATCTTGGCATCCCCTGGCAGCGCGTTCCATAACCGCGCTGAGCGGCCGTAGAAACCTGTCAGGTAAGCATTGCTACGTGCGAAGGGCGGAACAATGCAGGGCAAGCAAGCACATCCGTTCGTTTGAGTACGGACACCAACTCGTACCTAACCATGGTTAAGGCTGCTGCAATGTCAGCCGAAACGTCGGGAAATAATAACCGATATACGACGCGGCTCAATCCTGTAAGCCAAGATGACAAACT
Source organism: Meconema thalassinum (assembly GCA_946902985.2). Taxonomy (NCBI): domain Eukaryota; kingdom Metazoa; phylum Arthropoda; class Insecta; order Orthoptera; family Tettigoniidae; genus Meconema; species Meconema thalassinum. The sequence continues at coordinate 413,912,845 of OX336393.1, forward strand.
GTTATTGTTTATTCTGATAATCTCTATATATAACAAGTAGTTCCGTGAAGAACTATACAGCCTATTTTCATATATCCTACTTATGTTAATTGCCACTATCAACATACACAATTTCTGTTTGATTGCTGTAATAGATTCGTAGATATTAAGAACCGACTAAATATTTCGGATGGTCGCCATGTTGGATTTTATCTATGTAGGTCCTAGAGTTATGTACTGTTACATGCAGATTATTGTGAACGTGTAGTATTCAAACTTCAATCGCAAAATTACGCCACAAGAAAAAACAAGGAGATTTTAAAATTTTTCACAGCTGCCATCTTGAGGTTATGGAAACAATTGAAACAAATTAGATGCCAGTGGATTAACATTCGTATAAGGATTTACTGTACCAAGTTTCACGGCACTCGGATGGTTAAATTGCGAGAAACGTCCATGTGAATATTTATAATTCGCGTCACCGCCATGTTGGATTTGTGATCACCAGGTTATTTAAAGTCCTATAGGTGAACTTAAGTTCATAGCCCCTATGAACATTAAAAAATGCAGTTTGATTGCTAAAATAGATTCGTAGATATTCAGTATCGTCTAAATATTTCGGATGGTCGCCATGTTGGATTGTTAAATGTATAGGCCATAGAGTCATGTACCATTAAAGGAAAATTATTGCGTAGGTTCATTATTCAAACTTTCACTTCGATCGCATGACTACATCACAAGAAATAAAAACTTAATTTTAAAATTCGCACTGCCGCCATCTTGAGGTTATGTAAACAATTGAACTAAATTAGATACCAGTGGATTACAATGTATATAAATATTTCCTGTACCAGGTTTCAGTGCGCTTGGAACATTAAATCGCGAGAAAGGTCTATTTAAAATTTTCAAATTCGCTTGGCCGCCATGTTCGTTTTGTAGTTAACCGGTTTTTGAAAGTCTTATAGATGGACTTCCAGTAGTGCCCTTTATCTCCGTACAAAATTTTAGGGAGATACCGCTAATAGTTTCAGAGATATAGAATGCCGGTGAAATATTTCGCACATCCGCCATCTTGTGATTATGTAAACAATTGAACGAAGTTAGATGTCGGTGCATTACAATGTATATAAACATATACTGTACCAAGTTTCATTGCGTTTGGTTGGTCAAATCACGAGAAACGTCTATTTAAAAGTCGCAAATTCGCTTGGCCTCCATGTTGGTTTTGTAGTTACCAGGTTTTCAAAAGTCACATAAGTGAACTTATAGCAGTTCCCTCTATCACCATAGAAAATGTCAGGGTTATATCGGTAATAGTTTCGGAGATATTGAATGCTGGTGAAATATTTCGCACAGCCGCCATGTTGGATTGGTGAGCCGTAACAAAATTTGAAGGGCACGGTCGAGGTCGCCGGGAATAGTGCTATGAACTTTCCGAGTTTCATTGAAATCGCTCCTGCCGTTTAGATTTTATTAGGGGGGGACACACACACGAATCACACACACACACACACACACACACACACACACACGCACACACACACGGACAAAAGGTGATCTCATAAGCCTATTTTTTCAAAATTGAAAATAGGCTAAAAATGAAAGTTTGTCTGTTTTTTTCTGAATTTCTTCGGAAATTTGCGTTATTTACGTGTTTCAGACTGTTTTATGCCGGATGCGCGCGAAAATATTTTTTGTCCGTCTGTATGTCTGTCTGTCTGCTTGTCTGTCTGCCTGTGGACAACTTTCTTCCCTTATAACTCGAGAACGGCTGGGTGGATCAACGTAAAATTTGGTACAGATATCCTCCAGAGTCACGGAACTAATCATTGATGTAACTCTTCTCTGTACCTCTCATAAAAGGGGGCCTACCCCCTTAAAATATTTGCTGAAATAGGCGTAGAAGGGCCAGACAAAGCTCGTTTTCAGCCCCTCAATGTGAGAAACAAAACTCGGGGGCCCTCAAAAAACACATTTTAAGGCCCTAAAACCAATAGTCTTTGAGATATTCCCAGAAAATTAATGTCATTTAATACAATAATGAAAGAAAGCAAGCCGGGAACCATGGCAACAGAAACTCACAGGTCCATCTATTGCTGTAAGACGCAATACAATTCCATTTATTACATTACTGAGATAGTTTGCAAACGGCTATAAGGTTATAACGGAACCAAATTAAGCTGTAAAATTCATCAATACATATAATGCACTTAAGAGGGTCAAGGGGTACTCTAGAATTGTTCACGCGATTTACACGTGCTGGTGTGGTACGGAAGGTCTATTATATCCCTATCCCTATATTGTTATATAATTATTATTATACTACGGCCTACAACGACGAGAAAAAGCTTATTTTCAGCCCCTTGGTGTCAGAAACAAAACTCGGAGCCCCTAAGGAGCCGTAAAGGGTCCCCGAAAACTACATTTTAAGGCTCTAAAACCAAGAGTTTCTGAGATATTCCCAGAAAACTAATTTAATTTAATAAACTAATGTAGGAATGCAAGCCAGTAACCATGACAACAGTGTCTCAAAAAGTGACATCCAACTTTCCATCTATTTCTGCAAGAAGTAATGCCACTCCATTTATTAAATTTTTGTGAAAGTTTGCAAATGGCTATAATTTTATCACGGAACCAACACAAACTGTAAAATGCATCAATGCGCTTAAGGGGGTCAAGGGGTACCCTAGATTTTTTCACAAGACTTAAACGTGCGATATGTCGTACAGAAGGTCTATTATATCTTCAAAGAGCAACATTATTTCAAAAATTCCTGAATTGAAATAGGTTTTTTTTTGCTTTTAGGAATTTGGGCCATTGGAGGCTAAAAAACCTGAATGTTCATCCACCACAAGCCTTTATAATTTATTAAAGGGGTCTTCCTCTGGATGCGGACTTTACACAAAAGTGAGGGTCAGATTTTATGTGACGTGTATTGCGTTTCGTCTACAAGGTTTTCAATTTTATTTTCACGTCAGGAAGTACACGTTAGGTAAATTAGTTTCAGAACATATTTCAACTAATCATTTACCTTTGTCGACAAACAGGTTCAAAGCCCCTAACCATTGCAACAGTAGGTCAATTGATTACGTCTGGTTATTAATACCGAAGACCGTTCGAAGAATGGGTACTTCTGCTAGTGTGTCCATAAAATTTCAATCCTCTTTTCCGAAAAGTGTGAGAGATTTTTTCAGCATGACAACTCCTGAGACAAGGTAACGTAAAGCTATTGACAAGTGCTGGTTTGGAGGAATAGTTGCTCGCATTAAGATACCAGTTTTTTGAATTTGTGGAGTAACCATTGCAAATGTTTGGATCAGTAGGATTATGCTCCAACAACCAAATGGTGAATTTAGTGAAAATGTAAACTAGTGGGGACTTGGAAGGTCCCAAGTGCTCATTCACGTTTATTTATTTCTTTTTTTTTTTAATATCTTATCAGCCGGATGTTAAGGGTGCCTGTTTTAACCTTTTCTACCTTATCTATCCTGCACATGCGCCATGCCAAATTCATATCCTAGCAATATTATATTGCTAAAATATCACATTCCCACAATGATAATGCTCCAAAAATGCTATAAATGCTTTTAATGTCGTGTAGCATTGTTATCTATTCACAGAGACATACTATACGCTGACGATGTTATAAACCAATTTGGTAATGCTTCAAAACACCTTGACTTTAAATTATAGTTTAAGTTGTAAATCAAAACAGTAATGTTCATTCTTACCATCTGAGCAGGCTACTATCAAATGAGCAAGATGACTGTATTAATAAAATGTATCTTAACATTTTCTTAGTTATCTTGGACAATTACATTGCACTGGCTAGGTTCCATAAATCTATTACACAAAAGTTTGCACATTAAACGATATGCCAGATAGCCTTCAAACTCATCATTTAGCACCAAATTATACAAAAGTTTCCCGGGAAGGAACCCCGGACCCCCTTTCTTTGGGGGCTATTCCATGCCCATTCCATGTGATATTTGTGAAGGTCGTTCTGTAACGTGTTTTTCGAGGGTATTTTACGCCACTGACATAAGTCAGTAGGAAGCCATTCAATGTTTATTTACGCGGCAAATTGTTCTGCCAAGACAAGTTTCATGTTACTTATTATTATTATTAAGGTATTTTTTGGAGCATTTTTATAAGATTATAAGTATACAGATAGGTTTTCGATGTTATAGAAAACACTATCAAGCGAATTATTACGTACAACATTATCGCGGAAAATTATATGATTACGGAATTTTACGGATTTTTGTCAGTTAGAGTTTATTGTGAGAGATGATTCATTGGGAATTCAGCTACAGGTATATTCTTGTCGAGTAGCGTGACGCAAGCCGTGGGGCACTTCCAGCTGGCTGCATCAAGAAAAGGCGAAATGGCCTGGACCGGTAATCGACATCGTCGCGCCGAGTGTATTGACCCTTAGGTGGGGAGTATCGCGTGGTGGCTCAGCCAATCAGTGGAGACCGGGCGAATAGAAGACGGGTCCGGAGAGGGGGTTCGGCGAGTGCATATATTGTTTGCGCGCCGAGAAGGGACGATTATCATTGTAAAACTTGACCTTTGTGGTTGCTCGTGTGGTTGGTTCCGGTGTGATCAGACCATAACTTAACATTTCTACAACAATCTCCACAACTGACGAAGAAGATGGCGACGTCCAGAAGGCTGTGGGAAGCTCTCTTCAGCATCAAGTACGAGGGAAATGCCACGGCAATTTCCAATGGTAAGCGCGAATGACTCACAACTACATAATCTCTCGTTTCATTGTTTCTTATTCAGTATTTCAGTAACTTCTTAGCTTGGGAATAATAGTAAAATCAGTAATTCATCCGACTCCGATTTCACATAATTCTCTAGTGGTAAATTCAAATCGTTACGCTCCAATTTAAATTTATTAGTATTATTATAATTATTATTAAAATTGCCACTACTTGTTTTTTATATAATAAATTCATTTCTTATACTATGCAATCTTTGCTTTCAGTAGGTAGCAGTAGATATAGACCAAATTCCTTCTCCTGATACAATTGTTAGTTGGGTTAATGATCAAATCATACCACGATCTGAGTGTGAAGATTCTTAAAGGTGTTCTGCCAGAGCTAGGTGTTGTTAAATAAAAATTTAGATTTCAACATAGCGTTGAGGTCTTGGCGCTCATTAATACAACGTATCTTAGTCAGAGTAAACATTACACTTCTCACCCAACAGTGGGGACGCTAGTAAAAACGTTACACTTGTCATCCCAACGTAAAGAACCATTACAATTCTTATCTAATTCTATGGTTGTAGACAATGCGCCTCCAGAACTATTCGGAACCCAGCAGCCGTTCTTATATTCAATTTTATCGTATTTATTTGATCCAATAAATGTTAAAGAGAAATATGAATTGTTAATAAGACAACTTGAGCCTCCGTGGCTTAGGCGGCAGCACGCCGGCCTCTCACCGCTGAGTCCGTGGTTCAAATCCCGGTCACTCCATGTGAGATCTGTGCTGGACAGAACGGAGGCAGACAGGTTTTTCTCCGGGTACTCCGGTTTTCCCTGTCAAAATTTCATTCCAGCAACATTCTCCCCTATCATTTCATTTCATCTATCATTCATTTAATCATTGCCCCAGAGGAGTGCGTCAGGCCTCGGCAGCCGGCACAGTTCATATCCTCGCCGCTAGATAGGGGCTTCATTCATTCCATTCCTGACCCGGTCGGAGACTGGAAGCAGGCTGTGGATTTTCATTTTCAATAAGACAACTTAAATAGTGGCAGGCACCCTGTATATTGGCATACCTTGGTGTTCCATTACTGCACCTCTTAATTCGTAGAACTGATGTGTAGTGAGATGGCTGTTCAGCACCGAGCAGTTATGTCTTGCTGTTTTATGACATGCACTTGTACAGATATAGTTTACGACTTAATGTAAATATTACAGCCATTATAATGATAGGCAGTGTTCAGATTCTTTCGTCACAGTGTAATAAAATATTTTTTTCTATGAAGTGGTGTAATCCATAAAGTGATCGAAACGTTCCTTCTTTTTTGATTGAATAAGAAACGCTGTTTTATCACTGCCTTAAAATATTATATAGACGAGAGCTCGTAAATAACGTGGATCATGAAGAGCGGGACATAGATTCTGTTGGCATATTTTATAGCGTTTAAATGACTGCTAGAAACAGTATTTTTTGTCGTACAGATGTTGAACATCTGGGATATCGCAAACATGAATCTCCCAGGCTGTAGTAATGCGATTGGTTGAAGAGGTTATGGGATCATGGCACCCGTATTCACCTGAGCCGCTCCAAATCTTCTAACGCTTTAATGAATTTGGGAATGAAATATTATCTATCATTAAGGTCAGGATGTGAATGAAAAGTCATAATTCTTTCTTTCCCGAAAATTAAGTGCGAATGAAGGGTCCCTGGCCTCGTTAAAAGTAATTTTATTTGGCAAATTGGCTTTCACGGTCAGTGAATTAAAACTCTGCATTTTTTCTAGGCTTGGCGAAACCCCACACAAGACACGGCACAAGCCCAGAAAAATTGCTGAGTTTTATTTTTATTTTGCCTATACATGTATATTTTTATAGCTTTCGTCAAATATTGCTCATTTTAGTGATACTGTATTAAGCTATATTTGGGTTGTTGTTGTTGTTGTTGTTTGAGTCTTCACTCTTCTGACTGGTTTCATGCAGCTCTCCATGCCTCCCTGTCCTGAGCTAATCATTGTATCTCTACATAGCTACCACACCCTACATCCGAGGCAATCTGTTTAACATATTCTAACCCAGTTCTTGTCCTCGACCCTTTTGAATATTTTTGTTTAAACTTTGACAAGGTACAGTACATGTTATCGAACTGGAGTTTCAAGAACGGAATTTGCAAATAGTGCAGTAGATAATATTTGTATCTGTATTCCTTGAACAGGCAGGCAGCAGGTTTAGAAGTTCTGATTCCGAGAAAAAGTTTCTGTACGGATGTCTCATCGAATATGATGACATCCCAGGAGACAAATTTAGCTCAGAGTTATCTCACGTCCGGTTCGGCCTTGATGGGTCCGGTACGTATTGTAACTCTGCTGCATTATCGCGTTTCATGTTACTACTACTCAAATAGGCCTGTTTGCCATCTCTTGATGAATGCAGTACATTTGCATTTGTGTGTTGACACAGGCTAGAGTAAAATGTGGCTTTTCACCAATGTCTCAGTCTCACTCATGGCTGTGATTATATGGAAGCTACTGAGGTATGGGTGGTGCTGAGTAATGACATTCAAGGCACAGTCAGTGCCTGTGGATGCTGTGAAAGGTTCTACTCATAGGGTTAGTACAGCTGTTCTGACTCAGTGAGGAAAGCAATGGCAAACTACCTCACTCCTCATCTTGCCTAGGATGCCTCATTATAGCACTACCTTGGGTTTTTGTGATTATCTACCCACATAACCTAATGGCGGTACTTTGTGAGGATCCAACCAGCCTTCGGGCTGACTACCTAACTGACAGACTACTCAAACACTTGCTACACAGCCATAGTTTCCCCTTTTCAGGTAATATTCAGCGAGTACAGAGACAAGGCGGTGGCCAGTTCACTCTTTTCAGAACACGTTAGATCTGGCTGCAATAAATGCTTGGATCATTTACAAGGAAGTAACGTCAGAGAGAATATCAAGATCACGATTCCTTCGGAAGCTAGCCGAAGAGTTGGCAAGTGCTAACATAATCGGCAGAATGTCCGTTCCAATCAAACAACCTGATGCTGATGGTAAGATGACGACAAAGTACTGTCAAATCAAGCACAGCTGCCAGAAGAATAGAAAAGTAGGAAAATGTTCTTCATGCAATAGAGCAGTCGGCTTGAATATTTTGTGCTATTTTAGGTCTTACATTTAAAACTTCAGTTAAAAATTGTCACTGATTTAATACAATCAATATTTTAGATATTTTGCCGTGTTTGTTGGGGGTTCTCCCACGCTTGGTCGGTGTCTGGGAGCTAAACACAGTTTGTCAGTAGATACAACTGGGGATGGTGACTGGTGACCGCTAACTTGGCTCTAATTAAGGGCCAGGGAAGGGACCTGTTGAAAGGAAGCAATCCGGCATTTGCCTGGTGCTGAAAATGGGAAACCACGAAAACCATTTTCAGAGTGGCCAAGGGGGGATTCGAACCCACGCTCTTCCGATGGCAGCGAGGCACGAGGTAGCGCGTTAGCGCTCTCGTCTACCGTGGTTAGTTTATAAACAGTAATAATATCAAATAACGGAACATTTACAGAAGTGGTGTAGACCAACTGAGTAATAATCTCATGTAAAACGTTCGACACGTTACACAAGTTATTAAAAACTTTCGAAATGTAATAGGCTAATTATAAATAGTGTTGTAAGAGATATGGTTGGTTCCTCAGTTTAGGTGCTACGACAACGCGGTCATGTAGCCCCGTGTACTTTGGGTGTGTGTAGAATCTGTCTGATAACCGGTGTTAATTGTGATGGCTGTATTAGTGTGTGTTATCCGTTTTTAATTCAATTAAGGATTGCAGACATTCAATTTTCAAGTAGTTCCTACCTTTGCTACCAAACGCCACCGTGAACGACAAGTGGTTCTGAACTTGGTTACTAGATGCCACCGCAGTCGGCTCCTGGTGACGAACGTAGGAACCTAAGAGCGTTAGTCAAATCTAACCGAGAAATTTAACTTCACACAAGTTTAATTAGTGGAAGGTTCTTTTACATGCCATAAATCTATGTCATGGGCCCACTGGCTTTACTTCCCCTCCGAAGGAAGGCATACTGATGGATTTTTAACGCTCTTAACAAATCCGACGAATTCGGCTGGGTTTGAACCCGTGACCTTGGGCATAGAATCTCAGCATGCTTCCAACTACGCCACCGAAGCCGCCCCGTTGTAAGAGATATGCATATCCACCGAACCTAATATAAGCCTAAGTGAACCGGATTTGATGACATACTAATCGCTCGATCAAAACATATCATCCAATTATATAATGCCCCCCCCCCCCCCTTCCCTCCACCCTCTCCTTCCTTTTTTTTTTGCTCAAAAAATGTGTTAAGTAAGTGTATAAATAATTCATGTGATATTTATTTCAGGTTAAGGTGGTAAATTATTTATTAGGCCTACTGCCCGCCCAATCTAATTGAGCACACTCTTGTTGGTCGACTGAAAAGGAATTATATTAATAGATTACTTTGGCAACACTGGAAAATGGCTTCTAACACTCCAATGAACGGTACTCGCAACCTAGTGAAAAGAAACGCTATTCTTCTGATTTATTCACGCTTTATTTGAACACGTGACACTTTGTAAGAAAACATACAGCTATTGAGTAACTTATGTCATCTATAGACATGCGCACTAGAGTGTCCTACAGAAGCCAACACCGCTGGCCAGTTAAGTCATTTAATTTTATTGCCTACACTTCCAGGGATATATAGTTTACGACCTAGTGTAAATATTACACCCATCAAAATGGTAGCCAAGCAATATCTTGCTTAGTATTCAAATTTTGATGTGACAGTGTTGTGCAAAGTGCTATAATCCATGATATTCCCCATGATTCTCTAAGTAGCGATATTTTTATTACTACCTTAAAAAATTACAAAGGCGAAAGCTCGTAAGTTCTGTTCTGTTGGCAAACATAAGTGTAACTTTTACAGCGTTGAAATGGCTGCTTGAAAGAGTATTTTTCATACAGGTGTTGGGAATAAATAACGATACTTAAGCCTGCTGCTGCAAGTTGTAATGCGGTCTCATGAAGTCAAGGCGTAACCAAAGCAAATAAAGTGCAATCTTTTCGCTCTTCTATTTTCCTTTGTCACACAAAAAGGAAATAAATTGCTGGACGAAACCAGTTTCTCCCACACATAAAGAAAGAGTTCTCCTTATAGAAATATAACGTATTATATGCAAATTATTTGTGAAGATTGCGTGTTGTTTTGGGCCCAGGTGCAAGTGATAGTTATCTTCTCTGATCACAGAAAGGCGAGCCATGCTTCTTCTTTATATGGCATTCCAAGTGCACAGTAGCAAGACCTTCACTGCTAGGGGTCGCGACGGTAACGTTGGTGCTTTAAGATTTGGTGTAACATACGAGGGAAGGTCTGGAAGTGAAATGAAAATCCACAGCTTGCTTCCAGTCGACCGACCGGGTCAGGGATGGAATGAATGAAGCCCCCATCTAGCGACGAGGATATGAACTCTGACGGCTGCCAAAGCCTGTCGCACTCCTCTGAGGTAATGATTAAATGAATGACACATGAAATGAAATGATAGTGGAGAATGTTGCTGGAAGGACATTTTTGACAGGGAAAACCGGAGTACCCGAAGAAAAACCTGTCAGCCTCCGTTTTGTCCAGCACAGATCTCACATGGGGTTACCAGGTTTTGAACCACGGACCCAGCGGTGCTGCCGCCTAAGCCACGGAGGCTCTGGAAGGTCCGGAAGTAAGTTTCGTTATTTTATTGCACGAGCAAATGCTACACCAAGTGACACAAACAATCGCCATAAGAATACACACCCGTGTCCGGTTCAGCGACGGAAGGATCGTCAGCGGAGGGGGAATGACGCATGCGCAGAGCACCGGCGAAGAGAGAGGAGCAGCAGACCAGCGTTCCCGATATAATTCGAGTACAACTCACGATGGCGGACAGACGTGTACTGACAACGTGGTCACCAATGGAATGGGCACGTGGGACTAGTGTGTCCGTGCTTGCCACGGTGGGGGAGTGGTTACCGTGTCGGACTACCAACCCCAAGCTTGCAGGTTCGCTCCTCGCCGTGGTAAGTGATTTTTGAAAGGCGACAAAAATTACGGCATGCATGTCATACGTTGTTGGCATGTTAAAGAACCCATTTGAATTCAGTAGGCTGTGTTCATAATGGCAAAATTAATCTCTGGATCTTCCACCAACACAAAGTTCCTCATTTCTCTACTAGAAAGAGCTATAGATATCAAACCTCCTTGACTTTCATAGCGTTCCAAGGAACGACAAAATTTGACATGCAAGCTGCCCTCTGGGTGTCAAATAACAAAGCTTGGACCCGCCACCCGAGGCCATACCATATTATTATTATTATTATTATTATTATTATTATTATTATTATTATTATTATTATTATAGTGTCAGTCATCCATGAACGCCAACAGACCGTGTATGCTGAAGCGGTCATGTCTCGTCAAATGGTCGGTCGCTGGTGTTGCAATTTAAGAGAAGAACGGCAGAGCGACAGCGTCCCTCCACATCTCCGAATTAAAACAATATTGTTCGAGTACAGGACATGGTGTTAGTTGGCAGACGTATTGGTTGTGTCCGGGCCTATCACATGCTCCATGATAAGTTGGGTTACCGAAAAGTGCCTGCAACTTGCTACGCTTGACTGCAGGTGTCAATTATAATTACTAGGGCCCGGATGTTGATGATATGCAGTGGCGTACGCAGGATTTCCTTCTGGGAGGGGGGGGGGGGGAGGTTCATTAATATAATAGGGTAATTGTGTACATTACCGGTATTCCAGGGACAGATGACCTTGCTGTTCTGCCCCTTAAAACGACAGTCATCATCATAATTGAAATGATACTTTGGTTAATATTCATAAAAAACAACAATTAAATAACCGCTCTCTTTGCATGAAAAATATTTTAGGTCTCATTTTTTCGACACAATAAAAAAATGAAAAGAAATTCTAAAAAATATGGACAACAGTAACTAAATATTGAGACTGAACCGATGCAGTGGTATAATCATGACCATAGTGACGTGGTTGCTTAAAATATTGATATTATGTGAGAGAAAAATAATGTTTTGCTCTCCGTGTTCCTGCTGCAATTGCTATTGGCTCTCAAAAACTGCCTATTTTAATTATTTTATCTGTATCATTAATTGGAATAAATTGCAGAAACTCCTCTTTTACTGAATTATCTATAAGGAAACGGGCACACACAATTAAAGCAACCCGAAGCGACGTGAAAAGACTTACCGATCGCACACTTCAACAGCAAAACTGATCCATGGGTAGCTCCAACAATGCGAGTAGAGTGCAGGGCATTTATTAAGTGAGGAACGTGACCACACCTAAGGTGTATACGGGAGTTAAGACGCCTATCGAGCGATGCCGTAAAACAGGTGATAGATGGGACAATATATAGATTCAAGTAAAGGAATATCTCTGGGGGGGGGGGGTTCAACCCTGAAACCCCCCCGTCGGTACGCCACTGATGACATGTCATCATTTTACTGAGCTGTCTAAAACAATGTTAAAGTACATAGAAACTCCGTACGGGCCACCCCGTCTTCAAATATGTCATTTTTATTTTGCATCTTTTTTGCATTTTTTGCTATTTTTCCATTTAAAGAGCATTTTTGTAAGTTTGGTAGATTTTTTTGGTAATATTTTAGAGAAATCGGCCTTTAAGGTCATTTACCCCCCAATTTATTCATGTCACAGCTTTATGTGAGGAAGTTGCGTCTCTCAGAATTAAGAAGAAGATAGTAGCTGATACAAGATAATTTAAAATATTGATATTTCAGTAGGCCTATTTCTATTAGTAGAAAAGTATACATCTTGGATGCAGAAGAACGGTATACAGATGCTCTTGTTTTCGTCGCAAACCAATTATTAGCGGAATGGCTGACCAAGGTCAGCTGTGGCGGGGTAGAAAGGGGAAGGGGTGTATATTATTTTCTCAGTTCCGCATAATTCATGGAGAGAGATATCGTTCATTGCCGCTTTCAAAATGCCTAAAATAAAACCGAGTGTGTCAGTGCATTAAAAAAAACTAGTATCTGAATTTACTATTGTAAGATCATTTTTTCCATTTTATAGTGCATTTTCGAATTTTTAGGTCATTTATTACAGTCATTTTTGAAAATATTAAGTGCATTTTTTAATTTGTTTACGCCATCAACATCCGGGCCCTAATAATTACAATGTGTCGGCTATGTTAAAGAACAATTGAAATAACAACTATACCGTCCAATCTCTCACCTTCCTATTTTTGGCCTATTTTCAATTTTGAAAAAATAGGCTTATGAGATCACCTTTTGTCCGTGTGTGTGTGCGTGTGTGTGTGTGATTCATGTGTGTGTCCCCCCCTAATAAAATCTAAACGGCAGGAACGATTTCAATGAAACTCGGAAAGTTCATAGCACTATTCCCGGCGACCTCGACCGTGCCCTTCAAATTTTGTTACGACTCACCAATCCAACATAGCGGCTGTGCGAAATATTTCACCAGCATTCAATATCTCCGAAACTATTACCGATATTACCCAGACATTTTCTATGGTGATAGAGGGAACTACTATAAGTTCACTTATGTGACTTTTGAAAACCTGGTAACTACAAAACCAACATGGCGGCCAAGCGAATTTGCGACTTAAATAAGACGTTTCTCGCGATTTGACCAACCAAACGCAATGAAACTTGGTACAGTATATGTTTATATACATTGTAATGCACCGACATCTAACTTCGTTCAATTGTTTCCATAATCACAAGATGGCGGATGTGCGAAATATTTCACCGGCATTCTATATCTCTGAAACTATTAGCGGTATCTCCCTAAAAGTTTGTACGGAGATAAAGGGCACTACAGGAAGTCCATCTATAAGATTTTCAAACACCGGTTAACTACAAAACGAACATGGCGGCCAAGCGAATTTGAATATTTCAAATAGACCTTTCTCGCGATTTAATGTTCCAAGCGCACTGAAACCTGGTACAGGAAATATTTATACACATTGCAATCCACTGGTATCTAATTTAGTTCAATTGTTTACATAACCTCAAGATGGCGGCAGTGCGAATTTTAAAATTAAGTTTTTATTTCTTGTGATGTAGTCATGCGATCGAAGTGAAAGTTTGAATAATGAACCTACGCAATAATTTTCTTTTAATGGTACATGACTCTATGGCCTATCCATTTAACAATCCAACATGGCGACCATCCGAAATATTTAGACGATCCTGAATATCTACGAATCTATTTTAGCAATCAAACTGCATTTTTTAATGTTCATAGGGGCTATGAACTTAAGTTCACCTATAGGACTTTAAATAACCTGGTGATCACAAATTCAACATGGCGGTGACGCGAATTAAAAATATTCACATGGACGTTTCTCGCAATTTAACCATCTGCGTGCAGTGAAACTTGGTACAGTAAATCTTCATCCGAATGTTAATCCACTGGCATCTAATTTATTTCAATTGTTTCCATAACCTCAAGATGGCAGCTGTGAAAAAAAATTTAATCTTCTTGTTTTTTCTTGTGTCCTAATTATGCGATTGAAGTTTGAATACTACACGTTCACAATAATCTGCATGTAACAGTATATAACTCTAGGACCTACATATATAAAATCCAATATGGGGACCATCCGAAATATTTAGTCGGTTCTCAATATCTACGAATCTATTACAGCAATCAAACTGAAATTGTGTATGTTGATAGTGGCAATTAACATAATTAGGATATATGAAAATAGGCTGTATAGTTCTTCACGGAACTACTTGTTTACAGTGCCGCTAATTAGTAGTCGTATTAAACGACCAAATAATGTAGTTATGTTGGATGTGTCGGCTAATATTAATGAACTCGACTCAATAACCGTACAAGGTGCTACACCCTCAAGGGAACACAGCTGGTGAGCTCAGGAGTTGGCGACCCCGAGGGGTTTCCTGAGCTGGCTCTGTTTTTACTTTTGACCTTTTTCCATTCACTTTGGGGCGGACCGTCTACTCTTTCCGTTTCATATCTGCCTTTCATGGCTCTATGTTTTTTACTGATTCCCTCAGTCATCATTCTTTGAGGGCATTTTATTTCACTTATTCCGTTTTCTACTTGTACTTTTGTTCTCCTTGTTCTTAAGTCTGCTGATTCTCATCATGTTTCATTTTCATCCAAATCATTAGGGACCGGTGACCTAGATGTTAGGCCCTTTGAAATGACAATTATCTTCATTTCTACATCCCTCGAGGCAAATGCTGGGATAGTACCTTATTTAAAGTCTCGGGGTACCTACCACAATTCCGACCTTAATAATTACAGTTGCACAGTCAGCACAGAAACACGGGTTGTCAGACAAATTGAATACACACCCAAGTGCACGGGGATGATAAGCAAGATGTCCCAACGCCTAAAACAGGGACCGGCAACACGTCGAACGTTATTTACTGAAACAATAATAGCCTAATGAGTGTGATTCATGAATCCTAATCGACTGGGCCAAGTTAGGACAACGGGAGATAATATTTCGCGCTTCGACCTTCTATTCCTCGATTATCAACGCAATTATCGCTGCCCAATCTCACACCACGTTAGTGTAAATGTGATTGTACTTTAACTATTCTTTACTGCCAATTAGACCTTCTCTATAAATATGTATTCTATTGTTGGCACCTTAAGTGTTTCCTAATGTTATGTTGTTTGGCTTTGTGGCGAAGTAGATAAGCAGCCTAGGGCCCTGATTTTGATTCCCAGCCGGGTTGTGGGTTTGATAATTCATCTGGCTCTGCGAATGGATGTTTGTGTTCATTTCATCCTCATCACGACGTGTAGGACGACTGCGGGGGCAATTCGAAAGACCTCTCCGAAAGTCACACGCTATTATAATGTCACGCTAGTTTTCTAAAATAGGAATTTATTTATGTTCCACCTGCCCAATAGCCTACTGTGTGTGTTTAAGTCTTCAGTCTTTTGGCTGGTTTGATGCAGCCGTTCATGCCTCCCTGTCCTGAGCTAATCGTTTCATTTTTACATAGCTACCGCACTTTACATCTTTCACATATTCTAACCTTGGTCTACCCCTAAAATTCTCGTCCTCGACCCTACCTTCCTTATCTAAGTTCATTTTTCCTGGGTGCCTTAGTATGCATCCTACCAACATATCTCTTCTCTTCATTAGCAGTCGAAAGAAACATATCTTCTCTTCCACTCGTCTTTATACCGCTTCATTCGTTACTCTATCAACCCATCTCATCTTCACCATTCTCCTTTTCACACCACATTACAAATGATTCTCTTTTTTTCTGCTGCAGAACAATCCAAGTTTCACTTCCATACAATGCCACGCTCCAGGCAAAGGCTTCCAAAAATTACTTTCTAAAATCTAAATCTATATTTTATGTCAATACTGTTATGATTTTAATTGGCTGGAGTAGAGATCCCAACAGCAAGTTCATGGTACAGTTATCCAACAAGATGGTGGACTGGAGGAGGAGATAAAGAGCAGGATACGGTCGGGATGGTTCAACTGAAGGAAAACATCAAGTGTACTGTGCGACAAGAAGGTACCAGATAAATTAAAAGGGAAGGTACACAAGGCCGTGGTGAGACCAGCAATGATATACGGGGCAGAAACTTGGCAGATCACAAGGAGATGGGCAGAAAAACTGGACGTGGTGGAAATGCGTATGCTGAGATGGGCAAGTGGACATACAAGGTTGGACAAAGTGAGAAATGAAGTGATTAGGAGACGACTTAGCGTGGTGCAAGTTTCTGAGAAAGTCAGAGAAGCTGGCCTCAGATGGTATGGCCATGTTAAGAGAAGAGATGAAGATTATGTGGGTAATAGGATGATGGAAATGCTTCCACCAGGGAAACGGAGTCGAGGACGACCAAAAAGGCCATGGATGGACAGCATTTAAGAAAGCATGAAACAGCGGGGGCTTGTGGAGGAAATGGTCCGGGATAGAGCAACTTGGAGGAGGAATATCCGCATCAGCGACCCCACATAAGTGGGATTAATCATGCTGGAGAAGTAGAAGAAGAAGAAGAAGAAGACTGGTATGATTTTAACACTTGTAGGCAAAATTGTTTTAAATTATATCGATCCTTCGTTAGCTCCCATCAAGTACCATTAAAATAAAACAAGCATATATCAATTTAAAAGACCACATTAAAATACAAAAAAAAAACCTTCAATAAAAACATATTTCAGTTTAAGTTGAATGTGAACAGTTCATAAAAACATCGGTCGCCAAAAACACATTAAAACCCCTTATTGAATGTTGATTGACATATATACGAGTATCTTGCAAACAGATTTTCTGAAACTGTTTTGATTTTGTGGAATGCTCGTTTCAATATTGGTTAAAATTCAAATGACTATACAAAGAAAAACATACAGGTTTGACAAGGTGGAAAATCAAATATATTTCTAGTTTAGATCATGAAAAACAATACAGAATCTTTCTACATGTTTATCCGAAATGGATAAATTTATGTCATTCTATGTTCAGTTTCTTTTATTTTTAATGACTTGGCAATTTATTGTGATTGTTGTAAAAGCCGCCTCGTTCCGTAGTGGCTAGCATTCTTGGCTGTCAGAGACCCTGGTTCGATTCCCAACGCTGCCTAGAAATTTGATTCTGGTCTGAAGGCTGGAACGGGGTACACTCAACCTTGTGAGGCATAACTGAGAAGAGGCGGGTTCGATTCCTACTGCTTTTTACCCAAATCCTACCTGTATTACAAATACACACAGTGACCCAGGTTATCAGACAAATTAAAACACACCCAAGTGCACGGGGATACATTACCACGATGTCGCAAAACCCCCACAGGAATTAACAACGATTGTTTCAAAAGCACAGTAGAATGGTAGTTCATTTCAAAACGTGAAAACCTTTCGGTAGATCATCAAAGCTTTTTGGTTGCCTGTCCCTGACCTAATACAACAACAACAACACTATCTTTCTATGTCAAAATAGAACGAACATTTCATGCTTTTCAGTCGGTCGTTGTTGTTTGAGTCTTCAGTCTTTTGACTGGTTTGATGCAGATCTTCATGCCTCCCTGTCCTGAGCTAATCGTTTCGTCTCTACGTAGCTACCACACCCCACATCCGAGGCAATCTGTTTAACATATTCTAATCTTGGTCTACCCCTACAGTTCTTGTCCTCGACCTTTCCTTCCATAACTAAGCTTGCTATTCCTGGGTGTCTTAGTATGTGTCCCACCAACTTATCACTTCTCTTCATTAGCAGTCGCCAGAAATATCTCTCCTCTCTCACTCGTCTTAATACCTCTTCGTTTGTAACCCTATCTACCCATCTGATCTTCATCATTCTCCTGTGACACCACATTTCAAACGTTTCAATTCTCCTCTTTTCTGCTGCACCAATAGTCCATGTTTCACTTCCATAGAGCACCACGCTCCGGACAAAGGCCTTCAAAAATGACTTCCTAATACCTAAATCTATATTCGATATCAACAGATTCCTTTTTTGTAGAAATGCTTTCCTTGCCTGAGCTAACCTACTTTTTATATCCCCTTTGCTTCGTCCATCACTGGCTATTTTGCTTCCTAAGTAACAGAAGTCTCCTACTTCCTTTAGTTTTTCACCTGAAAATTTGATGTCCATAGAGGTTTCTGATTCATTTCGGCTGCATTCGAATAATTTTGTTTTACATTTATTGATTTTCACCATGAATTATTTCCTCAAGACGGAGTCCATACCATTCAAAAACTCATTCAAATCCTCAGGCGTGTCGGTCGGTCAACTATTTATTAATCTCATGTATATGTTTTTCAGGATTAGGGAATAACCCATCTCATGTGGGTACAATCGGTTTGTCAGTCTGAAAAACATCAAACTCTCGTTACTAAGGCAACACTGAAAATGTTTTCAAACATCATGCGTTGATTCTCTACAAGAGGCTAGCCCAGGGCCGTAGAGAGCGAACACGGGCCCCAGGACAAGGTCTTCCGCCCCCCCCCCCCCATTTTAATCAACCTGCGACATATTTTTTGAATTACGGTATTAGTTTTGAACATTTTTACACCCCCCTCCCTCCGACCCCCCCCCCCCCCACGACCCTCTTCAAAAGAAAAAGGTCCGTGAATTTGGGTTGCCCAACTGAATATTAATGAACTTTTATTTTTAGTTGTTCAGCTACTCTTCTTTTTCTTTTTGTCTTTCATTGATTATTTTTTTACTTTAATATTTTGCATTAAAATTCAATTATCGTTGTATCTCAACGTGTTGAGGCACCTCAAGAATAAGCCGTACTTCTTTCGGAAATGTAAGAAGTAAATAGTCATTTATTTATGAATTACAAACTTAAAACTCCACAAAGAGCTCTTGAACTTCAGCACGTTATGAATTAAATGGACAACTTTGTCGGTTCGCACGAAGAAAATCACAATGGTTATTTATGAAATTATTTTATATGTTCTCTTTGTAATATTTTGGATATTACTCAATGGTTGTATTTACATCGAACAGTCATATCAGAACATTTCATAATAGTTTGGACGTTACATTGTTGTCCCATCTAAGTCCCTTTACCTCCTCGGGCCCCTCAAAAAATCCGGGCCCCGGGGCTACAGCCCCACTTGCCCTTCCCCTTCGTCGGGCTGGACTAGCCTACTTGGTGAACTGCGGTGATGTAGTTTCAGCCTTTTATATTTTGGTTTGCTACAACTCTTGCTGATGCCGAGTTTATCGTTCGTCGTGTCTCGATAGCAGCTTTGTATTGCGTTACCTAGGCTCAAAGGTGAGACACACAAGTAAGTCGATAGATTTCGAACGGAGCACAAGTCAAGCCCGCGATCAAACACCGCAAAGCTCCTTGTCTCGCTGTGAATCACACTCCATTCACATTTCATGTCTCTACAGCAGCCTCCAGTGCAGTACTACCAACCTCTCATCATCATCATCATCATAATCCCACTCCATTCACATTCCATGTCTCTACAGCAGTCTCCAGTGCAGTACTACCAACCTCTCATCATCATCATCATCATCATCCCACTCCATTCACATTTCATGTCTCTACAGCAGCCTCCAGTGCAGTACTACCCACCTCTCATCATCATCATCATCATAATCCCACTCCATTCACATTCCATGTCTCTACAGCAGCCTCCAGTGCAGTACTACCAACCTCTCATCATCATCATCTTCATTTCGCGTTTCCAGCTTCCTGGGTCAGGTTGTGAATTAAAGACCTCCACCGTTGCCTGTCTCTCCACCACTCCTCTCCTTTTTAAAATACATCTTCAGGGTTTCTTCCCCTCTTCTCTATGTACTCCCAGATTGTATCCGTCCATCTCTTTCGGGGTCTTCCTCGTGGTCTCTTCCCTTTCATCTTTTCGGAAAAAGCTTTCTTTGGTACCCTCTCCTCTTCCTCTTCATGTGACCATACCACTTTAACTTGGTTGTTTCTATCCTGTCCTGCAGCTTCAAGATTCCTGTAGTTTTCCTTATCTCTTCATTTCTAACTATATCTCTTCTGGTCTTGTCCTCTATGCCTCTTGGATATTTCATCTCCGCTGCTTGTATTCTACTCTCCTCTCCTTTTGTAGTAGTCCATATTCCAGCTGCATATGTTAGTATAGGCTCGTAATAGGTTGAATATACAGAGAGTTTGTTTATATGCGACGGGGTCCCTCGCTTTCCCGCTCGCCCGCGTTGCACGTCTGTCTCCCGCCAGGCACTTGGCCGTTATGCGGCGCCCGCGCGGCACTGAGTCATTGAGTATAATAATTTGTACTTTAATTTGTACTTCAATGTGATCTTTGACCAATTTTTTGACGAGAGAGCGATGGTCAACTTATTTTCAACAAGATTCTGCCACTGCTCACACTGCCAAACCATCCATGGCAGAATTACGTCGCATTTTCGGTACTAGGATTATAAGTCGGAACGTGTGGCCCCCGCGAAGCCCAGACTTATCACCATGTGACTTTTATCTGTGGGGGACGCTTAAAAATAGAGTGCATGCGAGAAACCCTCACACTATAAATGAGATTAAAGGCTATATTACAGCTGAAATACAGTCAATCGGTGCTGAGGATCTTCAGAAAGTAAATGACAATTTCATAAAGAGGTGCCAGCGATGTGTAGCAGTGAATGGCGAACATTTTCAGCACAAGCTGTGAACTAGGTAAGTACAATTCCTATACTCAATGACTCAGTGCTGCGCCAGCGCCGCATAACGGCAAAGTGCCTGGCGGGAGACAGACGCGCAACGCGGGCGAGTGGGCAAGCGCGGGTCCCCGTCGCATATAAAACAAACTCTCTGTAGTACAGCGGAGAATCTTGCAACAAACACATTCAACCTGACTGAGAGAAGGTCTTCTGATTGGAATTCGTTTTCCCCCCCAGAGAGTTCAGTAATGCCATGCATAACTGAGAAGATACCAAGGTTCACTCAGCCTAGAAAGACCTGGTCAAAATTAAATAGAATCCGGACCAATCACGGTGTATGCGGGGATCTCCTGTACAAGTGGAGGAAAAGATCTTCCTCATGTTGCGAGTGCGGTGCTGAAAGACAGACTGTTTGGCACCTAGTTCAAGAATGCCCACAAACATCTTACAGTGGTGAATTCAGCGACTTCTTTCTAGGGACACCACGGTCACTTCATTACGTTTCTAAACTTGATGTCAAATTATAAATAATTTTCATGTATGCCATACGATAAATAGGTAACATTTAACATCTTTGGGACGTCTCGGTTCCAAAGAGTACTACCAACCTCTGTTAGACAAAATAAGGAGATTTATATTTCAATGGAATTCATAAACATAGGTTACATATGGAATAATTGCATAGGGAGGAGCTGATCAAACTACTATAAGAAAAATTCAAGTAATACAAAACTTTGTTACGCATCATGCAATGTACTGTACTGTATGCTGAACCAGTTATCATGAACATAGGACAACTTTATATTGTTTTAAAGAATTTATTGCAGCCAAAAGGCCATCAAAATTACATCTAACTGTATTCAGATAATTACATTGTTCTTTTAGGACACTTTGTCAGGTGATATTTGTCACATTCTCGGTTGCACAGCTCTGGGATTGTGATACGATTTGGTCGCACATATTCAGTGATGAAAACCGTGGATGGCGTATCTAGTCACGACGTGTCTGAGGTCCGGTCTCTCCACCATGGCGCTTATAGCGTAGTAGTCCGATTCTATCTCTTTTCGCTTAGCTTCTCTTCTCTTCAGATGTTGTGTATATTGTTCTGTAGCTGATAGGAGTAGTACGGTCCTCAGGTCCTCTGCGTAGAAGGTCTCCTTGGCTATTATATAAACCATTTTTGATGGTGCTGCTTTTCCCATTCTTAATGCATTCTGCTTCGACCCTTTCTATTTTTTCAAAGTTCCTGAGTTTTAGACGTTCCTAGATCAGTACTAATCCATAAGTTACTCTAATAGATATGGTGGTGCTAAATTGTTTCATACCTGTAGCTAGGGACAGAGCCCGAATGTTCTTTATAGCTGTGATTGCTCGTGTGGCTGCTGCAATTCTTTTTTGAATATGGCATCTAATTTATAGTATATATATATTTATAGCATAAAGGATACATAAGTTACAAATAAGGTGAAAAAGTTAATTGCTAGTACTGTACATACAAAATGTGGGCTACTGTACATAAGTAATTTCCAGAGCAATTCCAAGGTATCTAAAGTGATTTACGATTTTCAGGAGTTATTCCTCCTTTCCGAAATGCCATTTGAACTGTCTTTTCCAAGTTGATCCAATTTTCAGTTATAGCCTAGGCTAAAATTTAATATGGGTCACAAATACCAAACCACATATAGAACTGTCCTTTACGAAACAAATGTATCTATATTAACTTGTTTGACACCTGTTAATACTCAATATTGAGTATTGGCAGCTGTCAAACAATATAATGAGCTAACGAAGTTAACACGTAAAACTAAAGCATTATCCAATAACTTATGGTTAACGTATTTTTGCTATGAGTAATTTTCCATTTTATTCCAAAATTTTCCAATAAAAACATAAAAGGGCAGTTACATAAATCTACAAATGTTACATGTAAGGCAAATATATGCTGGAGACAGTTGGTTGGTTAGTTCCTCAGTTAAGGGGCTGCGGCAACGCAGTCATGCAGCCCCGGGTACTTTGTGTGTATGTAGAAACTGTCTGATAACCGGTGTTAATTGTGATGGCTGTATTAGTGTGTGTATCTGTTTTAATTCAAGTAAGGACTGCAGACATTGAATTTTTTCAAGTAGTTCCTACTTTTGCCACCAAACGCCACCGTCAGCGACCAACTGGTTCAGAACTTAGTTACCAGATGCCACCGCAGTTGCCTCTTGACGACGAACATAGGAACCTAAGAACGTTAGTCAAATGTTTAACCTATATAATTTAGTTTCACACAAGTGTAATTAGTGGAAGGTTCTTTAACATGCCATAAATCTATGACATGGGACCGCCGGCTTTACTTCCCCTCTGAAGGAAGGCATAGGCTACTGAGGGATTTTTAACGTTCTTAAAAAATCCGACGACCTCGGCCGGGTTTGAACCCGCGATCTTGGGCATAGGCTGGAGACAGTAAAAATGCCATTGAAGATTGTTTAACCCTTTATAGGGCAAAATTATTTTTATTTATTTTTATACGTTTTTACATTTTAATTTATTTTAATTACCCTTTGTATTTATTAATAATGTTATTTTTTGTGTCTCTAATTTTAATGTTTATATATTAATTTTTAATTTTCAATTTATGTTCTTATAGAATTAATTTTGATATTTGTATTGAATTAATTAATTGATTTCGAATTGATTCTTACAATTATTTTCCTAATCTTCATTCATTCATTCATTCATTCATTCAATTTAGCTAATCGGCCAACTAGGGACCACGATAAGCCTCATTTTACATTCTGGCATTTGTTCATTTTTCACTTGATCCACATGGTCTTCTTGAGCTCATTGTGGTTATCACGACGTTCTTCTGTTCATTTCGCACCAGTTGTCCGTTTTTCGTCCCGGAAAGTCCCAAACGTCTTGATGGCTGCTCTAGAAAGATTTCGGTCTTGTGCATCTTCTGCTAGTATCCCCATTTCTTTCAGATCTTTCTGGACGTTAACGTACCATGCCATTGTAGTTTTTGGTTTGGAGTCGAATATACTGAAGATACGTTTCGTCCATCGGGAGTCGATCATCCGTCGTATATGACCGTAGAAGCAAACTCTGCGTTTTTGCATTGTGTCAGTGATCTTCTCTATCCTCGAGTATATTTCTTGCCTGGTTTTTCTGATGTAGATGCCATTTTTGTAGTCGGGGCTAAGTATGATGTGTAGGATCTTTCTTTCTTTCTTTCTTTCTTTCTTTCTTTCTTTCTTTCTTTCGTTCTTTCTTTCTTTCTTTCTTTCTTTCTTTCGTTCTTTCTTTCTTTCTTTCTTTCTTTCTTTCTTTCTTTCTTTTCTCTCTAACTTCGCGAGCAAATATTTCTCGGATAGGATAAGGCATTCAGATGCATATAGCGGTACTGGATTGATGACAGTGTTGTAGTGACGAATTTTTGTGTTCATAGAAAAGCACTTTTTGTTATATAGGCTATGTTATGTTTATTATTTTAATTTTATATTTCTTTTATTATTAAAATTGTATTTCTATGATTTTTATTTCTATATTTATATTTTATTTTTACACTTTTTGTTAATGATTTTAGATTTGTTTTCTTTTCTAATTTTATCCAACACTTTACGTCAAGTAGATACGCATACAATATTTGATTTTTTTTAGAAATACTAGCACTTCGGCATGAAAAATCTCCGAATTTTGCCTTAATGATTCAACTTTCAGCGTCATTGAAAGCATAAACTGTCCTTATGACAGGTGGTTAATATAGAGACCACTATTCCATAAAGGGTTGAAGTGCCGCAACTTAATGCATAAATTAGCATTACCACTATTTCAACTTCACAATTACACATAGTTCGTTGCTATGAGAATGGATGAGTTTATAACACTCATCCTCACTCCATGTAGCAGCTCTCGAATGAGGTAAGTAGAATATATAAAATAAATAATAATAATAATAAAATGCAAAGTGTACAGCAGGCTACATTGGCTTTTAGAGAAGGCTATATTGTTCCCTCCCGGAATAAACTGTCTAAATTACGGCAGCATCTTTCTCCTACTTAGCCGCTAATTCATCCAAAATACTGTAGTCAGCAATTTATTAAATTACCGCGTGCCGCCGTGAAGTTCATAATAAACACAGCAGGTGGGTTCAAATTACCTTCTCAAGACCCTGCTTAAGATATGTAATGTTCGCCTCCTCCTCTGACAGGCGGTAAGACCCACGCACCAATCCTCGATTAATTCCAGGATAGGTGGTAATTAGGACACCAGACTGGGATGAAGTTTTCCCTTATTTTCATTATGAACGGTCGTTGATGGTTCTAAAGTGCGGAATTCTCTCTCTGAAGGTATCAGGGTTTCAATCACTCTGCCATCCTAACTCAGAAGACCAGTTGATTAAATTTCATGAGAGTGACTAACAGAAGGTTTGCATTTCCTTATTTTAATTCGGGCAGGTGACCTCGCTGTTCCACCCCTTAAAACCTCAATAACTAACCAATTTCTTTTATTCTTTGTTACATTCTTTCTTTCTGTCTTGCCCTCCATATTTATTTATGTCTTCTTCTTTCCTCGATTTTGTCCATCTTTGGACTGCGTAAAGTAACCCATTGCAATCACTGTCTGTTATTTCCTTTATCCTTCCTTGCCTTCCAGTAGTTCTTCAATACTTCTCTTTGTCTCCTTCTTCTCTCTTCCGTCCAGATGTTAACCCACTTCTTCTTTTCCTTCTCCTGGAAACCCTTGAAATTTTTGATCATATTTCTGAAAAGTGGTCTGTACTAAATAATATCTCTTGTTACTTCCATCTCTTCCATATCCCTTTTTATACTTTGTACCCATTGAACTTATTTATTTATTTATTTAAAGAAACATAGGCTACAGTATAGGTATACAGTAATTTCATAACTGCTATGTTGTAAGTTGCCACTACTGGAACTTGCTACCGATTCCAAAGTGAAAGGTTTTCTCTGCCCTTCCTTGAAGGTTATCTAGGTAACTTATAATAACGATAGTCAAAAACTTTTAACGCTACAATGTCCGATCGTCTTTATTGCTTTCTGGCATTGTTATAGACGTGACTACCTGCGTGGTGCACCTGCTGTTTCCAAGAGTGCAGGATCGAATCCTGGCGCAGTCAGTTGGCATTTGAGGGTGTGCAAATACGAGGGAGCCCTGTCAGTAGATTTAGTGTAATTGGCAGATAGCTAATCCGCGAAAGGATTTGGAACCGGCGGGAATCGGACTTCATGGAAATCGGAACTCATGGGAGGACAGGGTGCAGGTGCACCATAGCCGCTGTCTCTTAACTGCGCAGTAATTTTGCCCCCAAAAAATCTAATTCAATTCCCCAGAAGATTGGAAGGTGTTGATGCTACTGTAAATACGCTGTGGGTGACCGGTAATCGAGAAGACGTGAGGGAAACAACTTGTGCAGCTGACACAGGAAACCGCAAGCGGTGGTGTGGTCTGTACTTCAGTTGTAACACCGATACTACTGATTATCCCGACTGCAGGTGTGTGTTTGCGAGAGAGCCCCAGCTGCTATCGGAGACAATACTGTGTCCCCAGGAACATCTACCACTAATGAAGTACAATAAACACTGGTCTCCGCTATCTGTATAGGGTGTGCCACAGTTTGTGTTTGAACACAAAACATTGAGCGAATCATCATTGCTTGGTAATCGGTACAGAAGAGACTGTGAAACAGGACCTAATGTGGACAGAGAGTGTCCAGCTACGGAAACGTCAAGACCTCCATGTCGCCTCCATAGATAAGATCATATTAGATTGGAGGCCATGTCGCCTCCATATATAAGAAGATATTAGATAGGAGGCCATGTCGCCTCCATAGGTAAAATATTAGATAGGTGGCCATGTCGCCTCCACAGATAAAATTATATTAAATAGGCCATGTCACCTCCATAGATAAGATGGCATTAGATAGGTATTAGTGGGTCGCCGCCATAGATAAGATGATATACAATGTCGCCTCCATAGATAAGATAGTATTAGATAGACTATTAGATAGACCTTGTCGCCTCCATAGATAACATAATATTAGATAGGAGACCATGTTGCCTCCATAGAGAAGATGGTAGGTCTATTAGATAAGTAGTCATTTCGCATACAAAGATAAGATGATATTAAATAGGAGGCCATGTCGCTTCCATAGAGTTATAGCTATAGTTATAGATGTTTTAAGGTGCGGAACTACGAGGTCATCTGCCCCTAAACGCTTCCAGAGATAAAATGGCATTAGATAGGAGGTCATGTTGAAACATAAATCACTACTTCATGAGCTTCCAAGTTAAATAAGTAAAATGATACAGTGCAGCCATTATTTGCTCAAAGTACAACCATCACCTCTATTAAAGGGGCAGATTACCTCGCTGTTCCACCCCCTTAAACAACAATCATCGTCCTCATCACCTCTATTATAGTTCTTCGGGTGTTCAGCTATATCTATCACGTCCTGAATGATTCTGGGTTTGAAATGTTTCTTATTGCAAATGACGGCTTGTTTTTCAATGTGATGGTCATTGTACAGTATGAGGCTTGTTCAGCTATAGCAGACTTTTCTGTTCCTTGTGTGGGCAACATGTAGACTAATGTACAAATGTATCGATGGTAGGTCTACCTAGCCCAGTCCTTGATTCTAATAATATAAAATTAAACACAGTACTTCACTGAAACACGGACTACCTGGTGGTAGATATTTGGATGCATCTGCTCTCCAGACTGGAATGTGGGAAATGCAGGGGAAAGCTACACTCAGTATGGCCGCTGTCAGCGCCAGGGTTCGAACCACTGGTCCCAGGACTTGATGCAGCTTCCCGTATTCACGCACACGACTTCTCCACGAGGTCAATTACATACAAAACGGTGCTTAGTTATTACTCAGTGTCTGTGCTATTTGTTTGCCTTGATTACGTACAACACAACAAACAGGAAGAGGTCTGTGAGAAATCTAGAACAAAGCAGGAGTCGTGCTTGAATTGCAAACACGGAGCCCAAATTAATAAAGGACAAACAACGAAAGAAAGCCAGCTTCACAGTAATGAAATAATGCTTGTTAATGGACCTGCCAGAGGGCAGCTTCATGACACGGTGGCTCTAACAGGGCGGACAAAACGTTTTGTGGTAAAACGAATGAAACACGATTTTGTTGTTGTTCTTCTTCTTTCATTTTGAAGAGCTTGGATGTCGTCCTGACCTGACCTGGCCCTACGCAAATTGAAACACAAGCAGACATTTGCAATGAGAATCATGTCAAACCCAGAATCATTCAGGACGTGATAGATATAGCTAAACACCCGAAGATCTTAAATAGACGTGAAGATGATTGTTCTCTTACAGCCTGTCAGCCCAAAGGCCTTAAGAGCTACTGCATTTGGTTGAGGGTTTTGGGAGATTACCTTGGAATCTAATTGTTGTAGTCTATTAAAACACTTGAAATACAGAATTTTAAAAGGATAGTCGAAGTAAGAATTTATTTGAAATGAAAATCAGAAGATAGGAAAGGATAGTTGAAGATAAAATTTCATTAGGAAAATGAAAGTAAAGGGGTTGGACGTCATGGTCATTAATCCCTGTGTACTTGGGTGCGTGTAGATAACCTGTGTTAATCGGATATCTGTACTAGTGTGTGTAGGTTATTTGTAATCGAGGTGAGGATTGGAAAGAAGGCGGCCGTGGTCTTAAGTTAGGAACCATCCCGGCATTTAACCGGAGTTAATGTGGGAAACCACTTCTAGGATGGGTAAGATGCGATTCGAACCCGGCTCTTTTCAGTTTTGCCTCACGAGGCTGAGTGTATCTCGTTCCAGCCCTCACACCAGAATAATATTTCCTCACAGAGCCGGGGGAGTGGTGGTGCAGCGGTCAAGCTTTCAGCCTCTCACCAAGGTGAACCGGGTTCGATTCCCGGTCAAAGCATGTGAGATTTTCGAAGTGAAATGCTATGTCCTGTGGTTCGGATTCCACGTAAAGAGGATGTCCCGTGGCTCATGATCGCAAGATTAACGGCCACATAAAACTACAAGCTTCCTTCCTTCTTGACAGAGCCGGGAATCGAACCCTGATCCCTGAGCTCCTGCACCACGAGGTGGTCGTTTTCTAGTCTAGAGCAGCAACATTATGGTCATCAGCCTTGTTGAGTGCGTGTTTGAAATCTTTGTGATGATAAGTGTTGTTGCGCTGACTGCACCACTTTGTAAGTTACTAGTTACTGGGGCTTTCATCGGGAGGGAAGCGGCCGTGGCCTTAATTTAAGTACCGTCCCGGCATTTCTCTGGAGTAGCAGTGTTGGTGGCGGTAGTGATCGTTGTGTTAAAGGGAGAAACATCTAGGGCATTCTCCTCTAATTATATTTGGATAATAATTTATTTACTCGTGTCAGGAACAAAAATATTACATAACAAACTATGTACAAAATGGGCAAAACAATGGCAACACTTGAACATTTAAGGTTCTAAATATTGCATGACCAATATTTTGCCATGTCACGTCCATTTGGTGTAGCCTTCACCAGATCCTCCATGGTGCACAGTATAGGACACAGACTGCACTGAAGCAGATGACCCATAGTCTGTTCTTCACCGCATTCACAAAGGACCGGGTCGCAGCAAAAACCCCAGTTATGAAGGTTGGACTTGGATCTGCCAACACCAGATCGCAATCTGTTGAGAGACTTCCAAGTTGTCCAAGCCTCTGTATGTCCTGCTGGGAGCCTTTCAGATGGAACCATCCACTGGGTAATGTGGGGGCTTCTGGTCAACCAAGATGTAATCCTCAATACCTGAGGTTTGTCAGTTAGGCACTCAGTTGTGTGAAGAAAGCTTCTTCTGGACTTCAGTCGAGAGTGGGCTGGTTGAAGGCTAAACAATGGATGTGCTTGAGACACATCAACCCTAGATCTCTCACATTTAGCTGCAATTTCTCTTCTGATATCTGGGGGTGCAATGCCTGCTAAACAATACAGTTTATCACATGGCCTGGGTCTCAGGCAGCCAGTGATAAGTCTACACGTTTCATTTAATGCAGTATCAACCTGCTTGGTATGACACGACCTATACCACACAGGACATGCATATTCTGCTGCAGAGTAACAGAGTGCTAAAGCAGTGGTTCTTATTGTTTGAGCTTGAGTCCCCCAGCTGGTACCAGATAATTTGCGAAGGAGGCAGTTTCTTGCGGATACCTTATTTTTGGTGTTTAGACAATGTCTTTCATACGTGAGTGCACGATCCAATGTAATCCCTAAGTATTTGGGATTCGCACAGTGATCCAACAACATGCCTTCCCACGTTACATGCAGTTTCCTCTTTGCCTGTCTGTTCTTGAGATGGAAAGCGCAGACTTGTGTTTTCAAAGGGTTTGGTTTCAATTGGTTTCCTCTATAATAATCACTTAGTTCCTCCAGAGCTTCAGATAGACGTCTTTCCACAACTTCAAACTGATCCGCCTGGACGGTAATGGCACGATCATCCGCATAAATAAAGCTTCGAGTACCTACTGGTATTGGCTGGTCATTTGTATATATGTTAAAGAGGATAGGGGCCAGAACACTACCTTGAGGCAGTCCATTTCGTTGATTCCTCCAACGGCTGTGCTGCCCTTGAAAGTCTACAAAGAGTCTACGATTTTGAAGAAGGCACCTGACTATTTCAGTTAATTTATAGTCCTTTGTCATCAAGTAGAGTTTATTCAGCAGTAAGTGATGATTGACTGTGTCGTAAGCAGCTGTTAAGTCAATGAATACTGCCCATGTGATCTTCCGGTTCTGGAATCCATCTTCAATATGCTGAGTAAGATGTAGGATTTGTGAAGTGCAGCTTTTACCTGTTCTGAAGCCAGCCTCTTCAGGGATTAGGAAAGGTTCAATTACCTTTGTGATCCTACTTAGAATCATTCGCTCCAGTATCTTGAAAAGGTGGGAGAGCAATGAAATAGGCCTATAATTCTTAGGATCATGTGCATCTTTCCCGGGTTTGAGAATCGCTATTACTCTGCTCTTCCTCCACATTTTGGGTATTTTACAGGTAGTAATGCAGTTATTAACAATTCTAGCAGCCATTCTTTAGCCCCAGGTCCAAAATGTTTGATTTGATCCACACAAATTCCGTCCAGACCAGCCGCCTTTCCATTCTTACAGTAATTAATAGCTATATTCAGTTCTGAAAGTACAAAGGGTTTAAGGAACATGTTGTCTTCCTGTTCATGTTCCCTTACCAACTTCAATTTAGGTTTCTGGATTGTCTTTCCAGAATTACCATTTCGAATAAGTTGATTAACAATTTGGTTGGCAGAGACATTAGAATGTGAAGAAGTTCTATTGTGATCATTTCTAATTACTAATAGGCCTACGCATTACAAGAATTGTTATTTATTTAGCGTATGGCTTTTAGCGCCGGGAGTGTCCGAGGACATGTTCGACTTGCCAGAGTCTGTAGCTGCTTTAAGCGGACACTCATGGGGTGACCTACAAGTTCCGTTCAATTTCAAGTAGTTCCAACTTTCGCTACCAGATATCACTGACACCTAGTGGTGAACATTTGAACTATGATAGAGCGTTTCAACGAAATCTAACCAATAAATTTAGCTTTACACAAGTTTAGTTAGTGGGAGGATCTTTCACATGCCATAAATCTACGACATAGGACCGCCGGCTTTACTTTCCCTCCGAAGGAAGGCGTACTGAAGGATTTTAACGCTCTTAAAAGTCCGACGACTTCGGACGGGTTTGAACCCGCGATCTCGGGCACAGCTGTTCAGCCACCGAAGCCACATTACAAGAAGAAGAAGAAGAAGGTTTAATAATTATTGTTGTTGTATTAAGGGGCAGATCAGTGAGGTCATCTGCCCCCATTAGAAGAAGAAAGAGACACAAATGAATGAGAGAAATGCTAGATAAGGAAATGAAATTCCCTCAAACCTCGAAAATATGGGATTGAGAGACTTGTAAGCAAGAAGAGCCATGAAAGGCAGATAGGAAAGGGAAGGTGGAGAAGGTCCGCCCCAAAGTCAATGGGAAGGGGAAACGATCCAGCTCAGGAATTCCTCAGCGTCGCTAACTCCCAAACTCACCAGCCGAGAGCCCTTGAAAGTGTAGCACTATTCAGGGTGGGGTCTGCACATACCCTGCCTCCTTTAGGGCCTCTTTTAGAAAGCAAGAGATAACGTGTAAAGAAATGAGGTCTGACCCCTCGAGGAATGAGGGTATCAGGAAAGAAAATGGCATGCCAAGAAAATACACCCTAGGCCTCGGATACCCTAATGCTGTCATGTTATGAAGAGAACAGTAGTTTTCAAAGGGAAGTCGACAGGAAACAGAGAAGCCCAATGCAAATTAGTGGAAGCAATGCCTGACACTGCTAGAGACCGGTAGTCGCCACCCACCAAGCTCAGGACAGGAAGAGCTGTATCAAACTAGTCGAAAGATTGAAGACTCAAACGGACATTATTATTATTATCATCTTTATTTACTCAACTCGCAGTTGGTAACATGACTCATATCGGTACATTACGTACAAGAAAATGAGTAAAGTCACACCTTGAAAGATCCTATAGCATACTTTTTCAGACTATATCGTTTGACAGGTTTTTTTTTCAGTAATGTTATCTTCCACGTCTCCTTTTCACAAGAGAGTTCAAGAAAATCCTAGTGTGTATTCAAAATTCATCTAACGATGCTGCAGGTCTCCAGAATTGCAGCCTTTGTGCAATAGTGTGGGTGTATATGGGAAGATTTAGATTATTATTATTATTATTATTATTATTATTATTATTATCATTATTATTATTTTAATCGTTATGGCCAACTATGGAGCACGCTTGAACTTATTTTGCACAATGTTCCTTCTTCTTTTCTTCACAATATCTCTTCATTCGTTCACTGTATTCCTTTCTGCGTGCTTCTGTCCAGCCTGTATTTCTCCTTTTAGGTTTCTCTGTAAATTTATGTTTGTTTACTGGGCTTCTAAATTGTACTCTAACTGGAATGGTTTTCTCAGCAATACCCATTTATTGTGTAGATCATCACGTATTTCTGTTAACCAATTGTTGCAGATTATCAGGGTTAGCGCTAGATTTAGAATTCTCTTTGTCAGCCTGTCGTTATCAATTCTGTGAAGGTGTCCCTAGAATTTTAATCGTCGTTTTCTGATAGTATCTGTGATTTTTTCTGCGGATTGAAAAATTTCATGTGCTCTCTTTTTCATCCAAATTCCATTTTCGAACTTTCGTCCTAGGATTTTTCTGAGATTTAGATTATTATTATTATTATTATTATTGAAAATGAAAATCCACAGCCTGCTTCCAGTCTCCGACCGGGTCAGGAATGGAATGAATGAAGCCCCCCATCTAGCAGCGAGGATATGAAATGTGCCGGCTGCCGAAGCCTGTCGTACTCCTCTGGGGCAATGATTAAATGAATGACAGATGAAATGAAATGATAGTGGAGAGTGTTGCTGGAATGAAATTGTGACAGGGAAAACCGGAGTACACGGAGAAAAACCTGTCTGCCTCCGTTCTGTCCAGCACAGATCTCACATGGAGTGACCGGCATTTGAACCACGGACCCAGCGGTGAGAGGCAGGTGTGCTGCCGCCTAAGCCACGGAGGCTATTATTATTATTATTATTATTATTCTACATTCATACTGCCCGTGAATTGTTTGACCGTGATTGTACGGCTCATGAACAAGAAAAGGTTTAGCAAAACGTTCCTTGAGTCCGTCTGTACCAGTAAAGGATAACACGGATGTTGACTGGCACCAATCACATTGAACAGCAAGAAACACGTCGAGTTACATTCATTCTAGGAGCATATCTCGCTAATTTACTCGCGTGCAGTCTATTGCTAGGAACTGTACTGTCACTCACTCACTGAACCAATCAGATCTGATGTCTCGTTTCCGGGTGTCACAAACACGTGTTGTTCAGTTATACCACACTGTTCATTGCGTTTGGATGTAGATAATATACTCTAGAACTCGTGCTCACATAGGGTGGAGCTAGGTCACCGGGTTATGGTGATTTCTCTTGTTACATTCCATCCTAGTTTCCACACTGGAACTTTCAGTACAATATTGGGAAGGCTCTACCAGCCTCCACCCACTTAATGTCAATGCTTCTTTTAATAGACCTCCAGAATTGCAGCCTTTTGTGCAATACTGTGGGTGTATATGGGAAGATATAGATTATAATAATAAT
This sequence comes from Meconema thalassinum, assembly GCA_946902985.2. Lineage (NCBI taxonomy): Eukaryota > Metazoa > Arthropoda > Insecta > Orthoptera > Tettigoniidae > Meconema > Meconema thalassinum. The sequence continues at coordinate 413,946,919 of OX336393.1, forward strand.
TATTATTATTATTAGTCTACATTCATACTGCCCGCGAATTGTTTGACTGTGGATGTACGGCCCATGAACAAGAAAAGGTTTAGCAAAACCGTTCCTTGTGTCTCTCTATATAAAAAAATTAAAAATTGTCTGTGTTCTCTGAATTTGTGCGGAATTTTATTTTATTTACGTGTTTCGGACTCATTTACGACAAATTCACGCAAAAATACAACTTTTCTCCATTTGTTCTGTCAACGGAAAATTTGGTATGGGTATCCATCAGTGACCAGGCACCAACTATTTATATAGCTCATTGCCGAAGCTCTCATAAAAGGGGGGATATAGGGGAGTCCCCTCAAAATACAGTACATGCTAAAATAGCCGAAATATCTGAGTTGTTGAAAGATGAGACAAAGCTAATTTTGACCCCCATGATGCGAGGAAGAAAACTCGGATGGAAGCAAAGGAACCCCGAAAACAATATTTTAAGGCTCTAGAATGAACCGTTTACGAAATAATAGCATCCCAGTTATGGGAGACGAGAAAAAACTGAACCTAATTGATAAAAAAGTAATAATATAATCCGTGATTATGTGATAGGTTATTTTCCGATAAGTACAAAAGGTCGCTCAAAGAACGGGTACTTCTGCTAGTTGAAAAATACAAACTTGTAAATAATAATAGTTACTTGAATATTTTCCCAATTTTATTTTTTTAAATTATTTAACATTTATTATTTTATACCTTAATTTATTCGTTTTCCCAGAAAGCCTAAAAAACCAAAGCTAGGCGTACTTGGCAAATGGAGGAGTGAGATAGTTTGCCATTGCTTTCCTCACTGAGTCAGTACAACAGTACTTACCTTTCACTACATCCACAAGCACTGGCTGTGCGCTGAATGTCATTTTGTACTAAACACCGCCCATAGCAACTACCAGCACTGAGACTGAGGTATCGGTGAAAGAAACACATTTTAATCCAGCATGCTCCAACATACAAATACAAAAATACTGCATTCATCAAGACATAGCAGAAGTGCGAAACCACCACGTATACCCACTTCTGTGATGGCTGAGGTGGGAATTGACCCCAGGACCTCTTGATTCAGAGTCTCAATACATGTCCCGAGAGCACAGAAGTGACGCTGTTAGCACTGGAGACACAAGCACGTACGTGACAGGTCATGAATACGTCAAAATCCACTATGATATGATGGTTCAGACACTCAGCTGTTTCCCCTAGCAATGTAGCCTATAGTCCAGTAAAGGTATTTCAGCAAAACGACTGATTCTCATGTTATCTTTGGGGTCATGGCGTCATTAGTGGCATTCATGCAGCTTATCCCGTAACGGAGGCTTTCAACACTTCGGACAAAAATTCTGAAAGAACTACTTGAGGCCGAACCTCTCGTAATTCATCCTTCGATGACTCTGCTTTTAATATTTCATAAAAATTAGCTCGTCTCTTTAGATGTCACAATGGACTAAGTCAGGTGAATAGGTCGGAACTTGAAGCACAGATGTATCATGAATGTTTGCAGCAAAGTTGAAGTGGAGTTAATACAGTATATAAAGCTATAATTTATGTACACGAAGTCTGTTAAACCGGTACTAAACAAATTATGACCATAAGATTTTGGGGTATCTTTCAGTTTAAAATTATATTATTAAGTCAATGGTTTTAGATTATTACGTCTTGTGTAGCGGTGTGTAGTCGTCTGGCTATGGTTTCTTCGAGCGTACTGACATAAACAGCATGAGTCATCTCATTGTAGTTTGACAATGGAATAAGTAAAAAATGTCTGGCTTCTGTTCCCTCGAGCCTACTGGCGTAAACAGTGTGAACCATCTCATTGTAGTTTGACAATGGAATAAGTAACAAGAGTCTGGTCTCTGTTTCTTCGAGTGCGCGGACGTAAGAAATGCTATATTTCAGTGTGATTCAAGTCTTAGAGCTCATAAACAGAACACGTTTTTGGGAAACATTAATAGTGCACAACTAAATAAGGGGAAGTATTTACCTTGAGAACTGACCTACGCCAAAGTGCTGTTGTGTTACAGTATGTTCTTTTCTGGAGAGCCGTGCTCCTTGCTTGCTACAGATCTGGCAAAAATATCCAGTGATATTTGGAAGATAATTTTCTCTACACCAGTAAAGAAAGGTGGATCTTTTAAATCATATTTGTTACGAATGGTCTAATCAAGGGGTTAGCAACCGGGGAGCGTATGGTAAATACTTTGGAAAAACCCGAAATGCTGAACCATCTACCAATCATAAACGTTTTACATGATAACATCCCCGTTTTGGGAAAGTACAATGTATATCAATTAAATAGGCTATGATATTTTTGGCAACAGTATCGTATTGTTCTTTTAAAACTATAAGTCGTAAGCCTAGTAATGAAATTGAATCAAAGTAAAAGAAAATTGCTCATTAGCTTTCTAGTTATTATAACTTAGTGAGATTTTTTTGTTATCTCTCTCAACTAGTTCTCGAGCTAAGTAGTTGAAATATTCTACATTCAATTTCTTCTGTATTGTGGTTTTATGTAATTAATTTTGTGTTTGGGATAGATAGATTTACGAAGACATTTTAACAAAAGCAAATCTTATTAGAATGACATTTCCATGGTCATTTTTTAAAATTACATTTTCATTGATCGCGATCGACTGGTTGCCGATCCATCACCTGATCAAGGTTCACAATGATCAATATATCCTGTATGTATTAGTTTCTGGGGAATTGTATATTTGAAATTTATTCCTAAGAAAACGTTAGCGAACAATGAACTGTGTTTCAACGTTTTTTGCGATAAACTTGAGACGATACGAAGTGGACAATGGTACCGTCTCAATGACATGGATTCTAATCAGGAACATATTGTAACGGGGAAACATATCTTTATTTGTTTGCCTTTACTCGATCATTTGTTTATCTTGAAGAGCAAACTTGGACAGAAACCTCTGCCTACTCCTTTGAGTGGGGAGCGCGTCTCGTGTGTTGTTGAGGAAATTAAGCCCATAAACTGGAGCAAAGAAACCTACACAATTGTGTAATTCCAGTAGCAGTAATGAAATGAAGCCGTCTTACAAGAGTCTGGATAAGATTTAAAAAGTACTGTTTTAAGGAACGTGTCTGGCTACCACGATGTCGCCGACTCAATAAGGAGTGCTGCAGATGTGCCTTGGAACTCGGCGACAATTACATTTGGAACCGCAAAAGAGCACAATGCTTGCTATCAGGAGCGCGTACGTGAACAACATGGGACAAAGAAGAGAAGTAACTTACTGCTTCTTGTTTTCTCAAGTGTTGGTAATATAGCACTAAATGGTAATTGATAAGATACTCGCCTGTCTGTAGAATCAGTATGATTGTGAATGTCAATACGAGTTGAGACGGGAACTTCATACACTTCTACAGTTTGGGAAGGAAAGGGGGGAGGGGGTTGAGGGGGGGGGGGGGGGGGGGAGGTCCGCAGTGCCACGTTGAAGCACAATTTTTAGCCTACTTTCGATTTTTGCAAAAAATTAAAGTAGACTTATGAGATCCACTCGGGCCAAAAGTTGTCAATCTGTCTGTGTGTGAATGTGGGGCGGCTTCGGAGCGCGTAGTTGGTAGCATGATGAGCTTCTATGCCCAAGATTGCGGGTTCAAACCCGGCCGAAGTCGTGTTGGATTTTTTAAGAGCGTTAAAAATCCCCCAGTATGCCTTCCTTCGGAGGGGAAGTAAAGCCGTCGGTCGGTCCCATGTCATAGATTTATGGCATGATAAAGAACCTTCCACTAAATTACACTTGTGTGAAGCTAAATTGTAGGTTATATTTGACTAATACTCTTAGGTTCCAACGTTCGTCGCCAGGAGCCGACTGCGGTGGCATCTAGTAACAAAGTTCAGAACTAGTTGGTCGTTGACAGTGGCGTTTATTAGCAAAAGTTGGAACTACTTGAAAATCGAATGTCTGCAGTCCTTACTTGAATTAAAAAACAGATAACACACTAATACAGCCATCACAATTAACACAATTATCAGACAGATTCTACACACACCCAATGTAGGTACTGTACATGGGGCTACATGACCGCGTTGTCGCAGCCCCTAAACTGGGGAACCAACCAACCAACTGTCTGTGTGTGAGTGTGTATATCTGCCCAACCCCCCCATCAATTCAAACACGACGAAACCGAATTGAAAGAAATTTGGTACAGAGGTAGCACTAGCAAAGGACACCTCAGTGTCATGTTTTATGTCGCCCCCATCTTGACGGAAACGTAATGGCAGCCACTCAAATGTTCAAAGCTTAAATCGAATTACGATTCATCAAATCATCTGATCTCTACCAGATTTTGCAACAACATACGTTCATGTGGGAAGCGTCTTTTGGCCAAACTTCAAGGTCATCAGCGAAATGTTTTGATGATGGCGGCCGTGTATGTGTGCAAACCAATCCCCCGTATCAATTCAAACTCAACGAAACCAAGTCGAACCACCTTTGGTACAGAGGTAGCACTAGCAAGGGACAACTTAGTGTTATGTTGTATAATTCCGCCAACATTAAAAAAAGAAATGGCGTCCACCCAAATGTTCTGAGCTTAAATCCAATAAGGACTGACCTAATCAAACTGAAATTGTGTATCTAGATACAGGCTATTATATAAGGGGATATATGAAAATAAGCTATTTAGTTCTTCACGGAACTACTTGTTGTACTTAAAAGCGTGTTATTTTGCGATAAATATCTTATGTAATATTTTTCTAGGGCATACAAATACTTGTAATTGGTCACAATTTGTGTTGACCGACTGAAAAGCTTTCCTTAAGAGAACTAGGCAACACCAAAACGTGCCGGCCCCGTGGTGTTGGGGTAGCGCGTCTGTCTCTCACCCGGAGGCCCCGGGTTCGATTCCCGGCTCCATCAGGGATTTTAGAAACTAACGTGAGGGCTGGAACGGGGTGCACTCTGCCTTGTGAGGACAATTGAGTAGCTGTCTGACAGTGAAGCAGTGCCCCGATCACGAAAACCAAACGGCCGAGGGTACCCGATGAACTGATCATGCGTCACCCCAATATCTGCAGGCCAAATGGCTGGGCAGAGGTCGCTTGGTAGGCCTAGGCTCTTCACGGGCTGTAGTGGCTTCTATCACTTCAAATAGAAACTGAGAAGATTGTTTCAAATTACATATTTTAAACACTTTACAAACTGCGGGCGGAAGGCGCAAGATCCAGGGACAATTTGTGCATAGTGGCAATTTTCAACCAAGACAGTCTTGTGTTTCTGTGGCAAAAACAGACTGGTTGGTTGGTTCCTTAGTTTAGGAGCTGTGACAACGCGGTCATGTAGACCCGTGTACTTTGGGTGTGTGTAGAATTTGTCATATAACCGATGTTAATTGTGATGGCTGTATTAGTGTGTGTCATCTATGATTCAGGTAGAAGGACTGCAGACGATTAATGTTTTCAAGTAGTTCCTACTTTTGCTACCAAATGTAACCATCCACGACACCTAGCTGCGGACATGGCTTCTAAATGCCATCGCAGTCAGCAGCTGGCGGCGAATGCTGGAACTAATATAGTCTAGCATTATCAAACTAACCTACACATTTTAGCGTCTACAAGTGTAGTTAGTGGAAGGTTCTTCTACATGCCATAAATCTATACGTGAGACCGCCGGCTTTACTTCCCCTACGAAGGAAGACATACTGAGGGATTTTTAACGCTCTTAAAATATCCGACGTCTTCAGCCAGGTTTGAACCCGCGATCTTGGGCTTATAAGCATAGCATGCTACCAACTACGCCACCGAAGCCGCTCGAAAACAGACTAAACTAAACCTTATGCTCTGTTGGTGGCTCAGCATTGGGCAGAAATTGTGTAATGTCGTCTGATCTGAGCAGATTGAAGGTTAAGGAACGTGATTGTGTCATTTTAACATAAAATACTATTGTTTGCCTCAACTGGTCGTTAAACCGGAATGCCTGTATGCAAGTGAATGTCTCGTACTGAATTACAAATAAAATAAATTAGAAGTACTGTAGTAGAAAGAAGAATTATACGCAAAATACTCGGTCCTTTAAAAACTGCAGAATTCTGGAAATTTAGAAGTAATGACGAAATATATCGAAAATTAGAAAACATACCACAAGCAATACGGAAGAGGAGATTGCTATTTTATGGACATTTGTACAGGATGGATGACAGTAGGTTAACCAAGCAGATCTTCACATTCCTGTGTCAACAACAACCTGGGTACTTGCAGATGATTTTGCCATACTTTCTGAAAATCTGGCAAACGCAGCAATTCAGGTCAATCTCTTATAAGCGATAGCCAACAAAACAGGTTTAAGAATATGTGTAGAAAATACCAAATTTGGCCAACATAAAAAAATGCTCCAGAAATCCTAGTAACAGAAATTGGTCAAATAAAGAGAGTAAGGAAGTTCAAATATTTAGGGAAAATTATTCAGAAAATGGTTTGGAAAAATCTGCTGAAGAAGAAAAAAAGTGAGAATACGAAGCGTATGGCGTAACTAGGAATACCTACAACAAAAAGTGTTTGTCTAAAGATCTTAAAATACAGCGCTACAACACCGTAGTCAAACCGAAATGCCTGTATGCGAGTGGATGTCTCGTACTGAACTACAAATTGGATCTAGTCTAAATTAGAAGTAGTAGAAGGAAGAAATAGCCTATACCGTACGCAAAGTACTCAGTCCTTTAAAAACATCAGAATTATGGAAATTAAGAAGTAATAATGAAGTGTATCGAAAAATGGAAAACATATCAGAAACAATTCGGAAGAGGAGATTGCTATTTCTTGTTCATTTGTACAGGATGGATGACAGTAGAGTAACCAAGCAGATCTTCACATTCCTGTGGAACAAGAAGTCCACAATCAGGGTACAAGAAGTCAAAAAGGATTTAGAAAGAAACAATCTCAGAGAAGAAGATACACCACAGAGAGATATTTTTAAGCAAAAAGTGCCAAAAATGGAAGGATTCCAAGGGAGGAAGGGAAATAAAACCGGCTCGAAATGGTCCGAGGAAAGGAAGAGGAAACATAGTGAGATAATGAAGGAATATTGGAGGATGAATAAGGAACAGTAAAGCACAAAGCATTGAAATTGGCTCGTGGTCCCTAGACGACCGAAACGAAAATAATGATGATAATAATAATGAAAATCCACAGCCTGCTTCCAGTCTCCAACCGGGTCAGGAATGGAATGAATGAAGCCCCCATCTAGCGGCGAGGATATGAACTGTGCCGGCTGCCGAGGCCTGACGCACTCCTCTGGGGCAATGATTAAATGAATCGCAGATGAAATGAAATGACAGTGGAGAGTGTTGCTGGAATGCAATTTTGACAGGGAAAACCGGAGTACCCGGAGAAAAACCTGTCTGCCTCCGTTTTGTCCAGCACAGATCTCACATGGAGTGACCGGGATTTGAACCACGGACCCAGCGGTGAGAGGCCGGCGTGCTGCCGCCTAAGCCACGGAGGCTTCATAATAATAATAATAATAATTATAATTATAATAAGTAGTAGTAGTAACTTAGTATTAGTAGTAGTTATTTTAGAGACCTGCTCCATAGTTCGTTCGTTCCTCAACCTACCGATATAGAGAACTCCACTTGCAGCAATGTCGATGAAATGGTGAAGTGTTCCGAATGACATGGTGAACATATGAGTAATAATAATAATCATAATAGCCTAATGGTTTTACGCCCCTTTTAAGTGCTGCGGATTTTAAAGACACCAGGGTGTCCCGAATGAGATCTCTAGCGTGCCAGTAAATCCCCTGACACGGCTCCGTCACATTTGCACACTCTCAAATGCCAGGATTCGATCCTGCAACCTTGGGAACAGCAGGAAAGAACGTTAACGCTGCGCAACGCAGCCAGTCAACTTGTTACATAAGAAGTCGGTATAATTTCCTTAATATTTGGTCGCTGGACAACCTACACGTTCTAAAAGTGCAATCAGATAATTCATATCCATTTTCACATTCCCGAGGAGGAATTATCTCTATAGCATGGGCAAGAGAAAGTCTCCAAGAGGCTGGAAGGTCTGCTAAAGCAATTCAGATATAATTAATCAGCGTACAAATTAATTCACTAATTCATTACTTAGCGGATTTAATGTAACCTCATATCAGCTCTACACGAGTGAACAAGGAAATTGCTCCATTGCAATTCCACACGTAATTGCGTCCGTACATTTTGAGCACGTAATAAGAGCGTACCTTAATTGGCTAGCTGCTGCAATCGAAGCCATGACCAGTGAAGGGATCAATCAGTGATCGTGATGGATAATATATCGACAGGATTAGCAATCTTGCTAATTGCTGTGTAAATCGTGGGACTTCTACCAATATTCTAATTGTCTACATGTCCTGAGACGTGACGAGCATAATGGCATGAAAGTCTACTTTTGTGTGAGAACGGTGATTAATACGCCATCTGCTTTCGCTTCTATGACAAAGGTTATCAGACAGATTCCACACACAACCAAGTACACGATGGCATTAAGACCATAAATAAATCAACAAAAACAAACCTTCTCTTCCGTGGTATTCCCAGAGATTACTATGCGATCACATTCTAATTGTAAAGAGAACACAGGCGTATATAGGGGGGGGGGGGGGGGGTGCCTCCACCGGTACTGCCGAACGGAGTTTGAGTTGGTTGAAAACATACTTAAGAAATTCTACTTTTGAAAACAGACTCAACGGTCTAGCATTGTCACAGAGACAAACATCACTGACGATGAGGTTATAAACCGATTTGGTAATGCTTCAAGAAACCTTGACTTTATATTATAGTGTAAGTTGTAAATCAAAACAGAAATGTTAATTCTTTCCATCTTAACACTATTAAGTCAGCAAGAGGATTGTATAAATAAAAAGTTACATAAAATGGCCTTAGTTGTGTTTGACATTAACCAAAACATCACAACAAATTGGTTGAAAAGGTGATGCCACATCCCCTTAAAACACATAATTTTGCACCAAATTATACAGACGTTTCCCAGGGAGAACCCGAGACCACCTATTCTTTGGGGCCTAAACCGTGCCCCCTAACCCCCCAAAACAAAACTCTAAATACGCCCCTATGAGGGAAGGCCAAGGGAAAATCCGAAGAGGAAGAAGAAGGCTTCAGATGCTGGATTCCATCAAGATTGATAAATCTTATGAGCTGATGAAACGTGCTGCTGAAGACCGGATAAGGTGGAGAGACCGACCCTGAGGAAACCTGTCATCAGGCAGATAAACGGATGATGATGATGCTAATTAGACTAATGTTTTAATAGTTTCTTAAGATTGCTGATGAAATAGTCCTGTTATACTAATCATCGTATAATATTATATTTACTGACTATTGGTGGATTATTTAATGCAATTTAGATTCAGTTATAGCACACAGGAGGGCACCGGGGCACACGAACTGTGAGTTTAGCTGACTGCGGGTGAGTTTGTTGTGAATGATGTCTTTTGTTCGTGAAACAACATGATGATGATGATGATGATAATTGTTGTTTAAAGGGGCCTAACATCTAGGTTATCGGCCCCTAATGGTTAGGGTGATAGTCAAAATGAAACTTACAACTAAAACTAACTGCTGACTTACAAACTAGAAGAGGAAATGGCAAACAAAATGGAGAAGAATGTAAATAAAAGACAGGAGGAAAGGAAATGCCCTCAACCCTCGAAGAATGAGAATGGAGGGACTTGGAAGGAAGGAGAGCCAAGAAATGTAGCGAGGAAAGGGAAAGAGAAGAGGTCCGCCCCAAAGGCAATGGAAAAAGAGGAAAATCTGACCCAGCTCAGGAATCACTTGGGGTCGCCAAATCCAGAACTCACCAGCCGTGAGCGCTTGAGGGTGCAGCACTATTCAGGGTGCACCAGAAGTGGTGGGGCTACACACACCCTGCCTCCTTGAGGGCCTTGGACAGAAGGCAGGAGACAACATGAAAAGAAAAAGAAGTCTGATCCCTCGCAGAAGGAGGGTATCAGGAAAGATGAAAGAAGGGCCATTTAAGGCGGGAAAGGAAGAGACTCCCTAGGCCTCGGATACCCTAATGCCGAGGGGTTCGGAGGAGAACAAGAGTTGACCAAGAGTGGTCGACAGGAAAGAAGACGGAGAGGAGCCGTTACAAGTAAGCGGAAGCAATGCCGGACTCAGCTGGTGTTCAGTGGTCACCAACACGTATCCCACTTGATGTGAGCCCCTGAGGGAACGTGAAACAACACACATACGGAAATTTTAATATGCTGAATTTCCAGTGTCGTGAGTAGTCTGTTAATTGCGTTAAGTTGTTCCAGCGTGTGGATAGAAAGTTAGAGTACAAAATATTAACAAATTGTATTTATGTGGATTCGGAAGCTTGACTTACAGCTGGGGCGACTGTAACGACCACCGCACGCACGCCAGTGGGATTAATGTCCGCTAAAATTCACTTATAGGGCTCAAAGAACATAAAGAAACTGTGGACAAACTGAGCATTGAACCACACACTCTAGTGTTACAATGTTCACGTGGTCGCTTTCTCACACCACTCAACTATGTTCTTATCAAAAATCCTATTATGAAGCTCAAGAAAAGAGTAGTCTAATGAAGTCAAGTAGCCTGCCGAGACAGTCCCGGTTGGCCGATTCCTCTTCTCCTATCAAGATTAACAAGTGGCGTCCTAAAACTGAAAATTAGAAGACTGAGTAAAAACTGAATTTCAGCCAAAAATTACAGCTGGGTTAAAAAGAACAGGAATGTTTAAGAAAATAGCCAAATTACATCCCGGAAGCTCATCCTCAATTATGAATTAGATTACTTCTAGATTCTAAATTATTCTCTATTACGGCTCGGACCTTTACACATACTGACGTTTTTTGCTACATGAAAATCCACTTTGAGGAGTGTTTTTATTTTTATTTTTAGCACAAGATATTCCCAGATATTTACCGGTGGATTGTCATTCTCAGTAAACTACATGGGAAAGTAACAGGGGAAGACCCACGGACGGTGACTGGAGCAAAACACCTACATCCCCGCCAAAGAATTTAGTCGAGAGTCAGCCGCTACAGTACTGTAGCCTATTTAAAGTCTGCGTGTGTATGCAGAGTGACTGAAAATAGGTTGTGCAAAACTCTTTATATTTCCAATTAACCACCCGCCCCGGCTTTGCATTGAAACAGCTATGGATTTATGACAAAAGGCTACTTTTAACTGTGGATTTCCTTGTAGACGACATTAGTCGTATTTCCACCAGAAGTCAACATGGAAAGATTTTGCTTTGATGTAATACGTGAAACGGCCATTCAAAGCTGTCCATGGGAGAGACAGCCTTTACTGACATCATTATTTTATTTATTTATCGTATGGCTTTTAGTGCCGGGAGTGTCCGAGGACATGTTCGGCTCGCCAGAGGCTGTACCTACTTCAAGCGGACACCCATAGGGTGAGCTACAAGTTCAGTTCAATTTCAAGTAGTTCCAACTTTCGCTACTAGATGTCACCACTGATACCTAGTGGTGAATGTTGGAACTTTGATAGAGCGTTCCAACGAAATCTAACCTAGAAATTTAGCTTCACACAAGTTTAGTCTGTGGAAGGATCTTTCACATGCCATAAATCTATGACATGGGAACGCCGGCTTTACTTCCCCTCCGAAGGAAGGCATACTGAAGGATTTTAACGCTCTTAAAGAAATCCGACGACTTCGGCCGGGCTTGAACCCGCTATCTTGGGCACAGCAGTTCAGCATGCTTCCAACTACGCCATATCAATTCCAGTAACGTTAAATGCTTGGCCCTGAGCTTTGTTTAATTCCAAAACAGACTATTGCCGGGAATTGGGCTCGTTTGTAATCGAAAGGCAAACTGGGATTCTTGCTATTAAAACCGTTTCTCCTATGCCACAGCCAGCTAAAATAGTAGCTTCCATGAAACAGTTTTTATAAGTTTTCGCCATCAATCGCACCAGCAGTAATGTTCACCTACAGATTGCCTACTGTACACATTGGCGGAGATCACAATATTGAAATCCGGTAGTGTTCGTTTGGAGAGTCCGCAGTTTTCAACTATTGTGTTAGTAAGCCTATAACATTTCTTGGATGACCTCGCCATGGAATTATCAAGAGCTTGTCGAGAGATGTTACATCGAGTTTTAGCTTGTGTTTCAGCATACGTAACTAAATTAACCGGTAGTAATGTCAGCAGTGCTGGATTACCCATTAGGCCCGACTAGGCCCAGGCCTAAGGCCCCCAATTATCTGGGGGGGGGGGGCAAATTTTATTCCGAAGATTTAGAAATTTTTTATCCAGAACTGAGACAGTTCCAGTATTATATTAAATTACAATGTCCTTTAAAAACTGAGTTCACTCATTCTGAACTTTACGAAATTCTTATTCGAGACAAGCTTGAGTCTGCTCTCCGAGCGTTGAAATTGCTTTTCGCATTTTTCTGAACCTCATGATAACGAATTGTTCTGCGGAGCGCTCGTTTTCAAAATTGAAACGGATCAATTGTGCGCAAAGAAGTATCATGTCACAAGAACGATTAGACATGCTAAGTTTAATGTATAATTATCGAGTCTGATGTTCTGCGGAAAATTGATTTTGATGACATTGTAGAAGATTTCATTGACCGAAAAAAGAGAAGAAAAAAAATTTAATTACATTTTACAGAGGTAATAAATAGTATGATTTGTTAATTTGTTCATCAAATCATCTGAAATGTTTTCTAATAACGATGATTTAATAAAAAGTGTATTATTCATCTTGAGAAGAAACCTCTTGTATATACTTTATTAAATGTGCAGGTGCTAAAAAATAAAAATTACTTGGAAAAAATAAAGGGGGCCCAAAAATCTAAGCGACTTGGGCCTCATTTTACCTTAATCCGGCACTGAATGTCAGGGTCAGACCAAATGGTATAGTCTACTTGTCCTTGTACCTTAAATGTCGGCCACGTTCCATTTCTTGTGTACTCAGAATTGAGGTCATGTGAAATGCAATATTATAATAACGACGTATCTACTTCATTAGTCCTTTACTGTTCAGATGTTCACCTGGTAGAAAGGAATGCAGTGAAAGGATTCCTTCTTTTCCCTGCAAACAACATGTGCCTTTGGATTCGTCTTTCCATTTTAGAGCCGTACAATGTTGGCAGACATTGTACCTAAAGCACTGGTGTCACCCAGTGCGGTAACTCATTGTCACCCCCCCCCCCCCCCACCCCCACGACACCCCATAGACCTCCTTCTAGTCCGCCAGTGCCAAATAACGTTTATAAACATAGAATAAACAAGAAGTCCCGTGACGAACTTAAGAGCCTACTTTTATTAAAATGTAAGATTCATGCCAATGATTAATCTATATTGATCTATCTAGAATAATGACGAAATTAAGTTGGTAATATCGTAATTTCTAATTAGTTCGAAATACTGTATACCTGGCATAATGTAGCCTAATAGAGAACTACAGTTGGCAACCCTGGTGACTGAATATATTCTTAGTTCCATCTCTTAAGGTACAGAATTCAAAATTTGGTTGAAGTACAATGGATAGCATGGACGTTACATGCAATTAAACAGTTGATCTAACAGCGCGCGTAAAATCATGTTGGCAGCAATGACATACATGTATTGGTCAGAAATAATCTGAAATAATATGATCTATTGTTGTGTCAATTTTGAATGAAATCCATTAGTTAGTATAGAAGTTACATGCATTTTAAAATTGGACCTATCAGCAGGTTTAGAATCATGTTGGCAGCACTGGCGTAGGCCTATATTAGTTACTCCAAATTAATCTAGAATGCCAGGTACTATACATGTGCAAAGTTTAGAGCTATTGGCTTGCATACTTTCTAATATATTGATATTAGGGTGACAAAAATAGAGACAGGATTTATCAACAGTTGGCAGCACTGGTTACTCTTGAGAATACGCTCAGTCATATCTGTTCATATAGACATAGCACATACGATATTTGGTTGAATTACAATTGATAGTGTAGAAGTTATATGCATTTAAAAATTGGACCTATCAGCAGGCTTATAATCATTTTTGCAACACTGCCATGTATGGCCTCCTGGAAATTAAACTGCAATATTATTATCTATATGTGTGCCAATTTTGAAATAGCTCCCATTCATACCTTCCAACATATCCAACATGGAGCTCAAATTTCAGTTACAATTTTTCAGCAGTTGGTAGCACAGACATCATTTTCAAATATGGCCGTGAGATATTCAGGTATAGATCTTTACTCCTACCAAATTTTGTTTCGTTTGCTGCAGCCGTTTAGGAGTTGATAGGGGGGGGGGGCACTCACACAGCCAAACAGCCAGACAGACAGAAGGACAGACAGACACACATTTGCCCGATCTCATAAGTCTACTTTTTCCTCATTTTTTCAAAATGTGAAAAGTAGGCTAATAATTCAAGTTCGGTTGGTAAAGGATTGTAAGAAGTTAAGAACTACATAGAAACTATTGTTTTAGATCCCTTAGTTGGGGGGTAGTTAGGGCTAAAACACATATGTTATTGTACTAATTTGGAAGGTGATTCCTAGGAGAGGGTAGCTTCCCGTAGCTGGGTGAGCTTACCAGTGTAGTGTGTTGTTTAGTGTTTGAATGCTAGGGGTTGCTCCTATAAAAACGTAAGTATTTGTTAGGGGATGGTCCTCTGGCTGCAGACTGCTGTGCTGGTCTGCCAGCTGGCCGGAGTGAGTGATATAACAGACTTGCTTATGTCAGCGGCTCGCTGCTATGCAGTCGAGTCGCCTGCGGGAAGCACAATGAAACCTGAGCAAGCAATAACTGGCTACTATGGTCACGGTCAATCGTGACGAGAGTCAGGAAGGGTATGAGGATGTAAAGAGGCGTGTAATTATCAAGAAAAGTGTAGTTTACTGACCATGTGTTTATTGGTCAGTGAGTGTGAAATTGTTAGTCCCTTTTAGGGGAATGTAAGTACTGATACAAGTTAAGTGTACAAGATTGTGGATGGGTGTTTACAAAGTAAAGGATATCCGAACACTTGCTGAGTCTCACCTGATGATGGTAGCTGGAGCAGGGCCTTCGGCGACACACACTGTATGACAGATAATGCTCCAAAAAGGCCTTCCTTCTTATAGTTCCTGCCATTGCTCAGTCAGCATTCCATTGACGTAGCTGCCCCAGTTAGTTGTAGTGTTAATGTTTATGAATGTGTTGCAAGTGGTTGGCTAACCTCCCGAGCTGGGTGGTCGCCTCTTGCCGTGTAAAAGTGATGTTCTGGTCTTATGATGTTTGCCAGTTGGGGTGGTTTTTAGTAGATGATGGGGGGTGGCTTTCAGGGGGTACAGCCCCCCGGGCCTGTACAATATGTTACTTTTTAATTGTTATTTTAACTTTAAATTTTATGTCATACTAAATCTCGACTAAATCAAAACTTTAATTCCTGGCCTTTAGAGCTGCAAACTTGTTATTTACTTCATCGAAATCAACTCCTTTTGCCAAATCACTTTCAATTGATAATATTGCAAGATCAGAAAGCCTTGACTGTCCCAAGAAATTATACATATTTATGAAATTAGATTGCAATGCGTCACTGGTATTAATATTCTCTTCCATTTGAATGCTCATTTTTCACGATCGGTCGCTTGTGAGCGCTGCAGGAGGGATCTATACTACTGAAATAATATACACTAGCGGACCCGTGAGAAATCAAGCATGTTCATAAACCACACTTTCCCCAATGGGTTAATAATGAGAGACTTAATAAGAAAGGTTGTTATGTTTTTATTTCAACCAAATGCTTATAGATCACTACTTACATTTCAGTTAGAATTCCATGTTCTACATTCCCTAACTTAAGACGGCAATCACTGATAATTGGATCATCATAACATTCTCCGGTTATTCGATATTTATGAAATTATACGATTTGATCACTCATTCCTCTGATTTACTGTTTCTGAAATCCATTCAAAATGATAAAGGAAACACCTCAGAATGTTAAAATGATATGATACAGGCGTCACAGCGGCCAAAATGTGATGTGAACAGCAATTATGGAACGTTCCGACAAAACAGTATCTGCAAATCGCACACTTCGTACATTTGTTTAAAAGTCATTTTTTAAAGAAATTATAGATATTAATGAAATTAGAGTGCAATTCCTCTCTGCTAATGTCTATTCTCTTTCATTTGAATGCTCATTTGTCACGATCAGTCGCTTGTGAGCGCCGCAGGAAGGATCTATAGACCTACTACTGAAATAATGTATATGATGATTTGGTTTAATTGATAAAACAAATTATATTTGAAAATCTTATATTTATTGAAGTCCTTTAATAAGAATAATTTCATGGAGTGACATAGAATCATAGACAGTGATATTTTGTTTGAAACGAAACATGCATATAAAATTGAATAAAATCCAAAAATACTCACATTTATGTACTTGATGAAATCCAATAATAAACGTAAGCCACATACATACATGAGCTAAATGATAAATTCACAATATTTTATAACCAACAAGCTGTACCCGGCATGCGTTGCAATGCCAATCAAAGAAAGTGTTGGCGTTGAAATTCTGTTTCTTGAAGTGCTTTTGGATACACAACATGTTAACTGCCTCTAAGCTATCGTAAAATGGATTTCCTAATTTAGAACCATTCGTGGGAGCGTGCACAACAACTTTCAAAAGTTTCATCGCTGTCACTCATTTGTTGAATCTACTCGTACGCTACCTATTGTGAAATGGATTTACTAAGTCGAAACCCTTCCCTGGCGTGTACAGAATAACTCATCAATGATTCATTGCAATCGGATGAATGGTATATGCACGTATAGGGGTTTTTGTTTAAACGATTCGTGCGCTGTCACTCATTTGTTGAATCTACTCGTGCGCTACCTATTGAGAAATGTATTACGAAGTCGAAGTCCTTCCCTGGCGTGTACACAATAACTCATCAAGGTTTCATCGCAATCGAAGAATGTTATATGAACGCAATAGGGGATTTTGTTGAAACGCTTCGCGCGTCGTCACCCATTTGTTGCATCTACTCTTGCGCTACTTATTGTGAAATGGATTTACTAAGTCCCCTTCCCTGGCGGGTACACAATAACTGATCAATGTTTCATCGCAATCGGATGAATAGTATATGAACGCATACCTGATTTTGTTTAAACGATTCGCTCTCCGTCACTCATTTGTTGAATCTACTCGTGCGCTACCTACTGTAAAATGTATTTACTAAGTTAGAAACCGTCACGTAAGTGTCCACAACATCTCACCCAAGTTTCATCGCTATCGGACTAATGGGATATGAAGACATAGGGGACTGTATTGAAACGCTCCGCGTGTCGTCGTTCATTTGTCGAATCTACTCGTGTGCTACCTTCTGTGAAATGTATTTACTAAGCCAGAAACCTTCCTTGGAGTGTCCACCACATTCCACCCAAGTTTCACCGCTAACGGCGGAATGGTATATGACCTTATACGGGACTTTGTTGAAACGCTTCGCGCGTCGTCCCTCATTTGTTGAATCAACTTGTGCGCTGCATATTGTATAGTGGATTTACTAAGCCAGAAATTTTCTATGACGTGTACACAACATCTCACCCAAGTTTCATAGCTACGGACGAATGGTACATGAATCCATACGGGACTTGGTTGAAACGCTTCGCGTGTCGTCGCTCATTTGTTGATTCTACTCTTGCGCTACATATTGTAATATGGATGTACTCAGCCAGAAACCTTCCCTGGAGTGTACACAACATCTCACCCAAGTTTCATCGCAATCGGATGAATGGTATGTGAACGTATACGGGACGTTGTCGAAACGCTTCGCGCGTAGTCACTCATTTGTTGAATATAAACGTGCGCTTCGTATTGTAAAATGGATTCACTTAGCCAGAAACCTTTCCTGGAGTGTACACAACAATTCACCAAACATTTATCACTATCAGACGACTGGTATATGACTTTATACGGGACTTTGTTGAAACGCTTCGCGTGTCATCGCTCATTTGTTGAATCTACCGGTGCGCTAACTATTGTAAAATGTATGTACTAAGCCAGAAACATTCCCTGGAGTGTACACAACATCTCACCCAAGTTTCATCGCTATCGGATGAATGGTATATGAAATTATATGGCACTTTGTTGAAACGCTTCGCGCGCCGTTGCTCATTTGTTGATTCTACTCGTGCTCTACCTATTTTTAAAGGGATTTACTAAGCTAGAAACCTTCCCTGGAGTGCACACAAAATCTCAGCCTAGTTTCATCGCTATCGGACGAATGGTATATGAACGCAAACGTGACTTTGTTGAAATGCTTCGCGCGTCGTAGCTGATTTGTTGAATCTACTCGTGCGCTGCCTATTGTAAAGTGGATGTACTAAGCCAGAAAATTTCCCTGCAGTGTACACAACATTTTACGTAAGTTTCATAGCTATCGGACGAATGGTATTTGAATGCATACGGGACTTTGTTGAAACGCATTGCGTGTCGTCGCTCATTTGTTGAATCTACTTGTGCGCTATCTACTGTGAAATGTATTCACTAATTTTGAGACCTTCACGTAAGTGTACACAACATCTCACCCAAGTTTCATCGCTATCGGACGAATGGTATATGAACACATACGGGACTTTGTTGAAATGCTTCGCGCATCGTCGCTCATTTGTTGAATCTACGCGTGCGCTACCTATTGTAAAATGGATTTACTAAGTCAGAAACCTTCCTTGGAGTGTACTCAACATCTCACCCAAGTTTCATCGCAATCGGACGAATGGTATATGAACGCATAGGAGACATACATACCCACCCACAGACAAACTATCACGTTACATTGATTTTTATATATATAGAAGATGAAGTGAAGGCAGACAAGACAAACACTTGGTAGTGGTAAAAAAAATCGATGTTCTACTGTGCTAAATTTGTTTAAAAATGAAATTTTACGAACCGCCCTAATTTTGGTGTCACCCCTTGTGATGGTGTCACCCGGTGCAGTCCGCACCCCCCGCACCCCCCTAGTGACGCCACTGACCTAAAGCATTACCGTACTTTTATAATTTACGGATAGCGGTATAGACCTACTCTTTATCGGACCACAACGCAGGACCACTTCTCTCAAACCAAAATGTCTGATTCTTACGGCATAGGCTATTGGCGATGGTTTCGCTTAGCACAGGACTCTCTTTCTCGTTGAGAATTGTGTTTGTTTCCATCAGCTGAGAAATGCTCAGTACACAATTCTGCATTTCTCTGTACACTATGCCTACTTTGATCTATTGCGATCAACAAATTATTCTTTCTCTACCCTGTGACGATCGACAATATCTTTCATGGTTAGTTTCATCCTTAGGGGGTAAACGCTGAAGCACTAGGTTAGACGGCTGTCTAGGCGAAACCAATAGTCGCCAGTAGGTTAGACGACTGTCTTGACGAAATCACAGGCCCTACTAGGTTTGACGACTGTATGGACGAAACTATTGGTCGCTACTAGGTTAGACGACTGTCTGAATGGAACCATCGGTCGCTACTATGTCAGACGACTGTATGGGCGAAACCATTTGCCGCTACTAGGATAGACGACTATCTGGATGGAACTATTGGTCACTACTACGTTAAACGACTGTCTGAATGGAACCATTGGTCGCTACTAGGTCAGACGACAGTCTGGACGAAACCATTGGCCGCTACTAGGTTAGACGACTGTCTGGACGAAAATTACTCTTTGTACTACTAGCCAGGGTGTCTGAATTTGTATTTGTATAATATAAAGCCTTTTTAACACATAGAATTTAACATGTATCCATCGTTTAAGCCTTTAGTGTCTAGAGGAATTTCGTAGTTTAAGGTTTCGCGATAAATCTTTACTCCTTACAATAAGCATCACTTTGTAATAAACTACTATGGAAATGGAAATCCACAGCCTGCTTCCAGTCTCCGACCGGGTCAGGAATGGAATGAATGAAGCCCCCATCTAGCGGCGAGGATATGGACTGTGCCGGCTGCCGAGGCCTGACGCACTCCTCTGGGGCAATGATTAAATGAATGACAGATGAAATGAAATGATAGTGGAGAGTGTTGCTGGAATGAAATTTTGACAGGGAAAACCGGAGTACCCGGAGAAAAACCTGTCTGCCTCCATTTTGTCCAGCACAGATCTCACATGGAGTGACCGGGATTTGAACCACGGACCCAGCGGTGAGAGGCCGGCGTGCTGCCGCCTGAGCCACGGAGGCTTGTAATAAACTACTATAAATTATATAATTGCTATGAATTAGCTTAGCTACTGGCTGTTAATCCTAACAGCCCAGTAACTTTACATTGGAACTTCTACCTTTATTTATCGACTAGAGGTGTTCTTCTAGGTGTTTGTGGCAGATGACCATAATGTTCCGTCTCGTTAAAAAACTATTACCACCTGAATCTTGGTGCTTACAACGCTCTTTGAAAGGATTTCCACATTCTGATTCCGGACCCCCGCAACAAATGAGACTCCTTGGCTGTACATGGAAGCAAGAAGCGGTGTGTGTAGCCTACTTGAGGGCAATCAGGTCTGATTGGAGCAGCAACTGGCAGGGAGCGAATGGGGTGGCAGCGCTTGGGGTCGGATCGATGAGAAGCAGGCCGGCTCGTTGCTCTGTCTGGACCACACACTTCACACTTCACACTCAATGACTGTGCTCTCACTGAGATTAACCTTCCTTACAAACAGCAAAATAGACCGTCCTTTAACAGATGAATTACTTTCTTTTTATCAGATATTAAATATTTGTAATATTCTAGACATTATGGGGGGGGGGGGGGGGGAATACCATAATAGGCCTATTGCAAATGGGAGAAATAAAGTAGCCTATTAACTAGTTCTTAATGCATAGGCAATTTGTATTTTTTGGGTTCTAAAGATTAACCTTTAAGTTACCAATATTTAATTTAATTTTATTTAATACTGCATTGTAAGAATATCCATTTTAGTAGACTACTATATTTCATTTTATTACAGTTATGCTTTAACAACTTCACTTCTTATTTAGATTTATATAGACATTATTTTTATTTTTATTCTTAATTGATTTTCATTTATTCTAAGCTGAAGATGGCCTCATTCAAGGTTGAAACTTGTCCAATATATAAAATATATATTTATGTAGTATTGATTCGGCGTATAATTATAAACTTTTAATTCTACTGTCAATACGGATATTTATGACATTTGTTTCCAATGGCAAATGTGTTTGCATTCTATGCAAAATGACACAGAGAGAAACAACAATCAGGAGGGGAGGGGGGGGGGGGGGGCGGTGGGAATCGAAGTCCTAGAGCCCGATCTCACTCAGCAGACGCTAAAAGAAAGAAGGGTGATTACTAGGGCCCAGATGTTGATGCCGTAAAAAAGTTTTAAAAATGCACTTAAAATTTTCAAAAATGACTCTAAGAAATGACCTCAAAATTCGAAAAATGCATTATAAAATGGAGAAAATGATCTTATAATAATAAACTCACCAATATTTCAAAAATGACATCTTAAGCTCAAACTGAAAAATCAATCAAAATAGATTTCTAGCACTTAACAAAAGGTTTATGTTCACTTTAGTCTGAGTTGAACTGGGCTACGAATGTCATTCTGATGTCAAAATAATGTAAATGATCTGCAGTTATCAGCCAACAAGTTTTTATATCTCACTGATTACTGCCACACTTTGCTACACCGAATGAGCTATTTAAACCACTTGACATGAGCAGTAGATCTACAGTAGGTTATATCTATTTCAGTTAATCGCAATTAAAAGTAACCAACTAAACGAGGTTTGTTCAGTGCTTTGTAGGAGTCACTTAGCTGCGATTTATTAATGTGCTCAGAAAAGACAGAAGAAGAAGGATGACACATTCCTCACTCGCTTTACGAGCTAAAAATATTTCACCAAACGCCTTCAGGATGAAATATGAAGAGCAGTATTTATTTTCACATGATGAAGGGAAAGGGACATGTATGTAATAGTGGAGTTAAATACTTAACAGAGACATATGGGGCTAGCTGCTGGGTTTGAAGGATATTTATATGGTCGCACGACCTCGCTATAGACTAACACGACTTCTTCTTGTGCTATATTATGACGTGAAGTGAAGCCCTCCTTCAAGCTGTCATGTAGTGTTGAGCATCTTCGACTGGCCCTGTACGGTGCCGCGATAGTTTGGGAAACAAAATATTAAAATACTTGCTGGCTAATGGTCCTTCTTACCTGTGTGTATCTTCCACTTTTATTGTTCTAACAACCAAACTCTCAATCGAAAGCGAAAATTTAGCAGCGAGGAGCGTGTGCTATGGATTCCTGCTCCTTTTATTTATTCATTCATTTATTTGTTTATTTATAATTTGTTAATTTATTTGTTTGCTTATTAATATATGTTTTTATTTATTTGTTTGTTTATTTATTTGTTTATTTGTTTATTTATTCATTTATTTATTTATTTATTTATTATTTGTTCGTTTATTTGTTTATTTATTTGTTTATTTATTTTTGTTTATTTATTTGTTTGTTTATTCATTTGTTTATTTATTCATTTGTTTATTTATTATTTGTTCATTTATTTGTTTATTTATTTGTTTATTCATTTGTTTATTTATTTGTTTATTTATTTGTTCATTTATTTGTTTATTTGTCTATTTATTTGTTTATTTATTTGTTATTTATTTCTTTTTTATATTTTTACTTATTTATTTATTTGTTTATTCACTTGTTTATTTCTTTGTTTATTTATTTGTTTATTTATTTGTTTATTTATTTGTTATTTATTTGTTTATTTGTTTATTTATTTGTTTATTCACTTGTTTATTTCTTTGTTTATTTTTTTGTTTATTTATTTATTTATTAGTTTATTCATTTGTTTATTTATTATTTGTTCATCTATTTATTTATTTATTTATTTATTTATTTTTGTTTATTTATTTATTTGTTTATTTATGTTTATTTATTTCTTTATTTGTTTATTTATGTGTTCATATATTTATTTGTTTATTTATTTGTTTATTTATTTGTTATTTATTTCTTTTTTATATTTTTACTTAGGCCTATTTATTTATTTATTTGTTTATTTATTTATTTATTTATTCACTTGTTTATTTATTTGTTTATTTATTTGTTATTTATTTGTTTATTTATTTGTTTACTTATTTATTTGTTTATTTATTTATTATTATTATTAACAATAGGCTAATAATAATGACTACCGCCTTTTAAGTTGATGCACATGGCCGACGTGCGTCGTGATTAGGATGAAATGGATGATGGAGACGTCATAAAATCCCACCGGGAATCGAACCCGATGTTCTTCGTTAGTAAAGCCCATTATTCTACCCAATTAGCCACGAATTCAATGTTAAAATAACAAAACACTAAGCAGTTTATTTTTTACTTCTACAAAATCGATTCTTTTGCTTCAAGCCGATTCTTTTAAAATCTGCTTTTTCAGTTCCTCTTTTATTTATTTAATTCGATAGTTGTTTGTTTGACGATTGGTGGACTGAGCTACTCGGGTCATATGAGCGCTAAGTGGTCTCTTGTAATACGCGGGCACCATTTCGGTCCTCCTTTGTACTAGGGCAGTGACAGCAAGCATTCCGCGAGTCCCGTGCCCAACATGTCTCACATTCCACTTACGATCGTTGTGGAATTTATGGTTCTAATTTCAGCTCACAAAGGCTGACACTGTTTGTCACTGATCTATCAGTCAGCAACATAATTTACAGCCACCCTTGAGCAGTTACAGCAAAATCAAGAGAATTACAAGCACGGAACTAATTGTAAGCACTGTGGAGAATACTGTCATAATGAAGAAAGCAGTCACCTGAGCATCCACTGCGCAAACATGAACTGGTGATCAAACGGATTGTCCCTTATTTCAGTGATTGACGACGCCGCGTCGTCCGGCGAAATAATAAACGGGGCGCTTTGTTCTCCCATGTGCAGTGCTTGGTCCTGTTCCACTCGCTCCAAAATCAGCTGATGACGGCTCATGAAACCTTGCATATAAGAGCAACGAGAAGGCGGGATTGTAATCTGGGCTGTAGCACAACAGACGGTCTCCTCTAGCTCAACCCTTACAGAGGCCATTAACATTTTTGGTTTTTTTTATCACGTACCAAAACGTTTGTAGGCCTATACCTTCTGCAAAACTTCAAAATAAATCATTAAGAGCCGGCCGGAGTGGGAACGGCCGACCGCCAGCCCAGCACTTGTTGTAACATGGGTGAAAAGTTTGTGAAACGTTTTATAAAGAAACGGGACAAGGTAAAATTATTTTGTTCCTATAGCCCGCTGTAATATTTTATACACTTTTCATCGGTGCAAAAGCATATCGAACAGGAATACAAAGATAGTTATAAAAAGTGTAGTTAAAATCACAATTCTCCATATAAAATAGAGTTCTGAACTGCAATTTTCCAAACCTCTTCAATGCCTTCAGATGATGTTGAAAACAGAAACAAACTCCACTGCAAGACGGCTTATAGTTTTCTCTATTGTGCTACTGAATCATATTTTCAAATTAAGAACTCTGTATATGTTTAATCGTGATTTTAGAAAATGTAAGCATATTGAGTTGCTAATGCTAGCCGTGTCGAGGTGCTGGTAGTTCAGACAGTTTCCGTCAGATGTCACGTCGCAAAGTCCTGTCCTTGAAACAGGTCAAGACAGAGACAGAGATTAGTTGAGACATTTGGCCTAGGCCAGCTCAGGCTTTTCCCCATGCAGGGGAGTGGGGAGATCAGCACATGCCTCCCTTTCACATACAATGAGCAGCGGACAAGCTCATTCCACTACGGTATTGCTATTGTCTTAAAAGCTGCAATAGAACTTTAAAGTGCACGTTATACCTTTTACCGTGCAACAATTTTTATTAGTACTATGACTTTTAAAAAAATAGTAAGGCTTTGTAATGAGCACGGATTGACTTATTGGTGAATACTGTGTTTTTAAATCAAATGCCCATCCTACACGAACAATTTTATCCCGGAAGAGGCTATACAATTATTAAAGTCTGGCGCGGTCAGCTGACATTTGAGGGTGCGCAAATGCGAGGGAGCCGTGTCAGTAGATTTACTAGCAAAATTCCGGCACCCTGGCGTCTATAAAAGCCACTGTAGTTAAAAGTGACGTAAAACCAATATTATTATTAGTAGTATTACTATTACAATTAAAGTGGGAGAAAAGGAAATAGGAAACTTCGACATCAAACACAATTTTCACTACCAGACTCAAGGGCAGCTTCATACTACAAGAAGACAAAAAGGATTAGCCTACAACGGAACTCATACAGAGATATGATAGACTTTTGGGAGAGTATTTTTTCCCGTTACTTGACCGGTTTTACAAACATTTCGTCCTTCCGGAGATTAGAGACTCAAAACAGAGTAGATGATATATGCCAATATGAAACTCTGTTTACATTATTATGTACCCTCTATTTTACTGAGTACTGGTAATGTTCCAGGCGCCGAGGAGTGATGTGTTTATATGCTGTAAAAAGATGAACGTCAATTATTTCGCAGTGTGGATTCACTCCCGAAATCCATTCCTCACTTCTGTGTGGTATAGCATTTTGAAATCGTTAGGACTTGAGTTCAGATTTTTAAATATATATTTCAAAATATATTATGGCCCAAATACGTATATTAAGAAACCAACGATCTATCCCGGCATTATTTTTAAGCCTGGTTTATTCTAATTCATCATCTGTTCTTGACGTCTACGTATCTACTGTCGACCAAAATATTATGTGCACTCGAGTTTGAAGGTTATTTGTGAAGTAACCAATAGACCTACATAAAATCCAGTAACATCATCATTTTCGTCGTTCTATTTTACGTTAGTTTATGTAGGTTTGGAATTTTTAATTTATATTTTAATAAACCAGTTATACAACATTCCAATGCACATAGTGTTAAAATTTGGATTCGATCTGATGACGGGTTTGTGAGATAATAGTTCGTAAATGTGACGCATGGTTGAAACATACTTTAAAACGAGCACTTTTTGTGTTCCAACTGCGATAAAAAATATTAAAATATAAATTAAACATTCCAAGCCTAAATGAACTAACGTAAACTGAACGACGAAAATGATGATGTTATAGGATTTTATGTAGGTCCATTGGTTACTTCACAAACCACCTTCAAGCTCGAGTGCACATAATATTTTGGTCGACAGTAGTCGGGGATTATATGATTCCCACGTTCCTTCACTTTTTGGGGGACGTAATGGTGTAGTGGTCAAGCTGCTTGGCTCTCACCAAGGTTCGATTCCTGGCAAGTGAGATTTTCGAAGTGAAATATCACGTCCTGTGGTTCAGATTCCACGTAAAAATGAAGGTCCCATAGCTCTGATCGCGAGATTAACGGTCACGTAAAACTACAAGCTTCATTCATTTTTCATGTCTACGTAATTGGTGGGGCGGGGGTGGAGACTACACGCGTATAGCATAATTTTTACAGCCATACTGTTTATTGATATGCCCTTTTAATACATACTGTGCTATGTATAAAACACCTCGTGGCGCAGTGGCCAGCAATGTTGTCGGCTACCTCAGAGGTCCCGGGCTTGATTCCCGGCTCTGCCAAGAATTTAAGTCTTGGTATGGTCTGGTGTGGGGTCTCCCAGCCACGTGATGCTAAGCGGGAGTCTGCTGGATGTTGTGGCTCATATTTATAATATTGGTTTTACGTCCCTTTTAACAACTGTGGCTTTTAGAGACGCCGGGGTGCCAGGATTTTGCCCCGAAGGGGATCTTTAACGTGCCAGTAAATCTACTGACACGGCTCCTTCGCATTTGCGCACCCTCAAATGCCAACTGACTGTCCGGGGATTCGATCCCGCTATCTTGGGCATAGCAGGCGAGAACATTACCGCTGAGCCACGCAGCCAGTCGCTGTGGCTCAGGACGCCTGTTAGTTGTCCCTTGATACAGCCAGGAACTCTAATCGGGTATCTACTGTATATCCCTTGTTGATCTTGAGGTATGTAAATAGTTCTTCATTATTCAAACCATTTATTGGGGGATAAAATGTGTATGACCCAAATGCACACTTCATCTCACAAATGTTATGGACTTGAGGTTCTTTACTTTTGTAGGCAACGCGGTCAGGTTGAAGTATACTCAGGCATAATCATTGGCCGAGAGTAAGATGGAGGAAACCCAGAGTGGCTTTAGACCACAACGAGGATGTGAGGATATATTTTTTTTAGTATGTGCCAAGTGATTGAGGAATACTACGAGAGGAATAGACTTTTGTATTTTGTAGATCTAGAGAAGGCGTACGGAAGAGTACCAAGAGAAAAGAAACTGAGGATTCTGAAGTACAGTATTATGGTATCCAGGGAAGGCTGCTACAGGCAATCAAAAGTACCGTATTTGTGTTTATAATGAATCTGCGGTAAGAGTTGATGCTAGGATGAGTTCCTGGTCTAAGTTGTTACAGGAATAGACTGAAATCTTTCACCACTACTACTGATTTTTTATATAGGCTATAATATTGTCTTTCGTAGCTTTTCAGTCGGTCAACACGATTGTGCCCAATGATGGGCGGGGTACAAGATATAAATATGTAAATACACTCATAGAAAAAGTTACATGTATTAGTTATTTATCACAATTGCCCCATTTAATTGCACCATATTTGTTCATGAATGGTGATGTGATAATCGTGGGAAACGGATCTTAGTTTTCTTTCCCTAGAGCAACTGAATTTGTAGTTTCTGGAAATTTCTTGGTTGTTGATGAGGAAAAGGCAATGCGAAAGGATGAGCTGAAGTCACTCTGTCCTGATAATAATATGCTATAGCTTATCGTTGAATCCTGTGTGATGAGAAATGTAATTTCAAAAAATGTATTCTACATTTCTTTAAATATCTCCTTTGTTAAGAATAAAAGAAAAAAATAACTTGTCATGGTTACTTACAAAAACACGAAAATACGTATAATTCTAGGAAATAAACAGCAGTTTTTCACCATACTACTAAGTTACAGGTATACTAGGGTGTAGGCTTCCTTACGTATCTTTTCGATGTTATCGTAAACTGAAATATTCAAACAAAAGTGTTTGAAAATTTACTTTTCAACTTTTTTCAGGAATTAGTTTAGTCTGAACGATTCTTTATCACAATTAAGGTTATTATGAAGATAAAACAAAAGTTTGGTGCTTTTCAGTCGGTCAACACGAATGTACCCAAAAGAGTTGTAATTTTTTTCAGGATGAGGGTATAACCCAACTCTTTTGGGTACATTCGTGTTGACCGACCGAAAAGCACCAAACTTTTGTTTACTAAGGAAACACTGAAAAATGGCTTCAAACCCCATAATGTCAGTATGAAGATGTTTATGAAAGTAAATGATTGAATATGCACAATCAAATGGAGCATGAGCAACAACAACGCCGGCGTGAAACCTTATTGTGGTTCGGTTTCGAACTTCGCAACATAGGCAGTTTTGTGTAAGTGAGATCTGTAAGGAAATGGTAGAGCTTTAAGAATAACATTTTAATTTCTTTCTCCGTTATCACATTAAGTATAACATACTGTTTTAAAGACCATCTCGTGGTGAAGCGTTCTTGTGTGTCACCCCCGGATGCAAGGCCTTAGAGAGTGGTGATGGGTCCTGGGGCTGGAGAATCCTGCCCTCCCCCACCTCTATTGCCAAATTATGTAATATTAATTTATAATCCTCCTAAATTTGCAGAAACTGATAATAATTTTAGAAATATTATTATTATTATTAGTAATAATAATAGCATTAGTAAGAGAAGCCGCCGATGGTAGGGGGTTGAACAGGCGTTCCTCCCCCCCCCCCCTCCCCATGCAAGATCCGGAAAATATTTTTATTATTAATAATAATAATAATAATAAGACGGCCGAGGTGGGATTCAAACCCACGCTCTCTCGATATCAGCGTGGCACGAGGTAGTGCGTTAGCGCTCTCGGCCACCGAGGCCAGTTAATAATAATAATAATAATAATAAGAAGAAGAACCGCCGGTGTTAGAGGGCTGGACAGACGGGTCCACACCGGGCAAGATCCCGATGATGATGATAATAATAATAATAATAATAATAATAAAGACTTACCAAGATAATATAAAATATGGATAATAATGCAGTTAAACATTGAAACAACGGCCCATGGGTTCGAACGCACTTGTTTATCGAGTTTGAAGATAGCTTGGCACCCATGATTTTGTGCTGTACCTTAGCAAGTGTAACTACTGCGGTCGGTCACTGCGCATCCTTATAACACCTGTAAAACACGTTTCCCCGTGCGAGGACTAGTTCCCGTATTTTTTGAAACTCATTAGCGCATTTCAAAGTAATTGTTGCGGCATCGTGGTCATCTAGCCCCGTGTACTTGGCGTGTGTTTGGAATTTGTCTAATTACCCGTCTTATTGTGATGGCTCTATTAGTGTGTACAGTATATTTGTCATTCAGATGAGGATTGTGAAGGAGTCGGCTGCATTTGCCTGGAGTAGAAGTGATAATAATAATAAAAATAATGTTATTGTTTTACGTCCCTTTAAACATCTGCGGCTTTAGGAGACGCCGGGGTGTCGGAAGTTTGCCCCAAAGAGGATCTTTGACCTGCCAGTAAATTCACTGACACGGCTCCCTCGTATTTGCGCACCCTCAAATGCCAGCTGGCTGCGCCAGGATTCGATCCTGCAATCTTGGGAACAGCAAGCAAGAACGTTACCACTGAGCCACGCAGCCAGAGTACAAGTGAGAAATCACGGAAAACCACTTCCAAGATGGCTGAGATGGGAATCGAAACCACATCTTTTCAATTTTGCCACTGGAATGCCCCATTCCAGCCATCAGACAAGAATGAATCGAATTTCTTGTCGGCGCCGGGAATCGAACCCGAACCTCCGGGGCGACAGCCAAGAATACTAGCCGCTACATCACGAGGAACGCCAAGGATATTTCAGTCACTTGTGAATTCCGTAATCCGTAGTTTAACTATTAGCTTATCTATAGCAAAATATTTCGGCCATTCAATTGGAAGTACCGTAGCCTATACAGACTATCACTTCGAACTTCCTGGTCTCGATATTCGTGAGGCACATTGCCACGAGATTGCATTTCTCCGTGTCGGACCCCGGGGCAGTTTGAACTTTCTCGCACGCGCGACCTTGAACCACCCCTCACAGTAGGGGGTAATCCGTGCTGATACCTATGTACGGGCCATGCAACTACTAGGGGAGAGCGACTACAACGAAACTAGTGGCAACGTTTTGAAATGAAATGTGAAATAGGATCTCACTACGGCCGCCTCTTAATAAGAGATGATGACAAGTGATCAGAAATACTCTAAGAAAATGATAAAAAACAAATTATGGGAGCATCAGGGTCACTGACCGATTTAAATATCTTGGAGAAATAATTAGTAGCAATGGGACGGATAAATTGGCAATTGAGAACAAAAAAAGGGAAATTGGAAAGATTACATAGCCTATATACAACAAAAAGAACCTGTCTATCAATGCAAAATTACGACATTTTAATACAGTTGTTAGACCAGTCATTTTGTACGGCATGGAAACTACAAATATAACCGGAATTGAGAATTTGCTCAAGATAGAAAGAAGAATTTTAAGAAGGATTTATAGTCCTAGGAAAACACAGGAAGGTTATAGACTGAGATCCAATGCAGAAATTTATAGTAAAATCGATAACCTTGAAGTGATGATCAGAAAACGGTGACTTCAATTCTACGGACATATGGTCCGCATGGATTGCTCAAGGTTAAACAAACAAATTTTTGATAAAATCTGGAACTATAAAGGGCAAGGAGGCTATGTAAAAAAAATGAAAGAAGAACTTCAAAAATTCAAAATTACTGAAGAAGATTGTCTAAACCGAATAGAGTACAGAAAAAGAAATTGGCCTCAAAATTCTTGTCGGGGAGAAGAAGAATCTCAACAGAGGAGAATGGACTGCTGAAAGAAGAGCTGCGCAGTCGACCAGGATGAAAGACTTATGGAAGAGAAAGAAGGAAACTAGACCTATAAAGAAGTGATATTTGCGTGGTCCTTGTTGGCCTGTCCGCGGTGTATATACCGTATAGGCCTATATAAGAAATCCCCATTGGTTTAGTGTCCAGAAATGAATCTGTGGTTAGAAATTGGGGGTTTCTCCGATACTAGAATTATTGAAGAAATTTAAACTCAAAAGCTGAAAGTCATGTCACAATGTTTTTGGTGCAGGTTTGATTTTAAATGACCAAATGATTTTAGAAAAATATTAGGTAAAGTTTGTAAGAAAATTATAACAGCAGGAAGGTTTATTTGAAAATTAGTTTGTGATGTCAAATTATTGGTAGGAATTGTAAGTTAAGCGTCGTCAAATTGGCAGCATTTAAATGAAGGAAGCGTTAAGAGCCAAGTGTATTTATTAAACTCATGTAGTTTTTTCAGGACTAGGGAATAACCCATCTCATTTGGGTACAATCGTGTTGACCGACTGAAAAGCACCAAACTTTTGATTAGTAGACTATTGATGTGTAACATCTTTCCACTTGGTTGCTGGATATTTTTGTGAGAGTGATTTTGAAAAATAGGAACGGGAGTGGATCGGAACGATCGAGGTGGCACCAGCTGGCACACTTCCGTTCGATCGAACGGAAGTGTAAGACGCACTGCCAACACGATCGATCGATCCAGCTGACAGTGGTAAGATCCAGCTGGCAGTGGTAAGAGAAACAATGAGCACACTGTGTCGGCCATGTGGAATGTATATGACATACTGAACGGTAATCGCTCATGCAAACTCTGGTGTCAAGTGATTGAAAAAAAGCACATGGTAGGCCTACATGTTCGAAGTCTTCGTATCAGTATTTAAATGGTAAAATGCCTTAATATCAAACATTGTAAGTAGTCGGCATTGCCGTTATTATGTTTCTGCACAATGGCTATTCAAATATTAACCCACACAACGATAATGCAGTCCTCAATATAATATAATCGATGTCGTTATACGAGAATTGAGCAAGCCTTCATGAACTATTGCTGAATACATTCTCTTTACTCACAAGAGGGCCTATTCATAAGACATTTTAAACTCAATTTCACGCAGGAACATTATCGAAACAAGCAAAATAAATGAAACTTAATTGCGTAATGCAGTATTATTGGAACGTGGAAATAAGACACCATCTTGTGCACAATATTTGCGTATTCGAAATAGCCGTGGGGTTAGCGCCTATGGCTGTGAATCTAGAGATCCCGGGTTCGAATCCCGGACGGGATAGATATTTTTGCTACCAGATTATCATTTTAAACGATATTTATCATATAAATATGACTCATTTTAACAGAATCCACATAAAAATTAGGTGTTGGTCTGTGAATCAAGACGACCTGTTTATAAGGAATTTAAGATTATGAGTGGTATCGCGTCTATTAATCTAATTGATCCATATCGTATTCTTTATTTAGGCTAGTGCTGGTGGAAGCTACAAATCATCTAATAAAATGAGGTCCGTATTATAAACAACAATATCTGTAAAACACTCCCTTTTACAATAGATTAATATTTGTGCCAATAATAGTATATAATACCGGTGCATCAACAATTTCAGGTTTCTTCTATGCCAGATGTTACACATCATATGCGACTACTGTAAGGTTCGTAATTTTTTATTATTCTATCTGTCTGTTAGGTAGTCAGCCCGAAGGCTAGTTGGATCCACAAAAAGTGACACCATAGGTTATGTGGGTTGAAAGCCACAAAAACCAAAGGGAGCACTATAATGAGGCGTACTAGGCAAGGTGAGGAGTGAGGTAGTTTGCCATTGCTTTCCTTACTGAGTCAGAACAGCTGTACTAACCCTATGAGCAGAGCCTTTCTCAGCATCCACAGACACTAGCTATGTCCTGAATGCTATTACTCAGCTCTACTCAAACCACAGTGTCTCCCATATAATCACAGCCATGAATGAGACTGAGACATCGGTGAAAAGCCACATTTTAGCCTGTGCCAACAGAAAAACGCAAAAATACTGCTTCCATCAAGACATGGTAAACAGGTGATTATTATTACTACTATCATCATCAAAGTTGCTACAAAATGCTCAATCTGAATATTATAGATGCTATATTCGGAATTCAAACCGCAAAATGGACTTTTATCTGCTCGAGACTACTTATTGTGCTTGGTCCGGAGATTCCTCCTCTCAAGGTGCAGACACTCCGTGCTCTGGATAACTCCGCCTTGCTGCCACTATGTCTCGCACGCAGCCGCACAGATGGCAGCAGCGACCACGGAGGGTGGTGGGGGGAAGAGGGAACCACCTCTCCTCTTGACATATGTGTCCGGTCAACCAGGAGGTACGGCCAAATAAAAAGCCCACTAACACGTACTGTGCTTTCCGTTTTGCGGCCCTCACTTTTGTCAATATCCTGACATGATTCCAGCCTCCAGTTGAAAACAAAAAACAACCGTATTACCACAAACAATACCGATCAGGGGCGTATTTTGTCTGTACTCCATTCTGGGGGAGGAACAACTCATGAACCCTGAAGACAGGAGTCTATCGATAACAATTATATTTTTTTAAATGCCATATCCTCCTAGCTCGGCATCACCCACGGACCCTTCCAGAGATCATTCTTCTACCGTCACAAGGGCGGTGTCTGGGAGCTGAAGACAACAGGGGATGGTGACGGTGACCGTCAACTTGGGTCTAATTAAGGGTCTGGAAGGAATTTTGGAAGGAAGTCAACCGTGTACCTGTTGAAAGGCACCAACCCGGTATTTGCCTGGTGGTGAAAATGGAAAACCATGAAAACTATTTTCAGAACGGCCGAAGTGGGATTCGAACACACAACCTCCCGATTTGACTTAGTTCTGGCAGGGGCTATCGTCTAGTTTATTTGTTTAAATGCACTTTATAAACAACTGAATACATTTCCGTTGACCTTTCAAGAAATGCAAGATTTTTCCTGTACTATCGATACGATTTGGAAGTTTGGCACAAACCGCACCTTCTGCCTCTGGTTGAAGAGAATTCAGCGGTGAAATTTTGCAAAAATTGTAAAGAAAATGCTTTTTCTTTTTTAAATTTTTATTATGTTACTACCTAGTAGGCTACTTTCTATTTGCACTTTGTTTTTCTTAAGAGTGAGCCATTTAAAGCCCTTAGCGACCATTTAAATGGCCCAGTGCTAGAGAGTGTTGCCCCATATTTTGGCTTTTCATATGCTTTTCATAGATTTTGAATTGACCGCACGCGTAATGTAAGAAATTTTGTTCCTCTGAAACTAATTTTGGTAAATTTGGGGGTTTTTAGGAAATTTTGAGAAAATGTGAGGAAATTTAGTGAATTTGGGTAAATTAGCTGTAGCATGAGCAATTCCTGAATTCAATGTGGGTTGTGAAGGAAGTGAGAAACTAAAAGCGAATGTTAGGGGTGTTAAAGTTAGCAGCTCAGGGCAGAAAATATATTTAATGAGGGACAAGCGTAGACTTGACCACAATGAAGTGTCTGGGGGACAGGGGTTCAAAATTGCCCGAAGAAGACAGCGGAGGGTCCAACATATGGTGCCGGGGAGTTCTAAGTCAACTAGGATGAGGTACTGGTCTAAATTTTCAATCTCATTATCTGAGATATTTTTTTCCCACCATAGCTTTCAAAATGCTCCTCATGCGACAATTTTCAACTTGTCTCATTTTACGATACTTTCACATACAACAGAGTAATAATCTGATGTGCAATCTTTACAATATATGTCATAGTTCAATAGGCCTAACTATACTTTTTTCACGTCTTCATCACGATAAAATATAGAAATATTGCCATGACTATGTGAAATAATTTGTATCTCATAGTGTAATTAACATTTTACAAAATCTGCACATCATTTATTTTACCTATAGGCCTATAGCCTCTTAGTATTCTAAAGCTAAGATAAAATTTCAAGCCAGATTTGATGAGCTGTTTGGCATGAGGAGCATTTCAAAAAAGAATAAAAATATGTTCGAACATTTAATAAAAGTTAATTTATATCTCAAAAACTGTTGCTGTTAGAAATTTGACACTTTGTACGTTGTATGACAGTGATATTGACTATGACATGGTCAAAGTTTAAAGGTAAAAGGATGAAATTTGTAGATTTTAGGATTTTCACAGATGCATCTGCTCAAGAGCTTGAGTTTTGTGGAACATACACCTTAGCGTTTTATATAGGCCTACATGATAGTACCGAATCTATTTTAGATAGGTTGTTTGTACTTCCTGGAGTGAACGTCTACCTTAACTCTGCGTAGACCTATTAATATTATTTAATATTGTGGTAAACTCTTATAACACTGTTCAACAAATTTTGATGAAAAGTGTGTAAATGACTTAAGTTTGGGTTTTCCCATTCATATCTATACTAATATAATAAAGCTGAAGAGTCTGTGTGTTTGTGTGTTTGTGGGTTTATGTGTTTAAACGCGCTAATCTCTGGAACTACCAGTCCGATTCGAAAAATTCTTTTTTTATATGATAGCCTGATTCAAGAGGAATAGTTTAGGCTATGTAGCATTAGGCTACACCTCTCAGGTGACCTTCAAGATTGATTTTTGTTCAGTAAGTCGGTAGAAGAAGTGCTCCCGAACAGCTCTATCCGCATGCGCTGGCGTTATGGTTAGTGATACGTACACCGTTTCACCGATCTGAACCAAAATTTGTATACTTACCCTTTGGAACCCTTATGGTAACACTGCCTACATGAAATTTATGACAGACCAGTCCATTCCCTGCATTTAGGCCCTTTGGCACACATCTATACCGTTTTACCGATCTGAACGGTAATTTGTATACTTATCCTTTGGAACCCTGTGAGTAACACTGATTGCATGAAATTTTGGACAGACCCCTCCATTCCCTGCATTTAGGCCCTTCATCACAAATCTACGCCGTTTCTCTTAATTGCACCAAATTTTACATACTCTTTGAAACCCTGCTGGTAACACTGTTCACTTGATATTTTGGACAACGCTCCCCATTCCCTACATTTAGAATAACAGACAAAATGAACTTGAAAACCACGTATTAAGGTCCTATAACCATTCATGTCAGTAGTAATGTAACTGTAAGAGTATTTTAATAAGTCTGTTGTTGACGGGCAGTTCCGGCTGCATCACGACACCCCTACCAGTGTTCTGGTGCAGAATTGCGAAAATAGTTGCATCTTGCGCTGTTTATAAATTGCATTCACGGGGTTAATTAGTGCAAAAAGATTTCTTAGGCCCCTTTAAACAGTTATCATCATGAAAATATTATGCCTCTGTATAAGTGCAATGGTGTTGGTGTAGTATATTGAGGTTATCAGCTGCAATAAGCGTTGGTGCTTTCAAATTTACCTTCATTTATTCTGAAACTTATCGTTAAGCGCTTTGTGGCGATAAATGATACTATTGCTACCTCAGTAGCTTGGGATAGCCAAAGTTTGCCAAAGAGTTCTGATTATTTTCCTAAGGCGCTATGCGACAAAGGACGACACTATTGGTCTCTACATTTCTAACAGCCAATGAGATATAGGCCCTAGGCAGTGTCTTTTGTTTCACTTACTGTTCTTTTTTTGTTTGTTGTAAATTTGTTTGTAAATTACATGTGTCAGTGCTGTAGTTAGTAAATAGCTGTTTCCCTATTCATAATTATCACTACGGGAAATTGACCTGAATGTTACGTCCATTATACTGTACAACTTATCACCCCCACTACAACCTCCACCACCACCACCATCACCACCACAAAAATATATATTTTTAAATTATTGGTTTCTGTTAGTTAAGTATCATGTGCCAGTTCTGTAGTAGTATTCATTATCATCCATAAAACAAATAAATCCACCGGGCGAAGCCGGGCACTACTGCTAGTGTGTACAATATAAATAAATATTACTATCTAACCAAATCCTTAGTTCTAGTGTTAGAAATAAGTGCTTCTATGTTACAGTGCCAGTATTCAACAAAACTTACAGCAAATACTAGAATGAATGGCTGTCACATTCTGAATTGATCAAGGCTGCAATTGTATGACCTAATAAGAGTTGAGATACATTATAAATGCATATTTTCAGATATACACAGAACAATATTATTATGAAAATGATAAGACTAGCCTATGTCAAGGTGATCTTTGCGTCACTTATTCGAGGGAATTGTTGCCTGATTTTATGTGTAATGGTGGAAGTAATATTTGTTTCTTCACACCTGGTGTCAGGGCTTTTCTGAGAGTCCAGTCTGTTTTTGTATAATGAGAAGCACGATCCCTGCTATCCCAATCACATATAAAACAGTTGTACTCGGTATATTTCCTAAGTTAGCGTGACTTTCCCAAAATATGAGATAATTGTTACCAACCTATGTAAAATGAAAACTAGAGCTAATTTTCAATTTTGTCTTTCATATTCATAATTAGCACCGCAATATGTATCAGGATTGGCAAGTTTTGTTCAATTTACATTTTCACTGCTGATTAGTGATAATTAAGAGCACAAAAACTATTAGCCTGTATTGTCTATTAAGAAAAAACAATGGGTAGTTAAAATTACGTATATTTGGCACCTACTGCATAGTTATGGGTTATCATTTTCATGATAAACTGTATAGGCTTGGATGTTTCTTAAAATTTGAATGAATCCATTCACCGGCACGCATCGCTCTGGTTCACACGAGAACTGTTTGAATGGAGCGGACGAAAGAGAAACGGAGGGAGAGCATTGTTCAGCTTTATTACTCTCGTTAGGAGTAGTTTTAAATTGCCCGAACGAAATAAAAACAATAACCAAAAAGAAATGATGTAAAAATGTTATACAGTACAATACACTCGCACAGGATGTCTCACAAGTCAGAAACACTCGCACAGGGTGTCTCACAAGTCAGAAACACTCGCACAGATAAAATACAGTCTCAAACATTTTGGTGAATTATATTTCTCAATCACTTTAGTTATCTCCTGGATTTCTTCTCGGCAAGTTCTCCTCGTGACGTAGTGGTTATCATTGTTGCATGTCACCGTAGTGGTCCAGGTTCGATTCCCGGCTCTGCCAAGAGATTATATCTGGTCTTAGGGCGAGTCACAACTGAGAAAAGGTGGGTTCGATTCCTTCCTCAGACATCCTAGAAGTGGTTTTCCGTGGTTTCTCCACTTCTACTCCAGGCAAATGCTGGGATGGTGAGTTACCTAACCTAAGCCCTCGGCTGCCTCCTACCCAAATCCTAACTCCATACACTAATACAGTTACCACAACGACACAGGCTATCAGATAGATCCCACGCACACCCAGGTACACGGGTCTACATGACAACGATGTCCCAAAACCCTTAAATGTATGAACAACATCAACTCTTGTCGGCAATAAGGTCATAAGAATCAGTACTTAGTCCGCCAAATGAACATCGCGAGCTTCTAATCTCCAGTTCTCGGTGAAACTTGGCACAACTGAAACTTGATCACGTCACACGGAATAATGAAAAACCTGCTAACATTCCTTAAACAACAGATGGACGAAGAAATCCAGATTATAAAATACATGTATAGGCTAGTTAGCCAGTAAAAAATAAAATAACGCTAGGACGCCACTATGAGATTTAATCAAGCATAAAAGACATAACTCAAAATAGTATTTGCCCTTGTTTTAAGTTGTCCTTCGCCGTTTCCCACTTATCTGCCATATAAGTATTTTTAACTTCTACTATTTTAATCCTCCGGCTACAAATTAAACGTCCGTTATTTACATAGACAATTAACTTAGCATTATTATTTCATTTCGCTAGCGTTTCTAAAATGCTACAGGACTGCGTTGAGGAATAGGCTAATTTTATTTCTTTGTTGTATCAGAAATCTTCTTCTTTATTTCTTTTTGTTGAGCCTTTTCTCAGGAACAAACCATCACAGAACAGTAAAACTATAACATATTACAGAAACTGGGATGAATATCATACATGCATTGTTAAAAAATGTTGAGTTTAATATTTTAAAATTTAAAAATGTATAAATCTGAAATATATAGCTAGAACTTGTTTTACTCTTGCCAAAAAAAAAAATCTCTAAAAATACATTATACAAGCTATGTACCTAATAAAATAGGCGTAGGAATGGAAAACCCTCTTCTATCAGCCATTCAAATTTTATAATATTATCTTGAACGGCTCACGTGAAAATGCACCTAAAATTGCCAAATTTAACATGGTTAGTATACAAGGTACAATCTCCCCTTAAGGTAAATTCATTACTTCATTGACACCACAAATGCAACAAGACGCTAAATTAAGAAATCAAATGCGAAATTTTGGATTCTCGAATGATAAAATCCACGAATTCTAAATATTCTCTACCCATAGTCACCGGCTGTGTGGCGAAGCCCAGCTGCACTACACGTTGTGGGATGGAATCCCAGCGCAGTTGGCTGGTATGTGAGGGCATTTGGATGCTACAGACTCGTGTTTGTAGATTTACGTTAAAGACCTCTTTTTGCCCCCCCCCCCTCCCCTCCAGGGGCTCACAACTTTTGGGACGTGGGCTTGTGACCATGGGACCACAGCTGAGTCCGGCATTGCTTCCACTTACTTGTGCCGGGCTCCTCTCTGTTATCTTTCCTCTCGACCTCCCTTGGTCAACTCTTGTTCTCTTCCGACCCCACCGGTATTAGGGTATCCGAGGCCTAGGGAGTCTTTCACTTTCCCGCCTTAATTGGCCCTTGACTCATCTTTTCTGATCCCTCATTTTTCGAGGGATCAGACCTCTTATTTTATTTTGATTGTATCACCTGCCTTCTGCTCAAGACGCTCAAGGAGGCAGGATGTATGTAGCCCCTCCACGTATGGTGGACCCTGGATAGTTCTACACCCTCAAGGGTTCACGTCTGGTGAGTTCGGGCGTTGGCGACCCCGACGGCTTCCTGAGCTGGGTCTGGTTTTCTCCTTCTTCCATTGACTTTCTTTAGTGTCAACAGGGCTGCCAACTGTTGAAAAATGCACTCTATGAATTCTTCATACATAATATCAATAGGCTATATCTGCTCCGGTGCGCAAATCACATACCAAATTTGGTTGAAATCCAATTGTTAGTAGGCCTATGGAAGTTACATGCATTTAAAGATTGTACTTATCAGCAGGCATAGACTCATGTTGGCAAAACTGTCATGGATAGGCCCCTGTAAATTAATCTGATGCAATATGATCCATATGTGTTTCAATTTTGGACCAGTTCCCATGTATAACTTCCGAGATATCTAACATAGAGCTCAAATTTCAATTGAGATTTTTCAGCAGTTGGTAGCACTGATGTCATTTTCAAATATGGCCGTGAAATATTTAGGTATAGATCTTTTATTTATTAAAAGAATCGCGCACAATGTGCATTAGATTAGTTTAGCATAATTACACAATTATTTTGATCTCTTTTTGCAAAATTGCAAGTGGTATCTGCCACACCGAACATCACACAGTTCCAGTGGCGGATCCAGAGGGGGGCACCATGGGCAAGTGCCCCCCCCCCCCGATAAATCAGTTGTCTGCTACATTGATATTGCCGATAAAAATGATTGAATCTCCAAACTGCACTGCAAGTAAAATCTTTGCTGTATTGCCTGCATTCATGAATGTGGTCAATGTTTGTTATCATATAGTATGGAATGGCAACACTGTTAATATAATCGCTACATCGACAGTGTTGCAAGTGCAGATAGATCTTTTAGCAGCCTGCAACTTGGTAAATCATGGCTACGAACGCGAATGACAGAGGAAAGGTTGAAAGGCTCGTGTCTGTTATTTGTTCACCGTGATATAAATGTTGACGTTGAAAAAGTTCTAGAACGTTTCTCTATGGGGGTAAACGAATGATTGCCTGGATTTTATTTTCTAATAGGCAGGTATTTTGCCTAGGATAGTCACCAAATAGAACTAGTAATGACTCAGTGACTGACATTGTTGGTACTATGTACAGTACATATCTTGTAACATTTGTGTAGTAGACATGTATATTGTCTTCAGATAGTTACTATGATTGCAAATGTTTTTAATACATATTAGACTGGGTAATGTGCATTAAAATGTGGAAATGTACATATTCTGTAGAATTAAATTATTATTTTTTACATAATGGCAATGACTTGAAACTGAACCAATAAACCATTTTAATATAATGAATTTCTTGTAGAATTATAAAATCTGGTGTAGGATGTTATGTGTAGTGTGTGTAGATTAAATAAAAATTTAGTAATTTTATTACATATTTTCTGTTGCTACTCTGAAATCCTAGAGTGCCCCCTCCGAGGTGAACCTCTGGATCCGCCACTGCACAGTTCACACACACACGAATCCCAAGGTTCATGAAATCTCTTATTAGTGTAGATCGTATGACTTGCAAACTTGGTGACAACATGTCTCAACTCGTAATTAATCTGAGTCGAGTGCCTATTCGTCATCGCGTCAGTGCTGTAAAATTCCCAGCAAATATCTGTTCCTTTTAGTATCTTGGAAAGCGGTCGTTGATCGCAGAAACATTCTATTTCTGATCTCTTGTATCAGATAGTCCTCCTTAGGTAGTACATAACCTATAGGCCTACGAGTCTTGAACGAGTGAATTTCGAGACACCAAGTGTTGTCTTGAGGAAAGAGGCCATCACTTTCTTTAGAATTTCTAGATCACTCATTTTTTACTCATACCAAATTTGCTTTTGATAGCTGCAGCCGTTCAGGAGTTGATGGGGACACACACACAGACAGACACACATTTGCCCGGATCGATCTCATGTGTACTTTTTCCTCATTCTTACAATATGTGAAAAGTTGGCTAAAAATTTGAATAGATGTTCATAATTTTGTATTGATAATATATTATACGAGTAGGCTATAATTTGAAAGTTATCTATTATTAGTCTAATCAATGTGGCAAATATCAAAAATTTCCTAACATGTTAAATGTTTCAAGTGTTTCCTTTTATTAGGTATATGCCTGTTAGAAACACAATAAATCCAATTAAATAATAATAATAATGTTATTGCTTTTAACATTCATAAAGACTAAGAAAATATCGCTGATTTGCTCTATTCGCCAAAATCTGTCTAAACGGCATTTCAGATCAACGCGGAAGTTGAAAAGCAGTCCAAATTGTGAAATGCCATCTAATATCGCAACCCTGCGGGTACATGTCTCTTCTTACGTCCCCTTCAGTGTCATTCTGTGTTTGCAAGTCGCCTGGTGAGTGTGTATGGGAAAGGGAGTGTTTTCTCTGCGGGACGCACGATTAAGCTCGGAATGTGGCGAGTGTAAGAAAGAGAGAGAAGAGAGGGAAGAATTCAGAGCTCTGTTCTAATTGGAGGAGCGGCGAATCTCAGCCGATCTGAGATGCGATACCCATCATGACAACAACACTTTTCTCGCAGCCTCATAATTAAGCCAAAGTGTCGTCTCCTAGTGCTGTAATTGTATGAGCCAAGCGTGCTGATCACGCCAATTAGCCCGCCAAATTATGGTAGAAAAACTGAAT
The DNA here is from genome assembly GCA_946902985.2 of Meconema thalassinum. Taxonomy (NCBI): domain Eukaryota; kingdom Metazoa; phylum Arthropoda; class Insecta; order Orthoptera; family Tettigoniidae; genus Meconema; species Meconema thalassinum. Next base: position 413,989,422 of record OX336393.1, read on the forward strand.
TGGACAAAGTAATTACGTCTGTCTAACTTTAATTACTTTTTGTATGAATCACTTTGCTGCTAATACGTAATGAGGATACTGTTATATAATCTCAAAGTAGCCTCGCCTGCTCTTCTGCTGGCTTCCCCACTGCCTGGTTGCTGTTTACACCGGAGGATGTTTGTTGGTGATGAATAGGGCCTGGATGTTGATGACATGCCATCTTTTTACTAAGCTGTCTAAAACAATGCTTAAGTACATAGAAAATCCGAACAGGTCACCCCGTCTTCAAATATGTCATTTTTATTTTGCATCTTTTTGCATATTTTGCTATTTTTCCATTTTAAGAGCATTTGTTTTAAGTTTGGTAGATTATTTTGGTCATATTTTACAGAAATCGGTCTTTTTTTAAATTTAGTCATGTCACAGCCTTATATGAGGGAGTTACGTCTCTCAGAGTTAAGAAGAAGCTAGTCGCTACATTTGACAACATCAGAATGACATTCGCAGTGCAGTGCAATTCACGGAGCCGGATGATCAAGGTTTTGACGCAACAATAGCGCCCCGTCCTTGCATGCGCGATAAGAAACTTGCAAGGGATATTAAACCAGTTTATTGGAGCCACCATTTGATTAATTTTCTAATACATTAACTTTGTACCATTAAGCCGATTTATTGGGTGATTATTCGGTTATAACTCCGTTCCGAAACACTAACACTGTTTTAAAGACTGAAATGTAATCGAGCGTTTTGAATTAATACGGCAGTGCCCGCCATTATTTCAAACATCTGACTTATCACAGCGTATCATCATTCGGAGAAGAAAAGAGCTAATTTCACGGGGAACTTGCTAAGGCTTGGATGTTTCAGTCATTCCAATGAGCGTGGCCCATTTTGTTTATCTGCCGGAAGCGCCAATGTTGTGGTGATGACTGTTGTATTAAAGGGCGAAACATCGTGGTCATCTACATCTACCTCTTAACATTCATTTACGCTGAAGAATGAATATCACAACTACTACCACTTCTTAGGCTTTGTACTTCAGATTTCTGAGTGATAGGCCTATAATGAAATACCTTGTCTATTGACTTTTGCAATATATATTGGTAACAATAATTTTTTTCTTTTATATTATGGCGGTGGTGAGAAACTACAGATCGGAAACGTAGAAATTCAAACAGTCACTAAATTTAAATATTTGGGTTCAGTAATAGAAGCTGGGGATACAGCCTCCGTGGCTTAGGCGGCAGCACGCCGGCCTCTCACCGCTGGGTCCGTGGTTCAAATCCCGGTCACTCCATGTGAGATCTGTGCTGGACAAAACGGAGGCAGACAGGTTTTTCTCCGGGTACTCCGGTTTTCCCTGTCAACATTTCATTCCAGCAACACTCTCCACTATCATTTCATTTCATCTGTCATTCATTTGATCATTGCCCCAGAGGAGTGCGTCAGGCCTCGGCAGCCGGCACAGTTCATATCCTCGCCGCTAGATGGGGGCTTCATTCATTCCATTCCTGACCCGGTCGGAGACTGGAAGCAGGCTGTGGATTTTTATTTTCAATAGAAGCTGGGGGAACAAGTTCATCTGAAATTGAGAAAAAAAAAGTAAGTAAGGCTAGGAGAACAATAATTGGAGCATTACATTCCGTTTTATGGAGGAGAAATATTTTAAACAACACTAAGAAACTTAATTACAGTGCATTGGTACAAAGTATTTTATTATATGGAGCAGAAACTTGGACGTTTAACAGACAGTAAGCAAACAAATTATTAGTAACAGAGATGGATTATTGGAGGAGAGCGGCAAGAAAATCAAGATTGGATAAAATTAGAAATACGAGAATCACTGAAATTATGCAGGTAACAAAAGAAATGTACTAAAAGTGGTTGAAGAATGAAGATTACAATGGTTTGGACATGTGAAAAGGATGCAAAGTAGTAGAATTCCAAATTTATTGTTACATTAACAAGCTTAAGGCAAACGGAAACGGGGTAAACCAAGATAACAAAGGATGGACAATGTAAAGAGAAATATGGCTACCAGAGAGGCTTAACAGAGGAAGATACTGAAGACCAGAATTTGTGGAGTAGAGTATTTTTGGGTTGATGGAAAGCTACTGTATTGTAGAATATTCCTAATGAAGAAGAATATATATTAAGGCCAACATTGAACCACTACAATCAATTATAGGCTACATAGCCTTAGCCAATTTCGTTCTTCTATTTTGCCAACAGATGTTAACTTCTTGTCTGGCAGTCTAATATGTGAGTCTTGTAAAATGTTGATTCTGTCAGCTTTATTCTTCCGGTCGACGAGTGTTATTTGGAGTTCTTTAATATCATCCTTAATTTCTTTCATCCATTTGATCCTTGTATTTCCATAAATTTTCTACTATTTGTCTACTAATTCTAGTTTCCGGTGTTCGAAGATGTCCAAAAAATGAGATCCGCTTCTTTCTAATTGAATTCAATACTGGTTCAATTTCCTTATAGACTGGATTATTTGATCCCATTTATTTATTTATTTATTTATTTATTTATGTATTTATTTATTTATTTATTTATTTATTTATTTATTTATTTATTTATTTATTTATTTATTTATTTATTTATTTATCGTATGGCTTTTGGTGCCGGGAGTGTCCAAGGACATGTTCGGCTCGCCTGAGTCTGTAGCTGCTTCCGGTGGACACCCTTAGGGTGAGCTACAATTTCAAGTAGTTCCAACTTTCGCTACCAGATATCAATGATACCTAGTGGTGAACGCTGGAACTATGATAGAGCGTTCCGAAAAAATCTAACCTAACAATTCAGCTTCACACAAGTTTAGTGTGTGGAGGGATCTTTTACATGCCATAAATCTTTGAAAATTAAATAGATTTTATAAGATAATGAAGCTTTGAAATTTAAAATTAAACTAGACATTTTCTTTCCTTCGAGTTTTAGAAGTAGGACCGCCGGCTTTACTTCCCCTCCGAAGGAAGGCATACTGAAGGATTTTTAACGCTCTTAAAATACCGACGACTTCGGCCGGGTTTGAACCCGCTATCTTGGGAACAGCAGTTCAGTATGCTACCAACTACGCCACCGAAGCCGCTATTTGACCCCATGACGTCATACTTCAAGTGCTCGAGCCAGCCCTATAAGTAAAGCCCTGCGGATATCCGCAACATTTTTCGCCAAGCGGATATAGGCCTAGTTTGCATGGCTGTGCGAATAGCGGATGTTGTTGTTTGAGTCTTCAGTCTTTTGACTGGTTTGATGCAGCTCTCCATGCCTCCTGTCCTGAGCTAATAGTTTAATCTCTACATAGCTACCACACCCTACATCCAAGGCAATCTGTTTAACATATTTTAACCTTGGTCTACCCCTACAATTCTTGTCCTCGACCCTTCCTTCCATAACTAAGCTTGCTATTCCTGGGTGTCTTAGTATGTGTCCCACTAACCTATCTCTTCTCTTCATTAGCAGTCACCAGAAACATCTCTCCCCTCCCACTCGTCTTAATACCTTTTCGTTTGTAGCCCTATCTACCCATCTGATCTTCATCATTCTCCTGTAACACCACATTTCAAATGCTTCAATTCTCCTCTTTTCTGCTGCACCAATAGTCCAAGTTTCACTTCCATAGAGCGCCACGCTCCAGACAAAGGCTTTCAAAAATGACTTACTAATACCTTAATCGATGTCAACAGATTCCTTTTTTGTAGAAATGCTTGCCTTGCCTGAGCCAACCTACTTTTTATATCCTCTTTGCCTCGTCCATCACTGGTTATTCTGCTTCCTAAGTAACAGAAGTCTCCTACTTCCTTCAGCTTTTCACCTGCCAATTTGATGTCCATAGAGGTTTCTGATTTATTTCGGCTGCATTCCAGTATTTATGTTTTACATTTATTAATTTTCATCATGTATTCTTTCCGTAAGACGGAGTCCATACCATTGAAAAACTCATTCAAATCCTCAGACTTGTCGGCCAAGATGACGATGTCATTAGCAAATCTCAGAGTTGAAATTATTTCTCCTTGAATCTTCAATCCCCCTTTAAATTTTTCTCCAATTTCTTTCATTGCTTGTTCAATGTAAAGATTGAAAAGTATGGGTGATAAGTTGCAGCCTTGCCTTACACCTTTCTGAATACCAGCTTCTCTCTCATGTCCTTCAGCTCGAATGACTTCTGTCTGGTTTCTGTATAGATTGTATATCACCCTCCTATCCCTGTACTTTATTCCAATAGATTTCAAAATGTCAAACAATGTAGTCCAATCAACGTTATCAAAAGCCTTTTCTTAGTCTACAAATGCCATGAACGTTCTCTTATCTTTCCTTATTCTACCTTCCAAAATCAGCCTAAGACTGAGTACAGCTTCCCTTGTTCCTACATTTCTCCTGAAACCAAACCGGTCTTCACCCAACTCCGTTTCTATCTGGCTTTCAATCCTCTTGTAAATTATTCCAGACAGGATCTTTGAAGCATGAGTAATCAAGCTGATTGTACGGTAATCTTCACAACTATCAACTCCCACTTTCTTTGGTATAGGGATGATTACATTCTTCTTCAAATCAGGGGGTTCCTCACCCGTCTCATAAAACCTACACACCAAGTGAAATAACCTGATCAGACCTTCATCTCCTATGCAGCGTAGCAATTCAATCGGTACATCATCTATGCCTGGTGCTTTGTTCCTGCGCAAGTCCTCTAATGCTCTGTCAAATTCTGACCTCAATATTAAATCTCCTTTTGCATCCTCATCAATTTCCTCCTCCCTTTCCATTACACGATTCTCAATCTCCTTTCCCTTATACAAGCACCCTATGTAAGCTTTCCATCTCTCAACCTTTTCTTCCCTATCTGTTAGAGGCTTTCCATTTGTGTCCTTAATATTACAGCACTTAGTCTTCTTTTCCCCAATAGTATTCTTAATCCTTCGATAAGCTGAGTCTACTTTTCCTAATTTCAGACAATTTTCTATACCTGCACATTTCTCTTTCAACCATTCTTCTTTCGCTTCCTTGCACTTCTTGTTAAGCTCTTTTCTCAGACGTCTGTATTCTGCTTTCCCCTTTTCATCTCTTACATTCTTGTGTTTCCGCCTTTCATCCATCATTTCTACTAACAAAAATACTAACCTTCTACTAACAATTAAATACCAAAATTCTACTAAAAAAAAAACGAAGTTCCACCAACAACAAATACTACCACTAAAACAGTCTGTCACCAGGCACACTCACATGCACCCTCACACATCACAGTCTATTGAAACAATGAACAAGAAATAATAAACAATGCAACTGCCACCAGACTCACTCACACACCACAGTCTAATAGAACAATGACATATATCTAATAAACAAACTAACTACATACTTAAAACTAACTGCATACTTACTGTGCTGTAATTTGAATTGACAATATTTCTGGCTTTGTAAATCCATTTTATAATAGTTCAATAGATTTTGTTGGTCATGTTTGAGTCTCCAGTCTTTTCACTGGTTTGATGCAGCTTTCCATGCCCCCTGTCCTGAACAAATCGTTTCATTTCTACATAGCTGCCACACATTACATCCGAGGCAATCTGTTAAACATATTCTAACCTTGGTCTACCCCTACAGTTCTTGTCCTCAACCCTTCATAACTAACTTTGCTATTCTTGGGTGTCCTTAGTATGTGTCCTACCAACCTATCTCTTATCTTCATTAGCAGTCACCAGAAACATTTCTCCTCTCTCTCTCGTCTTATTACCTCTTCATTTGTAACCCTATCTACCCAACTGATCTTCATCATTCTCCTGTAACACCAAATTTCAAAAGCTTCAATTCTCCTCTTTTCTGTTGTGCCAACAGTCTCAAGTATCACTTCCATAGAGCGCCACGTCCCAACAAAGAGCTTCAAAAAATGACTTCCTAATACCTAATTCTATATTCGATGTCATCAGATTCTTTTTCTGTAGAAATGTTTTCCTTGCCTGTGCTAACCTATATTTTTATATCCTCACTGGTCATTTTGCTTCCCAATTAACAGAAGTCTCTTACAGTACTTCCTTTAGCTTTTCACCTGCCAATTCGACGTCTATAGGGGTTTCTGAGTTCCTTCAGCTACAATCCAATATTTTTGTTTTACACTTATTAATTTTCATCATGAATTCTTTCAATGGCCAATGGATAGCGGATAAGCTGCGGATTATGTTTGAAGACATTTTGCGGATAGTTTTTAGAATACAATCCCAACTAATATTTTGTATGTCAATGAAAACCTTATTCCGTGTTCACCAATGCAATGACCGCACTTCCATGTTTCGAACTAAGCGGCAAAACCAGCGCCATATCATTATTAGGACCCGGATGTTTATGACGTATCATCACATATTTCCGTTGTGTGTTTTTCATGACGAATGTAAGATGATGATTTAAGCTAATCACATTCAAATTATGTTATTAAGCAGGAAAGAGTTGCAATTCTGACTGCATAACATTCATATTAAACATAGGCTACATATCGCACGTCGTTCCATCTATTAGATGGGTAGGCGAATGAGGCCCCTCCACCAATTTCTGTCTCTATACTTCTCTTCTTCTTCTTCTTCTTCTTCTTCTTCTTCTTCTTCTTCTTCTTCTTCTTCTTCAATGCTGCCCAAGTCCTGACTCAATTGTTGGATGTCATTTCTCACCATGTCCACATATCCTCTTGGTCTTCGGTCATGAAGCTGCAGTTCATACATTTGTTTTGGAATTCTGGTAACATCCATCCTTCGCATATGGCCAAACCACATGAGCCTTTTCAAGGTTATTTTATGCTGTAGTTTGTCGACCTGAACCAATTCTCTTATAGGCCTAATTTCATTACGAATGTTGTCTTTTCTTGTCTTACGAACCATGGCTCTGGAAAATCTCATCTCTACTCATATTAAACATAGCCGAAGGGAACGACTTTTCCTCAAATGTCTAAATATGTTGCTTAAGTAATTTATGCTTTATCTAATAAAATATACTATTGTAATGCCAGTAATAAACGGGGAATGCGGAAAAAGTTGTGCCGATGCGGGGCGGATGCGGATAACAGTTGGGGTGGAAGCGGATAAAGTTTTTTTTTTAAATCCGTGCAGGCCTCTACCGATAGGAGGCTATACCCGTAGCTCCCACTTCACGTTTGTAAGAACGGTCGCCAATGTAGCGCTTTCAGGTTATTTTGTTTTTTGTCTAACACCTTTTAGCAACCCATGACAAGCCACGAAAAGCAAGTCTCGAGGTTTGAGGCGTAGGCTATTGAGGTTTCTTCCAACGCAGAACATCAATGGTCGCTATGTTTGTGTTTTGCTAGCAAAACCACACAGAAATTACAGGGGCAGAGCAATCAAAAACACTGAACCACAATCAATGCCATTATTACCGTTATTAGTCTTATTGTTACCATTACCGGGAGTTGGCAGCGAAACCTCAGACCGAGTTTAAAACGTCACGTCTTTCTTTTTGTCTGCCTGTCAATGATCGTTCTATTGCCAGACCCGCAAGATCAATTGCCACTTACTGTCATTATTAGGCGCGCAGCCAATGATAAGTAGCATATATCTCTATAACATTCCAGGGTGGCGTTTCGGTGGCGTAGTTGGTAGAATACTGAGCTCCTATGCCCAAAGTCGTGGGTTCAAACCCGGCCGAAGTCGTCGGATTTTTCAAGAGCATTAAAATCGCTCAGTATGTCTTCCTTCGGAGGGCAAGTAAAGCCAGCGGGCCCATGTCATAGATTTACGGCATGTAAAAGAACCTTCCACTAACTAAACTTGTGTGAAGGAAAAATGTGTAGGTTAGGTTTGATTAATGCTGTTAAGTTTCAACGTTCGTTACCAGGCGCTGGTTGCGATGGCATCTAGTAGTAGCCAAGCTCACAGCTAGGTGTCGTGGACTGTAGCATTTGGTAGCAAAAGTAGGAACTACTTGAAATTATTGTCTGCGGTCCTTACTTGTATTAAAAACAGATAACACACACTAATACAGTCATCACTATTAACACCGGTTATCAGACACACCCAAAGTACACGGGGCTACATGACCGCGTTGTCGCAGCCCCTAAACTAAGGAACCAACCAACCAACATTCCAGGGTATCGGCACCAGGATTTCTTATCATAGGGGACTGACTACAACCAGCAGCACAAGTAAATTGACAGATTCATTTCCCAAGATGAATTTTGAAATTTAAAAATAAATCCATACGGCAGTTAAAACTGTGCGACAGTAAAAAAAAATCTCGGCACGCCGGAAGGTGGGCAAATAAAAACAAAAATAAAAATTAAAACTAAAGTTTAAATTAAAATTTAAATTAAAAAATATATATCTAATTCACTAAATTTGCCAATTGCTGAATACCTACAAACGTTCTACGTGTTTAACATACGAGAAGCCTCCATCTGATAATTCCAATAACATTTTGCTAATCCCTTTGTTTAAGGGTGGGTAATATCAAAAATTATTTCAGACAAAAGGTTTAGGTCATTTTTAGGGAATTATTGACCTTTTCAAACGGTATTGATATTGTGCCTATTAAGGAAGGTATGATCTTTATTCTCAAAACTCCATTTTTCCCATCCCTTTGGTTAATGGTTGGTGCTATCAAAAACATTACGGACATAAGTTTCTGGCCCTTATCCGAAGAATTGTATAAACTTTGAATTGATTCGATTTTTCAAATATTAAGAAAGGTATAGCGATATTTCACTTTTTTTTCGAAAATGGCGCCCCATTTCCTTCCAACATTTTTGTCCGATTTTGCCCATTAACAAACTTTACCGAGATTTTGACTGGATATATTTTATATTAACATAAAACATATTTGTTTTCTTTTCTTAAAAAATATGCGATCACTGAGGAGAGCCATAATGTGGCCGAAACTTGCCTTAATATTTATTGTTATTCATTTATTGTTATTATTATTATTAGACTATTATTATTATTATATTTATTAAACACAATATGTACAGAAAAAAATGAAAAGTAAGTTACATTATTGTCGTGATTTCACCAGTCTTTAGTTTGTTCAATTAGTGATAAAGTCTTTTTTTTTTTACACTTCTGCAGGTGATATTAGGGGCACGGTTCATTACATAGCGTACAGATGCAGCTGACCTTAGGATCGTGGTAGGAGCTTTCTGAGCAAATCTTTCCATGAAAGCCGTGTACTGCAAATCGCGTGTACAGGTGTCGGAGTTGGAAGTTTGGTCCTTTACAGGAGTCATTTGTCATTGCGTATCTGTCTTGCTTTGACATTAGGTGCAAATACATTATTCAATACTCATTAGTATTTTATGTTAATTTGAACGTCAATAAGGAATCTTTTGGAATTACTAAGTTCATGTCAATGCGTATATTTTATGTAGCCTATAAATATGAAAGTTATTGGTGCAAAATCACGTGTCCACAAGAAAGTGATATAGATAAATACATAGGCGACATACATACAGCAACTTACATATAAGGTGCGTTCAAAAAGTAACGAGCCGGAGGCATAATTACAGAAACCAGCACCTGTATGTTAGAAGTATTGACCCTGGCTGTTGAGGCACCTGTCCCACTGTGACACGAGGCGGTGAATGGCTGTGTCATAAAATTCACTGGGCTGCGATGTAAACCAGTTCCGCACGTACAGCTGGACGTCGGCGTTCGAGGTGAATCGTTGGCCCCGCAGAGCCCTTTTCAGGGGACAAAACATGGCGTAATCACAGGGAGAGAGGTCTGGACTGTATGGAGGGTGGCCGAGGGTGCACACTTCCATCGCTCAATCCGACCACGGCGGTCCTGGGTAATGAGTGCATCAACCAGCTGGACGTTGTCATCTGTAATGCAGGGGGGTGCCCCAGACCGGGCATTATCGGCTAACGACACCCGTCCTTCCCTGAAGCGCTTGTGCCACGCCTTGATCCTTGCATGGGACATGCAGTGTTCGCCGTACACTCGTGACATTTGGCGATGAATGTCCGTTCCCTCTACTCCTTCCGCTGTCAGAAACCGAACAACACCTCTTTGCTCTTCGGTTGACGCCTCCATGTCACTGTTTGCAATGCGACTGGCAGCATTGGACGATTGATGCATGCTGCTGCTCGCTTTGTATCATTACGTGACTTGCACGGATGCCCTCTAGCGACGGGCTGTGACCTACCACGCTCTGGTCGGAACTACACCTCGTTACACACGCCACGATTAGCCGATGTCGTCACCGGTTTGCGCATTCCAGCCTCCGGCTCGTTACTTTTTGAACGCACCTTATTGATAAATTACAGTATATACAAACATTTGAACTGATGGGGGTTTTGGGGTCTGGGGGATGTGAAACGCGAAGATATTATGTCCAAATTATAGTTAGCTTTCGAATGAAATCTGTTACAGTAGTAATTAAAGTAGCACAACTCGTCAAAATAAGCCTACTGTATGTGTAAAGCCCTGCGCGGATAAACCCGCTGATATCCGCAATTTTTTCCCTTGCGGATATAGTTTGCATGGCTGTGCGGATAGCGGTTAAACTGCAAATAATGTTTCGAGGAAATTTGCGTATAGTTTTTAGAATACAATCCGAACTTGTTGAAAATCATTCCTAGGACCCGGATGCTTAAGGCATATCATATTTCCCGTTATGGTTTTCTCCTTGACAAATGTAAGATGATGATTTAAGCCAATCATATTCAAATTATGGCATTAAGCATGATTAACACTCCGAACTGAAAAGGGTTACAATTCTGGCTGTATAACATTCATTTTAAACATAGCACATGACATACAAAGCCTAGGGGAACTGCTTTCTTCTGAAATGTCGAATTGTGTTGCTTTAATACTTTATGCTTTATCTAATAAACTAGCAGTAGTGCCCGGCTTCGCCCGGTGGATTTATATGTTTTACAGAACTGGAGCGCTCAAGGATACGGATCGGAAAAAATGAAAGTAAATTTGAAAGCACCATCGCTTATTGCAGCTGATAACCTCAGTATACTGCACTAACACCATCGCCCTTATACAGAGGCATACTATTGTCATGATGATAACTGTTTTAAGGGGCCTAAGAAATCTTTTTGCACTAATTACTCCCCGTGACTGCAATATTTATAAACAGCTCGCAATTTTTCACCAAACATTAGTAGGGGTGACGTGATGCAGCCCGCATTACATGGCAACAATAGACTTCGGTATTATTGAAGCCGTTCTGGAGCGCTTGTTCTTCTGACTTGAAATGAAAATCCACAGCTAGCTTCCTGTCTCCGACCGGGTCAGGAATGGAATGAATGAAGCCCCCATCTAGCGGCGAGGATATGGACTGTGCCGGCTGCCGAGGCCTAACGCACTCCTCTGGGGCAATGAGTAAATGAATGACAGATGAAATGAAATGATAGTGGAGAGTGTTGCTGGAATTACATTTTGACAGGGAAAACCGGAATACCCGGAGATAAACCTGTCTGCCTCCGTTTTGTCCAGCACAGATCTCACATGGAGTGACCGGGATTTGAACCACGGACCCAGCGTTGAGAGGCCGGCGTGCTGCCGCCTAAGCCACGGAGGCTTCGCTTGTTCTTCTGACTTACTGAACAAAAATCAATCTTTAAGGTTACCTGAGAGGTGTAGCCTAATGCTACATAGCCTAAACTATTCCTCTTGAATCAGGCTAGCATATACAAAAAGAACTTTTCGATTCCGACTGGTAGTTCCAGAGATTAGCGCGTTTAAACACACAAACAAACAAACTCTTCAGCTTTATTATATTAGTATAGATTACACATATTATTGTAATGCCATCGGATTTGGATAAAGACGTGTGGATACGGGCCGGATGCGGATAACGTTTTGTTTATCCGCGCAGATATTTTGTTGAGACACTGATAGTGGTGATTGATCTTCACACTAAGCAAACAAACTTATTTCAATTTAAAAATCAGTGCTACCATCATAAAATGTTAGTGTCAACCAAACGCATAAAAGTGGCAGAGGAGTTATTTTGTATTTACGAGTAACACAAGCAATTATTATTAAGCCAAATAACAAAATTTTAAAATCTGTACTTGTAAGAGTGTTGAATTTGTTTGTTAGTGACTAGCATTCTTGGCTGTCAACACGGAGGTTTGGGTTCGATTCCCGTCTCTGCCATACTTTTCTCACTGGGTTGGGGTTCACTCAGCCTCATGAGCATTACTTCGGCCATTCTAGAAGTGATTTTCTGTGATTTCCCCACTTCAACACCAAGCGAATGCTGAGATGATGCCTAAATTAAGGCCATGACCGCTTCCTTGCCTATCTTAGTCTCAATTGGGCCTAGAAATGGACTAGAATACAGGGGGCTGCGTGGCTGGGGTCCACTCAGCCTACACCAGGATGAGTACCAGCGTAATTCCTCGGAGGAAAGGTGGCCGGGCATGGAGCTGACAACTCTATCTCATCCAGTGCCGATGTCGCAAAAAGTGGAAGCCTCTACCTTCCACTACTCCCACGGTCTCCATGGCCTGTACGCAGTGACGGATCCAGACCTTGCGGGGCCCTGGGCGATATGATAAGGTGGGGCCCACAACAATAGGAAATTCAAAAAAATCAAATCAAATGGAAAATAGGTTGGTAATAATAATAAAATAAAGAATAGTTACAATATTTTGAATACACTACAGTACATTCTTTTAATAATATGAAAGGAACCTTTAAGTCCCCTTGAAGAAGATTATGTTAACTGTGAAATATTAAAATATTACTTTGCAAATTTTTTCCCGGCTGAAGTCTTCTATCATTTCACTGAAATCTAAACTTGATAAACGGTCACGGGAGGTCATAACTGCACTGAAAAAGGATATGAATGACTAATTAGTTTGAAAAGTTTGAAAAGTATAATTAATTCATCAATTAAATTTAAAAAAATCCATGGTGCGGGGCCCCCCGGACCCGGGGCCCTGGGCGGTCGCCCTCCTCTAGATCCGCCCCTGCCTGTACGGAGTTGGCTTTGCCTAGCAGCAAAACCAAAAGCGAGTTATCAGAGATATTCTGTGCACACCCAAGTACACGGGGCTAAGGACTGTGATGTCTGAAACTCCAAAATGAAACAACTATAACTAATAACTATAACGCGTGTTACGACCATATGACCATTATCTGAGTCTGTAAATGCTTGCACTGCTCTGTTTACTTAATGACGGTCTTGTTTTATTTCTTTTCTTGAAGATATCCTGTGGGGTATTCTAAAATAACAAAGTCATTATTTGAGCTGTCTAATTGACTTGATGTTATTTTAAGGTCAAATTGAGCTCATTTCAAGCGAGAAAGTGAACTGAAGCAAGAGGTGCGAGCGTTTCCATTAAACTAAATTACATCCAGGAGGAGGCAATACCACACCACATTCCAAACGAGTTCAACTAGATAACTAGTTCTAAGAAAAGGTTCTTCTGTTGTCATTGCCAGAGAAGTTCAAACAGAGAGGGCAAATTGTGATAGTCGTTAAAATAGTCAGTTTAACTCGTTTTTTTTAGCACTGAATCCAGAGTTTGAATTTATTCACCATTATCTTACTTCCGTTTCACGTTGGCACTAGGATGCCTGCAAATTGTTCACAAAATTCTTATTTCACTCTCCCAGAAGATTTGTGTGTTCACAACTCACGAAAATACGCTGTTCCACGCTTAATTCAAAATCTATGAAACGCACTAAACAAACCAATTACAAACAATCACACTGTGAGCTGTACTGAAGCTTATCGCCGACAGGCTGAGACCATTACATCACCGAGTGAGCTCTATGAGTCTGGCGGCTATTGCATCATCCATTCCCCAGACACGACATGGGGAATCACCGGCAACTCAACTGAGGCTGTCCCTACAGTAGGTTGCACTACCGATATTAGTTTAGTGGTAGCGACTGAAATTCATTGAAAAGGGTTAAGAATATCTAAACCAATGTTACAAGGGGTAGGTACGTCCCAACACTTAATATAATAACGCAAGCGTATAATGGGATCCTAACCTCAAACCCTATGCACAGAGGGCGTAAAACTAGTTAAACATCTATGATGGTTGTTGCTACATTTGCCATTTGGGCGGCATGATAATAATATATATAATAATAAAATAATAATTCTGTTTAGGTAATATGATCATGAACATTACAGTATAATAATAATAATAATTTTAAGGGGTGAAACAGTGATCTCTCTCATAACACAGTTAAAACCCATATTTGGATTATTTAAAACATGTGAGGTGGATATCTAAATAAGAAAACAGTCATAAATAATATAAAACAGCCAATTATAAAATAATAATGCAAATAAATAATAATAACAATAAAAATGTTTGCGGCAACATCACTCTTCACCAACGTGATGCGGAAGAGGAGAATCGTATTCTATGGCCCCATAGCTCGATTGAGTGCAATAAAATTGACAAACAAGATCTTTACCTACTTTCTGGGAAACAAAATCAATGGAGCTTGGTTTACGGAGGTAGAAAGGACTTAAAAGACGTGTGACGGTATTCAGAAGAGAATGCCCCTTAAGATTAAATTCAAAGAGCACCGGCATTTCCAGGGAAAGCCTAAACTTTTAACAGGCGAAACGTGGACTGAAGACAGGAAGGAACACCATGGAGAGCGAATGAGATGCTAGTGGGCAAATGTTCAAGCTTGAGGAAGAAAGCAGTTGATCCATAGCTGGCCGAAACAACAACAACAACAACAACAGCAACAGCAACAAAAATGTGCGAAATACAAAAATTAGAATTCAAATAAAATGGAGTTTACAAGGAACGAGTTCTTTGAGTAGGAAATTTAGATTGCTGGGCTTAATTCACTCTCTCCTATAGCGAATGACGCGATCAGCAGCCACAACGTCATCGGCTAATATAAGATGGAGGGTCGTTATCACCAACGTCAATATCTCTTAATTCATCATTAATGTTCATTTAACTTTTCACGAGCATTTCATCAAACAGAAACGCTTGTTAACTTACCACTAACAAGCAATTACGTTAAATGGCCAAAACAGAGCACTCAGCTCCTTAAAGCATTGTTAAAGTGGAGGGAAACAGATAAACTCTACCTACTTCGTACATCTTGCAATGGCGGATAAATTGGTTCATTTCCGAATTGCACATGAACTTTCATCCATAGACCTATGAATTTAAATACTACATTATGCAACGAGCCTATAATGACAATAATTAAGACAAGAGTATGTTTATAAAACGAGCGTACACGAGTTTTATAATTTCCATACGAGTGTCTTAATTACCATTATAGGCGAGTTGCATACGACTGTTTATGTTCGACGATAATTATTATAACTGTTTTATGTTCGAACATAAATATTCATAAATATCTGTCAAGATTTCGCCAGTTTTATGTACTGAACAGAGCGCATGAGACGCAAAGAATGCCTTGTATTTGACCATGGCCTCCTCGATTACCCTACTATGATACTAGGGCAGGCAGTGAATTTTAAATTAGTAGGCCGTGGAACTCAGCGCATTTAATTATCTAATTGGTCAAACAACTGTTTATTGAGCTGTGATTGGTGGGAGAAACTGTTTCATAATGAAAAATAGTGATAAAATGAGCCCCATTATAGTACAGTTTTCTGTCATATAGTCTAATAGTCAGGGTCGAACATAAATATGTTTATGACAGTGAAATCATACATGTTTCTAACAGCAAGAAAGAAGAATACGGATTTTTAAAAAAAAAGAACATGACCGAAATGGGATTCGAGCTCCTTCCAGCTTTGCATATTGAACACTGAATCCGCAACGCAACCCCTTACGCTTAGAGGACAACGGGGAGAGCGTGTCCTGTTTAGCTAAATAAACAACTGCCATTATTTTTCCTAAATACTTAGTTCATATCATTTTGAGTTTTTGCCATAAGTAAGGTCTTCTGTATTTCCCTTCCTTCATATATGTATATACACCGCGGACAGGCCAACAAGGACCACGCAAATATCACTTCTTCATAGGCCTAGGTCTAATTTCCTTCTTTCTCTTCCAGAAGTCTTCCATCCTGGTGGACTGCGCAGCTCTTCTTTCAGCAGTCCATTCATTCTCCTCTGTTGAGATTCTTCTTCTTCCCGACAATAATTTTGAGGCCAAAAATATTTTTTTCTGTACTCGATTCGATTTAGACAATCTTCTTCAGTAATTTTGAATTGTTGAAGTTCTTCTTTAATTTGTTTTACACAGCGTCCTTGCCCTTTATAGTTCCAGATTTTATCAAAAAATTGTTTGTTTAACCTTGAGCAATCCATGCGGACCATACGTCCATAGAACTGAAGTTGCCGTTTTCTGATCATCACTTCAAGGTTGTCGATTTTACTATAAATTTCTGCATTGGATCTCGGTCTATAACCTTCCTGTGTTTTCCTAGGACCATAAATCCTTCTTAAAATTCTTCTTTATATCTTGAGCAAATTCTCCATTCCGGTTATACTGTATTTGTAGTTTCCATGCCGTACAAGATGACTGGTCTAACAACTGTATTAAAATGTCGTAATTTTGCATTGATAGACAGGTTCTTTTTATTGTATATATTTTTTGTACAAAAATTTAATCTTTCCAATTTCCCTTTTTTGTTCTCAATTGCCAATTTATCCGTCCCATTGCTACTAATTATTTCTCCAAGATATTTAAATCGGTCAGTGACCCTGATGCTCCCATAATTTGTTTTTATCATTTTCTTAGTGTATTTCTGATCACTTGTCATCATCTCTGTTTTTACCAACGAAATCTGTAAGCCCGCTTTTTCCGCCGTTTCTTTTAACTGATCAATTTGGTTAATATCTTCTTGTTCTGATTCAGAAAACAACGCTACGTCGTTCCAGAAAATCTCAAGGAAGCATCGCAAACAACGATCAGTGCTAAACGCTTCGTGATCTGTCCGCCATGTTTCTCCAGGACGAAACAGAGTCTACGCATGCGTGAGACCCATAAGGCGTATTTAATACGGACCCGAATGGCCTCGTGAAATGTATTGACGATAACCGTGCATTAACTCTCGTATTTAAGTTAATTGGTAATTAACTAACTAATCCTTAGTAAAGAGTTAAAGATAACGGCCCCGAGTGTATTCGGCAGACCAAGGTTTCTTGGTAGATCAAGCTCCACACACTTGTGGGCCTTGGTGAATATGACTCCTCGGGTACAAAGTGGGGGAGGTCTTCCCTTCTCATGGTCGTTGGATGGACCTTTCATGACCTCTCCATTATCTGCCTAAAATGATGGACTTCCTCCGCCACACGAGTAGTTCCATCCATCGCTCTCAGTTTACTGGGCCTTGGATCAGCTAAGCAGAGAGTCTCCCAGAATGCCATTTCTCGGTGGCGTAACTGAGAGCGATTATCTCTAGTGGTCGAGGTGTTAGTGATAGGCCTACTGCCTCTTTCGCAGCTTCATCCACTAAATACATTCTCGCAATTCCCATGTGTAGGAAGAGTGTAGGTATTTTGGTCCCATAGTTCAATCAATTGTCTATGTGCGTTGGAGCTGTTTCCTTAAACCCTCAGAACAAACACAATATGAAAAGTCGGCAATTTCTATAGAAATGAAAATGAGATATCTGCAACGAGAGCTGAGCCGGTGAAGTATGCTGACTCCTCAGTGCCCGATGCGAGTTATGTGCGACTGTCTGGCTCGGTGAATCAATCGCTCAATTAGTAAACCAAACGTCGACTACAGACGTTGATAAATAAAGGACAAGCAGAACCATTTTCTCCTGGCAGCCTCCCAATTACATGTGAGATAATTAGGGTGCACTGTGCCGCAGCTGAACGAGCTTTGTCATGTGCTGCCAGAATGTATTAATACATAGGTTAATATCGTAATTGGTCTCTTTTATGCGCAATAAATTCTCTATATATACTTTAAAGAAAGAAAGAAAGAAAGAAAGAAAGAAAGAAAGAAAGAAAAAAGAGCGTGAATTGAAGCCATTTTGCACATAATTCATTCTCCATTGGAAGAGGAAAATTATTGACGACTGAAAGACCAAGAAACATTCCAAGCATGCGTATTCAGTACAACCTCGTTACAAGAATTCACCAACTGATTTCCAGGTTGTGATGAACGCACAAAGTTTTAATATCAGATTTATTCTGTTCCGTGTTATATTGTTTAATCAATGCATTAAATCTTTCAGGTTAACAAGAGCTTAGTGCTTTTCAGTCGGTCAACACGAATGTACCCAAAAGAGCTGGGTTATGCCCTAATCCTGAAATAAATTACATGAGATTAATAAATAGACTAGGATGACCAGTTTCGATCGTCAAGCGATCATCATCAGATCCATTACACTTAGGCTATACAATCTATGTTTGAAAATACAGGCGAAAATATTTATAATATGTACAATTAGCCTATTTAGTTGCAGTATTGGTACTGCAACTGTCGGTGTATGCTAAATGCAGTATATATGATGTTAGGTGAAATACTAAATGGTGATAGCCTATCCGGAGTTTGTAATTTGGAATGATTATATGGTTGTAAAAATCAAGAGCCTCCGTGGCTTAGGCGGCAGCACGCCGGCCTCTCACCACTGGGTCCGTGGTTCAAATCCCGGTCACTCCATGTGAGATCTGTGCTGGACAAAACGGAGGCACACTGGTTTTTCTCCTGG
This sequence comes from Meconema thalassinum, assembly GCA_946902985.2. Classification (NCBI taxonomy): domain Eukaryota; kingdom Metazoa; phylum Arthropoda; class Insecta; order Orthoptera; family Tettigoniidae; genus Meconema; species Meconema thalassinum. The sequence goes on from OX336393.1 coordinate 414,008,000, forward strand.
TACTCCGGTTTTCCCTGTCAATATTTCATTCCTGCAACACTCTCCACTATCATTTCATTTCATTTGTCATTCATTTAATCATTGCCCCAGAGGAGTGCGACAGGCTTCGGCAGCCGGCACAGTTCATATCCTCGCCGCTAGATGGGGGCTTCATTCATTCCATTCCTGACCCGGTCGGTGACTGGAAGCAGGCTGTGGATTTTCATATGGTTGTAAAAATCAACTAGGCCCTATGGTTAAACTGTGATATTACAGGCTACTACTAATCTGGTTGTCTTCCTTGCTGGAGCTACGCGCAGTTTTCGTGTTCAATGTTACTCCAGGTGTGGTCGACTGAAAAGCACTAAACTCTTGTTTACTAAGGCAACAGGGAAAAAATGGCTTCAACCCCTACAATCTTTCAGGTTAGGTGGTGCGAAAAATGAACCACCGGCTGTCATCGCTTCAATGCATGGCGGTAAAGGGAATGTACCACCAAATGGTAAAAGTCCACCTCTTCCAGCATGTTGGTACACTCTCTGTACCATGTTGTGTTATGATGCTAGACCACTAGTTACTAGGTGGTAAAAGTTACTTCTTTCCCTCCATTTTGTGTTCAAGTGGCTATTGTCTGTTGTCATGCGCACAGACCTTATCTCTACTCTACTTAGTATAAAACAAAGAACCAGATTCTTGGACGTCACGGGTAATCTTGAGAAGCACTTGATGGATATTGATGCGGTTTTAACCATTCTGTAAAGGATATCTCGAGGAAGGTTTCTGTAGAAAATAATTTATTTATGATCAAAGGAAGCCAAGCAGTACCGATTTCAGTGCAAAAGTCGAAGAAAAAACTGGCGTCCGAGTGCTTTTTGAGTTTACGCTGGGCAAACCGTTAAAAATATCAATATGGGCTACTATGAGTGTAAGAATTGTTCAGCATAAAAAGTTCTACAAAAAAGTCAGCGAGAGCATATCTCTATCTTCAATACATTACGTTTTCATTTCTTCCAACAATCTCCATTCAATTACTGAGGTGACAGTTCACGAGCTAGCTAGGGGCGGACCTATCAACTTAGTTACAGCCTAGCTAGCGGGCGAGCCTATTACCCCCAGATACAGCCAGCAGAAAACTGTCGAATCGTGTTGAGTTAAGACTTCAGAGAAGAGTTGCTGTGTTTGGAGTTTCCCTGGAAGTGCAACTCGGCCTTTGTTCATTTCGCCTGTGAACTTTTCGTTCCAAAAAAAAAAAAAAAAGAAAAAAAAAAAAACACAGTTAAGTCAAGATTGCACGGAAGGGGGATTTGTGTTTCATGCACCTCGCCATTCTCAGATTACGTTGCACATGTACCTCCATGATAATATAATTAATAGTTCTGTCAGTGATTTTAACCCATCTTGCCGAGACGTAAAACGGATATAGGTCGTAATTCATTGACATCGAAAAAGGAAGCGCTTATCACGTAATGCATACATAACTGTCCCCGGGCGAGGGGTGGGTTGCTGGTTGTGCATAAATAAATATATTATGCTTCAAGGATCAGAATTCCGGTCAAATTCAAGTGTGAGCTAACAAAGTTTTCGATGCTTCCTGGGCTGGGGAATCGTAATTCCCCCTCCCCCTCTTATAGCCTATTATTGTTGTTGCAAAACTTAGCCTGTTTGTGATTCGAGCTCGGAAAACGTAATTACAAATAATACAAGACAGTTGAATGCCTAATTCTTCTCTGAATACACAAAGACGTTAAAGTCAACACACATAGAAAAGAAAGCTTACGCGCGCATTCTTGTTATGTCAAATTAGATAATTGGTAATGGATAGTAAAATATTTTCAGTTCACAGAAAAGGAGCGAAAGGTTATTGCCATTAAATGAGCTAACTGTACTATAGGCTACTGTATTAGCAAGAGAGTACGCATCATAACAAACAGTTTGGTGGTTGGTTGGTTCTTAAGTTTAGGGGCTGCGACAACGCGGTCATGTAGCCCCGTGTACTTTGGGTGTGTGTAGAATCTGTCTGATAATCGGTGTTAATTGTGATGACTGTATTAGTGTGTGTATCTGTTTTCATTCAAGTAAGGACTTCAGACGATCAATTTTCAAGTAGTTCCTACTTTTGCCGCCAAACGCCACCGTCAACGACTACTAGTTCAGAACTTAGCTACCAGACGTCGCCGCAGTCGGCTCTTGGCAACGAACGTAGCAACCTAAGAGCGTTGTTTACATTCTTAACCTATACAATTTAGCTTCACACAGGTGCAATTAGTGGAAGGTTCTTTAACATGCCATAAATCTATGACATGGGACCGCCGGCTTTACTTCCCCTCCGAAGGAAGGCATACTGAGGGATTTTTAACGCTCTTAAAAATCCGACGACTTCGGCCGGGTTTGAACCCGCGATCTTGGGCATAGAAGCTCAGCATGCTACCGACTACGCCACCGAAGCCACAGTTTCGTGTAGTGGTATTGCAATTATATTATAATGCCTCTTATATTGACAATGTAATATACCAGCTGTTACTGTCAGCTATTCGGTAGCATTTGACAATTAATGTATGCCACGGTCTTGAAAACCGAAGATAAAAGGGTGCAACAAAAATAATAATAATAAGCACTTGACGCATCTGAAATTTGGATAACTGGGGCCAGATTTATTTATTTTTCCGAGTCCAAAACACATACAAATATACATATAAATTGCACTAAATTTCATTTCTTCAGTGCTCAACTGTTAAAATCGGACAGTCATTAGCATCTGCAAATTACATGGTCTTGGTAACATGCTGCAATTCAGAAGGTGTTCAGGGTCTTGTTTTTCAACACATTTACCAAGTTCTTCAGTACTGTACCCCCACTTCTTCATATTTCATTTGCGCCGACTCACACCAGTTCTCAGTCTGTTTAACGTCCTCCAAGATTGCAAATGCCAACCTGCTGCCGGCTTCTCCTTCATTTCCCACGATCCTCCCGGTGATTTTGTTTTCCAAAGTTGAATTCGGCGAGCTTCAGCTGAGGAAGGAATGGATATCGTTGTTTGGAGGAAGCTCTTTCTTGACTTTAGCCCAGGTGGATGGACATCAAGTGGGTGTCTTGGATCCGTTTCTTGCCAGATCAGAATTACTGTAGAAACGTCGAGAAACAGGGGAGAAAAATGACCGAATCCTTATTGACGATGTGATTATAATTATTTGTATATAACCATAAGTGAATATATGTTGTACTTTAAAACCGTACCGGTTTCAGTAACATTGTGCCCTTCCTCAGAGTAATTATGTAAGTGTGCAACAACATACACTTAATATAAATTTTGCCATAACATAGGATTCTAAAATATTATTGTTCCAAATTCAATTTTTTAAATTTGAAAGCCAGATCTGTTACAAAATGTGTTAAGAAAAACATGAAAAAGTCTTGATAAAAAGATACAGTCAGTCTGAGAGACTAGACTTTATATCATTTCAAATGACGCATGCTACAAATGTTAGAAATGCTCAGGAAGGCTTCTCGCTTCACTCGAAGCCCCAGGACTCTTTGCACTCTGCTGCATGACGTCACGCAATCGCCGTCTCCGTATCGCTTAACGCCAGACCCCAGGAGTATCTCAGACTCAACAGACTCCATTACCCTTTAACTTAGGCTTCCCGCGTGGGGGATGCATGACGTCACGCACTCACCGTCTCCGTTCGCATAACGCGAGGGTTGCATGACGTTACGCACTCGCCGTCTCTGTTCGCATAACGCCAGACCCCAGGAGTAAACTCAGACTAAACAGACTGCATTACCCTTTAACTTAGGCTTCCCGCGAGGGGGCTGCATAACGTCACGCACTCGCCGTCTCCGTTCGCATAACGCCAGACCCCAGGAGTAAACTCAGACTCGGTGCATATGCACTGAACAACATGATGACATCATACACGCCATAACCGTGACGCATAACGGTAGACCTAAGCAAAACGATGAAATGATAAAACAGCGTGGAACAGAAGAGATCTAAAAAGAAGAAATTGAAACGAGAAACAAAAGCTAGAAAACAGAACGGAAAAAGATATAAAAGACTACAACACTTCCGTGGATGTGCAAATAGATAGGTTAAAATAGTTAGGTTATTACTAGCAAATACATACCAGTTATAACCTAACTATTTCAAGCTATTTCAACAACATTGACTTATGGTGAAATAAATTTTATTATAATTGGATAGAAATAACACAAAACCTACATGAAATCATTCACAATAGACTATAATTTACAACCCTAATAAACGAACTCAAATCTGCCGAGAAACCTACACGGAAGAACACAGGATGAACAGTAGAGATCACAGTGAAGAGATATTGGGAAGGAAAGAGGAAACATTGTGCTAAATAAGTTTTAATTTTTCTTTATTTGGGCATAGCGCCGCTTACAATTGCTGGTGGGTTTAAGAGACATAGGGATACCAGAATTTATTTATTTGTTGACGGTACACAACAGGGCTCAGTGAGCGCCCCAATAATAGTGCACCTACACAGTAAAATAGCCAACATTGCCAGGTATTTCTACATTAACTATTAATATCTAAATGTAATTCTTAAAACTAAATCTAAATATGATCTAATGTGAAATTAATATAAACACAGGGTTTGAAATTATTACATAGAAAACTAAATGGTAACATCAATAACTAGGGAACAGGCCTATCCACATATATACATTGTTGATTCTGTTTTGTGTGATGGATAATTTGATTTCAAGTATGGATTAGAGTGACAGGATTATAATTTCCAAGAACGGTCTAATTGAGAGACAGAAATCTAGTTTCCAGTTTACATGAACCGCATCGTTGAAAATACTGCAACGCCTCGATATAGGTGAATTGTTATCTGGAGTAGTATTTGTTAAATAATTTTGAATGTTATGGTTAAGCGAGTGATGTTGAAATTTAGGAGCGATAGGAAAAATCAGTTATCAATTTCACCGTTAATAACTTTATAAGGGAATTTCATATCATTCACTTGCCTTTCGAGACTCCAAACTTGTCATGCCGAAATTCAACAAGTTCACCGTGGGTAATTGCCCGTCATTTTGAGGTGTAAATATCTGAGGAATTTCTTTTGAACTTGCTCAACTCAGTTGTTACAGAAATTCTTCAGTGTACCATAAATCTACTGACAAGGGTCATTGCCATTTTAGCACCTCCAATTCGTGACTGAGATTTGATTCTGCAGACATAGCAAAATCAGATAGGCCTACTGAAATGGAACACTTTAACGCGAGAGTCACAACTTCAGAGACGCCTGGGGGAAAGGTTTGTTGATGAATGAATGCTGTGGCTTGATGTCCTATGATTAGGACAAAATAGGTTTCGAGGCTTGCGGTGAATGAATGGTGATCTGGTGCGATGAACTCCTTAAGGCAGCCAAGCAAATAATCGCTGGTAATTGTAACATGGGAGCGCACGTGTTTTACCACGCATCATCAGCCCCGAGGAGGAAGTGGACCATTTTCTTCTTGCAGCCTGATTACTTTTTTATATGCAAACCCGCCTGCCTCACTCCCATTAGGCCACCGAGGAATTCCCATATAGCTCCCGGTATCCCGCTGCGCTTATAATTGTGACTTCATACTGTCGGAACTAGTTTTGTGGGCTAAAAAACGCAGCTTTGGGCTACTGCACTTTATGGCAGACAGAGTGGCACTTAAATTCATTCGCTTTACACTATAGTGCAGCGGTACTAAATAACCTCTAGTCGCCTCAAGTCCTAGCTTGCCACTGTGGGTGAGTGGTTAACGTGTCGGTCTACTAACCCCAAGCTTGCAGGTTCGCTCCTGAACGTGGTAAGTGATTTTTGAAAGGCGGCAAAAATTACGAAAGCATGTCATACGATGTTGGCATGTCAAAGAACCCATTTGAATTCAGTAGGCCGTGTTCTTCATGGCAAAATTAATCTCGGGAGTTTCCGCCAACAAAAAGTTCCTCATTTCTCTACTAGAAAGCGCTATAGTGTCAAGGAACTTAGATATATAACCTCCTTAACTTTCATAGCGTTCCAAGGAACGACGAAATTCGACATGCAAGCTACCCTCTGGGGGACAAATTACAAAGCATGCACCCGGCACCGAGGCCACACGATATTATTATTATTATTAATATTATTATTACATTTATGGATTATAAAAAAATCAGCGGCTTCGGTGGCGTAGTTGGTAGCATGCTGAGCTTCAATGTCCAAGATCGCGGGTTCAAACCCGGCCGAAGTCGTCGGATTTTTTAAGAGCCTTAAAGGTCCCTCAGTATGCCTTCCTTCGGAGGGAAAGTAAAGCCGGCGGTCCTATGTCATAGATTTATGGCATAAAAAGAGCCTTCCACTAACTACACTTGTGTGAAGCCAAAAATGTGTTGGTTAGAATTGATAACGCTCTATTAGTTCCAACGTTCGCCGCCAGGTGATGACCACAATGCCATCTGGTAGTCAAGTCCGCAAGCTAGATGTTGTGGACGGTAGCATTTGGTAGCAAAAGTAGGAACTACATGAAATTACTGTCTGCAGTCCTTACTTGAATCAAAACAGATAACACAGACTAATAGTCATCACAATTAACACAGGTTATCAGACAGATTCTACACACACCCAAAGTACACAGGGCTACATGACCGCGTTGTCGCAGCCCCTAAAGTGAGGAACCAACCAACCAAAAACAAATCCATTAGTGTAGTCTACTGATTACTACAGTAAGGTTCTGAATTTAAGGGATAGTCGTTTTCTTTAGCTTATTTTGACCAAAATTTGACAAGAAGTAAGAATGAAGAGTCCCTTACTTAGTAAATTTCTGGCGGCCCAGAGGTCCAAGTTCGATTCCCTACGCTACCAAGAAATTTAATTCTGGTCTAAGGACTGAAACGGGGTACACTCAGCCTTGTGAGACAAAACTGAGAAAAGGAGGTTCGATTTCCACCACCGCCATACTGAAAGGTCTTTTCCATAGTATCTCACTTAGCCTATGGCCACGGCCGCCTCCTTCCAAATTCTCTCCCGTACAAATATACACACTCCTACTATACCCGGATCGTTCACACGTCCGTGACTGTTCACATTCTTATTTTGGAAAGAGGAGTTGTTAGTTGAAGAGGTTGAAGGAATGGATGATTTGAATAACGCCGAAGGAGACTCAAGAGTGCTGAGGGAAGCATACATCGCAGGGGCGAGTGACACGAGATTATGACGTGGAGCCTGAATACGTCATGAGAAATATTTTTTTAGAATTACCTTAAGGAGAAGAGATGGTCGCTAGAAAATTAGCACACTTTTCTGGCTATAACAAGAGGAGGATTTTGAGCTGTCAAGCATTAAAATCGGTCCAGTAGAAGCCGAGATACGAGATGGAATGTTCTCGAACAATGTCTCGCTGAACTATAAAAGGCCTCGTTGCTGAGCAGAAAGTCATATCTTCAAAGTATTTGCTTATGTTCGGATCTACGCTACGTGAAAGTGACAGTATACACGCCGAGATTCTGACGTTTGGAGGACTTAGTCGCCGTACCAGTGGTCAGCACGACTTAGTTTTTGTTCAAGTGAACGAACTTAACTTTTGGCAGCGAATGGACTTAGAATATTCACTGACTTTCAGGTCACTTATTCTATAGTCAGGTGATGGTAGTGTCGAAACCATTCACAGAAGTTAGCCTACAGAACGATGTATTTCTTGTGGTGACTACAGTATACATCAGGCACTTCGAATTCATCAGGAGAAGTTTATTCCATTTTGTTCGTTTATGCAGCTAATAGGTGTTCCTATCTTAGCGTGCAAACGAAACCGCATTATTGGAATATGAGATTTATTCTCGAATCTACAGGAGTACTGTACCAGTCTATGACTGAGAAACTTTTTGTCATGTTACACGGTACTAGTGATAACGGGAGTTATTTCAAACGGATGACTGCGAACATCATCATGCGCCGCTAAAACTACTCGTAGGACTGGAAGGACATGGAGACGAACGTGGTATTTGGATACGGCAGATGGCCATGGGAAGACACTGTGGAAATAGTGTACACCGCAGGACACGCCCGTCATCTACATCAAGAATGGAGTAAGACAACCATTTCATGTACTATCCACTAACCAGTAGTATTAGAGAATTCCATATTATTGAACAGTCACGGTCAGAAATCAACACACATTTTACACCATAGCTAGATATTAGCTAGATCTTCGATTGTATTTGTCTGGATGACAAATGGAACTGCTGCCTGACCATTTATTTTTCGATCTAAGATTTTTGTTAGGACAGGCATTAGTTCATGTTTCGACATGAAATATTTCGATTATTCCAAGGGATATAAATATGTTTCGTTAATTATGGTAATGAGAACAGAAGTAATTGAGGCTTGGATTATTTAAATCTTTCTTTCTTTCTTTCTTTCTTTCTTTCTTTCTTTCTTTCTTTCTTTCTTCGGCTTTTCCCAATTAATTGGGGTCACCGGAGCCAACCAGGCTCATTTTTGGATTTGGCCGGGGATTTAAGGCCGGCTTCCCTTCCTGACGCCACGTGATTTTCAGGTGAAAATTCCACCCCACTGTCACCGGGATTCGAACCCCGGCCGTCCGGATGAAAGACGAGCAGCTAAGCCACTGCGCCATCACGCTCCCCGCTTGGATTATTTAAATAATTTGATTTATTTAATAACAATAATAATAGAGTGTGAAGTGAGTAAGTTAATAATAATATAATAATAATAATCAAGGGTGAAGTGAATAAGTTAATAATATTTATAAATAATAACAACGCTATTTAAAGTTATAAATAATTAGGGAGTGATAATACCGAACATTAGGAATTAAATTAAATTTTGTTAATTGTTTATTGTGATTAAATAATTAATGCATTAAATAGAAAATTAATAGGAGACGTTGATAATAATAATTCACAGATGAGACTTAAATATTTATTTATTTAAAAGAATACGGCGATAATAATCATTTGACATTGATGATGCTTAAATATTTTTTGTGGTGATAATAATAATTTGTGGATGAATTTAATTAGTTAGAAGGAATTAAATTAAATAACTTTGTTTGGAAGTTTAAATAAATTTAAATGAGTTTATGGATGAAGAGAATGAAGTATTAGATTTTTGAGCTCAGAATTATTTTTTTCAAAAGCACTTAAAAAAAAGAAAGAAAAGAAAATATTCAGATAAAAAAGAAGGGAACGGCAGGTATTTAATGTATCAAATAGGGAGAATTTATGTAAATGGGAGGAAAGAAGATATTGACCAGAATTTATTTAATTGGTAAAATAATACTGAAGAACCACAGTCTAGTAATTGACAGAATATTACAAGAAAAAATATAATATGTAAAACAAAAAAAAATATATATAATAGTAATAATATGATGCTGTGTGCAGAATATTCTGGTGATGATTTTAGTGTGCGTTTGGCGACACTTAAAGTTGTGGAGGCCTAGGGGGGTCATCCAAAAGTGGGTTTTATTCCCGTAGTTGTGGGCACAGAAGGATGTGCGGATGTTTGAAGGAGCCTGTGGGCTATATTTGTAAAAGAAGGGTTAGACGATGTGGACCGCCCCATATTCTTGTCAGATTTCACTATTCTGTTAATCCCAATACTTTTTTTTTTCTGGATCAACTCAAAATTCAAATGGAATGCCTAAATAAATAATTGAAGAACTTGAATTTAGATTTGTTGAACCTGACCGAGGAGAAAAGAAATAATAAGATGAAAAGTGCAAATGAATTAAAATAAATAATTAATGATTTTTATTTTTGAATAACAATAATAATAATAACATTGGAAATAAGCAAATAAAATATTCATCATGTGAGAGGTTGAGGAATCTTGTTATAAATAAGTGAAGGGAAAGTTTGAAATTAATTAATTAATTAATAATAATAATATTTTTTAATTTTTTTTGTGAGATTACACGAAAAGTTATGTGATAGAAAATTTTGTTAACATAAAAATTTGGTGAAGAGTTAGATGATTTAATCCGCTGATGGTGGATAGAAGTAACAACATTGTTTACAACAATATTTGTGTAATGTTAATAACATATGAGAATAATTTAAAATCGTTTATGACATTTAAACAAATGAAAGTGATAAAAGAAGAAAGTTGAATTTTCAAAATATTATGAAAAGTTTTTGAACAAATTTTGTTTTTTTTTAATTTGAAAATCTTTATGAACAATTATTAACATTCGACTTTAAGTCAGTCGAGTATTGATATCTTTTATGATAATTTTCCAAATAAGTTTAATTTTGGAATAACACCGAATGAATCAAGTGACTATTTATTTTGAGAAATTTTTGCTACGAATATTTGATAAAATCAAATTGCAATCTTTGTAAAGTGAACTACGAACGTGTAAATAGTAGGGATCACTCAGAACTCTGTATTGAACAGTGATTACCGAGTCTAAATATTATTTTTGAAATTTTTTATGGATATCAGAATGGACTAATTATTTTTTTCTGATTATCACATCTACGACAATTCTAATAATATTATAGGGACCGTTGATTTCTTATGTGTGATGTGTTTTTATCATTGTTGAATCATATTTTTTATTTATAAATAAATTGAGAATTTTAAGGAATGTGCTAGTTCAAAAATAATTTCTCACCTTACATTACTTGTGAATTACCGAGATCAGGATGCCAGATTAGACCCAAGTATTCACCTAGATAGACCCTGAGATATATTTTCTCGTGCTGATCTGAGTTCGGTATTTTACAAAATGTGGTCGTTGGATCTCGGTCCAAACGGGCACACTAAAGACACTATAATGCCACAGGTTATCAAACTTATTCTGCACAAATCCAAGTACACGGCCGAAGAAGTTATCGCACCTTTTTTTATTCAGAGAGAGAGAAGTACTTTGCACTCTCTAATCACGCCCTTCCTCTCAAAGCAAACCGATGAGCAGGCAATTAGAACACTGGTTGGTTCCTCTGATTAGGGGCTGCGACAACGCGGTCATCTAGCCCCGTGTACTTTGGGTGTGTGTAAAATCTGTCTGATAACCTGTGTTAATTGTGATGACTGTATTAGTGTGTGTTATCTGTTTTGATTCAAGTAAGGACTGCAGACAGTAATTTCATGTAGTTCCTACATTTGCTACCAAATACTACCGCCAACGACACCTAGCTGTGAATTTGGCTAATAGATGCCACCACGATCGGCACTTGGCACCGAACGTTGGAACGTTTTGCTTTGAGAGGAAGGGCGTGATTAGAGAGTGCAAAGTACTTCTCTCTCTCTGAATAAAAAAAGGTGCGATAACTTCTTCGGCCGTGTACTTGGATTTGTCTAGATTAAGTTTGATAACCTGTGGCATTATAGTGTCTTTAGTGTGCCCGTTAGGACCGAGATCCAACGACCACATTTTGTATATGTTGGTATGGCTGGCATTGTGTAAAAGTGCATAGCTCAGTACGTGGCGATATGAGATAAGGTTAGGGTGTTGCACACCTTCGTCTATAGCTCTTACTTCAGGCTCGCGTGAAAAGAGTGAACTCAAAACTAAACGATTTGAATACCGACTTGCTCAATACAGCTGTCAGACCCAGGATTCGAATCTGTGCCATCCAATTCATTAGTGAAGCGTACCTTGAATAGGTCGTCTTCTCTGGTGGGTTTGTACCAATCACTTCAGTACTGATATTTTAACAAAAATGGTAAATTGAGTGTAAACTGGCACTAAAAGTAAATGAGGTGCCAAATACTGTATCAAATTCTACCAAATCCATTCACCAAAGTACTTGACAAATGACTGTCCAGAATGAACGGTTATTCAGAGTAGAAACGTTAAAATTTCAAGCCAATCATGTAGCATAAAATTTCGACATACAAAAATACGGGTTTTAAAATACTGTATTGCATAAATAAAATTGAGATAATTTTTCTTTGGTGGAATTTGATACCATCGTCTCCTGCAATTCTTCAGGCATGGAGATGTCTTTGGTGTCTTTCAAGCCACTCCGGACATGAAACAATCCACCTTGGAGTAGTTTACGCCTCTGGCGTGTTGCTTTCGATGTTCACGACCAAAATGTGCGATAACAGCTGCCGTTGTCGAGCGCCAGTGAGGGAGAAGCTCCGCAGTGGCACTCCAAGTACTTGGTTCAATGCCTGTGTTCCTCACGGTCTTCTTAAGCTGGTCCTTATAGCGCTTCAGAGGGGCACCACAGGGCTTGATACTAAAATTGGAATTTGGTGAGTTTTGAAACAAAAGAACTTAAGATTTGAAAATACGGGTAACGCTGTAGTGGTTGCTATTAGGCCTAATACCCATTCAACATTTGATTGCCGCTGAGCGTGGCTGCACCATCGTTTATTGTTAATTGTAGCATGAGCCCCGCGGGGTGAAGCGGAGGGCACAGCGATGACAGAGTGCAGTCTGCACATAAGACGAGCAGCATTGCGTCAGATAAGCGTCACAGGAGCTCATGTTACCATGGACAGTTAAACGATGACTGAGCCTACTGGAGCTGAGTCATATCATACTCGCGCAACTATAGCTGTCAACGAAGCAGGCTGTCGTGCGACACAAGTAAACAAAGAATAGTTCCCATCTCGACCGCCAAAATCAAGTCTTGAAATACTGTGAAATACAGTAATCGCTTCTAATATCCATGCCTACCAGTTTAAATGAATTCAGCTCTCAGAATATTGAGTAGCAGTAAATACACACGCAGTGCATTCTGGAAAGTCATGGGGAACGCTGATTGGTCGACAGGAATTTGGCTTACTTTGACACTACAATAATGTCAATACAGATGTTATAATAATAATAATAATAATAATATCGTATGGCCTCGGATGCCGGGTGCATGCTTTGTAATTTGTCCCCCAGAGGGTAGCTTGCATGTCGAATTTCGTTGTTCCTTGAATCACTTTGAAAGTCAAGGAGGTTACATATCTAAGCTCCTTGAACACAATAGCGCTTTCTAGTAGAGAAATGAGGAACTTTGTGTTGGCGGAAACTCCCGAGATTAATTTTGCCATTATGAACACGGCCTACTGAACTCAAATGGGTTCTTTGACATGCCAACATCGTATGACATGCGTGTCGTATTTTTCCGCCTTTCAAAAATCACTTACCACGGTCAGGAGCGAACCTGCAATCTTGGGGTTAGTAGACCGACACGCTATCCACTCACCCACAGATGTTGAAATTGACTGATATTGAAACTCAGCCTGATATTTGACTGTGGATTGCAATACGATGTGTCAGATTTTGATCCAATATCAAGGTTGCATAGAATTATTAGAAGTAAAAAAAGTAAAAGCAATAGGCCTATCTAACTTAATTTCGTCAAAAAAAGATTTGGCGCCTTTTGACACCAGTTTTGATACTGTAGTTTTATAATGTGCGATGCATGTGTTAACAAGGTAGAAAGTTTCTCTCCTGGAGATAGATTGCATCACGCGATTGTGTTGCTCAAGCCTGCGTGGAACTTGTTGAAACCCCGACAAGTCTACACCAACACATTCCGTAAAATTGATTCACTCGTGCGTTACTTCGAGGCGGTTAACTTTCTTCATCCTGTGTTGTGGTTGTTGATAATAATCGTAGTCATTACATAGAATTAATCACACAGGCGATTAGAAACAAATTATTATGATAGTCTTCCTCTCCAAGCACCATCATTAAGGTGGAAGTCCTATAATTATCGATATCTTAACCGAAAATAAGAGGAATCTTGTCTCTGTTCTCTAACATGGCGTCAGCGGGACTAAATAGCTGTGACTTGAATAAATCACTGTGTAGTTAGTGTTGTTGGTTGTATCAGCGTTGCCATAATGCAGCCGCGAAAAATTCCTGAAGGCATTATAATAGACTTGATCGGTCTTGTTGCTGCTGCGACATTTATCGACATCGTGGTTTTGTGTGTGAAGTTTAGAAGCCTATTCAAACTATCAATTTGTATTTTTCACAGTTAAGTGATTTTTGGAAGGCGGCATGTTAATGAACCCATTTGAATTCAGTAGGCCGTGTTCATAATGGCAAAATTAATCTCGGGATTTTCTGCCAAAATAAAGTTCCGCCTTTCTCTACTAGAAAGTGCTATAGTGTCAAGGAGCTTGGATATCTAACTTCCTTGACTTTCATAGCGCTCCAAGGAACGACAAAATATTGACATGCAAGCTGCCCTCTGGGTGCAAACAACAAAGCTTGCACCCGGCACCCGAGGCCATACGATATTATTAGTCAGTCAGCACGCTAAAATTGTGGTATATGACAAGTCCTGAGGACAATTACTGTATAGCCTATGTAACATTCATGTATAGTTTTTTTTTAAATTATTTGTTTAGGCTATTATATTGTTTTATTTTATTTTTGTTCATTTTTTTAGCGTATGGCTTTTAGTGCCGGGAGTGTCCGAGGACATGTTCGGCTCACCAGAGTTTGTAGCTGCTTCTATGCGGGCAACCATGGGGTGAGCTACAAGTACCCTCACATGTGGAGTGTTGTCTTGGGAGGAAAGTGTGAATGTAAGGACGAGGAATTGGAAGGTAGCGGCTGTGGCCTATAGTTAGGGACCAACTGGGGCATTTGCCTGGAAGGAAGATGGGAAAGCACAGAAGACCATCTTCAAGGTCGCCTCCCTGATGCGAGCGACTGCCTGCAGCCACGCCGTAACGACCACGGCTAACTCACCCGGTCGTATTATATAATACGCTAAGGTGTATGTTTCACAAAACTCAAGCTTCTAAACCAGAGGGAGTTAGAAGGTGTGGTTTGTACCAAAATCTTCCAAATCGTCTCAGCAGTACAGGAAAAATCTTGCTTTTCCTGAAATATCAACGGAAATATATTTATTGGATTATATAAACAAGACGATAGCCCCTGTCAGAACTGTGTCGCGTTGAGCCCGATGAACATTACAGGCGGGCGGGTTCTATACGCAATAGAGTGCAATACAAGTAACCGATCGTGACAAACGAGCATTCAAAAGAAAGAGAATTATCCCCCTTCAGTGACGAATTGCGCTCTGATTTCATAAATATCGATAATTTGTTTAAAACGTGCGCTTGAACAAACAAAAAAAAACAAGACGACAACCCTTGCCTGAACAGTGTCGCGTCGAGCCCACATACCAATAAAGCAGGACGGGTGGCTTATTCACATGCGAGAATTCTCCGGTGGGTCCACTAGTATTTATTATTCACCCTATTGCCCCTTATGTATGTGAATGAACGAAATATCACGCTGAAGGACAGAATAAGGAACGAGGAGATACGTAGAAGAACCGGTATAAGGGACGCCCTCAACACTGCGAACAGACTAAAATGGAGCGGCTTCGGTGGCGTAGTCGGTAGCATGCTGAGTTTCTATGCCAAGGTCATGGGTTCAAACCTGGCGGAAGTCGTCGGATTGTTTAAGAGCGTTAAATATCAGAAGATGCCTTCCTTCGGAGGGGAAGTAAAGCCGGCGGACCAATGTCATAGATTTATGGCATGTAAAAGATCCTTCCACTAACTAAACTTGTGTGAATTAAAATTTGTAGGTTAGGTTTGATTAATGCTCTTACGTTCTAACGTTCGTCTCCAGGCGCTAGTTTCGATGGCATCTAGTAGTAGCCAAGTTCACAGCTAGGTGTCGTGGATGGTAGCATTTGGTAGCGAAAGTAGGAACTACTTGAAATTATCGTCTGCAGTCCTTACTTGAATTAAAAACAGATAAGACACACTAATACAGTCATCACAATTAGCACCGATTATCAGACAGATTCTACACACACCCAAAGTACACGGGGCTACATGACCGCGTTGTCTCAGCCCGTAAACTAAGATACCAACCAACCAGACTAAAATGGAAATGCGGAGGCCACGAAGCGAGGATGGAGCAAAAGAGGTAGACGATATGGGACCCCAGAATCCGCAGGAGAAACGTAGGAAGGCAGAGGAGTCGCTAGGTGGACGCATTGAAGAAAATTGCCAGACCATAGTGGACAAGAAGAGCAAGAGACAGGCAAGAGTGGAAAACCCCATAAAACTCCTTTTAAAAACACAGAGCGTGCGAGGATAAGAAGGAACAATTCAATGCAAATGAATTCCTAAAAGTGATAGTGGATCGAGGACAAACAAAGAGGAAGATTAGAGAAAAAATACTTAGTGCACGTGTCATAGAAAGTTAACAGTCGGCTATTGTAAATGCTAGATAGCCTATAAGAAAAAGAGCACATAACATGTAGAGTAGCCCATTGTAAGTAGGATAGCAAGATATATTTTTTTGTTCGACGATATCGAAATGCAAATATTATATGTCAGAAAACTGTATCATAATGAGGGTCATTATAGTACTATTCTTTATTATGAAATAGTTTCTCCAGCCAATCAGAGCTCATTCATTGACCAATTAGGTATGGATAGCTTCACGAATGCGCTCAAAATCCAACATGTCGGACATGAATTAGGGCCTACATGATTTGAAAGTTCAAATTGGATATCGGATCAACCATTGTAGTTACAATCCCAAACACAAAGACAAAATCAGCACGAACCTTTACGGTAACAAGAAAATACTATGACATATTGTGCCCCTTTCAGCAAGAAATATGCAAATCACAGTATGCCAGCATTGCTCAATTCGGGATTTTCGGGGTTGCAGTATGTTCTCCCACTCTGTGACTTACACATTTTGGATTAAATAGAGGATACACTTGCAAAAATAACAACAAAATCAACTCCTATTTTAACACATTTAATTAACCAAAATTTTGGCGCTACAAACAATAAAACAAATAAACTACTGACCAAAATCCTTCTACTTGTTCAAAGTGAACAAGGAATAACATAAGAATTAAACAAATATTATATTAAAATACATGGTTTCCTTTAAACCAACAACTCATAATTATTTTTACTTCCATAAAGTATCTATCTTAAAGTTCCATATAACCACGAGCTCCTTTGGCTCGATACTTTCCACTAATAACGGTGTCATTCTTTTGTACACCTCAATAACTATTTTTATATTTTCTTATCATCAAAACAAATATATAATGACATTTAAAGTACATGTTAATTCTCTACTTAAATATTTGGGCATTCACATGTTCTCAACATTTATTTCTCTCAAGTTTTACAAATTCACTATAGTGATCGGGAAAATACTTGTGTACCCCAGAGTTATAAAGATTACTTGTCAAAGTCAAAAACTATGATTACTCCCAGAATCTAGTTATCTTCATTAAACTCATGGAATCCTACGTCCATACAACATTACAATAGGGATATTTATTTATTTATTTGTCTTATAAGACCATTATCACATAAGAAAACTACGATCTGAACTGGCAAGCGATAATTTCAATCTACATGGACCTCGGTTCAAAGCCCGGGTCATTAACAACTTTTAAACACTCACGGTGTATTTATTACTTCTTACAGACGGCCTTCGCCGACCCTCCTCCTACTAGGGTCTGACCGTACACTTGAATGAGATTTATGACTGTGAGGGTAACCTCCCGTCTAGTCTGCGTGTGGGAGCTATACTCAATGCTTTTAAAACAAATCTTTCTTTCTTTTCAGTTCTCTGGGGAGACCTGGCCCTTTTACTTCTCTTATTTACTTTCAACATTATTATTAGGCTCATAAACCACTTTCGTAACCTTGGCATTTATTAATTATGAAGGGTCCTCATTGATTGGAAAGAGTAATACACATTCTACGACGAATACTTAGGGGCTTCAACAACAAGACGATTCTAGGTTCGAATCTCTTAACATGCCTCGGGAACCATTCCCACATTGGAGGACTTATACAAAATGCGATTTAGGGTCGGCCGTGGCCTACATGACCTACGCTCATAATACCATACATTTGCTCCCTTTTACAATATAATAACACACACATGGCCTCGTGATCTACGTCACTATTGGAGGACTTACAACATAGCTCAATTTACCGCAATCAACTACCCCTCATAAGTAATTTACCAAGTACATTAAGATTCTACGCATTCCTAGCGTGACATTTTATTTTAATTTCGCTCCATTGCGCTATACATTATTTTAAGGCCTAGCGTCTTCCAAAGAACTGATAACTTCCATATTAACAATTGATACATATCTCAATTTTTATATTAATCTCTTCCCTTGACAATAATCGCTCTATTTTAAGAACATGCATTAACATCATGTCTTATACTTTTATTAAGGCTCCAACGCTCTTATTTTCATATCATTCAATTTGATCTTTATTTATATTTCCTTTATTATTATTATAATTATTATTTATTTATTAGTACGCTTGCTTTTATAACATTCGTCAAATACACTGACATTTTATTCCACACATTTCCTCTACAGGATTTATTCTTTCACATAATTATTTATAATTTCTCAAATTTTATTTGTTCAGTCCGCGTTCTTATTCTGTTATTATTTATTTAGAAACATCCCTCTACCTCAAAACTCCGGTGGATTTGTACACAAACACTTCCCCGACACCAAAACATAATGATAATCCTTACTCACATGTTTTAGGTCGTTCCCTGACCTTCCTTCTCGTGCGATGCGTCATTTTGCCCACTCTTTTAAATTACTCCATCTTGTACAAATTCATTGCATGAACAGACATATCTTGACACATATTTAACACGTATACATTTAACACTGATAACATTTTAAATACACTGGTGTATCCGTTTAGAACACACAATATAACACTGAAAATATATTACTTTTAACACAAAATCTTGATATATTTACACTTCACAAATTCTGATCACTAGGCTGCTATTAAGCCTATCACACGTGACCTCTTGACCTCCCGTCTCCAAGGGTGAAATTTAGTAATGTCGGCTTCCTATCCTCTCCGAATATGAAAGTCTCGAACCATCTACTTCCTCCCTGCAATAGCACTCCTTCAAATCCCGTTCCTGACGATCTGCTATTTCTCTGACTCGAACGGCTCCCTTTTAGATCCTATTGATTGATCTTAGCGAAAGTCTGTTCTGTTCACGGTCCCCTCGATAATCTATCGGTGACCTATGGATTTTTAGCAACTAATACTTCTCGTAACTTAGTGCCTTTTAATAGTTCATCTGCTTCCTTGAAACAATGTCTATAGTTTCCTTCTCTTCTTCGCGTATTCGGTTCTCGAACTTCTAATCTTCTAGAATACTTTGCGAACCTTATTCTGTCTGTCCCTGCTCGGGTTCTTTAAATTTGATAAAATGTTTATCTCGCTGTCACGGTACTTCCGTACGTTATGATACTTTTGGTCATTTAATTTTAAGACCTATCGCCCTGAGTCTAAGTTCGCAGCCTGCTTCGACTGTAATTAATGAACTTTTCACGGTAAACTTTCTACTGTCGGACCTAAATCCTGTAACTAGGATTTTCCTAATTCTCAACACGGCGATACTGTAATATTACTTCTTTGCAAATCCTTACGGATGCACGTAAGTTATTGATACCGCGACGCCCTTGGCTGTCGGATATTGTCTATGCGATGTGATATAGCATCTCCCCTCAAGGAGTACTGGTAAACTGCCTTCGATCTGTTACAGCGTGACGCCCCCTCACGGACTGTCGGAATACTGCATTCACTGTCTGATGTAGCCTGACGCCCCCCTCGGGCTATCGGAAACTGCGTTCGGTGCTTATACTTGTTGTACGGTATGACCTCCCCTGAGGTTCATATGTCTGAAGACTGCGTAATGATGATGCTCCAGCGTCACGCCCCCTGGACGGACTAGTAACTGCATGTTTGGCTTGGTGAGGCCAGGAGTTTTATACTCTTTAGTCAAAAAAAGATAAAATCCTAGTCCTTTTCGTGACCAACTTTTGAACTAATTGTCGCACAATTATAAAAATTATATCTCCAGAAAGCTCGTCTTCCAAACGTCAAATGATCTCACTGCGCATAAGAATCGATCGTGCATTTCTGAGATATTAATTAATTTTTAGTCCACAGCTGCGTGGGTGGTGCTGTTCATTTTTAAATTCCCCACTCCTCGGGTCTCAGTGAATCCCCGATGACGTATGCTGCGTTTGCATTTCTTTCCTGGGCAATTATTAAAAGCTTTTTCTTTACACAAAAATCTCTAATCCGAAATGATTCACAGTACTGTATTTATTTACTTACTTTTATTCTTGCAAATGGGTTAAATTTAATTATTCTTCTTCTGGCACAGCGGCGCTGTTGCCGTTTTACTGCAAGGTAAGCTTGATTTCTGAGTCGTGCTTCTCTGTCTTACAGCCAAAACTTTCCACTCAGTCTATTAATACTCATGACCGGCTCCTTCTCAATGAGTCAAGAGGCATGATCTCATTTCCTGAACACCTGGGTCCAGCTTCTTGCGCAACGTTATGCTAGCATCCTTGCTTGAAATCTTTCTCCGTTCCATTAGAGACTGAATGTTTCTTTCATTCCTTTCACAAAATACATGGATTCGACCCCTTTTGAGCCAATGGTACATGGGTTCAATATGCAAGAAATTTATGAATCTACGTCCTGAAACTAGCAACACAAGATCCTTCTATATACATTACCAACTTGGAAAGTGCACCGTCCCATACGTTCGCGTAAATAAACTGGCGAATATGAGACAAGAAATAGCACTGTACCTTCATATCCCCAACTCCAATTTCTACACAGCGCATTGCTTTCAAACGACTTCGGTGACAATGTTAGTGAATGCTAGTTCTGATCGGCATTAGACATCATGCAGGCTGTAAACAATAGCGTTGGCAAGGAAAGTAAATGGTCTCTGCTTTCGATATTCTTTGACCCACACATGCGCTCTGTTCTGTCAGCAAATCATCCAGCGCGCTCTGTTCACTAACTGAAGTTACTGAATCCCACAGATATTTATGAATATTTATGTTAAAACATATAATAAAGTTAATTATCGTCGAACATAAACAGTCGTATGCAACTCGCCTATAATGGTAATTAAGACACTCGTATGGAATTTATAAAACTCGCTATAAACATACTCGTGTCTTAATTGTTGCCATTATAGGCTCGTTGCATAATGTACTATTATAGGCCTAGTTAAAAGAACAAACAGATACAACTTAGTGCCTCACTACTCTTTAGGACTGCTTACCTAATGAGCAGAACGGAGAGAAATCCGTTTCTTGGCTGTAGGCCATTGCCCTTAGGGGATTACAAGGGCTGTATTTATTATCTTATTATTATGGTGTTTGCATCCATTTTCAGTGCTGCCCTATTAAACGAAATGTTGATGCTTTTCAGTTGGTAAACAAGATTTTTCCCAAAAGATATGGGATATTCCCTAATCCCGAAAAAAATTTACATGAGATTAACAAATACACTTGGATGACCAGTTTCGATTATGGGTGAAAATATTTACATCCATACTTTCTGAAAATATTTATACCCATACTTTTTGACATAAATTTTAGGGCCTAAGTGTTATGGATCTGATGATGATCGCTTGACGATCGAAACTGGTCATCCAAGCGTATTTGTTAATCTCATGAACATTATTTTCAGGATTAGGGAATAACCCATATTGTTTGGGAAAAATCATGTTGACTGACTGAAAAGCATTACACTTTTGTTATTTGATTATTATGTGAATAATAGGCTACGTAGGTTAAGACTTGAACAATGGTGCTATCCTGACATTTGCTGGGAGTGAGTGTGGAGAAAACGGGGGAAAATCATACTCTGGATAGCCGCTGTCAGCCCCTGGATTTGTTGCTCCGAACTCTGGATTTGCCGCAGTCGTGGTGAGCGATTTAATACAAACGGCTACGCCGCGGGGTCGAGCTCCTTCAAAGACGAGTCATAACACTTAGCTTACCCTAGGCTACCAAGTTGGCGTTGCTATTATTATTTTATCATTTTAAATGATCCAGTCGACTTCGTAGTTACGTTACGGTAACGTCACGAAATGTACCGAGAATGCACTGACGTGTGTGACGTCATAGTGCCGCTTGGTGCATGTGTACTGAGTTCATTGGTGAGCTCTGGCGTTACGAGACGGCAACGACACGGCGAGCATGACGTCATCCAGCCAGCTCCCTCCTTTCACTGCGCGCTCGCTCGAAGCCTCCAGCCTTTCTAGGATTTTTCAGCATTTTTAGCATTTAAAATGATATAAAGTCCAGTCTTTCAGACTTACTGTCTCTTTTTTCTTTCGGGATCATAATTAATTTTTTCGAAAGATGACCAGCCAAGTGTCTAAACTTCGGCAATTCATCAGGTTTTTGACGTGGTTGGTTGCGGTATTTAGCCTGGATGCACCGAGTTAGGCTCATCAGTGGGCTCTTAGTACACCCTGCCCGGACCACTGCTGTGGTAGCACACTTTGCACTTTTTTTTTAGCGTATGGCTTTTAGTGCCGGGAGTGTCCGAGGACATGTTCGGCTCGCCAGTTTTGTAGCTGCTTCGAGACGGACACCCAATGGGTGAGCTACAAGTAAGGAAAGTTGGAAGGGAAGGGCGAGGAGTTGGAAGGTAGCGGCTGTGGCCTGTAGTGAGGGACCAACCCCGGCATTTGCCTGGAAGGAAGATGGGAAACCACAGAAGACCATCTTCAAGGTTGCCGGCGGGGGGATTCGAACCTCCTCGCCTCCCGGATGTGAGCGACTGCCATTAGTCATGCCGTAACCACCACGGCTAACTCACCCGGTACACTTTGTACTACCTCCCCCACGTGTAGCACTGACATGGATAAAAGCTTCACAGAAATCTTCCTCACTTCATCAACAGTTATTCTGCTCTGAATGTTAACTACCGGCATAGCTCTTTCTGTACTTTCCGCGCCAAGGTGACTGTCAACGGAGAGGTGAAACACAATTGGGAAAACTTTGATCTAGGAAATATACATCTTCAGTATTGGGCCCAGCTCAGAGTCCGTAGTTTCTCACCATGACCCATGAAATACTAGTGTTTCCCCGAAGAGCAACTTGGGATTTTTACAGCGGAAATGCGAATATCTTGACTTTGGGTTAGCCGTGACTTGTCGTGACAACGAACAATTTAATAGCATTCGATTATACTGCCCGAGGTATTTCAACACCGCCTCAATCTTGAATGCAGATGTAGATGCTATTGATAAAATAATATACCACAATGTACGTAAATTAGAATAATAAGCTCTGTGTTAATAAATTAAAGTGGTTGCTACGTTACCAAGGACACTTCCATTGTCGTTATTCTTGGAAACTTGAAAGAGAAGTAGATTCATTATCTACACTGCCTCCGAGTAGCCTAGTTGCATGCTAACGGCTAAGTAGGTGGACGCATGTGATGATGATTATTGAAGAAAAACCTAATAAGACCCCTAATATTTCCGTTGCCGAGGTACGCCTTTCCGTGAGATATGCTAATGGTAACATTATTCAGTCTAGCAGTCAAGATATCAATCGCAAGAACGTGCCTGCCTCAGTGGAAACGTCTCAAAGGGTTTAGAACAGTTCAACATCTGAAAGAAAAAACAATTAGACGGTGCGTTTTATCCGAAAAAGTTAAAACCTTCCACTGCGCTACTTAAAATGACTCACACCTAACAAAAAATTAATATAAAATTTACATTCATATGTCAAAAACAACGAGCCAAATGAATGAATAATGTTGGTCGTATTTGCATGAAGAATTCATTAGCTTTGCAAAATGATAAGATCTATCAGGATAAATGGTTCCTTGCATGGTTTATCAACATTGAGCCTTCCTGCCAAATAATGACCTATCGCAAATTTGTTTACCGTAAATCTGAAATGTGATTTTGATTTCAACTACCAAAACTTTTGCTGAAGGTGTATATCGTAATCAAAGCGGTTAGAAATAAAACCATTTATGTCTTTACTTTTTGCGAAAATTAAGATACAATTTATAATCATGCCATGTTTATTTGTGTTCATCCCCATCTACTAACCTAGAACATCACAGAGTTTTTTACACATACTGAGTTCGAAGATCATTCAAGTACTTTGGCCTTCGCTTGTAGGCCTATATATATATAACAATTCAATTCACTTATCAATATATCGTAACACAATATCATTACACCTCTCAAGTCACTTTTGTTTTATATTGCGGGATAAGGCTGGCATGGATTAAGATGTAACTAGCCTTCGGGCTCTTCTTTACATTTTTATTTTATCTTAAATTATACAGTATTGGTCTGGTATACATTCTAATAAACAGATAACGAAGACACGTCTTGTTTGGTTGAAAATAAAGACTGAGGGAGGTTTCGGCACCGGTACAGATCGCTGCTCCTTTTCCTGAATGAGTACTGTAGTGTAAATTTGTATTATATGTATGCGTGTTTTTGACTTTTGGTTCGTGTGATGAGAAGTAATTTAATTTAACTTTGGTAATAATTGTAAATAATTGTACGAAATAAATATAAACAATATGAACGCTATATTTTAGTTAGTATTCACATTAGACGATCTTTCACTTCAATACTTTTATTATGTAAATTATACATAAAATAAATGGAGTGTTTCTGTCTCTAGAGGGAAAGCAACTAACGCCAAGTGGTCAAAAATAGTCAGGAAAGACCTTGGACAATTGGATATTGACCCCAGTAACATCCATGACAGGAATAAATACAGGACTTTAGTCAGAACATCAGACTCTCTCCAGTCACTAACAGCAAAAGCAGTGCGTCCAGGAGTAGGTGTGAAATGGACTCAGGAGCGGAAGGATATTCACAGTGCCAGAATGAAGGAATACTGGACTAGGAGGAAAGCTGCCCGAGATAAGAACCACGTGGTCCACAGCCGGCCCAAACGGAACTAAAAAATGGAGTGTTTATTATTTAAATAATTAATGCATTAATTTATGTATTTATTTATTTATTTATTGGTATATCAATAAATGTAGAATTTTATTAGTGCATAGTTCTTGGTATATTTAGTAGGTTTTTAGGGCCTAAACTTCTTGGTCCTTGTAATCACCAAATGTGTCATGAGAGATCTTAAGTGTAATGATGCGGTAAGATTCAAAATTCAGTGGATTTTTCCCGCTCTTCAAAAATCCGACTTCCTCGCTCTTATTTTGGTGTAATGCATTGTTGGACACTCTATGGGACGCGATTAGGATTAGAAACAACCATTACCCCACCACAGCCACATTATCGACACTCATAGAAGAGTTTTGCGCAACGCCAAACCCTGGAGTAAGACGAAATAACCTGCAGTATTTCCAACAAAAGAATAGTTCTAAGAGTAAGCGCCACTGTCGTTCAACAGTCGATTATTGCTATTCGGGATTAATTTGTTGCTATGGTAACATGGTGTTTACTCAGTTACAATGTAAACTGAATTACGAGCGCTCGTCGCTATGATCATATTTTGTTGGTATTAGTTGTTACAATTTATGAAATTAGAACGTAATTGAGTCAACGAATTCAAGTGTGAGTCTCTTTTTAAAATGTATCCAAACGCGACAATGAATAATGTTCCAGTCAAGAAATTGATTGAAACAAATTATTTCAACAAAGATGATGGTGATGATAGTTCTTGTTTTAAGGGGCCTAACATCTAGGTTATCGGGCGAGTCAGTCAATAATGAAAACTGTAATAACTCGTCGTATTGGCAATTGTTATTGTGGTTATTTCTCTATTCACTGATATTATTATTATTATTATTATTAAAAATATCGTTACAACATTCACTGTTTACAAAATTCAGAAAGACTGTACACACTCTATGAATTTCCATACAATTCTTACTCATTGGTTTAACCTGTAAATTTACAAATTTTAAATTATATTGCTACTATATGATAAAGGCAGATGGAAATAGGATATCAAATTCATTCAGAGCAGGAGGAGCAATCACATATGCCACTAAATGGTGCAACTTATGCATATCATTGATTATGATTTCTTTAAAATTGTATAATGGCTTTAGTCGAATAACACGTTCTAATATAGGCTATTTATGTTCTATGTGCTAAAAATAAAGAATAAGAAAGAAATTCAAAATTTGCTTGCGTATAAACTTGTAGGCTCAACTAATTAAATTTCCAATTTTAATTTTGGTTTCCCTAAGAAAATGGTGTTTGGGGTAGCGCGTCTGCCTCTCACCCGGAGGCCGCGGGTTCGATTCCCGGCTCCGTCAGGGATTTTAAAACTGACGTGAAGGTTGGAACGGGGTGCACTCAGCCTCGTGAGGACAATTAAGTAGCTGTCTGACAGTGAGGCAGCGCCCCGATCACGAAAACCAAAATTAACGGCCGAGGAGACCCAATGCGCTGATCACGCGTCACCCCAGTATCTGCAGGCCAATTGGCTGGGCAGCGGTTGCTTGGTCGGCCTACGCTAGGTCCTTCATGGGCTGTATAGTGCCAGGGGTTGACTTTCTTTTTTTTTTGGAATCTTCAGGTTTGGCTGATTTCTTTTAAATTCTCATAATTTATTGGGAGGATGTTATGTAATTTTGGTGAGAAATACAGAAAGTTAAGTTTTGGTATAGACTACTTAATTTAGGTTGATATAAAATAGAGTGATTCGCCTATGATACAGTACTTCTCGTTTCATAGCCGCAATTTACAACATGAATTATATTCATATCTTTAAAAATGCATCTCCAATAATAATGGCACGCTCGTGTAAGACTCATGCCCTTTATGGTTTAGGTAATAGGCTAAAAAAGGAAAGTATATTGCCGGCACCAGAATCAAAGTATGTTTTGTTCAATATTGAAAATCCACAGCCTGATCCGACCGGGTCATGAATGGAATGAATGAAGCCCTCATCTAGCGGCG
Source organism: Meconema thalassinum (assembly GCA_946902985.2). NCBI lineage: Eukaryota > Metazoa > Arthropoda > Insecta > Orthoptera > Tettigoniidae > Meconema > Meconema thalassinum. Next base: position 414,034,697 of record OX336393.1, read on the forward strand.
AGGATATGAACTGTGCCGGCTGCCGAGGCCTGACGCACTTCTCTGGGGCAATGATTAAATGCATGACAGATGAAATGAAATGAAATGATAGTGGAGAGTGTTGCTGGAATGAAATTTTGACAGGGAAAACCGGAGTACCCGGAGAAAAACCTGTCTGCCTCCGTTTGGTCCAGCACAGATCTCACATGGTGTGACCGGGATTTGAACTACGGATCCAGCGGTGAGAGGCTGGCGTGCTGCTGCCTAAGCCACGGAGGCTTTTGTTCAATATTAATTGTGATAATTTGCGTGAATGTTGGTTCGTGTGACAGAAGTATCGAACGAGTATGTGATGTGGCTAATTCAGGCTTTGGTTGCATGCCGTCATACCTCAACTTGGGTTGGAAATATATTGTGACCTTTGACCAACTCTCTGGAGTGCGCTAACAGACCAAAAGGACGGGAGATTATTGCTAACCATTGCTGAGACTTGCCGACTAATGAATGATCGTCAGGAGGAATCAGTAAATATTTTCTTCTGGACTACAAATCACAAATTACTCAGCAAAAAGGAGCTGCATAGGCCCTACACGTGGAATTAACAATTGGTTGAGCATTTCAATCAGATTCATAAGGCAACATAGTGAACCTTGTCTTCTGAACGATGTGGGGCTATTTATATACCCGCATGCCAAAGATAGTCCCTCTATAAATAGAAGATCAATTTTGAAATTGACAGGTTGTTGTTCCATTAACTCGCGATATTTCTTCTGAAGTGTTATGAATGTGACAGCAACGTATTGACCTCAATTTACCCTATTTGATTACCAGACATTTGTAATAATAGAGTTCGCATCGTTGAGTAGAGGCATTCCGATCGGACCAGGATTGTTGTAGTTTCCTAAGCGAAAAATTAAACGCATAAAAATAATATAATCAGGAGCACAAGTTTACTGAAAATGACGATCTTATTATATAACTACGCTAAGGTGTATGTTTCACAAAACTCAAGCTACTAAACCAGAGGGAGTTAAAGGTGTGGTTTGTACCAAAATCTTCCAAATAGTCTCAATAGTAGTCAACAGGAAAATCTTGCATTTCTTGAAAAGTCAACGGAAATGTATTTGTTTATAAAGTGCTTTTAAACAAATAAACAAGACGATAGCCCCTGGAAAATCTGTGTCGCGTAAAGCCGGCATAGCACTAGGGCCGGGCGGGTAGTCTGTACACGTGGAGCGCACACAACCCAATATGCGAGAGTTGCTGGAATGAAAGTTTTGACAGGGAAAACTGGAGTACCCTGAGAAAAACCTGTCTGCCTCCGCTTTGTCCATCACAAATCTCACATGGTGTCACCGGGATTATAACCTCGGACCCAGCCCTGCGGTGAGAGGCCGGTGTGCTGCCGCCTAAGCCACGGAGGCTTCCTTCTTAAAGGATTCCTGGAGCATAATTAATGGGCGTGAAAGTGAATATGTAATCTTTATGGAGACCTCTATAGGGAGGAGAATAGTTGTGTGAACTTGAGATTACCGTAGTAAAGTAGCACAGCACAGCGGTGTGCTATAAATATGGGACGTGGTGCATGGTCCGGGCAGGCTGTGCCCACCCACAGCCCGCTGAAGAACCTGACTTGGTGCACCCCCGCAACAGGCACGGCAAAAGCTTAAAGGGAATGTTGGAGTAAAAGTAAAATTAATACATGAGATGACAAACGATATCCTTGAGCCTCGTCGTGTCTTATTACTGTATATTATCCTCAGTGAAAAACAAACGTTATGATCTAGCTTCCCTGTATATTTTATCGGAACTATTAATGACATTAATAGTGCGTATCCGTTTACACTTGGAGGTAATATGAAGAGCATTGGCACACCTGCCTGGTCGCCAATCCAGCGGCCTGTAAAACTGTCATCACTTTTAAGATGGCGGGAGATTTATCGGCCCGAGGACCGTTCGGTATGTGGACACGGTTAACTGCGGCTCAACAATTTCTCATGTAGGTCATAGGAATTCCATACAGTTCATTTCATTCTCACAATACCGTGCAGTTTAATTTTATACCAGTTTAATTAATATTGTTTGAAACACAATAATTAAACTCTCACGCCTTCTGGGACATATTTTAACGGAATAAATATTATGAAGTCGCTCCCGTTGCGTAGGGGTCAGCGTGATTAGCTGCCACCCCGGAGGGCCGCAGTTTGATTCCCAGCTCTGTCACGAAATTTGAAAAGTGGTATGAGGACTGGAACGGGGTCTACTCAGCCTCGGGTGGTCCAAATGAGTAGAAGGGGTTCGATTTCCCACCTCAGCCATCCTCGAAGTGGTTTCCCGTTGTTTCCCACTTCGCCTTCGGGCAAATGCCGGGATAATACCTACCGTAAGGCCACGGCCGCCTCCTTCCCGCTTCTTGCCTAACCGTCCCACTCTTCCCATCCCTTCATCAGGCCCCTGTTCGCTTTGCAGGTGGGGCCGCTTGGGCGTAGTGCTGGTCGCACACCCCAGTTGTATCCCTGTCTCAGAGTCTCAAGCTCCAGGACACTACCCTCAGTGGTGGTAGAGTGGGGATCCCTCGCTTAGACCGTGGGAAAAGCCAACCCTGGAGGGTAAAACGATAGCGAAGAAACAAAAAACAAAAAAATATTCCGGGCTTCTGGATAAGGTATTATCTCCAGGGTATTCTCTTCCCCCTTGAACGTTGAGATTTTTGAAACATAGAAATGTCCCTCTTTGGAGCGGTCACATTAAAGATTCCGAGCTCCAATGAGAGCTGGGTCCTCAAGTCTGGTTCAAACTTTGGCACACAGGTGACTCTGTGTGTGTCGCACGTCATTCTGGAGGCCGCTACAACAGCGCCCCTCATTGGTGTATGTGGCTAAGCGCACCTGTCCGGACAGCAGGAGACTCGGGTTCGAATTCCGCCTGTGATTACATTTTCAAGTGTTATTCAACTGTCATGGCCGCTTCAATGAGAGCCACTGTATGTTCTTAAGTCATTTCTGGGTTTCAACATACAGGGTGGCCACAAAGTCCCGTTACCCCTATTTTATTTTTATTTTTTTGCGTATGGCTTTTAGTGCCGGGAGTGTCCGAGGACATGTTCGGCTCGCCAGAGTTTTGTAGCTGCTTCTATACGGATACCCATTGGGTGAGCTACAAGTACCGTCGCGTGTGGAGTGTTGTCTGGGGAGGAAAGTGTTAATGTAAGGACGAGGAGTTGGAAGGTAGCGGCTGTGGCCTATAGTTAGGGACAAACCCCGGCATTTGCCTGGAAGGAAGATGGGAAACCACGAAAACCATCTTCAAGGTTGCCAGTGGGGGGATTCAAACCTCCTCACTTCCCGGATGTGAGCGACTGCCTGAAGCCACACCGTAACGACCACAGCTAACTCACCCGGTACCCCTATGTAAATCATACTAAAGCAGGCCAAGCAAACGCGAGCACTTCGTGTTTGCGCGTCCTGGTGCCGCACCTAGCAGCACAAAAGCTTTTCCCCTCCCTCCCTCCTTCCTCCCCGTGTAGTGACGGTAGAGGATGCCCCATCCAATCTCCAAGTTGAGCTGATAAAACTACAGTACGATTCAATTTTAACAGACCACTATTACCATTACAATGGTGATTTGATTTCATTATACAGGGTCTGTATATTTGCTTGGCAAGGACATTCTCGCTCACGCGCTCCGCCAGTGACGGCTCAGTTGCCGGCTGCCGGGCGCGCGTATGTTCGGCACAATACGGTGCTTAAAATCAGTATCATGCATTTTTACTCACTATGTTTACGGTAGATGCTGAAAATGTTCCCCCTCCGCTGCCAAACATAATCGGCATCGTCTTATGAAGTGTCTGGTTACTCCGGTTAATTTAGCTACAGTAAGAAAATAACGACCTTAACGTCTATTTATATTGTTTACTGAACCTGTACGTTTGAATCGCAAATTAGCCAGTTGTTTTATTGTCCGATTTATAGGAATGGGTCTCCCTGGATATTTCACTCGAAGCCTTTGTCTCTTTCTAGCGCACGATTCCCTGCACTTTATGTACGTATTGTGCAGATATACACGTTCAAGTAACGAATATTTCACATAAGGCATTACAGCACTACACACAATCACAATAAAAACAACTGGCTAAGAGATTCAAACGTAGTACAGGTTCAGTAAACGAAAAAAAAATAGACGTAAAAGTCGTTATTTCCTTAGTGAAGCTAAATTAACCGGAATAACCGGAAACTTCATAAGTAGATGCCCATTATGTTTGGCAGCAGATGGGGAACATTTTGAGCATCTACTGTAAGCATTGTGAGTAAAGATGGATTATACTAATTGTAAGCACCAACTCTGCCATACATACGCGCACGCGGCAGCCGGCAACTGAGGCGTCACTGGTGGAGCGCGAGAGCGAGAATGCCCTTGCCAAGCAAATATAAAGACCCTGTATAAAGGCGTTGAGGAACAAGAATTCCCGAGGATCCATGCCCTTGCCCTGAAATGTTTTGCTATGTTCGAAACAACGTTCGTTTTTGAACAAATGTTTTCAATTATGAATATTAACAAAACAAAAAGAAGGTCGAGTTTGTCTGATGCTTCCTTGGAAGCTATACTTCAGATTGCAACTGCCAAAACGATTGTTCCATATATCAGAAAATTAGTAGCTTCGAAGCGATCCAAAGATAAACAACAAAATAATGTTGAAAATTAGTGCAAAATCAGGAGCGCAATAAGACTATTGTTGAGTTGGCAGCAAGCACAAGAGTTGGTAGTGCAGTATCTTTCACATATTCTTTGATATCAGTAAGGATCAGTGTCAAAAAACAAGGGCTTGTATCGTATGAATTGTGACCCTTTCCACAACGAATAATAAAATATATATTCTAGAGGAGTATATGTGATTTATTAGAAGTGAACCTAACAACTATTATTTCTGTCTGTACACAAAATTGGCATTATTATTACTATTCGTTTTCATACCGGTACGCCACCTGACGCGCGCTGATTTGCACAGTCACATTCACCAAACAACTCGACTCGCGCCTCGCTAAGCGCTGCGACTACGCGTTCCTCTCCTACCACTGCCACAACGGTGCGTTGTCTGCCTCCCTCGCCTTCCTTGCTTTTGCCGGTGCCGGTCGGTGCTCGAGAAACACCTGAGTTGGCTTGGCCTGTACTAATGGTATCTGTTCCATACAGTATGACTGATATTGAACACTATTGAACAGCGTGTAATAACGAGTTATTGTGTACATAGCACAGCTCACCAGGAGAGACTACTGAAGAAGCCCATTCCGACTTGGGACAGCGAATTCGACGGGATCCTTCTCCGAAATAAAAGTTATCCAGGTGTTTCTGTACGATCGGTAAGGGTATAAACAATTCTGCAGATTAGTATATTGGCTTTCACGGCCGGTAAATTAAAACTCAGCAATTCTTCTAGGAAGCCTTCATAGGGAGGTTGAGGCTGCTTGAGCTTTTGGTTATCGCATTCAAATAGTGCAGTTGCACTTTATGCAAAGGGAGGTACGCGCAGTTCGTTACTCCTGTGGGGGTCCAGGCGGGGACACCAAGAGCCCGCCGATGAGCCAGCTTGGTCTCCTAGACGAAACCCCACACAAGACTCGGCACAAACCTAGAAGAATTCATTGGCGATGTCTTCACGCACTTTTCAAAAAGCCTGCATGTTTCATCTGGGTAGAAAGTTCGTCTGTTTCTGATAATTTCTATCACTTGTGGAAAAGAGTTAATGACCCCGCCTCAGCAATGTTGCGGAGGAGGATCACGTCGAATACACTGGCGAAAGTCAGAATGGATCTCTTCAATAGTTTTTCCGATGTGAGTTCTGCTATAATACGTTGTACAACAGTATAAGCAGACGCATCAGCCATTGTTTACTGCACACTGTCTGAAACAGAAAAACACAGTCACATACTAAATAATTTACATCGGGGTAACGGGACTTTGTGGCCATCCTGTAGATGACAAGACAGATCAGAGTCGAGATTAGAACTTCTGATTTCCGAACAGTACAATTCTTTCATTGCCATCTTCACCCTAATTGAGCCAACAATACGCTCCATGATTTTAGATTCAAACCAATAATCAGCACTCTGTTGTTTGGTTTCCATAGTTACCTTTATTTTGTTGACAAATAGAGCAGCATCTTTCTTTTTTTACCTAACCGTGAAATGCAACGACCATAATTCATTATATCGTTAAAATTCGATGGAAACATAATATAACTTCATAAGAGTAACATAATGCGTATACTTGGCTACAAAATTATTAATCATTTGACTGACATACTTTTATATTACTGGAATTCCAATTATTATGAAAGGAAGATGGGTACTATGATCTACAAGAAGTGTGTATGAAATGATTTACAACGCTCGGATATTCCCACTGCATTGTAAAAATTGTGAATTGCCTTTCAAATCTGGAATAACCATCTGGTGCGTCGAATCAATCAATCTGATATAGATTATTATGCATGGCGAAACGTAATGGTGAAGAGTATGATAAGACATTGATTGCGATGTGATGATGAGTGGCACTGCGTTAACTTAATATTTGAGTGTTGACTTTTACATGCATATCTTCTTCGTGTTACTGAATGTAATTGTTGTGATTCACAAACACACACGTGCTGAAGACAGTAACAAGGCGGCTGTTGAGGAGGAACCTGTAGCTCTACCTCTAAATGCTACAGTTGTTCGAAGGTTTCAAGATGTGCTTCGCATGGCAAAGGAGCTCAGTGACCTGAGTTTAGATGCTCGTACGTATGTAATAGTGTTGTATGTCAATTTACAATGTTGCCTTAGAAATCGAAATGTAATGCTTTTCAGTTGGTCGTCACGATTGTACCCAAGACGGTCGTTGGGGATGATAATATAGATCTAAATGCTTTATTTTAATCAGACCTTTTCTCATCAACATGTACACCCTCTGTGTGAAAATTTCGGTGAATGGGTCTATATTACGTTATTACGTTACTATCCTTCGAAGTAATCCCTGTGGATGGTTATGCACTTCTTAGAACGGCTGTACCAAGTCCTGGTATAGTCTTCCTGACGGATAGCCTTCAGTTGAGTCGTCACAGTACGTTGGTTGTCCGAAATGTCCGAAAACCTCTGACCCTTCAGGGCTTTTCGGTGACCCTGGACCCCGACACTCCATACTTAGACGCTTGCCTTCAGGTGGTATCTCAGGCACCAGGTCTCGGCACCCGTGATGATGGTTTTCAGAACCATTCCAATCCACGAGTCATTCACTCTTCTCACTGACACCCGTCGAACAGGTGTGCACGTTAGGTTGCATAAATTCACCCTTCTCACTGCCGCCCGTCTATCAGGTGTGCAAGGCAGGTTGCATAAATTTATGCTTCTCTCTTGCTTTCAATTTAAGAGTTTTGACGACCCAAACTGAAGGCTATTCCTAAAGAAGACTATGCCAGGAGTTTCGAGGACTTGTTCAGTCGTTCTCAGAAGTGCATAACCATCCACAGGGATTACTTCAAAGGGCAGTAACGACTGTTTTAGGTAAACCAACAATCCGTTCATAATATAGACCCATTCACCGAACTTTTCAGATTGAGGGTGTATTATAGCTCTAAATACTTTATTTGAATCTGACCTTCTTTCCTTATCTATCAACATGTAACATAGAGATCGATTGTAACACATAACAAATAGTAAGAACACGCAAAACCAAAGATCATATCAGTCTGAATGTCCAAGTGACACCAACTTCATCTACCACAATATTTTTTATTTTATTTTTTTATTTTATTTTATTTTAATCAGGTGCTCAGAATAGTAACTCTATAAAAATATCTAACTCACCGTGTATGTTAGTGTTTGTGGTTCATTTTGTAGGTTGAGGTTTCATACACACTTTAAAAAGGAAAAGTACGAACATTCTTATAAACTTGGAATTTATAAGGGAAACAGTGATACATTGTTAAAAAGGCGGGAAATTTTGAACATTTTATATGAGTAGCATATTTAACAATCGAATGAATATTGGCCTTTTTTCCTCTGTTAAGCTGGGTCTCCCCCCTTAAGTGGCGTTCATTTCTGATTTTAGCCTATTTTCAATTTTGAAAAACAAAAAGGCTTAGCCTATGAGATCACCTTTTGTCCGTGTGTGTGTGATTCGTGTGTGTGTTCCCCCCTAATAAAATCTAAACGGCTGGAGCGATTTCAATGAAACTCGGTAAGTTCATAGCACTATTCCGGACGACCCCGACCGTGCCCTTCAAATTTTGTTACGTCTCACCAATCCAACATGGCGGCTGTGCGAAATATTTCACCAGCATTCAATATCTCCGAAACTATTACCGATATCACCCTGGAATATTTTTACGGTGATAAAGGGAACTACTAGAAGTTCACCTATGTGACTTTTGAAAATCTGGTAACTACTAAACCTACATGGCGGCAAAGCGAATTTGCGACGTTTAAATAGACGTTTCTCGCGATTTAGCCAACCAATCGCAATGAAACTTGGTATAGTATATGTTTATACAAATTGTAATGCACCGACATCTAACTTCGTTCAATTGTTTACATAACTTCAAAATGGCGGCTGTGCGAAACATTTCAGCGGCATTCTATATCTCTGAAACTATTACCGGTATCACCATGACATTTTGTGCGAAGATAGAGGGCACTACTGAAAGTTAATCTATGAGGCTTTCAAAAACCGGTTAACTACAATACGAACATGTCGGTCAAGCGAATTTGAAAGTTTTAAATAGACTTTTCTCGCGATTTAATGATTCAAACGCAATGAAACTTCGCACAGGAAATGTTTATACACATTGCAATGCACTGGTATCTAATTTAGTTCAATTGTTTACGTAACCTCGAAATGGCGGGTGTGCGAATTTCGAAAATTAAGTATTTATTTCTTCTTATTTCTTGGGATCGAAATCAACATTTGCATAATGAACGAACAGAATAATCATCATCTAATAGTACATAACTCTATGGCCTACATATATCAAAATCCAACATGGCGACCATCCGAAATATTTAGACGGTTCTCAACATCTATTAATCTACTGCAGCAGTCAAACTGAAATTTTGTAAGTGATTAGAGGCAATAAGCATAAGTTCACCTATGGGACGTTCAATAACCTGGCGAGCACAAATACAACATGGTGGCTACGCGAAATTTAAATATTCAAATGGACGTTCCTTGCGTTTTAACCATCCGAGCGCAGTGAAACTTGATACGGTATATGCTTATACAAATTATAATCGACTGGTATCTAATTCATTTAAATTTATTTCATAACCACAAGATGGCGGCTGAGCGAAGTTTTAAAATCCCGCTTTTATTTCTTGTGTCTTAATCATGCGATTGTAAGCCAGCTGATAGGTCCAACTTTCAAATGCATATAATTTCTACACTATTAATTGGATTTCAACCAAATTTCTTATGTAGTATGTGTACAGAAACATTCATATACACATAGTACATAAGAAATTTGGTTGAAATCCAATTAATAGTGTAGAAATTATATGCATTTGAAAGTTGGACCTATCAGCTGGCTTACAATCATTTTGGCAACACTGTCATATATGGCCTCCTGGAAATTATACTAAAATATTATTATCTACATGTGTGCCAATTTTGGAATAGCTCCCTTGGATAATTTCCAAGAAATCCAAAATGGAGCTCAAATTTCAATTGAGATATTTCAGCAGTTGGTAGCAATGACATCATTTTCAAATATGGCATTGAGATATTCAGGTATATATCTTTGCTGATACCAAATTTGGTTTCGATTGCTGCAGCCGTTTAGGAGTTGATAGGGGACACATACACACACACAGACAGAAGGACAGACAGACAGAGACAGACCGACAGACATTTGCCCGGATCGATCTCATAAGTCTACTTTTTCCTCATATTTGCAAAATGTGAAGAGTAGACTAAAAACAACCTTATATTAATACATGTGAATAAAAATATATAGGCTATTTACATATTCACTGTCTGCCAAAAAAAAAAAAGCCGTAACCATTAGGAAAATGTAATTTGTCGAGATCTATTTCATAACTACGTTCATTATAATGGTTTTCGTTTAAGTCTCGGGGCAAAGGATCATGTTTTGGAAATAAGAACATGAAAATGTACAGTTTATAAAGGAATTCTATCGCCTAGGATTGGATTCGGAATTTTATGGCGATATCTGCATTGTGCTTCCTCTATTATTGAGATGTGAGAATGGCGGATTGTTGTAGCATTGTTGGGCTCTCATCTAATGACCTGTTATTCAGTACTTCATAGAGCATCAGGAAGTTTGGTTGCAGTAAAGATGAGTGAAGACAGAATAATGCTGTGACTCTTTAGTGGCAAGGATTTTGGTTTATGCACAAAATATTGGAAATAAAGTAGTGATGTCTGTTCATGCAAATTTGCCAAAAGTCAAAGAACTTTATTTATCCTCATCTGAAAGTAAACTACTAAGTGAAAAATGATCTTTCCCTTAAAATGTATTGGTATTTATCTTCCTTGCATTTAAGATTCAAAATACTGTAAGTAAATAGTAGACTACATTATGCAACGAGCCTCTAATGGCAATAATTAAGACACGAGTATGTTTAATTTCCATACGAGTCTCTTAATTAGCATTATAGGCGAGTTGCATACGACTGTTTATCTTCGTCGATAATTATAACTTTATTATAATTATGTTCTAACACAAATATTCATAAATATCTATCAGATTCTGTCGGTTGACCTCTTCTTCTTGGGAATTGTGTGGGCTCAGTATTTGCTCTCTACCCTAAAACGAATTCCAAAGCTTTGAAACATTGTTTATTCTGAAGTAGCACCAAAAGATAGCGCACAGGTACTATGGTACTATGGTGGATCATTTTTGGTCAAATAACACACAATAGGCGGTAAAAAACGCTTTACAATCGTGCTATCAACTAGTTATTCTTCAAATTCGATGCATATAGAATGCAATCAGAAGGCAAATCAATGGAGTCCCAAAAAGAACAATCCTGACATAGTCTATGTCGGAAAAGTTTTGCATAAAAAATCCCTATACTGAACAGAGAGCTGGATTATAATGTCCGTGGATCTAATGTCAAACGCATGCTTCCTCCGTGACGTTCTGGTGTGTTTATGTCAACAACAGCATTCACTAAAATTGTCGGCGAAATCCTACGAATGCAATGCCCTGTGTAGAAATTGGAGTTGCGGATATTAAGGTAAATTGCTATTTATTTTGCAATATTCTGCAGTTTGTTTATGCAAACATTACGGACGGTCCATGTCGGTATAGGCTAGGGTACAAGGATGGTGTGTCGCAAACTTCTGGACGTAGATTCCTAAATTTCTTGTATATTTCATAGTATTTTCTTGTTTACGTAAAGGTTCGTGCCGATTTTGTCTTTGTGTTTGGGAGTGTTAACTACAATGGTTGACCCAATATAGTTTACACTGTGAACTTTCAAATCATGTAATTCATGTGCGACATGTTGGATTTTGAGCGCATGTGCGAAGCTATCCGTACCTAATTGTTCAATGAATGAGCTCTGATTGGTTGGAGAAACTGTATCATAATGAAAAGTAGTACTTTAATGACCCCCATTATGATACAGTTTTCTGACATATAATATTTACATCTCGACATCGTCGAACATAAAATAATTTTGTGGTTTGGGTACATTCTTTGAAAATATCCGAGTGTTACGCTTTTCTTGGCTGGCAGTGTATTATTTAGTCTAATATTTTTTGTCAGTTTTTGCACAATGTGTTTACTGACTGAATCGTTGCAATATTAATTAATGAAGAAGGAAGAAGACACTTCGTGGGTGGTGTCTTCACTTATTATCTCCATCCATGTACACAATTCTAACTCTGCTCATTGTTTGTTTCTCAGAAAAGGTTGAACAGTATATTGAGTACCCGCTCAGTGACTGTGATCCAACTGAATGTGATCAGACTGAATGGAGTCAATGGGATCATAGAAAATTGGATCGGACTATGTGTCAACAGACGACAGAATTGGATCGGACTAAGTGTCAACATACGACAGAATTGCATCGGACTAAGTGTCAACAGTCGACAGAATTGGATCGGACTAAGTGCCAACAGTCGATAGAAACTACTTCGGAAGATGAATTTGTCACTGTTGTGGCGCCTGAAGGCGACAAGTCTACTAAGTGTACTATGTCTGATAAGTCTGATAAGTCTGCTAAGTCTGACAAGTCGACTAAGCCCCGTAAGACATTTAAAAGACCCCACAGCAGTTTCAGTTTGTCCTCGCCGTTTGGTGGTCAATGCCACACCAGCTTCATTCCGAATGGACTTTGGGTGTCACTAGGTATTATTGGACTATTGCTATTGTTGCTGCTATTTTGGTTCTTATACATGTTCTGCATGTGGAAGAGATTGGCCTACCAGTGTAGTAACAGGTGTTGCGAATCGGGACACCCTTTAGACCTACCCGGGATATATGGACGCGACTGCACACCCACCGTAACCTGCTACTACGGATCCGAGTGCCCAGCTAAGCCTACCCACTGCACATGTTCTGGAGAGGACGTGATTAAATTGAGTAGAGCGAAAAGTTACTAAACACGTTACATCTCCAAAGAAGAGCTTATTCTCGGGAAAGTGAATTCCGCACCAAAGTTTTCGGTATGTTAATCTCAATGATAAAACAAGATGTTCAGTAAAGAACATATGAGTCGTCCAGTTGCAAAACTCGATTAATCCACTTGTGAATAAAGATCATGTCGTAAAATTATTTATTTAATTTATTTTACTTAATTTTATTTTATTTTGTTTTATTTAATTTAATTTTGTTTTGTTTTATTCTGATTTTGTTTTGTTTATTTTGTTTTGTTTTATTTTATTTCTTTTTATTTTCTTTTAAATTGTATTGTTTAATTTTTTTATTTCTTATATTTTTAATTTAATTTTGTTTTCTTTAGAGTTTGTTTTGTTTATTTTATTTTATTTTATTTTGTTATGCTTTATTTTGATTTTCCAGAAATCAAATACAAAACCAAAAACAAAAAACATGAAGCAAAAAAGCAAAATTCAAAAACAAAAGCAAAAGCATAAAACAAAAATCAAGAAATAAAAAGCAAAATTCCAAAAAAAGCAGAAAACAAACACAAAACAAATACCAAGAAAGAAAAGCAAAGAGTAAAATTCAAAACCAAAGCACAAAGCAAGCACAAAACCAAAAACCAAAAACACAAAGCAAAAAGTAGAAAACAACAAACACAAAAGATACGTGAGGCAAAGTCCTGAGAAACGTTTCTCATGAAAATGATTCTTATTCACAAGTGGATTAAACGCGTTTTGCAACTGGACGACTCATATAATCTACTTTCTCCTAAATGTAGGCTATAGGTATAAGCAGTGTCTTCTTTTTTTTTCAGGGGGAACGCGGGGGTACGCGTACCCCTTAAACATTGAAAACTGTTTAAGAAAAAAATATTGGTACATTTGTATCTAGTCCGGAAAATATAACTTCTGACTTGACATTTCATCGATCAGGTGGCGTCAATGCGCTGTTCACAACAGCTGGAGGAGATTTCGAGTAATCCTCGATTTAAATCGATCTGTCGAATCAGTTCATTTTGGTCGACCAAGACCGAATACAATATAAAATATACTAGCAACTCGACCCGACTTCGCCCGGGAACAGTTATGAATGCATTACGCGATAAGCACTTTTTTTCCAATGTCAATGAACAACGACCAATATCCGTTTTACGTCTCGGCATGATGGGTTAAAATCACTGACTGGACTATAAATTATATTATCATGGATATGCATGTGCAACAAATTCTTGTCAGACGTAATTTAAGAATGGCGAGGTGCATGAAACACAAATCCCCCTTCCGTCCAATCTTAACTTGACTGTGAATTTTACGGAACGAAATGTTCACAGGCGAAATGAAGAAAAGCCGAGTTGCACTTCCAGGGAAACTCGACACAACCACTCTTCTCTAAAGTTTTTAACTCAACACGACTCGACACTTTGCTGCTGGCTGTATCCTCCACGTCATCCAACCATCGTTTTCTAGGTCTTCCTTTGCATCTTCTTCCACCTGGATTTCCTCTATAGGTCTTTTTAACCACTCTATCACTTGCCATTCTCTCCACATGTCCCAGCCATCTTAGCCTATTACTCTTTACTTCCGAAACTATATCAGGATGACCATATAGTTCCTCCAAATCTTTGTTTTCCCGTATTCTCCATCTACATGCCTCATTCGCTGCTCCATAAATCTTCCTCAGTATTTTCCTTTCCCATCTTCTCAAAAGCTCCTCTTCTGCCACAGTCATAGTCCATGTTCCTGAGCCGTACATTACCACTGGTCTAATAACCTTTCGGTACACTGTCACCTTTGATCTTCTACTGAGGATGCGTGCTTTGAGGATTTTTTATCAGTGCACAATAAACTCTATTACCGGCTGCAATTCTTGCTTTTATTTCTTCTTTTGTGCTATTATCTTCAGTTACGAGTACTCCCAAATACTTGAAACTTTATATATTTATCGTATAACTGCCTAGCGTAACATTTCTTGAAATGAACGATTTTTTCAGCGTGTTGTGCCTTTATTATAAACCATTTCATACAAAATTTATATTATTTCGTTCAGTACATAAACGAATTTCAAGCTACTGAAATATGGTCCAGGTAGCAAACAACAGCCGCCATTTTGACGAGTGAACTTTATGTGTTCACAGTACGACACACGACGGCCGCTCGGCCTGAGAACTCTGGTCACTGCTACAGTATAATAATAATAATAATCATCATCATCATCATCTTCATTTCCCCTTTTCCAGTTGACACTGGGTGGGGGCAAGTATGGTTCCTCTCCACTTTGTTCTGTCGTTCCACCATTCCTCTTCCGACACGGTGTTCCAATCCAGGTTCCTTTTTCTAATGCTATACTTCACCGAGTCCATCCAACGCATTCTTGGTCTTCCTCGTCCTCTCTTCCCTGTCATCCGTCGTTCCAGTGCTCCTCTTGGTAGCCTTACTTCATTCATCCGTTTGATATGTCCAAACCATCTCAATCTGATTTGCTCCAGTTTTACATTTATTTTCTGTACTCCCAGTTCTTTCCGTATAACTTCATTTCTCACTGTGTCTCTCCTCGTTTTCTGGACCATACTTCTCAGGAATCTCATCCTAGCTGCCTGTATTTTGCTCTCATCCCTCTTAGTCAATGTCCAAGTTTCTGCTGCATATGTCATTATAGGAACATGATATACTGTGTTCATAACTTCTTTAGCCTTAATTGATATATCCTTGTTCCATACTAGTCCCCGTACCTGTTGATAGAAAGCACTACCGAGTTGTATTCTTCTGCTAATTTCCAAATCTAGTCTTCCATCTTCAGTCAGTTCACTTCCCAAGTATCTGAAGTGTTTCACCACTTCCAAAATGCTACAGTATAATATTATAATAAACAAGTAGTTCCGTGACGAACTAAAGAGCCTACTTTTCTTAAAATTAGAGATTCATGCCAATCTATATAGACCTATCTACAATAATGACGATATCATGTCGGTAATACCAACATTTCTAAGTACTGCAGTTTGAAATACAGCTAAAATAGTGTAGGCTAATAGACTAACTTACTACAGGTGGCAGCCCTAGTGACTCTGAATATATTCTTAGTTCCATCTCTTAAGGTATAGAATGCACATACAAACTTTGGTTAAAGTATAATGGATAGAATGGACGTTACATGCTGTTTGATATTGGATTTATCAGTGCGCATAAAATCATGTTGGGAACAATGTCATGTATGCGATGCTCAGAATTAATCTGAAATATTACGATCTCTTATAGTGCCAATTGGTAATAATTGTTAGAATAGAAGTTACATGTAATTAAAAATTGAAACTATTAGAAAGCTTAGAATCATGTTGGCAGCACTGAGGTATATTAGATACTCCAAATTAATTTAGAAAGTCAGGTACCGGTACTATACGAGTGCAATGTTTAGAGATGATGGTTTGCATACATTTCTGATATATTGATATTAGGATTAAACAAATAGAGAGATCATTTATTAACAGTTGGCAGCCCTGCTGGTTCTTACAAATACGCATAGTCATAAATGTTATGGTACACAAAGCACATACGAAATTTGGTTGAAATCCATTTGTTAGTATAGAAGTTATATGCATTTAGAAACTTGACCTATCTGCAGGCTTAGAATCGTGTTGGCAGCACTGATGTATATAAGTTACACAGAACTAAGGTAGAATGTCAGGTACTATACGTGTGCAGAGTTTAGGGCTGTTGGCTTGCATACTTTATGATATATTGGCATTAGGATTAAAATATAGTGAGATCATTTATTAACAGTTTGCAGCCCTGGTGGCTCTTTAGAATACGCACAGTAATATGTGTTGTAGTGCACATAGTACATACGAAATTTGGTTGAAATCCAATCGATAGTATAGAAGTTGCATGCATTTAGAAATTGGACATAACGGCAGACTTAGAATCATGTTGGCAACACTGGCATATAAGGACTTCAGAAAATTAATCTGGAATGTTATTATCTATATGTGAGCAAATTTTGGAATAGTTCGCATGCATAACTTCTGAGATATCCAACATAGAGCTCAAATTTCAATTGCGATTTTTCAGCAGTTGGTAGCACTAACGTCAATTTCAAATATGGCCGTGAGATATTCAGATATAGATCTTCTCTCTTACCAAATTTGGTTTCGATAGCTGCAGCCGTTTAGGAGTTGATAGGGGGGGGGGACACACACACAGCTAGACAGACAGACAGACACACATTTTCCCGGATCGATCTCATGTCTACTTTTTCCTAATTTTTGCAAAATGTGAAAAGTAGGCTAAAAATTACAATATCCAATGAGTCACCTCCTTGAGGACTGTTTGAACCATTCTCGGTACGGTAAGTGGTACTGGTGAAACCGGACCTTGTTGGATCATAAATTACGGATTAGCATACATTGCTTTTAAGATTCACACGGCCGCCTTTTTGAAACTATTTTGCTGATGGCTTTGTAGTGTGGCAACAGACGTTTCTCACATGAAGCCATATTTTTGCAAAATTTGGTTGATATTAGTTAGTTAGTTATTGTTGTTTTAAGGGGCGGAACTACGAGGCCATCTGCCCCTCTTAGCACGGATTAAAGAATACAAAATGGAGAGCGGTAAAACTTACAAAAGGGAATTTAGAACGAAAATACTTACAAAAGGAATAGATTGAGAAAATACGCACAAAATGTAGGATAGGTTCAAAATACCTACAGAATGCAATGTCGAGTCGAATTACTTACAAAATGCAATTGATATTCAAAATACTTACAAATTGCAAATGATATTGGAAATACGTACAAAATGCAATTGAGGTTCAAAATACTTACAAAATGCAATTGAAATTGAAAATAAACAATGCAATTCAGATTGAAAAAACTCTCTTTTCAGATCCAAAATACTCACAAAGTGCAATTGAAATTCAAAATGCTTACAAAATGCAATTGAGATTAAAAATACTTACAAAATGTACGGTCGATTCAAACTACTCATTTGGTTGAGATTGGATGATTAGTTTAGTCGTAATATGATCTAAGCTTTGAACATTTAGTTGGTGACTATTTTGTTTTGGTTAAGATGGCGGCAATATAAATCATGATACTGAAGTGTCCTTTGCTAGAGCTACCTCTGTACCAAATTTGGTTCAACTCGGTTCCGTCATGTTTGAATTGATAGAGTGGCGGTGGGGGCAGACAGACACACAAACTTTTGACCAGGTACAGTGGATCTCATTTTGCAAAATTCGAAAGAAGGCTAATAGGCACCACATGGTATCGCAATATGAATGTTCCATATCGTCGGCAACATGTTATGATGCTATTATAGGAGTCGCGCATTTTGGCGTCCTGTTAATGTAACGCAGCACTTTTGCTAATAATTATGAGTTGTTTCAGAATTAGAAAACCTACTCACAAAATGTATTTTCAATTCAAAATACTCTTCTAACCATATCATTGAAAGTACCAGACTTCCAAAAATATATATACTTCTATTTCCTTGAAGTTGTACAGTTGAATATGCTTCCATTCCACTGAAGATGTTCAGTTCAATATACTTTCATTCCATTGAAATTATTCAATATGCTTCAATTCCACTGAAGCTGTTCAGTTAAATATGCTTCAATTCCATTGAATTTGTTCAGTTCAATATGCTGCCATTCCACTGAAGCTGTTCAGTTAAATATGCTGCCATTGCAATGCACTGTAGATGTTTAATATGCTCGTTCAACTCAATGCGATGAAAGCGTACTTAACTCGATGTGATTGATAATGCCAATTCTATTTAAAACGGAATTTGGTATTTTTATGGATTTTATTGGTGTATTTTGAGATGAAAATAAATTTTGCGTGTATTTTGTTTGTTTAACTAAAAGTGCGGAACAGATGTATTCGATACTTGGCAAAGTTTATTTCTTATTCTGGTTTGAGTTACTGGAAAGATAACACCCATGTGGTGTCTGTCAAACACCGGACTAAAGTGATCTACGACTTTGCTTTGCCTCCCTGTAAAGTTAGGTTGGTTGGTTGGTTCCTTAGTTTAGGGGCTGCGACAACGCGGTCATGTAGCCCCGTGTACTTTGGGTGTGTGTAGAATCTGTCTGATAACCGGTGTTAATTGTGATGACTGTATTAGTGTGTGTATCTGTTTTTTTTTAAATTCAAGTAGGGACTGAAACTTTGAATTTTCAAATAGTTCCTACTTTTGCCGCCAAGCACCACCGTCAACGACTACTAGGCCTAGTTCAGAACTAGCTACTAGACGCCACCGCAGTCGGCTCTTGGCAACGAACGTAGCAACCTAAGAGCGTTGTTTACATTCTTAACCTATCCAATTTAGTTTCACACAGGTGTAATTAGTGGAAAGATCTTTAACATGCCATAAATCTATGACATGGGACCGCCGGCTTTACTTCCCCTCCGAAGGAAGGCATACTGAGGGATTTTTAACGCTCTTAAAAAATCCGACGGCTTCGGCCGGGTTTGAACCCGCCCTGTAAAGTTAAAAGGAGAATAAGCTTATGAATGTAAAATAATGGTATATTGGCTTTCATGGCCAGTGAATTAAAACTCATCAATTCTTCTAGGTTTGTGCCGTGTCTTGTGTGGGTTTCGCCTAGGATATCAGCGGGATCTTCGTGTTCCCACCCGGACCCCGCAGGAGTTGCGAACTGCGTGCAACCTCCCTTTTTATAAAGCGCACCCGCACCTCTTTACCGCGAGAACTAAGAACTTTTAGAGCCCGCTGATGAGCCAGCTTGGTGTCCTAGGCGAAACCCCACACAAGACACGGCACAAACCTAGAAGAATTGCTGAGTTTTTATGAATGTGACATCATTTGAAATTTAGGGAGCACAAGTATCAAATTTGCAGGTTTGCAACTTCATCTTCATCTTAACCGACAGTAGTGGCTACGCTGGCTAATGCGCAGTGTAAGGTCATGGGGCCAAGCTCTCTGCTGACTCGGTAGACGCGTGGGTTCGAGCCCCACCGTCGGCCGTCCTTGAAATGGTTTTCCGTGGTTTCCCATTTTCAACACCAGGCAAATGCTGGGACGGTACCTTCTTACAGGCCACGGCCGCTTCCTTCCACATCCTTCTCCAATTTCATTCACCTTAATCAATTCCATCTCTCATCCCGACGCGCAGGTCGCCCACGGGCGTCGAATAGGAAGACCTGCACTAGGTCTCTGAGGAGACCACACGAAAAAAAAAAATCTTCATCTTTGAGAAGTCACTGAAAGTGTAGATGATGTGTAAGGTAGAGAATATTTCAAATTTTCTCTTTGTGACTTCGTCCACTTGTAATATTAGGCGAGACAGGAGTTGGAGAAAACTTAATGGGTGGCAATTGCGCGAGGAGAAGATTTATAATATCTAATTGACTTTTTTAAATGAAACCCAGAGAGTTACACGTTCGATACTTCAGCATGCTTTCGACGATTTGATATTTTCAGTAGGAGAGACTCAGCTAAATCGGCAATACTAAGAGATTTATGGTAAACATGATAAATTTAAAAAATGGGTTTCCAAAAATGAACACAGAAATTAAATTGCTACATTTTTGTGACGAAAATTCAGTTCATGTATGGGTAGTTTAAATCACTTAATACTTGAAATGACACTTTTAAAATAAATTTTAATTTAGTAACTATTTAGGGAATTTTGGTTGATACTAGTATTATTGATAAAGTGAGAATGTTTGAAGTATCTAGTTTCCATGGTTACCTAAGAATGAAACTTGTATTAAGCAGTGTTGGATTGTGGGTTAATCTTCACTATCGTTGGAGAGAGCGTGCAATATGGGCCAGATACCACCTCGGTTATAAAGATAGTCCGCAGCTGAGGCCAACGAATTGTAAAATTTAAAATGTAACTTCTGTCTAATTATATAAAGCAATTATTGTTATTATTATTATCATCATCATTATCATCATCATCATCATCATTATGGAGCGTAATCATTTTAATTATTCCATTAAGTTAGACTTGTAACGATGCTTGGTGATTTTTCAGCATCGTCCGTTGCGAGAGGTACCGACAAATTCTTACAAGTTCAAAGTTCCTAATTTCATGACTTGAACGAAGGAATATTATTATTGAGTGTGACTGAAGAAATTTGAGATTGCCGCAGCACTGAAGGAGCGTGAGTCGTCTTCTGTTTGTGGCCTTAGATAAATGTGGGCTAGTCTGTAACAAGATGAGACTGTTGAAGTTGCAAGTTAATGACGAGAAGACCGTCTGTATGAGTTGCTTCTGGAGAAGACTAGCACCTGAAAGAGTCGATATGAAGTGGAACACGTCCCTTACTTCAGATTTTTGTCAGAGAAGTGTACTGGAAGCATGTTACTTTCGTAATATCCTAAGTATGTATTTTATGTTATTAAAATATGGAACTAGAATGCCACTAATGAAGTTAAATATTATTTACAAGGTTTATTCGAAAGTAAAGACAGCTTTGAAGCCATTTTCAGTGTTTCCTTATCAATTACATTATTTAAATGACTCATGGTGGTTCCGTATTGATATGCTAGAATAGTTATTAACAAGAAAAGTACATCCGCCTAAATCAATACTATAAAGAAAAAAATAATTATTAAACTTGTTTTCAGTACATGTTTCGAGGATTAATTACATTTTATCCCCTTCATCAGCTATTGAAAAAAAAAGGAAGTTCCGTGACGAACTAAAGAGCCTACTTTTCTTAAAAGTTAAGATTCACGCCAATAATTAATCTATATGGACCTAGGCTATCTAGAATAATGACGAAATTAAGTTGGTAATATCGAAATTTCTAATTAGTTCGAAATACTGTATACCTGGCATAATTTAGCCTAATAGAGAACTACAGTTGGCAGCCCTGGTGACTGAATATATTCTTAGTCCCATCTCTTAAGGTACAGAATACAAAATTTGGTTGAAGTCCAATGGATAGCATGGACGTTACATGCAGTTAAACATTGGATCTAACAGCGCGCGTAAAATCATGTTGGCAACAATGACATACATGTATTGGTCAGAAATAATCTGAGATAATATGATCTATTGTCGTGTCAATTTTGAATGAAATCCATTAGTACAGAAGTTACATGCATTTTAAAATTGGACCTATCAGCAGTCTTAGAATCATGTTGGCAGCACTGGCGTAGGCCTATATTAGTTACTCCAAATTAATCTAGAATTCCAGGTACTATACGTGTGCAAGTTTAGAGCTATTATCTTGCATACTTTCTGATATATTGCTATTAGGGTAACAAAAATAGAGACAGTATTTATTAACAGTAGGCAGCCCTGGTTACTATTAAGAATCGGCATAGTCATATCTGTTATGGTACACATAGCACACACGAAATTTGGTTGAAATCCAAATGATAGTATAGAAGTTACATGTACTCGTATTTAAAGTTGGACCTCTCAGCAGGCTTAGAATCATGTTGGTAGCACTGACGTATATAAGTTACCCCAAATTAATATAGAATGGCAGGTACTATACGTGTGCATAGTTTAAACCTGTCGACTTGCATACTTTCTGATATATGGGTATTTGGATTTTAAAAAATGAGAGCATTTATTAACAGTTGGCAGCCCTGGTGGCTCTTAAGAATACGCTCAGTCATATCTGATTATGTACACATGGCACATACGAAATTTGGTTTAAATACAATTGATTGTGTAGAAGTTATATGCATTTAAAATTTGGACCTATCAGCAGGCTTACAATCATTTTGGCAACACTGCCATGTATGGCCTCCTGGAAATTAAACTGCAATATTCTTATCTATACGTGTGCCAATTTTGAAATAGCTGCCATTCATACCTTTCAAGATATCCAACATGGAGCTCAAATTTGAATTGCGATTTTCAGCAGTTGGTAGCACTGACGTCTTTTTCAAATATGGTCGTGAGATATTCGGGTATATATCTTTACTCCTACCAAATTTTGTTTCGATTGCTGCAGCCGTTTAGGAGTTGATGGGGACACACACACACAGCCAGACAGACAGAAGGACAGACAGACAGACACACATTTGCCCGATCTCATAAGTCTAAGTTTTCCTCATTTTTGCAAAATGTGAAAAGTAGACTAACAAAGCGTAGCACAGTAATAAGACACGTATTTAAATCTAATATGGCGCACCATAAAATTTAGGTTATTAGAACAGAATAAAATGAAATGAAATAGAAGGTGACGGTGATCAGCTTGCAGGTGCTTATGACAAATAGTAGTTCCGTATTGATGCTTGAAACGGTAGATATGGAACACCAATACTTCACCAATCCGTGTAGGTCTATAATAAATGAAGAGCCTGTATGTTTAAAGATCCAATTTTTGCCTTTTCAAAACAAAGCGGCTTCAAGAAACTCGACGTGATGGAATGTGATCTGCGCGCTACCTCCAGAAGAATTGCAGAGTTTTTATTCACCGGCCGTGAAAGCCAATATGCCATCTTTTTGGAAGCCTTCATAGGGAGGTTCAGGCTGCTTGAGCTTTTAGTTCTCGCAGTTAAGTAGTGCAGTTGCACTCTATATAAAGGAAGGTAGCGCGCAGTTCGTTACTCCTGTGGGGGTCCGGGCGGGGACACCAAGAGTCCGCCGATGAGCCAGCTTGGTGTCCTAGGTGAAACCCCACACAAGACACGGCACAAACCTAGAAGAATTGCTGAGTTTTAATTCACCGGCCGTGAAAGCCAATGTACCAATATACCCTCAATTGGGGTGTTCGAAGTATTCCTTTTTAGTGCCGAAAGTTGAAATTTTCTCTCCTGAAAAAAAATACAGAATGTGAATAAATAAGGCAACACTGAAAAATGGCTTCAAATCTGTTTCAGGTTCATTCAAGAAATAGGTCTTAAATAATTTGTTGGAAAACTATTTGCAATAAGCAAGTTTTAAAATGATGTTTCATTTAAGAGCTTGGGGCATCGTGGTTATCATACCCCTGTTTTAGTTATGTGTGGAATTCGTCTTGAAACCTATTTTATCGGAAAACTCTACAATATTGTTGTCATTGGCGTGATTCCAACCTCGGATCTCCGAACCTTAGCAAACCATTTCAGTCGTGGGGCATGCGTTAAACCGCTTAGCTACGCCGGTAAGTCAGTGGCAGATGACCTATGTGTTCCGTTCCCTTTAAACAACAATCACAACCACCACTTGTTTGTTGACTTTTCTTTGTTTATTTTCATCAAATTGAGTTCAAAATAACATACTATGACGAAATCTATACTGTATATTTAAAACACTAGGCTGATGTTTGCTACCGCGAGATTGAGATAACGTCCGAACCGATTGATTTCTTAATGCATTCTAACGAGAGCTCTTAGCATGTAGATTTGCAGAGTGTCCTTAAAAGGAAAATATATGTTAGGGCATAGCATACTCTTAAATTATTAAAGAAAAATATATTATTTCTCGTTCCCGCGCTTGCGCACAATCACTATTCCACCAGAGAAATGGCGGATCCCCCCGCGTCTTATTGATATTGTTTATGACAGTTAAAGGGGGGAAATATTGTTGTGGCTCTATGGCTCAAACCTTTAGAGTGAGAATATGACTTGATTTAACATCTTCCGATAAAACACTCCAATTTTCCATTCTCTACTTCGCTTGGCGTACTTTATCACAATCAATAAAGCTCAAGGGGAATCTCTAGAACATGTAGGACTCTATTTGCCTCATCAAGGTTTCAGTCACGGCCAGTTATATATTGCGACGGCCTTAAAGTTGCAAGAGTGTCAAAAAGTAATCGTTCAAAAAATGCATACTGTATAAGAGAATTCTTGAGTAAATATTTTCCGAATGACCGTCATGTTTTGACGGGTATCATCTAGTTTAATTTAATTTTCTTTGTTGATGCTAGCAATTGAAACGGTGTTTTCATAACTGTAGCCTATAATTGAATGTCCGTTGTTGTAGCTTATTGAAATACAACGAGGTGTATTATACGTCGATTGATTGATTGTTGTTTTAAGGAGTGGAACAGTGAAATCATCTATATGTTATACTAGGCTAAAGATTTTCCTTATTTCCAATAATAATATCGTATGGCCTTAGGTGCCGGGTGCAAGCTTTGTTATTTGACACCCAAAGGGTAGCTTGCATGTCGAATTTCGTTGTTCCTTGAAGCACTATGAAAGTCAAGGAGGTTAGATATCTAAGCTCCTTGAACACTATAGTGCTTTCTAGTAGAGAGATGAGGAACTTTGTGTTGACGGAAATCATTACGGAACTTCTTGAGCCTATTATCGACTTCTTAAGTCAATGTGGTACTTTGGCGAGCGGTCTAATGCTTGGCTATCACACGTGCAGACGGGGTCGAATTTTTTATCCGGCTCCGTAGCTAATAGGTTACCGTGCTAGGCTTTGGCTCGATGGGTCCAGGGTTCGATTCCCGGCCGGGCCATGGGGGCGGTTAATTTCTTTGTCTCGGGGACTGGGTGTTTGTGACGTCCTTGTGTGCAAAGAAACCAAACACTGGAAACAAATAGAACAATCAGAAACAAGTAAAAAATAAAAATGAAGGAATAGCTTGTTTATTTATAAATTGTGTTTTATTTCATTTGTTGTTTTATAATTGCCCATATCATTACATACAGAGCGAAATCTAATGGGAAATAAATACGAATTGCATAGCTCGTTTTATGGCAAGCTTCCATAACAGTTATATGCTTAAGGATTCTACACCCGTCCATTGGCCAAAAGGAATGCAGCACCTAGTAGTAGGCCTAATATAATAGTATATTATGCAACGAGCCTATAATGTCAATAATTAAGACACGAGTATGTTTATGAAACGAGTGAAGCGAGTTATAGTATTTCCATACGAATGTCTTAATTACCATTATAGGCGAGTTGCATAGACTGTTTATGTTCGACGATAATTATAACTTTATAATATGTTTTAACATAAATATTCATAAATATCTGTGGGATTCAGTAACTTTAGTTAGTGAACAGAGCGCGCTGGGTGGTTTGCTGACTGAACAGAGAGCATGCGTGGGTCAAAGAATTTCGAAAGCAGAGACTATTTACATTGCTTGGCAATGCTATTGTTTACAGCCTTCATGATGTCTAGTGCCGATCAGAACTAGCATTCACTAATAGTATCACCGAAGTCGTTTGAAAGCAATGCGCTGTGTAGAAATAGGAGTTGGGGATATTAAGGTACAGTGCTATTTCTTATCTCACATTCGCCAGTTTGTTTACGCGAACATATGGGACGGTGCACTTTCCATGTCGGTAATTTAGTCGGTTGGTTCCTTAGTTTATGGGCTGCGACAACGCGGTACTTATTCTAACAGGAGAATTTACCTAACAGCTGTAAAGCAACGTGCGCTCACAGTCTTATACATTACTGAAAAATAAAACAAAAGGAGATAAATTGTGATGCTGGAAGAAACTAGTTGAGGGCAGTAAACTTGTAGGATCAGTGAACTGTCTTGGGGTATTGTGTCTCCAAACAGTCCTTGAAGATGTCGGCACTTGTTGGCAGAGCCTCTCTCAACACCACTTCCATGTTAAGTAAACGTGAGAAACACGCGTTGACAAATTAATACCATTCCAATCCATCTTAATCTAGCCGACAGCTGGCTAACTTGTTCCACCGTATAAGGTCTTCAATCTGCATATACTGACGCTCTCGCCGTATATTAAAAAAATCAAGTAAAAAGATACTGGAATCAGTGCTGCCAACGCATACATTTCCTTTAGCTAAGAATTCGTTCATGATTCCATCAAAAAAATGCGTTAACAAAATGAGGATAACTAATATAATGGCCTTGAATAAATATAGGCTACTATCAGTCATGCTCGGTTAAACCAGGCCCTCCTTAGAATAAAGTGATATCAGTCACGCTGGGTCCGATTGGATGAATTACAAGTAAACCAGGCCCTCCTTAGAATAAAGGGCTATCAGTCACGCTGGGGTCCGATTGGATGAATTACGAGTAATCGAGGGCTTCTTTAGAATAAAGGGCTACCAGTCACGCTGGGGTCCGATTGGATGAATTACGAGTAATGGAGGGCTTCCTTAGAATAAAATGCTATCAGTCACGCTGGAGTCCGATTGGATGAAATACAAGCAAACCTGGGCCTCCTTAGAATCAAGTACTATGAGTCACGCTGGGGTCCGATTGGATGAATTACAAGTACAACTGTAATAAACCAGGGCCTCGTTAGAATTAAACTAGACTAACTACAAGCCATATTTCTGAGCTCGAATACCTTTAAGACGATATTTTGCACGATAGATAATACGAAGGATTTTTAAAAAATCTAGAGTCCATTTGCCAATATGTATATCACATTTTCACGTACTTCCTATGTCTCCATACGATCGTTATTAGTAGCTAATTTACCCGGCGTTGCCCGGGAGGTGTATTTACAAGTTATAGAAAGATAAATGCCAATATATTCCGCAGAGTATATTCACTTTGCCCCTAGGTGAGTTTAAAACATAGTTCTCCTTGTTTGCGATCCAGCTGGCAGTGAAAAAGCCGTGGCGATCACAGTGGGTTGGTGCTGCAACCTATCTTGTGTTGAATGGGCAGGCAGTTTAGAGCAGCTTGGAGGGATGCGATCCAGCTGGCAGAGGGTGTAGCATGGCCTCTTACCGAGATAGATGGGAACTTGGTGGTCCCGTCTTGAGCTACTGTTGCCATGGAGATGGCCGGCCTTGCCATTCCTTGATCAGTTTATTTTCTGACTTTATTAGCCTTTGCTCCAGTGCAAAAAGGCCGAAATCAGAAGAATGAGAAAGACTATGGAAAATTCATGTATCCAGCGGTTTATTCTGGGTCCTGAACTATGTGTATGCGAAATTTGGTTGAGATTGGTAGAACGGTGTAGATTTGTACAGAGAACAAACATAGGCCTACATAGACTATCTAGGTACATACCCACATACAGGCTTTCACTTTTATATATAAGATTAATAAGGATTACCTGTATTAGAAAAGTTTAGATATAAGGAACGTTTTCTTTCTCAAAATGTACCCTGCGGAGCCACGCCATTTGTATTTTATTTTAAATCCTTTATGTTCTTCATTTGTTAAGTTCGAGTGTAATAATAATTTGATTCTTTGTGTGTTGCAGATAACAACGGCGAACCGGCGAAGCTCAAGTGCAACCTCCGGAAGCACAAACCGAACCGCAAACCCCGGACTCCCTTCACGACGCAGCAGCTGCTGTCTCTCGAGAAGAAGTTCCGGGAGAAGCAGTACCTGTCCATCGCAGAGCGCGCCGAGTTCTCTTCCTCGCTCCATCTGACGGAGACGCAGGTGAAGATCTGGTTCCAGAACCGGCGGGCCAAGGCGAAGAGATTGCAGGAAGCGGAGATCGAGAAGTTGAAGATGGCAGCAGCGGCGGCTGCCCGACCACCCCACCTGTACGGCCCACCCTTACAACAATACTTTCACCCCCACTCTGAGGCCGCCGCGTACCACCACCATGCAGCCGTCACGGCGCTGCTTGGGCGACATCACATGGGAGGTCTCATACCACCCCCGGGTCCACTGTGCCATCCCCAAAGTGTACCACCACCACAACCACCTTCAGCGAGAGCAGGATCGCCACCTCCCGCCTCCATCGGACTCTCGTAACCATTACTGAGGGCGGAGTACTTCAAATTCTGTCGCGCCATGAGACGAAATCGTTGAGCAAAAGGAAACATGTGTTCTAAGCTTCGCGTACGTGGAGCTCAAAATGAACGAAGACCGCAATCAAAGGCTAATTAAGTTACAACATTTATGCGTGTTCCTGTTTGTAATGTGATGCAATAGGAGGGCTGTGAGGTTGTTTATTCACTTGGCTTCATGAGCGTAGGAATTTTTAATTTTGTCGTTTTTTTTCTTTAATAAGCAAACACATTCAACATAAAAGTTTTAATGTACGGTATTTGAGATAATTTGTCCGTATTGACATCTTATAAATATTTGCTAATTAAAACGCCAAGTCAATCAAATCCATGTTTATTAAAACATATAAAATTGCACATGTTCGGCATGAACAATGATGCCTTCATCAGCGAGAAATAACTGAAAACTGCCTGTCACAAGATTAAAATATTGCGAGTATTCTTCCAAAATTATTGAAAGTTGCTTTAAAAATTATTTATTAAAGGAAAGAATATCCGTACAATATTCAATTAATTAACAAGAAAAATTTGGTGCATGCAAAACATTAGAAACAATATTAATTGAAATTATGCAATTTATAAGAAATATAGGGTTAGACTTTGATAACTCCACAGCACTTGAAATATACTTTTTATGCAGAAATACCCACCGCAAGGATCAAATTCACCTCACGAGCTGTGTTGAGTCTACTATTAATTTCTCAGCAATTTTCCTAGGTTTATGTCCTGTCTTGTGTGGGGTTTCGCCTAGGATCACCAAACTGGCTCATCAGCGGGCTCTCGGTGTCCGTGCCCAGACCACCGCACAAGACACGGCATAAACCAAGAAAAATTGCAGAGTTTTAATTCACTGACCGTGAAAGCCAATATACCATCATTCTATTTAATTTCCCTTTACCGTGAATTTTGAAACGACAAGTGCCACTACCTGGTGGTGAAATTGTGAAATCCTGTGATATTATCTTTGTGAAGTATTTTATAAAATCTCATGTATTTCGGTGATGCCGTAGTGGTAGTATATGACTTACCATATCGCGGATTGAGCACTAGCACCACTTGTATCAACCAAAAATCCCTCAAAAGTTACTAAATTCAAATTTCTTCGAAGGTGTTTCTTCAAGCTATAATTTATCAAAATGTAAAGAGTAACTTATTCATCAAACATTTTCAATTTAAGAAGTCATTACGGATGAGTGATTTCGAATTTCCAATGGTCATCGGTTTTATTATTGAACTTTGCTTCTAAAAGTGTGAAAAATCACAAACGCCCCAGCCAATGCAAAATTGGTGTCCGTTCATTGAACTGACACCTCTGATTTGCGTGTAGGCCTACATGAAGTTTTGTATAAATGGTTCGTTAATGTTTCCTGGTTTCAGCAGATGTCTCTTTGATGGATTGTAACTTATGTAAATAGCAACTTTGAACGTGTTGTACAATCTTACCTCTTTGATTGTGATCTTGCCACTATTTGCTCAACATGGAAATACCCAGCACTGTCCACGAGAGTTTCAAAATGGTTTGGTGATACAAATTTCTGTTCTAGTGTCAGGTAATAACATAATAATATCAGGTGCGTTCAAAAAGTAACGAGCCGGAGGCTGCAATGCGCAAACCGGTGACGACATCGGCTAATCGTGGCGTGTGTAACGAGGTGTGGTTCCGAGCAGAGCGTGGAACGTCACAGCCTGTCGCTAGAGGGCACGCGTGCACGTCACGTGACGATACAAAGCGAGCAGCAGCATGCATCAATCGTCCTACCAAGGCCAAGACAGTAGGCCATTCGACATGCTTCCTGGTGTGGTTGAAGGCTGTGGGGCACCCATTGGCCACACACTTTGCGCAAGTGCAGTCGTTCCTTCATGATGGTGTGCACAGTTCCGACGCTCAATCCGACCATGTCGGCTATGGCGTTCTCTGTCACTCGGCGGTCCTGCGTAATGAGTGCATCAACCAGCTGGACGTTGTCATGGGTAATGCAAGGGGGTGCCCCAGACCGGGCATCATCGGCTAACGACACCCGTCCTTCCCTGAAGCGCTTGTGCCACGCCTTGACCCTTGCAAGGGACATGCAGTGTTCGCCCTACACTTGTGACATTCAGCGTTGAATGTCCGTTCCCCCTACTCCTTTCTCTGTCAGAAACCGAACAACACATCTTTGCTCTTCGTTTGACGCCTCCATGTTACTGTTTGCAAGGCGACTGGCAGCGTTGGACAATTGATGCATGTTGCTGCTCGGTTTGTATCGTCACGTGACGTGCACGCGTGCCCTCTAGCGGCGGGCTGTGACCTTCTACCCTCTGGTCAGAACCACACCTCGTTACACACGCCACGATTAGCCGATGTCGTAATCGGTTTGCGCATTACAGCCTCCGGCTCGTTACTTTTTGAACGCACCTTATATAATGTTGATTGTTCTGGAAATCGGAAATTCAATTTGTTGAGAAATACTTTCGTATTGCATTTGTTTTGTGTACGTGTTTACTGTATTTGGTGTATTTGACGGCAAAAATACGAGTTTGTAAAAGCAATAATTGAACAAAGAAATAACCAACATCGTGTATAGCAGCTAAATGCGTCTCTTCTGTCCAATATTATCGTGGACTAAACCAATATTGCGTACAGTTTAGTTAGATAATACAGAATATTCCGTGAAGGTTTTCTTTCACATATCTTTCAAAGCAGTCTTTTAAATAGAACACCTCGCAATGTAGCAGCAAGCATTCCTGACTGTCGTCCCGGAGTTCCACGTTCGATTCCCAGCTCTGCCAAGGAATTTAATTCTAGCCCGATGGCTGAAACGGGATACACTCAGCCTCGCGAGGCAAAATTGAGAAGAGCAGGGTTCTATTCTCGCTTCAGCAATTCTGGGCGTGGTTTTCCGTGGTTTCCCACTTCTACTCCAGGGTAATGCCACGATGGTTTTTAAATTAAGGTCAAGGCCGCCTCTTTCCCAATCCTCCTTTGAATCGAAATTTGATGTTTTCAGTCGGTCAATACAATTGTACACAATTTTGATGGGTTTTTCTCTAATCCTGAAAAAGAAATTACACGAGATTAATAAATACACTTGGATAACCAGTTTCAAACGTCAAGCGATCACCATCAGATACATTACACTTAGGCTATTAAATCTATATCTAAAAGTATGGGTGATAGAATTTACAACATGTACACTTATTTAGTTTCAGTAGTAGGCCTAGTTGAACTAATGCAACTAGTCAATAAGTGTGAGTTATACTCCATTTTGACCGTGTTGACCGACGGAATGACATAAAATTTCAATTACTTAGGCTGAAAAATGACTTCAAACGCCATAACCTTCCTTGAATTACAAACACTAATACAGTCATCAAAATAACGCAGGTTATCACTCGACATTTCACGCACACATTTGAGTAGGCAACATTGGGCCAAATAATCTCGACGGCCAAGCACCTCAAATGAACCAACAACAACTATTAAGTCTCCTAAATGGCTATTAAGTCGATTTGCTGCATTTGCTTAAATACTTAAGAAACCCCATTATTAATGTTAGCAAAACCATTGCGCTCATTCTCAAGAGCCTAGCTGCGTGGTGTAGAGGTAACGTTCTCGCCTGCTGTGCCCAAGGTTGCAGGATTGAAACCCGGCGCAGTCAGTTGCCATTTGAGAGTGCGCAAATGCGAGGGAGCCATGTCAGTAAATTGACTGGCACCTTAAAGATCTCCTTCAGGGACAAATTCCGTCACCCCAGCGTCTCTAAAAGCCGCAGTAGTTAAAAGTGACGTAAACCCAATAGCATCATTTTCAAGGGTTATGTTTATGAGGCCGTGTCCATATAAATAATATTTTTGTAATAAATAAGGCTTTAAGCACAAGTAATGCAAGTCATGTATATGGAATATAGAGGATTAAAATGTCTAACCTCAGCATTACATGACATAATAGCTTTCCCTTCATTCCGGTCGTCAAATTACAATCCTTGGAATATTTTTGAATTTAAAGTTTATTAGCGAATTTGCTATATCATTGGCTAGAATTATCTGAACTACCCCTGTACTACAGAACAAAAGAGAAACTCTCCTCGGGAATGCGCATTACAGTTCGCACAGGAACTTGGCATCGTGTTTCATACCTGTAATTTGTTCCGGGATCAGTCATTAACGGCTATGTGCTTTGTGAAACTGTGAAACATAATTCTTAGGGAACACTTACGAGGCAGGATTTACGACACATAAACCGGAACAGCCTAAGTCGTTTGACCTTTGATTCCACGACGGAAACGGAAGGAATGTCAGAGTGTCAATGGTGCGTGGGGTTAATCAGCCAAACAATGCTGGGAAAACAACTTGTGAACAGTTTAACCTTCACGTTATTGTCAGACAAGTAAAAGCTTTACAAACCGGTTATCATTTTAAATGAATTTTATTCGATGGGATGATCTCATGTGAGTGTGCAGAAAATAAACAGACACATGAAACTTTCATAAATAAAGTGTGGAGTGAATAGTCCCAAGTTGTCCGGTCAAATATTCCTGTTTTCCATTGCGGTAACTCGTAACACTTTCGCATTTGAAACTCAGCCAAGCGGTCAAGCTCTGTGCCTCTCACCAAGTTCGATTCCCGGTCAATGCAAGTGAAATTTTTGAAGTGAAATTCCATGTCCTGTGGTTCAGATTCCGCGTAAAACGGAGGTCCCGTTGCTCATGATCGCGAGATTAACGGTTAAACTACAAGCTTAGTTCTTTTATATATAAATTTAGTAAATGTAATAAATTATTGAATAATTCTCAAATTTACCGACGGGTTTATATAATTCCCAACTCGTAGGCCTAATGGCGAATGTGAGTAGTTTATTTGAAAGGTTGCACTGCACTCCTCTAAAGTCATGGTGAGACAAAACCACGGTCTGGACAAAACCATTGATCGCTACTAGGTTACATGACGGTCTGGTCAAAACCATTCGTCGCTACCAGGTTATACGAGGTCTGGTCAAAACAATTGGTTGCTACTAGGTTATACGACGGTCTGGGCAAAACCATTGGTCACTACTACTGTAGGTTAGACGATGGTTTGGGCAAAACCATTGGTCGCTACTGGATTATACGACGGTCTGGGCAAAACCATTGGTCACTACTACTGTAGGTTAGACGATGGTTTGGGCAAAACCATTGGTCGCTACTGGATTATACGACGGTCAGGGCAAAACCATTGGTCGCTACTGGGTTATGCGACGGTCAGGGCAAAACCATTGGTCGCTACTGCTGTAGGTTAGTCGATGGTTTGGGCAAAACCATTGGTCACTACTGGGTTATGCGACGGTCAGGGCAAAACCATTGGTCGCTACTGCTGTAGGTTAGTCGATGGTTTGGGCAAAACCATTGGTCGCTACTGGGTTATACGACGGTCAGGGCAAAACCATTGGTCGCTACTGGGTTATGCGACGGTCAGGGCAAAACCATTGGTCGCTACTGCTGTAGGTTAGTCGATGGTTTGGGCAAAACCATTGGTCACTACTGGGTTATGCGACGGTCAGGGCAAAACCATTGGTCGCTACTGCTGTAGGTTAGTCGATGGTTTGGGCAAAACCATTGGTCGCTACTGGATTATACGACGGTCAGGGCAAAACCATTGGTCGCTACTGGGTTATGCGACGGTCAGGGCAAAACCATTGGTCGCTACTGCTGTAGGTTAGTCGATGGTTTGGGCAAAACCATTGGTCACTACTGGGTTATGCGACGGTCAGGGCAAAACCATTGGTCGCTACTGCTGTAGGTTAGTCGATGGTTTGGGCAAAACCATTGGTCGCTACTGGATTATACGACGGTCAGGGCAAAACCATTGGTCGCTACTGGGTTATGCGACGGTCAGGGCAAAACCATTGGTCGCTACTGCTGTAGGTTAGTCGATGGTTTGGGCAAAACCATTGGTCACTACTGGGTTATGCGACGGTCAGGGCAAAACCATTGGTCGCTACTGCTGTAGGTTAGTCGATGGTTTGGGCAAAACCATTGGTCGCTACTGGATTATACGACGGTCAGGGCAAAACCATTGGTCGCTACTGGGTTATGCGACGGTCAGGGCAAAACCATTGGTCGCTACTGCTGTAGGTTAGTCGATGGTTTGGGCAAAACCATTGGTCGCTACTGGATTATACGACGGTCAGGGCAAAACCATTGGTCGCTACTGGGTTATGCGACGGTCAGGGCAAAACCATTGGTCGCTACTGCTGTAGGTTAGTCGATGGTTTGGGCAAAACCATTGGTCACTACTGGGTTATGCGACGGTCAGGGCAAAACCATTGGTCGCTACTGCTGTAGGTTAGTCGATGGTTTGGGCAAAACCATTGGTCGCTACTGGATTATACGACGGTCAGGGCAAAACCATTGGTCGCTACTGGGTTATGCGACGGTCAGGGCAAAACCATTGGTCGCTCCTGGGTTATGCGACGGTCAGGGCAAAACCATTGGTCGCTACTGGGTTATGCGACGGTCAGGGCAAAACCATTGGTCGCTACTGGGTTATGCGACGGTCAGGGCAAAACCATTGGTCGCTACTGGGTTATGCGACGGTCAGGGCAAAACCATTGGTCGCTACTGGGTTATGCGACGGTCAGGGCAAAACCATTGGTCGCTACTGGGTTATGCGACGGTCAGGGCAAAACCATTGGTCGCTACTGCTGTAGATTATACGATGGTCTGGGCAAAACCATTGGTCGCTACTGCTGTAGGTTATACGATGGTCTGGGCTAAATAATTGGTCGCTACTAGGTTAAGTTTTGAGAAGTTGTATCAAGTGAAGGTGTAAGATGAGAAGCAGACGGAATAAGAATGATTAACTTTTCTTGCTGAAATTTGTATCTTTCATTGCAAGGGAGTAAAATTCCTGTCCACGGTTTTGTCGACGCGACCTTTTAAGGATAGAATTCTTATTGACTGTCCTAATTCCGACCCAACACTTAATGCTTGTTCATTCTGCATTATGTTCACAAACTACTGGTTTCACTAATTACGTTTTATTAAAGCTGGTTCTCATTTTCGCCGCTAGATGTTATATCAGTCAACTAGTGTTGCCAATAAGAATACCATATACACCAAGTTCCGTTTGCAACTAGGCTGTTGCTTGCAGCTGAAGAATGACGCCTTAAGTGGCCGGACAAACTCTTTTCGCCATAGGGATTGACGATTAGAAGCATCAAACTAAAACTAGTATTATTTGGCTGAGTTTCTGACGTAACATAGGCCTATCCATGTAACATTTTCCTATAAAATCTGAGGTTGTTAATCTATCAACCATTTTCTGTGGACGCCATCCACTCCACATGTGTGCTTTAATGTTCAAAAGTATTAAGCTCTTGTGCTGGTTTTGAAGCATTATCTCCGACTAGTGTCTGACACAATCACAAAATGGTTTTATTGCTCATTTACTTAAGAAGAAGTCGATCTCACATTCAGAGAACTCAACGATCAGAAAGTCAATAATGGAGTTACATAGTTAATTGTCTCTTTGTATGAGTAATTCCACAGACTATAACTGTATCATTAGCAGCTCAAGGAGGTACTAGAACTGTGTATGCAGGAGTTTTACAGTCAATTGGTCGAAGAATATTTCGCTGTGTGAATGTATGAGGAATAAACATTACATTTGGCAGTAACTTTATCAAGATCTGAGCGCTTCAGTATGGTAAGTGTGGCTATACGATTAGTTCTCAAATCTGGCATAGATAGTGGACCTTATCCTAGTATTTAGAGTAATCTGCAAGGCGCAACAGTACTCAGCAACGATGCAATGTCTGCAAACACAAAAACGAGACCGCATAACAACAGCTATCTACGAATGCATTATTATTATTCAGCTTTAAATACCAATGGTTTATTGTATCTTCTATGTGCCAAGTTGATCGACCAAATATATAAAGAACTATCAGCTATGCTCATCCATGTAGTTAGGAAATGACTGTAGTCTACACATTGTTTATAATGTAGCTTTCATTTTAAAATCCATGCCGTAAGTTGATTATCTATTATAATGCAGAATATAATCATTAAATCATTGGTGATGCTGAATTATTTAAGTTTCCGTGTTGGTAGACCTGAAATCTAGCGGAGAAACAACACACCAACGGAGAGGTCACTATCTATCGCAGTAAATGAACGACTAGCGCTCAAGTCTTTTCTCGTAGGCAGTGCCTACAGATTTCTTGGTGTTGACGAATACGCATTTATCTAGCACGTATAAAAATGCCATAAGGAAATCAGCGTTGCTTCTATTAATTGGTATTTATTAGCTTTTAAACGTTCAAACCCTTCCAGATTCTGTTCTTCTCTCGAACGTGAAAATATGTAAATCGGAGAACATTCATATTCATTAACGCTGGAAGTTAATTATGGCATTTCAATACAAATTGATCATAGATTCTCACACAATTAAGGAAATTTGTGTAGCCAAATTAATGGCAATTCAACTCCTGGTCATGTTTACAAATTTGTATATATTAATACGTTAATATTAATAATTAATGTACTGTACATATGTTATTTAAGTAAATATGCTGTGTATAAAGAAATAGTTGATAGAGAGATAAATTAAACATTCAACGTAATTCAGTGTCTGTATTCTGATTTCTGCTCCTTTCTGTCATCTCCCAGTATCCCCAACGAAATGTTGGTATTGGTTATTTTATTTATGTTCGACCCTGACTATTATATGTCAGAAAACTGTGTCATAATGATGGTCATTATAACACTATTTTTCATTATGAAACATTTTCTCCCACAGCTCAAGAAACAGTTGTTTGACCAATTAGATAAGGTTAGCATCGCACCCGCGCTGAGTTCCAAGGCCTTCTAATTTAAATTTCACTGCGTTGCCTAGTGTCTTAGTGGGGTGATCGAGGAGGCCATGGACAAATGCATGGCATTCTCTGCGTCCCATGCGCTCTGTTCATTACATAAAACTGGCGAAATCTCGACAGACATTTATGAATATTTATCTTCGAACATAAAATAGTTATAATAATTATCGTCGAACATAAACAGTCGTATGCAACTCGCCTATAATAGTAATTAAGACACTCGTATGGGAATTATAAAACTCGCATACGCTCGTTTTACAAACATACTCGTGTCTTAATTATTGCCATTTTAGGCTCGTTGCATAATGCACTATTATCGTATACTGCTAACACAGCACAAACAATACAGATCCATAAAAAAAGAAAAAATATATACGTGGTCAAATTGTTAGAATTAAGACAGAACTTCACATTCAAGATGGCTTTGAAGGCAATTCTCACTGTTGCCACATTAACAATTAATATTATAGCTTTCAATCGGTCATTACAAAACCCATTCCAATTACTGGAATATGTGAAAAATAACCTGAAATATAATAATATAATGATAATAATATCGTATGGCCTCGGGTGCCGGGTGCATGCTTTGTTATTTAACGCCCAGAGGGCAGCTTGCATGTCAAATTTTGTAGTTCCTTGGAGCGTTATGACAGTCAAGGAGGTTAGATATCGAAGCTCCTTGACACTATAGCGCTTTCTAGTAGTCGAGAGAAAGGAGGAACTTTTGTGTTGGCGGAAAATCCCGAGATTAATTTTGCCATTATGAACACGGCCTACGGAATTCAAATGAATTCTTTAACATGCCAACAACGTATGACATGCGTTTCCGTGATTTTTGTCGCCTTTCAAAAATAACTTACCAAGGCCAGGAGCGAACCTGCAAGCTTGGGGTTGGTAGTCCGACACGACAACCACTCACCCACCGTGGCAAGCAACCTGAAATAAATTACATGTGATTAAGATTTATGTAAATTATATTGTTACGGACTATTAAAGAAGAAGAAAACTGAGGGGTCACAGGTATTCCTCCATAATCGAAAAATAATTTAGAAATTAAACAACTTGACACACTATCCATAAAAAGGCAAATACATAAGATGTTTTAATAAGATTGACCACTTATTCATAATCCTCTAGTTTTCTTCTTCTTCTTCTTCTTCTTCTTCTTCTTCTTCTTCTTCTTCTTCAATAGTCAGTAACAATATTGAACATGAAAATCCACAGCCTGCTTCCAGTCTCCGACCGGGTCAGGAATGGAATGAATGAAGCCCCCATCTAGCGGCGAAGATATGAACTGTGCCGGCTGCGAAGGCCTGACGCACTCCTCTGGGGTAATGATTAAATGAATGACAGATGAAATGAAATGATAGTGGAGAGTGTTGCTGGAATGAAATTTTGACAGGGAAAACCGGAGTACCCGGAGAAAACCTGTCTGCCTCCGTTTTGTCCAGCACAGATCTCACATGGAATGACCGGGATTTGAACCACGGACCCAGTGGTGAGAGGCCGGCGTGCTGCCGCCTAAGCCACGGAGGCTAGTCCGTAACATTATTACTGTATATAAATCTTAATCACTCAATTTCAGGACCTCGCTGTTCCGCCCCTTAAAACTACAATAACTAACTTAATTTCGGAGGCTTTGGTGGCGTAGTCGGTAGCATGCTGAGCTTCTATGCCCAAGATCGCGGGTTCAAATCCGGCCGAAGTCGTCGGACTTTTTAAGAGCGTTAAAAATCCGTCAGTATGCCTTCCTTCGGAGGGGAAGTAAAGCCGGCGGTCCCATGTCATAGATTTATGGCATGTTAAAGAACCTTCCACGAATTACACCTGTGTGAAGCTAAATTGTATAAGCTAAGAATGTAAACAACGCTCTTAGGTTCCTACGTTCGTTGCCAAGAGCCGACTGCGGTGGCGTCTGGTAGCTAAGTTCTGAACTAGGAGTCGTCGACGGTGGCGTTTGGCGGCAAAAGTAGGAACTATTTGAAAAAATTCATAAGTCTGCAGTCGTTACTTGAATTAAAAAACAGATAACACACACTAATACAGTCATCACAATTAACGCCGGTTATCAGACAGATTATACACACACCCAAAGTACATGGGTTAGTTATGTTGGTTAGTTATTGTTGTTTTAAGGTGCGGAACTACGAGGTCATCTGCCCCAAAAGTACACGGGGCTACATGACCGCGTTGTCGCAGCCCCTAAACTTATGAACCAACCAACATCCTAACTTATTTCAGGTTATTTTTCACTTATTTCAGTAATTGGAATGGTTTTTGTGTAGACCGACTGAAAGCTAAGATATTAATTGTTAAAACTTTACAGTTCATTAAGGGGGGATGTAATTAATTTTGTGCCAAAAATCGATTTTTTGGAAACGTGTTATTTGTAATCTACATAGTGTAATTTATACTGTGAATAAATTTTATAGTTATCGGAGGCATGGAATTTCATTAAAAACATTAAATGTCAAACTCTGCACATATACTTGGTGTGAATCCAGGAGTGCTCAACATAAAGGCGTTTAACACCATTGACAAGAATAGACTCAAGAAGCTGAGAAAGGGATGTCTGATCTTGAGCTGGAAGCCAGACGAAAATAAGAGGGCAGAAGAGAATGTTGGAGGATGAAGGATTATTAAAATCAAATAACCATTTTTCATATTTGAATATGGTAACCAAATGTTTAAATGCAATTTTCTCTAAAATACATCTTTTGTAGAATCTGAAGCCTTTTCTCAAAAACTATAAATCGCAGAGCTTTGATTTTTTCAGGAGTTGTTCATTACGCACTGTGGAATATACTGAACTATAATTGAAATCATAACTTGTTTAAATTTTTATTTATTTGGTTTTATGTGGTGAAAAAATGTCATATTTCCGCAACAATAAGTTTAAGATTTTTAAGTAAAAACTAATATGCATATGCAATTTATTTTAGTTCAGTATTCATATTGTAGTGATAGGCTTCATACAGTAAAAATTTCAAAGTGATTGTATCATTAGAATTCCTGTTATGGCTTTCATGCAAAAAGGGCATAACTGTTAAATGTCTTATAATATTAATGTATATGCCTTACATCTAGGTCTCTAATTATATTTTTTTCACTTATTACAGCTAGTTATCTATCTACACACAAAATTTCATGCCTTTAACTAAAAAACTAAGGTTGTAACGATTCTTTAAGGAAAAGCTTGCATTTCCAATTACAACCCCCCTTAACTCTAATTAGGATAGTAACTGGTGCTTTCATAAATGTTATTTTAGTGAATGATGTGAGTGGAATTTCTATATTTTGAGTTTTATTATATTTTAGGCAATTATATTGAGCTGAAGGAGTCTTTTCTATCCCATTGTTTTCTGAAAAATTATCACAGTTTTTCCTCCTTAATCGAAAAATACTTTCATTTAGAAAATAAACAAACATTTCACACTATCCATAACCTGAGCAAATAATGAGACGTTTTAATAACATTAACAATTTTGAACAAAAATGTTATATCCGACTTTTTTGGTTCAAATGCTGTAGAATATACAAAATATTTTCAAGGAATACATTTACTTCAAAATACACTGGTATGAAAATGAATCGTTTCTCGGTTGGGCGTTCACTACGCGTTCATTTCCTTTGTTTCTCATTCCAATAATGTGATAAAGGTGCGTAATAAATCTGTAAGCATTAATGGAAAGGTATTTGGATTGGTTTAATAAAATCATTAAATTTTGAATGCTGAAAATTTGGAGACTTATGTTCTCTCAGGTAAGCAAGTTAAAAGCAAAGACAAATCTGGTAAGCTCATCCATGCCTCCTTCATAATTTTACAGAAATGGTTTTCAATTTGGAGACCTTATGGCAGCTCCGAGTACTCTTTACTCTCTGCATGCAGTATTAGCCTATCATATTCATCGCTGTAGTACAAAACTTCATTTAGGGTGTAATTGGATTAGTATAGGGGCAGATGACGTGGTAGTTCCGCCCCTTGAAACCTCAATAACTAACTGGATTGGTATAGGCCAGGGGTGACCAATCGTAGGCCCGTGAGCCAAATACTGGCTCGTCAAGACATTCTGATTGTCCCACCGATAGCTCAATGCCCGATGCGAACCTATTTATCACTATAATGTTCCAAGCATTCAGCACGTGTTATGTAAATTGTGGATCAATTAAAATAGAAAGCAACAGTTACAGCTTTCGAGTCTTAAAAGAGTAACATCGATTTATTCATAAATTCGTTTAGTATTTCAAACTCTGAGATTCATAAAAGAATCTGATCCTTCCAAATGGAAATAAATGAGATCTGAAACCATTCAGGACTTTATGGTAAATTTAAAGAACATTTTGGATACCCAAATCTCCTAATTTAACCGAGTTTTGAAAACATGTCCCAGATTTGACTCCACGCGCATTTGTGATCAAACATTTCCTGCCAGGAATGTTAAGAATAAATTACGTTCAACTATTACAGAATGTACATCAAAAATTACACCTAATATTGAGAAATTGTTAAATGAGGAGGAACATTAAAAATGACATAAAATTAACATTGCGGGTCTTCAACATTACTGGTTTAATGTTTATAATAATTGAATATGTTTCCTGTTATGACCATTAAAGAAAATGTATAAGTTAAATTATATGATTATATGAATAGCTGAATTACGTTTAAAACGTTATGTTTTATACTGAACCTTTTAGTATCGCAGTGTTTATCTGCAAGAATCTTTATCAAGGGGTCGCGCTCAGTTCATAGTGTGATGTATACGTTCGCCAAACAACATGCTCTACTGAGGGAAGGGTCATAAGATTAAAACTATAATTAAGAAAGGAAGTGACAAGACGTAAAAATAATAACATAATTTAATGACTAATAGTGCATAAATGAATATAAATAACAACAATATTATTCCTCCCTGAATCTTCCCATGACAGAAATATACATAACGTTGAGGGATCAGACGGATCTCCTCCTCATAAAGGTGTGGATCCAAGTTCCACCAACTTGCATCAGGATTTTATGTACGCGTAATGACTAACTACGAGGAATGAGTACTTGGATGACTGTTCGTTTACAGCGGGTAACAGCCACGATGCTTACGAACAATCATCTCGTAAATCAACGTTTACGGATTTAGGACACAACACTAATAAAAACCCTTAAATTAATGCTGACACAACCTAATATTAAATATTTACAGGAATCTCCCTCGAGATCCTCTCCCCGTGAGATAGCTCATCTGACAACGAGCTTGCCTGCAAGGCCAAATGCTCAAACAAACAAACAAGGAAAACACAGCGCCGCACGTGACCACTCGGAGTCACTGACACAAGACTAGAAATAAACCAACAACAAACAAAAAGAAAACATATGCCTCACGGCTGACATTATTTTACATGAATAAAAATTTTGCGATAAGATAACGCTTCGGAGATTATAATGATTCGTAGGCAACTCCCATTTATTTAAACAATTTTTATCATCGATCAGTTCTTATTCTGTATTTCAACTATTAATACGGAGCCAACCTGTACTCCACTAATGACCTCGATGAAATCTGTTCAACCCGCCTTGTGAAAACAGGTTCCCCCTTCCTCTCAACTCTTGTCATCATCCAGCTCCAGTGTGTAAAAATAACTTGACCTACTGTCCCGTTATCTCCTAGAAATCTCAACCACATGTACATATGGCAAGACATTAATCGATATAGTCACACACGCCCTCGCAAGGTCACGATATGGACTCGGCATCAAGCTGACAGAAATCAGTCTACGCTGAAATTCCCGCTTGTAATGACCAATAAAACACACACACACTCACGGCTGGGAATGACATAACACTTTTCACACAGGTCGGTTGAATCAGATGCTCACAATTATTTAAGAATATTAAAACCTATGAGAGAGCTGATTGCTCTTCGCCACAACTCACATTGCTCCAAAGGCAATAAATTCACTGAATCTGATCAATAATAAACACTACAAAGATCAATTTACCCACCAATCTACTTTATGATTATATTAATTCAGTCCTACTTCTGAAACACAACATATCTCCGAGAGACGTTTCTTAACCGCATTGCGTAAACATATACGAACACGGTTGTCCACATAGCCACGTTAATTATTAACAAACAAACATGAACCTACGTCTACAAACAATTGTGCGAGCTGTTTCCATGCAAAATGTGTGTCAGACCAAAACTAAATACACTACGTTAATCAACACAAGCAAGATATTTACAAACAAAATATGTCCCATATACCATAAATTGATTTGTCAGATAATAAGAATATTATTCAGTACTCATCCTCGGCCAGTCACCCGTCAGCGGACATCTGCAGCCATCTCCCTGATTAGATGCTTAGCTGCTCCGTGACATCTCGACAGAGTGTTCACAATTTTCTTCTTCCCAGTGCGACGTCATCTCGTGCTGATAAAAAAAAATACACAGTTAATACACGCTGTTTCCTTCTGCTAAATTCGCCGATCCAGGTACTCAGTTCCCTAGATTAGTCTATTTGCGAATTATCGACGAAACTGGCCCTATTTATTGTAGTGCTGGTGACTACCTAACACTCACTGAATTTAACACAACTTGTAGCCTCAAAATTATAACAGTGTCTTTATGACACAAAAGTACAAGTGCCTCTCGTCACATCAATGAAAATAACTTGTGTCCTCGGACACGCAGAATAAGTTATGTCTCTAACGTCCTCAGACGCACGGAATGTAATGTAATGTCTTGGCTCTTCACGCCACTTATAAATGAACTGGCCCTAGGTATCGATAGAGGGGGAAAATATATAAAAATTTCTCAAAATAATAGTGGTACAGGAATGAAACAAATATCACTGGACTCGTAAAATTGCGCAGGTCAAGAATATGCCCATTAA
This sequence comes from Meconema thalassinum, assembly GCA_946902985.2. NCBI lineage: Eukaryota > Metazoa > Arthropoda > Insecta > Orthoptera > Tettigoniidae > Meconema > Meconema thalassinum. The sequence continues at coordinate 414,078,617 of OX336393.1, forward strand.
TTCTAGAATCGATCGTAGAGATGTTGTCTAGCCGATCTCCCGCGTTAATGCTAGCTATCGCGTGCCCCAGCTAGACTTGGCGCGTTCATAAGCATTCATCTCCTATTGGTTCCACTATTACGTTGCCTTCGCGGTTTTCATCAGACCTCGGCCTAGTAGGAGTGTCCAGTAGTACCATCAGCCACTCAAGTTACTGCATTATATTTTTTCTTAGGCGCGAACAGTACAATGAACATGCCACAAGCGTGTCTCACCACGCGTCCCTTCTATTTTGAGGTAGCCAGCACCTGTCCTTCTGAATCATCGATAGGCTCTTTCCTTTCATATTCCGTAAGTATTTAGCCTTTTGTCAAACTGCTGCAGGAATATCCCCACTGTCTACAACAAATGCTTGAAGTTTCCTCATCTTCGTCTGGCTATTTCATGACGCTGGTGGAAATATTAATTAATTGTAGAAATAAAACATCGAATCATTTATCCATCAGAGGATAAAAGGTTCAATACATCAGCCTACACTTGCCTGCATACGTAAATAATATGCACATAAATAATACTGTAGTTTACATTGAAAATTATTATTAATATAAATTTAGTTTTCTCAGATTTCTCAAAACCAATTTACTGGTCCAAGTTCAAAATAGGTTAGTTGTTGGGAGATCAAATGAAGAAATATCAACAAACATCAAGATAAATGATGACACCGTACCCTCTAGCTAAACAGGTCTTCAGTAACAAGAAACATCTTCCGAAAAACTAAAACATAAACACTAAAATTAGGAAAGATTTTGTCAAAATGTTTGTGCGGAGTGTTTTGTTGTATGGCTGTGAAACATGCGTCTTAGCAAAACAACACCTGGAAACAATCGGAATGGGGATTTGGAGGAGGATGCTGAAAATAAGCTGGATAGAGAAAAAGTCAAACCAAAAGGTCCTTAAGGAAGTAGACGAAACAAGGGAGTTGATCAACACTAAAGAAAAGTGGAACACAAAATTCCATGGCCACACACTACGGCACGCCATAACAATTTCCTAACGATCGTGTTGGAAGGAAAGGTTTTGGGGAAGAAGGGAAGAGGAAGACATAGCAAGGAGTATCTGAATTCTGTGATGGACAGACTGGTTGGTTGGTTCTTAAGTTTAGGGGCTGCGACAACGCGGTCATGTAGCCCCGTGTACTTTGGGTGTGTGTAGAACCTGTCTGATAACCGGTGTTAATTGTGATGACTGTATTAGTGTGTGTTATCTGTTTAATTCAAGTAAGGACTGCAGACTTTTGAATTTTTCAAATAGTTCCTATTTTTGCCGCCAAACGCCACTGTCAACGACTACTAGGCCTAGTTCAGTACTTAGCTACTAGACGCCACTGCAATCGGCCCTTGGCAACGAACGTGCGAACCTAAGAGCGTTGTTTACATTCTTGACCTATACAATTTAGCTTCACACAGGTGTAATTAGTGGAAGGTTCTTTAACATACCCTAAATCTATGACATGGGACGCAGGCTTTACTTTCCCTCCGAAGGAAGGCATACTCTTAAAAATCCGACGACTTCGGCCGGGTTTGAACCCGCTATCTTGGGCATAGAAGCTCAGCATGCTACCGACTATGCCACCGAAGCCGCCTGATGGATAAACTAAATTTCCAGGAATATGCTCACTTGAAACATTCAGCAGAGGAGATACAAATGTGCTTGCAGCCTTGCCTTTAGGATATGATGACCCCTGGCATAGGCCTACCAGTACCTATATTCAAACAGGCAATAGATCTAGCATTATCAACATCGATTTAGCTTATATCATCTCGATGTTAGCGTAATGTCGAAATCTAGCTTAATTGCAGATTTATCTTCATGCAATATTTACGGGCTGCCAATCAAGAAAGCTGACACACAATTGTGAAAAATTCTGAGCCTGGATAAAACATGATTAAATCGTTACAATCCTATTGATAACTTAAATAAATATTCGATATGGAAAATTAATTTTAATTCAAACAAATGATAGTTGGGATTATTAAGTGCATTTAATGTATGATTATAAGAACACTATACATGTTTCCATTAAAATGGCATCAACCCATACAAAATGGGTAACGTCAGGATCTCTCAAACAGAACAATTAATATCTTCCTTTTCAGAAAACTTTTCAGTCAAGTATTACTCCCTAGAGGATATAAAATTACCCACATTTCATACGTATATGAGTAATAAATTATATTACCTCTCAGAAGCACTAATTTAATTGAAGAGTTCATTCCAAGATCCAGACAAGTTCAAAAATTGAATTGTTCAGAGAAACTAAAAAGAACAAGAAGTTCCGTGACGAACTAAAGAGCCTACTTTTCTTAAAATTTAAGATTCATGCCAATGATTAATCTATATGGATCTATCTAGAATAATGACGAAATTAAGTTGGTAATATCGAAATTTCTAATTAGTTCGAAACACTGTATACCTAGCATAATGTAGCCTAATAGAGAACTACAGTTGGCAGCCCTGCTGACTGAATATATTCTTAGTTCCATCTCTTAAGGTACAGAATACAAAATTTGGTTGAAGTCCAATGGATATCATGGACGCTACATGCTGATATTAAAAAAAATAAACATTGGATCTAACAGCGCGCGTAAAATCATGTTGGCAACAATGACATACATGTATTGGTCGGAAATAATCTGAGATAATATGATCTATTGTTGTGTCAATTGGAATGAAATCCATTAGATAGTAGTCTATAGAAGTTGCATGCATTTTCTAATTGGACCTGTCAGCAGGCTTAGAATGATGTCGGCAGCACTGGCGTAGGCCTATATTAGTTACTCCAAATTAATCTAGAATGCCAGGTACTATACGTGTGCAAAGTTTAGAACTATTGGCTTGCATACTTTCTGATATATTGATATTAGGGTAACAAAAATAGAGAGAGTATTTGTTAACAGTTGGTAGCCCTGGTTACTCTTAAGAATCGGCATAGTCATATCTGTTATGGTACACATAGCACTCACGAAATTTGGTTGAAATCCAAATGTTAGTATAGAAGTTACATGTATTTAAAGTTAGACCTCTCAGCAGGCTTAGAATCATGTTGGTAGCACTGACGTATATAAGTTACTCCAAATTAATATAGAATGTCAGGTACTATACGTGTGCATAGTTTAAAGCTGTAGGCTTGCATACTTTCTGATGTATGGGTATTTGGATTAAAAATGAGAGCATTTATTAACAGTTGGCAGCCCTGGAGGCTCTTAAGAATACGCTCAGTCATATCTGTTTACGTTCACATAGCACATACGAAATTTGGTTGAAATCCAATTGCTAGTGTAGAAGTTATATGCATTTAAAATGTGGACCTATCAGCAGGCTTATAATCATTTTGGCAACACTGCCATATATGGCCTCCTGGAAATTAAACTGCAATATTATTATCTATACGTGTGCCAATTTTGAAATAGCTCTCATTCATACCTTCCAAGATATCCAACATGGAGCTCAAATTTCAATTGCGATTTTTCAGCAGTTGGTAGTTCTGAGATCATTTTCAAATATGGCCGTGAGATATTCAGGTATAGATCTTTACTCCTACCAAATTTTGTTTCGATTGCTCCAGCCGTTTAGGAGTTGATAAGGGAGGACACACACACAGCCAGACAGACAGAAGTACAGACAGACAGACAGACAGAAGGACAGACAGACAGACAGACAGACAGACACACACACATTTGCCCGATCTCATAATTCTACTTTTTCCTCATTTTTGCAAAATGTGAAAAGTAGGCTAAAATCCAGTATAGATTCATTTGTGCTGAATGAAATACAAATTTCTTTTAGGCTTACTATTGTCTCCCTAACAGCTTTACATTGCACATAAAGGAAATATATTTGTATGAGGATAGTTGAGATACAACCGCACAACGCGCACATTTTCAACCGAGTAAAGGGCACAACGATCGAAACGACTTAAGAAGTACTGGGAGGAACGCAAAGCCCGAACAATCACTTCAAAGAACATCTGAACGATGGACTGACTACAGTGATCATATGCGGTCATAAAATAATAATAATAATAATAATAATAATAATAATAATATTAATAATAATAATAATTTGCGAAAACCTACAAAACCATTTGGACTAGTCTGGTTTTTGCCGAAATCTTACAATTAGTTGAATACCAAAAATAACAAGAAGTTCCGTGAAGAACTATACAGCCTACTTTTCATGCCAATGATTATTCTACAGTATATGAACCTATCTAGAATAATGACGAAATTAAGTTGGTAATATCGAAATATCTAATTAGTTCAAAATATACCTGGTATAATGTAGCCTAATAGAGCACTACAGTTGGCAGCCCTGGTGACTGAATATATTCTTAGTTCCACCTCTTAAGGTACAGAATACAAAATTTGGTTGAAGTCCAATGGACGTTACATGCAGTTAGACACTGGATCTATCAGCACGCGTAAAAGCATGTTGCCAACAATACCATGCGTGTGCTGTGGTCAGAAATAATCTGAATTATTATGATATCTTGTTGTGCCAATTTTGGATGAAATCCATTTGTTAGTATAGAAGTTACATGTATTTTAAAATTGGACATATCAGCAGGCATAGAATCATGTTGGCAGCACTGCCTTGTATTAATTACTCCAAATTAATCTAGAATGTCATGTGCTATACGTGTGCAAAGTATAGAGCTGTTGGCTTGCATACTTTCTGATATATTGATATTAGGGTAAAAAGAATATGGACAGCATTTATTAACAGTTGGCAGCCCTGATTGCTCTTAACAATACTTATAGTCAAATCTGTTATGGTACACATATCACATACGAAATTTGGTTGAAATCCAACTGATAGTTTAGAAGTTACATGTATTTAAAAATTGGTACTATCAGCAGGCTTATAATCATGTTGGTAGAACTGACGTATATAAGTTACTCCAAATTATTCTAAAATGTCAGAATATACGTGTGCATAGTTTAAAGATGTTGGCTTGCATACTTTCTGATATATTGGTATTTGGATTTAAAAAATAGAGAGAGCAATTATTAACAGTTGGCAGCTCTGGTGGCTTTTAAGAATACGCTCAGTCATATCTGTTTATGTACAGATATTACATACAAAATTTGGTTGAAATCCAATTGATAGTGTAGAAGTTATATGCATTTAAACATTGGACCTATCAGAAGGCTTACAATTATTTTGGCAACACTGTCGTGGTTGGCCTCCTGGAAATTAAACTGAAATAGTATTATCTACATGTGTGCCAATTTTGGAATAGCTCCCATGCATACCTTGCAAGATATCCAACATGGAGCTCAAATTTCTAGTGCGTTTTTTCAGCAGTTGGTAGCACTGACATCATTTTCAAATATGGACGTGAGCTATTCCGGTGCACATCTTTACTCATACTAAATTTGGTTTTGATTGCTGCACCCGTTTAGGAGTTGATAGGGGGGGGGGGTGACACACACACAGCCAGACAGACAGAAGGACAGACAGACAGACAGACAGACACACATTTTCCCGGATCGATCTCTTAAGTCTACTTTTTCCTCATTTTTGCAAAATGTGAAAAGTAGGCTAAAAATACTTTAATCCTCAAATACGATTACTTATTATATAAATCCTATCAAAGTACCAATTATTATTCAATGCCAATCATTCCAGGTAATAATAATAATATCGTATGGCCTCGGTGCCGGGTGCAAGCTTTGTTAATTGACACCCAGAGGGCAGCTTGCGTGTCGAATTTAATGCTCCCTGGAGCGCTATGAATACTAATAAAACTATCAATATTCTCCGTCTTTTCAATACAATATTAATAGTCTATTTATACAATTGGGTCCATGTTTCGCACAAACGTTAGTGCTTCCTCAGCCCAAATATACAATAAGACATAAACAAATATTACGCACTTATCAAATACATACAATGAAAATATTCAATAAATAAAACACTGATATAGTTTGTGACATCCAAAGAAGAAATAATATCATATTCTAAATATTCCATAGATGTAACAGTACAATAGTTTGTGACATCCAAAGAAGAAACAAAATCACGTTCTAAATATTCCATAGATGAAACAGTAGGCTACGATAGTTTGCGACATCCAAAGAATAAACAATATTATGTTGTAAAATTACACCAAAGCCCATATGAGTGTAAAAATGCTTGTAGTTCTATGCCTGATTATATTAATTTTGAAAATGTTGTGTGTTATCTCCTAATATGATGTTAACCCGAATAAACAGCGAAAAAAATGAGAGAATCTGAGAAACTACAAAGAAATTTGAAATGACTGTCCTAAATGTTTATGTGGAAAACATGGAAACTTCTATAAGCTGCTAACTCACACTAACCTACTGACTCGAGTCATGCGAAGTCGTAGCTACATATGAACCGGCGCAACCTCGTGCTAAAGCGACTTCATGAAGAACAGACTCAGAAATAAGTTATAAATATTGTTAACAGCTATTGTTAAGAGGGCGCTAAAGTCAGCCGGCCGGCCGCTCGTGGCAGGCTCTGCTTATAGCATTGAGAGAGAGTTAAAATCGACGTTTTAAATAAGTCAATGGCTGAAATTAAACAAAACTTCACTTTCAAATCACGTAAATACCTTCAATAGCACTTATTAAACTTTTCAAATGAGATTTCATTGATAATAACATATTGTATCATTGAAACTGAAAAGCAATTTTCCCATAAGGCAAGGCCTATTTTTCACAGATTTTACTTCAGAAATTAAAAATCAATGTGACTGTCAAAAGTGATGAAAAGTTGCATGGCTGTAAAGGGTATTTGTTTAAGAATGCTTCTATAGAGATGAATCTTGCTTTCCTCCTGCGTGTTTCTATAAAAGAAGCAGTTTTTAATGTTTTACACTTTCAGTCGTAATGCCGCTGCCGTAGAAGTTTGCTACTTAGCCGCAAGAGCGCAGGCGTAATGGGTCGGTAATGCAGAGTGACAAGTTATTTCTAGCGCTGAGAACAAGACGTACAGCTGATGTATTGTATCCGTTGAATAGGATTCTACTGTGTTTACTTTCGTTTCTTAAACGAACTGTTAGTAGGTTCATTTTCTGTGTACAGTGTTATTAATTCAACGAGTTAAAGTGTAATTTATTGTGATGGGCAAAACTCGGATGCCTCTTTCTGCTTGGCGGAAGAAAAGAAGATTAAATCCAGTGCTACAACGATACAACGATGAAAGAAGGTAAGCAATATTGAATAATACCCTATATTATTCTTAAATAATTTTGTCCCATACACTACTTATTGGAAAATAAAGTACTGAATTTTTTAAACTATAATTTTGAACAAATTGATAAAACAGTGTTGTCATCTCATAATTATCAGGGCAGATGACCCCGCTATTCCGTCCTTTGAATTAATAATAACTAACTAAATAATTACATAATTATGAATTCATTTATTCGAGTTATCTTTTCAAGAACCCAGTAAAAATAAATCGAAGGTCGTAAGTATTCTATAAATTGTCATTCTAATAAATAATAAAATAATAATAATAACCTCTGGCACTACAGCCCATGAAGGGCCTAGGCCGACCAAGCGACCGCTGCCTGGCCATTTGGCCTGCAGATATTGGGGTCACGCGTGATCAGCGCATCGGGTCCCCTCAGCCGTTAATCTTGGTTTCCGTGATCGGGGCGCTGTCTCACTGTCAAAGAGCTACTCAATTGTCCTTACGAGGCTGAGTGCACCCCGTTCCTGCCCTCACGTCAGTTTCTAAAATCCCTGACGGAGCCGGGAATCGAACCCGGGGCCTCCGGGTGAGAGGCAGCCGCGTTCTACCCCAACACCATGGGGCCACCGTCATTCTAATAAATACAGTATTTATTGTTAAGTTTGTTTTCATTAATGAATATTAAGTTATAGTAAAAAATTGTTTAGTAACTGATGAAAACTGAGAAATTTAATGTTTGCCTTTCGTTTTGTAATTGTTTTTTGTGGTTTAATGTTAACAGCAACAATTATTGCAGGTGTAGGTAGACAAAAATACTGTAGTTTTAGAAACAATTAGCTTAATGTAAATTAAGGACAAAATCGGGCTTAAAATACCTTATATAGGTTGTTGTTGTTTGAGTCTTCAGTCTTTTGACTGGTTTGATGCAGCTCTCCATGCCTCCCTGTCCTGAGCTAATCGTTTTATCTCTACATAGCTACCACACCCTACATCCGAGGCAATCTGTTTAACATATTCTAACCTTGGTCTACCCCTACAGTTCTTGTCCTCGACCCTTCCTTCCATAACTAAGCTTGCTATTCCTGGGTGTCTTAGTATGTGTCCTACCAACCTATCTCTTCTCTTCATTAGCAGTCGCCAGAAACATCTCTCCTCTCCCACTCGTCTTAATACCTCTTTGTTTGTAACCCTATCTACCCATCTGATCTTCATCATTCTCCTGTAACACCACATTTCAAATGCTTCAATTCTCCTCTTTTCTGCTGCACCAATAGTCCAAGTTTCACTTCCATAGAGCGCCACGCTCCAGACAAAGGCTTTCAAAAATGACTTCCTAATACCTAAATCTATATTCGATGTCAGCAGATTCCTTTTTTGTAGAAATGCTTTTCTTGCCTGAGCCAACCTACTTTTTATATCCTCTTTGCTTCGTCCATCACTGGTTATTCTGCTTCCTAAGTAACAGAAGTCTCCTACTTCCTTCAGCTTTTCACCTGCCAATTTGATCTCCATAGAGGTTTCTGATTTATTTCGGCTGCATTCCAGTATTTTTGTTTTACATTTATTAATTTTCATCATGAATTCTTTCCGTAAGACGGAGTCCATACCATTCAAAAACTCATTCAAATCCTCAGGCTTGTCGGCCAAGATGACGATGTCATCAGCAAATCTCAGAGTTGAAATTATTTCTCCTTGAATCTTCACTCCCACTTTAAATTTTTCTCTAATTTCCTTCATTGCTTGTTCAATGTAAAGATTGAAAAGTATGGGTGATAAGTTGCAGCCTTGCCTTACACCTTTCTGAATACCAGCTTCTCTCTCATGTCCTTCAGCTCGAATGACTGCTGTCTGGTTTCTGTATAGATTGTATATCACCCTCCTATCTCTGTACTTTATTCCAATAGATTTCAAAATGTCAAACAATTTAGTCCAATCAACGTTATCAAAAGCCTTTTCTAAGTCTACAAAAGCCATGAACGTTCTCTTATCTTTCCTTATTCTACCTTCCAAAATCAGCCTAAGACTTAGTACAGCTTCCCTTGTTCCTACATTTCTCCTGAAACCAAACTGGTCTTCACCCAACTCCGTTTCTATCTGGCTCTCAATCCTCTTGTAAATTATTCTAGACAGGATCTTTGAAGCATGAGTAATTAAGCTGATTGTACGGTAATCTTCACATCTGTCAGCTCCCACTTTCTTTGGTATAGGGATGATTACATCCTTATATAGGCTACACCGCTTTTCTTATAATATTTTACTTTTTCTGAAAATTTACTATCAATAAAATTTTAAATGCCTCAAACTAACTGGCTGCGTGGCTCAGCGAAGTGTTCGCCTGCTGTTCCCAAGGTTGCAGGATCAAATCCTGGCGTAGTCAGTTGGCATGCGAGGGCGCCATGTCAGTGGATTTACTGGCACATTAAAGATCCCCTTCGGGGTAAACTTCCGGCACCTAGGCGTCTTTTAAAAGCCGCAGTAGTTAAAAGGGATGTAACACCCATAACATAATTCAAATGCCTCAGAATGCACCATTTTGCCAATAATGTTTCAAATGTTATGGAAAGAGGGCTAAGCTACTTAACCGCGGGTATTCTTATGTCGTTTATTCTGGATCAGCTATTGTCTGTCAGTTAGTTGATATGCTAATTATTCCATTCATATTGACAGTAAAACTTTTAGTATAAAAATGCTGATTTTGTGTTTTTAATCTTTGCTTGATTTTCTTTACTGAGCCTTAGGCAATATGTAAAAAAATATTTTTTTATTGCGGAGAATTCCCTGAACACATCCATCTGACATGATCTAGGTCCGATATGCGTGTCATTATAGAGAGACAAATAATGATCAACAAATAATCCTAAATATACTCTGTAAAAACGACTTTTTCAGTACCAGTACTGGATGCTTTTTTTTTTTTTTTTTTTTTTTTTTTTTTAGCAAGAAGAACGTTGATTTGATAGAGACACATGAGCCGGAAGCTGTACAAGAAAAACAAGAACAACCAGTATTTGGAAAGCCACAATGCGTCTCACTGAAACTTAGCGGGAGAAGAGTTGTAAATATTGTTGACTTTTTAGACCAGATCAAAGATATAGACAAACACAGCCCGTTTGGTTGCACTTTCGCCAATATGGAAGTGATTTCTGAAAAACGTCAAGGCTTAAAAAGTATTTTCGTTTTCATGTGTAACATGTGTGGTTTAAGAAAAACAGTTCATTCTGAAAAATCACATGACAACCTGATGGACGTCAACACTGCCAGTGTTTGTGGTACAGTTACTACAGGCGGTGGGCACGCACAAATGGAGGAGTTCTTGAGCGTACTTGACATCCCTCCTATGAGTCATGTCACATTCAAGAAGTACGAGGAGAAAGTGTCGGAGGGTTGGGCAGCTACTGCGGCGGCGGAGATGGAGGAAGCAGCGGTGGAAGAGGCACGGCTGGCGCTGGAGCTCGGCGAGGTAGATAAGGATGGCGTCCCGCTTATCACTGTGGTCGCTGACGGTGCCTGGTGCAAGAGGTCGTATCGCACCAACTACTCAGCTTTATCTGGCGTGGTAAGTTGTTATTAGTTACCGTACCGTACTGTATATGGCAAGAGACGTAGGCAAATCCTGAACCGAAGCATTTTAGTGGCGCTACATAGTTTGCTCTGTTCACTTTGTGTATCAACGGCCTAAGTAAGTAGCTTTTGATAAAAGTAGTATTTCTGTGATAGTAGAATTTTTTTGCGCGTCAAATTCAAGAGTAGCCTTACCTTGTCGGCGCGCAACTCAAACTTCGTCAGCGAGTTTCACAGCTAAAATTTACCAAAGTACGAGCTGGATTCCGCCAATTCGTACAACATTTATAATTTTAAATTTAAGTTCTTACTTTTCATTAGTGTTCGTATGTGATTTTACAAGAATTCCAAAAATAATGCTTCAACGGGAATAATAAGATTACATTTTGAAATAAGTAAAAATAAGAATTTTAGTGTGACTGTGTAACGGGTTAGCGGCTACACGAGAGGATCGATTTTGACAAAATTCAGCAAGTATGTCAGAAAAACGTCTAACTGTATCTCCAGACTTCTTCCCGTATCTTAGTTTTAGGGGTTTCTTCTGCCCAAATAATATTACGTTCATAAAAAAAGTTTTAGATGATTTTGATCTGAGTTGGACTGAAATAATCCTTATAGGCCTAATTCACTTTTATTTAATTTCTACCTAATTTGAAATATTAACTTACTGTGCATCATAATAACTATGCAGGTTATACTGTATTTATTTTTGTTTTTGTAGGCAGCTATCGTCGGTCACCGCACTCGGAAGGTGCTCTTCATCGGCGTAAAGAACAAGTATTGTACAACTTGCGCCCGCGCCGAGACAAAAGGAGAGGCGGCCAAGACACACACCTGCTATAAGAATTGGAACATGACTCAGAGCTCTACAAGTATGGAAGCTGCGATCATTTGCGAGGGCTTCCAGAGAAGTGAGGAAATGTACAACGTTAGGTATGCTAAGCTTATCGCAGATGGTGATAGCAGCGTGTACAAAAGAATTTTAGAGTCTAGGCCGTATAAATGTTTGACTGTTGAAAAGGTAGAGTGTAAGAACCATTTGCTAAGAAATATGTGCACTCGTTTGAGGAATATTGCCAATTCCAAAACTGAGAAACCTTCAGTCATGCTTCGCAAAAAAATTGGGAACAATTTGTTACGCTGCAGGGTTGCATTGACCAAAGCCACTGAGCACAGAATAAGAGAAGACCGGCTCATAAATGAAAAAATTGAAAACCTGAGGAAAGACATACTCAATATCCCTAGCCACGTGTTTGGTGAACACAAGGGGTGTGCAGAGAGGAGCTACTTCTGTGAGCTAGACACAACAACTGCTCCAGTCGATTCTAACCTTGTGCCTCAACTCGCTTCTGTTGGTCTGTACGCATTGATTTCGGATGTTTTCAGGGATGTTAGCCGTCACAGCCGCAGCTTGCTCGCCGATGTAAATAGCAACTATGTTGAGCATTACAACTCCATAGTTGCTAAGTTCATTGGCGGGAAAAGAATAAATTTTGCATCGACCGGGTCATACCAGGGGCGCTGTTCTGCTGCTGTTGTTCAGCACAACTCCGGCATGGCCAATTACAAGCTTCACAAAACACTGTATAGTTCAAGTCCAGGATCGTTTGCGAAAGGCACAGAGGTAAAAAGAAAGAAGAAGGCTGATAGTCGGAAGAACCAAAAGAGATGTCGCAAGTCATTATTTAGTTCAATAATCAATGAAGAGAAGGATTATGGCCCAGCGGCACAAAGACCCGATATCGACGAAGAGGTGATGAAAAAGGAATCGGATGAGTTCCTGAAAAGTCTACACAGATCAAAGGAAGAATTTGAAAGAATTGAACGAGAAACAATTCAGCAAAGTGACTGTAACGAATGGCTAGAACTCCGCAGAAACATACTCACTGCGTCGAACTTTGGGCGAGTTTGTAAAATGAGAGCAACAACGGGGTGCGAGCCATTAGTGAAGCAAATCCTCTACACTGCATTTGATTGCGAGGCAATGGAGTATGGCCGAAGGAACGAGGAGTCAGCTCGCAACGAACTCGCTTTTTTGATTGACGAAAAAATAGAAAAATGTGGTCTCTTTATCGATAGAGAGTTTCCTTTTTTCGGAGCCAGTCCCGACGGGCTAGTCAATGATGATACAGTCATTGAAATAAAGTGCCCTTCGTCGGCTAAGGACTTTACTCCAGACGAAGCTATTAAGAAACGCAAGGTCACTTTTTGGGCAGTAAACAAGAAGGGAGACATCGGGGAAGTACAAAAAAATCACATATTCTATTTCCAAATACAAGGTCAACTTCAAGTGACAAAAAGGAAGTACTGCATTTTTGCCTTGTGGACCCCAAAAGGAATCAAAACAGCAAAAATAGAACGAGATGAGACCTTTTGGAAAAATGAAATGTTCCCAAAGTTACATAGGTTTTATATGGACTGCCTACTTCCAGAAATAGTTGACCCTAGACAAAGCCGCTCCATGCCTATAAGAAACCCTGCTTACATAGTGGGAGCCCAAAGGATGGCTGAGGAGAAGAAGGCTAACAAAACTGTAAATAAAATGTAATTTGTGTATGTAATTGACAACTATTTGTATGTAAAAGTTTGTAACCGATTTTCGGCCTCTTGTCTAAGATCGGAGTGTTTTTTAATGTAAATTATGAGTACAAACTACTTTTTAAGTTCTTTATGTTAGTTTTATACATTTTTTTAAGTGATTTAAATCATAGAATATGTTAGTTTTGTCACAATTATTGCATTATTATGCCGGCCCGTGGTGTTGGGGTAGCGCGCCTGCCTCTCACCCGGAGGCCCCGGGTTCGATCCCCGGCTCCGTCAGGGATTTTAAAACTGACGTGAGGGTTGGAACGGGGTGCACTCAGCCTCGTGAGGACAACTGAGTAGCTGTCTGACAGTGAGACAGCGCCCCGATCACGAAAACCAAGATTAACGGCCGAGGGGACCCGACGCGCTGATCACGTGTCACCCCAATATCTGCAGGCCGAATGGCTGGGCAGCGGTCGCTTGGCGGGCCTTAGCCCGTCATGGGCTGTATAGTGCCAGGGGTTGACTATTGCATTATTATAATTGAACTTTAGGATGTCTTTGAATCTTTGCGTTTTGTAAGATATTGTTTCATGCAATTTGTAACGATCAGTATAAAAGTGTTTGTAACATCTTTGTAAATTACGAGTATAAGTTACTTTCCAAATTATTTTATGTTTATTTTGTCACGACAACGATTGCAATTACTATAAATTGATTTGGATTAATATGTCATTGTTTTGTTCAATATTATTTTGTGTATTTGTAACTATTTGTATGTAAGTGTTAGTGATATTTTTATAAATTGTGATAATCTGATACATTCAAAATTACTTATCCTATTTAAATTTTGTCAGCTAACAATCACCATTGTCATACTGTTCTTGATGTTTACTTTTTTGTAGTGCTATATTTTCATTCGTAATATTACGTCTTTTATTACGATATGTAAGACATTGCTTCATGTAATTTACTGTTTTTTGTATGTTTGTAGTCACAACAGACCTTTGTTTGGTCATTGTGTACTAATGTTAGATTTTAGTAACGGTAAAGTCTATATACAGTTTTGTTAATAAACCTTTTTATCATACACTTATTAATGAAAAGTACAGGGTCCTTCTTTTTTTTTTCGTCTGCAACTTAGTAGCGCAGCAATAAATCTCTCGGCAATGAGTCACCCGGCTACGCATGCATTTTTCCGCTGCGATGCTATCTCGCTAGACTGATAAAAGGAAGGTCCCGGTACAGAAATCTGATCTATTGTGATTTAGCATTTGTCCTACAATAATACTCAGGTAGTTTCATATACTTTAACTAATTCTAAACATACGGTATAAGATACGCGTAGCACTAGAAAATATCAGAAAACGCATGACGAGAAAGAATCACTTATTGTAAGGAGTGACATAATAGCGGCGAGAACTGTATTTTTAAGGATACCGGTACCGCAATGTACGAGATCGGTAAATCAGGGACATACTGTATTTATTACCTATCAAAACTATACAGGTCACAGTGACGTTTCCGGAGGACTGAACGTTCCATTGGTTAGGAAATACTGAAATATTGAAATACGAATTTGACTGAATTTTGAAAATAAGCAATACGTTTGAATTCTCACCAATCAAATTCTTGAAAGGTAAAGTGAGTAAACTTTAAAACAATGGTGATTCTTGAGCCGTTGTGGAACGAAAACGTTGGGTCCAATTTCAGTTATTTCTAAAGAACTGCTATTTACCTAGGTACATGGTCTATTGGCAGCAGGTGAAATTTCAAGCGTTACAATGCTAAAGGCAACTTGGAAAATGTAAGCACGCTACGAAAGTTAAAAGTACAAAATTCACGAATGAATGTAAAATGAGATTATGTCCCGGCAAAATGCCTGGTTGGTGGAAAATCAATATATTGAATAGCTTCCCTTTCCCACATAATTTCACATAACCAAATATTGAAATTTTAATTTATAAAAAAAATCATGAATATTATTAGAATTTCACGGAAAGAACTCAAATGTGGGGCGGCAGTCATTACCGTGGGCCCCATGATCGCTCTCTACCGTCACGGCCCTGCGTGGACATTGTGTAGTTTTGGTACAACCCTATTGTGGGCGCATGTGAAATCTTATGTTGCAAGAAAAAAACAATACGTTCCGAATAGCAGACGTTGGGAGAATTACGGACGAGGCGACGATTGACAGCATCACAACATCCGCCTGGGCAGGTTGCGTTAGT
The DNA here is from genome assembly GCA_946902985.2 of Meconema thalassinum. NCBI lineage: Eukaryota > Metazoa > Arthropoda > Insecta > Orthoptera > Tettigoniidae > Meconema > Meconema thalassinum. Next base: position 414,094,144 of record OX336393.1, read on the forward strand.
CCTACAGAAAGACTGGGGGAAGAAAATTGAGAAGTCGGCTGAGTGGAGGTTGAATGCTTACCGACTTGCTTCATAGCAATTAGCAACACTGGGGGAAGAGCAGTCTGGCGACATCGCAATGAGTGTCTCTGTCTCTTTAAGTGCAAAACGCTCTCTCTCTCACCTGCCACCTCACTCGCTCTCCTCTGTAGCATGGTCGGTAATGCAGATTACGAGAGAATAGCGCTTACCTCTCAGGTGGCCATTTCCGGAATTAAAAGTCGATTCGCGAGCCAAGTTTCGCTCCCTCTTAAACTCAAACAATATAATTATGAGTCTCAGAACAGATGCTCAGCCGATTTGGCTTAATTTCTTTTGTTTGTAATGGTCTCAATCAAAGTGTCGTACAAGACGTTTGCTTCGAAATTAATCTAGTTTAAATTATGGGACGGATTGACTCTTTGAGCCGTGTTTATCTCAATTTGTTCCAGGTTCATATGTAGCTACGATTTCACATGGCTCTAGTCAGTAGGTTAGTGTGAGTTAGCAGCTTATAGAAGTTTCCATGTTTTCCACTTATACATTTAGGACAGTCATTTCAAATTTCTTTGTAGTTTCTCAGATTCTCTCATTTGTTTCGCTGTTTATTCGGGTTAACATCATATTAGGAGATAACACACAACATTTTCAAAATTAATATAATCAGGCATAGAACTACAAGCATTTTTACACTCATGTGGGCTTTGGTGTAATTTTACAACATAATATTATTTATTCTTTGGATGTCGCAAACTATCGTACTGTTTCATCTATGGAATATTTAGAACCTGATTTTGTTTCTTCTTTGGATGTCACAAACTATTGTACTGTTACATCTATGGAATATTTAGAACATGATTTTATTTCTTCTTTGGATGTCACAAACTATTGCATTGTTTTATCTATGGAATATTTTCATTGTATGCATTTGATAAGTGCGTAATATTTGTTTATGTCTTATTGTATATTTGGGCTGAGGAAGCACTAACGTTTGTGCGAAACATGGACCCAATTGTATAAATAGATATTATATTGAAAAGACGGAGAATATTGATAGTTTTATTAGTAAACATATTCAATACGGACCGGAAATGGATAATATTATTCTGAGCGCTATGAATGTCAAGGAGGTTATATATCAAAGCTCCTTGACTCTATACCGCTTTCTAGTAAGGAAATGAGGAACTTTGTGTTGGCGGAAATTCCCGAGATTAATTTTGCCATTATGAACACGGCCTAATGAATTCAAATGGGTTCTTTAACAAGCCAACAACGTATGACATGAGTATCGTGATTTTTGCCGTCGCCTTTCAAATATCACTTACCATGCCCAGGAGCGAACCTGCAAGCTTGGGGTTGGTAGTCTTACACGATAACCACTATGTTGAAAAAGCATTGGACTTGTCTTATTTTTTAGAATCCCCAATATTTCACACTCGTATATAACCCGACCTGTCTGCTTTTTAGAGACATCAGTGATATCTATACGTAGATCTGGCCTTGAAGAGGAAGAAGATGTATTTATCTCACAAAGTCATTTTTTTGACTGGATTTTGGAATGAAACCTTCAATTGAAGTCATTCGCAACTTGTGACCTTCACATAGCGGAAGGCCCTCAATGAGTACTGTACATGGTCTATTAGTAGTTGGGGACTTGGAACAAGCTTACAGTATCACCGCAAGGACCTGCAAAAGAAAATAACCAAATCCCGTGGCACAACAGTCTTGGCCTACCAAGCGACCGCTGCGCTGCCTAGCAATTCGACATACAGATTACGAGGTAACGCATGGTCAGCGCGTTGGATCCCCAAGGCCATTAATCATGATTTTCGTGACTGGGGTGCTGCCTCACTGTCAGACAGCTACTTAATTGTCCTCAGGAGGCTGAGTGCAGCCCTTTTCAGCCCTAAAATCTATGACAGAGCCTGGAATTGAACCCGTAACCACCGGGTGATTGGCAACCTGCAGAGGAAGATCGTTGTATTATTAGGAGAATCACTTTTCAGTCGGTCAAAACGAGTGTAGTATACCCAATAAGATTGGGCGAGGAGTAACAATTAATTCGGGACTTGAAATAAGGTACTATCCCAGCATTTTCCTGGAGGGAGTGTGGAGGTGCGGACCCCAGTAAAAGAACCATACTCAGGACAGAGTAAAAGGTACCATCCCAGCATTTGGCTGTGCTTGAATGGGGGAAAATACGGGAAAACAGTTTAAGCATGGCCGACATAGGGCTTCAAACCTGGGTCTGTAGCTATCACGCTACTGGAGCAATTCAAAGTGATCTGGATGAAATAGATTCAAATCGACTTGAAATTTGAGCAAAACCTATGAGGAAGACCACTTCGTGGTGATGTGGCTCGCATGCATGGCTGCCGCACCGGAGATCCGAGTTCGGTTCCCGCCTCTGCTAAGCAATTTATTTCTGGTCAGCCCCGTGGGGAAAAACTAAGAAGAAATGAGTTCGATTACTACCTCAGCAATTTTAGAAGTGGTTTTCCGTGGTTTCCAACTTGTACTCCAGGGAAATGCCGGGATGGTTCCTAACTTATGGTCACGGCCGTCTCCTTCCCAATCCTCAGTTGACTTACAAATACAGACACGAATACTGTCATCACAATAAGACAGGTTATCATACAAATTACACACACACCCAAGTACACGGGCACGATGTCACAAAGCCCTTTCAACAATAGATCAACTTCTGAGAAAACTTTTGGTTGGTTGGTTCCTTAGTTTAGGGGTTGCGACAACGCGGTCATGTAGCCCCGTGTACTTTGGGTGTGTGTAGAATTTGTCTGATAACCGGTGTTAATTATGATGGCTGTATTAGTGTGTGTTATCTGTGATTCAGGTAAGGACTCCAGACGACCAATTTTTAAGTAGTTCCTACTTTTGATACAAAATGCTAATGTCCACGACACCTAGCCGTGAACTTAGCTACTAGATGCCATCGCAAGCAGGACCTGGCGGCGAACGTTGGAACTAATAAAGCGTTAATCAAATCTAACCTACAAATTTTAGCTACACGCAAGTGCAGTTAGTGGAAGGTTATTTTACATGTCATAAACCTATGACATGGGCTTTACTTCTTCTCCAACTTAACACGGTGGGTGAGTGGTTATCATGTCGGACTCACCACCCCAAGCTTGCAGGTTCGCTCCTGGCTTGGTAAGTGATTTTTTTTAATGCGATAAAAATCACGATACGCATGCCATACAATGTTGGCATGTTAAAGAACCCGTTTGAATTCAGTAGGCCGGGTCATCATAGTGGCATAATTAATCTCAGGGTTTCCGCCAACACAAAGTTGCTCATTTCTCATCAAGAAAGCGCTATAGTATCAAGGAGCTTAGATATCTAACGTCCTTGACTTTCATAGCACTTGAAGGAGCGATAAAATTCGACATGCAAGTTGCCCTCTGGGCGTCAATTAACAAAGCTTGCACCCGGTTCCCGAGGATATACGATATTCTATTATATACTTCTCCTCCGAAGGAAGGCATACTGAGGGATTTAAAAAAAATCGACGACATCGGCCGGGTTTGATCCCGCCATCTTGGGCATAGAAGCTCAGTATGCTACCAACTACGTCACTGAATCCGCTGAGGAACATTCTACTGCACAGCACTTATCTACTTGTTGATTTTTATAGAATCAAATATGGTGTTGTTCAACACTTTAATTTCCCTACTCCACTAATTTTATAGCAAGAAAATACGTGTTACAATTTATGAGGGATTTAAGGATGGCTTGTTTCCTTGCGCTATTAATTAGAGTTCAAGATGGAGCGCCTCAGATTATAACATGCTGAGGGTTTTAACCAATTCTCTCACCCTCTTGATAATTACGATCCCCTGCTCTTTTTAAGAACTTATATCTGCTGTTCTTTCTCTAGAGGACGATAAGAACGGTCCTCTTTCATCATTAAAGAAAAAGAAAAAAGAAATCTCCACTGTTATATGTAAGGGTCTCATTTTAAGGGGGTAGATTGGAGACAGCGATAGCTTCGTTAATGATGTCAAGAGGTTTTAAAAATAAGGGTGTTCTGGAATGTAATATCTTAACAGGTTGAACGGGAAATAAATGTTGGGGTGTTTTGCTGAGACAAAGGCTTGTTTTAATATGTTAATACAATAACCATTTGTATTTGAAATGTCGCCTGGAACAGGTCGTTGTTTAGCCCTCAGGCTAACAGGTGCAGTTTTAGTCTGGGGTGGAGGTGAACTTACTCGTGAGAACAAAAAATTAGCTCCCTTAAGTGAATGGTAACTAATAGGAAATAGGTCCACCCATGAGTGAATAACACCAGAAATTGACCACGGCATGGACTCGACATCGATTAATAATCACATCATTCGATCCTCATGTTTATTTATTTACTTAATTATTGCCACAACAGGGCAGTGTTCCAATTACAGTAGCAAACACTTAGGCATCCATTTCCAAAGGGTTCCTTGTCCAAGAAGTGAAATTGTTGGGAAAACGCGGAAAACGTTTATCAGACTTACTGCTTATCGTATGCTAACAATATTTTGCACACTTCTTACTGGTAATCATTGAAGACTTTTGGAGGAATCAAAGCTTATTGAACCCAATGATTCTTCGTAAAATAAAAATATATACCTTAGACAATGTGCCGTTTGGAACTGCAAGATTGTTAAGGGTAATTTTGGAACAGTATGAAATGGACAAGGAAGGTTTAGTTTTGGTATGAATTAAAACTCTTTTTTTTAGATAAGAATAAGAATACTATTGCTGTGATGTTAGCTAATTTATTCATAAAACTGGAGAATAGATTACACATGGACAAGGGTCACTTTGGAACTCGGTAGTACAGCTTGCTTACCCTCGCAATGGGACAAGCAACCGTTTGTTATTGTATATTATTATGTCTGCAATATTGGATTTCTGGCATTGGACAAGGGCCACCTTGGAATTGCATAGGATATTCAAATGCAATTTTCGAGGCTTTTGGGTGGTTTTGGTACTGTAAGACAAATATAAATTAGTAGATGATGCATAGACGAAGCCATTGATACCAAAACATGAATTTGTCATATAGGTGGACAAGGATCCTTTTGGAAATGGATGCCTCCTTGTTTACACACAGTTAATACATGAATAACTTAGTACATTATGCAACAAGCCTATAATGGCAATCATTAAGACACGAGTATGTTCCATTACCATTATAGGCGAGTTGCTTACGACTGTTTATGTTCGACGATAATTATAACTTTATTATATTTTTAAACATAAATATTCATAAATATCTGTGGGATTCAGTAACTTCAGTTAAGTGACCAGAGCGCGCTGGGTGGTTTGCTGTCTGACAGAGCGCATGAGAGGGCCAAAGAATTTCGAAAGCAGAGACCATTTACTTTGCTTGGAAATGCTATTGTTTACAGCCTGTGTGATGTCTAGTGCCGATCAGAACTAGCATTCACTAATATTGACACCGAAGTCGTTTGAAAGCAATGCGCTGTGTAGAAATAGGAGTTGGGGATATTAAGGTACAGTGCTATTTCTTGTCTCATATTCGCCAGTTTGTTTAAGCGAACATATGGGACGGTGCACTTTCCATGTCTGTAATTTATATAGAAGGATGCTGTGTTGCTAACTTCTGGACGTAGATTCATAAATTTCTTGCATATGTCATAGTATTTTCTTGTTACCGTAAAGATTCGTGCTGATTTTGTCTTTTTATTTGGGATTGTAACTAAAATGGTTGATCCGATATCCAATTTGAACTTTCAAATCATGTAATTCATGTCCGACATGTTGGATTTTGAGCGCATGCGCTAAGCTATCCTTATCTAATTGGTCAATGAATGAGCTCTGATTGGCTGTCGAAACTGTTTCATAATGAAGAATAGTACTATAATGACCCTCATTATGATACAGTTTTCTGACATATAATATTTACATTTTGACATCGTCGTACATAAAAAACATTAAAATACAAATTAAAATAAAATTGTTATCAAGAAATAGGCCTATACATAGGCTGGCCAGACGTCCCGGTTTGACCGGGACAGTCCCGTTATTTTGCTCTTGTCCCGGTGTCCCGCCCGGTTTTATCAATGTCCCGGAAAACGGCTGTAAGATGTAAAAAGTAATGAATTTATGTGTTTAAGAATCTTTTAAGTATCAAGCTTAAGAAAGACACTTTGAAAAAAGTACATTCAAGTCAAAAATATGAGTGTTTTGAAAGCAAAGAATAACATTGTTAACTCTTCTTTTTAGTTCGACAAAAACAGTTTTTTGTAATTGTTTTTGTAGTTAGACAAAAATGTGTAGTTTTTCAAAAAATAATTAGACTTAGTAATTGTTCAATTAAACAATTTAATGAAGTGTTTTAAATTGTATTTTGTTAACACTTTTTTCTATATGGTAGACCAGAAAGAAATATCATTAAAAAGGAAAAAAAAATATTTTTAGGTTGCAAAAATTCCTTTTTTATTTTTAAAATGTGTGTAGAACTAACAATTTAGGGTGCCAGATTCCCCCTCCCGTCACTTGCAAGGCATATAAAAGGCTTAAAACTCACTATTTTGCTTCTAATTAAAAAAATGTGTATTCCATATCCCCCAGACCCCCTGGTAAGGCCATCCCATATTAATGTGTCCCGGTTTCACTCACCAAAAATATGGCAAGCCTACCTATACACAAGTTCTAGTAGCATGATTTTGAATATTTGGTCACATAATGTCAAACAGGATTCATATTTTTATGTACAACAAGCTGTACCCGGCATGCGTTGCAATGCCAATGAAAAAAAGTGCTAGCGTTGTAATTTTATTTGTTGAAGTGCTTTTGGATATCTTTTTCTTTTCAATTTCCGTTAACTGCCTCTAAACTATCATAAAATGGATTTACTAATTCAGAAACATTCGTGGGAGCGTGCACAACAACTCACCAAAGTTTCATCGCAATCGGATGAATAGCATATGAACACATGCAGGATTATGTTGAAACGATTCGTGCGATGCCACTCATTTGTTTAATCTACTCGTGCGATACCAACTGTGAAATGGATTTACAAAATCAGAAACCTTCACGGGAGTGTACACAACAGCTCACCCAAGTTCCATCGCAATCGGAAGGATGGTATATGAACGCATAGGAGACATACACACCCACACACAAACTATCACGTAACATTCATTTTTAGCCTACTTTTCACATTTTGCAAAAATGAGGAAAAAGTAGACTTATGAGATCGGGCAAATGTGTGTCTGTCTGTCTGTCTGTCTGTCTGTCCTTCTGTCTGTCTGTCTGGCTGTGTGTGTGTCCCCCCTATCAACTCCTAAACGGCTGCAGCAATCGAAACAAAATTTGGTAGGAGTAAAGATCTATACCTGAATATCTCACGGCCATATTTGAAAATGATGTCAGTGCTACCAACTGCTAAAAAATCGCAATTGAAATTTGAGCTCCATGTTGGATATCCTGGAAAGTATGAATGGGAGCTATTTCAAAATTGGCACACGTACAGATCATAATATTTCAGTTTAATTTCCAGGAGGCCAAACATGGCAGTGTTGCCAAAATGATTATAAGCCTCCTGATAGGTCCAATTTTTAAATGCATATAACTTCTACACTATCAATTGGAATTCAACCAAATTTTGTATGTTGTATGTGTACATAACCAGATATGACTGAGCGTATTCTTAAGACCTACCAGGGCTGCCAACTGTTAATAAATGCTCCTAATTTATTTTATCCAAATACCAATATATCAGAAAGTATGCAAGCCGACAGCTTTAAACTATGCACACGTATAGTACCTGACATTCTATATTAATTTGGAGTAACTTATATACGTCAGTGCTACCAACATGATTCTAAGCCTGCTGACAGGTCCAACTTTAAATACATGTAACTTCCATACTATCATTTGGATTTCAACCAAATTTCGTATGTGCTATGTGTACCATAACAGATATGACTATGCGTATTCTAAGGAGCAACCAGGGGTGCCAACTGTTAATATGTGCTGTCCTTATTTTTGTTACCCTAATATCAATATATCAGAAAGTATGCAAGCCAATAGCTCTAAACTTTGCACACGTATAGTACCTGGCATTCTAGACGAATTTGGAGTAACTAATATACGTCAGTGCTGCCAACATGATTCTAAGCCTGCTGATAGGTCCAATTTTAAAATGCATTTAACTTCTATACTAACTAATGGATTTCATTCAAAATTGGCACAACAATAGATCATATTATATCAGATTATTTCTGACCAATACATGCATGACATTGTTGCCAACATGATTTTACGCGCGCTGTTAGATCCAATGTTTAACTGCATGTAACGTCCAAGCTATTCATTGGACTTCAACCAAATTTTGTATTTTGTACCTTAAGAGATGGAACTAAGAATATATTCAGTCATCAGGGCTGCCAACTGTAGTGCTCTATTAGGATACATTATGCCAGGTATACAGTATTTCGAACTAATTGGAAATTTCGATATTAGCAACTTAATTTCGTCATTATTCTAGGTAAGTTCATATTCTGTAGAATAATCATTGGCATGAAAAGTAGGCTGTATAGTTCTTCACGGAACTTCTTGTTATATATAGAGATACAATAGCAAAGAAAGGTGTAAGGTTGGCATTAATGATGAATACTGATAATTAGTAATAAAGTGAAAACTAAAACTAATAGCTAAATTTATTATCTTTGTAATAGCGAGTCATTTGACAGCTAGAAATGAGTGTAATTTTCTTCTATAATTTAGCAAGGACTCCTAAATGGTTGTCAGCAGAGAGCCTGTTGTCCAGCACCCTTTTATAATCCCTGAATGGGCATAATAGGTGAATTTTTTTATGGAAATCTGCATTGAATAGGCTAGGTGTTTTTGTTTTCTGAGACATTTCTTTTTATTGCGACTCAAAACAGAGACAGATATGATAAATACATCATTGACGAGATGGCTAAATCAGCAGAAACATATGTTCTTCGCTTGACAATGAATTTTATGTTCGACCCTCACTATTATGTTTCAGAAAACTGTATCATAATGATGGTCATTATAACACTGTTTTCCATTATGATACAGTTTCTTCAGCCAATCAGAGCTCGTTCATTGACCAATTAGGTAACGATACCTTCACGCATGCGCTCCAAATCCAACATGTCGGACATAAACACAACATCGAACTATAATAAATTACCGACATGGAATAGGCACCGTCCATATGTTCACGTAAATAAACTGGCGAATATGAGACAAGAAATAGCACTGTACCTTAATATCACCAACCCTAATTTCTACACAGCGCATCGCCTTCAAACGACTCCGGTGACAATATTACTGAGGGACGGCAGATGTAAACATATGGCCTGCATATGGCTTTGCAAGCACACAGAGCGCATGCGTCGGTCGTTCAGATATCTTGAAAGACAGAGATATTCCCAGCGCTCGCTCTTCGATCACAAAATTCAAGTGGCTGACTCTCAACAGATATTTATGAATATTTATGTTAAAACATATAATAAAGTTATAATTATCGTCGAACATAAACAGTCGTATGCAACTCGCCTATAATGGTAATTAAGACCCTCGTATACGCTCGTTTTATAAAAAATACTCGTGTCTTAATTATAGCCATTATAGGCTCGTTGCAAAACGTACTATAATCCCATCGAAATGGTATGGGCGCAAGTGAATAACAATATAAAATTGAACAACGGCTCATTCAAGAAACAAGAAATGAAGAATATAATTTCGGCTGCATACCACCACTTGACCAAACAAAATTGGGTAAACTACGTAGATCACAATATATTGTACCCGATAGGGCAATCCTTTAGGCCTGGATAAAATAAATTGATCTCGGGGGTGGTGCGTTCGTTATAGTAACTGACTTAAAGGCCTAAAGTGAAGGAAACAGGTGACTAACAATTACAGAAATGGCGTACACTCACATCTTACTGAGTCCGTAATTTATTTCCAACAAAAAAAACTTGCAGAAAGAAATTACAGAACAAAAACAACAAATAAAAACCCAACTGACATCAACAAAGAAAAACCAACACCTTCAAAATTAAATATAAAAAAACAAAGAATATGTGATATCCCAGTGCGCCCCTCTCATATAAAAAAAACTAGAACAAACCTCATCCCACAGGATGAAACCATACAAACAGCTGAGATCAACCATTGAGTTTACATTAAATCATTACATCACGTTACTCAGCTGTGCGAGGTGGTCAAAAACTACTTTAAATGGACTGTCAACTGCCTCTAACACGAATTTGGGTCAAAAACAAACTGCAGTTGCGCTTACTGATTTTATTATAAACAAATAGTGTTATTCTGATTTTTATATCACACAAATATACACTCTAGCAGGGAACAAGGACAATTTTTACACAGATAATGACGAGTACCTTTCATAGACGGGCTTCGAACCACATGGGCCCAACCTACGTCGGGCTAATATAACTACGATATTTAGGGCGGGCGGATCATATCCAAATATACGGGGCCAGGCACAAGACAAAATTACTACAAAATAAACACGGGCTGAACCCAGATGAACAAAAGTTACTACTATTAACGAACAGTAGTACAAGCAAAGAAATACGAACCAGCATGGCAAAACGACATGCACCCCTTAAATTAATTAGCTAACAACGGTATGTGGTAATTACAGCTTTGACCAAGACGAGACAGAAAGACTCTCCCTGCATACACAATGGCTCGCGCGGGCCGGCCGTAACTATAAATAGCTCCCTACCTGACCAGCTGACAAAACAAACCAAACCTCTACTGTGCCTACATTATGCGAATATACAAATGGTAAATTTATAATATGCCGGTGTACGTCGGCGAGGGGATTGAACCAGTGTTTCTTCATGGTGTTCCTGAAAAACACATATATATATTTTCCCATGCGTGTGTGACTGAACTTTCTCTGTTATGAGGTATGGACCCTCTCATACAGAAACAACAACAACAAATGTACCATCACGTGCATCACGACGCCTTTCGTATCAACATACGTCTACCGCACGTGGTACGAACCTCGGCTAACTTCGCCGGCAACCTAAATCGCCATCACACATAAATATCACACACGCTCCTGTGGGAACAACTCACCATAACTCACTCGTAACCTCTCGCCGGACACTGGTTCGACCTCGCCGGTCTCACGGAAAAAATACAAGGGGCAAAGGGTCACTCAATATACCTCAATATGTGGCGAAAAACTATCCTCACTGGAATTTATTAATCTCACGATAAGCAAATATAAACCAACTATGGTCAAAGTCATTAACATCATTACATTAAATGCCACACGAACAAAACATCAAAACTTCACGTGAATTTATCTTACGTGCCCTGGCTCACAAATCAATCTTACCTACATGGACATACTCGTACCATTTGAGCCCAAAGACATGCATTAAACTAATAATGGCGAGTACACACACAACTCCTAACTAGAACATGCTGACCGTTATATAACTTGCCTCCCGCATCTATAATGACTGTGACTAACATCGTCACGCAAGCTACTGAATCTACATTACTGTCCGCCCCCCTTTCGTAAGTTATATACCCATAATTTGAAAGTCAATACTCATCATTTCTGCTGTCCAGGTGAGGTGGTCTGCATGGTGTCCTGGGTTCGCTCAGATCCACAAAGGCCGCCTTAGCCCATGGTGCAGAGTCGCCAATGGGACTTCGTAATCCTGCCCATGGTTACGCTCTGGGATTCACACACACGGATATCTGCCTCAACCACAGGCAGCACTGGTATTTTCCACATACACTGGAATTTCACCGAAATGCCCTGAAATTACACTGGTTTTATAACACCTATTTTTACACCTCGGAAGTCACTAGTAAAATATTCTCCCCTATCACTTCTTGCTGGTGGAACTTGTCCTATCGGGCTCCGAACCTCGTTCACTTGGTCTCGCGTTGGTGGACCCGTACTGTTTTGTTCGGCATTCCCTCAGGATTTGAAACAAGATTAACCTGGACCGAACCACAGTTTCGTAGGTGTTAACTTAGAGAGTCCGTCCCATGAAGTCTATACAAGAAAACTGAACCCCCGCTCCTCGTGCTTTGCGCTTAAAATGGCAGGCCGTTGGTACACAATGGATATATTACCGCCAAAGAATCCGCTCCTCAGGAAATGGTCGTAGATTCACGAGCGATAGCTCATATTGTCACGTTAAATGGGCAGGTACCGAATATCCAGTTCTGATTAGGATTCGATCGTGGGGAGACTCTACATATGTCATTGCATCATGACGCTAGCAAATAGTCCCCAGTAGCGTCATGTACACCCCCACCAGGCTGAGTTTCGCGCCGATTCGGAGATCACTCCGCCTGCGAACTTAAAAATCCACCAATACCGAGTGCTATCTCCGGTGTCTTACCAAAGTTAAAGGTATTTCTTGCACCAAAGAAAACAGTTTCTCTTCCTGAACACAGCTCTTCTTTCCTTATAAATTTTCAGTGACTAGCATACAATAAGTCTCCAGCACAAACAATGACATGGAGCTGGCCAAGTCTTCTCGGAAAGGGGCTAGTCCGTACCTGCGCTCTATTGTCCTGGGGTGGGTGTGCCTTCCCATCTCTACACAATGCTCTGAGCTGGCAATGTTCTACCAGTAGCGAAATAATATATTCATAACTTTCTGTCTTAAATGCTTCAAAATTACATTCAAATTTTGCCCTTCGGTTACAATATATTGCGACCGTCGGTGGAGCTGCCAGGATAGCCAACAACCGCAATGACTTCCCTAACATCTCACCCGTCGGACATAAAAAAAATTGCCGTGAGGATCAGGTGAACTTTCAAATAGGCTAAAGCGGCACGAGAGTCCATAATCCACAGGGATCGTGGTACATGGTGACGATGGTCATAGACTGCCTAAGGAAAGGTTCACCTTAAAAACTAGACTGAGAAAATAAACTTCCAGACTTATGTAAAACACCGTGAAAATTTATTGATAAAATTCACAAGCCCCTAGCCTAGTTCGGAGGGTTACAATCGGCTAGTCCGCAAGCTAATAAACAAACAAAAATAAAAAGCAGGTCCCTACCTGAGAAGTTACGGAAAACCCTCGCGAAAGATCTATCTCACAATAACAAAGCAACAACAGCAACGCTAGGAAAATGGTACGACGCAAGTCCCTAGGTCATATTACAAGATCAAGCTAATATCTGAATTTACATTTAACAGGGTAGCAAAACAAATCTAAGTTAGGATGATACCATCTCCACATTTACATTTAACGTTAATTCATCTAGCTAAGTCCTATCAATTAATAACAAAGTTTACGGCGATTACGTCCGTAATAGAAAACAATTACATTCAAAAGCTAAGTGTACAGCCATGAAAAAAAAAAACATTTAATTATTCTTAGAAACTACGTGCTAACAGCACACAATAAGGTAACATGTAGGATTTATACACTTGTTCATCATAAATAAGTAATGAAATAGACACAAGTTTTATTAAAAATGCCTGCCTGCACCTTGGTTTACTCATTGTAAGCCATAGTCATCTAATGTGTGTGGTTACGGTGACGACTGCGTAGTTAAGACTACTTCTAACATCACATGGCCTGCGCTCCACAAGCTACGAACTCAAGGTTCGAGCATGCTTCAGGTCGCTACAATAGTGTCAGCTGTCCTAGTCATTTCCAAAAAAGGAAATACCTTCATCTGCACGGCTATGTCAACAGGTTCAAAATGCAAAAGAACAAAGTTAGACAGAAAGAATTCGTTAGTTAGCTTTTGTTTTACCAAAATTATGCGTTTTATTATTAAGATGTCGGTTTAGGTTTATCGTTGGTTTATGGCGAATAATATTGACAATAGCCTGGGCACGGAGTGTCTCCACTGAGATCATTCTCCACCAAAAAGCCTCGACTCAACAGTCGGAATATAATCAACGAGCACTAACAACTCGGACACACAATAACACAAGTTACCAGCGGCGCAAAGCTCGCGTTCAATAACTCTGGGACGGGCCTGCACACTACAGTTACCCTCCAATAACATCTGGTCCACGGGAACAATCCCGGACAAGGCATACACAAAATACATTCATACAATAACTTTCTGCTATAACAGGGTAGCCTACAACGTACTATAGAAAACCTGACATAACTGTACACGTCGAACGACGGTACACGCAACAGTGCGTTTAACTAACAAAAACAATCAATAAAACATGTGATCAGATACAAGGATGGACACTGAGTTCCATAAGCTAAATTGCAATGAAAGGAAAAGCGAATACTACAAGTATTCTGTCTCTTGTCAAACTAGTTCTGTCTCACAATACAGCGTGCTTTCAAGGGCACTGGGTCACAAACCAGTTTTGTGTCGCCGGCAGGCTACAACATTCCTGCGCTCCACTGACACAACACATTGACTATCAAGGCCGGCGATTTAAACAAAATAAAACTATACATCTGGCCTCTTCATAAAAAACCTCTACCGTAGGTTATCAACCTTGAAGAATACGTGTATAAAAACACGCTATAAATCTGAATACAATAATATAATTTCGTCTTCCAAACCAAAGACGTCTAAATGATAGTAATGTCACTATTACTGGAGCTCTTTGCTCTCAAGAATATAATTCAGCAGTTGCTTGTAAAACATCAAATAAAAACGTGTCTTCACATGACACTAACAACATAATAATTGTGACGCAGATTCCACACTCTGGATCTACTTAATGATACGTTGGGAACTGGGTTCGATGCTAGACAACGAAACATTCCTTCTACTTATTAGGTCCACACTTGACCAAGAATGGCTTCTGAGTTTATTTAAAATGAAATATAATGCAGTTACAAAACTGGTAATTACAGTCGATTACCTAAATGATACGACTGTTCTAACGAAAGTCAGGGGTGTAACAAAGACTGGCTGCAAAGAATGCAGTTAACTAATAACCATGGCATCTGATTGCCATAACTAAAGTCAGCAAAGACTTGAAAAATCACCCCAAATAGGGTTGAACAAAGTAGCCTCAAATGACTACGGTCACGTTCAGTAAAAGATAGGCATTGACGTTCTACGACGTTCATCAGGCTGCACCAGGGTTGACCAAAATGTCTGACCCAAGGGTGTCTCACTCTAACTGAAATAAATGACATCTAATTAAACTAGTTACATTCCCTACCTATAAAAATGGCTGACACTGAGTTCGGTTGGTTCACAAACTACATTTAACCTACTATACCACCAGAAACTAGAACAAGAAAGGGGTGTCCAAAAACTCACGAAATGGAGAAGCTCTCACTCAGCCCTCTATTCAACAACAAGGGTTGTACAAAATCATCTCTGGCTCTCTGGAACGGTATCATCCTCATCAGGATTCACATCTGGACTCCTCCAAAGACCAGGGTTCGATCTGTCCCTGTCGACAACTTCGTGGATGTAATGGATATGCCTGGAAATGGCATCCTTGGTTCCTTCCTCCTCGTTCGCTGTTCTGGAAGTTCCACCATCATGCTGGTTCCCATAGAAACATCACCCTCATACCATGATGGTATTAGCCCATGATGTCGGTCTCAAACATGGTGTAGAATAGTCTGGTGAAATAAATCGAGTAGTTCATTCTTTCACTTTCAAAAATACAATGTTCGTCGTAAATGTTATAGGCTTTAATTGCAGTAGATGACACAGCCTTTATATCGTAGATGTGAATTAATATGTGAGCTAGCACTGCTTTATGATTCTTCACGTGTTAGTGACGCCACTTTTATATCACGTAGCATCCGTGAATTATGCGTCGTTTTTGAATTGAAATATTCACTTCGGCAATTTAAATATGTCATACAATCATAATCACATTTATTCAAGATAGTTGTAACACGTTTACCTGTATATTTTCCACCAGGCACTTGGCCCTCCACAAACACGTGGGTACAAAAATGTGGTGTTACGGTAATGTTATGCAATTCACTGTACTTGCCAATTATTATTCCCCAAAATGCTTCTTGTGGCTCACTGTACTTAAACAACAGTGAATTGTAGTATTCTCGTGCTCGATGGCACCTGATAATCACTTTCAACGCTCAACAGCGGATATTCTCTACGTCTTGTAGGACAGATACAATTCCACGCCTACACAGGGCGGATTCTCCAGACGTAGTGCAAGGCACTGAGTGTCCCTAGGAAGTAGGTCGTCAAAACGAAGTCGTTGAGCGACTACTTACGTTCCTGTTTGCGTATCTGCAAGGGTATTACCTTACCTTAAGCGAAGATAACATTCTCCAAAATGTTTTAATAATGCAGCATGACGAAATGGAATATTCTGAGTCTTGTGGAAAGATAAAATTAATTAATAAGACCTCAGATAAATAATTAGCAGATTTCACCAAAGTCAAAAGTGCGATTCACCGCTACTTCAAAGAGTATATCTCTCAGCTCCACGTGGCTTTCTGGGTGTGTTCAAAGGTACAACATCCCATCATAAATGTTCTGTTATAAAAAATATCACATGAACCATAGCTCAGCGCGTTCAATATATATATATATATATATATATATATATATTATAATAAAAGTGAAAGTCTGTATGTATGTATGTGGGTGGGTTGGTTCCGTATACAAATCTACACCGTTCCATCAATCTCAACCAAATTTTGCATACACATAGTTTAGGACCCAGAAGGAACCGCTGCCTACATGAATTTTCGATAGTCTTTCTCATTCTTCTGATTTCGGCCCATTTGCACTCGGGCAAAGGCTAATAAATTCATAAAATATACTCATGATGGAATGGCAAGGCAGATAGTTTCCATGGCAACATAGCTCAAGTCGAGACACGGCCGACTGGATGCCAATTGCGCTCTGCACTACCGGTATAGAAAATGAGGAGCTTTACTCGAAATCCCGTTAGTTACTCAACTGCTCACGCAGCACTGTCAACCGAGTATAGCATAACAAAGACTTGACACTATCTACTAGATATTTGTCAAATACCACTCACTCACTCATTCATCACGAAATCTCAGAAATCACCCAACGGATTGGAATGGAATTTGATATGTAGCTTTCTCAAGGATCGCAAACGCCCACTATGAAAGGATTTTTGGATATTCAGGTTCTAAAGGGGTCTTAAGGGGGTAGACCTGCATTTCATTGAATAGCAATATCTCCCAATTGGTTTCATTGGGGGATGTGATACTCGGCATATAAACTCATCATTAAAAATAAGACGACACGTGTCTGAGGGTTTTTCTATGTGGTGTATATTATGAGGTGTAAGGGGAGAAAAGTGGGGGTTGAAAGATTCCTAACGGAACCTGTGTCTCTTAAACGACATAGGCGAGGAGTTTGAAACTCAGCGGAAAAAAATCAGCAAAAAATAAGTAAATAGGTGTTTGACCGTTTTTTCATAAATCCAATTTAAGGGGCCCATGGGGAGGGGTGAAATTCTGGGTAAAAAAAAACAGGAAAGAAAGTGTCCTAACCGATTGACTCACTCGCTCTTCAAACTCAGGAGGAAGAACTGCTTAAAAATAAGTATATGTGAGTTCGACAGTTTTTTGATAAATCCAATTTAAGGGGTTCATCGGGAGGGGTGAAATTCTGAAGAGAAAAAAATGAAAGAAAATGTCCTGACTCACTCACCCATCATCTCCCAGCCAAAAATATTGAAGTTGGAAACATGTCATTTTCGGGATATGTTCGTTGTATGTCAAAACCATACACTAAGGAAGGATTTCTGAATATTCAGGTTCTAAAGGGGTCTTAAGGGGATTAAACCTGCATTTCATTGAATAACAATATCTCACGAGTGGTTTCATGTGTGGATGTGATACTCGGCATATAAACTAATCATTAAAAATAAGCAGACATGTGTCTAAGGGTTTTTCGATGTGGTGTATTACTATGAGGCGAAAGGGGTGAAAATTGGGGGTTGAAGGATTCCTAACGAAGCAAGTAGGCCTATCTCCTAAAAGACATAGGCGAGAAATTTGAAACTCAGCGAAAAAAAAATCAACTTAAAAAATAAGTAAATCGGTGTTCCACCGTTTTTTCATAAATTAATTTAAGGGGCGGGGTGAAATTCTGGGGGAGGGAAAGGAGAGAAAGTGTACTAACTGACTGACTAACTCACTCACTCATCAAACTCAGGGGAAAAAGACAGCTTAAAAATAAGTTAATAGGTGTTCAAGCGTTTTTTCATCAATCCAATTTAAGGGGCCCATGGGGATGGGTGAGATTCTGGTAAAAATAATTGAAAGAAAATGTCCTGTCTGACTCACTCACTCATCACGCCCAGCGAAAACTATTAAAGTTAGAAACATGAAATTTTGGGAATATGTTCGCTGTATGTCGAAAACGTCAACTAATGAATGATTTTTGTTATTCGGGTTTTAAAGAGGTGTTAAGGGGGTAAACGTGCATTCCATTGAATAACGATATCTCATGAGTTGTTTCTTTGGGGATGTGATATTCGGTATATAACTAATCATTAAAATAATCAGACAAATGTCTAAAGGTTTATCGATGTGGTGTATATTATGAGGTGAAAGGGGTGAAAATTGGGGGTTGAGGGATTCTTAACAGAGCGTGTATCTCTTAAACGACATAGGCGAGAAGTTTGAAATTCGTCAGGAAAAGACAGCTTAGAATATAAGTAAATAGGTGTTCGACCGTTTTTTCATAAATCCAATTTAAGGGGCCCTTGGAGAGGGGTGAAATTCTGGGGGAATAAACAGGAAAGAAAGTGTCCTAACTCACTCACTCATCAAACTCAGGGGGGAAGAACAGCTCAAAAATAAGTAAATAGGTGTTCGACCGTTTTTAGCCTATTTTCAATTTTGAAAAAAATAGGCTTATGAGATCACCTTTTGTCCGTGTGTGTGTGCGTGTGTGTGTGTGTGTGTGTGATTCGTGTGTGTGTCCCCCCCTAATAAAATCTAAACGGCAGGAGCGATTTCAATGAAACTCGGAAAGTTCATAGCACTATTCCCGGCGACCTCGACCGTGCCCTTCAAATTTTGTTACGACTCACCAATCCAACATGGCGGCTGTGCGAAATATTTCACCAGCATTCAATATCTCCGAAACTATTACCGATATTACCCTGACATTTTCTATGGTGATAGAGGGTACTGCTATAAGTTCACTTATGTGACTTTTGAAAACCTGGTAACTACAAAACCAACATGGAGGCCAAGCGAATTTGCGACTTTTAAATAGACGTTTCTCGTGATTTGACCAACCAAACGCAATGAGACTTGGTACAGTATATGTTTATATACATTGTAATGCACCGACATCTAACTTCGTTCAATTGTTTACATAATCACAAGATGGCGGATGTGCGAAATATTTCACCGGCATTCTATATCTCTGAAACTATTAGCGGTATCTCCCTAAAATTTTGTACGGAGATAAAGGGCACTACTGGAAGTCCATCTATAAGACTTTCAAAAACCGGTTAACTACAAAACGAACATGGCGGCCAGGCGAATTTGAAAATTTTAAATAGACCTTTCTCGCGATTTAATGTTCCAAGCGCACTGAAACCTGGTACAAGAAATATTTATACACATTGTAATCCACTGGTATCTAATTTAGTTCAATTGTTTACATAACCTCAAGATGGCGGCAGTGCGAATTTTAAAATTAAGTTTTTATTTCTTGTGATGTATTTATGCGATCGAAGTGAAAGTTTGAATAATGAACCTACGCAATAATTTTCCTTTAATGGTACATGACTCTATGGCCTATACATTTAACAATCCAACATGGCGACCATCCGAAATATTTAGACGATACTGAATATCTACGAATCTATTTTAGCAATCAAACTGCATTTTTAATGTTCATAGGTTCTATGAACTTAAGTTCACCTATAGGACTTTAAATAACCTGGTGATCACAAATCCAACATGGCGATGACGCGAATTATAAATATTCACATATACGTTTCTCGCAATTTAACCATCCGAGTGCAGTGAAACTTGGTACAGTAAATCCTTATACGAATGTCAATCCACTGGCATCTAATTTATTTCAATTGTTTCCATAACCTCAAGATGGCACCTGTGAAAAATTTTAAAATCTCCTTGTTTTTTCTTGTGTCCTAATTTTGCGATTGAAGTTTGAATACTACACGTTCACAATAATCTGCATGTAACAGTACATAACTCTAGGACCTACATATATTAAATCCAACATGGCGACCATCCGAAATATTTAGTCGGTTCTTAATATCTACGAATCTATTACAGCAATCAAACAGAAATTGTGTATGTTGATAGTGGCAATTAACATAAGTAGGATACATGAAAATAGGCTCTATAGTTCTTCACGGAACTACTTGTTTTTCATAAATCCAATTTAAGGTGTTCATGAGAGGGGTGAAATTCTGAAAAATAATTGAAAGAAATTGTCCTGACTTACTCACTCACTCACTCATCATCCCCCAGCCAAAATTATTGAAGTTAGAAACATGACATTAAGGGGCTATGTTCGTTGTATGTCGAAAACGTCCACTAAGGAAGGAATTTTGGATATTCAGGTTCTAAAGGGGTGTTAAGGGTAGACTTGCATTTAATTGAATAACAATATCTACCGATTGGTTTCCTTTGGGATGGGATACAAGGCATATACACTCATCATTAAGAATAAGAACACACATGTCTGAGGGTTTTTCGGTGTGGTGTATATTATGAGGTGTATGTGTGAAAAGTGAGTGTTGAAGGATTCTTAACGGAGCAAGTATCTCTTAAAAGACAGAGGCAAAAAGTAAGAATCTCAGGGGGAAAAAATCAGATTGAAAAAGTAGTAAATAGGTGTTCGATCGTTTTTTCATAAATCCTATTTAAGGGCCTCATGGGGAGAGATGAAATTCTGGGGAAAGAAGTCCACTAAGGAAGGATTTTTGGATATTCACTCATCATCCCCCCAGCAAACCTATTGCAGTTAGAAACTTGAAATTTTGGGGATATGTTCGTTGTATGTCGAAAAAGTCCTCTAAGGATGGATTTTTGGATATTCATGTTCTGAAGGGGTGTTAAGGGGGTTAAACTTGCATTTCATTGAATAACAATATCTCACGAGTTGTTTCATTTGGGGATGTGATATTCGGCATATAAACTAAGCATTCAAAATAAGCAGACATATGTCAAAGGGTTTATCGATATGGTGTATATTATGAGGTGAAAGGGGAGAAAATTGGGGGTTGAAGGATTCTTAACGGAGCGTGTACTGTATCTCTTATTCAACATAGGCAATAAGTTTGAAATTCAGCGGAAAACGCAGCTTAAAAATAAGTAAATAGGTGTTCGACCATTTCTTCATAAATCCAATTTAAGGGGCCCATGGGGAGGAGTGAAATTCGGGGGGAAAAACAGGAAAGAAAGTGTCCTAACTGATTGAATCACTTACTCACTCATCAAACTCAGGGGGGAAACAACTTTAAATAAGTAAATAGGTGTTCGACCGGTTTTTTTTTATAAATCCAATTTAAGGGGTTCATGGGGAGGGGTGAAATTCTCAAAAATAAATGAAAGAAAATATCCTGACTGACTCACTCACTCATCATCGCCCAGCCAAAATTATTGAAGTTAGGAAAGAGTTTTGGATATTCAGGTTCTAAAGAGGTGTTAAGGGGGTAAACGTGCATTTCATTGAATAACAATATCTCACGAGTGGTTTCATTTGGGGATGTGATACTTGGCATATATACTAATCATTAAAAATAAGCTGACATATGTCTAATGGTTTTTCGATGTGGTGTATATTATGAGGTGAAAGGGATGAAAAGTGGGGGTTGAAAGGGTCCTAACGGAGCGTGTATCTCTTAAACGACATAGGCGAGGAGATTGATTTTCTCCGAGTTTCAATCAGCTTAAAAATAAATAAATGAATAAATAATTAAAATAAGTAGGTGTTCGACCGTTTTTTTTTTCATAAATCCAATGGGGAGGGATGAATTTCTGGAAGGAAAACGTCCACTAAGGAAGGATTTTTGGATGTTCACTCTCTTCGACCAATCAAAACTATTAAAGTTAGAAGACGGGGATATGTTTGTTGTGTGTCGAAAAAGTCTACTAAGGAGGGATTTTTGGATATTCTGGTTCTAAAGGGGTGTTAAGCGGGTTAAACCTGCATGTCATTGAATAACAATATGACACGACTATGACGCGAGCGAAGCGAGGCTAAAAATGAGATGGTGTGTGTCTGTGTATTACTCAATCCCGCAAGAACCACTGGTCCGACTTACATGAATTTTACATGGAAGTAGTTGATTTACCTGGTTAACATATAGACTACTTTTGATTTCAATACTTTGCACTATTTTAAGATGGCGACCATTTTAGTGACGTCACTATACCCTTTGGTTTCAATTTTTCATATTTCCATTTCAAATAAAAAGTGAACGCTAAGAAATACCAAACTTTTGATGGCATATACGTGGTTTAAAATTACACTTTCTATCCGAAAGGTATCTCCAACGGTTAGCGAGTAAAACCTAAATTTGTGCTATAAAACACGGTCAACGCCGAACGGTGTAGTTGGACAAAATGTTCCATCCTTAATCTCCCTCTGTGCAGCACCTCGCCTATCCCCTGTTTTTACTGTCACTTTCACATTTTAATTTATTTATGACGCGTAGCGAAGCACGGGTACTTCAGCTAGTATATATATATTTGTGAAAAATATCATAGCCTATGATATTCGAGAAAATGTAATGATAATAACATATTATAATATTATCATATTCATGAATAATTGACAATTATGAATTAAAAGTATTATAATGTGTGCATTAAAATTGCGCTCTGAGCTTCGGTGTATCATATCTAAATATTGTACCGTCGTTCGCTGCAATGCATCAGGTGCAGTTATTATAAACAACAAACAAATATTTTTGGAAATTTCCGGAGTTTTAGCGCAAAAGCACGCCTGTATACGAGTTATGTTACATCATGTGCCCGGCCTTGCAGAACTTTGTATATGCAGTAGATCTGGCATCAGTGCTCTCCATTTAATGCGTACTGTCTTTTAGGGTAGAGACGCTCTATTTCATTTCTTTCTCTCCTGAAATCCTGCCATTTGAGTAACTTCTCGAAAGAGTGCTGTGTTTTCTATTGTGTCTGTTTTAATTCCAGCGTTTTTCACAACTTTTTCAATGTCGACGAACCATATGGGTTTTATTTATTTATTTATTTATTTATTTATTTATTTATTTATGTATTGCATGTGACTTTTGATCGCGAGATTAACAGTCACGTACTGTAGGATTACATGACAGTTCCCCACACTGACACTTCCACAACTTGCCCAAAATACTGACACTTCCCCACAGCCCTTGGACGCGGCTACCTGTTTAACGACTCAGAAATAATCTCGACTGACATTTCCACACACATCCTCCCCCCCTAAGGCTATAGGCTTCAGCGATCATCGTTACAGCCGCACCTGTGACAATGCACCTTAACATAATAATCCTTTGAAATGAAGAAAAGCGCTCGGTCTATGTACTTCATTACTAACACGGTCTCGAAAATATCATTGTGATGTAGTGTAATTTCCATCAAAATAAAATAAATGCAGAGTCTGATTTCCATCACACTTTATCCAGGCTGTGGACTGGAAAAATAATAACAAAACCGATCATTTCGGTGTTGTTATCATTTTGGCGTGTTTAAAATCAGTTTTCTAGGCTTCGTCAGTTGTTTTGTGTTTTTGTTTTTTTGTTTGACGTGCATAATGCGGTGTAAACGAAACAAATATATAGTTTATCTACTTGCACGATACATTTTTAAAGTGTGCTGTATTATACACAGCTGTTAAATATCAGGGGAAGATCTTACGCTATAACTTAAGTTACTTATACCTCAAAAGCTACTATGGGGAGGAGCCTTTGGAAATTTCTCATTTTTAATGTACTACAGTAGAACTTGTACTTGTACTCATAATAGCTGAAGAGTATTAAACCATTTTTGCCTCAAACCTTATACAGTAGTTCAGTAGTTAAAGAATATAATATGTGATTCCAGAGATAATAAAAGTGCTAAACAACAGTAGGCCAAATTTCAACTTGATCGTTTTCTTAGTAGCCTTGGGGGAGGGGGGAGATGTGTGTGGAAATGTCAGTCGAGATTATTTCTGAGTCATTAAACAGGTAGCTGCGTCCAAGGGCTGTGGGGAAGTGTCAGTATTTTTTGCAGTGTGTGGATGTGTCAGTGTGGGGAACTGTCCGGACACCTACTGTAGGCCAAACATTACAAACTACATTCATTCATTCATTCATTCATTCATTCATTCATTCATTCATTCATTCGTTCGTTTATTAATTCTCTTTCTTTCTTTCTTTCTTTCTTTCTTTCTTTCTTGCTTCCTCTTTGTCGTAACTTATGATCGCGAAGTTAAATATTACTTAGACCTAATATTACAAGCTTCATTCTCTCTGTCTATAATTAGGCTATAATTTGTATAAGCTGCATGCGTATGAGAATTCACATCGCTCAGCACTCAGGAGGCACCTTACCGATGTATTATTGGAAGGTTATTGATGAAATAGCAGCTTATGATAAATAAAGATTATCGATATAACACTTGAGTGCTTTTATTTGAAGTTGAATAATACATTATGTCATAAGCCCAACAAAGACATGTGAGATAATAAGTTATGTAACTATTTTATCATCCGTTTCCACGGGGTGTACACACGAGACTAGACACTGCCTTGCAATCCATGGTGATTAGGCTATGCTGGCGCTCTCGGTGGCAAGCGTTCTCCAACAGCTGATATCTTCAGATGTTTACAGGGTCTTGGCAAATTCATCATGAGATTTAATACGTACTTAGTTTATTAGGTACGGTAATAATTTTAAGTATTTTTATTTAATGTAATGTATTCTAATGTTATTTAATGTAAAAATGGGCCTTCTCAGCACTATGCACTATCCTTAAATAATCAATCTAGAATCTATCTTTGTTCTTTCTTTCTCATAACTTACGACCGCGAGTTTATCAATCACTTGGGCCTAATCCTACAAGTCTCATTCATTTAGTAAATGTCTTCGTGTACTGCTCTTTATCTCATGGGCCCCCTAATGTTACGGCATGATCATAACTGGAGGACCTACATAATGTTGTTAGAAAACCTCTTGTAGCTTATTTATACACGAGTTTGTAAAAACAATTCAAGTCCCTTTGAAAGTCCCCTCTTGTCCCCCGTATACCTGCACTTGTATGGACACCACAGGTATACGAGACTGACAGGCCTTAACTTTTATTGACTTTTCTAACATACTCAATATACCTTGCTATTGTGAAGTGACACGTCTCAGCTGTCAGGAGAAGAAGTGACGCTGGGAAATAATGAAGTGTTGCTACAATGCACGCGGTTCCTTGGCGAACAGCATGACCACTCGACCGTGAAGGAAATTGCTTTACTTGTAGAGAACCGTTTTAAAACCCCTCCAAACCCCACAATATATTATTAGTTGTCACCCTGAATGAAGTGCACAGTGGATTGGCTTAAAAACAACTTACAATATACTTACTGGAGGATATCATTCTGTGAATAGATTTCAAGATTATGTTCTTACCGAACAGTGCTTACCAATGAATGGGGCAAATAGGGCCTTCACTCCAGATCTCGTGCAATAGTACCAATAATAATAACCTACGTGAAGATAAAGCAAGCCCAAGCCACCTTTATTGATGTTGCGATCCCTAACAAGAAGAATATGAAGGAAGCAAGTAGTTTTACGTGGCCATCAATCTAGCGATCATGAGCCACAGGACTTCCTTTTTACATGGAATACGAACCACAGGACAGGGTATTTCACTTCGAAAAAAGAAGAATATGTAATCAAAGCATTAAACAATTAGACAAAGAAACAAGAAGTAAGGTTGCCTTGTGGTGTGTACAATTTTACGAAGTTTTTATGTAAATTCTATTACTGTAAGTAAGCTCACCTTTCATCGTTTAAAATTAAGGTAATTGGATTGGATTAAGCTAATAAAACATTCTGCCTTGATTCGTAATGAGTGCTGCGGTAAAGGAACTGTACTAGGTTACCGTATATAATTATTTTTTATTAAGTTTTGTAACGTCACGCAACCCAAGCAGCCGATACTATTCGAGAGTAAGAAATGCAAAACCAGACCCGGATGGTGTCACCCTAAATATGGGATTTCTCAGTTTCTTCATACTGTACATTCACTCGAAGAGAATGCTGGTAGTGCACCTTATTTCACGTTTCGGGGCAATAACGAAAATCTGCAGTTCTCGCACTCACTATTTCAGACACTGCCACGATAAAGCTTGTTCGACATTCCACAGATCAAAATTAACCTCCTTACTATGAGCATAGCGTATAGAAGATGAGTAAGATAAGCTGACATGATGTTTATTTTTATTTTTGACCCTTATTTTATACCCCTGAAATTGATACCCGAATCTCCGTTGTCCAAACATGACTGATAGTACTAAAACCATTGGTGATTGTAGGTTCGACACACCAGATTAATAGGCCTGTAGTACGTACTTTAGTATACTTAGTTCATAATGTTTACTTATTTTTCTGTCCCGCATTCTCTTTTCAAAATGTCCCAGGTTTTAATAAATTAACGTAAAATGATATAAAATCAATTAACATTAAGAATTCGGAAGCCTCCGTGGCTCAGGCGGTAGCACGCCGGCCTCTCACCGCTGGATCCGTGGTTCAAATCCCGGTCACTCCATGTGAGATTTGTGCTGGACAAAACGGAGGCAGACAGGTTTTTCTCCGGGTACTCCGGTTTTCCCTGTCAATTTCATTCCAGCAACACTCTCCACTATCATTTCATTTCATCTGTCATTCATGTAATCATTGCCCCAGTGGAGTGCGTCAGGCCTCGGCAGCCGGCACAGTTCATATCCTCGCCGCTAGATTGGGGGCTTCATTCATTCCATTCCTGACCCGGTCGGAGACTGGAAGCAGGCTGTGGATTTTCATTTTCAACATTAAGAATTCAAATATCTTGGAGAATGGATTACAGTAGTTGGAATGCTGGGGAATGCAAAGCCACGGAATCCAGGAAAAAATAACTTCAAATGGTCTTCCACCTAACAAAAGATCCCTTTCATGGGGTCCAAAATTAAAACATTATAAGACAGTGATTAAACCAGAAGCAGAAACCCTAAACATGAATTTCAAAGGCCAGATGGAGAAACCCGAATTTGAGGAAAGGAAAATATTAAGAAATATCATAGGACCAACATCTTAGGATAATAAGATAATATATATCAAGAATGAGAGTCTGGTTGGTTCCTAAGTTTAGGGGCTGCGACAACGCGGTCATGTAGCCCCGTAAACTTCGGGTGTGTGTAGAATTTGCCTGATAACCGGTGTTAATTTTGATGGCTTCATTAGTGTGTGTAGAAGGACTGCAGACGATTATTTTTTAACTAGTTCCTACTTTTGCTACCAAATGCTACCGTCCACGACACCTAGCTGCGCACGTGGCTAATAAATGCCAACGCAGTCAGCACCTGGCGGCGAAAGTTGGAACTAATATAGCGTTATCACACTAACCTACAAATTTTAGCATCCACAAGTGTAGTTAGCAGAAGGTTATTTTTCATGCCATAATAATAATAATAATAATAATAATAATAATAATAATAATAATAATAATAATAATAATAATAATAATAAACTCCGCCACTGCCGGTCCCAAGCCCGGGGCCTCATCTCGTAAGTGATGAGGAAGGAGGAGGGGGTGGAGTAACACCTCGTTAAAAAACCTGGGTCCATCTGGCTCCGGATGGTAGCACCCTGTAAGGGTCCCTGCCTAGGGTTACTAGGTGAAAATTGGTCAACGGTCCTGATGGCGGAAGAGGAATCTAAGATTCCCAACGATGGATGGAGCGGAAGAGCCAGGTGGTTTCCCCACCAATAAAGAACTCTAAATCCAAAAGCGTTTGTTCCCAGATTGGGCGGCTTATGGTCAGCGTCTGTTCACCAAGTGGTGGGGCTGTAAACATGCTCCAGGAACTAACAATCCCTGGTTCTAAGAAACCTATCGGATAACCACTAGACCCCATTTCTTACAAGTAACCATGGCGCGTGCAAATAATAACAGTATTACCCCAGGTGGTAACCAATCCACCCGTCAACTGACGGCACCCGGGCGTTCGGACTCTGGGGGACCCGGGCAACCACGGCCACAGAGAAAATCGGAGTTCTCTGGCAAACTTCCACATAAGACACCAACATACATAGGCACTCTAAACATCAACACTCTCATACAGCCTGGAAAGTTGCACAATCTAGTGACAGAACTCGATAGACAGAAGCTTCTAATCCTCGCGCTGCAGGATACACGTATCACAGATGAAGACACCATGGACTACGGCAATTACCGCTTGTTCAAGAGCAAGACTGACAGGCGCGTTGCCAAAGGCGCTCCACTTTTGGACGCACACGCCCCCACTAACCAAAGTAACAAGAGCGATCTACAGTCGGCAGAAAAATTCTGGTCGACCCTTGACACAGTGATGTCCAAAGTCCCCAGGGATGACGTCAAACTCCTCATGGGCGACTTCAATGCACAGATCGGTAGAGAAAAGATGTACAGGAAAACAGTCGGAAACTATCCTGCACATAAATTCACAAATAAAAATGGCACACGACTCATAGAACTCTGCCAGCAGAATAACCTCAAGCTCATGTCAACATCTCTTAGAAAACATCCTAGAAAACAGAAAACCTGGCGTTCTCCAGTCCAGCAGTTAGGTGAGTTCCAAATCGACCATGTGGCAATCTCATATCCAGTACAGAAGGAGATTCATGATGTACAGGTACGCAGAGGAGCCAACATTGACTCTGACCATTACCTAACCCGCGTCAAGGTCAAGTTCACCCCAAAGAGAACTTTCTGTAAGAAAAGCCCCCTACCAAAATTTGACACAAAAAAGATCGCAGATTCTGGAGTGAAGGAAGCCTGGGAAAAAGCACATGCCAATGACTGGCAAAATTTCCACCGAAAAATCATAGAAACAGCACAAGCTCTCATCCTTTGAAGAAGAATTCCAAACATCCTTGGTGGGATGTTGATTGTGAGAATGCACTCATTACCAGGAAATTGGCATATCAGAAATACAACAGTAAAAAATCCCCAGAAAATTTACAGACTTTCCATGAAACACGAAAAGCAACCGCAAAAATTATCAGTCAATCCAAGAGGAGATACCTGAAGGAACAGTTGGACTCCATTGAGGACAACTTCCGTAACTACAACGTAAGGGACTTCTACAGAACGTTTGCAGGACACATCAGAGGGTACACACCACCAAACCTTTGCTTCAGAAAATGTGATGGAAAATTAGCACTAACGAATAAGGAGAATTGCAAGGTGATGGCACAATACTTCTCTGATCTTCTCAACTGTCCAGAACCAATAGAGAGATTCTCAGAGGAAGAACCTACAGTCAAGAACGCAGAATCATTACCTCCGACACAAGAGGAAGTTCACAGGCACATAATCAAACTTAAGAACAGGACATCTGGTGAAGACGGCATAGTGGCCGAACTACTGAAAAACCTAGGGCCACACTCACTCAGGGAACTCACACAGATTATCACTGACATCTGGACATCGGAAAAGCTACCAGATGACTGGAAATGTGCATTGATCCACCCATTACACAAAAAAGGCGACCGCTCTGACGTAAACAATTACAGGGGCATTTCACTATTACAAGTTACGTACAAGATCCTCTCAGCGTGCCTACTCAAAGGGCTCGGGACCAGCTGGAACACAATATTGGCGAGTACCAGGCGGGATTTCGTCCTGGTCGCTCCTGCGCGAAACAAATCTTCAATCTAAAAAGTATATTGAAAATCAAAGCCCTCAGGAATACTCCAGTTATATGTACCTTCGTTGACTTCAAGAAGGCATATGACTCCATTGACCGTCAGTCATTGTTCAACATCTTACACGAGCAAGGTTTGGATAGCAAGACCTTGCGATTGATCAAACAGACACTGACAGACACGACATCAAAAGTGAAATTCATGGGGGAAATCTCAGAACCATTTCAGATCAATACAGGTGTTCGCCAAGGTGACGGTCTCTCTCCGTTCCTCTTCAACCTAGTGCTGAACAAAGTTATCAAGGAATGGGAGAATGAGCTGAGACTTCAAGGTTACTGGAGGCCAGTGCGACTAGGACGACCAAAGGACGAACTGGAGGTTGGATGTCTAGCCTTCGCGGATTATCTGGCTCTACTCTCAGATAACGAAACCACATCAATCAGACAGATAGAAGTACTCCAAGATTGCGCCGAAAAAGTAGGACTACAGATCTCGTTCCAAAAGACAGAGTTTTTCTGTACGAAATTCGACATACAGAATTTAAACACGAAATATGGCAAGATCAATAGAGTCGCCCACTTTAAATACCTAGGTGAAGTGCTTGAACCGACGGGAAAAGAGAAAATCGCGCAGAACACTAGGTTAATGAAAATGAAGAGAGCCTTATACAAGACACAGAGTGTCTACAACAAAAAATGTCTGTCCACATTCACTAAACTTCGTCATTACAACACGGTTATTAAACCTGAGGTGCTTTATGCTAGTGAGACGTTGACGTTACACACTAAGGGCGACTTGGAAAAAATCCTCACAGAGGAAAGAAAAATAATAAGGAAAATAATTGGACCAAAGCACACAGATGAAGGATACAGGCTTCACTCCAGAGACACCACAGAGAAATTGTCCAACCTCGCAGCAGACATCAGAAAGAGGCGCCTAAAATTTTACGGCCACATCAGCAGACTCCCACAAACCAGACTCACCAACAAAATTCTTAGATACATACAGCGGCTCAAGATTACTACACCCTGGATGATGCAAGTCAAAATTGATCTAGTAAAAGCACAGGTCGACCCAGAAGACGTCATAGACAAAAGCGTATTTAGACACAAATTATACAAGTGGGAAGTGTTGTCAGAGAGAGCTGCACTTACATCCCAAAGACCAAAGTGGACCGAAGAAAGGAAGAGGGCCTTTAGTGCACGAATGAAAGAGTACTGGAAAGACAGGAATAACAAAAAGTCATGATTGCTTCGCGTGGTCTAATAGGCCTGTAACGTGTAAAATAAATAATAATAATATCGTATGGCCTCGGATTACGGGTGCAAGCTTTGTTATTTGCCTCCCAGAGGGTAGCTTGCATGTCAAATTTCGTTGTTCCTTTAAGCACTATGAAAGTCAAGGAGGTCAGATGTTCGATATCTAAGCTCCTTGAACTCTACAGTGCTTTCTAGTAGAGAAATGAGGAACTTTGTGATGGTGGAAACTCCCGAGATTAATTTTGCCATTATGAACACGGCCTACTGAATTCAAATGAGTTCTTTGACATGCCAACAACGTATGGCATGCGTGTCGTATTTTTGCCGCATTTCAAAAATCACTTATCACGGCCAGGAGCGAACCTGCAAGCTTGGGGTTAGTAGACCGACACGATTAACCACTCACCCACCGCCGGCATTACTTCCCCTCCGAAGGAAGGCATACTGAGGGATTTTAACGCTCTTAAAAAATCCGATGACTTCGGCCGGTGTTTTACTAAAGACGAAAGTAGCCTATAAGGTTCCAAGACAAATCTACACTAAAATTTCAGCCCATCATCTCGGAAAAAGAGAGAAAAAGAAAGAATCAGAAAGAATGAAGAAATACTGGACACTAAGGAAAGAACACCACAGAGTGAATTGATGACTTCGGCCGGTTTTGAACCCGCGATCTTGGGCATAGAAGCTAATAAGACTAGTTAGTTTAGTTAGTTATTGTTGTTTTAAGGGGCGGAACTACGAGGTCATGTGCCCCCCTAATGAGACTCTCTGCAAGGCTATTGGAAAAAAAACCTCTCAGATACTATGTGAAAAAGGAAGATACATTTTACTGTCATCTTCTCCGAATGAACTCCAATAGATTAACCAAACAATTCTTAGATTTCTTCCAAAACCGCAAAATAAAGCCCATATGATTTAAAGAAACTGAAAAAGACCTGAGTAGAATTTAAAGTTACAGCAATTCACTACTCAATCGAAAAGCTAAAATAATTACTTAAGACGAAAGTAGCCTGTAAGGTTCCAAGACAAATCTACACTAAAATTTCAACCCATCATCTCGGAAAAAGAGAGAAAAAAATTCAGAAAGAATGAAGAAGTACTGGACACTAAGGAAAGAACCTCACAGAGTGAATTGATTGATTTAACGTGTTCCAAAGAGATAGAAACGGAAGTTGAAAAAAAAGCAAGAAGAAATTATGTACCGCAAAATAAATTTAAGGGGACCGGGAAGTGAGATAGGCTCAAACATGTCAATTTTTTGTTTCTAATTTAAAACAATCTCCCATCTTTCCTGAAGAATTTGGTGTATCAATTATTGCACTGAAGTGATATTTGATGCAATAAAATTATGTTTAAACATAATGTTTTAAGCTAGTAGCCTAACATTCCTTTTGTGTTCTCCGTAAGTCATATTTTTTCAAACATAATGTAGCCTACCATTTTCTCAGTAAATATCTGATTAATGTATTTCAAACTTGGTAGTCTCTAAGAGACGATATAGATCTACTAGTGGAAGTAAATTTATTGCGGTATCTTGATTAGTTCATTGAGCCCAGCTTGAAAAGCACTGACAATTTTACAGAAAAGTTCAGTTTTCAACAAGGATGTAAAAAAGAAAAAAACTCAACTCCTGTAAATAGAACAATACTTTTACTTCTGTAGATGAAAAATGGGTTAAATACAGTATTATGCATTCAAGATTTGTTGGGTCTGGATGGAGTATTTGGTCAGAAAAAGGGACGTGAGTAGGGCTCGGATTTTTAGGTAAATAAATATTATTTTATGTAAATACATATTTTAAGCATTTTTTCTATAAATACATAAATTCCTGGTTTTCACTTATTAGCACATAAAATACATAATATTTGGATGTTTTTAAATCAGTATGCTAGATCTTTCAGTTCATTGCATTTTTGTTCTGTGATGCTTTAACGGGGAAAAACCTGTGACTGTGAGCTATCTAATCTTCATGCAGAGCGTATGTCAGCTTGCAACTGTGTTATTCTTAACTTGTCACCCCGTGCCACTCACTGTGGAAACCGGGGATTTCCTTGTCCATAGCCATATTGCACCACGTGATAGACCTCCTTCCACCCCCCCCCCTCCAGCTATCTGGAACCAGTGTCACTCACATACAGTGAATTGTAGGGCAGTTCTACGATGCCTAAAGTAAAAACAGCAGTATGTTGCAGTATTTAAGGATAACTTTACTTCTGATGGGGGCGTTCTGTTCTGCCAACCATGTGGGAAAGCAATCAAGGCTGAACAGCGATCTCAAGTTACACAACACTTCGTGGGCAAGAAACATATTGCCGCAGTTTCGCACCTTCAGAATAAATGTTTTGTGATGGACAACCTTAAATGTATCTCGTTGTGTAGTGTAATGCTTCAGCAGTCAGTGAGACATAGAATAAATTGCATTCGTGAGTACTGCATTTTTTAAATTTTCACATTAATATACTAAATTATAATTAAATATTTTTTACTTTTTTGTCATAAAAAATACATAAAAGATAATTATTTTCCCGATTTTTAGCACCTAAAAATCCGAGCCCTAGACATGAGTTAAGGGAATGTTTAACAATATATTTTTTTAAACTGTTTACGTAATGCTCTCTTTGACACAAAATATTCAACATAGAAGCTTCAAATTCTACCCAAATAATGATGGATGTACTCTGAATACACCAAAAGAACATTCAAGGAAATGTCTATTGTAGTTTCTGAGATACGTAACTTCTATCGATTCACACGTCCCAGTTCCCTTAAACACAATTTGGGAACCTCAGCTTAAACACAGATGACCATGGCTGGTTCTCGAAATTAAGCGACTTAGTCTACTTTAGGACTACATAAATAATACATTGAATCACTCCTACAGGACTCGCTTTTTACCGGGAATGCCATCTCAACTGGAACATTTTTATTTTCCTCTGCTTCCTATTTCTCCATGTACTCGTAAGTGTGTGTAATCTGCAACTGTGTCAGTGTCTGAATGTGATACGGGTAGCCGTGGCTCAAATGAAATATCTGGGTTCCCACCGAGTATTTTTCTTCAGAATGGTTCATTAATTTCCAATTGAGAGAAACAAATGTTAACCTCCCAGCCCAACTGAGAACACTGCTCCACTCCCAAATATCTAGGAGTAATGCTTGACCGAGCACTTACCTATAGAGCACACTGCTTAAACACCAAAAGGAAAGTATCTGCAAGGAACAATATCCTCCGGAAATTATCGGGCACAACCTGGGGGACGCAACCTCTCCTCTTAAAAACCTCAGCTATAGCCCTTTGTTATTCAGCTGCAGAATACGCCTGCCCTGTTTGGTGCAGATCTAGTCATGCTAAACAAGTGGATGTCGCCTTAAACGAGACCTGGAGACTCATTACAGGATGTTTTAGATCTGCACCACTTGATAATGTCTATTGTCTAGCAGGTATTCCACCTCCAGATATTCGCCGTGAGTGTGCATCCAGACTGGAGAAATCTAAAGCATTGAACCTGAGGACCCATACTTTATATGGGTATCAACCAGCATTCCAAAGGCTCAAGTCAAGAAAAAGCTTTCTTCGTTCAACAGAGAGCCTTGCTGAACCACCATCGAATTTCAGAGTGAATTCATGGCGTTCCAGATCCACCCACCTTACAGGATGGATGATCCCTTCCGAAAGCCTCCCTCCAGGTCACGAGGAATGTTGGTCTACCTGGAAGACGCTCAACAGGCTGCGCTCCGGAGTTGGAAGAACGAAGACCAACATAAGAAAGTTGGGATTTGCCTGCGACTCCACACTATGTGACTGTGGTGAAGAACAGACAATGAGCCATCTCCTTGTCTGCAACTCGTGTCCAACAACATGCTCTCCCCAGGATGTGATCGACGCTACCAAGGAAGCACGTGAATTAGCTACATACTGGTCACACCACATTTAATTAAATCTGTGCTTGTGTAGTGTATAATTATGCTGTTACATGCCATCAGAAATGATAATGCCTATAGTACCAGATTTTGGAATATTCCTCTTTGTATTTTGCTGTCTTGTTTCTTTTTATACCTTGTGAGTTATGATGTATGTTTTCTGACACGATTAAATAAATAAACCGAGGTCAACGCTAGAAGAGTAAAGTAAAGAGAATAACGACGAAATTAGCCTAAAAATTCCGAGTCTGGGATTCGTTTAAAGCGTAACATATACTCATGTAATGAAATCCATTTTAACAATATACGAGTACAGGTATACCTTCCCCCCCCCCCCCTTCCTACCCCCCCTACCCCCTCCCCTAGCCCCTCTCCCCCCCCCCCCTCCAAAAAGCATGAATTTTTCCACGGGAATGACTAATAATAATGTGTACTCTATTTTCATTTAGCGATATATTCTACCTAAATAAGAATGTTCATGCCATTCACGGCAATAGTTTGGATTACGTTATCCCCACAACAATGAACTTGTGGCGTAGTCGGTAGCATGCTGAGCTTCTATGCCCACGATCGCAGGTTCAAACCCGGCCGAAGTCGTCGGATTTTTAAGAGCGTTAAAAATCCCTCAGTATGCCTTCCTTCGGAGGGGAAGTAAAGCCGGCGGTCGCATGTCAGAGATTTATGGCATGTTAAAGAACCTTCCTCTAATTACACCTGTGTGAAGCTAAATGATATAGGTTAAGCATGTAAAAAACGCTCTTAGGTCCCTACGTTCGTTGCCAAGAGCCGACTGCGGTGGCGTCTAGTAGCTAAGTTCTGAACTTGGCCTAGTAGTCGTTGACGGTGGCGTTTGGTGGCAAAAGTAGGAACTATTTGAAAAATTCAAAGTCTGCAGTCCTTACTAATTAAAAAAACAGATAACACACACTAATACAGTCATCACTATTGAAAATCCACAGCCTGCTTCCAGTCTCCGACCGGGTCAGGAATGGAATGAATGAAGCCCCCATCTAGCGGCGAGGAAATGAACTGTGCCGGCTGCCGAGGCCTGACGCACTCCCCTGGGGCAATGATTAAATGAATGACAGATGAAATGAAATGATAGTGGAGAGTGTTGCTGGAATGAAATTTTGACAGGAAAAGCCGGAGTACCCGGAGAAAAACCTGTCTGCCTCCGTTTTGTCCAGCACAGATCTCACATGGAGTGACCGGGATTTGAACCACGGACCCAGCCAGCGGTGAGAGGCCGGCGTGCTGCCGCCTAAGCCACGGAGGCTTACAGTCATCACTATTAACACTGGTTATCAGACAGATTATACTCACACCCAAAGTACACGGGGCTACATGACCACGTTATCGCAGCCCCTAAACTGAGGAACCAACCAACCAACAATGAACTTAAGATTTACGAACTACAAAGATATATTTTTCGCTGGATACGATGTGGATAGGCCGTTGTGTGTTTTTCAAACACCCTGTGTTGGAGCATCCAGACGGCCATAATGGTTTAACTAATTATCACAGCGACAAGTATTTTAATAAGGGAACTAATATTCTACGACCGTTATTTCTCCCTCAACACATGTCCTATAATTGGAAGCAGATAAAACTGTTTCACAGACCATTAGGTCCTCCAGGGTTTATCACGTGTTTGGATATGAGCCCACTTGGCCTCAATAGAAAACGAAATTTCACCCTATGAGCTCCTTATCAATAATGAACCAACAACCAATAAATCTCAAGCGACCCGGAACATGACGTCACGGTGCTGATAATGGTGGGCCCACGACTGTCATCTTGTCTGGTTCATTAGGCAAGGGGAGATATCGATACTGCGTCTCCTCTATTAGGACCAAAAAATAGCTGTATTCATTTGTTTTAGGGGGTTTCGAAATCTTTGTCATTAGCCCTGTGTACTTGAGTCTGATAACCTGTGTTTCTGTGGTGACTATAGTACAGGTCCTACCAAAAGTTTACAAACACCCGCAAAATACATGATCATTATTCCTGTCACTATACTTATGGTCTCAGGCGTACAAATTTTCACAGGGACCCAGAACGTGTTCCGAGGAACATCTTGTGAATTTATTATAAAACATCACAGTTAGTTTTTAAGTTACGAATTATTCTTTTTAATCCTCTTAGTGCCAAGCCATTTCTTGAAATACTTGCCAGGAATGGCAAGCCATTTCCAATGGTCATGCAGACTATTCGAAAAAAAAACCAACAACAACAACATAAATACCACATTTCCAATGATAGAATCATTATTTTTGCTTTGCATTATAACCAATACCTCATTCTTTCATACATTGTGTTCATAAAAGTAAACACGGCATCTAAACCGTTTTAATTGAGGTTATTCTGATAATTGGTCAATTTTTCATTTTTTTGTGTGTGAAAAACTCAGTTTTGAGCCTAAATTAAGGACACCTACTGTAAGAGTCATATTCGAAGAAACACTACGTTTCCAGCTGTAGAATGTTGTTAGATACATCTGTAGGCAGAAAACTTCAACAAGAAGAAAACAGCTGCAACGCAATTTTGGCGGGAACGCGCGTGATTGGAGGAGCGCAAAGGGAGGGCGTGAATACAAATGCAAACCTATCGCGTAAAGGACTTCGAAGGAAAAAAGTAAACAGTGCACAGGCAAGCTTGAAACCTCACCTTTCCAACAGTGTGAAATAATCATGGACATATGTCTACAGAAATCTACAAATATAAGATAAACAGCGCGCCGATTGAATCGGCTTGGGCACTTTTGGCGCGGGCAGCGAGAGTCGATCTGAACGGCGCGGCGCGTGGCGCTGAGAGGGTTAAGATTAAGATACCGGTATGTGTCAAAGAAATTGTGTATCTTTTCATATTTGATCTTCACAGAACACTATGAGGATTACAGCCACAATGTTTGCTATGAAGAAACACAGATAGACTACCAGTAGAATATTTATAATTGCAATAGAACACAAGGATTTGCTTCCATTAAGAATTATCACCAATTTTATAGCCCGAAATAAAACCGCAGAAAAAAGTCAACAGACATTCTTTGGATCTAGGAGTAAGGTGCAACTGTAAGACTACGACGTGGAATTGCGGGAAATGAGTTAGCGAATCAAGCTGCAAAAGAGGCGGTAACACTACCACCTCGACCAATGGAGGTACCCGCTAGAGATATTCGCTCTCAGTTACGCCTACAAGTTCTGGCATTTTGGGAGAGTCAGTGGCTACCTGACCCACTGCCCAGTAAACTGAGAGCGATCAAGGGAACTACTCGCGTGTGGCGGAGCTCTTTCCGGTCACGGAGAGAGTCCGTCATTTTGTGTAGGCTAAGGATAGGTCATACAAGATCCACCCACTCGTACCTAATAAGAAGGGAAGACCCCCACTTTGTACCTGTGGAGCCGTTTTCACCGTGGCCCACATTTTAACCAAGTGTGTATATCTTGCTGACTTACGAAGAAACCTTGGTTTGCAGATGACACTCAAACTTAGTCGATGACGCGGTAGCTGCTGATCGCGTTATCCGCTTTATAAGTGAGAGTGGGTTAGGGCCAGCAATCTAAATTTTCCAGAGTACATTGACTCAACGACTTGTTAATTTTTTGCATTTCCGTAATCTTTTTAAATATATATTTTGTTTTGTTTTTTGTTTTATTAATTTTCGGTCTTTTCAAATTTAGGTATTCACCTCTAAATTTTAAATTGCATTCCAAATTTGTATATTTTAATCTGTGTTAAGAGGGGCAGATGACCTCGTCGTTCCGCCCCTTAAAACAACAATAACTAACTAACTAACTAAGATTGAAGGAACTCCCACTCTTGATTCGTCCCTGCCGTTGACTTGTCGAGTGAGTGAGAAGTGCGCCAGTGGGTACGCGGAGCAAATGAATAGGTAAACGGGGGAATGTAGTCTTCCTGTGACGCCCGAATGAAATCTCGCCTCCGGTTGGGTCACGCGAGCCATTGCTAATCCCTATCTTCTTGCCTTATGTTACTCATTACCCGCTATTTGTAATGGTTGGATTGCTACCGCATCTCGAGACCAATGGACCGGAGTAGCAGACAAACATTTGACTTCCCCCTCCCCCTCTTCGAACTCAACAACCGTCTTCCGGCGAACGCGCTTCGTCCCCTTCATTTGTTCAAGCGTCTGTGACCGGTTGTGGTTTGTGCTAATCGCATTCTGCCAGTAAAAAAAATATCAATCAACTGCTCCCGTCTGTAATTGTATGCCTTCGAGCCTCGTAGCTGTTTTGTTTTTCTCTCCTCCTCTTGGCACAGAACAAATTGATTTTCCTAATGCTAGGCATTTCACATGAGACATCCGCCCACGAACTCATCAATTACTTAATTTTCACTGCTCATTTCAAATGGACTGGACTGGCTGCGTGGCTCAGCGGTAACGTTCTCGTCTGCCGTGCTCAAGGTTGTAGCATCCCGTGCTGGATCAGTCAGTTGGCATTTGAGTGTGCAAATGCGAGTGAACCGTGTCAGTAGATTTACTGCCACTTTAAAAATTCCCTTCGGGACAAAATTCCGGCACCCCGGCGTCTCTAAAAGCCGCAGTAGTTAAAAGGGACGTTAAACAAATAACATTATAGCCTACAGTAAACAGTATACAGTAACATACACCATATTTTAGAGTCTAGACTTGGCAACCCACTACAGGTACACTTGCACCAGGAGCACACAGCACTTAGGATTGCGGGGAGGGGGAACAGACCCTCACACACAGGAATTTCCAGTCAGTTAAAATGGTTGTTTGAGGTATTATGCTTGTTGAAGCTTTTTTTATGTTGAGGATTGAGCCAGTTAGTGCCAATCTTGATAAGACTTAGTGAAGTCTCACATCCGTTGTTTGGTGAATTAAACCCAAGTAGTGTGGTTGTAACAAGATTTCCTAGAGATCATGATCAGCGGTTCATTAATGTCAGAATAGACCTTCGTGGTGATTTGTAATTAATACTGAGCACAGAATTGATTCAGTTAAGTGGATTGCCAGGCATATCTACACAGATTTAAAAGTAGCCTACAACTGGAGAGTGGATAACGATGTCAGAACAATTAGGCCTATGTAAGTTATGATATACTTGTATTAAATATTGAATTTAACTTAACATTCTGCTAAGCTTAATCGCTCGTTGTCCAAGTGAACTGCTCTCAACAGGACCGCGCAAGACCCTAACCAGGTAAGTAGCCTGTACAATACAGTACCATCAGAATTGACCATTCACAATAACCACATAGTCTAACCAAACAGGCAAATTCCGGAGGCCAATCACCACTTCCAGTATCTCAACAAAACACATATACTACAACTAGCAAATACTGACGAGTTGCATTATCTCAACTAATACTGCAACTAAATAAGTGCACATATTGCAAATATTTTCACCCGTATTTTCAGACACATATTTTATAGCCCAGGTGTAATAGATCTGATGATGATCGCTTGACGATCTAAACTGGTCATCCAAGTGTATTTAATAATCTCATGTAATTTCTTTCAGGATCAGGAAATAACCCATCTCATTTGGGCACACTCGTGTTGACTGACTGAAAAAGCACCAAACGTTTATTTTGATTATTAACATTATTACATCAAATTGACTGTGATAATAAATACCAAATACAATTGAAAGCCTCGTGTGCGATCTCCCAGTGATCCCTGAGCCATTCCCTGAGTGCTGGAACGGGCACAGTACAGCGCGACGAGTTCATCTGCAGTCCGGGAAAATATGCGAACTACTTGGCTTACTCTTACCTCTAGTCATCATGTTGCTGGATCTACTGCTATTTGCTGCCACGAAATGCGTGACTTGCACAGAAACCAACCGGCACTGGGTAGTGCGCACGTGAGGATGATTTACCAAAGGTGTCACTCTCTCACCCCGCCTACCACGTGCTCGCGCCGGCAGCGCCCTCATTCAGGGCTTCAGTTGAACTTGCCGTATAATCATTGTGATGCACGAGTTCCATTCCCACCTAGAAGTGGTTTTCCGTTGTTACTCCAGAAGAATGGTACCGGCGGCTTGAGTGGCGTAATTAGTAGCATGCTGAGCTTCTATGCCCAAGATCTCGGGTTCAAACCCGTCCGAAGTCGTTGGATTTTTTTAAAAAATGTTACAAATTCTTCAGTATGCCTTACTTTGGAGGGGATGTAAAGCCGGCGGTCCCATGTCATAGATTTATGGCATGGAAAAGAACCTTCCACTAACTACACTTGTGTGAAGCCAAAATTTGTTGGTTAGAATTGATAACGCTCTATTAGTTTCCCCTTATTTTTTTACAGAAGTCAACACTAATTGAGGGTATTCCATGACTGGCTCTCTCATTTCTCTATTATTCTCATAAAATCCAAGCGAAAGCAAACAGGGAAATAACAAGAAACGCGAGAGATGCAGATCTTAACAAAAGCCTGAAGTATTTATTTTAAAGTCCAGTTCAGATTGTATTCTAAAAACTATCCGCAAATTTACTCTAAACATTATCCGCAGATTATCCGCTATCCGCACAGCCATGAAAACTTTATCCGCATCTGCGCAGGGCTTAACCTGTAGACTACAGTAAGCTACAGTATATGCAATATCTTAAAACGTTTGAAATCTGTTACTAAACGTTCTGCAACAGTTTTATGATTTACAATACTTCTTTCTTTCTTTCTTTCTTTCTTTCTTTCTTTCTTTCTTTCTTTCTTTCTTTCTTTCAATTTTCAATGTTTTAAATTGTTCTGTGTTTATAACAACGGAGTTAGGAATGATAACTGTGAATAAATTTTGAACTCATTTTTGGACGATAATAGTACATTATGCAACGAGCCTATAATGGCAATCATTAAGATACGCTCGTTTTATAATTTCCATACGAGTGTCTTAATTACCATTATAGGCGAGTTGCATACGACTGTTTATGTTCGACGATAATTATTATAACTATTTTATGTTCGAACATAAATATTCATAAATATCTGTCGTGATTTCGACAGTTTTATGTACTGAACAGAGCGCATGAGACGCAGAGAATGCCTTGTATTTGACCATGGCCTCCTCGATTACCCTACTTTGACACTAGGCCAGGCAGTGAAATTTAAATTAGAAGGCCGTGGAACTCAGCGCGTCTAATTATCTAATTGGTCAAACAACTGCTTCCTGAGCTCAGATTGGTGCGAGAAACTGTTTCATAGACTAATGAAAAATAGTGTTATAATGAGCCTCATTATAGTAGAGTTTTCTGACATATAATAGTCAGGGTCGAACATAAAATAAATAATGAAACAACTTGTAACGTAGGCCTACATCTCGACCAGTCCTACATCAGGCGCGGATACAAGGCCCCCCCCCCCCCCCAAACGGAGACCAAATTTTTTTGCAAACTCAAAAAACGAAAACACAAATACCAGACAAATAAAACTTAACGAATTTTAACTGAAAAAAAAGTTTTTTTCATTTTATTCAATACTGAAAATATCTTTATTGCAATTATTATGTTCTGTTACAACTGTACATATTCACAACTTCATACCTGTTATATAAAAATGATTCTTTATATAACAAAATCAACTCGTCTATTTTGTTTAGCAAACCTTGTGATTACCGATTCGATGTCTATAGTGATGTCACGATGAATGTGCAGCAACGCACGGATAGGAATTTGGGGCTTTTTTTTCGCACCAAAAAATTTTGCCGACGTCCAAACTGCAAGCTTGGTTGGCAATTTAAGCTGTGACTTTCTCCCTTTGTCGGTACCAACTCGACTTGCCGAAACTATAACGTACCTTGATACTTTTCTCGGAGCTCGATGTAAAAGTCGCAAAACACGCCGTTGCAATTTGTACGAATATTTTTGGTGCGCTAAACGCATCAAATTTCTATCCATGTAGCTTGCAAAAAAATTGGTCTGGTTTTGTACGTTTGGTTATTTTGTGATTGCGTTGTTAGTGATACAATTTTTCTTAACAATTTCGATTTTGTGACCCCCCCCCCCCCCCCCAAAGCAAAACTCTATATCCGCGCCTGTCCTACATTAAAATTAATGATGTTAAAATTGGGTGTTCAGATAAACATAGGGGCCTATAATGAATAAAGAACACATATTTAATGAAATTTTAGCCGGTGGGCCCATGTCATATATTTATGGCACACAAAGGAACCTATCACTGCAATTGGTAGCGTGTAGCAAAATTTGAAGTTATATTTGACTAGTACACTACGCTCTATCAAGTTCCAACGCTCGCCGCTAGTGTTAGTGGCAGTAGCATCTGGTAGACAAAGTTGGAACTACTTGAAATTGATCTTGTTGGGAGTCCTCGGGCGTTCAATCAAAAACACCCAGCTTTGGCCATTGACTGTATTCATAAATCATCAAAAATAAGAAACGAAAACAACAAACAGACAAAAAGATGGTAGGCTATATTGGCTTTCGCGGCAACCCTGTGGGGGTCCGGGCGGGGACACCAAGAGCCCGCCGATGAGCCAGCTTGGTGTCCTAGGCGTAACCCCACACAAGACATGACCACGAAATATTGCTGAATTTTAATTCACTGGCCGTGAAAGCCATTATACCATCTTTTTGGAAACCTTCATAGGGAGGTTATGGATGCTTGAGCTTTTAGTTCTCGCAGTAAAGAGACGCAGGTGCGCTTCATGAAAAGAGAGGTCGCGCGCAGTTCGCTATTTCTGTGAGAGTCCGGGCGGGGACACCAAGAGCCCGCTGATGAGCCAACTTGGTGTCCTAGGCGTAACCCCACACAAGACACAGTCACCACTAGCCAAGAAAAATTGCTGAGTTTTAACAGACAATTTAAACCTAAACCAAAAGTCGAAGTCAAAAGCCAAAATTAAAGAAACGAAAACAATACGTTTGAAGAGATGGTTCCGTCCAATAAAGGGTTGATGTCTTGTTAAATTGCTTGGCAATTATGGTTAATCT
Source organism: Meconema thalassinum (assembly GCA_946902985.2). NCBI lineage: Eukaryota > Metazoa > Arthropoda > Insecta > Orthoptera > Tettigoniidae > Meconema > Meconema thalassinum. The sequence continues at coordinate 414,138,116 of OX336393.1, forward strand.
ATACTAATATAATAAAGCTGAAGAGTTTGTGTGTTTGTTTGTGTGTTTAAACGCGCTAATCTGTGGAACTACCAGTCGGATTCGAAAAATTCTTTTTGTATATGATAGTCTGATTCAAGAGGAATAGTTTAGGCTATGTAGCATTAGGCTACACCTCTCAGGTAACCCTAGAGATTGATTTTTGTTCAGTAAGTCGGAAGAACAAGTGCTCCAGAACGGCTTCAATAATAACGAAGTCTATTGTTGCCATATAATGTGGGCCGCATCACGTCACCCCTACCAATGTCCGGGTGCAGAATTGCGAGCTGCTTGTAAATTGCAGTAATTAGTGCAAAAATATTTTTTTGGCCCCTTAAAACAGTTATCATCATGACAATAGTATGCCTCTGTATAAGGGCGATGGTGTTAGTGCAGTATACTGAGGTTATCAGCTGCAATAAGCGTTGGTGCTTTCAAATTTACTTTCATTTATTCCGATCCTTAACCTTGAGCGCTCGAGTTCTGTAAAACAAATAAATCCACCGGGCGAAGCTGGGCGCTACTGCTAGTGTAAGGATGAAATGTGAGATCCTCTGAGATTGCCGTCAATTGAATGAGTCCGGTTGATCCTCCCTCTACTCCCAGCCCACTATTTGCCTCTTCTCCTCTGCTGGACTTAATAAAGAACACGGTCGGTGATAAATAACAAAAAATTGCGCACACATATCCCTGCTTTTTTTCCCAGCCTTTGGGCTTTATTTGCTGTGTCCTTGTGTTTTTTGTGGCAATGTTTCGCCCCATTACCAAAGCCAATATACTGAGCCCGGCACTCGGCTGTCCTCGCCTGGCAAGCTGTCTGCACAGCCAGTCAAACTCTTTAATTACTCTGCAAATCACCGGATTGATTTATTGACTGATTGATGGATAGGTTTTAAGGTCACAAATATCATGACAGAAGAAGGGAGGAGAAATCTGACCAGTCTAACAATGGGAGCACTCCTTTCCATGAGAACTTAAAACAACTAAGCCCCGGCATCTGAAGAATGTCGCGCATGAAGCTCGTCAAGTTTGTATGTGAAGGTTTCATGCAAGAGAAATATGGATTACTGGCGGACCCGTGCGAGATAACCACACTTTCCCCAATACGTTTATGATGAGAGACTTAAGGAGGAAGGTTGTTATGTTTTTACTTCAACCAAATGATGATAATAATAATAATAATAATAATAATAATAATAATAATATCGTATGGCCTCGGCTGCCGGGTGAAAGCTTTGTAATTTGACACCCAGAGGCTAGCTTGCATGCCGAATTTCGTTGTTCCTTGAAGCACTATGAAAGTCAAGGAGGTTAGATATCTAAGCTCCTTGAACACTATAGTGCTTTCTAGTAGGGAAATGAGGAACTTTGTGTTGGCGGAAACTCCCGAGATTGATTTTGTCATTATGAACACGGCCTACTGAATTCAAATGGGTTCTTTGACATGCCAACATCGTATGACATGCGTGTCGTATTTTTGCCGCCTTTCAAAAATCACTTACCACTGCCAAGAGCGAACCTGCAATCTTGGGGTTAGTAGACCGACCGCTATACACTCACCCACCGTGGCAAGCTAACCAAATGATTATAGAACACTATTTACATTTCAGTTCTACGTTCCCTAACTTAAGAAGGCAATCTCTGAAAATTAAACCATTAACACTCACCGGTTATTGGATATTTATGAAAATGAAAATGAAAATCCACAGCCTGCTTCCAGTCTCCGACCGGGTCAGGAATGGAATGAATGAAGCCCCCATCTAGCGGCGAGGATATGAACTGTGCCGGCTGCCGAGGCCTGACGCACTCCTCTGGGGCAATGATTAAATGAATGACAGATGAAATGAAATGATAGTGGAGAGTGTTGCTGGAATGAAACGTTGACAGGGAAATCCGGAGTACCCGGAGTAAAACCTGTCTGCCTCCGTTTTGTCCAGCACAGATCTTACATGGAGTGACCGGGATTTGAACCACGGACCCAGCGGTGAGAGGCCGGCGTGCTGCCGCCTAAGCCACGGAGGCTTTTGGATATTTATGAAATTATACAATTTGAGTAGACTCATTCCTTTGATTTACTGTTTCTGAAATCCATGCAAAATGATAAAGGAAGGACCTAAGAATGTTAAAATGACATGAAACAGGTGTTCAACGGCCAAAATGTGAAGTGGACAGCAATTTCGGAGCGTATTTTCCTCCAGCAACAGTATCTTCGAATCGCACACTTCGTACATTTTTGTTAAATGTCATTTTTTTAAAGAAATTATGGATATTTATGGAAATAGAGTGTGATATGTCACTGCCAATGTCTATTCTCTTTCATTTGAATGCTCATTTGTCATGATCGGTCGCTTGTGAGCGCCGCAGGAGGGATCTATACTACTGAAATAATATATATGATGATGATGAGTGAATTTTGGATTAGTCTACGCTACAAGCGTGTGGGAGCTAACGAACAAATTGGAGATGATGCAAAGTAAAGCTGCAACACTCGTACTTGGCAAATTCTCCCAAACTGACAGTGTCACTGACATGTTAAAGTCATTGGGATGGGAATCTCTACACAACAGAAGACATAATACAAGACTCCAGGAGATCTACAAAGCATACACAGGGGAGCCGGCCTGGAATGAATTGCGAAACAGAATGCTCGAGCCAGATTATATGGGTAGCAGAGATCACACTTACAAAATTAGGCCCAATATTCAAAAAAACAAATTTACCTAAGAATTATTGTATAAACAGGGGTTACGAGTTAACTGAAGAAGTCTTAGAACCTTTCCTTATCAGTTTAAAAGTTTTCAAGAATGTTGTATTCAGGGAGCACGGAGACATTTTGGAGAGAAATTGAGATGCTGTATCTGTAATTATCTTGTTACCACCAGGTTTTGCTTAAATGCATAAGGTGCGTCAAAAAGTAACGAGCCGGAGGCTGTAATGCTCAAACCGATGACGACATCGGCTAATTGTGACGTGTGTAACGAGGTGTGGTTCTGACCAGAGCGTGGAAGGTCACAGCCCGTCGCTGGAGGGCACGCGTGCACGTCACGTGACGATACAAAGCGAGCAGCATCATGCATCAATCGTCCAACCAAGACCAAGACAGTAGGCCATTTGACATGCTTCCTGGTGTGGTTGAAGACTGTGGGGCACCCATTGGGCACACACTTTGAGCAAGTGCAGTCGTTCCTTCATGATGGTGTGCACACTTCCGACACTCAATCCGACCACGGCGGCTATGGCGTTCACTGTCACTCGGCGGTCCTGGGTAATGAGTGCATCAACCAGCTGGACGTTGTCATCGGTAATGCAGGGGGGTGCCCCAGACCGGGCATCATCGACTAACGACACCCGTCCTTCCCTGAAACGCTTGAGCCTCGCCTTGACCCTTGCAAGGGACATGCAGTGTTCGCCGTACACTTGTGACATTCGGCGATGGATGTCCGTTCCCCCTACTCCTTTCGCTGTCAGAAACCGAACAACACCTCTTTGCTCTTCGATTGACGCCTCTATGTCACTGTTTGCAATGCGACTGGCAGCGTTGGACGATTGATGCATGCTTCGACTCGCTTTGTATCGTCAAGTGACGTGCACGCGTGCCCTCTAGCGACGGGCTGGAACCTGAATTTCTACGGAAACTTGCATTATTTATGCGTTTCAAGCTGTTTTATGACGGATGCGCTTGAAAATAATTTTTTTGTCTGTCTGTATGTCTGTCTGTCTGTCTGTCTGTCTGTCTGTGGACAAAGTTGTTCCCTTATAACTCGAGAACGGCTGGGTGGATCAACGTAAAGTTTGGTACAGATATCCTTCAGAGGCACGACACTAATCATTGATGTAACTCTTCACTGTACCTCTCATAAAAGGGGGCCTACCCCCTTAAAATACTTGCTGAAATAGCCGTAGAAGGGCGAGACAAAGCTCATTTTCAGCCCCTCAATGTGAGAAACGAAACTCGGGGGCTCTAAAGGGACCCCGAAAACCACATTTTATGGCCCTAAAAACAAATCGATTTTGAGATATTTCCAGAAAACTAATTTCATTTAACACAATAACGAAAGAATGCAAGCCGGTAACCATGGCAACGGAATCTCATAGGTCCATCTATTGCTGTAGGACAAAGTACAATTCCATTTATTACATTTCTGAGATAGTTTGCAAACGGCTATAAGGTTATAACGGAACCAAATTAAGCTGTAAAATTCATCAATGTCATATAATGCGCTTAAGGGGGTCAAGGGGTACTCTAGATTTTTCTCACGCGATTTACACGTGCGGGTGTGGTACGGAAGGTCTATTATATCCCTATCCCTTTATTGTTATATCATTATTATAATTATTATTATTATACTACGGCCTACAACGACGAGACAAAGCTTATTTTCAGCCCCTTGGTGTCAGAAACAAAACTCGGTGCCCCTAAATAGCCGTAAAGGGTCCCCGAAAACTACATTTTAAGGCTCTAAAACCAACTGTTTCTGAGATATTCCCAGAAAACTAATTTCATTTAATACACTAATGAAGGAATGCAAGCCAGTAACCATGACAACAGTATCTCAAAAGGTGACATCCAACTTTCTATCTATTTCTGCGAGAATTTTAGCCACTCCATTTATTAAATTTCTGTGAATGTTTGCAAATGCCTATAAGGTTATTACGGAATCAACTAAAACTGTAAAATTCATCAATGCGCTTAAGGGGGTCAAGGGGTACCCTAGATTTTTTCACACAACTTAAATGTGCGTTATGTCGTACAGAAGGTCTATTATATCTCCAAACAGCAACATTATTTTCAAAAATTCCAGAATTGAAGCTTTTCCTTTTTTGCTTTTCTGAAATTGGGCCATTGGAGGCTAAAAAATACGAATTTTCATGCACCACAAGCCTTTATAATTTATTAAAGGGGTCTTCCTCTGGACGGGGACTTGACACAACAGTGAAGGTCAGTTTTATTTCACGTGCATTGCGTTTCGTTTACGAGGTTTTCAATTTTATTTTCACGTCAGGAAGTACACGTTAGGTAAATTTAGTTCCAGAGCATATTTTAACTAATCATTTTTCTTTGTCCACAAACAGGTTCCAAGACTCTAACCATTGCAACAGTAGCTCAATTGATTATGTCTGGTTATTAATACCGAAGACCGTTCGAAAAATGGGTACTTCTGCTAGTATCCTATAAAAGGGACGTAAAACCAATAACATTATAATTAATACCACAGATTGTCAGACAAATTCAACAGACATCCAAGTACACGGGGCTAAATGATCACGATCCGATGAAGCAAAGCCCCTAAAAGAATTAACAACAACAACACAGAAATATTTATATATAGGCCTGTATAGGCTATTTTACGTTATAATACTAAAATTGCTAGATTTAGTTTTCCTATGATTCCTTTCTATTGAGGGGTTTGCCTGGGTGTGAGGGTGACGTCACCAGCTGTGTCCCCACTGGTGTATAATATGACCCGTGTTGTGGGAAGTGGAGCGGGTCCCACCGCCACCTCGCGAGCTCATGGCGAATTAGGCGATCAGTCGCGGTTCGCAGGTCTTTAGCCTCCTAACTGCCGTAAGGGAATTAAAAGTAAGCAAACACCACAGACCCCAGCACCGCCCAAAGAGAGTTGTTTCATTCCAACTCACCACTTCCCCTCGCAAGCAGGCCACATGTAAATCAAGCATTAACATAGACTACAGTGAAAGCCTTCCCTATAGAACGGGGCCTCGCTGGTCCATGTGACGGGATGAGAATGATTAGTAAGCGCCAGTTGACTAGCATTTGCCGATAACACAACGGCGCGGCGGGAAGCACAGAATGCTGTCATTGAGTTTATTGCTTACGGAGTTTGCAAGATACCTTAAGGGGGGATGTAATGCAATTTGTGTCAGAAATCGATTTTTTGGAAACATGTTATTCGTAATCTACATGGTGTAATTTACATTGTGTATACATTTTATAGTTATCGGAGGCATGGATGTTCATTAAAAACATTAAATGTCAAACTCTGCACCTATATTTGGTGTGAATCCAGGAGTGATCACCATAAAGGCGTTCAACACCATTGACAAGAATTGACTCATGAATGCTGAGAAAGGGATGTCTGATCTTGAGCTGGAGGCTAGACGAAAAGAAGAGGGCAGAAAAGAATGTTGGAGGATGAAGAGTATGAATATGGAGGATTATTAAAATCAAATAAGCATTTTTCATATTTGAATATGGTAACCCAATGTTTAAATGCATTTTCGCTAATATGTTTTTTTGTAGAATCTGAAGCCTTTTCTCAAAAACTATAAATCGCAGAGCTATGATTTTTTCAGGAGTTGTTCATTACACGTTGTGAAATATATGGAAATACAATTGTAATCATTACTTATTAAAAAATTTATTTATAGGGTTTTATGTGATGAAAAAATGTCATATTTCTGTGACAGTGAGTTCAAGATTTTTTAAGTAAAGAACTAATAAGCATATGTAATTTATTTTTGTTCAGTATTTATACTGTAGTGATAGCTTCATATAGTAAAAATTTCAAAGTGATTGTATCATTAGAATTCCTCTTATGGCTTTCATGCAAAAAGGGCATAACTGTTAATACTCTTATAACATTAATGTATATGCCATACATCTAGGTCTCTACTTATATTTTTTCATTTATTACAGTTAGTTATCTATCTACACACAAAATTTCATGCCTTTAAATCAAAAACTATGGTTGTAATGATTTTTTAAGGAAAAGCATGTATTTCCGATTACATCCCCCCTTAATTGAGATAATTAAGACTTGTGGTGAAGTACTGTAGGCTAACTCGTATCCCGTGAACATGGTTAGGTGTAGAACAAAACATGGAAGCCTCCGTGGCTTAGGCGGCAGCACGCCGGCCTCTCACCGCTGACTCCGTGGTTCAAATCCCGGTCACTCCATGTGAGATCTGTGCTGGACAAAACGGAGGCAGACAGGTTTTTCTCCGGGTACTCCGGTTTTCCCTGTCACAATTTCATTCCAGCAACACTCTCCACTATAATTTCCTTTCATCTGTCATTCATTTAATCATTGCCTCGTATGACTAGGGGCAGATGACTTCGTAGTTCTGCCCCTTAAAACAACAATAACTAACTAACTAACTAGAGGAGTGCGACAGGCTTCGGCAGCCGGCATAGTTCATATCCTCGCCGCTAGATGGGGGGCTTCATTCATTCCATCCCTGACCCGGTTGGTCGACTGGAAGCAGGCTGTGGATTTTCATTTCATGGAACAAAACATCGAATTTACCTCCTGGAAACTTATCTTCTCAAGAAGTCTTGCAGTAAATGTGTTCGTAAGTTTCAGCACCATGTGAATTTTACTTGTGGCTCTGTGGTTAGAGCTTTGATATTTCTCCTGGGTGGCTGGGGTTCAAAACCTATCAGAGTTAGTCTAACTAATCTGCCTCTTCAGAAATTAATTTACACAGCAGAAGACCGCGGTGTATGGTGGGGTACTGTTAACGGAATTGCGTGAAGGGTCACGACGTTCGAAATCGAACTACAGCCAAGAAGAAGAAGAAGAAGAACATGAAGTACAAGAAGAAGAAGAAGAATAAGCGAATCTCAAACAAAAGGTATAACTTACAGATACAATCCGCGTACTTAGGAGGCTCTCGAGAACGAAATAACTGCACTGATATGAAATATCAATGAAATATCAGTGAGGATGATTTCAGCGAGTGTACGGAAACTCTCTTCTTTATGCGCCCTGATCACACCAACTGACATCGAGGATCAAATGACATTTAGACAAAAGATACACAGTTGGGAAGTTACACTTGAAGATCGACCAAGGAGATCGGGGAAAGGACGGACGGAGGAACGTTAAGTTGGACATAGCGAAACGATGAAGAAGTTTTGGAAGAATAAGAAACATAACTGCAGCAGATCATAATTTGTTTTATGTGATACTATGGTTCTAAACAACTTAAATAAATAAATAAATAAATAAATAAATAAATAAATAAATATATATAAATATGTAAATAAATAAATAAATAAATAAATAAATAAATAAATAAATATATAAATATGTAAATAAATAAATAAATCAATATATAAATAAATATATAAATAAATAAATCAATATATAAATATATAAATAAATATATATATAAATAAATAAATAAGTAAATATATAAACACATAAATAAATATATAAATAAATAAATATATAAATATATAAATAAATAAATAAATATATAAATACATATATAAATAAATAAATATATAAATAAATAAATAATGATTATAATAGCCTCCTACTACACGCATGAGCTAGCAAAGACTGACAAACCGCATATTTTCCTACTTTGTAGACAAGAAAACCAAGGGACCGTGGTTCTCTGAGATGGAAAAAGATCTTATAGAAGTAGGGATTTCGCTTGAGGACATTCAAGAACGTCTTCCTCTCCAGAAGACACTTACAGCACACCAGCGATTCCAAGAAAAGCCAAAGCTGACAACAGGCACGAAGTGGACGACTGATAGAAAGGAGGCGCACAAGAGACGGATTAAGGACTACTGGGAAAATATTAAAGCTCAAAGGCGGAAACAGTTGAAGTAACGTGGTCCATAACTGGCCGAAACGAAGAAGTAGAAGAAGAAGAAGAAGGAGGAAAAGAAGAATAAATGAAGAAGAAGAAGAAGAAGAAGAAGAAGAAGAAGAAGAAGAAGAAGAAGAAGAAGAAGTCTACTATTTGGATATGAGAACGCAGTCTGCCAAGAAATTTAATCCTGGTCTGAGGACTGGGCATGGGTTCACTCAGCCACGTGAGGAAGAACCGGAAAGAGGTGAGTTCGATTCCCACCTCAGCAATCCTCGAAGTGGTTATCCGTAGTTTCCCACCTATACTCTAGTCTAGGCGATCGGCCGGATAGTACCTGAATTAAGTCTACACCTCCCGCCTATCAAAAATCCTAGCCCAAATTTACCATTTAAAGGCATCACAATGACACAGGTTATCAGAGAGATTCTCACCCCAGCCCCAAAGAGAGCGAAGCGGCGTGAGAAAGAGGCCACAATGGGACAGTCTCAGTGAATGGGGCGCAATTAGTGACCCTGCTGGGACTGTACTCGAGGGTTCGGGTCGGAAGGCTCATATTACCATCTAATCCTTTTATAAGATGAGCCAGCAAGCAAATGTACGACACAAATCCTTGACTTCTCTGCTGGGTGCGGGGGTGGCCCATTGTTTGTGCTGGGTACACAAGTTAGACCTACCCTCCAACTGGCAGCCACCTGGCCATCCTTCCCCTGGCTGGCTGGCGCCACGCCGCGCAGGGCCGTCCTGTGTGTCGCAGCAATTCAAGTGCAAAATGAAAATGTAAATCCACAGCCTGCTTCCAATCTCCGACCGGGTCAGGAATGGAATGAATGAAGCCCCCATCTAGCGGCGAGGATATGAACCGTGCCGGCTACTGAGGCCTGACGCACTCCTCTGGGGCTATGATGAAATGAATGACAGATGAAATGAAATGATAGTGGAGAGTGTTGATGGAATGACAATTTGACAGGGAACACCGGAGTACCTGGAGAAAAACCTGTCTGCCTACGTTTTGTCCAGCACAGATCTCACATGGAGTGACCGGGATTTGAACCACCGACCCAGCGGTGAGAGGCCGGCGTTCTGCCGCCTAAGCCACGGAGGCTTCCAAGTGCAAAATCCCACCTTCAAATAAAACACTGTGTCGGTCCACTTAACCACGCTCTCTCCTAAACCTACTATACAGGGGCGTATATAAGAGGGGAGCCCAGGGGCCCTCCTCCCCCCCAAATTGTTGTCGCATATAATGTTATTTTCTTTATGAATTAAAGCATAATGTACTTATCATGTACTATTGTTACTAAGCGACGTGTGGCAACGTTGCAAAGCAAGGCGACGTTACAGCGATGTAACCAGTGTGACAAACAGTTTGATCTGATCTTATGTGTAACAAGATGTTCAGTAAAGAACATATAGCCTACTTTCTCCTAAATGCATGGGTATTGTTATAACTCTTTGTCCTTTTCAAGGAGTATGATTGAATGTTGGTTGTAGTAGCTTGTTGAAATACAACGTGCTATAGGGATATTAAACATGAATATGAGGTGCCCTTTGCTAGTGCTACCTCTGTACCAAATTTCGTTCAATTCGGTTTCACCGTGTTTGAATTGATAGGGGGAATCGATTTGCACACATACTTGGCCACCATCTGCAAACTATTGGGCTGATGTTCTTGCAGTTTGGGCTGAATATGTTTCCCACATAAAGATATGGAATTGCAAAATTTGGTAGAGACTAGATTATTAGGTTGGTCGTAATTACATTTTAGCTTTTAACATTTGGGTCGCCGCGATTACGTTTCCGTCAAGATAGCGGTGATATAAAACATGACACTGAGGTGCCCTTTGCTAGTGCTACCTCTGTACCAAATTTCGTTCCATTCGGTTTCACCGTGTTCGAATTGATAAGGGGAATCGATTTTCACACAAAGATGGCCGCCATCCGCAAAATATTAGGCTGATGACCTATTAGTTTGGTCAAAGGATGCTCCCTCCATAAAGGTATGTTGTTGCTAAATTTGCTAGAGATCGGATGATTAGGCTAATCGTAATTTGATTTAAGCTTTGAACATTTGTGTGGTCGCCATTACGTTTCTGTCAATATGGCGGCGATATAAATCATGACACTAAGATGCCCTTTGCTAGTGCTATCTCTGTACCAAATTTCGTTCCATTCGGTTTCACCGAGTTTGAATTAATAGGGAGAATCGATTTTGACACAAAGATGGCCGCCATCCGCAAACTATTAGGCGAATGACCTATTAGATTGGTCAAAGGATGCTCCCTCCATAAAGATGGTAGAGATCGGATGATTAGGTTAATCGTAATTTGATTTAAGCTTTGAACATTCGTGTGGCCACCATTACGTTTCAGTCAAGATGGTGGCGATATAAAACATGACACTGAGGTGCCCTTTGCTAGTGCTACCTCTGTACCAAATTTCGTTCCATTCGGTTCCACCGTGTTCGAATTAATAGGGGGAATCAATTTTGACATAAAGATGGCCGCCACCCGCAAACTATTTGGCTAATAACCTATTAGATTGGTCAAAGGATGCTCCCTCCATAAAGGTATGTAGTTGCAAAATTTGGTAGAGATCGGATGATTAGGTTAATCGTAATTTGATTTAAGCTTTGAACATTCGTGTGGCCGCCATTACGTTTCTGTCAAGATGGCGGCGATATAAAACATGACACTGAGGTGCCCTTTGCTAGTGCTACCAAATTTCGTTCCATTTGGTTTCACCGTGTTTGAATTAATAGGGGGAATTGATTTTCACACAAAGATGGCCGCCATCCGCAAACTATTAGGCTAATGACCTAGTTATTTGGTCAAAGGATGCTTCCTCTATAAAGGTATGTTGTTGCAAAATTTGGTAGAGATCGGATGATTAGGTTAATCGTAATTTGATTTAAGCTTTGAACATTTGTGTGGCCGCCATTACGTTTCCGTCAAGATGGCGGCGATATAAAACATGACACTGAGGTGTCCTTTGCTAGTGCTACCTTTGTACCAAATTTCGTTCAATTCGCATTCACCGTGTTCGAATTGATAGGGGGGGACAGACATTCAGAGTACACACACTCACACACACACACACACACACACAGACACACACACACACAGACTCACACACACACATACACACACACAGACACACTTTTTTCGCCCTGTGTTGATCTCATAAGTCTACTTTCATTTTTTGCAAAAATCGAAAGTAGGCTAATAATAACCTCTTATTACTCTCCAGCGCCTTCGCTCTTTATGAACGTACCAAGAACAGCAACAAGGGCCCTTGAAGCATGTGAGAAATGTTTTTTTCCCTAAATTTTATACCCTTATCAAACTTTTGGCAAATTTGCCTCTCTCTGTAATTACCGGTACTACCGAACGGAGTTTGAGTTGGTTGAAAACATACTTAAGAAATTCTACTTCTGAAAACAGACTCAACGGTCTAATATTGTTACAGAGACAAACATCACTGACGATGAAGTTATAAACCGATTTGGTAATGCTCCTAGAAACCTTGACTTTATAGTATAGAGTAAGTTCTAAATAAAAACAGAAATGTTGATTCTTTCCATGTAAACACTATCAAGTGAGCAAGATGATTGTATTAATAAAACGTCATATAAAATGGTCTTAGTTGTGTTTGACATTAACCAAACATAAAACATCACAACAAATTGGTTGAAAAAGTGATGCCAGATAGCATTAAAACTCATAATTTTGCACCAAATTATACAAAGGTTTCCCGGGGAAAGTTTCTTTGGGGCCTAAACCATGCTCCCTAACCCCCGTTGGGCACCCCCCAAAATAAAACTCTATATACGCCCCTGCATAGAAATATTCTTGTAATATACAGTTATTACCAAAGGTTTAAGACCACTAGCTTATTTTCAACAAAAGCTTGATTCAAATTTTGCCAAATATTTTATGAAAATACTTTGATCTAAGAACATTGTAATATGGCTTTCAGTTTTTGAGTTTCATTTTTAGCCTACTTTCGATTTTTGCAAAAAAATGAAAGTAGACTTATGAGATCAACACAGGGCGAAAAAAGTGTGTCTGTCTGTGTGTGTGTATGTGTGGGTGTGTGTGTGAGTGTGTGTACTCTGAATGTCTGTCCCCCCCCTATCACTTCGAACACGGTAAATGCGAATTGAACGAAATTTAATACAAAGGTAGCACAAGCAAAGGAAACCTCAGTGTCATGTTTTATATCGCCGCCATCTTGACGGAAACGTAATGGCGGCCACACAAATGTTCAAAGCTTAAATCAAATTACGACTAACTTAATCATCCGATCTCTACCAAATTTTGCAACAACATACCTTTGTGGGGGGAGCATCCTATGACCAAACTAATAGGTCATCAGCCTAATAGTTTGCGGATGGCGGCCATCTTTGTGTGAAAATCGATTCCCCCTATTAATTCGAACTCGGTGCAACCGAATGGAACGAAATTTGGTACAGAGGTAGTACTAACAAAAGGCACCTCAGTGTCATGTTTTATATAGCCGCCATCTTGACGGAAACGTAATGGCGGCCACACAAATGTTCAAAGCTTACATCAAATTACGATTAACCTAATCATCCGATCTCTACCAAATTTTGCAACAACATACCTTTATAGAGGAAGCATCCTTTGACCAAAGGAATAGGTCATTAGCCTAATAGTTTGCGGATGGCGGCCATCTTTGTGTGAAAATCAATTCCCCCTATTAATTCAAACACGGTGAAACCGAATGGAACGAAATTTGGTACAGAGGTAGCACTAGCAAAGGGCATCTCAGTGTCATGTTTTATATCGCCGCCATATTGACAGAAACGTAATGGCGGCCACACAAATGTTCAAAGCTTAAGTTAAATTACGACTAACATAACCATCCGATCTCTACTAAACTTTGCAGCAACATACCTTTATGGAGGGAGCATCCTTTGACCAATCTAATAGGTTATTAGCCTAATAGTTTGCAGATGGCGGCCATCTTTATGTCAAAATTGATTCACCCTATTAATTGGAACACGGTGGAACCGAATGGAACGAAATTTGGTACAGAGGTAGCACTAGCAAAGGGCATCTCAGTGTCATGATTTATATCGCCGCCATTTTGACAGAAACGTAATGGCGGCCACACAAATGTTTAACCTTAAATCAAATTACGACTAACATAACCATCCGATCTCTACCAAACTTTGCAACAACATACCTTTAGGGAGGGAGCATCCTTTGACCAATCTAATAGGTCATTAGCCTAATAGTTTGCGGATGGCGGCCATCTTTATGTAAAAATTGATTCCCCCTATTAATTCGAACACGGTGGAACTTAATGAACGAAATTTGGTACAGAGGTAGCACTAGCAAAGGGCACCTCAGTGTCATGTTTTATATCGCCGCCATCTTGACGGAAAAGTAATGGCGGCCACACAAATGTTCAAAGCTTAAATCAATTTACTATTAGCCTAATCATCCGATCTCTAGCAAATTTAGCAAAAACATACCTTTATGGAGGGAGCATCCTTTGACCAAACTAATAGGTCTTAAGCCTAATATTTTGCGGATGGCGGCCATCTTTGTGTGAAAATCGATTCCCCTTATCAATTCGAACACGGTGAAACCGAATGGTACGAAATTTGGTACAGAGGTAGCACTAGCAAAAGGCACCTCAGTGTCATGTTTTATATCACCGCTATTTTGACGGAAACGTAATCGCGGCCACCCAAATGTTAAAAGCTAAAATGTAATTACGACCAACCTAATAATCTAGCCTGTACCAAATTTTTCAACACCATATCTTTATGTGGGAAACATATTCTGACCAAACTGCAAGAACATCAGCCCAATAATTTGCAGATGGTGGCCAAGTATGTGTGCAAATCGATTCCCCCTATCAATTCAAACACGGTGAAACCGAATTGAACGTAATTTGGTACAGAGGTAGCACTAGCAAAGAACACCTCATATTCATGTTTAATATCCCTATAGCACGTTGTATTTCAACAAGCTACTACAACCAACATTCAATCATACACCTTGAAAAGGACAAAGGGTTATAACAATACCCATGCATTTATGAGAAAGTAGGCTATATGTTCTTTCCTGAACATCTTGTTTAAAATACAAGTGGAGTATCGAAGAAAAGCGCAACTTTCAACCACAAATTAATTTGTGGACACTAAACCAATGGGGTTACCTAATTAATTATTTTTAGCCAATTTTCAATTTATGAAAAAATAGGCTTATGAGATCACCTTTTGTCCGTGTGTCTGTGTGTGCATGTGTGTGTGGGATTCGTGTGTATGCCCCCCCTAATAACTTCTAAACGGCTGGAGCGATTTCAATGAAACTTGGTAAGATCATAGTACAATTCTGGCCGACCCCGACCGTGCCCTTCAAATTTTATTGTGTCTCACCAATCCAACATGGCGGCTGTGCGAAATATTTCACCAGCATTCAGTATTTTCCGAAACTATTACCGATATCACCCTGAAATTTTGTACGGTGATAAAGAGCACTGCTAGAAGTTGACCTATGAGACTTTCAAAATCCTGGTAACTACAAAACCAACATGGCTGCCAAGCGAAGTTGAGACTTTTAAATATACTTTTCTCGCGATTTAACCATCCAAACGAAATGAAACTTGGTACAGCAAATGTTTATGCACATTGTAATGCACTGGCGTCTGATTTACTTCAATTGTTTACATAACCGCAGAATGGCGGCTGTGTGAATTATTTCACTGGCATTCTATATCTCCGAAACTATGACAGATATCACCGTGAAATTTTGTACGATGATAAAGGGCACTGCTAAAAGTTTATCTATATAACTTTCAAACACCTGTAAAGTACAAGACGAACATGGCAGCCAAGCAAATTTGAAACATTTTAATAGACTTTTCTCGTGATTTAACCATATGAGCGCAGTGAAATGTGGTACAGTAAATGATTAACTTATACATATTGTAATGCACTGCCATCTAATTTAGTTCAATAGTTCACTCTTAACCTCGGGTTGGAGGCTGTGCGAAATTTTAAATTAAGTTTTTATTTCTTGTGTCATAATCATGAAAGTTTGAATAATGAACCTACGCAATAATTTTCCTTTAATGGTACATAACTCTATGGCCTATACATATAAAAATCCAAAATGGCGAGCATGCGAAATATTTTGACGGTTCTCAATATCTACGAATTTTTTACAGCAATCAAACCCATATATTTTATGTTCATAGAGGCTATGAACATAAGTTCACCTATAGGACTTTCAGTAACCTGGTGAGCACAAATCCAACATGGCTGCGACGCGAAATATAAATATTTAAATGGACGTTTCTCGCGATTTAACCACCCAGGTGCAGTGAAACTTTGCACGTTAAATGCTTATATAAATGTTAATCCCCTGGCATCTAATTTAATTCAATTGTTTTCATAACCACAAGATGGCAGCTGTGCGAAATTTTAAAATCTCGTTTTTACTTCTTGTCTCCTAATCATGCGATTGAAGTTTGAATACCACACGTACACAATAATCTTCATGTAATAGTAGACTACATAAATAAAAATCCAACCTGGCGACCATCTGAAATATTTATACAGTTCTCAAGATCTACGAATCTATCACAACAATCAATCTGAAATTTTGTATGTTGATAGGGGCAATTAACATGAGTAGAATATATGAAAATAGGCTGTATAGTTCTTCACGGAACTACTTGTTATAAGTATTGTAGAATGTATACAATCGTTTTTGGTAAATGAAAAAAAAATCACAAATCTGTTCTTGCCATTTGGTAGTAATTTGTGTACACCTGGCTTCTCAGAGTAGGTGAGGGAAACTGATTCCCGCTCCAGGTACTCTGAGTGATGACCTTGGAACTGTCTCTTTATGCACATCTTTTGACAACATGCTGTGCTATACCGGTGAAAGTTTGGGCCCGCTACCTCAACCCTCATAGAAGCTATTAAACAGTGAACGCTTATCAGTCTTAGCTTCAATTCGTTACCTTTTACAAAAAGTAAATAGGCCTAAGCTATAGTCTAAACCAGTGGTTCTGAACCCGTAGAAGTCTGCGGACCACTCAGCGTGAAATTGAATCATGTACGGACCACCCCTTCTGCCCCCTCGCCCCTCCCCCCCCCCCCCCAATAACCTTATCAGTTGTAACCCTTCCTCAATAATACTTATTTTATAGATATTTCAATTCAAAACCTGATAGTCATCGCCTCGAATACTTTGGGACGATTTTCGTTCAACGCACATCGTTTTCGAAATCCCCATTTATTGGCTACTTTTTTATACGTGCTGGTGGACCCTTTTCTCCCGCGGACCACTGGTTAAGAACCACTGGTCTAAACTTTTGGTAGGCACTGTATACAGATGAATGTTTGTTTGATAGTATTTTATTCCTTCATTCATATTACCATTTCTCCGATTGCGATGCAACTTTGGTGAATTGTTAAGTGCACGCTCATGAAGGTTTCTGAGTTAGTAAATCCATTTTACAATAATTGGCGCACGAGTCGTTTCAATAAGTGAGTGTTGGCGTGCGAAATATTTCGACAAATAACTTTGGAGTTGCCGTGCTCAAGCACGCGAAGTTTTCTAAATTAGTAATTCCATTTTATAATAGGCTACATGTCGCGTTATTCGTTTCGTGAGTGTTGGCGAGCGAATCATTTTAATGAATGAGTGTATTTCATATCGTTTAGCGGCATTTTTAGTGGTTTGCTTGTGTGATTGTCCCACATGTGTTCCTATACCATTCATCCAATTTCGATGAAACTTTGCTGACTTGTTGTGCGAAGATTTCTGAATCAGTTTTCAATAGAACATAACATTGTGGCCAAACATTTGTGTCAATGAGCTTACAAAAGAAGCACAAGTTTCTCTGTTCGTCACCAGATGGCTGACTGACGCTACTTGTGGAAATACAATAGACTGAAAACACGCCATTTTAAGTTGTAGTGTTGTAGAATAGGTAAGAATTGGCGCATTGTTGTCGCACATAAATTGGTAGATCTACCAATAGAACACGAAACTACTGAACTTTCTTATTTATAGTGACTCAATCTTCACGGGGAAAGGCTTTTCGAGTTTTCTTTCTTTCTCTATAGCCACTAAGTATGTGGCATTTTGATATTTCTTATTTGGTTTTAGAAAGAAAGTGAAAGCAGTAGCAAGAACTACTCAATAGTGGTGGAATTTTAATTTTAATTTTAATTTTGATTTTAATTTTGGTATCAATTTAAATTTTTATTTAAATTTAATTAATTTTTAATTTTTAATTTTTAATTTTTTAATTTTTAATTTTTAATTTTCAATTTTTAATTTTTTAATTTTTAATTTTTAATTTTCAATTTTTGATTTTTAATTTTTAATTTTTAATTTTCAATTTTTTAATTTTTAATTTTTAATTTTAAATTTTTTAATTTTTAATTTTTAATTTTTAATTTTCAATTTTTAATTTTTTAATTTTTAATTTTTAATTTTAATTTTTAATTTTTAATTTTAATTTTAATTTTAAGTAAGCTATAGGTTCAAGTTTTGTTTTAAGTTCACGTTCAGGTGTAAGATTTAATATTTTTTTAAGTTTAAAGTCTCACCGTAAGTCTTAGGTCTTACCGGGCCGATAACCTAGATGTTAGGCCCCTTAAAACAACAATTATCATCATCATCTTAGGTCTTAAAGTATTAAGTCTCAAGTCTATTAATATTTTCTTAGTTTAAAGATTTCAGTTTTAAGTTTAAGTCTAAATGTAAGTTTAAGTTTTAGTTTTAGATTGTTTAAGTTCAATTTTAAGGCTAAGTTTAAGTTAAGTTTTAGCTTTAGTTTTAGTTTAAGTTTTAGTTTAAGTGTAAGTATAAGTTTACGTTTAGACTATTTTTTTTAAATTTTAAGGTTACGTTTAATATTATTTTTTTGTTTTCATTCATATTTTTAAAATTGTTGTTTTAATTTTATGGACTACTGGTAGGCTACTTTATTTTTATTTTAACTTTATTTTTATTTTTTCATTTGTTGTGAGAATATATCATATTCAACTTGGGAAACTGCACACAAGGCATTTGCCAATCAAAAAGGTGAAACTGAAGTTTAAAATATAGGCAATCAGTAATTTATTCGTTAGGACAGTTTCTTCATCTCGAGTAAAATGCATGTTCTTGACTTGTGCCATGTTTCCTCGGCCCTACAGGATTCATATTTGGTCATAATTCTGTACATGCATTCTGCTGATTAACATTTATGGATTAAGTCCCCTCCGAAAAAGATGTCGGATACGCGCCTGCACGGAGGAACAAAGGGCAGAGGCTGTCTGTTAGATAGTTCCACTAGTGCCTGGCGACAGTTGAATAAAAGAGACATGCGCAGAGCGGAAAACGATCGTATTTACCCAGCACAATGGTGGGCAGTGTCAGATTACGACGCATCAAACGTGCGCGCGATCTTTATCTCCAGAGCAAGTGACGCTGCCAGGACAGCCGCAGTGTTTCCGGAGTCGTCATTAACTCTCTTCAGACTCGACCACGTGACAGCCGTATTCACTACTTGCAGTCTGTCGCTTGTGGTTTAAATGTATGCCCCGAGAGTTGAACAATTATTATAGTGTCCCCTCCAGTGGCTAGCATGTCTCGTTTCTTTCTGAGGAGTGATGCTCAAGCAGGAACAGAACCATTACCGTATGCAAATATGTATTACAGTATACTGTATATCAGCATAAAAGTACTGTGAAATGTCGATAAAGCGAACTAACTGGAAGCAGGGGGTAGTTCACATTGTTATTTATTCGGATTGTTGACTATACACAAAATAACACATTCAAAAGTACAAGTTAAACAATAAATAAAAATTAGCCTATACATACAGATCTGTTCAAATAAATTCAGTACCGTACACAAATTTCCACAATTTCAACGTAGTTGTAAAAGAAAGGGAATTTTCTTGTCAGATTGTTGGAAAATATAATGCACAATGATAAAACAAGTTGTCAAAGAAGTTAATGAGGATTTCAGGTTGCGCTTCATGCGGAAAACAAGAGATGGCAGCGCGCAATACGCAGTTGATGAAGTAACTCCCGCCATCTTCCAGGTCTTGCAAAGCTGCGAGAAGCTCTACATAGGATACAAACGATGCAACTTCAGTGAATACATCTCTGTCATCCGATGTTATAAGTGCCTTGGTTTTGGTCATTTTTCATCTAGCTGTGATAAACAACAGTGCTGCTCCGAGTGATCATATGCTCATAATATCAGTGAGTGTCCGAAAACCAGGATGGAATGTGTTAATTGCAAAGTACAAAATCAACAAAATATCGTGAGAAGCCTTCCGGAAAATCTAAATACTCAACATCCTGCTACTTCAACTGCCTGTCCGATATTCAAGAAAATATATGTTATTGTCAAATCGAAAATTAACTATGGCTGATCTGTGCATTTATCAAGAAAACTTGCATAAATCCATTGTACCTATGCAGGAACTTCTCTTAAACTCCGATCCTGATGAAAGATCCATTTTATATACTGTATAGGAGAACCCAATCTTAGAAATAACAAATTAGTAGGCTTTGGACAAGTTTTTCACATTTATACCACAAGAAATTATGTGCCTGGAGAGCGAATTCGTGCAGCTGTTTTATCCAAATCAGATACATTCATGTTATCTCAGTAATTTAGAATTTTATAAACCATTGCGTGAAGTTTTCAAGAAACCTTGTTGTTATAAGCAATTCTTATCATTCATTCAGCACATCTATAGCAAACTGAGCAATTAATCTTTCTTTTTAAAATATGCTTATTAACTACAGCCCTAATGTACTTAGGTAAAATAGGGCTCCATGCTGTACTGGATATTCAATAATAATAATAATAATAATAATATAATGCACAATAAGAGTTCCCACTCAATTTATGGATTCATCCAAGATGTTGGCAATTCTTCTTTGACCTTCAGCTGTTTTGTATTGAAGGGAGAGTCACTCACTGCTAAGTGAAAGTAACAACTTAAGACAACAATGAAAATTTGAGGTTATGGTCATTGTTGGTGAAATATTATATTGTTAATAGGGAGTTGCTAGGGAAGTGTATCTAGTTAGTTATTATTGTTTCAAGGGGCGGAACAGCAAGGTCATCTGCCCCTAAGTGTAGCTAATTCTCACTGTTAATTTCGAAATGTTATTATACAATATACCGTAATTAAATCGTTGATTCCTTCCATCATTTAGTGCCGTGCACAGTAAAACCAGATTGTGTTTGGATAATGGGGAAAAACAAAGACATTTTTCTATGCTCGTTTTATAATTTCCATACGAGTGTCTTAATTTCCATTATAGGCGAGTTTCATACGACTGTTTATGTTCGAAGATAATTATAACTTTATTATATGTTTTAACATAAATATTCATAAATATCTGTGCGATTCAGTTAATTCAGTTAGTCAACAGGGCGCGCTGGCTTTGCTGACTGAACACAGCGCATGCGTGGTCAAGGCACTCCGAAAGCAGAGACAATTCACTTTGCTTGCCAACACAGATTTTGGATTTTGAGCGTATGCGCGAAGGTATCCTTACCTAATTGGTCACACAACTGTTTCTTGAGCTCTGATTGGTGGGAGAAACTGTTTCATAATGAACAAGTAGTTCCGTGAAGAACTATACAACCTATTTTCATATATCCTACTTATTGCCACTATCAACATACAAAATTTCAGTTTGTTTGCTGTAATAGATTCGTAGATATTGAGAATCAACTAAATATTTCGGATGGTCGCCATGTTGGATTTTATATATATAGTCCTAGAGTTAGCCTATGTACTGTTACATGAAGATTATTGTGTACGTGTAGCATTCAAACTGCAATCGCTTGATTAGGACACAAGAAGTAACGAGGAGATTTTAAAATTTCGCATAGCTGCCACCTTGTGGTTATGGAACCAATTGAAATAAATTAGATGCCAGTGGATTAACATTCGTATAAGGATTTACTGTACCAAGTTTCACTGCACTCGGATGGTTAAATTTCGAGAATCGTCCATGTGAATATTTATACTTCGCGTCGCCGCCATGTTGGATTTGTGATCACCAGGTTATTTAAAGTCCTATAGGTGAACGTAAGTTCATAGCCCCTATGAACATAAAAAAATCAGTTTGATTACTATAATAGATTCGTAGATATTCAGAGCCGTCTAAATATTTCGGATGGTCGTCATGTTGGATTGTTATATGTATAGGCCATAGAGTCATGTACCATTAAAGGAAAATCATTGCTTAGGTTCATTATTCAAACTTTCACTTCGATCGCATGATTACGACACAAGAAATAAAAACTTAATTTTAAAATTTGCAAAGCCGCCATCTTGAGGTTATGTAAACAATTGAACTAAATTAGATACCAGTGCATTACAATGTGTATAAACATTTCCTCTGCCAGATTTCATTACGTTTGGAACATTAAATCGCGGGAAAGGTCTAGATAAAATTTTCAAATTCGCTTGGCCGCCATGTTCGTTTTGTAGTTAACCGGTTTTTGAAAGTCTTATAGATGAACTTCCAGTAGTGCCCTTTATCTCCGTACAAAATTTCAGGGTGATACCGCTAATAGTTTCAGAGATATAGAATGCCGGTGAAATATTTCGCACAGACGCCATCTTGTGGTTATGAAAACAATTGAACGAAATTAGATGACGGTGCATTACAATGTGTATAAACATATACTGTACCAAGTTTTATTGCGTTTGGTAGGTTAAATCACGAGAAACGTCTATTTAAAAGTCGCAAATTCGCGTGGCCGCCATGTTGGTGTTGTAGTTACCAGTTTTTCAAAAGTCACATAGGTGAACTTCTAGTAGTTCCCTTTATCAAAGTAAGAATTCCAGGGTGATATCGGTAGTAGTTTTGGAGATATTGATTGCTGGTGAAATATTTCACACAGCCGCCATGTTGGATTTGTGTGACGAAACAAAATTCGAAGGACACGGTCGAGGTCGCCCGGAATAGTGCTATGAACTTACCTAGTTTCATTGAAATCGCTCGAGCCGTTTAGAAGTTATTACGGACACACACACACGGACGAAATTTGATCTCATAAGCCTATTTTTTCAAAATTGAAAATAGGTTAAAATAGTGTTATAATGAGCCTCATTATGATACAGTTTTCTGACACATAATGTTTACATTTCGACATCGTCGAACATAAAATCCATATATATAAAAGAAAGTCGTGTTAGTTACCCTATTTATAACTCAAGAACGGCGTTTGGCGGCGTAAGTAGGAACTATTTGAAAAATTCTAAGTTGAAGTCTGTACTTAAATTTTAAAAATAACAGATAAACACACTAATACAGCCTTCACAATTAACACTGGTTATCAGACAGATTCTACACACACCCAAAGTACACGGGGCTACATGACCGCGTTGTCGCAGCCCCTAAACCAACCAACCTGTGTACTATCCGAGCTAGAAATCATTATTATTATTAGGTCCCAACTTAATGTTGTTTCTTTAGCGCCCAACTCATCAATTAATTAATCAAATACAGTATAATAGGTAATGTATAACCGTGCTGAAGAAACCGTTACACGTGTCACAACAACGTGGGACGAAACCCCTTAAAGCATTTGTGGAAGGAGAGGGTATATATATCTGTGCCAGTATTTTGGGGGATTTTATATATCAGTGTGTATCAGCATGGTTGATACTGAAGAAATTAAGTTACGTAGTGGTCATCAGTTGGAAAGTGAGGTGGAAAAGGAAGCGCGTACAGGGATGTCGGAGGTAAATCCCGATACTGAGGTAGGGGAGGAAAGCAGTCAGATAGTTTTTGAAAGCTTGCTTCTCCTATTAGTGCAGCAAAGCAAAGAGAGTAGTAAACGACTATACGAAAAATAAGAACAAAATAGTAGAGAAGTGAGTGAAAAACTAAATGAAAAATTAGATCAAAACAATTAAAAATTAGAACAAAATAGTGGGTAACTGAGTGAAAAACTAAATGAAATATTAGATCAAAGCAATGAAAAATTAGAACAAAATAGTAGGGAACTGAGTAAGCAACTAAATAAAAAAATTAGATCAAAACAATGAAAAATTAGATCCGAACAGTAGGGAAATGAGTAAGAAATTTGAGCAGATTATAGGCGAGATCAAAGGGGTGATGGAAAAGAAGGCTAAAGAATTTATAGCGGACGTAGACAAAAGATTAGGAAAGGTGCAGGATGAGGTTGAGAATAGGATTAGTACACAGGCTGAGAGTTTTAAAGAATTAGTATAGTTGGAAACTAAGCAGGTTAGAAAGCAATTGGTGGCGAGGGGGGGGGGGGGAGGAGGGGGAGCTGATAAAATTCAAGTAGCAACTAAATAAGTTAAAGAACAGCTGGGGGGGGGGATTGAGAAGGTTCAAGCGGAAATAATTACAGAAGTACAGTAGATGACTTAAGAAAGCAGAATAAAGAAAGCATTAATAAAATACAGGAGAAACAGGTTAAATTAAGTGATAAATTTGAAGCATCGGAAGGAAGGATCAGGGCATCAGTAACTAACATTGAAAGAAGATCAGAAGAGAAAACAGCAGAATTAGAAAACAAGTGAAAATTAAGGATTAGGCAAGAAACCAGTCAGAATAGGGCCGTATACGTAAATAGTACACACAGAGAAATTGACCTGGGGAAATTCAGCAATCGACAGGGTTGTCCGATGGAATTCATGAACGCAATAGAGAATAGATTCAAAGAGAGATTAGAGGATGGACATATTGAATGGTGTCAGGTGTTTGAGATTTTAGAACAGGCATTCGTAGGAGAGACGAAAAACTGGTTTGCGGTGTACAGAGATAGCTTTGAGGATATCACTGACTTTAAGCTCAAGTTTTGTGATAAATTTTGGAATGCGGTGTTACAGTCTCAGCATCGCGAGGGAATAGTTTGTGGGAGGTACAACCCGAGAGGAAACCATAGTTTGACGGAATCCTTTTTAGTGCCAGTGTTAACGTGCAAGTATTTAGATGGATTGAGAGAAGAGAGTGATGTTGTTAGACTACTACTGAGGTACATTCCATTTAGGATTAAGGAGGCGGCGTGCATTCAGAATGTAATGACTATTTCTCAAGTAGAACATCTATTAAGTACTGTACCTTCGATGCACTAGGCAGAGGTGTCTATGAAGAGAATTTCAATAGGAATTAGGGACATAATAATAATTGACCAACTGAAGGAAGGAATCGGGAAGTGCATGGAAACAGTGGCGAAGGGCCAAATTTCCATAATAATAATAATAATAATCATAATAATAATAATAATAATAATAATAATAGCCAGCAAAATATGGGCAATAGATATGGTACGCAATACTAAGGGAGAAACAACTATTCACAGGGAAGGAACAACGAATTCAGGGGTAACCAAGGAAGGGAAAACGAAGGACCCAATGTCAAAGAGGGAGAAATTACGGGAATAACGGCAACTTCAATCAACACAGGGGTCAGGGAAGAGGACAGCCTATCGGTAATAATGAGAACCGTAATAACACAAACATAGAACAAAACAACCAGACCAGTGGCGGAGCTAGTAATACCTCAAAAAGTAATAGCAGTAATTTAAACGAGAACCAGACTGCGATGTAAGGTCAGGATCTAAGTCTGTAACATGCCCTGTTCTAACGCTTATGCCGGAACCCTATTACCTTAATGTAAGAAATGAATTATTGCGCGAATTAAATGATGAAGGTATTATACAGGAAGTGACTAGCAAGAGCCCCATTATTAAACTAAACGTGTCCGAGGCAAACACCGATGTATTAATCGATAATGGTTGCATGAAAAGTTGCATAAGCAGTGACCTTTACGAAAAAATTAGGGGAACTGGGATAAATTTCGAGGATATGCGAATTAAAAGCACTTTTGTAATCACAGCAGTTGGAAAGAGATCTCATCTTCATCATCGGCTTTAACTCCATTCCGAGTATAAATCTTCTTTCTTCAGTCCAGTTTGTGGATGTGTTTACGGTGACTAAAGAGTCCAATCCTGGCAAGGAACAAGCGTCCACAAAAGTCAAATAGTGTTGCTGGAGGATGACGTGGTTTGGCTGCTCGAAGTTTCCTAGCTTGACGCTTGGCCTCTTCATATGTGCGTCGATCCCTTTCAAACGTTTTTACAGTATCCGAGATGGGACGGCGCCAAGTTGAGCGGTCTTCAGCCAGCATGTCTCAGGTTTGTAAATTAAGACTTGTCAATTTCAGGGTCTGCTTAAATTGGTCCTTGTAGCGCCTCTTAGGACCACCATGAGGTCTGGTGCCTTAGCATAGCTCACCATATAGCATTTGACGAGGTAATCTCACATCATCCATCCGATGGACATGACCAATCCATCTAAATTGGGGACTTATTATGGATGATTTTATGCTGTTGATTTGAGCCTTTTCAAGAACAGCAATATTGGTAATGCGGTCTTCCCATTTAATCCTCAGGATTGATCGAAGTTTTTGTAGATGGAAGCGCTTAAGCTTCCTAAGATCACATCGGTAAAGGGTCCACGTTTAACGGCCATACAACCATGTAGAAATGACTAGTGCTTTGTACACCATAAGCTTTGTACTCATGGGCAGATCTTTATTCAAGAAGACCCGGTGCGCTAATCGTCCATATGCTGCATGGGCTGCGCCAATTCTCTTATCCACATCCTGCTCACAGGTACAGCTCACAGAAACGGTACTGTCCAGGTATGAGAAGTGGCCTACCTGTTCTAAAGGCAAATTTGAGATGGAGACATTGAACTGAGGAAGAGGTGTGCCTGGTGAAGGTTGTGCCAAGACTTTAGTCTTATTGACATTTATGGTAAGACCAAAGCGATCACATGCACATTTGTAACAATTAACTGTCTCTTGCAGCTCTTCTGGTGTGAGAATTGGCGACGCAGCATCATCTGCATACAACATATTAGTAACATTAGTAACCTGAACTTTCCACAAGGAGCAGATACGAGTTAGGTTGAAAAGCTCTCCATCAAAACGATACTTGACCTCCATACCTGGGATATTTGTGGGTGAATCATAAAGCATTGCAGCCAAGTACAGCGCAGAAAGCGTCATAAAGTCATAAAATACTAAGAAGAGTGGATTCTGTTGTTCTCTACATTTTTCTTGTAGCTGTGTCACACAGAAAATCAAGTCAATTGTGCTTCTGCAAGCTCTAAATCCGCATTGTGACTCTGGGAGGATCTTCTCAGAGATAACCTTGAGGCGGTTAAGTAGAATTCTTGCAAGAATCTTCCCCACAATTGATAACAGCGATATACCATGGTAGTTGCCGCAAACACTGCGATCGTCCTTTTTAAAGATAGTGATGATGGTGACATTCTTTAGGTCTCCAGGTACCTTCTTTGATTCCCATATTCTAAGGATAAGGGTGAAAATCCTTGCTTTGAGGGAATTATTATTATTATTATTATTATTATTATTATTATTATTGCCTTTATTGGTGGCGCAGTTAGGGCTCTTGGCCCTCTCTTACACTTAACCACATTAATACAATACAATAAACATATTATGGCGACAAAATTAAACAATAATAATTGACATTGATCATGACTTGCACACTCTCATTCACTCATCCAGTCATACTTGCTGTCGGTCAGCAATGTTCAGCAGACTGCCCCAGCAGGTGGTCTTGAATTTAGATAGTGAGGTGGTACCCCTGACACTGGCTGGAAGGGTATTCCACAGCCTAGACCCCACCACATGAAAAGAGTTATTGTATATAGAGGAGCGATGAATAGGAATGGAGAGGGAAGAACCAGAGCGTGTATTATTACCATGGAAAGAAGACAAGTACTTGAATTTATTAGATAAGTATAGTGGTCTATCGTCAGACAATAATCGGAAAATCTGGACAAGAATGTGATATGATCGACGTAGTTCAGGTTTCAGCCAGGAAAGAGCGCAATAATAGGGAGTGATATGTTTATCATAGCTCAGATCGTAGATAAATCGTATGCAAGAGTTCAGAGCTCGTTGAAGTTTCAAAGTTAATGTTTTGGTTGCGTCTACAAGAATAACGTCACAGTAGTCAAGAATAGGAAGTATTAGTGTCTGTATGAGTAGGATTCTTACTTTGAATGGTAAAATATCTTTTTTTCTTTTGAGGGAGTGGAGCGTTGCGAAAATCTTCTTGCATACATTCTGTACATGTTCAGACCAGTTAAGAGTCTGATTTATTATCACACCTAGATTTTTCACTGTAGGACAGTATGGAATTTCATTGTTGTTCAGTACAATTGGGGGAATAATTTGATCTCGGAGTGACGTCAATAGTTTTTGAGAGCCAATTATGATAACTTGTGTTTTGGATGGATTCAGAAGAAGGGAATTTTCCTGAGAATATTTTCCAAGTCGTTGAAGGTCAGCGTTGATAGTTTCAATTGTCAGTGGAATGTCATTTGTCTTGCAGTGGGAGTATATTTGCAAATCATCTGCATATAGGTGATATTTGCAATTTTTCAAATTAGATGAGATGTCATTGATATATAGTACAAAAAGCAAGGGCCCTAATACACTACCCTGTGGGGCGCCTGACTTTCTGCTTAGCCACTGAGAAGTTTTATCCTGGGTTACAACACGTTGCTGGCGATTATTCAGGTATGATGCGAAAAAGTTAATTGTCTGCTGGTCGAAGTAATAAAATTCCATCTTTTTCAATAGTGTCTGAGTATTTATGGTGTCAAAAGCACTGCTGAAGTCGAGAAGGGTGAGGATTGTCACCAGTTTTTGGTCCATTGCGTGTCTAATGTCGTCAGTCACTTTGAGTAATGCTGTTGCGGTGCTATGTCCCTTCTTGAAACCTGATTGCAGAGGGTCTAAAAGAGAACGGCTATTCAAATATTCAAGCACTTGCTCATGAACCAGACGCTCGAGGGCTTTTGAAAGTGCAGGTAGAATGGATATTGGCCGATAGTCAGATGGAAATAAAGGTTCGGTTTTCTTAGGAATAGGGATGACATTGGCTTGTTTCCATAGGGAGGGAAAGGTGTTAGTTGTAAGACTATGGTTGAATATGTGAGTAATAATTGGTAGAACGGCACCGATGATATTATGTATGAAGGATATGGGAATATCATCAACTCCTCTCGCTTTTGATTTTATGGAATATAGTACCTTTTTTACTTTGTCTGCCGTAACCGGATGGAAAGTAAAGAGCGGGTGGTCAGGTAGTGGGTGAAAAGAATCATGGGGTGTTGAGTTAGTTGGTACTCTCTCTTCAGTGAAATATTCATTTAACTCATCAAGCGGTATGTCTGGTACATGTGTCTGTTGCTGCTGTTTGCCTATACCTAGAGAACGCATATTATTCCAGGCATTCCTTGTATTCATCTTCTTTGTCACGTTTTGTATGTAGGAGAATTTGGCGTTTCTTACGAGCTGCTTAATACGATTTCTGAGTACACGATAATTTTCAAAATCAGTTTCGTCACGGGTACGTTTAAAACGCCGGAATAGTGCATCACGCTGTGCCATCATACTTTTAATGTTATCATTTAACCATGGGCATGCTGGGCGAGTAACTTTGATCGAATGTTTAGGGGCATGTTTGTCATACAGATTAATAATAAGAGAATTTAACTTGTTTACTTTTGCGTCAATGTTATCTAAGAGTAATATGTCATTCCAGGGAAGGTTGTATGCGTCATGTTTTAAGTCATCCATATTAATATTTTTCATGTTTCTAGTGATAATATATTTAGGTGTGTACTTAGGCACACGTAGGGAGTACGATAGGTAAATTAGGTCTTGGGTGGAGATAGATGGTACGGGTATTTGCCCGAAAGTTTCAACTCTGTCGAGATTGCTTGTCACAAGATGGTCAATCAATGTATGTGATTCGTATTTATCAGAGTAAATGTGGTTTGTAGGTTCTAGGGGAAGAATAGTCATGTCGCAGGAAGCGAACAGGTTTTTTAATTGTTTGGTCTCATACGTCTGTGTCAGTAAATTTGTATTGTAGTCACCCACGGCTATTACGTGTTCGTAGCTTGGAAGTAAGTCGAGCAAGCGGTTTTCAAATTCACTCATGTTTGTTATTCTTGGCGGCTTATATACAACAGCTACCAGAGTCTTTTGTTGGCCAACAATTACTTCAACAAACATGAATTCCGGTCCTGGTTGTGTGCTAAGTGTTGATACACATATTACCCGTCTTTTTAAGTCGCTTCTACAGTACATGGCAACCCCGCCTGCCCGCCTCCCATCATTTCTGTCATGACGTTCCAGCGAGTACCGATTTAGTTCCACCATGGTAGACGGGATGTCAGGTTTTAACCAACTTTCACTTATGCAGAGGATGTGGATATTGTTTTCGTTTATTATTGCCTGTATTTCGTCGTGATGCGCAACCAGCGACAGAGCATTAATATGGCAACATTGTAATGAATGTTTGGATGAGGAAAGTGCCTGTTTTAGAAGAAAGCCAGTGGTGTAAGGGGAGGGAGGGGGTTGGTGTGGGCTAGGCTGGCCAAGGTCAGTTAGCTCATTCATACAATAGCTCAGCTGGGTAACGGGAGATATATCTTAAAATAGAAGAAACCTACCTGGACCTCCCGCTGCACACTGCCGACCGCAACCAACGCACACACACATACACACACACACTTATTACTAAACTTGTCTAATATAAACATTACGCACATGTTCATTTCACTTCACTCTAATATCCCGCATTAGCTCAACGTTTTCCAGCTCCCTAAATGTGGTGACGGTCTTCTTAGTTCCATCAGGGAGGTGTATTAAAACGCGGCCGTCCTGGGTCCAGACTCGGGTGGGTCCGAAGTGGTCTCTCGCTGCATTTAAGATAGTTTTCCGGGTTTTTGTGAGGGATTCAGTAATAAGAATCTTGGTTCCCTTTAGGAGGCGCTTGGACTTCCAGATGCGATCTCGCTCGTGGTAGCGGAGGAATTTTACAATAATAGGGCGTTTCCCAGTGGCTACCACTTCAGCTGCTGTTCGCTGCGGCCGCCCAATCCTGTGACATCTATCCAGGCTCTCCATAGGGAGGTCCACGTTCAACTTCGTCTTGATCGTGTCCCTCACCTTCTCGTACACATCTTCTTCAGGCTCCTCGACGATCCCGTGGATGAGAAGGCAGTTTCTCCGGCTGTATTGCTCTCCTTCGTCCAGCAGCTCCTCGTGGTGGTCAAGTCTCCTCTCCAGCTTGCTCAGTTCTTCTTTAAGCACAGCGAGTTCGGAGGTGACAGTGCTTCGGAACTCGCGAAAATCACGAGTAAGCGACTCTAGGGAGTCTTGACCCGGGTTGGCAGCACTGTTCAACAACTGAAGGCGTGCTTCAAAGTCTGCCATCGTTGCCTCAACAACATTTACACGTTTGTTCACCTTTTGTATTGACATAATGATGTAGAAAATGTTCAGGCACGTACTTCACACACTATGTTACTTGGTCACTCACTTTCGGGCCGGGAATTGCGGTTAAAAACTGCGGTTTGCGCGGGATAAAGCGGAGCACTCCTACAGGCTTCCTATGCCAGCCGCCATCTTGACACGTAATGACCTGCGGCTTGAATTAGTTCCAAAGGGACGTTATCTGGGCCAGGTGCCTTTCTGGGTTTCAATTGGGTGAGAGCTGCAGGTTGTTGCGGCACATCACAAAGTAAGTCTTCAGCAGCTGCTGATGGACGATTTAGGAGATTGGAGAAGTGCTCCTTCCAGCGTTCCAAGATTTTTTGACTATCAGTAAAGGTAGTAGAATGAATGTGCTTTTCAGTGTACCTGATGATGAGCGAGGTGGTCCATATATTTCCTTGAGTACTGCATAGAAGTTCCTCAAGTTTCGAGCATCCGATAGTCTCTGCAGTTCCTGAACCTTCTGTTGCCACCAAGTATTTTTAATCTAAAATAATATCGAAGCAAGTTATAGTGGACGTTAATATTAATAATCATGTTGACAAGCAAATATGCCTGGTAATTCCAAACTTAGTGTTGAATGTAATTTTCGGCTCAGACTGACTAAGCAGAGTATCTGGAAACATATGTTATGAGGTAGGAAGTGTATAATTTAAATGTAATAATTCTGAAGTGGAAGTGGCGTTCAACGATCAATGTCAGAGGAGTAGTTGTTGGGGGTAATTTGTACTTTAAATTAAATATCTCAAGCCGTCGAGCGGGAATCTTTAAATGTTGTGGGCAGTTTGATCAAGAACGGTAGTCTTGAGGTATCGTTACGTGATGCTGCATTTCAGGGTAATATAGAGGAAGACCAGTGTGTATAATGTATTACGGAATAACAGTAGGGTTTTTGAAGAACGTATAGGTATGGCAAATTGCTGTACACACTCGTTGAACGTTATTGACAGATCAGTCTTTGCTGGGCACAGATATGCTGTGCCTTTTTCTTATCAGAGTGCAGTAGAAGCACAAATTAACCAGATGCTTGAAGATGGCATTATTGAGCACTCGAACAGTCCACGTGTTAATTCTTTATTTACGGTACCTAAGACAGATGCTAAAGTCCGTATTTGTTTAGACGCTCATTTAGTTAACACCAGGATCTCTTCTGACCAGCTGAAGTCAATGTCAATAGAAGAATTAATGCAAACATTTGAGGGGAAAATATATTTTACATGTATAGATTTAAGTTCCAGTTTCTGCCAAGTGCCACATAAATATGAAGACCGACCGTTTACCGCATTCAGTCATAAGTATAACCTGTATCAATTTCGTAGGACGCCGTATGGTTTGAAAAGTAGTTCAGCAGCTTTAATTAGAGCATTAAACATCGCATTAGGAGATGGCACGGGGGATTTTGTAACAATTTACATCGATGATATGGCAATCAGTTCACGCAATTTTGAAGAGCATTCGTGTCATTTAGATATAGTATTTAAGAAGTTAGACAAGGCAGGAATCACATTAAAATTATCAAAGTCGTCAGTTTGTCAGTCATGAGTGACTTTTTTGGGTCATAGAGTGTCTAGTAGAGGTGTAACGCCAGAGGAAAGCTGGGTGAATAAAATACTTAAAGCAGAGGTGCCGCAGAATGTCAAGCAGTTAAAGTCTTATCTTGGAATTTGTAATTTCTTTTGTCGCTTCGTTCTAAAATATTCGGGGTTAGTAGAACAATTCAGGGAGCTTCAAAAAAATTGAAATCGTTGGAGATGGGAACCCACCCCAATATATCGAGGCATTTCAAGCGCTGAAAGAAGGTTTCGAGAAAGCCGTAGTATAAAAATATCCTTTGATAGATAAAGAATATGTAGTTATGACCGATGCTTCACACATAGGTATTTCTGGGGTATTGAGTCAAAAAAACGAAGAGGGTAACTTCCGCATTGTATCTGTAGCCTCGCGAGAGCTAACGGCCGTAGAAAAAAGATACACTATAACGAAGTTAGAGCTCCTAGGAATTGTGTTCAGTTTAGGGAAATTTAGAATGTACTTATTAGGGGTGAAATTCGAGATCCATACAGATCACCATGCGTTACTGTACATGAGAACATGTAAGCTCAGTTCGAACCGAGTAAGTAGGTGGATCCTAGCACTGCAGGAATACGAGTTCACAGTGAAATACATTAAAGGATAAGATAACATACTTGAAGACATGTTATCTAGGGACACACATTTATGTAAAGATAATGCTGTAATAAAAGCAGAAAAAGGTATTCTGTTATACGCTTGTTTAGACACTAGCAATAGGACATCATTACAGACAATGAGTAAAATGTTAATTGAGCAACGTGATGATGTAACTTTAAGGGAGCCACTTGCAAGGTTGGAAGCAGGTGACGCAGAAATTGTGAAAGTCGGGAGGTTTGCATACAAAATGCAGGACGGCCTTCTTGCACGGAATTGTAGGAAGAATCGCTGGGCAATATGCGTTCCTACCACTTTACGTGAGGAACTAATTTGGTTCCTACATAGAGAACTTGGTCACTTTGGATCCAGCAACGTTTTCTATGAAATTGCTCATATCTTTATTTGGAATAAAATGGGAAGGGGTGTAAGAAAAACCATAGCTAAGTGTGACACCTGTCAGAGGAGTAAATATCCAGTAAAGTATCTATAGAGCATCCAGCGTTTAGAAAAGACTGTGGGTCTTATGGGCTTTTACTTTTAACGGAAACATCCCCTACACTGGTTTTGTTACCTCACCTTTTATCATGAAGGAACTCTGAACACATATATTTTTCGTCATAATAGCTTCCTACAATTGTCTGCCAATTGATTACCTTTGTTATTGCATACAAGTATCGTTTATAATACGTCTTAGTAATTTAAACATTTTCGAGGTTAGCACGCTGGAAAGAAGAGCCTCGTCCAGTGCTGCATGCTCGCCCGGAGTGGAGCACGTGCTCAGTTCCGCCGGCAACATAAGTTCTGAAGCACTATCCGTCATTGGTGTTATTGTTGTGTGTGTGTTTTATTTTCTGTTCGATCGAATCAGGGCTGGCGACAGTTGGGTTCGAACCCACTATCTCCCGAATGCAAGCTCACAGCTGCGCGCCCCTAACCGCATGGCTATCTCACTACAATATTACAAATATTAATCTAAACAAAACAACAAGAATGGAATTGAAAGAAACTAAAATATAGCCTAATAACAAAAAAGTGATGATCAACAGTATTGCTGACGTAAAAATTGTTAACATCGTCAGCATACATCCGAGAAGGAAGGAAGGGTTATGCTCTCGACATCTGTCAATCAGTAATGCGTCATATCACAACGAAATGAATGTCGTTACTGGTTCTCTTCGCGTACGGTATCCTTATTACTGGTCCAATCCGTTAACACCTGCAAAACTACTCCTTCCTGTGCGTGTTCTACTTCAGGTAGCTGCTGGGGTTGTATTGTCTCGCTAACTTATGAAAGCGCAGTACTCGAAGCGGGTGAACATAACGTATGACGTCAGCGCTACCTCTGCCTAGAGTTAGCAACACTGTCGCCATAAGGCTCCACAGTCTTTTCTAAACGCTGGATGCTCTATAGTTGGAGAAAGATCTGCAGTTCTCACCAGTAGTCCCGGTGAACTACTGTGTGTGGGCCTATCTGGCCCGATTCTTAAAGGGCAGTACGGCTACGAATATATATTTATAGTTATTGACTCATTTAGTAAATATGTCAAACTATATCCGCTAAGGAAAGCCACGGGACTTGCGTGTAGCCGTCTGATCATTAATAAATGTATACCTGAGTTTGGCATTCGGCTCAGGATATTATCTGACAGTGGACCACAGTTTACTGCAAAGAAATGGAGAACCAGTATGCAGGATGCTGGTATCACACATGTTCATTCCTCTGTAAGATACCCTCAGGGAAATTCTGCAGAGCGACCATTAAGGGAGGTGGCTCGTCTTTTTCGCACTCTGGTGCATGACAAACTTTCGGCTTGGGTTTGACATCTTCCCAAAGTCGAGACTTGGCTGAATTATGTCCAGCATGAGAGCACGAAAATGACACCGTACGAAGTTCATTTCTGAAAGATACCACAAAATGAACTAGCGAAATTATTGGGATTAAATGAGGGTAAACAGCCGGGGATGGATTACATTGCCGAGTTGGCGAAGCAGAATTTATCAAAATCAACAGAAAAGAGAATTCGCCAACAAAGCAAACTAAATTCAACCAATTCAATCCCGGAGACCGTGTCCTGTTAAGAGTACCGAAACAGTCGAATAAACTAGAGAAGGTAATGAGCAAGTTCCTCTTCCTCTACGAGGGACCCTTTATAGTTACCAAACGTATTGTCAAGACTGCATATGTATTAGAGAATAGTATGTGAAATTGATTGTACGGAAGGTATAATATAAATAGCATTCGAAAATATATTTCTTGAGATGAGGTTGTAGCTTTCGAGCGAGCCTATCGATTTGGACTATTATTGAATTAGGAGTGTGGTGTGTTCGTGTCTTCAAGGCAGGTGTATCAGAAGTCAAAAGGGGGACAGGGAAATATATCGGGAGTGGAGGATGCTTTACGCACCAAGTCTCGATACACCAAGGCCAAAGTTTGGCAGCGCAGGCGGGGTCCCATTTATATCGTATAGACGGGGCAGCGCTCGTCATAGGGCACTTTTGTTTATGCGTCCGCGAGGTAAAAGATGGGCCGTCAGAAGGCGAGACTGTCCGCCATGAAATTCATACACATCAGCATACTTGACTTCTGTTTACTACCTAGCCATGAGAGATCAACGAGGGTGGATTTGA
This sequence comes from Meconema thalassinum, assembly GCA_946902985.2. Classification (NCBI taxonomy): domain Eukaryota; kingdom Metazoa; phylum Arthropoda; class Insecta; order Orthoptera; family Tettigoniidae; genus Meconema; species Meconema thalassinum. Next base: position 414,173,892 of record OX336393.1, read on the forward strand.
GCCACTTAGGGTACGAGGAATGTGACCTCAAGGTTCGATGAAAATAAGTGTCGTTTAAAAGAACAAATGAAAACCAGCGGTGACTGGTCTGTGTTGTACACAGACGATATAATAAGATAAGCGACATACAGAGCAGTTGTTCTTCGCGCACGAAAGTAGGTCACCTGAAACTTAAAGGGATAAACTGAAATAATTACAGCACAGAAATATCTTGTGTTATATTTTTTGTGAGCTTGTTTTTTTTATATCCTCCCTATATTATTCTGCTAAGGTCCCATTCCAGTTTTGTACTGAAAATAAGGTCCTGTTAACACCAACCTACACATATGGGGTACCTACAGATTCCGCATAACCCCATGTGTGCCCGAAACGCACTCACTTCCTCTTTAATTGCCTCACAATTAAATAAATACCTTAAAAATGTAAGTTAACCATGGGAGCACCGTAACCTGGCGAGCCTGTCGCTAGAGCGCAGGGCAGCACGGCGGCGGCTGGCATCTGGTGGGAGCGCGGCGTACTGCTTGGCGAGCCTGCCGCAAGAGCTCAGGTCAGCGCGGCGGCGGCAGCCATCTGGCGGGAGCGCGGCGTACTGCTAGCTGAGGAGTTTCTCAGCAGATGGCTCCGGTGTGGTCTGGACAAGACTTTCTCAAGGGTTCAATCCTTAGCAAATGTAAACAATTTTTGTAGAAGAAACTCCCGAGCATACAATAACCGATGAATTCGTTGTAACATTTGCAAACTAAAAGCATTGAACTGGTTGCAAATGGCAATTCAGTAACAGAAACTGTCTTAAACGCAAAACGCGTGAAGAAAATATGAGTGTTCATATATGTATATATAGGGTCATATAATTTTATGTAATTTTGGTGGGGTTGTATTGAGAAACGTGTCTGGGATAATCACGCGATGTATCCTGGTCACGATAAATCACCTGATGACCCAAGGCGAATGTAACCTATTTTATGAAGGGGATTTACGCCACTGACATAGGTCAAATTATTTTATCATTAAGCTAATTAGTAATTCAACTCGGCAAGCATTTAAGAAAGAGCATATATGTTTTAGGATTATTATTATTATTATCATCAATATCTATTTATTTTATTAGAGCTTTATATTTCAAAACTAAACAGATAGGTTTCTATTTTATAGAAAACACTATATATCGGATTATTCCAAAAACCGAGCAACGTGTAAATTATTACAAAATCGGAGGTACGATATTTTATTAAGTTAGGATCTATGGAGAGGTTTGCAACATCGAGAAATTCACGACAGTCCAAATATAGCCTGACAGGTCGTCAACACATTTCACAACGAGAGAACATCTTCAAAACTTGAATACTTGGAAAAGGCGGACAAAGCGGAAAAACTTCAGCGTGGCTTCATCCAGAGGACAGTGAACCCAGCATGAGAAAGGCGGGAAACGATCACATAAGGAAGTCTTGCCCTGCTACAAGAAGGGAGGCCTGTACCAACAGTAAGGAGAGGCGGGAAGACGCACGCTGATTGGTAATTAGGGAAGGTGAACTCCTAGCTCGTCGCGGTTGAAGAAGGGGATGCGGGCTGAATCATAAATAGCCACGCTGGCGGAGTGAAGAAGTTGATTCATTATGTGAACTCTTTATTACGTACTCACTCTCACGTGAACATTCATTTCGACCATTACACTTGTTCCACGGTGAACGCTACTTATATTACGGTTCTTTCGAACCAAGATATACACTGGGGTGTTCCACTGACAAATTCAAGTTATGGACATCATATCGTTTGTCGTGCTAAGGCAGATTATATAAGTGTGGTTTCTGGATTTAGGTCCTCCACAAGCAGTAAATCTGAGAAATACAGTTCGTAACATAAACTTTCTATTAAGTATTCGCAACACCGGCTCACGCAGAGAAGAAGATGGCTGTGAACGAGGACCAACAACGATCTCTCATGGAGGGAGATTACCAATCGAAGCAGAATCGACGGTGGTAAGCTGAATGCCGGACAACTACGCAAACTCTGTGTCCTTTTCAATCAACGTAATCAGTAAATCCAGTAAATTCCAGCTTTGCAATTAAATTAACTTCTTTCGACCTCCTATTTCTAGTAACGTTATGTCGCAGCTTTTAAATCATTAAAAAGCTCTTTTATATTAATTAAATTCACTATTTTGACTTTTTTGAGTATTAAATTCGTCTTTTGAACATGAAATCTTTCCATTCAGTAGCTAGCACTAGATATAAGACAAATCCTTCTCCCAAGCAAATGTTACATCGGTCAATGACGGATTCGTACCACAGGCTAAGTCTGAAGTTTATCAAATGTGTTCTATCCGAGCTAGAAATTATTATTATTATTAGGGCTCAACCTGATGTTGTTTCCTTGGCGCCCGACTCATCAATTAATTAATCAAATTAATCAAGTAAAATATAACCGATCACAGGAAGCCGTTACAGTGTGTGTAGAATTTTTGTGATAACCTGCGTTATCGTGATTGTTGCACTAGCATGTGTAAATTGGAGATATGATATGGTACTTGAAGCCATTTTTCAGTGTTGCTCAAGGATTTATTGGACAGTAGAATTCTCTATGCTATGGTATTCACAGTTAATCAGCATATTAGCATGCTATCCTGTCAGATAAAAATAGTGGCAAACATTCCTACATTCTACCATCACCATTTTGCAGTTTTCATGTGTAGACAGTTGTTATTTCATTTGTTGGGCTTACACATCGTGGTCATGTTGCCCCGTGTACATGGGTGTGTGTGTAGAATTCTTGTAATAACCTGCGTTATTGTGATTGTTGCACTAGCATGTGTAAATTAGAGATAGGATATGGTATTTGTAGCCATTTTTCTCCGTTGCCTTAATAATCAAAACAGACTTTCCGCGGTAATCGCCATGCTTGATCAACCGGAAGTGCGCACCACAGCCTTCTTCAATATTCCCAAGTGTGATACCGCCAACTGCCTGACTAAAATGACGTAAAGTGTTCAGAAAAGATGAAAAATAGCAATGCATTGAAAAGGGGGTGTAGCACCTGACGAGCATATGTTAGGAATTTAAATTTTTTAAGTGGACTTAGGCTTTGAATGCAACCAAATGCTTTTGGAAATAGATTCACAAGATAATAAGCTTGCAATTTCAGCAACAACAAAAAAATCATATTTCAGAAGGATTTCGTGCACGTCTCCCCTTAATAAATACACTTGGATGATTGACGATTGAAACTGGTCATCCAAGTGTAGCCTATTTGTTAATCTCATGCAATATTTTTCAGGATTAGGGAACCTCCAATAACAATTGGGTACAATCGTGTTGACCGACTGAAAAAACATTAATTTTCGAATAAGCATACTATATAATAAAATGAGTGAATAGTCACCAAATTAACTTCTACATGTTCGCGTCAGTAGCAGATGCCGCTGCAGTCGAATGTTGGAACCGCCATTCGTGTTCAATCAAAACGATGATTCATATTGTTACGGCTGTGAGTTTGTGTCATCGCTCGCCGCATGAGTCACAACTGCCCCAGGGCTGGGCTGTGCCCTGCCTCGTGTATTGCGTGCGCCTTATGCAACAGGGCTACTAGGACAAAGGGATGGTCCAGAATATTCGTGACTCAGCCAATGGAGGAAGCCTCGAGAAGCCGTGAACCCTGGATGGGTCTAGAAGCATTTATTGAGTCACCGGCTTGCTATATAAGAGCGACCTGTCAAGCAGTGGTTGTTGTTGTGTTTTACGAGCGAGTGCGAGCGTTTATCCTGAGCGACAGAAGTGTGGTGAGTTACGAAACCCAGTGACATTGTTTCCCAGCTCGTGAACAGCGAAGCAGCGTGTAGCAGGTTTTCGTAAGTAACTGTAGTTTGTGTACATAGGGGAGAGTTGCATGTAGTTCTGTCAAAGCCACCAGACTCATTAGCGAGAAGATTAACTGTTGACAAGTGAAAGAGGTCAAGAGCTCTCCATAAGGAAGAGACTTGAGGAAACTGGAGTAAGGTAATAATTGCTTGTATTTGCTGATGAGTGGTGTATGTTCTGGCCGCAATAAAGTTAATTATTTCATTTAAAGGAACAATCTGTGTTGTGCTTCAACCCACCGTAATCCAGTTAACAAAAGTGCCACTAGGGGGGTGGCACGTAACAACAGGTGTCAGAAGCCGGATTACGAACTCAAGCACAAGCACAACACCTGGCGGTCCTGGTTTCAAAACCCGAGGTGGTCATTTTCTCTAATTTTCCTGTGAGTGCATGCCCTTTACAAGACAAACAACTAAAATGGAGGCGCAATTCGCAGCATTGCTCGAAAAGTTAAATGGCATGGAAACCAAAATGGAGGCCGGCCAGAAGAAGATGGAGGACGGCCAGAAGAATTTAACCAAGGACCTAACTGCCAAATTCGAAGACGGCCAGAAGAAGCTAGAAGACGGCCAGAAGAAGATGGAAGACGGTCAAAATAAGTTAGCGGAGGACCTGAAGAAGATGGAAGACAGCCAGAAAAGTTTAGCCGAGGACGTAACTTCCAAAATAGAAGACGGTCAGAATAAGCTAGCAGAGGACCTGAAGGACGGCCAGAATAAGTTAGCAGAGGACCTAACCGCCAAATTTCTGGATGGCCAGAAAAAACTGGAAGAGTGTCTGCTGACAAAATTAGAGGAGAGCCAAAGGAAATTAGAACAGGGCCTACGTGAGGAAGTCGCAGCAGTGGGAAAGAAGTTCGACGCCTTAGAAGTGGAAGTTGCCGAGCTGCGCCAACGCCCGCTGATGGGGGTGGAGGAGAAATTCAACGCCTTGCAAGTGGAAGTTGCCGAGCTGTGCCAACGACCGCTGATGGGGGTGGAGGAGAAATTCAACGCCTTACAAAAGGAAGTTACCGAGCTGCGCCAACGCCCACTGACGGGGGTGGAAGAGAAATTCAACGCTCTACGAGAGGAAGTTGCCGAGCTGCGCCAACGCCCGCCCACCGTTACACCGGGAATATCAGGAACGGGACATAGCAGAGTGACGCCCCCAACCTTCGACGGAAAGGTCCCGTGGAGCACCTACTTACGTCAGTTCGAGGCGGCCTGTTCCATAAATAACTGGAACAACACAGAACAGGCTACAGCTCTCATTGTAGCGCTGAGAGGTGACGCCCTTAACGTCCTTCAGGCCATCCCGACTGGATCCCAGGACTACGCTTCACTGATCGCCCATATGGAGTCCAGATATGGAGATAGCCATCTTCAGCAGGCCTACCAGATGCAGCTCCGGACCCGGGTACAGAAGAACGCGGAAACCCTGCAGGAGTTCAAGATGGACATCGCACGCCTCGTAAGGCACGCCTATCCAACAGCGCCGGCTGACTTTCTGGAACAGATAGCGACGCAGACCTTCACCGACGGGCTACGGGACTCGGACACTCAACAGGCGCTGCGACTCGCGCGCAATAAGACCCTGGCAGATGCGCTGAGCCACGCGCTTGAGTTCGAGACGGCAAAACAGGCATCCAGAATGCACGCGCGGGTGCGTCAAGTGGACGTCGACGAACCAGTAAAAACCAACGAGACCAAGCCCCTGGCCGACGAATTGATGGAGGCGCTAAGCCGTTTCTTCGATAGTCGCGGCACCACCAGTAACGACACAGCCTGAAGGCAACCGGAGAGGCAGCCCGGAAGAGGACTACCGACCTGCTGGACCAGCGGTAAGAAAGGCCACCTGAGCAAGGACTGCGGCGATCGCCGCCGCCGAGTGTATCCGACGGGAAATCAGTCGTCTGAAAACCGCGCGAACCAGGGAAACGAGTATTAGCCAGACTTGGGGGGCAAAGGTTGGCTTGTGACAGTCGTCAAGCCCCGGCAGTCCAGGTTCGTGTGTCGATGTTACGGAGGGACAATAGCAGCCTGATGGTCGACGGAGTCGTCAACGGAGAGAGCTGGCCCATGCTAATCGACACGGGAGCATCGAGGACCATCGTCAGTCCCACCGTGATCCCGAAGTGGAGAGTGCAACCCACACAAAGGAACCTCCAGCTAATAACCGCGACCGGAGAGACCGCACCGGTACATGGCGAAGCATCACTGGAGTTCGTCATTGGTCGACCGGCGATAAAGCATCCAGTGCTTGTGGCTGACTTATCAAATGAAGTGATCATCGGACTGGACTTCCTGGACCAGAACAACATCATCTTGGATCTGTGTACCAACAATCTGCACTTCGGAGGTGAGGAACTTGCTTTGCAACCTGCGCACGAGTCCATCACCGCACGACGAGTAAGGCTGAGAGAAGACGTCATCGTTCCCGCCAGGATGGAGGTCAGCGCTGCCGTAATTGTCGACGGAACTGCTGAGGGAGTGGCGGCTGTCGTCGAGCCAGAATATGAGGACATCCAGACAAAAGGATTGCTAGTTGCCAAGACCCTCATCAACACTACGTCTCGGCCGTACGTCCGCCTGTCCAACCTGAACTACTACGACATTACGGTTCACCGGGACACCAACCTAGGAGTCTGCGAGCCCGTTACCTGGATTGCCCGCATCACAGATACGACGGACGGACACCTGCAGAGGGACAACCGAAGAAGACGCACACTGCCAGAAGAACTACAGAAGCTGTACCAAGGATCCCAGGAACATTTAGACGAGGAACAATCACGCCAACTTCAGGACCTGCTACGCGAATTCCAGGACGTCTTCTCCGTGGGGAGCAAAGACTTCGGCAGGACAAGCTTGGTCCAGCACAGAATCGACGTTGGGGACAACGCACCGATTAGGGCCCCATTCCGACGTGTCCCGCTCGCCAAGCAAGCCGAAGTCGACCGGATGGTAGAAGAGATGAAGGAGCAAGGGGTGATCGAGCCATCACATAGTCCTTGGAGTTCTCCGGTCGTGCTAGTGAAGAAGAAGGACGGTTCCACCAGGTTCTGTGTGGATTACAGGCGGGTGAACGACGTCACGGAGAAGGACAGCTACCCTCTACCCCGGATCGACGACACGCTGGACACGATATCAGGATCAAGATGGTTCTCCACCTTGGATTTGAAGAGTGGCTACTGGCAGGTGGGGGTCCACCGTAAGGACCGCGAGAAAACGGCGTTCTCTGTGGGCAGCGGGCTCTGGCAGTTCACCGTCATGCCACTCGGTCTGTGCAACGCCCCTGCGACCTTCGAAAGGCTAATGGAGTCCATTCTGAGGGGACTACACTGGAAGACCTGCCTGGTCTACCTAGACGACGTCATCGTTCTGGGAAAAAGCTTCGAGGAGCACTACAGCAACCTGAAAGAGATCTTGATGAAGCTACGGGCTGCCCAGCTGAAGTTGAGCCCCAAGAAGTGTCAGCTCTTCCAGAAGCAGGACCAGTACCTTGGGCATATTGTCTCCGAGGAAGGGGTGCGCACCGACCCAGAAATGACCGCAGATGTGAGGGAGTGGCCAGTTCCGAAAGACAAGTCCCAACTACGAAGCTTCCTGGGACTCTGCACTTATTACCGTCGCTTCGTGAGAGGATTCGCCGACATCGCCAAACCTATACATCGACTGACTGAGAAGGACCAACTCTTCACGTGGATAGCAGAATACTATAGTGCCTTCGAACAACTCAAGCAGGCTCTGTGCACCGCGCCTATTCTGGCCTACCCCAGACCTGGAACAAGGTTCATCGTCGATACCGATGCCAGCGACTTTGGCATAGGGGGGATCCTGTCGCAAGTAGTGGACGGCGAGGAGAGAGTAGTGGCCTACTTCAGCAAGGCCTTTTCAAAGCCAGAAAGGAACTACTGCGTCACCAGGAAGGAGCTGCTCGCCATCGTGAAGACCATCGAACACTTCCACAGGTACCTGTTCGGGCAAGAATTTCTCATCAGGACTGACCATGCATCCCTGCGGTGGCTCTTGAACTTCAAGCAGCCCGAGGGTCAACTCGCGCGGTGGTTAGAGAGGCTTCAACAGTACAACTTTGAGATTCAGCACAGGAAAGGCCAACTGCATTCTAACGCCGACGCCCTGTCACAAAGACCGTGCCCCGAAGACTGCACCTTCTGCACTAGGAGGGAGGAGAACACCGGGATACAGTGCCGAAGGACTACCGTGGAACTTCAAGGGAGCTGGAGCCGCGAATCTTTAACGCGGGCACAAGCAGAAGATGATGACCTGGGACTGATAGCCGAATGGAAGAGGGCCTGTGTCCCCAGACCCGGGTGGAACATTGTGAGTGACTGCAGCCCAAAGTTTAAGTCCTACTGGGCGCAGTGGGACTCGCTGATTGTAAGGGATGGCCTCATCTGCCGTACCTGGGAGAGCACCGACGGGAAGACATCTCGGGAACAAGTTGTCGTTCCAAAGGCTATGACGGAGGAAGTCCTGAAGGAAGTTCATAGAGGATCATCTGGTGGACACCTAGGGATAACGAAGACCCTGGAGAAGCTGAGAGAGCGGTTCTACTGGATCGGATGCCGAACAGACGTGGAGAACCACTGCGCGAGGTGCCACGATTGCGCAGCCAGCAAGGGCCCAGGACGAAGACGACGGGGTCCACTGAAGACCTACAACGTGGGCGGCCCCATGGGGAGAGTGGCCATCGATGTTGCTGGGCCATTCCCGTTAAGCGAGGCAGGGAACCGCTGCATATTAGTCGTCAGCGACTACTTTACCAAATGGCCGGAGGCATATGCGCTCCCTAACCAAGAAGCCGTGACGATTGCAGAGACCCTGGTGAAGGAATTCGTCAGCCGGTACGGAGTACCCCTGGAGCTGCACTCCGCCCAAGGGAGGAACTTCGAGTCGCAGGTGTTCCAGAACCTATGCCAGCTGTTGGGGATCCGGAAGACAAGGACAACGCCGCTACACCCTCAGTCCGACGGGATGGTAGAGCGATTCAATCGCACCATCGAGAACCATCTCCGAATCGTCGTCAGCGAGCACCAGAGAGATTGGGACAAACATCTTCCACTATTTCTCCTGGCCTACCGCGCCGCCGTGCATGAAGCCACCGGGTGCACACCAGCCCGGGCCATGTTTGGGAGGGAGCTCCGTCTACCTGTCGATCTTGCCTTCTGCCGACCTCTGAATGATCCGATTCCGGTAAGCCAGTATTGTCAAGAACTGGTCGAACAACTGGAGGACGTGCGCGCGTTCGCGAGGAGGAATCTGCGGATCGAGACCGACCGAATGAAGACCCAATACGACCAGCAGACGGGTGCCGGCGGATTCCACGAGGACGACCTGGTCTGGCTCTTCAACCCATTACGGAAGAAAGGCCTGTCACCCAAACTGCAGAAGTCCTGGGAGGGCCCGTACCGAGTCGTGAAACGGATCAACGATGTCGTCTACAGGATCCAGCGGAGCCCGAGGGCGAAGATGAAGATCGTGCATCGAGATCGCCTGGCAGCCTACGGAGGGACACAGACGGACCAATGATTGATCGGGACGATCAGCCTTTTTAGGAAGGGGGTGGTGTTACGGCTGTGAGTTTGTGTCATCGCTCGCCGCATGAGTGACAACTGCCCCAGGGCTGGGCTGTGCCCTGCCTCGTGTATTGCGTGCGCCTTATGCAACAGGGCTACTAGGACAAAGGGATTGTCCAGAATATTCGTGACTCAGCCAGTGGAGGAAGCCTCGCGAAGCCGTGAACCCTGGATGGGTCTAGAAGCATTTATTGAGTCACCGGCCTGCTATATAAGAGCGACCTGTCAAGCAGTGGTGGTTGTTGTTGTGTTTTAAGAGCGAGTGCGAGCGTTTATCCTGAGCGACAGAAGTGTGGTGAGTTACGAAACCCAGTGACATTGTTTCCCAGCTCGTGAACAGCGAAGCAGCGTGTAGCAGGTTTTCGTAAGTAACTGTAGTTTGTGTACATAGGGGAGAGTTGCATGTAGTTCTATCAAGGCCACCAGACTCATTAGCGAGAAGATTAACTGTTGACAAGTGAAAGAAGTCAAGAGCTCTCCATAAGGAAGAGACTTGAGGAAACTGGAGTAAGGTAATAATTGCTTGTATTTGCTGATGAGTGGTGTATTTTCCGGCCGCAATAAAGTTAATTATTTCATTTAAAGGAACAATCTGTGTTGTGGTTCAACCCACCGTAATCCAGTTAACAAAAGTGCCACTAGGGGGGTGGCACGTAACAATATGATGAGTGTGAGGCGACCCTCAATTACAAATGTTATAAAAATTAAAGGTGACGGTAATTGTCTGTTCAGGTAATTGGCATATTGTGTGTACAACAATCAGAGTTTATGAATTGTTAAACATGTTACAGACAACTGGAATAATTATTCTCCTTTTATTATTGGCATAAGCGATACATATGAAAATGCTATGCAGACTTCTTGATGCAAATTGGTAACGGTGAATACCCTCACGTCGATGGAGAAAATTCAGAATAAGTCGACTTACCAACCTCCATCATTGTTAAAACTTGTATCACCACTGAAATATATGGAAACGAAGTTTCCACGCTGAAAGGTATTTCACGCTTTTCCAGAATAGCGATTTTAGCACCTATAATGAACACTGTAAAGATATCAATGAAAAGTTTTAGAGCTAATCCCATGATCATCGAAAACTTACATCAGTGTGAATAATTTGATTACTGAAGATGAGAGTGATTTTCTAAAATTCCCAACAGAATTTCTAGACAGCATAGACATAAGTGGATTGCCACCTCATGACCTTCAACTAAAAGAAGTATAAATTGTGATTTTGTTAAGAAATATTAATGTTACCCATGGTATGTTGAACGGTACTAGACTGTTGGTTCGGAAGATGCATGACAATTGCTTACACCTGGAAATTAGTACTGGCGTAAATGTTGGAAACAATGCCTTACTTCCTCGCCTTGACCTTATGCCATCAGATACTTCTATGACAGTTTCCTTCAAAAGGAGGCAGTTTCCAGTACGTTTGGCTTATTGTATAACTATCATCGAAGCTCAAGGTCAAACACTAGATCAATAAGGCATTTATTTACCTCAACCGGTGTTAAGCCACGGACAACTATATGTCGCACCATCGCGAGCAAAATCCTTTCATGACGTCAATGTTCAAATAGAACCAAAAGGCAAGCGAACAGCAAATGTCGTCTGGAAGGAAGTACTATTAGAATGTTGAAACGAAAGTTGCGGAGGAGCACAGACCTCAGCAAACGGGGCACAGATTAAATAACAATTATACAAGGACGTCCGCATCCCTAATACGATAACTGTCCTGTGGTAATGGTAAAATAAAGTACTATTGTCCTACCTCGGTGATTACTATCCTACATCCTGTTATTTCATTCCCTCAGTTCTATAACTAAGATATACTCAATCAAATTTACAGCTTAATAAATATTAATTCCGTTGGTGTGAGTTATCTTTTCATTTCTCATCAATCGCCTTTACTTACTATTCTACCTGTAGTGGTGGAGGCGATATGCGATGCTATCCTTACCTAATTGTTCAAACAGCTGTATCGTAATGAAAATCGTGAGCTATGATTGGCGAAGAACATGTATCATAATGAAACTTGAACTATAATGAGCCTCATCTCATAAGTCTACTTCGTCATTTACCCAAAAGCGACGGTACCGTAAATGTCTGTTCAGGTCACTAGCATGAAGACATGCAAATGCCATATGGACAGAAGTGCTGTAGGATTGTTGAAGTGAATGCTGCGGAGCACCATTTTGCAGTTTTCATGTTTAGACAATTGAAGGTCATGCAACTTGCGAGAGACCATATCACCCCAGCTTCGGCCATCATCAAACTGTCGAGTCGTGTCGTGTTAATACTTCAGAGAAGTATTTGGAGTTTCGCTATTCACCTCGGCTTTTCAGAATTGCGTCTGGGACCTGCCGTCCTTGTGCCTTTTACGCTTACGTTGGGTAAACCGTTAAAGATAAGGTGGGACACACACACAGAAGAGAGGCAGACGCCCACACATTTGATCTCATAAGTCTACTTCATCATTTACCCAAAAGCAACGGTACAGTAAATGTCTGTTCAGGTCAATAGCATGAAGACATTTGAACAGCAAATGACACATGGAACGAAGTGCTGTAGGATTGTTGAAATGAATGCTGCGGAGCAGCACGGGTGGTCTAGTTAATTTAATATTTATTTTCTATTTAACGAAATTCATTATTTGATAAGCTAACACTTTAAAGAAAAATATATCGTGTTTTCAGCTCGACATCAACTGGGAGGCGCCCGAGATGACACCTGGTGGAGTATGCCCTAAAAACTCCAACTCATAGAGGGAGAATTGCATCAAGCATTAGCTTGGAATGTATAGCATTGTGGGGAAGCATTAGACAGAATTAATATTTGGGCTGAATGGATTTCACACTCAAACATATTCTGTAACGATATATATAATTTGTTTCTACATGGTGCAACAATTTGAATGAATAACAACAATAAATAATTAATAACCATCAAAGACACTTCAGAAAAGAGTTCTTTGAACTTATCCTCTTTGGATTTAAAATTGTGATTAAAATGTCTTAAAGGATAAATAATAAAACGTTTAAACTTAGCTTTGTTATATTTGTTGAAAGTATGTTCGTAGAGGATCCTTCCTCATAAGGAGGAATGCGGTGGAAACGAAGTGATGTGGTTAGGAGTCGCAACCTCCATAGGCAACCCGCTCAACACTTGAAGTTGAAATCACTTTGCTATGAACTTTGAGCAGATGGATCTTGTTGGTAAACAAGATATGCTGTGACTGACAGCTGTGCGTCATAGTCCTTGTTGACATACCTTTCCTTAAAGCTTATCTGCGGCGTAGTATTTCTGCGGTTAGTTTTGCTAATCACACTTGATGGTATGTACGATGTTTCTTGCTGTGATTTGTAGCAAAGGTTGAAGAGTAGTGGCCTCAGAATATCTGCAGAGCGGTGATTCTTACATCTTGGCAGAAGTGTTTACGCAGAGTGGCCATGAGAAGAGAAACCTGCTCTTCGAAGAATACTCAAAGTATTATAGGCCCAGCATGGCCCGTATGGCGGTGGCAGCAGACTGTGCGAAGAATGCACGCAGACGAAGAATGGACTGGAATAGACATCACCAATAAGATGAGTCAAGATTATATAGGGCCGGGAATCCGCCGAGTCACAGGTGACAGGAATACCGCTGCTAATTGGCTGTCTAGGAAAAATGACGTGTCGAACTCGAGGCAACAGCGAGCACGGAACAGACAAGCCCAGTGTAGATAGTGCAGTGATGTGTTGCGGTAGCCTTAAACACTTAGGTGAGTAACTTAATATCTTATATATGGATGGTTAATAACAAGATTATGTATATTGATTAAACAATTAATACATTTCCAAAGAAATAATTATCATTCGAGGATCTCGGTAACAAGAAACAAATTTGACCGACAAATGGGCCATGCTAAACATTGAAAATATCACGAAAAGTGATCATGCTCCGAGAACAAGTTGGAAGGATCGAGCGATAATGTCACTCGTAAAGGTGGCACCAACAGAAACTGTGGAGGTTGCAAGGGACAGAGAAATGTGGAAGACCATCTGCGACCAATACTTGTGAAGAGTCTCAGTCCCCCCTGTAGTTTTGAATATGAGTTTTTGTTTTATGCTCTTATTGTCTGTCCTTGGTCTTAATGGCCTGTTAATGCAATACATGATGATGATGATAATTTGGTACTAACCTAATTTGTTATAGCCTACATCTAATTACTAAGTTGCTTCTTTAGTTTTCAACACGTTATATTTTTAACGACCCAATTGACAAGAGGTTTACAGTAGTTCTATTTCACTAAGTATCACATATACTGTAGTTGTGGTGAAACCACAAAACTTCTCCTTCCCCGCTGCAGGACTCCAGAGCGCAGCACCACCTCTGTGGCTGCCGATCTGGACTCAGGGAGGCAGTTTCAAGGAGGCCATGAGAAACAGTTGTTATCTCTGTGTAACCAGAGATGATAGATATCAAAATACTCTCGTTTGTTTATTATTATGGAATAGTTAATTATTGTTGTTTTATGGCCGGAACTACGAGGTCATCTGCCCCTTTTGTTATGGTATGTAACAAAACTTAATTAAGCAGAACCAATAAAAGCAAGTATTCATACATTGGGATATATCCACATAGATTATGCTCGCAAATTTTAATTTTATTAACAACTAGCAGAAGTACCCGTTCTTCGAACGGTGTTATATATTAACACCAGACATTATCAATTGAGCTACTGTTGCAATGGTTAGCGGTTTGTCATTCCTTCATAAGTTTATCAGAACGAAGTTAGTTTTCTGGGAATATCACACACACTGTTAATTTATGGGCCTTAGAATGTGATTTTCGGAGACCCCCTATAGACTCGCGAATTTTGTGTCTCACAATGAGAAGCGCAACATATGCTTTGATCGTCCTTCTAGGATAATTTTTATATTTCGCCTATTTTAGCATGTATTTTGAGAAGTTTTTCCCTATATCCACCCTTCTACTGTATGAAAAGTACGGTGAGGAGTTTTATAAATGATTGGTGTATTGACTCATGTTTACCATACCTAATTTTTCGATGCACCAAGCATCCGAACACGATTTATAGGCGTACATAAAGATACACAGAAAGACAGACACACAATTCTATTGTCTACAATATATCACCCAGATATACAAATATGGATATATCTATCATACAGTATCAAACAAAATCATCCTTACGATGAACCCGTATGTCGAAAAAAAAGATTAGTGAAAATGTGCTCTCAAACTAAATTCACCTAACGTGTACTTCCTGACGTGAAATAGATTTGAAAGCCTTGTAGACGAAACGCAATACACCTCACATAAAAAATGACCCTCTACGTTGTGTTAGGTCCCCATACACAGGAAGACCTCTTTCATAAATTATAAAGGCTTGTGGTGCATGAAAATTCAGGTTCTTTAGCCTCAAATGGCCCAAATTCCTAAAAGCCGCAAAATATGCTGATTCAATTCAGGAATTTTTGAAAATAATGTTGCTGTTTGGAGATATAATAGACTTTCTGTACTATATGACGCACGTGAAATTGCATGAAAAAATTCTAGGTTACCCCTTGACCCCCTTAATTGCATTGACGAATTATACAGTCTACGTTGGTTCCGTGATAACTTTATAGCCATTTGCAAACTTTCACAGAAATGTAATAAATGGAGTAGCCTAATAATAATATCGTATGGCCGCAGGTGCTGGGTGCAAGCTTCGTAATTTGACACCCAGAGGGTAGCTTGCATGTCGAAATTTCGTTGTTCCTTGAATCACTATGAAAGTCAAGGAGGGTAGATATCTAAGCTCCTTGAACACTATAGCGCTTTCAAGTAGAGAAATGAGGAACTTTGTGTTGGCTGAAACTCCTGAGATTAATTTTGCCATTATGAACAGGGCCTACTGAATTCAAATGGGTTCTTTGACATGCCAACATCGTATGACATGCGAGTCGTATTTTTGCCGCCTTTCAAAAACACTTACCACGGCCAGGAGTGAACCTGCAATCTTGGGGTTAGTAAACCGACACGCTATCCACTCAACCACCGTGGCAAGGTATAAATGGAGTGACATTGCTTCTTACAGAAATAGATGGAAAGTTGGATGCCACCCGTTGAGATAATGTTGTCATGGTTACCGATTTCCATTCCTTCATTAGTTTGTTAAATTAAATTAAATTAGTTTTCTGGGAATATTTCAGATACTGTTGGTTTTAGAGCCTTATAATGTAGTTTTCGAGGCCCCCAAGTTTTGTTTCTGGCACCGAGGGGCTTCGTCTCCTCGTTGTACGCCATAATATAATACTAATAATACTAATATACTATAGGGATAGGAATATAATAGACCTGCCGTACCACACCCGCAGGTGTAAATCGCGTGAAAAGATTCTAGTGTACCCCTTGACCCCCTTAAGCGCATTATACGTATTGATGAATTTTACAGTTTAATTTGGTTCCGTGATAACCTTCTAGCCGTTTGCAAACTTTCACACCAATGTAACTAATGGATTTGCATTGCGTCTTACAGCAATAGATGGACCTCTGAGAATCTGTTGCCATGGT
Organism: Meconema thalassinum; assembly: GCA_946902985.2. Classification (NCBI taxonomy): domain Eukaryota; kingdom Metazoa; phylum Arthropoda; class Insecta; order Orthoptera; family Tettigoniidae; genus Meconema; species Meconema thalassinum. The sequence goes on from OX336393.1 coordinate 414,189,885, forward strand.
TACCGGCTTGTATTCGTTCATTAGTTTATTAAATGAAATTAGTTTTCTGGGAATATCTCAAAAATGGTTGGTTTTAGGGCCTTAAAATGTGGATTTCGGGGAACCTTTAGGGCCCCCAAGTTTTGTCTCTCACATTGAGGGGCTGAAAATGATCTTTGTCTCGTCCTTCTACTCCTATTTCAACATGTATTTTAAGGCGGTAGGCCCTCTTTTATGAGAGGTATGGAGAAGGGTTACATCAATGATTAGTGTCGTGCCTCTAATGTATATCAGTACCAAATTTTACGTTGATACACCCAGCCGTTCTTGAGTTATAAGGGAACAAAATTGTCCACAGACAAACAAACAGACAGACAGACAGACAGACAGACCAAAAAAATATTTTCGCGCGCATCCATAATAAAACAGTCTGAAACGCGTAAATAACTCAAATTTCCGTAGAAATTGCGAAAAAAAAACATACAAACTTTAATTTTTACGTATGTAGAGATATACTGCACCGCCCGGTGTTGACCGTGTTTTATTGCACAAATTTAGGTTTTACTCGCTAGCCGTTGGAGATACACGAAAAGTGATAAGGACCTTTTGGATAGAAAATTAAATGTTAAATCTTGTGTATGCATCAAAAGTTTGCTATTTCTTAGCGTTCGCTTTTTATTTGAAATGGAAATATGAAATTTTGAAACCAAAGGGTGTAGTGACGTCACATATGTGGGTTTTAATCGCTAACCGTTGGAGATACACGAAAAGTGATAAGGACCTTTCGGATAGGAAATTAAATTTTGAAGCTCGTAAGTGCCATCAATAGTTTTCTTTTTCTTAGCGTTCTCTTTTTATTTGATATGGAAATATGAAATTTTGAAACCAAAGTGTGTAGTGACGTCACTAAAATGGTCGCCATTTTTTAATAGTGCAAAATATCGAAATTAAAAGTATCCTATATATAAACATGGTAAATCAGCTACATCCATGCAAAATTTCATTTAAATCGGACCAGTGGTTCTTGCGTTATTGAGTAACAGACAGACAGACAGACAGACAGACACACACCATCTCATTTTTTAGCCTATTTTCAATTTTGAAAAAATAGGCTTATGAGATCACCTTTTGTCCGTTTGTGTGTGCCCCCCCCCCTAATAAAATCTAAACGGCTGGAGCGATTTCAATGAAACTCGGTAAGTTCATAGCACTATTCCCGGCGACCTCGACCGTGCCCTTCAAATGTTGTTATGTCTCACCAATCCAACATGGCGGCTGTACGAAATATTTCACTAGCATCCTATATCTCCGAAACTATTACCGATATCGCCCTGAAATTGTGTACGGTGATATAGGGCACTACTAGAAGTTCACCTATGAGACTTTCAAAAACCTGGTGACTACAAAACCAACATGGCGGTCAAGCGAAATTGAGACTTTTAAATAGACATTTCTCGCGATTTAACTATCCAAACGTAATGAAACTTGGTACAGCAAGTGTTTATACACATTGTAATGCACTGGTGTCTAATTTAGTTCAATTGTTTACATAACCTCAAAATGGCGGCTGTGCGAAATATTTCACTGACATTCTATATCTCCGAAACTATTACAGATATCATCATGCAATTTTGTACGGTGATAAAGGGTACTGATACAAGTTTACCTATGTATATTTCATAAACCTGTAAAGTACAAAACGAACATGGCGACCAAGCGAATTTGAATTATTTTAATCGACTTTTCTCGTGATTTAACTCTCTGAGCGCAGTTAAATGTGGTACAGTAAATGATTTTGCAGATTGTAATGCACTGCCATCTAATTTAATTCATTTGTTTACATAACCTCAAGATGGCGGCTGTGCGACATTTTAAAATTAAGTTTTTATTCTTGTGTCCTAATCATGCGATCGAAGTGAAAATTTGAATAATGAAGCTAGGCAATAATTGTCCTTGAATGGTACATAACTCTATGGCCTATACATATAACAATCCTAAATGGCGAGCTTACGAAATATTTAGACGGTTCTCAATATCTATGAATCTTTTACAGCAACCAAACTGATTTTTTTAATGTTCATAGAGACTATGAACATATGTTCACCTATAGGACTTTCAGTAACCTGGTGAGCACAAATCCAACATGGCGGCGACGCGAAGTATAAATATTTAAATGGACGTTTCTCGCGAATTAACTGTCCGAGAGCCGCGAAACGTTGCACGTTAAATGCTTATACAAATGTTGATCCACTGGCATGTAATTTATTTCAATTGTTTGCATAATCACAAGATGGCTGGTGTGCGTACTTTTAAAATCTCGTTTTTACTTCTTGTGTTCTAATCATGCGATTGAAGTTTGAATACCACACGTACACAATAATCTTAATGTAATAGTACAAAAATAAAAATCCATCCTGGCGACCATATGAAATATTTAGACGGTTCTCAATATATCTACGAATCTGTTACAGCAATTAAACTGAAATTTTGTATGTTGATAGAGACAATTAACATGAGCAGGATATATGGAAATAGGCTACTTGTTACGGAACTACTTGTTATATATTAGTATGATTTTCTATTTTCTGCCAGCTGATGATAGTGTCAATAGAAACCGAACATGTACTATTTTGTTCTATTTGTAATTGCAATTTTTCAATTTTTTATTGATCGCTGCTTGATTTAACCCTGTTGGCTGAATATTTTCTCCTAAATATTTGAATGTATCTACTTGAGATATGTTTCTAAATTGGGTGATTAAAGGTTTGTTGTTGAATCCTGGTTTAGATCCTACCATATATTTAGTTTTCTCATACGAAATTTGGAGCCCTATTCTTGCTGCTATTTCATGATTTTTAGGCTACTTTCGATTTTTGCAAAAAATGAAAGTAGACTTATGAGATATACACGGGTTAAAAGTTGTCACTCTGTCTGTATGTGAGTGTGTATATCTGCCCCCCCCCCCCCCCCCTATGAATTCAAACACGACGAAACCAAATTAAAATAAATTGAGTTCAGAGGTAGCGCTAGCAAAGCACATATCAGTGTCATGTTTTATATCGCCGCCATCTTTACCAAAACTGAATGGCGGTCACTCAAACATTCAAAACGTAAGATCAAATTACGACTTAACTAAACATCCGATCTCTACAAATTTTGGTAACAACAAACCTACATATAACACGCGTCTTGCTTCAAAACTACAAGGTCATCAGCCGTACCATTTCAGGATGGCGACCGTGTGAATTATCCAAGCCTTATAATCAATAACTTTGAACCCACCAGTTCCGATTATCGAACCGAAAATGGGTTAAACTGTCCTAGAAGACGCCGCCCATCCGATATTTTAAGTTCATATTGTAACATCACACAGTAACATTGGTTACAAGACAAGATGGCAGCTGATATCTTGTGCCTGACATATATTTCACTAGTTTGAGTATTTCATGCAATATAGCCTACTGATAGAAATAATATAAACTTTGTATGGAATACTTTATATTAGAAAACATACTCCACTGAAGAAATCGTTTAGTCCAAATCATTATTTGCTAAGACGTTGTATGTAGGCTAAGTCAATTGATAATGACGAATTTCGGTGGAGATGTTTGGCTATGTGGTAAAGCGTTAGTATTTTACCCGTTTGGCTGGGAATCAACACCTATCAGAGTTGGGTTTTCTTTGCTTGAATTTTTTATATTTATTGTTTTATAATTACTCAGACGTTATAAAATTCAGCGCTATATTGTGCGTAATGCAATTGAAAAAATATATTTAATTAAAACAACATTCAACACCGGATCTGCATGAGAGACATCTAACAGCAACCAGATGAACTATGAGGGTGACAATCACAGCCCCCAACTGGTTGCGAGCTGCGCACCGGCCTGGAGCTTGGAACAGCTGTAGTGTATTTTTATGGACTCACCATATTAGCATTATCTTATGCGAAACTATTCCGCCATTCATGACCTGGTCTACTGTATGTGGGACTCCATTGGTTAGCCTACCGTTGGCATTCTCTACACATCGAATTTGAAGATGACAAGTTGATAATACGATACATTTGTATTTTAAAGCGTTTGTTACAGCCTACTGTGTGCTCTTTGAAAATGTTATTTGATCTAAAGAACAAAACGATTCCACATATTAGTCTACGTGTACTCTATCTGTTGGTGTTAGTTCAGGATATTAATTTTATTGCAGCCAAATAGCAATCGAAAATAATGAATGCACATGAACACTAAAATTGCAATCTGGCGATTTGAATTGCATAGTTTTTGATTGATTGTTTTCTTTTACTACAGAGCTCTAAGTTGTAGCGTTCACATGCTTGTCCACATAGTCGGCATACACACGTCACTGTAGCTTCATGGAAAGATTTGCTAATACAATTAAGGTGGTGAAAACCATGGTCAGCCAGACGTGTAAACACATGCCTCAACTCAAAGTTGGATGTTGCCCACGTCCGGTCGATCGTGTCCATAAAATTCTTGAGGCATGTCTTCTCTTAGTAGTTTTTCCGAGGCTATGGTGTTTGGTCGAGGTAAATAGTTTCTAAGGTCTTCAACAAAGAAATGATTCCATTATACTCCTTGACAGAGACAAAGAGTTATAACTAGGGCCCGGATGTTGATGCCATAACTTAAAAAAGTTTTAAAAATGTACTTAAAATTTTCTAAAATGACGGTAATAAATGACCTAAAAATTCGAAAAATGCACTAGAAAATGGAGAAAATGATCTTATATTAATAAACTCACCAATATTTCAAAAAATCGAAAATAGCTCTATAAAATAGAGAAAATGATCTTATAATAATAAACTCACCAATATTTCAAACTCAAACTGAAAGTCAATCAAAATAGTTTTCTAGCACTTAAGAAAAGGTTTATGTTCACTTTAGTCTCAGTTGCACTGCACTACAAATGTCATTCTGATGTTGTCAAATGTAAATCATCTGCGGTTATCAGCCAACAAGTTTTTATATCTCGAAAAGCTGCGTTCAACATCAACTGATGTGATCGGAGCGTACTTGAAGTGAGGAAGGTCGTTTGCTGCTAAATCCTCCTCAATCCCATCCATGCAGTAGTTTTCACCAGAAAGAATGTCTGAGATTTTGCATAATGTTTTATATCTGATGTTTTTGTCCAGCACCTTTTTCAGTTTTGATGCAATACCCGCAGCGATTTCCCCACGATTGTTGCTAAGACTAGTTTCCATCCGCTTGATTAAGGAAATGGAATCAATATTTTAAATATCTTATATCAGTTACTAGCTTCTTCTTAACTCTGAGAGACGTAACTCTCTCTTATAAAGCTGTGACATAACTAAATTGGAAAAAGATGACCTTAAAAGGCCGATTTATCTAAAATAAGACCAAAAAATCTTCCAAACTTAAGAAAATGCTCTTAAAATGGAAAAATAGCAAAAAAATAAAAATGAAAAAAATGCAAAATAAAAATGACATATTGAAGACAGGGTGGCCCGTCCAGAGTTTCTATGTCCTTCAGCATTGTTTTAGACAGCTCAGTAAAAAGATGGCATGTCATCAACATCCGGGCCCTACTTATAACTATACCCATACATTTAGGAGAAAGTAGGCTATATGTTCTTTACTGAACATCTTGTTTTCTATGGAATGGATTGCTTCTTGCATATTGTTGGAAAGAAAAGCAAGGTCATCTGCAAAGGTTATGCAATCAGGGTGGATTTTTGTTTAGAGATTTCTGCCAATATTTATCCCTGAAGTTTCATTTCTCTTTCTCCAGGACTAATGGGGATAGATCATCTCCTAGTCAAATACCTGTGTTAATTTCTAACGGTTCAGATATTTTCCCTAGGAATTATTATTATTTTAGCTGTTGCTTCCCTTACTCCCCTTACACGCCACTGATGTTTGTACGAACACAGACTAACTGTGGTGTGAGGACATTGTATTGATAAATTTGAAAGACATTCAGTCCCTTGAGGTATTGTGATCCCAAACAGTCAGAAGAAAGAAATCTCTGTTGACGTTTATATTTGTATCGTCACCTCAGCCAAATCATGCAGCATCATTGCGAGATAGAATCGTTTGACGCTATGGCTGTCTGCACTGTCAACACTGCTGGGAGGAATTCCAACCACTTTCTCCTCAAGAGGACAGTCAGCAGGGCGCCAATCACTGCCCATTCTTCAGTGTTCAGCTCTCTCCTAGCGGCTGGGAACCTCTCCCCACTGTCCCTCGGATTATTTCCCTTGCCATTTAATGAACCAATGCGATACTTCCTGTAGAACGGAGCCTCGTATGCGCCGTGTGACGGCTGGGCCACTGTGGCTAGCAGCAGCGTAGCGCCCAACTAGTTCAGCACATTTACACTTTTTAACGTATTTAATAATCACTAGCGGACCCGGGATTTGATGAGATTTGCTGATGACATCGTCATCTCGGCCGACACGCCTGAGGATTTGAATGAGTTTTTGAATGGTATGGACTCCATCTTGAGGAGAGAATTCATGATGAAAATTAATAAATGTAAATAAATAAATAAATAAATATTGGAATGCAGCCGAAATAAATCACAAACGTCTATGAACATCAAATTGGCATGTGAAAAACTCAAGGAAGTAGGGGACCTCTGTTACTTAGGAAGCAAAATAACCAGTGATGGACGATGCAAAGAGGATATAAAGAGTAGGTTGGCTCAGGCAAGGAAAGCATTTCAACAGATAAGGAATCTGTTAACATCGAATATAGATTTAGGTATTAGGAAGTCAGTTTTGAAAGCCTTTGTCTGGAGCGTGGCACTCTATGGAAGTGAAACTTGGACTATTGATGGAGCAGAAAAGATGAGAATTGAAGCGTTTGAAATGTGGTGTTACAGGAGAATGATGAAGATATTTTTTTTTTCGTGTGGTCTCCTGAGAGGCCGTGTGCAGGTCTTTCTAGTCGACGCCCGTGGGCGACATGCGCGTCGTGATGAGAGATGGAATGGATGAAGATGAATGAAATTGGGCAAGAATGTGGAAGGAAGCGACCGTGGCCTAACAGAAGGTACCGTTCCAGCATTTGCCTGGTGTTGAAAATGGGAAACCACGGCAAACCATTTCAAGGACGGCTCGAACCCACGCGTCTACCGAGTCAGCTGAGAGGTTGGCCCCATGACCTAATGCTGCACTTTAGCCAGCGTAGCCACTGCTGTCGGTAAAGATGAAGATCAGATGGGTAGATAGGGTTACAAACGAAGAGGCTTTAAGACGAGTGGGGGAGGAGAGGAGTTTCTGGCGACTGCTAATGAAGAGAAGAGATAGGTTGGTAGGACACTTACTAAGACACCCAGGAATAGCAAGCTTAGTTATGGAAGGAAGGGTCGAAGATAAGAACTGTAGGGGTAGACCAAGGTTAGAATATGTTAAACAGATTGCCTCGGATGTAGGGTATGGTAGCTATGTAGAGATGAAACGATTAGATCAGGACAGGGAGGCATGGAAAGCTGCATCAAACCAGTCAAAAGACTGAAGACTCAAAAAAACACAAAACAGCGGACCCGTGCGAGAAATCGCACATGTTCATAAACCACACTTTCCCCAAAATTGATACTTATTTATAAAATTAGAATGCAATCCATTGATTGACAGCTTAGCTGCAACACTCGCCGATTACTCAATATTTATGAAATGAAATTATACAATTTGAGTACGGTACTCATTCCTTTGATTTAGTGTTCCTGAAATCCATGTAAAATGATAAAGGAAAGACCTAAGAATGTTAAAATGACATGAAACAGGCGTCACAGCGGCCAAAATGTGAAGTGGACAGCAATTATGGAGCTTATTTTCCTACAGCAACAATATATGGAAATCGCACACTTCATACATTTCTTTAAAAGTCACTTTTTAAAGGAATTAGAGACATTTATGAAATTACAGTGCAATTCGTCACTGCTAATGTCTATTCTATTTCATTTGAATGCTCATTTGTCACGATAGGTCGCTTGTGAGCGTCGCAGGAGGGATCTATACTGCTGAAATAATATTTATGATGATGATAATTGCTTACATGAATTTCAGAGTTGTTGCTGGAGATGCTGTCTTTCAGTTTCTAAACACACATTGCACCAATGTAGGCAGTTTTTGTACACTCGCTGTTTCATCCTCACTGATATTTCGTATGGTTGGTCCCTCAGTTTAGGGGCTGCGACAACGTGGTCATGTAGCCCCGTGTACTTTGGGTGTGTGTAGAATCTGTCCGATAGCCGGTGTTAATTGTGATGGCTGTATTAGTGTGCGTATCTGTTTTTAGCCTATTTTCAATTTTGAAAAAAAAAAAGGCTTATGAGATCACCTTTTGTCCGTGTGTGTGTGTGTGTGTGTGTGTGTGTGTGTGAGGAGTGTGTGTGTGTCCCCTAATAACTTCTAAACGGCTGGAGCGATTTCAATGAAACTCGGTAAGTTCATAGCACTATTCCGGACGACCCCGACCGTGCCCTTCAAATTTTGTTACGTCTCACCAATCCAACATGGCGGCTGTGCGAAATATTTCACAAGCATTCAATATCTCCGAATCTATTCCCGATATCACTCTGATATTTTTACGGTGATAAATGTAACTACTAGAAGTTCACCTATGCGAATTTTGAAAAACAGGTAACTACAAAACCAACATGGTGGCCACGCGAATTCGCGACTTTTAAATAGACGTTTCTCGCGATTTAACCAACCAATGTCAATAAAACTTGGTACAGTATATGTTTATACACATTGTAATGCACCGACTTCTAACTTGGTGCAATTTTTTACATAACTACAAGATGGCGGATGTGCGAAATATTTCAACGGCATTCTATATCTCTGAATCTATTAGCGGTATCACCCTAAAATTTTGTACGGATATAAAGGGCACTACTGGAAGTTCATCTATAAGACTTTAAAAAACCGGTTAACTACAGAACGAACATGGCGGCCAAGCGAATTTGAAAATTTTAAATAGACCTTTCTCGCGATTTAATGTTCCAACTGCAATGAAATCTGGTACAGGAAATGTTTACACACATTGTAATACACTGGTATCTAATTTAGTTCAATTGTTTACATAACCTCAAGATGGCGGCTTTGCGAATTTTAAAATTAAGATTTTATTTCTTGTGTCATAATCATGCGATCGATGTGAAAGTTTGAATAATGAATCTACGCAATAATTTTCCTTTAATGGTACATGACTCTATAGTCTATACATTTAACAATCCGACATGGCGACCATCCGAAATATTTAGACGGCTCTGAATATCTACGAATCTATTATAGCAATAAAACTGATTTTTTTTTATGTTCATAGGGGCTATGAACTTAAGTTCACCTATAGGACTTTAAATAACCTGGTGATCACAAATCCAACATGGCGGTGACGCGAAGTATAAATATTCACATGGACGTTTCTCGCAATTTAACCATCCGAGTGCAGTGAAACTTGGTACAGTAAATCCTTATACGAATGTTAATCCATTGGCATCCAATTTATTTCAATTGTTTCCATAGCCACAAGATGGCAGCTGTGTGAAATTTTAAAATCTCCTTGTTACTTATTGTGTCCTAATCATGCGATTGAAGTTTGAATGCTACACGCTCACAATAATCTGCATGTAACAGTACATAACTCTAGGACCTACATATATAAAATCCAACATGGCGACCATCCGAAATATTTAGATGGTTCTCAATATCTACGAATCTATTACAGCAATCAAACTGAAATTTTGTATGTTGATAGTGGCAATTAACATAAGTAGGATATGTGAAAATAGGCTGTATAGTTCTTCACGGAGCTACTTGTTTAATTCAAGGAAGGACTGCAACTTTGAATATCAAATAGTTCCTACATTTGCCGCCAAACGCCACCGTCAACGTTTAAATGGCCTAGTTCAGAACTTAGCTACTAAACGCCACCGCAGTCGGCTCTTGGCAACGAACGTAGGAACCTAAGAGCGTTGTTTACATTCTTAACCTATACAATTTAGCTTCACACAGGTGTAATTAGTGGATGCCATAAATCTATGACATGGGACCGCCGGCTTTACTTCCCCTCCGAAGGAATGCATACTGATGGATTTTTAACGCTGTTAAAACATCCGACGACTTCGGTTGGATTTAACCACGCGATCTTGGGCGTAGAAGCTCAGCATGCTACCGACTACGCCACCGAAGCCGCTGATATTTAGTATCAGTGCAGTTATTTCCTTCTCGAGAGCCTCCAGAGTACGCGGATTGTTTCTGTATAGCCTACATTTTGTTTGAGATTCTCCTATAAGTAAAAATTGCACGGCGCTGAAGCGTACGACCACATTTCCTGGAAGACATCTTGAGAAGATAAGTTTCCGCTAGGAAAATTGGATGTTTTGATCTATACCTAACCATGTTCACGGGATACGAGATACTGTACAGTACTTCACCACAAGTCCTAATTATCTCAACTAAGGTATCTTGCAAGCTCTATAGGTAATAAATGCAATGCCAGCAATCGGGGCTTCCCGATGCGCTGTTGTGTAACGGTAGATGCTAGTCAACTGGCGCTGACTCAACGCGCTTTCCCGTCTCACGGTGCACGTTCTATAGGGAAGGCTACTGTATTCTAGAAGAAAAAGTAGTATACTTTTAATGATCCCAAAATAAATTTATTGTCTCTGTTTGAGATAAAATTACTGTACCCTGAGCAAGTGGTTACCCTAAAACTACGTTATGTGACAAAATAAATAAATAAATAAATAAATAAATAAATAAATAAATAAATAAATATATAAAATATGATAATACAGGTCGTACCAAAAGTTTACAGACACCCGCAAATTTCTTGACCATTATTCTTGTCTCCATACTCTTGGTCTCAGGAGTACGAATTTTTACAGGGACCTAGAATGTGTTCCGAGAAACACTTTATGAATACATCACTGTTAGTTTTGAAGCTACGAATATTTTTTTTTAGATAAGTGTGAAAAAGGATGTGTATGTTTTCATATTAAGAAGCTATCTGAACAGAACATTATGAGGATTACATCCACAATTTAGGCTATTAAGAAACACAGATACCAGTAGAATACTTATAATAGCAATAAAACTGAAGAAGATGTTTCCATTAAGATATATCACCAGTTTTATAGCCCGAAATAGAACCGCAGAAAAAGTTAACAAACAGACATTCTTTGGCGTTGGCTGGGAGAGAGACCCTACAAGCTCCCGAGATCCTGTATGTTTCACGTTGTAGTCCTACAGTTGGTGCACTGTATTGGATCAAGAACAGCTTCCTCCTTGGTCAAAGAATGTCTGTCTGTTGACTTTCGGGCTATAAAACAGGTGATATTTCTTAATGGAAACACATTATTGTGTTCTATTGCAATTACAAATATTATACGGGTGTTTCTTCATAACCAAAATAATTGTGGATGTGTGTTCTGTCCAAATCGCTTCAAATATGAAAAGAAAAAAAAAATGTTTCCACACTTATCTTAAAGAAAAACAAGAAGTTCCGTGACGAACTAAAGAACCTACTTTTCTTAAAATTTAAGATTCATGCCAATGATTAATCTTTAGGGATCTATATAGAATCATGACGAAATTAAGTTGGTAATATCGAAATTTCTAATTAGTTCGAAATACTGGATACCTGGAAAAATGTAGCCTAATAGAGCACTACAGTTGGCAGCCCTGGTGACTAAATATATTCTTAGTTCCATCTCTTAAGGTACAGAATACAAAATTTGGTTGAAGTCCAATGGATAGCATGGACGTTGCATGCAGTTGAACATTCGATCTAACAGCGTGCGTAAAATCATGTTGGCAACAATGTCATGCATGTATTGGTCAGAAATAGTCTGATCTAGTGTTGTGCCAATTTTGAATGAAATCCTTCAGTTAGTATAGAAGTTACATGCATTTAAACATTGGAACTATCAGCAGGCTTAGAATCATGTTGGCAGCACTGACGTATATTAGTTACTCCAAATTAATCTAGAATGCCAGGTGCGATACGTGTGCAAAGTTTAGAACTATTGGCTTGCATACTTTCTGATATATTGACATTAGGGTAACAAAAATAGGGACAGCATTTATTAACAGTTGGCCGCCCTGGTTGCTCTCAAGAATACTTATAGTCATATCTGTTATGGTACACATAGCACATACGAAATTTGGTTGAAATCCAAATGATTGTATAAAAGTTACATGTATTTAAAATTAGACCTCTCAGCAGGCTTAGAATCATGTTGGTAGCACTGACGTATATAAGTTACTCCAAATTAATATAGAATCTCAGGTCATATGCGTGTGCATAGTTTAAAGCTGTCGGCTTGCATACTTTCTGATATATTGGTATTTGGATGAAATATTTTGAGAGCATTTATTAACAGTTGGCAGCCCTGCTGCCTATTAAGAATACACGCAGTCATATATGTTTATGTACACATAGCACATACGAAATTTGGTTGAATTCCAATTGATAGTGTAGAAGTTATATGCATTTAAAAATCGGACCTATCAGCAGGCTTAGGCCTATAATCATTTTGGCAGCACTGCCATGTATGGCGTCCTGGAAATTAAACTGAAATATTATTATCTATACGTGGGCCAATTTTGAAATAGCTCCCATTCATACCTTCCAAGATATCCAACATGGAGCTCAAATTTCAATTGCGATTTTTCAGCAGTTGGTAGCACTGACATCATTTTCAAATACGGCATTGAGATATTCAATAGATCTTTACTCCTACCAAAATTTGTTTCGATTACTGCAGCCGTTTAGGAGTTGATAGGGAGGGAACACACACACAGCCAGCCAGCCAGCCAGACTGACAGACAGAAGGACAGATGGACAGATGGGTAGACAGACAGACAGACAGTCAGACACTCAGTTGCCCGGATCAATCTCATAAGTCTACTCATTTTTGCAAAATGTGAAAAGTAGGCTAAAAATCGTAACTTCAAAACTAACAGTGGTGTTTTCATAATAAATTCACAAAATGTTCCTCGGAACACGTTTTAGGTGCCTGTAAATATTCGTATGCCTGAGACCAAAAGTAGTCTATGGGGACAGGGATAATGATCATTAAGGCCCGGATATTGAAGACATGTCATCTTTTTAATTAGCTGTCTAAAACAATGCTGAAGTACATGGGAACTCCTATCGGGCCACCCTGTCTTCAAATAAGTCATTTTTATTTTGCATCTTTTTGCATTTTTGTGCGATTTTTCCATTTTAAGAGCATTTTCTTAAGTTTGGTAGATTTTTTGGGCTTATTTTACACAAATCGGCCTTTTAAGGACATCTTTTTTCAATGTAGTTATGTCACAGCTTTATAAGAGGGAGTTACATCTCTCAGAGTTAAGTAGACGCTAGTAGCTCATACAAGATAATTTAAAATATTGATTCCATTTCCTTAATCAACCAGGTGGAAACTAGTCTTAGCAACAATCGTGGTGAAATTGCTGCGGGTATTGTATCAAAACTGAAGAAAAAAAAGTGCTTTTGAACGCAGCTTTTTGAGGTATAAAAACTTGTTTGCTGATAACCGCAGATCATTTACATTTGACATCACAATGACATTTGTAGTGCAATGCAACTCAGACAAAGTGAACATAAACGTTTTGTTAAGTGCTAGAATTCTATTTTGATTGAATTTTCAGTTTGACCTTATGATGTCATTTTTGAAATATTGGTGAGTGGATTATTATTATAAGAACAGGCCTATGCTCTGCACTTTATAGTTCATTTTTCGAATTTTTAGGTCATTTATTACAGTCATTTTTGAAAATTTTAAGTGCATTTTTAGCCTACTTTCGATTTTTGCAAAAAATGAAAGTAGACTTATGAGATCAACACAGGGCCAAAAATTGTGTGTCTGTCTGTGTGTGTGTATGTGTGTGAGTCTCTGTGTGTGTGTGTGTGTGAGTGTGTGAGTGTGTATACTCTGAATGTCTGTCCCCCCCTATCAATTCGAACACGGTTAAACCGAATTGAACGAAATTTGGTACAGAGGTAGCACTGGCAAAGGGCACCTCAGTGTCATGTTTTATATTGCCGCCATCTTTACCAAAAGATAATGGCGGCCAATCGAATGGTCAAAACTTAATAATGCATTACGACCAAACTAATAATCGGATCTTTACCAAATTTGGTAACAACCTACCTTCATATGGGACGCATCTTGTGCCCAAACTACAAGGTCATCAAACGTACCATTTCAGGATGGCGGCCGTGTGAATTATGCAAAATGTATAATCCATAACATGGGACCCACCAGTTCCGATTATCGAACCAAGAATCGTTTAATCTGTTCTAAGCGACGTGGTTCGTTCGAAATTAAAAGTTTATATTGTAATATTATAATCGACAAGTGACTTTAAAAATCTGAATCGTCTCGGCTATTTGACAAGATGGCAGCTGATCTCTCGTTCTGACTATATTTTACTAATTTCAGTATGTTGCATGCAATATAACCTACTGATAAAAATTATATGACCTTAATATGAAATGAACTCGGTTTGAAATATACTCCAGTGAAGAAATCTTCAGTCCAAGTGATTATTTGCTAATACAGTACGTTATATGTATTTGATCGATAACGCGTTAATTATGAGTGTACGATTGGCTGTGTGGTTAGAGCTCCCGTCTCTCATGTGGCTGGCCGGGGTTCAAATCCTATCAAAGTAGAACTTTTTTGCTTTATTTTTTTTTATATTTATTGTTTCTTGAGTACTGAGACGTTATAAAATAAAGCGTTATATGGTGCTTTTTGCAATGGAAATTATATATTAAACAAAACGACATTCTCCACCGGAGTGGCATCTACCAGCCTTCAGTTGTACTATGCAGAAACTATAGATTCGAGCAGCGCTCTATACCGGCCAGTTAGTGGACCCAGTCTTAACGACTGCTAGCCGTGTGAATTATGCACAATTTATAATCCATAACATGGGACCCACCAGTTCCGATTATCGAATCAAGAATCGTTTAATCTGTTCTAAGCGACGTGGTTCGTTCGAAATTAAAAGTTTCTATTGTAATATTATAATCTAGAAGTGACTTAAAAAATCTGAATCGTCTCGGCTATTTGACAAGATGGCAGCTGATCTCTCGTTCTGACGTATATTTTACTAATTTCAGTATGTTGCATGCAATATAACCTACTGATAAAAATTATATGAAATTAATATGAAATGAACTCGGTTTGAAATATACTCCAGTGAAGAAATCTTCAGTCCAAGTGATTATTTGCTAATACAGTACGTTATATGTATTTGATCGATAACGCGTTAATTATGAGTGTACGATTGGCTGTGTGGTTAGAGCTCCCGTCTCTCATGTGGCTGGCCTGGGTTCAAATCCTATCAACGTAAAACTTTTTTTGCTTGTTTTTTTATTATATTTATTGTTTCTTGAGTACTGAGACGTTATAAAATAAAGCGTTATATGGTGCTTTTTGCAATGGAAATTATATATAAAAAAAAACGACATTCTCCACCGGAGTGACATCTACCAGCCTTCAGTTGTACTATGCAGAAACTATAGATTCGAGCAGCGCTCTATACCGGCCAGTTAGTGAACCCAGTCTTAACGACTGCTAGGAGTAATAATACAGTAAAATTCGTTTATTCCTTGTGCACAGAGGCGTTGTTGATAACCTCAAAACTTGCAATATGGATGATTTGGAGATGGATTATTTTGTTATACCGTGTATTTAAGATTAGCCTATAAATTAACGGGTTGCGAAGTTACTTCACTTAGTCCTATATCATTCGTACACGACACAGAACTACAACATGACGTCAATTTCTGATCTGCTCTGATTGGCTATTACATTGCTGCAGTCGGGTAGTTGGCAGTCAAGGATAAAATTCGCGACTGCCAACTGCCAGTTACCAACTGCAACTTCATGTTGTGTATGGTGCCTATAGTATACACGGAGTCGATCGCGACTGCCGACCGAGGACTAGCAACTACGGACTGCCGACTGCGCAGTACGGTGAAAGAGTTGGGGCCTGTGACGAACCCTATTGTTGGGTGTTAAAATCGGTGCAGGGCCGGACCTTCTTGCCTTATTAGAGCAACGAAGTTTCAATTATTGTAAGTAGTCGGTGTTTGGAGTGTTTGCTGATGAAATTGCAAAATGCTGGGGTAAATTATAAACTATGGTTTGAACGCCACTGTTCAAATCCTGTGTGCCAATTTGCACTTAAAATAGGAAGAAATTAGGAGATGATAAGGACAGAGAGTTATAACTATACCCATACATTTAGGAGAAAGTAGGCTATATGTTCTTTCCCGAACATCTTGTTATGAAAGCCGCATCGGCTTTCATATAGCCGTGGTAGGATTTTTCGATATCTCGGAAACTAAGCGCCGCCCAGTGTTCAAACCTATTCCAATCGAATCAGAGTCGAAAAAAAAATTAATTCAAAAAAAGTCTGTATGTACGTACGTATGTGCGTGACGTTTTTGCGTTTAGGAAAGTACAGGTCGTAATTTTCAAGATATCGAGCTGAAATTTGGTACGGTGAAAGAGTTGGGGCCTGTGACGAACCCTATTGTTGGGTGTTAAAATCGGTGCAGGGCCGGACCTTCTTTTGGGGCCCTGAATTTCATCCTATTTTTTTGAATCGATATATCTCGGAAACGGTTGGTCGTATCGAAAAATGTTAAACGTATAGGTGTAAGATCTCCGCGGTTTGCAACTTTTTTACTCAAAACGATTTTTTGATATCTCTCACCGTTTTCTTTTCTCGGGGCCCTGAAAATGTCCATTGTGCGTGACATTTTTGCGTTTAGCTAAGTACTGGTCGCAATTTTCAAGATATTATGCTGAAATTTGGTACGATGAAAGAGTTACTGACTGTGACGAATCCTGTTGTTGGGCGTTAAAATCGGTGCAGGGCCGGATCTTTTTTGGGGGCCCTGAATTTCAAACGTTTTTTTTGGAATCGATATATCTCGGAAACGGTTGATCGTATCGAAAAATGTTAAATGTATAGGTGTAAGATCTCCGCGGTATGCAACTTTTTTACTCAAAACGATTTTTTGATATCTCTCACCGTTTTCTTTTTTTGGGGCCCTGAAAATGTCCATTGTGCGTGACATTTTTGCGTTTAGCTAAGTACTGGTCGCAATTTTCAAGATATTAAGCTGAAATTTGGCACGGTGAAAGAGTTAGTGACTGTGACGAATCCTATTGTTGGGCGTTAAGATCGGTGCAGGGCCTGATCTTTTTTGGGGGCCCTGAATTTCAAACGTTTTTTTGGAATCGATATATCTCGAAAACGGTTGATCGTATCGAAAAATGTTAAATATATAGGTGTAAGATCTCCGCGGTATGCAACTTTTTTACTCAAAACGATTTTTTGATATCTCTCACCGTTTTCTTTATTTGGGGCCCTGAAAATGTCCATTGTATGTGACATTTTTGCGTTTAGCTAAGTACTGGTCGCCATTTTCAAGATATGAAGCTGAAATTTGGTACGGCGAAAGAGTTAGTGATTGTGACGAATCCTATTGTTGGGCGTTAAAATCGGTGCTGGGCCGAATCTTTTTTTTTTGGGGCCCTGAATTTCAATTTTTTTTTGGAATCGATATATCTCGGAAACGGTTGGTCGTATCGAAAAAAGTTTAATGTACAGGTGTAAGATCTCCACGGTATGCAACTTTTTTTCTCTAAACGATTTTTTGATATCTCTCACCGTTTTCTATTTTTTGGGCCCTGAAAATGTCCATTGTGCGTGACATTTTTGGGTTTAGCGAAGTACAGGTCGCAATTTTCAAGATATCAAGCTGAAATTTGGAGCTGTGAAAGAGTTGGACCCTGTGAGGAAACCAGTTGTCGGGCGTTAAAAACGGTGCAGGGCCGGATCTTTTTGGGGGGCCCAGAATTTCAAACTTTTTTTTTGAATCGATATATCTCGGAAACGGTTGGTCGCATCGAAAAACGTTAAATGTTCAGGTGTAAGATCTCCGCGGTATGCATCTTTTTTATTCATAACGATTTTTTGATATCTCTCACCGTTTTCTTATTTTGGGGCCCTGAAGATGTTATTAAATGTTTTTGGTTTTTGAAAAAAAAATGGGGCCCAAATGTATATAATAATAGGTAAAAATTTAAACGATGGTCTAATTGAATTCTACGGAAAAATATCTATAATAACCCGTTTTCACTTTTTCAATAAGTTAAATAATGTATTTACAGCTGTAATATACTTTCCATTTCCCAGGACGTCCGGCTTTCATAACCACGTGATGGTGTCAGCATTGCCTGGAATAACATTTTATAATTTTCCTACATTACCACACAATCGGGCCAAAGGCCCGAAATGCTAGGCATCAGGCCTTGCCGCCAACGAAGTTGTTGTTTGAGATTATAACCCCTCTTGCTGGCCCATTGCTGCTGCGCCACCGTCTCATCAAAAGAAGGTCGTGCTGCGGGGACTCCAACTTGTTTTAAAACCATTTTACGGCATCATCATCCGTGGCCTAATGATCATGTACTTTAAGGCCGTCCGTAAATTTTTGTTAGGACCTGTTCGACTAAAAAGTGTCAACACTTATCACAACAGCCATCACAAAACACAGGCTAACAGACAAATACAGCACAGATTAATGCAACGGGGTGGGACAGATGACCAATGCTCCTAGAATAACAGATGCGGAATTTTACGTTTGTAAGGGTCTCTTGTTTGACTGTTTGTAAGGCTACTTTAAAATCAGATGCAATCAACTCGTCACGACTCTCAAACATTCCTCTTCTGAATTTATGGCATTGTAGTATTACCTCGAGGTACCTGACGAAATGTGTGGACTGCTCTAAAGGACATACCACCTAGCAGACACGTCCAGGAGAAAGGAATTTGCAATTGTTAACTGTATCGTGTGTCGTTTAACGTTGTGATTCATGAATACAGGATGCTCGAAATATGCGGGGCTAATTAGGGACCCCAAAGAAAAAAGTGCCCGGTCTTGCTCATTCACTGAAAAACCAGAATGGTAGGCCTACATGGAAAATATAATCACCATGTGAGTTGTTTGGTGGAATTTCAAACACTATTCCAAGTGTACTTGTGCGCATGTCATTGATGACTGATCCAGGGTAGAATGTGTGTAGGATGCGGATATCCACAGTTAATCGCAAAATTCCACGTATGGGTGATACAAACTCTTTTTTTAATCCTCCCAGATTGCCTTCAACCACGGACTCTGCGAGGGCTCAATCGTCTATCGTCGCAAGAACAGTGTCTGGGAACTGTACAACTTTTGCCAGCAGATAAAACTGCGGATGGTGACAGACGACGACTAACTTGGTCTAATTAGGTAAAGGTCAGGGAAGGGATTTTGGGAGAAAGTTGGCCGTGGACCTGTTGAAAGGAACCGCCCCAGCATTTGCCAGGTGGTGAAAATGGGGAAACCACGAAAACCATTTTCAGGATTTGAACCCACGCTATCCCGATGACGGCAAGACACGAGGTAGCGCGTCAGCGCGCTTGGCCAACATGGTCAGTCAGCAATTTTTAGCCTATTTTCATTTATGAAAAAATAGGCTTATGAGATCACCTTTTGTCCGTGTGTCTGTCTGTGTGTGAGTGTGTGTGTGATGGTGTGTGTGATGGTGTGTGTCCACCCTAATAACTTCTAAACGGCTGGATAGATTTCAATGAAACTCGGTAAGTTTATAGCACTATTACGGACCACTCCGACCGTGCCCTTCAAATTTTGTTACGTCTCACCAATCCAACATGGCGGCTGTGCGAAATATTTCACCAGCATTCAATAGCTCCGAAACTATTACCGATATTACCCTAGAATATTGTACGGTGATAAAGGGAACTACTAGAAGTTCACCTATGTGAGTTTTGAAGACCTGATAACTACAAAACCAACATGGCGGCCATGCGAAGTTGCGACTTCTAAATAAACGTTTCTCGCGATTTAACCAACCAAACGCAATAAAACTTGGTACAGTATATGTTTATACACATTGTAATGCACCGACATCTAACTTCGTTCAATTGTTTACATAACCTCAAGATGACGGCTGTGCGAAATATTTCACCGGCATTCTATATCTCTGAAACTATTAGCGGTATCACCCTGAAATTCTGTACAGAGATAAAGGGCACTACTGGAAATTCATCTAAAAGACTTTCAAAACCCGGTTAACTACAAAATGAATATGGCGGCCAAGCGAATTTGAAAATTTTAAATAGACGTTTCTCGCGAATTAATGATCCAAACACAATGAAACTTGGTACACGAAATGTCTATACACATTGTAATGCACTGGTATCTAATTTAGTTCAATTGTTTACATAACCTTAAGATGGCGGCTGTGCGAATTTTAAAATTAAGTTCTTATTTCTTGTGTCTTAATCATGCGATCGAAGTGAAAGTTTGAATAATGAAGCTACGCAATAATTTTCCTTTAATGGTACATGACTCTATGGCCTATACATATAACAATCCAACATGGCGACCATACGAAATATTTACGTGGATCTCAATATCTACGAATCTATTACAGCAATCAAACTGAATTTTTTAATGTTCATAGGGGCTATGAACATAAGTTCACCTATAGGACTTTCAATATCCTGGTGATCACAAATCCAACATGGCGGCGACGCGAAGCATAAATATTCACATGGTCGTTCCTCGCAATTTAACCATCCGAGTGCTGTGACACTTGGTACAGTAAATCCTGATACACTGGCATCTATTTTTTCATTTGTTTCCATAAACACAAGATGGCAGCTGTGCGAAATTTTAAAATCTCGTTTTACTTCTTGTGTCCTAATCATGCGATTGAAGTTAGAATACTACACGTACACAATACTCTTCATGTAACAGTACATAACTCTAAGACCTACAGATATAAAAATCCAACATTGCGACCATCCGCAATATTTAATCGGTTCTCAATATCTATGAATCTATTACAACAATCAAACTAAAATTTTGTATGTTGATAGTGGCAATTAAAATATGTAGGATATATGAAAATAGGCTGTATAGTTCTTCATGGAACTACTTGTCTTAATGTACAAAAGGAAGATTGTAGTTTAACGTGACTGTGAATCTTGTGATTTTGAGCCACGGGACCTAACTTTTACATGGAATGCGAACCACAGGTCATGCCATTTTACTTCGAATATCTCACATGCATTGCCCGGGAATCGAACCCATTTCACCTTGGTGAGAGGCCAACAGCTTCATCGCTGCGCCACCACGCCCCTCTTTTACAGTAGCCTACATATACAGTTTTGTCCTATGACAGATTGACGTCTTCCGTCCTTTGACATTCTCAGCTCGTGATAGGCCTACATCAATATTCCGATAATTAAATATCAACGAGCATTAATATTTGCCTCATATGGTAGTCTGCTAATCGAATTTTTAAAATATTTAGTTTTAGGTCAGTGCTTTGTTTATTGCGACGCGACGGGGGTGATACTACTAACCTCTTGGATAAAACTATTTCTAACGTCTCTCGACGTAAATGAAAAAAATAAAGCTGTCCCTTTTAGGGCTTGGCATTATACCAAAAACAGCTTAAGGGTCATATGCTGTTGAATGTTACTGATATCCATTCCATTATTCTTTCAATAATCACACCTGGATGAGCCGGAAAGTTTCACATTACACTAGCGAAATGGGCGATGGTCATCAGGTATAGGCTAGGCAGGGTTTGAGACTTGACCAGCGTTACTTCTGAATACTGAATTAACGGTCTCACAGAAACAGTGGTCAATCCTTCCCCTATCCTAACTTACTGTTGTTCTCGAGTAACGGACTTCTGGGAACTGCAGCTCAGCAAAATATTTAAAACGCTAATTCTTTCAAACATTTGTAACCACTGTTCTATTTATACAGGGTGGTCGAGAAGTCCCTTTACACATTATAGCATAGGGCAATGTATTTAAACATGTATTGTAAATATTTATTATTAACATTATCCGACGCGCAGGTCGCCCACGGGCGTCGACTAGAAAGATCTGCACTCGGCCTCTCAGGAGGTCACACGAAAAAAAAAAAAAAAAAAAAAAAAAAACGTTATTTACATATTGTTGAGATAACAATTTCCCGCCGTGAGCCGAGTCTCGCACTTGACTCGTCCACTTCGGTTTGCGTGGTAAAGTCGTGTCACGTGTCACGTGGTTCGCTGCGTAGCTCACTGCGCAGTTAGTTTTCACTGTTGAGGAGCGTTTGGTGGCTTCTGTTTGGGTTCACGAACGTCAGAATACGAAGAAGACAATGTCAGACATTTTGAAGGACTTCGCTGTGAGGTTTGGAAAACCACCGCCATCACGACCAACGTTATTCGCGTGGGAGAAGAAAATCTTTGTGACGGGAAGTGTTCTCGATGCACCACGTAGCAGAAGGCCTACGACTCGTATCGAAACTTGTGCCTCTGTGGCGGAATCGATTGAACGATCGCCGGAGAAGTCAACCCGTAAGCGGTCTGCGGAATTAGGCATCCCGCGATCGACGATGAAAGACCATATGCGCAAAGACTTGAAACTTTCATGTTTTCGGCCATCCTCAGTGAACGAGTTGAGGGATCGTGACTTGGAGCAACGTGTGCATGCATGTGAAATGCTGCTCGCACGCTTCCCGCATGCAGATGATAAAAAATCGTTATATTCTCTGATGAATGCGCGATTTATCGTAGCTCACGAAATCGTAACGTCTTTATTTGGGCAAAAAGCAATCCGCACTTTTATGAGGGAATTGAGTGCAATCCGCTGCATGTTATGCTTTGGGCACGGTTATCGGCAGACCATCTGCTTGGACCTTATTTCTACGATGGTCCTGTGAACCAGCACAGCTACCTGCAAATGATTAACACGTGGTTGCTTCCACAATTAAGAGCTAGAGGTATAAGTGACATCGTGACACTTCAACAAGATGGTGCTACACCACATTTTGCTGTGAGTGTCCACAGCCGGCTAGATAACTTTTTTCAAAGCGGTGGATTGGGCGTGGATCACGAGACCTTCCAGCACCACTGCCATGGCCTCCACGAAGCCCAGACCTCAGCGCACCGGACAATGCTTTATGGGGATAGTAAAATAACAACGATCAACTGAAAGATGGAGTTGGCATGGCATTTGAAACCTATCATCCACCGCATGCAGCGGATGCTTACAAGAACATGAAGTCTGCTTCGAACATGAAGGAATACATACTGACGTTGTTGATCGATGAATGGAATTGTTAATTGTAACCAGACATTGTTTACTCCAAATAAATGTTGAAATAAAAAAGAAATCCTGTTTTATTCATAACAATGTTTCCACGTCTAACTGTCCAATGCTATAACATGTAAAGGGACTTCTCGACCACCCTGTACTTTCTAGCCGACCGGTTGAAATGATTAGAATCCTTCTCTTGTGTGCTTGCCACGGTGGGTGAGTGGTTATCGTGTCGGACTACCAACCCCAAGATTGCAGGTTCGCCCCTGGCCGTGGTACGTGATTTTTGAAGGCGACAAAAATCACGATACTTATGTCATACGTTGTTGACATGTTAAAGAACCCATTTGAATTCAGTAGGCCATGTTCAATGGCAAAATTAATCTCGGGATTTTCCGCCAACACCAAGTTCCTCCATTCTCTACTTGAAAGCGCTGTAGTGTCAAGGAGTTTAGATATCTAACCTCCTTGACTTTCATAGCGTTCCAAGGAAAGACGAAATTCGACATGCAAGCTACCCTCTGGGTGTCAATTAACAAAGCTTGCACCAGGCACCCGAGGCCATACGATATTATTATTATCCTTCTCTTGTCTACCTTATTGAAAGTATTTTCAACAAGAAGTTCGAAGGACGAATGGAAGGAAGAAAGGAAGGACGGAATGATAGAAGGACGGAAGGAAGGACGGAAGGAAGGATGCTTTTAGTTTAACCGCACCATTTATTGTGTGGTCATGTGCCACGGGACCTTCTTTTTACGTGGAATCCGAACCATAGGACGTGACATTCGGCTTTCCGAATTCTCACTATTTTTAAATCCGGAAATCGAACCCAGCCCACTTTGATTGGAGGCAAGGAACTTGACCACTGCGCCATCACACCATCAACAAAAAGTGCACTGTCCCCACTGCTAGTGTAGCCTGTGCTTTGAACGGAACATCGCGTTATTGTAATGATTTACTCCACTCTTCCTGTAGCTGTCATAGGGCATTTCTATCTTAATTATTTTTTTCTTGGGTGACGGAGATATGACCTGGACAACCTAACTTCACCCTAGGAACCTGTCAAAGACAGTAGTCTATTTACTAAAATAAAACCGTCTGAAACAAAAAGCATACAATTGAACCGGTGAGAACAAGAAGGGAGAGATTCAACATATTTGAAAAAATGAGCTGAAATAGCCATGTTGTTTTTCGATTTAAAACGCATTTCTTGAGCTGAAGAAGGGAAACTCTAAGTCTAAGTATTATGCGCCAGTAACCCAGTAAATATTTCACTGTAAGCAATAATAATATCGTATGGCCTCGTGTGCCGGGTGTAAGCTTTGTTAATTGAAGCTCAGAGGGCAACTTGCATGTCGAATTTTATCACTCCTTGAAGCGTTATGAAAGTCAAGGAGGTTAGATATCTAAGCTCTTTGACACTATAGCGCTTCTTAGTAGAGAAATGAGAAACTTCGTGTTGGCGGAAAATCCCGAGATTAATTTTGTTATTATGAACACGGCCTACTGAATTCAAATGGGTTCTTTATCATGCCATCATGTGATCAAGAAGGGAAACATTAGCACTGCTAAAGGAAATTCATAGTTAAAACATTAGTAAACATGATGTTCAGTACAGAACATATAGCCTACTTTCTCCTAAAAGCATGGGTATAGTTATAACTCTTTGTCCTTTTCAAGGAGTATAATTGAATGTTGGTTGTAGTAGCTTGTTGAAATACAACGTGCTATAGGGAGATAAAACATGAATATGAGGTGCCATTTGCTAGTGTTACCTCTGTAAAAAAATTCATTCAATTCGGTTTCACCGTGTTTGAATTGATATGGGGAATGGATTTGCACACATACATGACCGCTATTTGCAAACTAGCCTATTGGGCTGATGACCTTGTAGTCAGTCATAAGATGCTTTCCACAAAAAGGCTTGTTGTTGCAAAATCTGGTAGAGATCAAATTATTAGGATGGTCGTAATTTGATTTAAGCTTTTAACATTTGGGTGGCCGTCATTCCGTTTCCGTCAAGGTGGCGGCGATATAAAACATGACACTGAGGTGCCCTTTGCTAGTGCTACCTCTGTACCAAATTTCGTTCAATTCGGTTTCACCGTGTTTGAATTGATAGGGGGAATCGATTTGCACACATACTTGGCCACCATCTGCAAACTATTGGGCTGATGATCTTGCAGTTTGGTCAGAATATGCTTCCCTTATAAAGATATATTGTTGCAAAATTTGGTAGAGACTAGATTATTAGGTTGGTCGTAATTACATTTTAGCTTTTAACATTTGGGTGGCCGCGATTACGTTTCCGTCAAGATTGCGGTGATATAAAACATGACACTGAGGTTCCCTTTGCTAGTGCTACCTCTGTACCAAATTTCGTTCCATTCGGTTTCACCGTGTTCGAATTGATAGGGGGAATCGATTTTCACACAAAGATGGCCGCCATCCGCAAAATATTAGGCTAATGACCTATTAGATTGGTCAAAGGATGCTCCCTCCATAAAGGTATGTTGTTGCAAAATTTGGTAGAGATCTGATGATTAGGTTAATCGTAATTTGATTTAAGCTTTGAACATTTGTGTGGCCGCCATTACGTTTCCGTCAAGATGGCGGCGATATAAACATGATACTGAGGTGTCCTTTGCTAGTACTACCTCTGTACCAAATTTCGTTCCATTCGGTTTCACCGTGTTCGAATTAATAGGGGGAAACTATTATGACACAAAGATGGCCGCCATCCCCAAACTATTTGGCTAATGACCTATTAGATTGGTCAAAAGATGCTCCCTCTATAAAGGTATGTTGTTGCAAAATTTGGTAGAGACTTGATTTAAGCTTTGAACATTTGTATGGCCGCCATTACGTTTCCGTCAAGATGGCGGCGATATAAAACATGACACTGAGGTGCCCTTTGCTAGTGCTACCTCTCTACCAAATTTCGTTCCATTCGGTTTCACCGTGTTCAAATTAATTGGGTGAATCGATCTTGACACAAAGATGGCAGCCATCCGCAAACTATTAGGCTAATGACCTATTAGATTGGTCAAAGGATGCTCCCTCCATAAAGGTATGTAGTTGCAAAATTTGGTAGAGATCGGATGATTATGTTAGTCGTAATTTGATTTAAGCTTTGAACATTTGTGTGGCCGCCATTACGTTTCTGTCAAGATGCCGGCGATATAAAACATGACACTGTGGTGCCCTTTGCTAGTGCTACCTCTGTAGCCTACCAAATTTCGTTCCATTCGGTTTCACCGTGTTTGAATTAATAGGGGGAATCGATTTTGACACAAAGATGGCCGCCATCCGCAAACTATTCGGCTAATGACCTATTAATTTGGTCAAAGGATGCTTCCTGCATAAAGGTATGTTGTTGCAAAATTTGGTAGAGATCGGATGATTAGGTTAGTCGTAATTTGATTTAAGCTTTGAACATTTGTGTGGCGGCCATTACGTTTCCGTCAAGATGGCGGCGATATAAAACATGACACTGAGGTGTCCTTTGCTAGTGCTACCTTTGTACCAAATTTCGTTCAATTCGCGTTCACCGTGTTCGAATTGATAGGAGGGGGGACATACATTCTGAGTACACACACTCACTCACACACACACACACACACACACACACAGACAGACACACTTTTTTTTCGCCCTGTGTTGATCTCATAAGTCTACTTTCTTTTTTTTGCAAAAATCGAAAGTAGGCTAAAAATACATTTTGTACTTAAAGACTGGTGGCCACAATTTTCAAAAAGACTTGTGTTTGTGTTGGCAATAAACAATGTTTCAAAATAAGTAACCTATAAGCACCTCACTTTCACAGCAGCAGAAAGAGGATACGTAACTGCTTATACGTTTATACTGAAGATCAGGGGTGCCCAACATTTTTTAACTAAGGGCCACAATGTAAATAGTTGGGTGACCTTGCGGGCCAATTACACTCTCGGGGGTTTGAAGGGTACGGAATAATTTTAAAAAAATATAGGTGCAATATGGTGAGTTTTGTGGCTGTCTGAGCATAGTTTTATTAGTATTACTGCCGTTTTCTATATTTTTTATTTATAGTGGATAAAAAACTGTAAAGTAATTTAATATTTTAATAAGTCCCTTTAAAATAGAAGTACGGTGATATTCAATGTAGTTATACAGCATGAAAGAGTGAGTATTTGTGTTCATTTGACACAATTATTAATCAAATTATAAAATGAATTTCTTGATAATTTAGTTTAGTGCGCAACTGGAAAAGCTTTGTACCGGTACTTAACATTTCTCTCCACTGAGGATAGAACTTAGTTGTACCAATCATTAATAAGGATTTTAAGTGTTCATCAGTGAGTCAATGACCTTGGATAGAGGTGCGCGCTCACTTCTTTGTCCAGTTGGCTTCAGTTGTTTCAGAGTTTTGGCGACAGGGCGCGGACGTGGAGCGGTGGCCGGACAAAATAGTCTCGCGGGCCGTAGGTTGGGCAGTCCTGCTGTAGATGGTTTAAGCAATAAAGTTTTCAAGCTGTACAAAGGAGGTGAAGCCAATCCGAGCGCAGTAAAAGTTGGTACGGTAAATGCTTCAACAAAGTTTAATCCACTGGCATCTAATTTATTTCAATTGTCTTCATAACCACAAGATGGCAGCTGTGCGAAATTTTAATATCTCGTTTTTATTTCTTGTGTCGTAATCATGCGATTGAAGTTTGAGTACTTCACCTACACAACATTCTTTATGTAATAGTACATAACTGTAAGACCTACTATATACAAATCCAACATGGCGACCATCTGAAATATTTAGACGGTTCTCAATATCTACGAATCTATTACAGCAATCAAACTGAAATTTTGTATGTTGATAGAGGCAATGAATATAGTTCTTCACGGAACTACTTGTTAAGCATTGTATTAAGTATCTCATCGTGTTCGGGTGCTTTGTTGTTATGTATTTCTTAAATTTGGATGTACATTTCTTGGGTTGTTATTCGTGGAGTTCGAGTATTGTTACTGTAGGTGTTAATAGAAAGATATTTACGGCGTATTTAATATAACTGCCGTGATTTATGTCTATTAAGTGGTTGTTAGGTTAAAATTGCTCTGGCAGCCGATATTTCTGAGTTTGAGGTAGCTATTGTGCCATTGTTGTTGTTTAGAGGGGAGATTTTTTTATTTTGTTTGGTGATGATTTTTGCGGTTTTCCAAAGGGAGTTTATATTGTTATAATTGGGTTTAAAATGTTCCAGGATTCATTTGTTTTTTCTAATGCGCCATTTGATTGAGAGTGTAATCTATTCTATTCTATTTTATGTTGGAGGGTCCTGGCGTTATTTTTTTTTTATCTTGTGTTAGTCTTGACAATATTTTCTGGTGGACTTTTAGGTGTATGGGTGATTTCTCCAATGGTCAGTAGTAGTACTCTTAGGCGGTCGAATTGCCGGTGCTGGTGCTCTCTGTGAACTCCTTATGCTCCTTTATTTAGTGATTTTTTTAAATGTAATTTTTGTTTTTAATATGGTATTTTGCACCTTACTGACACAGGTAGGTCAGTAGTGGGTGCAAAGTTTGTTTGAATTCAATTTTGTATTTTAATCTAGATAGAATGAAATTAGATCATCTCCCAACGCACTCCTCAGATCCTGGACATATGAGTCAAGGTAGACCAGACCGTCCATTTACTGAGGGACAAGGTGTTTAAAAATCATAATTGTTAGCCAGCAGCAGCTTCTGGTATTTACCGATTAAAAGGCATGTCTAATGTTAAACGGTTACTTAGGTGTTTTAGTAAAATAATATAGTTCTCCCATGGTATATCTGTTAGATTGTGTCGATAATTAGTTCCTTGGGGTCCTTATCTGGACTCGAAGAGTGTAAGATCAATAGAGTGGTGTTTATTAATGGTATGACTTTGAAGTTGTTTTTAATTTAATTTAGTTGTTACTGCAGATTTAATAGTTCCACCGAACCCACGACCCACAGGGTACGATCCCGAGTAAGTCGGCCGTGGCCAATCTCACGAGCAGACACTCCGCGCGGCTGCGGGACGGGTAAAACTATGTAGTATAATTCAAAGTCTTTGATGCTCTGATTTCCATGTCATTTCTTCGCTGTGGTTGCCACGTGTGACAAGCCTGCCTTATGCGCATCCATTTTGGTTTTCTGTGGAACACTGTTTTACACCCCTGTACTATACTATATTATGTAGGTTTTGATGAGCCAATTATAATCTGACGCCATTGTTTAAGCTGCTAAGGGCTTTTATTACTAGGAGTTAATTTTCGCCACTGACTCCACCTAGGGGCTGCAGTTTAAAGCACTGACGCGGAAAACGTGGATGATATAGATTATATAGGGCGGGGTGGAGGGTGGAGGGAGTATAGAGCGCAGTGGAGGGAGAAGGGGATTGCAAAGCGGGGAAGGGAATAAAAACGAAAATATGTGGTTAACGAGAAAATGTGTTGGATAAGAGAAGTTTTCATTATTCGCATTAATTGGAATACTTTTGTTGTGTTGGAAAGTACGATTATCTGTACAACCAGCGTAATTAGTGGAATAATGCGTTCATGACGTCAGTGAAATTGGCTTCAGGTAACACGTATATGTGTTATTGTGCAGGAGACGAGTTCATTTGTTTCGCAGGGTGTAAGTGTCTACCTCCAATTTGTGGACTAGAGTCTCTCTTCCTTCACATTCTATCTCTTTTCTCTTTTTCGTATTTTAATTGGAGAAACGGAATTCATCGGCTAAAATTGTGCTCCCTGCTGAAATAATTTTTAATTCCAGTTTTCTGTTCTGTCCTTTTATGACTGTCATAAAGAATACCCTAATCCTGGGCTAGCTCTCTAAATTGGTTGAGAGAGAGAGAGGAATAATATGGAGGACATGTAAATATCAGTGTCTGGTGGTAGCTGCAAATGTTGTGTGCTAGCGACAGCTCACAAGAGAACATCGCGATCTCGCTGATACTTTCTCTACATGTTGGCCATATCGCATGGGAAGCATTGGCTTATGTGATGATATTTGACCCCCAAATTATTTATTTATCGTATGGCTTTTAGCTGGCCTGTTTGCCATCTCTTGATGAATGCAGTACATTTGCATTTGTCTGTTGGCACAGGCTAGAGAAAAATGTGGCTTTTCACTGATGTCTCAGTCACAGTCATGGCTGTGATTATATGGAAGCTACTGAGGTATGGGTGGTGCTTAGTAATGACTAGGGCTCGGATCGATATGCTCGATAAAATCTCCAGATATGCTCGAAAACCATGTGTTTTATGCACGATAGATATGCTCGAAAAAACATTATATGCTCGAAAAACCCATTATATGCTCGATAGATATGCTCGAAACCACCATTATATGCGGTTAAATATGCAGAATATGCTCGAAAAACACCGTTAAACCCTATAGAAAGGAAAGTGAAACGAAAAACCAAAAACATACCTTTATATTCGAGCTTTATTTTCTAATTGTATGTATGATACACTGCAATATACTCGCATTCAAATTTTTCAAGTATATATAAGAGAAGTGCTGTTAAAAAAGTTACAGTTTAAAAGTTCATTTACAAAATGGTCAGAATTAGGTGAGTCAATGAAGTAGATCTGCATTGGTCTGTAAAACAAGAAATTTTCTATGTTTTCAGTTTTGAATGATTTTCTTAAATCAGTCAATAAAAGTTTCAATGACGAGAACGACCTCACTAAAGGTTAAAAACCTGCGGTTCTATTATTCGCACCAGATAGGCTTTTCAATAATTATTTCTGTTTTCGAACCTTATGGATGGTCAGAGCCCGAATTCGGAGGAGTTTTCGAAGAAAACAAACTATTTAGACGAAAACCACAAGAATATGCATTTATATGCATCTATTCCGAAAACCGTGGTTTTATGCATTTATATACTCGATAAATTTCAATTCTGTTGATCCCAGAGAGGTGAAAATTCCACCGAAAGGCTTCTTTCAATGTGAACTATTCAGGAAAAAAATTATGCAAATATGCTCGAATCCGAGCCCTAGTAATGACATTAAGGGCATAGCCAGTGCCTGTGGATGCTGTGAAAGGATCTACTCATAGGGTTAGCACTGCTGTTCTGACTCAGTGAGGAAAGCAATGGCAAACTACCTCACTCCTCATCTTGCTTAGTACGCCTCAATATAGCGCTGCCTTGAAATGTTGTGGGTATCTACCCACATAACCTAACGGCGGTACTTTTTGAGGATCCAACCAGCCTTTGGACTGACTACCTAACAGACAGACAGACATGGCTTTTAGTGCCGGGTGTGTCCGAGGACATGTTCGGCTCGCCAGAGGCTGTAGCTGCTTCAAGCGGACACCCATAGGGTGAGCTACAAGTTCCGTTCAATTACAAGTAGTTCCAACTTTCGCTCCCAGATGTCACTGATACCTAGTGGTGAATGTTGGAACTATGATAGAGCGTCCCACCGAAATATAACCTAGAAATTTAGCTTCACACAAGTTTAGTCTGTGGAAGGATCTTTTACATGCCATAAATCTATGACATGGGACCGCCGGCTTTACTTTCCCTCCGAAGGAAGGCATAATGAAGGATTTTAACGCTCTTAAAAAATCCAACGAATTCGGCACGGGACTGAACCCGCTATCTTGGGCACAGCAGTTCAGCATGCTACCAACTACACCACCGAAGCCATCCCTCGACAGGGCGAAATTTTCAAGAAGTATAAGGAGGCGCCCTGTTAGCTTGTTGTGAGTTGAACCAATGACCACGCCCTCGTAAAGGTTCTAGCTGCTCGTAACTCTGTCAACAGCAAATAAAAAAGCTGTGCTGGTGTTATTATAATGCTTATTTTACAAATATGGCCATTGAATTGATGCATTTTTGTGGACGATTGACTTATTAAGCAATATGAGTGATCATTTATATACATAAGGGTGAATTTTCGCTGGAAATATTCCGTCAGATCCGTCATACTATATTTGTATACTAGCAGTAGTGCCCGGCTTTGCCCGGTGGATTTATTTGTTTTATGCATGATAATGAATACTACCACAGAACTTGCACATGATACTTAAACTAACAGAAAACAATATTTTAAAAATATATCTTTTTGTGTTGGTGGTGGTGTAGTGGGGGTGGTAAGTAGTACAGTAAAATGGACGTAACTTTCAGATCATTTTCCCGTATTGATAATTATGAATAGGGAAACAGCTATTTACTAACTACAGCACTGACACATGTACTTTACAAACAAATTTACAGAAAAAAAATAGAAAGAGGAGTAAGTGAAACAAAAGACACTGCCTAGGGCCTATATGCCATTGGCTGTTAGAAATGTAGAGACCAATAGTGTCGTCTTTTGTCGCATAACGCCGTAGGAAAATAAATCAGAACTCTTTGGAAAACTTCGGCTGTCCCGAGCTACTGAGGTAGCAATAGTATCATTTATCGCCACATAGCGCTCAACGATAAGGTTTGGAATAAATGAAGGTAAATTTTAAAGCACCAACGCTTATTGCAGCTGATAACCTCAATGTACTGCACCAACACCATTGCACTTATACAGAGGCATAATATTTTCATGATGATAACTGTTTAAAGGGGCCTAAGAAATCTTTTTGCACTAATTACCTCCCGTGACTGCAATTTATAAACAGCGCAAGATGCAACTATTTTCGCAATTCTGCACAAGAACACTGGTAGGGGTGACGTGATGCAGCTCGAACTGCCAGTTAACAACAGACTTATTAAAATACTCTCATAGTTACACTACTACGGACACGAATGGTTCTAGGGCCTTAATACGTGGTTTTCAAGTTCATTTTGTCTGTTCTTCTAAATGTAGGGACTGGGGAGCGTTGTCCAAAATATCAAGAGGACAGTGTTACCAGCAGGGTTTCAAAGTGTATGTAAAATTTGGTGCAATTAGGAGAAACTGTGTAGATTTGTGATGAAGGGCCTAAATGCAGGGAATGGAGTGGTCTGTCCTAAATTTAAAGTGGACAGTGTCACCCGCAGGGTTCCAAAGGGTTAGTATACAAAATGTGATTCACATCGGTGAAACGGTGTAGATTTGTGCCAAAGGACCTAAATGCAGGGAATGGAGTGGTCTGTCCGACATTTCAAGCAGACAGTGTTACTCGTCGGGTTCCAAAGGGTAAGTATGTAAAATTTGGTTCAGATGTGTGAAACGGTGTATATTTGTGCCAAAGGGCCTAAATACAGAGAATGGAGGGGTCTGTCCAAAATTTCATGCAGACAGTGTTACTCGCTGGGTTCCAAAGGATAAGTATATAAATTGCCATTCAGATCGGTGAAACGATGTAGATGTGTGCCAAAGGGCCTCAATGCAGGGAATGGAGTGATCTGTCCGAAATTTCATGTAAACAGTGATACTCGCAGGATTCCAAGGGGTAAGTATACAACTTTTGGTTCACACTGGTGAAAGGGTGTAGATTTGTGCCAAAGGACCTAAATGCAGGGAATGGACTGGTCTGTCAAAAATTTCATGTAGGCAGTGTTACTCTCAGGGTTCCAAAGGGTAAGTATACAAATTTTGGTTCAGATAGGTGAAACGGTGTAGATTTGTGCCAAAGGGCCTAAATGCAGGGAATGGAGTGGTCTGTCCGAAATTTCATGTAAACAGTGTTACTCGCAGGGTTCCAAAGGGTAAGTATACACATTTTGGTTCAGATAGGTGAAACGGTGTACGTATCACTAACCATAACGCCAGCGCATGCGGATAGAGCAGATCAGGAGCGCTTGTTCTACCGGCTTACTGAACAAAAATCTAACTTTAAGGTTACCTGAGAGGTGTAGCCTAATGCTACATAGCCTAAACTATTCCTCTTGAATCTGGCTATCATATAAAAAAAGAATTTTTCGAATCGGACTGGTAGTTCCAGAGATTAGCGCGTTTAAACACACAAACACACAAACACACAAACTCTGCAGCTTTATTATATTAGTATAGATATAGATTTCTGTAGCTCACTGATAAATAATGAACATTAACTAATAAGAGAACCATGAGCTATACCCACAGCGGTTTCAGAATGTACATGCATTTCCAGTTGTTTAAGCTTGATTAGATAAAAGACAACACAAGTTTGGTGCTTTTCAGTCGGTCAACACGATTGTACCCAAATCAGATGGGTTATTCCCTAATCCTGAAAAAATCATGAGACTAATAAATACACTTGAATGACCAGTTTCGATCGTCAAGCGATCATCATCAGATCCATTACACTTAGGCTATAAAATCTATGTCTGAAAGTATGGGTGAAAATATTTACAATATGTACACTTCCAGTCAGTCGAGTGCAATAAGTACAATCAGAATTGACCATTTGCAACAATTACATATTCACTCCAAACAGGCAAATTCCAGAGGTCTATCACCACTTCCAGTATCTCAACAAATCATCACATACAGTAGACTACAACATAACAAATACTGAGGAGCTGCATTACTAATACTGCAACCAAATAGGTGTAGCCTACATATTGTAAATATTGAGTTTTGTGAGTATTATATAATAAGATATTATATAATAAGATGGTTCCTTGTAGCCTGTTAGAAGTTTCACTCGAACTAATGCTATGCTCTCTTGTGTCAAGCAGGTTATATTTGCATCGGCGATGAATGGCATTGTATCTTGAGAATCACCTGTTATTGGAGGTGTTGCTATGTGGTTGTGATAGCATATCTATAGACTTATCATGTAATGAGTTGGCTACTTACAAATGCCCATGTTGGTTGTAACATTTACTGTAGATGTGACAGGGAAATTGTTGACTTCTTTAATTATTGAGGTACTACCGGATGAGATAGCCGTGGTCGTTACGGCGTGGCTGCAGGCAGTCGCTCACATCCGGGAGGCGTGCAGGTTGGAATCACCCCCCGCCACGCCGGCAACCTTGAAGATGGTCTTCTGTGGTTTCCCATCTTCCTTCCAGGCAAACACCGGGGTTGGTCCCTAACTATTGGCCACAACCGCTACCTTCCAACTCCTTGTCCTTTCATTCACACTTTCCTCCGCAGACAATACTCCACACGCGACGGTACTTGTAGCTCACCCTACGGGTGTCCACATAGAAGCAGCTACAAACTCTGGCGAGCCGAACATATCCTCGGACACACCCGGCACTAAAAGCCATACGCTGAAAAAATAAATAAATTGAGGTACTCTTAATACAGTACTATTTCTTTCTGATAACAGTGTAGGGTCCATATCAGTTGGTTATATTTTATGACAAATCTATAAGGCGGCAACGTTCTCGCGTGCTGTGTCCAAGGTTGCAGGGTCGAATCCTGGCGCAGTCAGCTGGCATTTGAGGGTGCGCAAATGCGAGTGAGTCGTGTCAGTAGATTTACTGGCACGTTAAAGATCCCCTTCGGGGCCATATTCGGGCATCCTGGCGTCTCTAAAAGCAGCAGAAGTTAAAAGGGACGTAAAACCAATAACATCATTATATATATTATTTCAGTAGTATAGATCCCTCCTGTGGCGGTCACAAGCGACCGATCGTGACAAATGAGCATTCAAATGAAAGAGAATAGACATTAGCAGTGACGAATTGCACTCTAATTTCATAAATATCTATCATTTCTTTAAAAATGCCTTTAAAAAATGTACGAAGTGTGCGATTTGCAGATACTGTTGCTGTAGGGAAATACGCTCCATAATTGCTGTCCACTTCACATTTTGACCGCTGTCACGCCTGTTTCATGTCTTTTTAACATCCTTTATCATTTTGCATGTATTTCAGAAACAGTAAATGAAAGGAATGAGAACTCAAATCGTATAGTTTCATAAATATCGAATAACCGGTGAGTGTTATGATGATCCAATTTTCAGTGATTGTCTTCTTAAGTTAGGGAACGTAGAACTTGGAATTCTAACTGAAATGTAAATAGTGTTCTATAAGCATTTGGTTGAAATAAAAACATAACAACCTTTCTCCTTAAGTGTCTCATTATAAACCAATTGGGGAAAGTGTGGTTTATGAACATCCGAGATTTCTCGCACGGGTCCGCTAGTTATTATTAATTTTATAAGGGTTAGCCAGGATTCAACTACATCAGTTCTTCTCAGTGGCCTAAGTAGGATTTGCTTCTGGGGTGTGGGATTGATCCCCCTAATCACCACCCGTAGTTGCACCACTGTTTCTTCTAGGTTTTTTACTGTCTCTGTTCCAGGTTTTCACTCAGTTGTACCAAATCGAGCTCATCAGCAGCTGGGCCCCGCAGGGATAGTGAACCACTCTTTACGCAAAGCTGTATGTTTCACAAACCTCAAGCTCCTAAACCAAAGGGAGTTAGAAGGTGTGGTTTGTACCAAAATCTTCCAAATAGTCTCAATAGGACAGGAAAAAAATCTTGCATTTCTTGAAAAGTCAACGGAAATATATTTATTTGTTTATAAACTACTTCTAAACAAATAAACAAGACGATAGCCCCTGGCAGAACTGTGTCGCGTACAGCCGCATAGCACTAGTGCCGGGCGGGTAGTCTGTACACAAGCGGATTCAGTGGCGTAGTTGGTAGTGCTGAGCTTCTAGGCCCTAGATAGCGGGTTCAAACCCGGCCAAAGTCGTCGGATTTTTTAAGAACGTTAAAAATCCCTCAGTATGCCTTCCTTCGGAGGAGAAGTAAAGCGGGCGATCCCATGTCATAGATTTATGGCATGTTAAAGAACCTTCCACTAATTACACCTGTGTGAAGCTAAATTATATATTGGTTAAACTTTTGACTAACGTTCTTAGCTTCCTACGTTCGTCGTCAAGAGCCGACTGCGGTGGCATCTGGTAACTAAGTTCTGAACGAGTTGGTCGTTGACGGTGGCGTTTGGCGACAAAAGTAGTAACTACTTGGAAAAATTGAATGTCTGCAGTCCTTACTTGAATTAAAACAGATACACACAAAAATAAATGAAAAGATTGAGCAATGGGGATTGAAGGTAAATGTGGAGAAGAGTAAAACAGTGGTGATGAGTAGAGATAAGAAAGAAGGAAAAGGATTAATCAAAGTAGGAGATAAGGAATTGGAAGTGAACTGACTGAAGATGGAAGACTAGATTTTGAAATTAGCAGAAGAATATAACTCGGGAGTGCTTTCTACCAACAGGTACGGGGATTAGTATGGAACAAGGATATACCAATTAAGGCTAAAGAAGTTATGTACAAAGCATATTATGTTCCTATAATGACATATGCAGCGGAAACTTGGACAATGTCTAAGAGGGATGATAGCAGAGTACAAGCAGCTGAGATGAGAGTCCTGAGAAGTATGGTCCAGAAAATGAGGCGGGACAGAGTGAGAAATGAAGATATACGGAAAGAACTGGGAGTACAGAAACTAAATGACAAACTGGAGCAAAACAGATTGAGATGGTTTGGACATGTCAAACGGATGAATGAAGTAAGGCTACCAAGACGAGCACTGGAACGACGGATGACTGGGAAGAGAGGACGAGGAAGACCAAGAATGCGTTGGATGGACTCGGTGGAGAATAGTATTAGAAAACGGAACCTGGAATGGAACACTGTGTCGGATGAGGAATGGTGGAACGACAGAGCAAAGTGGAGAGGAACAATATTTGCCCCCACCCAGTGTCAACTGGAAAAGGGGAAATGAAGATGATGATGATGATGATGACACACACAAATAGAGCCATCACAATTTACACCAGTTATCAGACAGATTCTACACACACCCAAAGTACACGCGGCTACATGACCGCGTTGTCGCAGCCCCTAAACTAAGACACCAACCAACCAGTCTGTACACATGGTGCGCGCACAACTCATTGTGCAACCAGCAGCAGTGATGAATTCCTCTCTGATGTCATAAATATCCACAATTTGTTTAAAAAGTGCGTTTAAACAAATAAACATATTTATAGAAGCCCGCATAACAGTAAAGCCAGGCGGGTGGTTTATACACATGCTAGGATTCACGCTCGGGTCTGCTAGTAAAAAATAATTTGGATTTCTCAAAATTAGTGTAGTCTATTACTTTCATTAATACTGATTTCTCTCGGAAAGAAATAATCCTTTAATTTATATTGGAGTGACATTTTATTAATTAATTACCGGTAATTATTTAAATACATTTAATTTACAATTACATCGTCGTACTCGTAGATGCGTTTATAAATAAATAATTACATAAATAAATTAATAATTTATAAATAAATAAAGGTCCAGTATGAAATAATATTTGAAGTCAATTAAGAACAAGTAGTTCCGGAAAGAACTAAATAGCCTATTTTCATATATCCTACATATGTTAATTGCCCACCCAAAGTACACGGGGCTACATTACCGTGTTGTCGCAGCCCCTAACTGAGGAACCAACCAACCCTCTATCAACATTCAAAATTTCAGTTTGATTGCTGTAATAGATTCGTAGATATTTAGAACCGTCTAAATGATGGTTGCCATTTGGATTTTTACGAGTGTATATGTAGGCCATAGAGTTATGTACTATTACATGAAGATTATTGCGTAGGTGTAATATTCAAAACTTCAATCGGATGATTAGGACACAAGAAATAAAAACTACATTTTAAAATTTCTCACAGTCGTCATCTTGAGATTATGTAACCAATTGAACTAAATTAGATGTCAGTGCAGTACAATGTGTATAAACATTTGCTGTAGTCTACCATGTTCCATGTTTTACTTCACTCGGATGGTTAAATCGCGAGAAAAATCTATTTACATGTTTCATCTTCGCTTGACAGCCATGTTAGTTTGTACTTAACAGGTTTTTGAAAGTCACATAGGTAAACTTCTAGTAGTGCCTTTTATCACCGTAAAAAAAATCAGTGTGATATCAGCAATAGTTTCGTAGATACAGAATGCCGGTGACATATTTCGCACAGCCGCCATGTTGGATTGGTGAGATGTTATAAAATTTGAAGGGAACGGTGGGAGTAGCCGAAATAGTGCTATGACCTTACCGAGTTTCATTGAAATCACTCTTACCGTTTAGATTTTATTAGAGGGGACACACACACGGACACAAGGTGACCTCATAAGCCTATTTTTTCATAAATGAAAATTGGCTAAAAATGTGACTTCAGAGGTTACAATTTTTAATTTAGACCAATATTTTGTCATAGTATGGTGCCTGGAAATGAGTTGTAAAAGAAACTACACCCTGCTGCCTAGATACTCAAACTTCTAGAGATCTCGTCCCTCTTGTCTAAGCCCTCGAAGGCGATATTCTCTTTCCTTTGTTATATTGTTAACACATTTCCTATGACGATGCTGAAACATGAAACCGGTCGGGTTTTCGTTTAAATATAAAATGGAAGAACAAACTGTGTTTTTATATACAGTATAATGTAATAATGTAATTCCACCAAGTAGGCTACATTAGGTCATTACTGCTAATAGTATCACTTGCAGTTCGCACTTCACTGAGCGGCTTTAGCCTACACATATATTTTATGGCGTCATAGAGTCTCATTTAGTTCAGCTAGCACTAATAACTGAAAGTGCACAGTAGTAATAAATGACTCCCGTAAAATACGGAATGGAAATATTTGATTGAAAGATGGATTGAAATAATATTTCAACTATCTGACGCAGTTACAATTGATGGGGCTTTTATGCTTTCAATTGTGTATTCCAATGTTAACCTTAATTAATACAGGCCTGTCAGAGTGGTAGGCTACGTCATACCTACAGAATATGTATTTTAAAAGCGACAATAAATTTGTTTAATTTTTCATGGCCTATCACTGTCGTTACGAGTGAATGGAAATTCATTTTGTATTGGTGTAATCTAGACACACGCGATACGACATTGAGTAACTTAACACAATAAAATAATCATTTTTATTGTATTCGCTATCAATAACATAAAAGCGAGTTATTTTCACTTCAATGTACCATGTCATACAATAATCAATCACCAATCAGTGAATCGTTCACAATTAATTTCTATTTTTTCCAGTATTTTACCACTATTGTATTCTGCTGTTCGATCGATGAGTTAAAATTCAGCGCTGCTGTCGGGTTATAGATTATTGGGTATAAATCTCGAAAAGTGAATCACATTTGTGGGCAACTGAAGCGAAAATCTACGATTGCTTCCTTCATAATTATCAGGTGATAAGTTAAGGCAGGGGAATCAGTTGATAAATCGTCGGTAGCACACTTGAATATTAATATTAATTTCTGTGTTGCTTATCGTCCCAGCTCGGCATTACCCACGGACTCAATGGGGGATCATTCCTCTACCGTCACAAGGAGTTGAACACACTTTGTCAGCAGATACCATTGGGGATGGTGACAGGTCAATTCTTGTTCTCTTTCGACCCCGAAGGAATCAGGCTAAAGGAAGTAGGAGACTTCCGTTACTTAGCAAAATAACCGGTGATGGACGAAGCAAAGAGGATATAAAAGGTTGGTTGGCTCAGGCAAGGAAACCATTTCTACAGAAAAGGAATATGTTGGCAACGAATACCGTATAGATTAAAGTATTAGGAAGTCATTTTTGAAAACCTTTGTCTGGAGCGTGTCGCTGTATGGAAGC
The DNA here is from genome assembly GCA_946902985.2 of Meconema thalassinum. NCBI lineage: Eukaryota > Metazoa > Arthropoda > Insecta > Orthoptera > Tettigoniidae > Meconema > Meconema thalassinum. Next base: position 414,230,574 of record OX336393.1, read on the forward strand.
GAAACTTGCACTATTGGTGCAGCAGAAAATATGAGAATTGAAGCGTTTCTCCTGTAACACCACATTTCAAACGCTGAAGATCAGATGGGTAGATAGGGTAACAAATGAAGAGGCATTAAGACGAGTGGGAGTGGAGAAATGTATCTGGCGACTGCTAATGAAGAGAAGAGATAGGTTGGTAGGACACACACTAAGACACCCAGGAATAGCAATCGTAGTTATGAAAGGAAGGGTCGAGGACAAGATCTGTATGGGCAGACCAAGGTTAGAATATGTAAAACAGATTGCCACGGATGTAGGGTGTGGTAGCTATGTAGAAATGAAACCATTAGCTCAGGACAGGGAGGCGTGGAGAGCTGCATCAAACCAATCTAAAGAATGAAGACTCAAACAACAACAACAAGAGGGAGTATTTCATTTTTTGGCCTTTGAATATCCCTTGTCTCATCTTTCCTGACACCCACATTCTTCAAAGGGCCAGGTCTCTTCGTTTCTTTCACGGTAACTTGAGTCTAAGGAAGGGTGAGGGAAGGGATTTTGGAAGGAAGTCTGCCTTGGAGCTGTTGGAAGGAAGCATATCAGCATTTGCCTGGTGGTGAGAATGGGAAACCTCGAAAACCATTTTCAGGACGGTTGAGGTGAGATTCGAACCCATGCTCTTCGGATAACAGCGAGGCACGAGCTAAAGCGTTAGCACCCTTGGCCACCGTGGCTGGTTTTTTCTTATTTATTTATTTATTTATTTATTAATGTAAATGGTGAAGTAGGCTATATCACTCTGTATACAGAATGGTCAAAAACCAACGTGACCTGGTATATGAGAATTTGAATTTGAATCACGTCGGTGTCATTTTGTTAGCAGCTGAAGTCAGCCAATCATATCGCTTCGCCAACCCTGCAAGTAGTTCATGACCTCCTTGGGATCACCACTTGAGAGTAAGAAACTGAAGCAAGGAATGGGTTTGAACCCGAATCTTCGGTCTGAGACGACAGCGCCATTGCAACTACACAACGGTGACAATGGCTGATCCCCACGGTGACATTCACGAACATGACCGATCACCAAGCAGCTACCGCAAGTGATATAATTGGCTAACTTCGGCACTAGATTCATGACTAGGGCTCGGATTTTTAGGTGCTAAAAATCGGGAAAATATTTATTTTTTATGCATTAAAAATACCTGAAATATGTGACAAAAAGTAAAAATATTTAATTGTAATTTAGTTCATTAATGTGAATATAAACAATATGGAGTACTCACTAATGTAATTTATGCTACGTCTCACTGACTGCTGAAGCATTACACTACACAACGAGATACATCTTCAGGTCGTCCATCACAAATGACCGACGATCATCGCCAAACACTTGAAGTTGTTTTTATTTTAGGCATCGAAGAACTGCCTTACACTTCACAGTGCCAGAAATGAACTGTATGTGAGTGACAATGGTTCCAGGTAGTTGGCGGAGGGGGACGTCTAGCACGTGGTGCAATATGGCTATTGACAAAGAAATCCCCGGTCTCCACAGTGAGTGGCACGGGGCGAGAAATTAAGAATAAAACAGTTGCAAGCAGACATACGCTCTGCATGAAGATTAGATAGCTCACAGGAACTTCCCCGTTGAAGGAACAAGGAACAAAAATGCAATAAACTGAAAGATCTAGCATACTGATTTTAAAAATGTAAATATTATGTCTTTTTATGTGCTAATAAGTGAAAAGCAGGAATTAATGTACTTATAGAAAAAATGCTTAAAATATATTTTTACATAAAAAATATTTATCTGCCTAAAAATCCGAGCCCTATTCATGACACCGGTGCGAGATATCGATTTTTTGTCTTCAAATCTAATATATAAAAGTGAAAGTCTGTATGTATGTGGGTATGTGGATCTGTTCCGTATACAAATCTACACCGTTCCACCAATCTCAACCAAATTTTGCATACACATAGTTTAGGACCCAGAAGGAACCGCTGGCTACATGAATTTACGATAGTCTTTCTCATTCTTCTGATTTCGACCCTTTTGCACTCCAGCACAGGCTAATCAAATCATAAAATATACTCATGAAGGAATGGCAAGGCGGATAGTTTCCATGGCAACATAGCTCAAGTCGAGACACGGCCGACTGGATGCCATTTGCGCTCTGCACTACCGGTATAGAAAATGAGGATCTTTACTTGAAATCACGTTAGTTACTCAACTGCTCACACAGCAACCGAGTTTAGCATAACAAAGACTTGACACTATCTTCTACTATATATTTGTCAAATACCACTCACTCACTCATTCATTCATCACGAAATCTCAGAAACCATCAAACGGAATGGAATGAAATTTGGTATGCAGCTTCCCCAAGGGCCGCAAATGCCCACTAAGAGAGGATTTTTGGATATTCTGGTCATTAAGGGGTGTTAAGGGGGTAGACCTGCATTTCATTGAACAGCAATATCTCCCGATTGGTTTCATTGGGGGATGTGATACTCGGCACATAAACTCATCATTAAAAATAAGAAGACACGAGTCGGAGGGTTTTTCGATGTGGTGTATATTATGAGATGAAAGGGGTGAAAAGTGGGGATTGAAAGATTCCTAACGGAGCGTGTATCTCTTAAACGACATAGGCGAGGCGTTTGAAACTCAGCGGGAAAAAATCAGCATAAAAATAAGTAAATATGTGTTTGACCGTTTCATCATAAATCCAATTTAAGGGGCCCATGGGGTGGGGTGAAATTCTGGAGGGGGGGGGAGAGAAACAGGAAAGAAAGTGTCCTAACTGATTGACTGACTCACTCACTCATCCAACTCAGGGGGAAAAACTGCTTTAAAGTAAGTAAACAGCTGTTCGACAGTTTTTTCATAAATCAAATTTAAGGGGTTCATGGGGAGGGGTGAAATTCTGAAAAAAGAAAATTGAAAGAAAATGTCCTGACTCACTCACTCACTCACTCACTCACTCATCATCGCCCAGCCAAAATGATTGAAGTTAGAAACATGACAGTTTGGGGATATGTTCATTGTATTTCAAAACAGTCTACTAAGGGAGGATTTTCGGATATTCAGGTTCTAAAGGGGTCTTAATGGGGTTAAACCTGCATTTCATTGAATAACAATATCTCCCGATTGGTTTCATTGGGGGATGTGATACACGGCATATAAACTCATCATTAAAAAGTAAGACACGTGTCTGAGGGTTTTTCGATGTGGAGTATATTATGAGGTGAAAGGGGGTGAAAAGTAGGGATTGAAAGATTCCTAACGGAGCGTGTATGTCTTAAACGACATAGGCGAGGAGTTTGAAACTCAGCGGGAAAAAATCAGCATAAAAATAAGCAAATATGTTTTTGACCGTTTTTTGATAAATCCAATTTAAGAGGCCCATGGGGAGGGGTGAAATTCTGGGGGGGGGGGGGACAGGAAAGAAAATGTCCTAACTGATTGACTGACTGACTCACTCATCAAACTCAGGGAGAAAAACTGCTTTAAAGTAAGTAAATAGCTGTTCGACAGTTTTTTTTAATCAATCAAATTGAAGGGGTTCATCGGGAGGGGTGAAATTCTGAAGGAAAAAAAATGAAAGAAAATGTCCTGACTCATTCACTCACTCATCATCGCCCAGCCAAAAATATTGAAGTTGGAAACATGGCATTTTGGGGATATGTTCATTGTATGTCAAAACCGTACACTAAGGGAGGATTTTTGGATATTCTGGCTCTAAAGGGGTCTTAAGGGGATTAAACATGAATTTCATTGAATAACAATATCTCACGAGTGGTTTCATTTGTGGATGTGATACTCGGCATATAAACTAATCATTAAAAATAAGCAGACATGTGTCTAAGGGTTTTTCGATGTGGTGTATTATTATGAGGTGAAAGGGGTGAAAAGTGGGGGTTGAAGGATTCCTAACGGAGCGTGTAGGCCTATCTCTTAAACGACATAGGCGAGAAATTTGAAACGCAGTGAAAAAACATCAGCTAAAATGATAAGTAAATCGGTGTTCGACCGTTTTTTCATAAATTAATTTAAGGGGCCAATGGAGTGGGGTGAAATTCTGGGGGAAAAAGGAGAGAAAGTGTCCTAACTGACTAACTCACTCACTCACCAAACTCAGGGGAAAAAGACAGCTTTAAAAATAAGTTAATAGGTGTTCAAGCGTTTTTTCATCAATCCAATTTAAGGGGCCCATGGGGAGGGGTGAAATTCTGGTAAAAATAATTGAAAGAAAATGCCCTGTCTGACTCACTCACTCATCACGCCCAACAAAAACTATTTAGATTGGAAAAATGAAATTTTGGGAATATGTTCGCTGTATGTCAAAAACGTCAACTAAGGAATAATTTTTGTTTATTCGGGTTTTAAAGAGATGTTAAGGGGGTAAACGTGCATTTCATTGAATAACGATATGTCAGGAGTTGTTTCTTAGGGGATGTGATATTTGGTATATAAACTAATCATTAAAAATAATCAGACATATGTCTAAGGGTTTATCGATGTGGTGTATATTATGAGGTGATAGGGGTGAATATTGGGGGTTGAGGGATTCTTGACGGAGCGTGTATCTCTTAAAGGACATAGGCGAGAAGTTTGAAATTCGGCGGAAAAAGAATAGCTTAAAATACAAGTAAATAGGTGTTCGACTGTTTTTTTTTCATAAATCCAATTTAAGGAGCCCTTGGAGAGAGGTGAAATTCTGGGGATAAAAAAAACAGGAAAGAAAGTGTCCTAACTGATTGACTCACTTACTCACTCATCAAACTCAGGGGGAAAACAGCTTTAAATTAGTAAATAGGTGTTCGACCCTTTGTTTCATAAATCCAATTTAAGGGGTTCATGGGGAGGGGTGAAATTATCAAAAATAAATGAAAGGAAATGTCCTGACTGACTCACTCACTCATCATAGACCAGCCAAAATTATTAAAGTTAGAAACATGAAATTTTGGGGATATGTTCGTTGTATGTCGAAAACGTCCACTAAGGAAAGAGTTTTGAATATTCAGGTTCTAAATAGGTGTTAAGGGGGGGAAACGTGCATTTCATTGAATAACAATATCTCACGAGTGGTTTCATTTGGGGATGTGATACTTGGCATATATACTAATCATTAAAAATAAGCTGACACATGTCTAATGGTTTTTCGATGTAGTGTATATTATGAGCTGAAATGGATGAAAAGTGGGGGTTGAAAGATTCCTAACGGACCCTGTATCTCTTAAACGACATAGGCGAGGAGTTTGAAACTCGGAGGAAATCAATCAGCTTAAAAATAAATAAATAAATAAATAAAATATGTGTTCGACCGTTTTTTCATAAATCCAATTTAAGGGGCCTATGGGGAGGGGTGAAATTCTGGAAGAAAAACGTCCCCTAAGGAAGGATTTTTGGATGTTCACTCTCATCGACCAACCCAAACGATTAAAGTTAGAAGAATGATATTTTGGGGATATGTTTGTTGTGTGTCGAAAACGTCTACCAAGGAGGGATTTTTGGATATTCAGGTTCTAAAGGGGTGTTAATGGGGTTAAACCTGCATTGCATTTAATAAAAATATGACACGACTATGACGCGAGCGAAGCGAGGCTAAAAATGAGATGATGTGCGTCTATGTATTACTCAATCACGCAAGTACCACTGGTCCGATTTACATGAATTTTACATGGAAGTAGCTGATTTACCTGGTTAACATATAGGTTACTTTTGATTTCAATACTTTGTACTATTAAAAGATGGCGACCATTTTAGTGACTTCACTACACCCTTTGGTTTAAAACTTTCATATTTCCATTTCAAATACAAAGATAACGCTAAGAAATAGCAAACTTTTGATGGTATGTACGAGGTTAAAAATTACATTTTCTATCCAAAAGGTATCTCCAACCGTTAGCGAGTAAAACCTAAATTTGTGCTATAAAACACGGTCAACGCCGAGCGGTGTAGTTGGACAAAATGTTCCATCCTTAATCTCCCTCTGCGCAGCACCTCGCCTATCCCCTGTTTTAACTGTCACCTTCATATTTTAATTTATTTATGACGCGTAGCGAAGCACGGGTACTTCAGCTAGTCTTATATATAAAAGTGAAAGTCTGTATGTATGTATGTATGTGAGTCTGTTCCGTATACAAATCTACACCGTTCCACCAATCTCAACCAAATTTTGCATACACATAGTTTAGGACCCAGAAAAAACCGCTGGCTACATGAATTTTCGATAGTCTTTCTCATTCTTCTGATTTCGGCCCTTTTGCACTCAAGCACAGGCTAATCAAATCATAAAATTTACTCATGAAGGAATGCCAAGGCAAATAGTTTCCATGGCAACATAGCTCAAGTCGAGATACGGCCGACTGGATACGAGTTGCGCTCTGCACTACCGGTATAGAAAATGAGGATCTTTACTTGAAATTCCGTTAGTTACTCAACTGCTCACACAGCACTGTCAACCGAGTTTAACATAACAAAGACTTGACACTATCAATTATATATTTGTCAAATATCACTCATTCACTCATTCATTCATCACGAAATCTCAGAAACCACCGAACGGATTGAAATGAAATTTGGTATGCAGCTTCCTCAAGGGCCGCAAATGCCCACTAGGAGAGGATTTTTGGACATTCAGGTTCTAAAGGGGTGTTAAGGGGGTAGACCTGCATTTCATTGAATAGCAATATCTCCCGATTCTTTTCACTGGGGGATGTGATACTCGGCATATAAACTCATCATTAAAAACAAGATGTTCGGGAAAGAACATATAGCCTACTTTCTCCTAAATGTATGGGTATAGTTATAACTCTCTGTCCTTATCATCTCCTAATTTCTTCCTATTTGAAGTGCAAATTGGCGCACAGGATTTGAACAGTGGCGTTCAAACCATAGTTTATAATTTACCCCAGCATTTTGCAATTTCATCAGCAAACACTCCAAACACCGATTACTTACAATAATTGAAACTTCGTTGCTCTGATAAGGCCCATCTACAATGCGCAGTCGGCAGTCCGTAGTTGGTAGTCCTCGGTCGGCAGTCGCGTTCGACTCCATGTATACTATAGGCACCATACACAACATGAAGTTGCAGTTGGTAGCTGGCAGTTGGCAGTCGCGAATTGTATCCTTGACTGCCAACTACCCGACTGCAGCAATGTAATAGCCAATCAGAGCAGATCAGAAACTGACGTCACGTTGTTGTTCTGTGTCGTATACGAATGATATAGGACTAAGTGAAGTAACTTCGCAACCCGTTAATTTATAGGCTAATCTTAAATACACGGTATAACAAAATAATCCATCTCCAAATCATCCATATTGCAAGTTTTGAGGTTATCAACAACGCCTCTGTGCACAAGGAATAAACGAATGTTACTGTATTATTACTCCTAGCAGTCGTTAAGACTGGGTTCACTAACTGGCCGGTATAGAGCGCTGCTCGAATCTATAGTTTCTGCACAGTACAACTGAAGGCTGGTAGATGTCACTCCGGTGGAGAATGTCGTTTTTTTTTATATATAATTTCCATTGCAAAACGCACCATATAACGCTTTATTTTATAACGTCTCAGTACTCAAGAAACAATAAATATAAAAAACAAGCAAAAAAGTTCTACTCTGATAGGATTTGAACCCCGGCCAGCCACATGAGAGACGGGAGCTCTTACCACACAGCCAATCGTACACTCATAACTCACGCGTTATCGATTAAATACATATAACGTACTGTATTAGCAAATAATCACTTGGACTGAAGATTTCTTCACTGGAGTATATTTCAAACCGAGTTCATTTCATATTAAGTTCATATAATTTTTATCAGTAGGTTATATTGCATGCAACATACTGAAATAAGTAAAATATAGGTCAGAACGAGAGATCAGCTGCCATCTTGTCAAATAGCCGAGACGATTCAGATTTTTAAAGTCACTTCTAGATTATATGTCGCCTCCGTAGCGTAGCGGTCAGCATGGTTAGCTGCCGCCCCGGAGGTCCTGGGTTCGATTCCCGGAACTGCCACAAAATTTGAAAAGTGGTATGAGGACTGGAACGGGGTCTACTCAGCCTCGGGTGGTCCAAATGAGTAGAGGGGATTCGATTCCCACCTCAGCCATCCTCGAAGTGGTTTTCCGTTGTTTCCCACTTCGTCTTCGGGCAAATGCCGGGATGGTACTGTCCCCGATAATCCGGATAGTAGGCTGTCAGATATCCGCCCCCCTCAATCGGATTGCCAATAATCAATCGCACCGGCACAGCTACATCAATGAAAATGGCACTGACAGATACTACCGAGATTAGAGCACAGCAGTTAACAAGAAATTATTGTGGAACACACCAAAATATACGGGGGTTCATACTTACCTTTACTTACCTCTTCAAATTAATCTCGGGTCTGGGTTGTCAACTGGATCACTTAAAGTAAGCCCTCACAATAATCTCCACTATGATATTTAAAATGAACCAAGACGAAACAAGAAACTTTAAACTCTACAATAATTTATTTCACATAAAGGGAATGATTCTAACAAAAATTCAACAAAATACACGTGGCAATCAGAAGCCATTGTCAATATAATCATGTCCTCCTGTAGGACTTGTAGACTTTACATACAAAATCTTAGCTTTCACTAGCTTAAAATAACGAAATAGTCATAATACACTTGGAATGGATAAGGGAGTTGGGACGAGACATATAGCAATTGTTTTCCTTTTAATAAACATCACACTTTTATTTATATCCGCAAGGCTGCTATGTAGGCGACCTTGGCCTCTAACAACCAGTTGTCTGGCCAGCTGCGATCCACCCTACATCATGTCGCATGCCTACATCGTCAAATGGACTCACCTGTCCAGCCAACGTTAGCATCTGCTAGTTACATCAGAGCCTAGCTCCTTTTCCAAACACTTTAAATGTCCTCAACTCAACTCGAATATTATCACGCAAATCTTTTAAATGCTCCATTCACATATCACTGGATTACTCTAATAATCCCAAAACTTGTTTAATTATAATCCAAATGTATAACTAGCGTTGTTTATAGTATTATAACAAAACGCTTAATGTTTATAACAAAAGCTCATTAATAGTTTATAACAATTTAAATTGTTTATAATATTGTCAAACGACAATTGAAAAATTTATACACGCCTCTATTAATCCCTTTCGAATTATTATTTAAGATATTTACATAATTATTTACAATATTAATATTGTTTATATTTTAGAAATACATTAAACCACACGTTTATCCGGTTGATAATTACATAAATCGGGTTAATATAATCGACCAATGAAGGTTAGTTATATTTAAGTTTATATTCAGGTTTAATAAGGTTTTAATAATTATTATTATTATTTGTGACGGTAACCTCCATTCAAAATCGTTATCTCAATTATTTAACACTCTTGTTAATTTTAACAGTAACTTCACATGATTAATTTTCAAAGGACCTGGACAATACATTCAGCGGAAAAATACTTCGCTCCAAACGCACAAAATTGCATAAAAATAGGCCCAGAATTCATCATATATCTCAATATATATGGCATCAAAATCTTCCACAATACATACAAAAAACCTCCACTTACAAATTCTTCAACATCATTAATAACTGTGGGAACCTCCTTCACTTATTCAAGGGCATTATTCATCAGCGACTTTTACACGTCCACTGAACTAACGATTATACATCCATAGTTCCACTTTAAAAATTCTTATATTCATTAATTGTGTCAAACTGTTATTATATTTAACCTTCGTGGGTTTCATTCATGAATCGATATGAAGTAAAAATTTGCCAATCACAAATAAATTTAATAGCAAATACGATTATACACGCCTCCCTGGTCTATCAAAATTGAGATTAATATCTTCAAAGTAACGCAGTATAAAAATACTATCTTTAATCAAAGTTCATCTAAACAGCATAATAGTCGAATAGAATCCAATTAGACTGTGGAATGCAAACATTATTGTTCCAATCTAGAATTGAGAAAAATTCCTATCAAATGTTCATTACTATAGTGTATTCAATAAATCGTAATCAAAGTTTATATTTCATAAAATTGTCTATAATGCAATGGTATTTCAGAACTGACGATAAATGTCTATGTTGCAATCATGTTCATCAAACGACTAGTATTTCCAAGATCGTCGATACAGTAATAGATTTTAACGCTCTAAAATCTATTAATTATTCTTCTTTCTTGAGAATGACAGAAAATTGGTCAAAGTAATTTACTGAATAGAATTACTTTAATAAAATGACACGCTGTCTGAATTCAAATTTGCCATAGAAAATCATTAACTTTACAGTCAAATCGTGACTACAAAAACATGCAAATTACTGAAAGAATCTATAATATCAGTCTCAACTGATCCAAAAATAATTTAAATATGCCAATGACATAACAATGTCTTAATAAATCGTCGAAAAAGGCATAAATCATCAAAGTGTACTGAGTACAGAAATATCAAGCAAGAATATGGGGCAAATATATGGGACAGAAAATATGGGAAAAATGGTTGCTCAGATATCGCTAAATGGCTCAAATAAAACAAGAAACGTTCACGACTACCTTATCTGTTGATTGAAGTTCTAGAGGAAAATTTCCAAAGAAGACTGCTGATGGTTCCATTTCACCAGCGTAAAGATGTGCTCCGACCTCGAACCTGGAACCAGCGCCCTCGGAGAATAGAACTGCTTCCTCCTCCGGAAATTGCACTGCTCCGTGTAGACGATAGACATCCTTCTGGCAAAACTCTTCTTTGTGAGCCGGGTCCACCCTGGCCTCTCTTGATAGTTCCCTGAAGTTCTGGCAAAACTCTTCTTTGTGAGCCGGGTCCACCCTGGCCTCTCTTGATAGTTCCCTGAAGTTCTGGTAGAAATTCGTCATGAAGTTTATTGCAGTTATTTCCGTAGAAATATTCATAATTGTAGAGTATGAAAATATTTCCACTGCCATTTGATATAATTCAGCGTTGGACTACGATGCATGAGTGTAGTTGGATGTTCACTACATGCTCGCTTTTGTAGAATGGCGATTAACGAAGTTCCATGCTGCTATTTCACTCCATTGATATATGTCCCAATTGCATTAAAGTCCTTAGCCTTCCATCTCCATTTCCATTATAATAGTTGAAAGAACTGCCATATTATATTGTTGCATATTAGAATGTAGCGTTGTATCACCAAATGCAATATGTAGTATCACGGTTACAATACACGTGTTAGCCGTAGCGTAGAATGTGGTGTTATAAAAGTGCTTCTCAGGTGGCGAGAAAATCACTTTTGTCTGCCGTCTTAAAATGCCAATATCTTCCAAATTATAATCGTGAAAATGTTCAACTTTACTACACACTTTAATACTGTTATGCACAATAGAATTAGCTTATAGGCATTAGCTAACTCTTGATGTATATTCTTGTAGACTCGTTAATGTGTGCGTTTCAACTTCGCCTAGTTTCAATCACCGTGAAATGGTACTGCTGCACTGCTCCGTGCTCGTTCGATGCGGTGGGCTTTACCACGCACGCTAAAGACGACTTGCTTCACTGTAATCACTCGAAGTCTGACCAACTCAGAAAAACGACTATATGTCCTCAGAAATATGAGACACATGAGATATCTATGAGATATATGAGATATGAGAGCTTCTCTCTGCTGTGCAAGACCTTTTATCAACTTCTTAAGGGGCGTATCCATCCCTTCCATAGCTTGTCCCTCCGTCATTGCTAGAAGTTCTAACTTTGGCTATACTTGACGGATTTTCAAATTTCAAAAACTCAAAATTAATTTCTTCAAAATTCCAAATCAATGCCATAACTGAAAATGGATTTCCACAATTCTGCATTCCAAAAGTAATTAAATATAGTAGTTTCAGTAATCTCCGTCTCCCTCCAAACTATCATTCATTGGTTCGAGCCTTTCCTCCAATAGCGTAACTTCTTCCTCAGCATAATTCCATGTTTCCCTGCAACTGCGTCGTAAATCTCAGATCTTTCTCGAACAAAATCATGACGTCACCAAGAATCTCAGCTCAACCAGCCTACTTGCATAAAGTCTGCGTCATCCGTGCTTACGTCATGAATATCCACGTCACAACTATGACAGCCATAACTTTATTCATATTTTGCCAATACAGCCACCGTGGTCTCAATATAATTCAATTTACGGGGGCAGTACCTACTGTCAGGCCACGGCCACCTCCTTCCCTCCTCCTAGCCTATCCATCCCAATCTTCCATCCCTTCCCATCCCTCATGAGGCCCCTGTTCGCTTTGCAGGTGAGGCCGCCTGGGCGAAGTGCTGATCACACCTCCCCAGTTGTATCCATCCCGACCAGATGTTCCAAGCTCCAGGACACTGCCCATAGAGGCGGTAGTGGTGAGTTCCCTCGCTGAGTCCGTGGGAACCACCAACCTAGAGGGTAAATTGACTAAATAAAAAAATACTTCTAGATTATAATATTACAATATAAACTTCTAATTTCGAACGAACCACGTCGCTTAGAACAGATTAAACGATTCTTGGTTCGATAATCGGAACTGGTGGGTCCCATGTTATGGATTATAAATTTTGCATAATTCACACGGCCGCCATCCTGAAATGGTACGTTTGTTGACCTTGTAGTTTGGGCACAAGACGCGTCCCATATGAAGGTAGGTTGTACCAAATTTGGTAAAGATCCGATGATTAGTTTGGGCGTAATGCATTATTAAGTTTTGTCCATTCGATTGGCCACCATTACCTTTTGGTAAAGATGGCGGCAATATAAAACATGACACTGAGGTGCCCTTTGCCAGTGCTACCTCTGTACCAAATTTCGTTCAATTCGGTTTAACCGTGTTCGAATTGATAGGGGGGGGGGCAGACATTCAGAGTACACGCACTCACACACACACACACACACAGACTCACACACATACACACACACAGACGGACACACTTTTTTTCGCCCTGTAGTGATCTCATAAGTCTACTTTCATTTTTTGCAAAAAACCAAAGGAGGCTAATAAGAAGACATGTGTCTGAGGGGTTTTCGATGTGGTGTATATTATGAGGTGAAAGGGGTGAAAAGTGGGGATTGAAAGACTCCTAACGGAGCGTGTATCTCTTAAACGACATAGGCGAGGAGTTTGAAACTCAGTGAAAAAAAAAATCAACATAAAAAAGAAGTAAATATGTGTTTGACCGTTTTTTCATAAATCCAATTTAAGGGGCCCATGGGGAGGGGTGGAATTCTGGGGGGGGGGGAAAGGAAAGAAAGTGTCCTAACTGATTGACTGACTGATTCACTCATCAAACTCAAGGGGAAAAACTGCTTTAAAGTAAGTAAATAGCTTTTAGGCAGTTTTTTTGATCAATCAAATTGAAGGGGTTCATCGGGAGGGGTGAATTTCTGAAGAAAAAACAAGTAGTTCCGTAAAGAACTATACAGCCTATTTTCATATATCCTGCTCATGTTAATTTCTTCTAACAACATACAAAATTTCAGTTTAATTGCTGTAACAGATTCGTAGATATTGAGAACCGTCTAAATATTTCAGATTGTCGCCAGGTTGGATTTTTATTTTTGTACTATTACATTAAGATTATTGTGTACGTGTGGTATTCAAACTTCAATCGCATGATTAGAACACAAGAAGTAAAAACGAGATTTTGAAATTACGCACAGCAGCCATCTTGTGATTATGCAAACAATTGAAATAAATTAGATGCCAGTGGATCAACATTTGTATAAGCATTTAACGTGCAACGTTTCACAGCACTCGGATAGTTAATTCGCGAGAATCATCCATTTAAATATTTATACTTCGCGTCGCCGCCATGTTGGATTTGTGCTCACCAGGTTAATGAAAGTCCTATAGGTGAACATATGTTTATAGTCTCTATGAACATAAAAAAATTCAGTTCGGTTGCTGTTAAAGATTCATAGATATTGAGAACCGTCTAAATATTTCGGAAGCTCGCCATTTAGGATTGTTATATGTATAGGCCATAGAATTATGTACCATTCAAGGACAATTATTGCCTAGGTTCATTATTCAAACTTTCACTTCGATCGCATGATTACGACACAAGAAATAAAAACTTAATTTTAAAATTTCGTACAGCCGCCATATTGAGGTTATGTAAACAATTGATTTAAATTAGATGGCAGTGCATTACAATCTGCAAAATCATTTACTGTACCACATTTCACTGCGCTCAGAGAGTTAAATCACGAGAAAAGTCTATTAAAATATTTCAAATTCGCTTGGTCGCCATGTTCGGTTTTTACTTTACAAGTTTATGAAATATACATGGATAAACTTGTACCAGTACCCTTTATCACCGTACAAAATTGCAGGGTAATATCTGTAATAATTTCGGAGATATAGAATGTCAGTGAAATATTTCGCACAGCCGCCATATTGAGGTTATGTAAACAATTGAACTAAATTAGACTCCAGTGCATTACAATGTGTATAAACATTTGCTGTACCAAGTTTCATTACGTGTGGATAGTTAAATCGCGAGAAAAGTCTATTTAAAAGTCTCAACTTCGCTTGACCGCCATGTTTGTTTTGTAGTCACCAGGTTTTTGAAAGTCTCATAGGTGTACTTCTAGCAGTACCCTTTATCACCGTACACAATTTCAGGGCGATATCGGTAATAGTTTCGGAGATATTGAATGCTAGTGAAATATTTCGCACAGCCGCCATTTTGCATTGGTGAGACGTAACAAAATTTGAAGGGCATGGTCGATGTCGCCGGGAATAGTGCTATGAACATACCGAGTTTCATTGAAATCGCTCCAGCCGTTTAGATTTTATTAGGGGGGGACACACACACGAATCACACACACACACACACACACACACACACACACGCACACACACACGGACAAAAGGTGATCTCATAAGCCTATTTCTTCAAAATTGAAAATAGGCTAAAAAATGAAAGAAAATAGACTCATTCACTCACTCATCATCGCCCAGCCAAAAATATTGAAGTTGTAAACATGAAATTTTGGGAATATGTTCGCTGTATGTCGAAAACGTCAACTAAGGAATGATTTTTGTTTATTCGGGCTTTAAAGAGGTGTTAAGGGGGTAAACGTGCATTTCATTGAATAATGATATCTCATGAGCTGTTTCTTTGGGGATGTGGTATTCGGTATATAATCTAATCATTAAAAATAATCAGACATATGTCTAAGGGTTTATCGATGTGCTGTATATTATGAGGAGAAAGGGGTGAAAATTGGGGTTGAGGGATTCTTAACGGAGCGTGTATCTCTGTAACGACATAGGCGAGAAGTTTGAAATTCGGCGGAAAAACATCTTAAAATACAAGTAAATAGGTGTTCGACCGTTTTTTTCATAAATCCAATTTAAGGGGCCCTTGGAGAGGGGTGAAATTCTGGGGGGAATAAACAGGAAAGAAAGTGTCCTAACTGATTGACATACTCACTCATCAAACTCAGGGGGAAAACAGCTTTAAATAAGTAAATAGGTGTTCGACCCTTTGTTTCATAAATCCAATTTAAGGGGTTCATGGGGAGGGGTGAAATTATCAAAAATAAATGAAAGAAAATGTCCTGACTGACTCACTCACTCATCATCGCCCATCCAAAATTATTGAAGTTAGAAACATGAAATTTTGGGGATATGTTCGTTGTATGTCGAAAACGTCCACTAAGGAAAGATTTTTGGATATTCAGGTTCTAAAGAGGTGTTAAGGGGGCAAACGTTCATTTCATTGAATAACAACATCTCACGAGTGGTTTTATTTGGGGACGTGATACTTGGCATATATACTAATCATTAAAAATAAGCTGACACATGTCTAATGGTTTTTCGATGTAGTGTATATTATGAGGTGAAAGGGATGAAAAGTGGGGGTTGAAAGATTCCTAACGGAGCGTGTATCTCTTAAACGACATAGGCGAGGAGTTTGAAACTCGGAGGAAATCAATCAGCTTAAAAATAAATAAATAAATAAATAAATAAATAAATAAATAAAATAAATAGGTGTTCGACCGTTTTTTCATAAATGCAATTTACGGGGCCTATGGGGAGGGGTGAAATTCTGGAAGAAAAACGTCCACTAAAGAAGGATTTTTGGATGTTCACTCTCATCGACCAACCAAAAGTTAGAAGAATGATATTTTGTGGATATGTTTGTTGTGTGTCGAAAACATCTACTAAGGAGGGATTTTTGGATATCCAGGTTCTAAAGGGTTGTTAACGGGGTTAAACCTGACGACACGACTATGACGCGAGCGAAGCGAAGCTAAAAATGAGATGGTGTGTATCTGTGTATTACTTAATCACGCAGTCTGGCTGCGTGGCTCAGGGTAACGTTCTCGCTTGCTGAGCCGAAGGTTGCAGGTTCGAAACCTGGCGCAGTCAGCTGGCATTTGAGGGTGCGCAAATGCGAGGGAGCCGTGTCAGTACATTTACTGGCACGTTAAAGATCCCCTTCGGGGCAAAATTCCGGCAATCCGGCGTCTCTAAAAGCCAGTGAATTTAAAAGGGACGTAAAACCAATAACATTATTATTATTAATTTTTACTCAATCACACAAGTACCACTGGTCCGATTTACATGAATTTTACATGGAAGTAGCTGATTTACCTGGTAAACATATAGGATGCTTTTGATTTAAGTACTTTGCACTATTTAAAGTTGGCGACCATTTTAGGGACGTCACTACACCCTTTGGTTTCAAACTTTCATTTTTCCATTTCAAATAAAAAGAGAACGCTATGAAATAGGAAACTTTTGATGGCATATACGAGGTTTAAAATGACAGTTTCTAACCGAAAGGTATCTCCAAAGGTTAGCGAGTAAAACCTAAATTTGTGCTATAAAACACGGTCAACGCCGAGCGGTGTAGTTGGATAAAATGTTCCATCCTTAATCTCCCTCTGCGCAGCACCTCGCCTATCCCCTGTTTTAACAGTCACCTCCACATTTTAATTTATTTATGACGCGTAGCGAAGCACGGGTACTTCAGCTAGTTATTTATAAATATGACCGATTCTCTAATGCTCATTAGTGCACGTGAATGCTGACCATGATGGTCCATCCCACAACAACACACAAAAAGCAACTACAACAAACAACAACAACAACACTGACGACACCATAATTATTACGAAAGGGAGAGACAGTGTTCTAATTGCAGGAGTTCGCCTCGTTGCATAGTGGCTAGCATTCTTGGCTGTCTCCGTGGAGGCCTGGGATTGATTCTCGGGTCTGCCAAGAAATTAATTTCTGGTCTAAGGGCTGGAACGGGGTACACTCAGCCTCATGAGAAAACTGCGAAGAGGCGGGTTCGATTCCTACGTGGTTTCCCACTTCTACTCCAGGCAAATGCCGGGATGATACCTAACTTCAGGCCTCGGTCGTTTCCTACACAAATCCTCCTTAATTACAAATACACACACTAGTACAGAAATCACAGTGACGCAGGTTATTTGACAAATTCTGGTTGGTTGGTTTCTTAGTTTAGGGGCTACGACAACGCGATCATGTGGCCCCGTGTAGGCTACTTGGGGTGTGTGTAGAATCTGTCGGACAACCGGTGTTAATTGTGATGGCTGTATTAGTGTGAGATATCTGTAATTCAGGTAATAACTGCAGACGATCAATTTCTAATAGTTCGTACTTTTGCAACCAAATGCTACCGTCAACGACACCCAGCTGCGAACTTGGCTACCAGATGCCACTGCAACCGGCACCTTCCGGCGAACGTTAGAACTTAATAGAGCGTTAATCAAATCTAACCTATTAATTAAGCTTCACATAGGCTAATTGTAGTTAGTCGAAGGTTCTTTGACGTGCCATAAATCTATGACATGGGCCCGCCGGCTTTACTTCCCCTCCGAAGGAAGCCATACTGAGGGATTTTAACGCTCTTAAAAAGTCGGACGACTTCGGCCGGGTTTGAACCCGCGATCTTGGCATAGATGCTCAGCATGCTACCAACTACGCCACCGAAGCCGCCAGACACACACACCCATGTATACGGGACTACATGACCACAATGTCGCAAAGCCTCTAAGAGAATCAACAACAACTCCAGCGGTAAGAATGTCCCTGTCTACAGTCATGATGGTAAAACAACGTTGCGCAACCTAAATACTTTTATCAATATTAGGGACTTTTTTAGCTGAGCCCTCCTCTGTGCTTCCCCAATAAAATGGTTAGTTGGTTGGTTTCTCAGTTTAGGGGCTGTGACAACGCGATCATGTAGCCCCGTGTACTTTGGGTGTGTGTAGAATCTGTCTGATAACCGGTGTTAATTGTGATGTCTGTATTAGTGTGTGTTATCTGTTTTTAATTCAAGTAAGGAATGCAGACATTCAATTTTTCAAGTAGTTCCTACTTTAGCTACCAAACGCCACCGTCAACAACAAATAGTTCTGAACTTGTTTACTAGATGCCATCGCAGTCGGCTCCAGGTGACGATCGTTGGAACCTAAGGGCGTTAGTCTAATCATACTAATATATAACAAGTAGTTCCGTGAAGAACTATACAGCCTATTTTCATATATCCTGACCATGTTAATTGCATCTATCAACATACAAAATTTCAGTTTAATTGCTGTAACAGATTCGTAGATATTGAGAACCGTCTAAATATTTCAGATGGTCGCCAGGTTGGATTTTTATTTTTGTACTATTACATTAAGATTATTGTGTACGTGTGGTATTCAAACTTCAATCGCATGATTAGACAACAAGAAGTAAAAACGAGATTTTAAAATTACGCACAGCAGCCATCTTGTGATTATGCAAACCATTGAAATAAATTAGATGCCAGTGGATCAACTTTTGTATAAGCATTTAACGTGCAACGTTTCACGGCACTCGGATTGTTAATTCGCAAGAAACGTCCATTTAAATATTTATACTTCGCGTCGCCGCCATGTTGGATTTGTGCTCACCAGGTTCCTGAAAGTCCTATAGGTGAACATATGTTCATAGTCTCTATGAACATAAAAAAATTCAGTTTGGTTGCTGTAAAAGATTCATAGATATTGAGAACCGTCTAAATATTTCGGAAGCTCGCCATTTTGGAGTGTTTTATGTATAGGCCTTAGAGTTATGTACCATTCAAGGACAATTATTGCCTAGGTTCATTATTCAAACTTTCACTTCGATCGCATGATTACGACACAAGAAATTAAAAATTAATTTTAAAATTTCGCACAGCCGCCATCTTGAGGTTATGTAAGCAATTGAATTAAATTAGATGGCAGTGCATTACAATCTGCAAAATCATTTACTGTACCACATTTCACTGCACTCAGAGAGTTAAATCACGAGAAAAGTCTATTGAAATGAAAATCCACAGCCTGCTTCCAGTCTCCGACCGGGTCAGGAATGGAATGAATGAAGCCCCCATCTAGCGGCGAGGATATGAACTGTGCCGGCTGCCGAGGCCTGACGCACTCCTCTGGGGCAATGATTAAATGAATGCCAGATGCAATGAAATGATAGTGGAGAGTGTTGCTGGAATGAAATTTTTGACAGGGAAAACCGGAGTACCCGGAGAAAAACCTGTCTGCCTCCGTTTTGTCCAGCACAGATCTCACATGGAGTGACCGGGATTTGAACCACGGACCCAGCGGTGAGAGGCCGGCATGCTGCCGCCTAAGCCACGGAGGCTCATGAAAAAAGTCTATTAAAATATTTTAAATTCGCTTGGTCACCATGTTCGTTTCTTAATTTAGAGACTTATGAAATATACATAGGTATACTTGTATCAGTACCCTTTATCACCGTACAAAATTGCAGGGCGATATCTGTAATAGTTTCGGAGATATAGAATGTCAGTGAAATATTTCGCACAGCCGCCATTTTGAGGTTATGTAAACAATTGAACTAAATTAGACTCCAGTGCATTACAATGTGTATAAACATTTGCTGTACCAAGTTTCATTACATTTAGATAGTTAAATCGCGAGAAAAGTCTATTTAAATGTCTCAACTTCGCTTTGCCGCCATGTTGGTTTTGTAGTCTTCAGGTTTTTGAAAGTCTCATAGGTGAACTTCTAGTGGTGCCTTTTATCACCGTACACAATTTCAGGGCGATATCGGTAATAGTTTCGGACATATTGAATGCTAGTGAAATATTTCGCACAGCCGCCATGTTGGATTGGTGAGACGTAACAAAATTTGAAGGGCATGGTCGAGGTCGCCGGGAATAGTGCTAAGAACTTACCGAGATTCATTGAAATCGCTCCAGCCGTTTAGATTCTATTTGGGACACACACACACACCTCACACACACACACACTCACACGGACAAAAGGTGATCTCATAAGCCTATTTTTTCAAAATTGAAAATAGGCTAAAAATGAGATGGTGTGTGTCTTTCTGTCTGTCTGTCTGTGTGTTACTCAATAACACAAGAACCACTGGTTTGATTTAATGAAATTTTGCATGGACGTAGCTGATTTACCAGGCTTACATATAGGCTGCTTTTGATTTCGATATATCGCACTATTTAAAAATGGCGACTATTTTCATATTTCCATTTCAAATAAAAAGAGAACCCTAAGAAATAGCAAACTTTTTATGGCACTACGAGCTTTAAATTTAATTTTCTATCCGAAAGGTCCTTATCAATTTTCGTGTATCTCCAACGGTTAGCGAGTAAAACCCACATTTGTGACGTCACTACACCCTTTGGTTTCAAAATTTTATATTTCCATCATACTAATATATAACAAGATGTTCAGTAAAGAACATATAGCCTACTTTCTCCTAAATGCATGGGTAATGTTATAACTCTTTGTCCTTTTCAAGGAGTATAACTGAATGTTGGTTGTAGTAGCTTGTTGAAATACAACGTGCTATAGGGATATTAAACATGAATATGAGGTGCCCTTTGCTAGTGCTACCTCTGTAAAAAAAAAAACATTCAATTCGGTTTCACCGTGTTCGAATTGATATGGGGAATGGATTTGCACACATACATGGCCGCTAGAACTTGTAGTCAGTCATAAGATGCTTTCCACAAAAAAGCATGTTGTTGCAAAATCTGGTAAAGATCAAATTATTTGGATGGTCGTAATTTGATTTAAGCTTTTAACATTTGGGTGGCCGTCATTCCGTTTCTGTCAAGATGGCGGCGATATAAAACATGACACTGAGGTGCCCTTTTGCTAGTGCTATCTCTGTACCAAATTTCGTTCCAATCGGTTTCACCGTGTTCGAATTAATAGGGGGAATCGATTTTGACACAAAGATGGCCGCCATCCGCAAACTATTAGGCTAATGACCTATTAGATTGGTCAAAGGATGCTCCCTCCATAAAGGTATGTTGTTGCAAAATTTGGTAGAGATCGGATGATTATGTTAGTCGTAATTTGATTTAAGCTGTGAACAATTGAGTGGCCGCCATTAAGTTTCTGTCAACATGGCGGCGATATAAAACATGACACTGAGGTGCCCTTTGCTAGTGCTACCTCTACACCAAAGTTCGTTCCATTCGGTTTCACCGTGTTTGAATTAATAGGGGGAATCGATTTTGACACAAAGATGGCCGCCATCCGCAAACAATTAGGCTAATGACCTATTAATTTGGTCAAAGGAGGCTTCCTCCATAAAGGTATGTTGTAGCAAAATTTGGTAGAGATCGGATGATTAGGTTAATCGTAATTTGATTTAAGCTCTGAACATTTGTGTGGTCGCCATTACGTTTCCGTCAAGGTGGCGGTGATATAAAACATGACACTGAGGTGCCCATTGCTAGTAATACTTCTGTACCAAATTTCGTTCCATTCGGTTCCACCATGTTCGAATTAATAGGGGGAATCGATTTTCACACAAAGATGGCCGCTATCCGCAAACTATTAGGCTGATGACCTACTAGTTTGGTCAGAGGATGCTCCCCCCATAAAGGTATGTTGTTGCAAAATTAGGTAGAGATCGGATGATTAGGTTAGTCGTAATTTGATTTAAGCTTTGAACATTTGTGTGGCCGCCATTATGTTTCCGTCAAGATGGCGGCAATATAAAATATGATACTGAGGTGTCCTTTGCTAGTGCTAACTTAGTACCAAATTTCGTTCAATTCGCGTTCACCGTGTTCGAATTGATGGGGGGGGGGGCTGGCAGACATTCAGAGTACACACACTCACACACACACACAGACTCTCACACACACATACACACACACACACACTTTTTTCGCCCTGTGTTGATCTCATAAGTCTACTTTCATTTTTTGCAAAAATCGAAAGTAGGCTAAAAATGAAATGGTGTGTGTCTTTCTGTCTACCTGACTCTGTGTTACTCAATAACACAAGAACCACTGGTTCGATTTAAATGAAATTTTGCATGGACGTAGCTGATTTACCTGGCTTACATATAGGCTAATTTTCATTTCGATATTTTTCACCATTTAAAAATGGCGACTATTTTCATACTTCCATTTCAAATAAAAAGAGAACGCTAAGAAATAGCAAACGTTTGATGGCACTACGAGCTTTGAAATTTAATTTTCTATCCGAAAGGTCCTTATCAATTTTCGTGTATCCCCAACGGTTAGCGAGTAAAACTTAAATATGTCTTATAAAACACGATCGACGCCGAGCGATGTTAGTCTATGTTAGACTCTACATGCACTGTTTTATTTATAGAGGTAGTTTGTGGGGTCCGAAACTAGACGTGATGTTGAGTCTAATTTTATACTCTTTGTGCCGGTTATTGTATGTGAGTATTTGGATCTTTACGCTGTTTCACAATGTTATAGAGCTTTCTACATTACACGGTATGCTTTCATCCTTTTTATCGATTTCTTTTTCGTTAAATGAATATTTCAGTTGGCCAATATTTATCTGCTTTTTGTTGTATTTTACCATGATCAGAAACCCAAATTCACAGACGAATGTGTCGAAGACTATCGACTGTCACATTAGTTCATATTAATCTTACTGCAGAACTGGGCAAATTTATTTCAATTAGGTAGGTATTTTGACTTTTGCGGCCAATAAAAAAACCCACACGAAAGACGGTGTAAACCTAGAAAAGTTGCTGAGTTTTAATTGCTTGGCCCTGACATTGAATATACAATCATCTTGGAAGCCTTAATAGGGAGGTGAAAGACTGTTTTAAACTTAGCACTCGCAATAAAGTAGCTGAGGTGTTCTAAATAAGAATTAAGGTATCGCACAGTTTGCTACTCCTTTGGTAGTCCGCAAATAGACCACAAGAGCCCGCTGATGAACCATCTCGGAGTTACTAGGCATAAACTTAGAAAAAATTTCTGTGATTAATTTTTGTTTTTGTTATTATTATTGGGATGATTGAAGTTCGTTCCGTTACTGTTCCTCTTTATCTTGACAATGTACGTACTTTCCGCAATATTACTTATTGTGGATATGATAATTGCTATCAAGTTTGATGTATTTTTAGCATAATGTTTATATGTTTAAATATACAGTAGTATGAAGACGTTAAACGATAGGTGTTCAATATTTAAGACAGGTTATTTAACTTTTACTACATAGAAGCTGATATTTA
This sequence comes from Meconema thalassinum, assembly GCA_946902985.2. Lineage (NCBI taxonomy): Eukaryota > Metazoa > Arthropoda > Insecta > Orthoptera > Tettigoniidae > Meconema > Meconema thalassinum. The sequence continues at coordinate 414,254,092 of OX336393.1, forward strand.
TTTCCAATATATAAACGCACATTCTCACCTACAAAGCGGAGACAGGCTTTTCTCCGGGTACTCCAGTTTCCCTGTCACAATTTCATTCCAGCAACAATTTCCACTATCATTTCATTTCATGCGTCATTCATTTAATCATTGCCCCAGGGGAGTGCGACAGGCTTCGGCAGCCGGCATAGTTCATATCCTCGCTGTTAGACGGGGATTTCATTCATTCCATTCCCTGACCCGGTCGGTCGACTGAAAGCAGGCTGTGGATTTTCACTTTCCTCTTCTTGCCTAGAACGCCTCAAAATAGCGCTGCCTTGGGTTTTTGTGGGTACTACCCACATAACGTAACGGCGGTGCTTTTTGAGGATCCAACCAGCCTTCGGGCTGAGTACCTAACAGACAGACCTCTGATTAATAATTTGGAGAGTGAAAATGCTTGTAGTCTACACATGTAGTTGGTAACGTGGAAATAACATAACTACATTAGGAATGTGTGATTATATATATTAATGATTTAGGCCAGCAAGTACTAAAAGCCGTTCGAAGAACGGGTACTTCAGCTAGTCTAACCTATTTATTTAGCTTCACACAAGTGTAGGTTAATTAGTGGAAGGTTCTTTTTAAATCTATGACATGGGACCGCCGGCTTTACTTCGCCTCCGAAGGAAGGCATTCTGAGGGATTTTTAACGAACTTAAAAATCCGTCGACTTCGGCCGGGTTTGTACCCGCTACCTTGGGCATAGAAGCTCAGAATGCTACCAACTACGCCACTGAAGCAGCCTCAATAAAAGGGACATAAGTTTCGTATAGATTTCTTTTTAAAAAGGTAGAGAAAAATAACTAGATTTGCATGTTTTGGTAGCGCAGAATGAGATACAAAATGTTTTTTGTGTCTAGGTTACATTATTTAGTGCTGATAAAGTGTTGAATGTGTGTGAGCCACTCGGCTCAAGGAGGGTGGGGGTTGGGGGAGGGGTGGGAGTAATAATGTTCCAGTCGGGTGCTTGAGCAAACCGCCCCTTAATACTTCAACCCCTCTCCCAGTAATTTCTCCCTGGCTATCTCGCGTAACAAATTCATTTTATCGCCTCGTAGTTAGAGAGGGAAATGGGAGATAGATGCTCTCTCCCTCTAGCCCTATTATACTCCGCATCTCTGTCTCCCTCTAGCCAACAATAGCCTTACCGTTGTCATCAAAATGAAGTAATTAAAAGTATAAAGCTTTTAGTTAATTAGACTTTCTCGGGATCCTCGTTTTGTGTGTAACAAGTTCACTATCTCTCTCTCTCTCTCTCAAACACACACACACATCATACTTCTATCTCTGTCTTTTCCATGTGAGCGCTCTGTTCATACTAGAACAGGGGTGTATAAAATCATGGGCAGGTGGATCTATCCTGTGTCAGTCCTTATTTCAGTCCCCCCCCCCCCAGGGGCTCACATCTAGAGGGACGTGGGTTGGCGACAACGGGACCCCAGATGAGTCCGGCATTGCTTCCACTTACTTGTGCCGGGCTAGTCACCGTCTTCTTTACTGTCGACCTCACTTGGTCAGCACTTGTTCTCTTCCGACCCCGAGGGTATTCGGGTATCCGAGACCTAGGGAGTCTCTTCATTTCCCGCCTTAATTGGCCATTGTCTCCTCTTTTCTGATACCCTCCTTCTGCGAGGGGTCAGCCTTCTTTTTCTTTTCATGATATCTCCTGTCTTCTGCTCAAGGCCCTCAAGGAGGCAGGGTGTATGTAGCCCCACCACTTCTGGTGCGCCCTGGATATTGCTACACCATCAGGGGCTCACGGCTGGTGAGTTCGGGAGTTGGTGACCCCAAGGGATTCCTGAGCTGGGTCTGGTTTTCCCCCTTTTATCCATTACCTGTGGGGCGGACCCTCTCCTCTTTCACTTTCTTATCTGCCTTTTATGGCTCTCATTCCTTCCTAGTCCCTCAATCCGCATTCTTCGAGGGTTGAGGGCATTTATTTTCCGTCCTTTATTTGCCTTCTTCTCATTTTGTTTTCCATTTCTTCTTCTAGTATATAAGGCAGTAGTTAGTTTTATTCATAGTTAACATTTCATTATCATCTTCACGATCACCCAAACCATTAGGGGCCGATAACCTAGATGTCAGGCCCCTTAAAACAACAATTATCTTCATCATCATCATTATTGCAGTTGTTTGTTGGTTCAGATTTCTTTCAGGAGATTTGGGCATAACGATAATCGTCCACATCCACTAGGTCAGCGGTTTTTGACATTTTTACTCTCACAACTGCCCTAAAAGTAAACTTAACAGGTAGTACCGTGAAGAACTAAAGCCTACTTTCATGTATTCTACTTATGTTAATTGCCTCTATCAACATACAAAATTTCAGTTTGATTGCTAAAATAGATTCGTAGAACCGTCTAAATATTTCGGATGGTCACCATGTTGGATTTTTATATATGTAGGTCTTAGAGTTATGTATTATTAGATGCCTATTTTTGCGTAGGTTCATTATTCAAACGTTCACTTTCATCGCATGATTAATACACGAGAAATAAAGAAATAATTTAAAAAATGCGCACAGCCGCCATCTTGAGGTTATGTGAACAATTGAACTAAATTATATGCCAATGCATTAAAATGTCAATAAACATTTACTGTACCATATTTCACTGCGCTCAGATGACTAAATCGCAAGAAAAGTCTATTAAAATGTCTCACCTTCGCTTGGCCGCCATGTTCCTTTTTGTATTTTACAGGTTTTTGAAAGTCTCATAGCTGAACTTCTAGTAGTACCCTTTAACACCATACAAAATTTCAAGGTGATATCAGTCATAGTTTCGGAGATACTGAATGCTGGTGAAATATTTAGCTCAGCCGCCATGTTGGATTAGTGAGACGTAATAAAATTTGAAGGGCACGGTCGGGGTCGGCAAAAATGGTGCTATGATCTTACCGAGTTTCATTGAAATCGCTCCAGCCGTTTAGAAGTTATTGGAGGGAAACACACACACACACACACGGACAAAAGGTGATCTCATAAGCCTCATAAGTTTAATAAATCCAAGTATAAACCAGGAAAAAAGAAGAGGTCCTGCATTTATTTTGGAATTTGTATATTTGTACCAAAATGATCCACAACTATTGCTAAGTCTAAAATAGAAAATTGAGGGCAATACCTGCAACCAGATGGAATATAAAATACTTCTGAAAAAGGTGATTTTTTGGTGTGACCTTCCAACAGTTAAAAAGTCATAACTTCTACAATACTTGGCCCAATTGAACGAAATCAGGACGTATATAATCTCTCAAATGTAAGAGCTCATTAATAAAATGACAGAGCTCTAGTGTCACAAGTTTAGGTTTTAGGTGACATATCATGATTTTCCTATGTGGTCCTAAACGTTTGACCGGTACTGTACCGTATCTTAACAAAAGCTAGAAAAATACCGTACGGTAGTTTCTAAAATTTTTCACGCTGACCAAGTTATCATTCATAAAACGAAACATGTAGGTCCCCTATTATTGACACCCTGGGAAACAGTCAGTAAAAATAAGGAGTGATGCCTGCCTGTAGAGTTCAAATTTAGGCGGCCACTATATATTTAGCCTAGCCTAGTTATTTTCCTTAACTGTCAACCATTGGTTCTCAAAGGTGTCATCAATTGGTGTTTTGAGATTTCTGGCATGTCAATGACTGATTCAAGTTTTACATTTGAAACAAATGAAATATTCCAGCTAACAACTAAGGTTAAAGTTAAAACAAATACTAGAAGACCCGTCCTGCTCCGCAGCATTCACTTCAACAATCCTACAGCACTTCTGTCCATATGACATTTGCATGTCTTCATGCTAGTGACCTGAACAGACATTTACGGTACCGTCGCTTTTGGGTAAATAATGAAGTAGACTTATGAGATCAAATGTGTGGGTGTCTGCCTGTCCTCTGTGTGTGTGTCCCAATATTTACCCTGCGTTAGCTTAAAAGGCACACGGACGTCAGGCCGAGGTGAACAGCTAACTCCAAACACATAAGCTATACTCTTCTCTGAAGAATTAACTCGACACCACTCGGCAGTTTGATGCTGGCTGAAGCTAGGGTGATAGGTCGCTCGCAAGCTCGTAAACTCACTCTGAAGCTAGTCATTAAAATTTCCACTGAATGGAGATTGCTGGATGAAATGAAATCGTAAAAACACTTTCAGTGGTCGATGTGGGAGCTGTCGCGGACTTTCTTGCAGAACTTTTCATGCTGAACAATTCTCAGAGAATATCGATTTTTTTAAAAGACACATGGACGTTAGGGGTTTCTTCAACTCAATTCACTGAAATCGTAAATGCTCGGCTTCTTTTGGTCATAAATAAATGTTTTTCTACCTAATCCTTCATCGAGAAATCCTTTACAGAATGGTGAAAACCGCATCAAAATCCATCAAGTTGCTCTCGAGATTACCCGTTACATCCAAGAATTGGGAACTTTGTTTTATACTAAGTAGATCGAGATATCCTCACAATTTAAGGCTACAGCGGTACAATTTGGTGTTTTGTCTACTTATGAACAATGGTATAAATTTAAAATAAAAGATGGGTCTCTTATATTTGAATTTAGAGATGTAACTCTTGGTTAACATATAAAGGTGTGCAAATTAATAGAATTAAATAAATAATTTTAATTAGTCGTAATTACTTTTATTCAAAATCATTTTATTGACCAACTTCTTTTGTTTTCCTACTTAGTAGTGTTTCCTCTCCCGTGGAATTACACCTTTTCCCATAAGGAATTGCGTCTGAAAAGTTTCAGATTATTGGATACCGAGTGATATCTGAGCTGGGTCCATTTTCAATTTTTCATTGACTTTAGAATTCAAGTCAGTTGATTTCAATGCATAGTTCATGAATCTTTGAATAGTTCAATATCGTTCATCAGTTAAAAGACCCCAAATCCCTCCGCTCTAAATTCACACGTAAAGTAGAGCGAAGCAATAAAAACGAAACGTGTGGCATTTTGCATTTGCAAGGCTCCTCTGTTAGTGGAAATTCTAAAAAATCATTTTAATTTGAGTTTCTTAAATGAAAATATAATTAGGAGTCTTGGTTAAACATTTGAAGTAATTTCATCACCTTGTAAACATAGCCTACTTAGTACATTAAACCTCGAAAAGTAAAAATGCAATTTTGGAAAACTGACATCGAATCTAATAATTTGCACATCTCTGTAAAGACAGCTATCGCCTCCACCCCTACAGATAGAATAGTAAGTTAAGGCGATTGATGAGAAATGAAAAGATAACTCACACAGAAGGAATTAATAATTATTGAGCTGTAAATTTGATTGAGTATATCTTTGTTATAGAACTGAGGGAATGAAATAACAGGATGTAGGATAGTAATCACCGATGTAGGACAATAGTTTTTTTTTACCATTTCCACAGGACAGTTATCGTATTAGGGATGCGGACGTCCTGGTATAATTGTTATTTAATCTGTGCCCCGTTTGATGAGGTCTGTGCTCCTCCGCAACATTCGTTTCAAAATTCTAATAGTACTTCCTTCCATTCGACATTTGCTGTTCGCTTGCCTTTTGGTTCTATTTGAACTTTGACGTCATGAAAGGATTTTGCTCGCGATAGTGCGGCATACAGTAAAGTTGTCCGTGGCTAAACACCGGTTGAGGTAAATAAATGCCTACTTGTTGACCTTGAGCTTTATTGATAGTTATACAAAAAGCCAAACGTACTGGAAACTGCCTCCTTTTCAAGGAAAATGGCATAGAAGTATCTGATGGCGTAAGGTCAAGGTGAGGGAGTAGGACATTGTTTCCTACATTTACGCCAGTAATAATTTCCTGGTGTAAGCGATTGTCATGCATCTTCCAAACCAACAGTCTAGTACCGTTCAACAGACCTTGGGTAACATTAATATTTCTCAACAAAATCACAATTGAGCCTTCTTTTAGTCGAAGGATATCAGGTGGCAATCCACTTATGCGTATGCCGTCTAAAAATTCTACTGGGAATTCTAGAAGATCACTCTCACCTTCAGTAATCAAATTATTCACACTGATGTAAGTTCTCGATGATCCTGGGATTAGGTCTAAAACTTTGTCATTGATTTGTTTACAATGTTCATTTTTAGGTGCTAAAATCGCTATTTTTGAAAAGCGTGAAATATTTTTCAGCGTGGGACTAATTCTGAATGTTCTCCATCGACGTGAGGGTATTCACCGTTACCAATTTGTATGAAGAAGTTTGCAAAGTCACGTTGACCTGTATCCGCTCGCATATTTTTGTTGAGTTTAAAAATTTTGAATAATGGCCACAAAGGAGAGAACCTTACTGACATTTGGACTGATGCTGCTTTAGATGCGTGAGGCCCAACAGGCAATACCTGCCTAAAATCTCCCCCTAAGATGATAATTTTTCCTCCGAAAGGCACGTCGTTATTCATGATGTCCTTGAACAACCGATTTACACACATCAACGCGTGCTTATTAGCCATAGTGGCTTCATCCCAGATGATAAGTTTTGCTGAACGAATATAAAAAAGCTTCCTTGCTGTTAACTTTTATTCCTGATACCGAACGTTCATGTAAATGTAGAGGTAACTTGAACTGGCTGTGTACAGGTTGCCCCTGATGTAGTAACATTGCTGCAATACCAGTCCATGCAACAGAAACTACATTTAACCCCAAATTTGTGCAACTGTGAATCAAGCATTGGTAAAGAAATGTTTTCCCGGTGCCCCCTGGACCGTCAATGAAATATGCATTACTCATCCTTTCATTGCTGTTTTGTACTAACCCCAAAATTTCTGTAATTATAGCCGATTGGTTTCCATTTGCTTGGTTTATCATCCGACTTAATTTATCCCCATTAAGTTTTAGATAATTCATTGGTAAATTTGTCTGAGGGAAATTATCAATAATAGCTGGCAATTCGAGAGAAGTAATGGGAAGAACATGGAGCTTTAATGTATTAGAAATATGTATAAGAGTGAACTGATATGCAATTTTAGGTTCGTGAAACTGCAGATAATCTTCTGATAATGAATTCTTGAAAATGTCCCATAACTGTCTTACATTTGAAGGGGTCTGAAAGATACATATGTAAGAAAACAGTTGTCGTAACTGAGAAGGCATCTGAAATTATGACGCTTCTGCCAAACAACGCTGCCATTCAGAATCATCAATCAGTAAACCTCGCTCCTTAGCTGTTTCTTTAAAAAGCAGAATTGACAACGGCTTTGTATGTTCGTAGATCCTGGAAGCTGGTAGCACCTATGACGTGAAGCAATAACAGGAGTAAATAATACCTTTCTGTTTCTGTAGGCGAAACATTATCCATTCTGCCTATAGTTTTTGAAACATTTTTTTCTTTTTTGCCACTGGCAGTTGCTCTTATTCCAGACGTAATGTACTGGTGTTTCAGGATATATATACGGACTTCTGGCTTGCGAATCTTGATTTAACTTGAACCACGCTTGTAATTCCGTGTTGCGCAACTGAGCTTGAAGTAAAATATCAGGAGCGTTATCATTTTTAAAATAGATATTTTGCAATTTTGGCAAGTGAATTGGTAATCGCACGATAGAATGTGACTGTTCATGCATGTGAAATGAAAATATCCTGTATGTGGCTTCTGTTGGACCAACATATCTATCATTTAAAAAAGAAGTAATTTCATCGTAGTTCACCGTTTCGCCTTCAGGACATATTTTAACATTGCGGCCGTCGTGACCTTTATACACATACTTGTGGATGTATTTAACACTACGAACACTTGAGCATATTTCAACATTAATATGAGCTTGAAAGTAAAGTAAAAGAAAAGATTGTAGGGAACAATGGATCGACTATCGATTTCAATGTCAATGCCTCGATTTTTTTTTACAATAATCCGTCCATTATTTCTTCTCCTATACGAAGGATAACCATTGGCGTTATCTTTGGTCTCTTCCTGAAACTGTTTAGTGAAATCTTTCTTACATACGCCATCTTTCATACAGACTGAAGAAGGATTCAAAGATCCGCAAAGATTATGTACCATATGACGCCTTACCAACTCGTATAGCGCTTCATCCTTGAGATGTGGTATTTCGGCTGACACCACACTGTCATTGTCGGAAATTTCTCGAAACTTACTATCTTCCGTTAACGTTAATAGTAAATGGATGTGCGGGAGACCTCGTTTTTGAAATTCCCACTGTATATACAGTAGATATGATTTTACTTTACCGAAAATTTCCTTAGCATTAATCAATCGTAGCAATTCCTTTACTTTAATGGAAAACTCTCACTACAATATCAGGCCTATTATTAGCCGTTTCCCAAGGATGAATGCTGTTAAGTATTTCTGGCCAGCCCACATTACAGGTGAACGTAATGAATAAATCTGGCTTTCCAAACTTCCTCACTATCGCCATCGCATCCTGATAATTTTGCATCATATTCCTTGGGCTACCTGTAAAAGAAGATGGCAAAACTACAATATGACCGACTCTGAGATTTTCATTTTCTGCTCGTACATGCAAGGCGTCTGCTAAACCGGCATATGTATCAACTCGCAACTTAGTTTGTTGATGACGTATATATTTTAACCGGTCACCTTCCATACGACAGTAGTAATCCACGAATAGCTGTAGAGTCAATTTACCAGCGTTAATAAGGGGAATGAAATCGAACTCAGCTCCTAGACCTCGAATGGCAATTCTGTACAGAATATACTCGCGCATTGTTACAGTATGATGAATTTAAGTTTGTCTCACTCCATCAGTTGGCATTGAAATGTGCCTACCAGACTCTCCGCAAGGCCAAATCAAGGTATAACACATAGGATCACAGTGCATACTATCATAATCAACATTCCTCAAGCCACCTTCTCTCTCATATAATGCAATGTGTTGATGAGATAGTGGAGCTCCATCAACAGTTCCAAATACAGCAGCGATTTCTGAACATGTGGGGTCATTATACCGTCTTGGATCTGAGGAAGGTTCGTGATAGAAACGCATTACCAATTCCATTTGACGACGATTTTCTTTTAGAGCTGTTTTTTTTTCTCTTCACTTACTTTCTGGTGCATTGTTTTATAAGAACGCACGTAAGGATTGTGCTGATCTAGTAAACGATTTAAAAGACTGAGGGTATCTTCTCTCAGTTCGTGATTAGCATCATTCAGTAGCCTTAAATCATTTGCCTCTGAAAATTCTAATATGTATAATTGGCCATATGAACTGTTTTCCTGTTTTCTGGCATATAAAGGGGAAATTCTATGATGAATGACACCATTTATTTTGAAACAGTAAGGCCCATGGCTCGGTAGTAGCTCAGCAGTAGCACCAAAGGATACAAACGACATAGCATTATTATACTGCCGAACATTTTTCCTCAAATTTTTACTGATTTCGTCACAATTCGTAAACAACTGCTTAATTTCTGGCAGTATTGTGTATGGTGGAATGTTCACTTTGCCATCGCTACAACAAAAAGAAAAGTGACCACTTGTATTTTTCTCTTTTGAAAAGTATACAGCTGAGCAGTAGTGACAAATGTTACACAGACTTCCAATTGAGAATGGTTCTATATAGGGAATAGTATCAAAAATAGCACATCGATAAGTGGCCGAGAACCGTTTTGTGACAATCTGTTTCTGATATCGATTTGAGTCGCGTAGTGCTCGTTTCTGTTTCTTGGTATTGACGTTTTCGACCATACTTGACTCTGGGTAAGCACTGATATCTAAGGCGTCATAGTGACCGTTCCAGCAATCTCCAGAATACAGTAAGGGTATTATTCTATTTGGTGGCGTAATTTCGGCGTTTACAGTATGCGTTTTATTATTAGTAACTATGTTAATATTCATTTTGTAAACTTGAGCAGCGGCAACTAACTCAATATGACCTCCATGAATACCATTCATAGACATATGCATTTTATAATAATCGCTCGTATTGATAGCAGTTACGTACATATCGCTGTTGCCAACAATAAAGGAAGAATACTTATTCCAATTGTCTGTAACATGTTGAAGATTTTTTTTTCGGCTTCGGTGGCGTAGTCGGTAGCATACTGAGCTTCTATGCCCAAGATAGCGGCTTCAAACCCGCCCGAAGCCGTCGGATTTTTAAGAGCGTTAAAAATCCCTCAGTATGCCTTCCTTTGGAGGGGAAGTAAAGCCGGTGGTCCTATGTCATAGATTTATGGCATGTTAAAGAACCTTCCACTAATTGCACCTGTGTGAAGCTAAATCGGATAGGTTAATGTAAACAACGCTCTTAGGTTTCTAAGTTCGTTGCCAAGAGCCGACTGCGGTGGCGTCTAGTAGCTAAGTTGTGAACTTGGCCTAGTACTCGTTGACGGTGGCGGTGGCGGCAAAAGTAGGAACTATTTGAAAAATTCTAAGTTGCAGTACTTAAATTTAAAAAAAACAACATAGCACACACTAATACAGTCATTACAATTAACACCGGTTATCAGACAGATTCTACGCACACCCAAAGTACACGGGGCTACATGACCACGTTGTCGCAGCCCCTAAAATTAAGAACCAACCAACCGAGAATTCGTTTTCTAACCTTTGTAAATAAACTCTGATTGTTGTACACACAATATGCCAATGTCCTGAACAGACAATTTCCGTCACCTTTAATTCTTATCACATTTTGTCTCTGGCTAACTGGTTCTGAGGTTCGCTTCCGACACGATCCTGGGGGTTTTCTGCACGCAAACCCACTCTTAGTTTTAAGCTGTAAATCAGCCACTGAATCGAGTGACTTGGCATCCACGTTCTCAACTGAGTTAGCACTGATACCGGTATTTAAGACGTCATAATGACCGTTCCACCCATCCCCAGAGTATAGCAAAGAAATTATTCTATTTGATGGGGTATTTTCTGCTTTTACATTAAGAGTTTTATTATTAGTGATTATGTCATATCCATTTTGTAAACTTGAGCAGCGGCAACAAACTCAACATGACCTCCATGAATACAATTCATAGACATATACATTTTGTAATCATCGCTCGTATTGATAACAGTTTCCTACATATCGCTGTTGCCAACAATAAAGGAAGAATAATTATTCCAATTGTCTGTAACATGTTTTACAAATCGCTTTCTAACCTGTGTTAATAAACTCTGATTGTTGTACTCACAATATGCCAATGACCTGAACAGACAATTAACGTCACCTTTAATCTTTATAACATTTGTAATTGAGTGTCGCCCCTCATTCAGCATATTATGATTCATTGCCTTGATAGAGCCCACAACCTATAAGGACGAATGATGATACGAAAAGAAGACAGTTTGTAGCTGGAGAGACCAAAGACTATATAATTGAACGATCGGATACACGATACAAAATGGCGGTTCCAACATTCGACTGTAGCGGCATCTTCGTGAAATTAGTTGTCTTTCGTATACAGTATATGTTTTCATTTAAAGAGATGTTGACATGACAGTGTCATTAGCAAAATGGCTGCTGATTGTGCATGAGCATTTCAGTTTCAAAGTAATCAATTCTTTGAGAAGTTTTAATTAAATTATGTGCACAGAATCCCGTTCTGCTTATTGTATGGACACATGCGACATTAGCGCCCGAGTGGAACAGGTAGAAGTTAACGATATCATGTATGAATACATGCGACATTAGCGCCCGAGTGGAGCAGGTAGAAGTTAACGATATCATGACGTAATTAGGGAACTCACTGTTAATATCAAGTTAGATTTATTATTGGGGCGGCGTTGAATATCATGATGCAGTGTTCGTCAATGTCGCCTAGCGACAATATGTCCGTCAAGTCATTCGATTCTATTTTTGTGAGACCTTGAAGGAAGTAACATTCGCAATTATTTTAATACACGAATGATATAATCAAGTAATGTGGGTATCAATCGACGGTGCTTGACGGGCATTACATTTTAAGACAATAAACGTCGTCGTAGCGCAAATACTTCCCGAGATATTTCAGTTTCAGTAAAGGGTGAAATCTTTTGAAAACTATTTTAATATATAAGATGACTGCTGATTGTGCATGAGCATTTCAGTCTCAAAGTAATCCATTCTTTGAGAAGTTTTAATAAAATTATGTGCACAGAATTCTACTTATTGTTTGGATTGACTACATGCGACATTATCGCCCGAGTGGAACAGGTAGAAGTTAACGATATCACGTATGGATACATGCGACATTAGCGCCCGAGTGGAGCAGGCAGAAGTTAACGATATCATGACGTAATTAGGGAACTCTCTGTTAATATCAAGTTAGATTTATTATTGGGGCGGCGTTGAATATCATGATACTCTGTTAGTCGTTGTCGCCTAGCGACAATATGTCCGTCAAGTCATTCGATATTCTATTTTCGTGAGACCTTGAAGGAAGTAATATTCGCAATTATTTTAATACTCGAATGATATAATCAAGCAAGGTGGGTATCAATCGACGGTGCTTGACGGGCATTACATTTTAAGACAACAAACGTCGTGGTAGCGCAAATACTTCCCGAGATATTTCAGTTTTAGTAAAGGGTGAACTTTTTTGAAAACTATTTTAAGATATCCTGTAAACGAGAACAGACTGTAGATTATAATAACACATCAAAAGGAGGTTCAAATGGAAAATGAACAGAAGTAGATTGAAATGAAGTAGAAATTCCCCTTAAGGATGTCAAAGACTGGTGCGTTGAAGATGGCGGCCTGCAGGTGTGTGGCAGTTAGAGTACTCCAACTTTTCCTCGTGTTCTACCTAGTAAAAAGCTCAGTGGGTGCCTCGAAAAAGATCCTCGATCATTCTTTAACAATTGAAGACTCGTGTGTGAACTCGGACCTGAAGGAACACCTCATGGTAGTTTGTAAACTCAATATATCTTCTCTCACATGGTGTGGAAGCGAGGGGCTGATAGTCACGGCAGCAGGCAGAGGGCGCCCAGCACTGCGCGGGGTTGCCAGACCCCCCGCTACATTATTACATCTCGTGGTGTTGTCTGTGGCTCTCAGTGGAGATGTGGAGATGAACCCAGGGCCGAACAAGGTGTGTATAATTTGTGATTCGAAGGGTCGTGTGAATCAGTTATTTGTGACATGTACATCTTGCCACTCTCAATCGCACAGAACTTGTGCAAAAATCAGTGCTTCAAAACACAAAATAATCACCTCTGGGAAACAATCGTGGCTATGTTGGAACTGTTCTTTACCTCAGTTCTCTAACTCATTTTTTAATACATCGACACAGAGTGCAAATAGTGTAGATAGTGACGTAACACCCTCGGATGGCAAAGCATTGTCCATTTTTTCCTTCAATGCTCGAAGTGTAACATGTCCCTCCAAACAACCGGACCTGCGTTCTTGTCTCACAGCACTTAATCCGTCAATTGTGTGTTCAGGGGAGACATGGCTGAAAAAATCCACTAACGACCCAGAAATATTTCCGGTAACGTACACCATGTTCCGCAAAGATCGAACCTGGACATCAGGGGGAGGGGTACTAATAGCCATGAAACCTGAGTTAAGGCCTGTTCGCCAACGGGAGCTTGAAACTGATGCTGAGGCTGTGTGGGTGGAATTCACGTGTGCGAACAATACATTTCTAATAGGCTCTGTATACCGTGCTCCAAATTCAACTCGGCATATCAATGATGAACTTTTGGAGTCCCTCCGTCGTGTACAATACATCCAGCACAAATACAAGGCCATTTACATAACAGGCGATTTTAATTTAGAAATAGACTGGCAAAACTCTCCTCCCACTCCCAAGGATCCCATTGCTAATGAATTCCTTACCGCATTCTACGATTTATTCCTTGACCAATTAATAACCGAAGCAACTCGAATCACACAAACTACACGCTCCACAATAGACCTATTCCTAACAAGCCTTCCTTCCTCCGTACAGAAAGCTGAAGTCATACCCGGTTTCAGTGATCACGCAGCCATCTTTACCACATTGCATTACAACAAACCACGCAGCAAGAGCACAGTGAGGACAGTATACAATTACAAAAAGGCAGACTGGAAATTGCTATCATCTTTATTCTTCAAACACCTTCCCACCCCATGTATTCTGGACACCAGCGACATCAACTCAGTGTGGCACGCCTGGCGAAATTGTTTCTTTGAATGTGTGGATATAGCTATACCGAAAATAACCATTAGTGGGAAGAAAAATTCTCCTTGGGTGACGAAGGAAGTCATTAAAATGATTAGGAAAAGGAACGTTTTATACAAGAAATGGAAAAGTTGCTCAACTGACATCATGTGGGAAAAATACAAGAACATCAGGAACCAAACAAAGAAATTAATTCGCGAAACATACGACAATTATATTCACAAAATAAGCAGCACCAGTGAAATGTGGAAATTTTTGTCCAGAAGACGCGGCACCGCTGCGCCAGCCTCATTTCACTGTAACGGTACATTCCTCAGTGCACCCCAAGATATTGCAACAGCGTTCAGTGACAGTTTCAAGCAGAACTTTTCTAAGCCGGATATGACCACGAACCTGCTTCTGCCAAGGTCATCACTTCCACCCCTCCCACTCTCCAACCTGTACTTCACAACAACTGAGGTGATTCAGAGCCTACGGAAGATTAGACCACATGCGGCGACCGACCCAGATGATGTTCCCGGACGGATCCTGCTGCAGTGTGCGGAAGCATTAGCGCCCTCTCTGAGTGCGTTATTCAACCTATCAACCAAGGTTCTGTGCCGTGTGGGTGGAAATGTGCTAACGTGGTGCCAATCTATAAGCAAGGTGACAGAGAAGATGTTGCAAATTACAGACCGGTGTGTCTAACATCTATAATTTGTAAATGTATGGAGCGGCTAGTAGCAAACAGTGTGCTGGAATTCCTACGGGAGAACAATCTGCTCGACCCAAATCAGCACGGTTTTCTTCCGGGTCGTTCTTGCACTACTCTATTGACAAAAGTCATTGATGAGTTTCAGTTCTACTTGAATCAGCCAGAAGTGAAACAAGTGGACTGTATTGCACTGGATTGGGCTAAGGTCTTCGATCAAGTGTCTCATGAAAGACTTTTGTTAAAGCTACAGCAGCTTAACATACGGGGTAGCTTACTTGCATGGGTGAGGTCATTCCTAGAGGGTCGAACACAGTGTGTGGTGTACGGAGGAGCTCGATCGCAGGCTGTTCAAGTTACTTCTGGAGTGATTCAGGGCTCTGTGATCGGACCTCTTCTCTTCACTATATATGTGCTCGATCTTCCTTGCTGTGTCACCTCATCAATGTCACTTATGCAGATGACACCGTCCTATACAGGGGCATTAAATGTGAAGAAGATTCCCTCTGTCTTAAATCAGATCTGGACAACTTATCGCTGTGGTGTTCTGTGAATAATTTAAATATAAATGTACAAAAATGTAAATACATAAGAATAACCAGGTCACAAAAACCCATTGAGAATGAATACAAAATTATGAACAGTGTCATCCCACAGTGCACAAACTTAAAGCTATTAGGGGTAACAATCTCCGACACCCTGAATTGGAACATTCAAAGTGAAGAGGCAAGATGTAAGGCCACCAAAGTTCTGGGTTTCTTGTACAGAAACATGAGAGGTTGTAAACCTAGAGCCTTCAGGATGGCTTACACATGCATGGTCCGTCCGATATTAACGTACGGCTTACCTGCTTGGCATCCCACTACAGCGGAAAACATGAACAAGCTCCAGCGTGTAGAGCGCCGCGCAGAAAGTCTAATAGCTCGTTATTCCCCTTCCCCTTTGTCAAAATTTCCATCTATAGAGGCAACAGCCAAACAAATTGATCTAATTTTTCTTAAAAAATCCCTTACAGGTTCCATTAATATTGACCCTTTTTGCCGACTGTCATTGGCATATCGCTCAGTTCGGAGAGGACGAGGTGTAACCCTCGTTCCGCCCTTCGCACGTAGCAATGCTTACCTGACAGGTTTCTACGGCCGCTCTGCGCGGTTATGGAACGCGCTGCCAGGGGATGCCAAGATCTTGCCTCTTAGGAAATTCAAGCCGTACGTAAAAAGGTACATTGTATAAATAAACGTATGTATGAGTGATTGATTGTCTCGCTGAATGAATGAGTATCTGAATGGAATGAATGTATGTATCGCGTGATCGAGGTTATGAAAGTGCGTGCGTGAGAGAGTGAGTGAACAGGAAAATGTACTATGTCAATATTCTAAATATGTAAATACTGCAAATATCTTTGTTAAAATTTGTAAATATTGTTAAAACAAATGTAGATGTAAGCTGTGCCTGTGAAGCATGAAATATGTATGTGGGGCTTGCCCTTTTTCACTAGGCCTTCCATGCTTCGTGTACGATTTATGGTAAATATATAATAATAATAATAATAATAATAATAATTTAATTATTAAACTACTTTCTAGTGTTTAAAAAACGTTAATATCAGTGAACACTGTTAATATTTATTACCATCTTCATAACGGTTAAGATCTATGCACTTTAGGCCTCATATTATCATTGCAAAGAATTTTGTCACATAAGAAACACTAAGGGTTTTCAATTCCATCATGATCAAGGTTGCATGTGAACCCATATTTAAATATTCATCTCTGTACTTCCTTTTCTTTGATATTTTTTTCTTAAGACACAACAGCACTGTACTTCATTTTCTTTGTCATTTTTCTTAAGACACAGCACTGTAACTTATACTTTTGATAGTAGTGGATATAAGAATGTGAAAGAGTGCTTGCTGTCGAGATCTAACTTGTGGTACAAGAAACGTGATAAATCTACTGTAAGCAACTCTTAGCAGTCAATCTTTTCAGTTAAAATTGTCCTCAGCATTTGCAATGAAATGATCGACCTCCTTCTATGTTTCAAAGACGTGAAGTTGAACAAATTTCCAAAAAACTGAGTCGAAGTGTCAAAATGACAAAATACATTGAACGTCTAATAATACAATTATCTAAAAAAATTATTTTGCACAATCTCAATGTGACGAATTTGATCTTTATAAAAGGGATCCCAGTTTATTGCTGAATATTCTAACTTGCTACGAACTAAACTCACATACAACTTAACAACCATACAAGATTGAGTAAATAATTTGGAGTTTCTAATGACAAAACCAAGCATCTTGTTGGCCGAACTAATTATATTTGCAATATGGCAATTAAAAGTTAATTTGCTGTAAAATATAATTCCTAAATCATTTACCGACGGTATTTCGAGTGCTGTCTCTCCAAAGGATTTATATATTCCTATATATTGTTATCTAGCAATCCGCCCCAGTCACCCGGCATCCTTAACGGATTACCCAGCGTAAGCTGAAAAGGTGCATGGTTGGCAGGTCCCAGACGCAATTCAGAAAAGCCGAGGTGAACAGTGAAACTCCAAGCACATATACTGTTCTCTGAAGTCTTAACTCGACACGACTCGACAGTTTGATGCTGGTCGAAGCTCAGGTGATAGGCTCACTCACTAGCTCGTAAACTCGCTCCGAAGCAAGTAATTTAAATTTCCACTGAATGAAGATTGGAAGAAATGCAAATGTAACAACACATAGTAGGTGATGTATTAAAGATAGAGGGGGGGGGGGATAACCTAGATGTTAGGCCCATTAAAACAACAATTCTCATCATCATTAAAGATAGAGATATGCTGTCCTCATAGGTGAACTTTTAAAAGTCCCCTTTATCACCGTACAAAATTCCAGGGTGATATCGGTAATAGTTTCGATTATAGAATGCTGGTGAAATATTTCGCACAGCCGCCGTGTTCGATTGGTGTGACGTAATAAAATTTAAAGGGCACAGTCGGCCGACCTGGAGCTATGACCTTACCGAGTTTCATTGAAATCGCTCCAACCGTTTAGATTTTATTAGGGACACACCCATACACACCAACCGTGCCCTTCAACTGTTATTTTTGGAATTGTTTGCTATTAGTTTGTGTCAGTTCAGTAGTAGTGTTCATTATCATCCATAAACAAACAAATAAATCCACCAGGCGAATCCGGGAACTACTAGAATACTAGTATCATAATGAGTCGTCAAGTTACAAAACTCGATATCCACTTGGGAATAAGAATAATTTTCATGGGACACATTTCTCTGGACTTTCCCTCACGTATCTTTTGTGTTTGTTGTTTTCTACTTTTTGCTTTGTGTTTTTGGTTTTTGGTTTTGTGTTTGCTTTGTGCTTTGGTTTTGAATTTAGTTCTTGCTTTTCTTTCTTGGTTTTGTGTTTGTTTTCTGCTTTTGCTTTTTTGGATTTTGCTTTTTGCTTTATGTTTCTTGTTTTTAGTTTTCTGCTTTTGCTTTTGTGTTTGAATTTTGTTTTTTGCTTCGTGTTTTTTGTTTTTGGTTCTGAGTTTGTTTTCTGGAAAATCTGTTTGGTGGGAGAAACTGTTTCATAATGAACAAGTAGTTCCGTGAAGAACTATACAGCCTATTTTCATATATCCTACTTATGTTAATTGCCACTATCAACAAACACAATTTCTGTTTGATTGCTGTAATAGATTCGCAGATATTGAGAACCGACTAAATATTTCGGATGGTCGCCATGTTGGATTTTATATATGTAGGTCCTAGAGTTATGTACTGTTACATGCAGATTATTGTGAACGTGTAGTATTCAAACTTCAATCGCATAATTAGGACACAAGAAAAAACAAGGAGATTTAAAAAAAATTCACAGCTGCCATCTTGAGGTTATGGAAACAATTGAAATACATTAGATACCAGTGGATTAACATTGGGATAAAGATTTTTCACTGCACGCGGATGGTTAAATTGCGAGAAACGTCCATGTGAATATTTATAATTCGCGTCACCGCCATGTTGGATTTGTGATCACCAGGTTATTTAAAGTCCTATAGGTGAACTTAAGTTCATAGCCCCTATGAACATTAAAAAATGCAGTTTGATTGCTAAAATAGATTCGTAGATATTCAGTATCGTCTAAATATTTCGGATGGTCGCCATGTTGGATTTTTAAATGTATAGGCCATAGAGTCATGTACCATTAAAGGAAAATTATTGCGTAGGTTCATTATTCAAACTTTCACTTCGATCGCATGACTACATCACAAGAAATAAAAAAATAATTTTAAAATTCGCACTGCCGCCATCTTGAGGTTATGTAAACAATTGAACTAAATTAGATACCAGTGGATTACAATGTGTATAAATATTTCCTGTACCAGGTTTCAGTGCGCTTGGAACATTAAATCGCGAGAAAGGTCTATTTAAAATGTTCAAATTCGCTTGGCCGCCATGTTCGTTTTGTAGTTAACCGGTTTTTGAAAATCTTATACATGGACTTCCAGTAGTGCCCTTTATCTCCATACACAATTTTAGGGAGATACCGCTAATAGTTTCAGAGATATAGAATGCCGGTGAAATATTTCGCACATCCGCCATCTTGTGATTATGTAAACAATTGAACGAAGTTAGATGTCGGTGCATTACAATGTATATAAACATATACTGTACCAAGTTTCATTGTGTTTGGTTGGTCAAATCGCGAGAAACGTCTATTTAAAAGTCGCGAATTCGCTTGGCCGCCATGTTGGTTTTGTAGTTACCAGGTTTTCAAAAGTCACATAAGTGAACTTATAGTAGTTCCCTCTATCACCATAGAAAATGTCAGGGTAATATCGGTAATAGTTTCGGAGATATTGAATGCTGGTGAAATATTTCGCACAGCCGCCATGTTGGATTGGTGAGTCGTAACAAAATTTGAAGGGCACGGTCGAGGTCGCCGGGAATAGTGCTATGAACTTTCCGAGTTTCATTGAAATCGCTCCTGCCGTTTAGATTTTATTAGGGGGACACACACACACGAATCACACACACACACGCACACACACACACACACACACGCACACACACACGGACAAAAGGTGATCTCATAAGCCTATTTTTTCAAAATTGAAAATAGGCTAAAAATAGTGTTATAATGAGCCTCATTATATAATAGTCAGGGTCGAACATAATGGTACATTATGTAACGAGCCTATAATGGCAATAATTAAGACTCGAGTATGTTTATAAAACGAGCATACGCGAGTTTTATAATTGCCATACGAGTGTCTTAATTACCATCATACTATAGGCAAGTTCCATACGACTGTTTATGTTCGTCGACAATTATTATAACTACTTTATGTTCGAACATAAATATCTGTCGAGATTTAGCCAGTTTTATATACTGAACAGAGCGCAAGAGACGAAGAGAATGCCTTGTATTTGACCATGGCCTCCTCGATTACCCTACTATGACACTAGGCCAGGCAGTGAAATTTAAATTAGAAAGCCGTGGAAATCAGCGCATCTAATTATCTAATTGGTCAAACAACTGTTTCTTGAGCTCTGAATGGTGGGAGAAAATGTTTCATAATGAAAAATAGTGTTATAATGAGCCTCATTATAATACAGTTTTCTGACATATAATAGTCAGGGTCGAACATAAATGATTTTACTACACATGATCCTTATTCACAAGAGGATTAAACGAGTTTTGCAACTGGACGACTCATGTTAAACTGCTTTTCTGTTTCCAGATAATATTTAATCAAGTTTGTTTGCAAGCTAATTCTGAAACATTAAGTTATTTTCCTTAAGAATAAGTAGTGGATGAAATTTGGGTCAGTTTTTAAAATATTTTAACTGTAGAATTTATTTTTAAACATATCTTTACATATCTACTTTCATAATAAATGCCCATACGTTTTATGGATTTTACTGTATTATTTGTGGAGGGGGGGGGGGGATGAGTTGAGTGGACGAAATTGGGGCCCCTTACCTTGTAAATTATGACTGGCTGCGTGGCCCAGCGGTAATGTTCTCATCTACTGTTCCCAAGGTTGCAGAATTGAATCCAGGTGCAGTCAGTGTTCATTTGAGAGTGCGCAAATGCGAGGGACCGTATCGGTAGATTTACTGGCACGTTAAAGATCCCCTTCGGATAAAATTCCAGTCTGTAAAAGCCGCAGTAGTTAAAAGGGAGGTAAAATCAATATCATTATTATTATTATTATTATTATTATTATTATTGTTATTATTAAATGAATGAAATAATAATAATAATGTTATTGGTTTTACGTCCCTTTTAACTACACTGGCTTTTAGAGACGCCGGGGTGCCGGAATTTTGCCCCGAGGGGGATCTTTAACGTGCCAGTAAATCTACGGACACGGCTCCCTCGCATTTGCGCACTCTCAAATGCCAGCTGACTGCGCCAGGATACGAACCTGCAACTTTGGGCCCAGCAAGCGAGAACGTCACCCCTGTTAAATGAATGATACACAGTAAAATTGATGCACAGTGTTTTCTGAAATATTATTATAAAGCGTGTTCCTAATTTTCAATAACATTGCAATTGACATTATCATGGTGACTGTAGCGGCTAGCGTTCTTGGCTGACGCCCTGAAGGTCCGGGTTCGATTCCTGGCTCTGCCAAGA
This sequence comes from Meconema thalassinum, assembly GCA_946902985.2. Classification (NCBI taxonomy): domain Eukaryota; kingdom Metazoa; phylum Arthropoda; class Insecta; order Orthoptera; family Tettigoniidae; genus Meconema; species Meconema thalassinum. Next base: position 414,275,493 of record OX336393.1, read on the forward strand.
AATTTTGATTTTGGTACGAGTGCTGGAACGGGGTACAATCATCCTCGTGTTGCAAAACTGAGAAGAGGAGGGTTTGATTCCTACCTCAACAATCCTGGAAGTGGCTATCCGTGGTTTGTCCACTTATACACCAAGCAAATGCTGGGGGTGGTTCCTAACGCAAGACCACGGCCACCTCCTTTCCAATCCTATCCCCAATTTACAAATATACACACACTAGTGCAGCCATTACAATAACACAGGATGTCACACTCAAATGCATGGGCCTATATCATCACGATGTCGCAGCCCCTAAAATAAGCAACAACAGCAAAACATTTCAGTTATATTTCACAAAAAAAAAAATGGATCTGAAATTATAAAATAATTTGTTTTTTCATAACTACTGTATTAATATTATATCAAATCAGTTATGGGGAAGGTTTTGGTCTTATTTAGGTGATCTTTCCACACATTTACGTAAAAATCTATTCATTAGGTAAATTGATCTGTTCATGTCCAGACTGTCCCCTTAAGTTAGGAAAACCACTTCCAGGATTGCTAAGGTGGAAACTTAATCCACCTCTTTTAAGTTCTGCCTCACGAGGCTGAGTGTTCTCCGTCCCAGCCCTCAGACCATAATTGTATTTCTTGGCCGAGCCGGGAATCGAACCTGGACTTACGGTTGCTAGCCACTCCACCACGAGGTGGCAACTCAAAGAAAAGTGGTAATGCTCTAAAATTATTTATTCAATACGCTTTGTGATTTTAGTGTTAAAGGGTAGGGATTATAATTGAATATTCAGTGTTTAAAGCCGTTGCGCCCCCTACGATGTAACGTTACATTTCTTCCACCACATCATGTGATGCGCGGACCAATAGGAAGTGCCCTGCCTGGTGCCTCCCGCCCCTGCTTGCTCTTCGCCCGACCATTTACGCAGTCGAAAGTTAACGAGCCTCCCTATATTAAGATAAGTGAACCTGATTGCAACCAATTGCTAAGTGTAATTAAAATCTGGCATTGAGCGCGACAAAGACCGCCATTAAGATAGGTGGCTTCACTTGCCAAGCGCGCCCCAGTCCCTCTGCCTTGGTCGAGTATGGCTATGGCTAGACATCGAGGTTTCGTTTACAGCATTATTACATTAGATTGTACAGAGGTGTGCAAATTATTAGATTTTACGTCAGTTTCCCAATATAACATTTATACTTGTGAAAAGTATAAATGTTATATTGGGAAACTGACGTAAAATCTTAGGGCTTAGGGCCGTTTTCACCGACTCTTTACTGACGATTTGTTAGTTAATTCATAATTAACTTAAATACGAGAGTTAATGCGTGATTATCGTTGATGCATTTCACGCGTCCATTCGGGTTCGCAATTACTTAAATAAGCTTTACGGGTTTCACCCTGGAGAAACATGGCGGACAGATCACGAAGCGTCTAGCACTGATTGTTGTTTGCGATGACTCCTTTAGAATTTCTGGAACATATAACGGAAGGAAAATACAGAAGACCTTATTCGTGGCAAAAGCTTAAAATGACTATGAACAAGGTATTTAGAACTGGCAGTTGTATGAATACATAACTTAATTGGACTCGCTCTCCCAGTTGTCTATGTAGCGTAAGTGGTTGCGGCGCAGACTCGGAATTCATTATGCAGAGCTGAAAGGAGTTCGAATCCCACTTCGGATATGCTTTTTTATTTTATTTCCGTATTCTTCTTTCTTGGTATTAAAACTTATGTCATCGTTAATAATTTGATTGCCATAAACATATTTTATATTCATACGGGTGAAAGTTCGTGTGAGACTCGGAAACAAACCGCCTTTGTGAGTTTCGCGAGGTATAGTTCAACTGTTTTCCGCCGCTTTAAAGATGCTTTAGTTTAGAGAGTTGAGTGGCCAGATTAGCCATTTAACGTAATTCCTTGTTAGTGGCAAGTTAATGAGTGTTTCTGTTTGATGAAATGCTCATGCAAAGTTAAATAACCTTTAATGATGAATTAAGAGATAATTGACGTTGGTTAAAATGGCCCTTAATGCATTAGGCTAAATATGTTTGCAAGGCGGTGAAATTACTTCCGATGTTTAACCAAGAGTCTTAATTATCTTTTCTTTTAAGAAACTCAAAGTAAAATGGATTTTTTAGAATTTCCACTAACAGAGGAGCTTTGCTACTGCAAAATGCCACTCGTTTTGTTTTGATTACCTCACTCTACTTTTCGTGTGAATTTAGAGCTGAGGGTGGACTCAAAACCCATTGGAGTTGTATATTTTTGCTTGATTCATTTTTATGTTTCTTAAGTAGGCCTATGATGATGATGATAATTGTTGTTTTAAGGGGCCTAACATCTAGGTTATCGGCCCCTTAAGTAGGCCTACTGAGACGTTATAAAATTGAGCGTTATGTTGTGCATCTTGCAAAGGAATATATATATATATATATATATATATATATATATATATTTAATTAAGACAAAGTTCGCCACCGGATCTGCACCAGTGACATCTACTAGCAACCAGGTGAACTATGCGTGTGCTAACCACGCCCTACAAGATGCGAGCTGCGCTCTATACCGGCTTAGACATTCCTAGTTTATTTATTTATTTATTTATTTATTTATTTACTTATTTAGCCTATTTATTTAGCGTATGGCTTTTAGTGCCGGGAGTGTGCGAGGACATGTTCGGCTCGCCAGAGGTTGTGGCTTCTTCAAGGAGACACCCATGGGGTAAGCTACAAGTTCCGTTAAATTTCAAGTAGTTCCAACTTTCGCTCCTAGTTAGTGAACCCATGCATACGGTGTAATTGAAGAATTTCCTCTTGTTGCCGATAGAGCGCACTCACCCCCAAGGATAGGCGCGATTAAAAAATAGCTGAGCAGAAGGGTTAGGTTAAATGTGTTCCTCCCAGTGATATGTTTAGACAAACGAAGTTTTGTTCCAATTATTGTAAGTAGTCGGTGTTAATATACTGAATTCCTACGTTGTTTGGTGTGTTTGCTGATGAAATTTTAAAATACTGGGGCAAATTATAAACTATGGTTTGAAAGCCGCGGCTCACAGCCAGTATGTCATACTGTTGTGTGCCAATTTGCACTTCGTATAGGAAGAAAATAGGAGGTGACAAGGACAAAGAGTTATAACTATACCAATACATTCAGGAGAAAATAGGCAATATGTTCTTTCCTGAACATCTTGTTTTTTCTTCTACCTCGATCTTCACATGTGAGAATACAGTGGAACTTGGATAATTCGAACTTCAAGGGACCAGTAAAAAAAATCGAATTATCCAAAAATTCGAATTAAGAAAGTTCTTTGAAAAGTGTAGAGAAATATATTGTATTACGTTTACTTAATGATTTACGTTCAACAAAGCAGATTAACAGACAACGGTACTGTATAATGACTGTATCGTGAATAACCTCAAAAGTTTCAAATGATAAAATAAAACCAAAATGTACTATTCACCTATTTAACGACAGTAGTAATCCAGCAATTTAGTTAAGTCTTAGAAAAATCTACTGTTCTTCAAAAAAGTTTGAGATTTTTACCTGTTTCCTACAATTAAGTCTCTCGGCCATCACAAAAGAATCTAACAAATTGAAGGAGCGGGAAACAGAATCACTTACGTCATTTCTACTTTCAAAAAGAAAACGCCTAAGTTCTCTGATGTGGTTTGTTGCTTGGGCTGCAATCGGAACCGTTTTTTCGGGAACTTCCTCCACGAGTTCATCGCCAGATGCGTCGTCACCCTCTTGTTTTTCGGAGTTCAGTACATCGGCGATGATTTGTGCGTCGGTCAGCTTACCACAAACTGAGACATTTTCGTCCGATTGGCTTTTTACACGTAAAACATCGAATTATCCAAAATATAATTCGAATTAACCACGATTTTTTAGCATTGATTGTATATAAAATGCTAGGGACCAAGAGAAAAAAATCGAATTAAAGAAAATTTCGAATTATAGAAGTTCGAATTAGCCACGTTCCACTGTATTTTTAATTCTTCATAAAGATCCATTCCTTCTATGTCATGTTGGTCTCCTACGGAAAGAGCAACTCAAGATCTTTGCAGCCTAGGTAGCCTATTGTCACGCGGTTCTCTGGCCTTCGTCTTACCGTGCCTCCCTGCGGGCCCTGAGAGGCGCAGGGCCCTGTGCAGCCCCACACTTCGCACACCCCTGACGCCACCACTGACTGTTGAATAAGTACCGGCCACGGTGGCAAAAGCGCTAGCCTGTACCTCACTGGTATCGGGAGAGCGTGGGTTCGAATCCCACCTCAGCAATCCTGAAAATGGTTTTCGTGGTTTCCTAATTTTACCACCAGGGAAATGACGGGATGGTTTCTTCCAACAGGTCTACGGTCGACTTCCTTCCAAATTCCCTTCTCTGACCCTTCCTAACAGACTCACGTTACCGTGAAAGAAACGAAGATACGTGACCACTTGATAAATGAGGGAGTCAGGAAAGATGTGACAAGGACTATTCTAGGCCGGAAAATGAAATATTACCTAGGTCTCGGATACACTGATTCTGTCGGGGTTGGAGGAGAACAAGAATTGACCATGAGAGGTCGACAGTAAGGATGATAGAGAGGAACCCAGCACAAGTAAGGAGAGTCAGTGGCTTGCTGACCCAGTGCCTAGTAAATTGAGAGCGATCAAGGGAACTACTCGCGTTTGGCGGAGCTCTTTCCGGCCACGGAGAGAGTCCGTCATATTGTGTAGACTAAGAATAGGTCATGCAAGATCCACCCACTCATACCTGATGAGAAGGGAAGACCCCCCCCACTTTTTACCTGTGTTGCAATATTCACCGTGGCCCACATTTTAACCGAGTGTGTGGATCTTGCTGACTTACCAAAAAACCTTGGTTTGCAGATGACACTCAGACTTATATTAACCGATGACGTGATAGCTGCTGATCGCATCATCCGCTTTATAAGTGAGAGTGGGTCAGGGCCAGCAATCTAAATTTCTCAGTGTACATTGACCCAAAGGCTAGTTCTTTTTTTGAAATATGATGTTAGTTTACCGTATATTTTTGTTTATTATTATAATTATTAATTTTTTGTTTTGAATTTTCGGTCTTTTCACATTAGGTGTCTAAATTTGTATACTTTAATCTGTATTAAGAGGGGCAGATTACTTCGCTGTACTGCCCCTTAATACCTCAGTAACTAACTAACACCTCCCATCAGTTGTGAACCCCTAGGGGACATGCGACGTGCCTACTGTTGATCCAATAAAAGTACAAAGCATGTAATTCCAATTTCTCTCATGAATTTAAATAATTCCCCTTTCCCGCTAACCTCCAGATGACGTGAAGGAAACTGAAAATAGTGGTCTCCAAAGGCAGGAAGATCAAGACAAAAGTACAAACTGCTAGAGAATAGGCTGGGCCGTCTAATTTTGTCGCTGCTTACACCCAGGTACTCGAGTAAGTAAAGGAACTGCCCCTTCCAAAAGGAAGCAGCAAGGAAGCTATGCGACTCCCTCCGTCGTGCAATAATTTACTGGATACTGCTCTTTGCCGAGGAACGCAAAGAGTTTTAATGTTAAAGGGGGTAAGGGGGGGAGGAGGTTGCCCCCTCTCCCCCAGACTCAACCCAGCCGACGGTAATCGGAGGAACAATAAAGAGGCAATTTAGATTCTGTCGTCTCCTAGCAAGAGAATGGCTAATTAAGTCTTCAATTAGCAGGGGCTTTTGTTGGCAGCAGTGGCGCCGCTCAGCGGACTGAGAGAGAACGACAGAGATTAGCGCAAACAAACGTCGCCTTTGTTTCCAGGAGAACAGTAACGATCAAGTTTATATTATTAAATAGTTTGTACAGCATTATAAAGAGCAGGAGAGAACCTGCAGGAGGCAGTGGAATTAAGGTAGGCTAACTTTTAGAATACAGCAGCAGAAGGAGAAAAGTGAGGTTATAAAGTACAAACAATGGAGAGAAACGGTCGCTAGAGAACTCTGAAAAATTTGTCATTGTAATAATTGTAATTTACATTCTAGATCCCTCTTTTAAATAATGTATGCACGTCCGGCCTCTGCGTTTTATTTGTGGTCGAGGGTAATTTTGGACTCTTTTGTGTAACCATCCTAAAGCTTTCCAATTTCTATGTGTCACATATGGGGAAAAGGTTTCTGCCTTTGCATATTATAGTGAAAGGGATTTTCCTCTTTCAAAACCCTCCAGAGCGGAACATGTTCAAAGAATTTATAACACTTAGCCTATAATTCTCAGTGTCCCAATGCCCGTCGACCAAGGGCAGTTATTTCAGTAGCCTAATTATAATGATTATGATGATGAAAGTAATCTTGTATATTAAAATAATAGGGAATAAATTTCACCTTTTACTAAAACCAGGGCTAGATTTGTGACGGTACGCCGTACCGAAACCTCTGATCGGGGGAAAAGTCGATTATATAACATAATTTTTAGAACTGTGGATCGTTAGTTGTAAGTCAAGGTCAACTTGGTCTATGACTGGACTGTACTTCAAAGTACGAGGAATCTTGGCAGCTTCGGGGACGGCACTCCGCTCTGGATACTAACAGCAAGGTGAGAGAGAGAGGAGGCACATACAACGAAAACTTTTTTAAACTTTGGACAATTTTATAAACTGTGAGGTAAAACATGTTTGAGGACTGTACCTTTTATAATAAATAATTATTTCAGAAAACTGTAAAGACAAAATTATAAAACAAGAAATAAAAGATTGTTGGTGAACATGTGTGTATTTCCAAACCGAATGGTTTAAATTTTTTAAATTTCGAAAAAGAAATTATGAAATAATGTACAGGTACTGTACCCATGTGAGTAATCTCCGCCTCCAGCTAGCGTCAGGACTCAGGCGTGTACCGTTCCCCCATTGAGCAGTTGAATATTTTGGATTTGAGGCTAAAAGGTATCAACTCTACACTGATAAGGCACAACTCTATTCTAAAACTTTAATTCAGTAAAAAAATCATGGCTTCAAACAAACAAAACAATCCCCACAACCATAAAACAAAATCAAACAAAAATTACTTCCACAATCCACTAATATGAACATAATATTATCATAATAAAATCATATCATAACACAAACCTTAACCCTTATATCAACTTCACAATATACTCCAGTGCGCTGATGCACATACAACTTCAGAAACAAACTGTACTTTAATTCTACTGTCATCCAATGTGACTTCTTTAATTTCACAAAATTACTTATTCCTTAAACCGTCTTAATTTGACGGTTATGTGTACCGTGTTGCACCGCAGTCTACGTGCAACTCCATAATTATGTAAGCTACCCCTACACTTCCTCTATTTATATAGTTCCACTGCATGCCGTTTGTGATTTCATCTTAAAAACGTTAGTTATCGTTGTGTCAGACGGTACTATTAAACTACCCTTGCGCGCGTAGCCTGTGGCGTCGAGTAACCAACTTCTGAAAATGTTGTCAGTGACAGTACAAATGCAACGTCTAACCATTCGTTAGATTGCTAAAATCATGAACCATCAGGGTGATCTATAATTATCAATGTGTTCTTAAACCACATGGCTTCATTACTCAATATAACAATGTTTCAATTCACACTACAACTAGGGTCTAAAATCTGCCCTTTTTAAACCTTCTTTCACGGTTCGCTTGACCGTCCCAGATCCTCTTCGAGCGGCCTGTACACAATAGAAGTGGAGTGAGGTCCCACAGTACCTCGACCCTCGTTTCCTGTCTCAAGTCTTTATCTCCCCTAAGCAGTATAAGATTCTACAAGACAAATACCGTGGTCCCAGTGACACACATATCCCAATGGACTTAAACTGAATATTATGCAAATAGGTACTGGATGAGCCTTAACATTTATTCCCACACTGAGGATATAATAATTGGCACCAAATAGGCCCATTTCAACATGAAGGCAAGAGGTTCATAAAACATTGGTCTAGTAGGTAACCGGTATCTTAAATAAATGCTGCGGTCAGCCACACATGCTGCCGTCATGAGATTCGCTTCAACGAGCCGAATCACTCAATAATAAGTTCTCGGGCGATCAGATAGAGTGCAGAGATGTCCATCGTTTTCCTCTCACCTATCACGGGATTCGAACCCGGAACATTCCATATCCATCATCAGAGTTAGGGTCCAATCACTAATTACACTCTGGCACAAAGCATATCTCCCAGTATGCCCACGGCATACGAGATTTCATACGTCGAATAGACCACCTGGTTCCTTACCTAATGTTATGACCTTCGTCCTATAATTATTAAGAGAAATCTATCAATTACTCTATAAGCTTTTACACAAGCTGCAAATTCAATTCACAAGAAAGCTCTTCCATTTCCTGGCATAATTATATTCCCATTAATACAATATATTCTGATATAAAACTCTTTCCTTAATCCCTTAATGTAATCTTACTGTATAATCTTACTGCTTAGATCGATAAGTCTTGCCCTTTAGCGTAAATATTTCTTGCTTACAACATTTTTCCTGATGCATTCATTCATACCTTTTATTATTTATTATTATTATTATTATTATTATTATTCTCACTGACATAAATTACCAAAATCCGACACAACTAATCATCTTAAAACCCGAACAACCGTGTTCGTTACGTTTACATAATTGATTTGCCATTTATAATTAATAGTGGTAACGATTAATCCACTCACTGATGCAAAATAACATCTGAACTCTATTAAAATCAACACAATAATGATTAAACCTGGAGGGTCTATCTCCTAATACTGATTCTTACTGGCATCTTTATAACTCTGAAATCACATTACATGCAGTGGCCTATACTTCTACATAAACATAATTTATGGGGTACTCACATATATAAGCTCATCATGGTGGCTCCAACCACTTATATCCTTCCGGGTCGCCTGCCATATGCAGATTTAGTGCGACATTTGCATCTTGAATACACACATTTTATGAAACATCTCTTCCGTTAATCACACGACACTTTGAATTTCTATAAAGAAGCTATTGCTCCCAAAACACATGACACTTTATAACACTTATTAAACCATTAATTTAAAAGATATTTCACATATGATTTATACATAACACACGCCACTTTTTACACTTTTGATTGGTTGAAATTCCCTAGCAAAGATATCAAAATTGTAGGTGTCGACGGCATCTTCCGTGCTCCTACCAACTCCTGATTGAAAGTCTGGTTCAACTGCCCCCCGGAATTCACCAACAGTCTATCCATAATCCTACGGTAAGCTTCCTGATTTGCATAAATATGCTAACTTTCCGTCCTGAGCGTTACTATTTGGTATTCTTAAGACATTACCAAATGCTTCGTAAAGTTTCTCCCAGGGCATTCCAGCGTAATAAGACTTGTATGATTAGTCAATATATTCCACACTGCGCTTAACATTGTACATAACCTTACACAGATTATTATTTTCAATAGTTCTGCAACTTATCTCACACGGTGCTTCCTAAGTGAACACAAACCAGTGTTCGTACTGCTGACTACACCTGCAGCACGACTGTCATTAATAAAAGCTTTCCAAAAGTTTTACTGCACGGCTCCCCCAATCGAAGTCCGGGCCTCCTTCCTTGCCTTCGGTAATACACATTTCACACAATCAAGTTCGTTGATTACCGTACTTCTTATTAATTTCTGACTATACATTATTATCTTCTCACTTGGTGCATTACGATGTGCGGTGAATATAATGGTTCACTCAAATGTACAAGTCTTTGTTTGAGCGTCCTTTCATGAGCTGGACCGACATACGTTCCGCCTCAACAACTGCTTGACAACTGTGTTCTGACTGTGTGACAAAAACTGTGCTCTGCCAAGGGTCGACTCCCTTATATTGGTTTCACACAAAAAGTAGAGCTAAAATTTCCCGCGCTATCTCGACTCTTCTCCCAGCATGATTATGGTCTCGAAACCATGCTCATCGGGTTCCTTTTTCTTCACTGATCCCAGAACTATCTGCGTGCTGAAGGATCGCTCGGCCAATTAATTAATATTAATTTCTTTCTCCATAGCGTGGGGACGCGGTCTCACTGGGAATCCCTGGCGACATCGTCAAACCCAGCCACGAACATCCATAGTCTTATGTCCTTCCGCACTCTATTAAATATGCGTCAATTTCGCAGATTAAAGGCTCTAAAATTAGCCTCCTGGCTAAAGATTCACCTGTGTGGAACTCTCATGTCATTGCGTTACTCCAATCATGAGTAATCAATGATTTTCCTTGGGATCTCTCCCCACTCTTCTTCGTCCTATTCTCAGTCGGGGAAAAACTGGGTCATTATTCAACCCCCCAACCTCTTCCAGACGACATAACTAGGTCAGCAAGATTGACACGGCTCCAAGAGTCTCCTCCTACTATTCTGGGCCTATTAGTAAAACGTCAAACTCTGCACTACTGTGCTCCAAGTCCAGCATAGCCTACTCCAAGTAGTCCAATAATGCTGTATTCTGCTCCTTTTTCCCTGCATTATTTTAATAAATAATGTCATTATCAACTGAACTCACACCAGTGATTAAATATACACTTTTCTCTAGGTTTTTTTTACAATGAAACTTCCTCAACAGACCTCGGGTTCGTTCCCTGGTGGAACCTTTATTCTGAGATCACAGTCTCTGAGATCCACGTTCGATATCAGTCAGCATGACCCCCTCGGGTTCATATTCCCCTTGCAAATCTTATAGAAGTCAATTGCAAGTGACTCTCTGTAAGTACCCAGCTGACTGTCTACCACTGTCTGTGTTTACATCTGGGGTCCTTCACCTCGTCTGGCTGCGAGTAGGTTAGTCCAGCTCCCCCTTCCACTCTGCGCTCAGCTCTAAGCTGTTCATTCTCTTGACGGAGGGCTTCATTTATGGCCTCAATTTCCCTCGCCGCTTCGACCATTTCTTTGTAACGTTCTCGCAGGCACTGGCATTCTTGCTGTTTGTCCCTTCCACTGGGCAAGCTGTCTGCTTCTCGTTCCGTCTCGCCGCGTGAACTTTCAGGTCTGACTGCCTGGCTGACTTCGCTATCCACGTTCAGTTGGGTGTGCGCCGCTAATACTTCTTCTTGTTCGTCAAATTCTTCTGGCGGATAGTAAATTTTTAAGATGGCTGCATTCATAACGACCTCGTTTCCAGTTTCTAAATGCCTTATCCTGTATGCATTGTTTTGTAGGTCTCTAATCACCTCGAATGGGCCTGTTCTAACTCATCCTACTTGTATAGTATCTGAATATACCATATATAATCTGTTGCCAATGCCTCTGCCTCTCTGTATATTGCAGTTCCCCTTGCAAAGCGTCCCTCGAAGTAATCGATCATCATCTTCAACCACGGGTCTTCGCGTTGTAGGTTGGTAAGATTCCTCAAGTCATCCAACGTCTTCTGATCTCGATTCTCAATCTGGACAGCTAGCGCTTCCTCTTCTCTAGGGTAACGGCTTAATATGTCCGGTATTACATTCTCTTTCCCTGGAAAGTATTCTATTTCCACATTGAATTGTTGAATATACAGGGACCATCTTGTCAACCTCTGGCTAGACAAGTCTGTCTTTAACAAAAATGTTAAAGCTTTATGGTCTGTTCTGAGGACTATTTGAAGGCCATACACGAGTTTATGCCATGATTGCAACGCGTACAAAATTGCGTGAAACTCTATCTCTGTAATTGTGTAGTTTTTCTCATGGGCTTTCAACCTCCTACTTATAAAGGCAATAAAAACTTTCTTTTCAGGCTGGTCAACATTTTCCTGGAATAGCATCGCTCCTATACCAATAAGTGATGCATCCGTCTGTATGATGAACTTCTGGGTATAATCCGGGTATCCCAGTTTCACATATTCCAAAAGCATTTGTTTTGACCTCACGAATGCTTCCTGACATTGCTCCGTCCAATTCCATCTGCCGCCTTTCTTCAATAGGTCCTGCAGGGGTGCTACTGTCGTAGTATAATTTGGGCAGTGGTTCGAAAAGAATCCAATTACTCTCCAATACTGTCGGACGTGCTTTACTTTCGTGGGTCGAGGGAAATTTCGAATTACCTCCAATTTATCTTGATTAGGCTTAACTCCATTTGCATCAATAACATGCCCTAGGAATTTAACTTCCCTCTGACGGAAGTGCGATTTCTTGATATTAACCTTAAAGTTAGCTTCTCGAAGGTCATCTAGCAACTTCTACAGGTCTCTCACGTGCTCCTCCATAGATTCTGATGTGAGTAGATTGTCGTCTACATATCTGATGGTACTCTCTTTCACATCATCTGATAGATTGCGATCTAACGCTCTTATCAGTGCTGAACCAGCTGTTTTCAAACCAAAAGGTAGCCTTAAAAACGTGTATGTGTGTTGATCAAACATGAATCCTGTCAACAGACTAGTTTTCTTCTCTAACTCAAGATGGTGGAAACTGGAAGTGATATCCAAGTTTGTGAATACAGTCTTCCCTTTGAACTTCCTGAGGATCTCTTTAATAGGTGGCACTTGGTCAAATTCCGGAATAGCCTTCAAATTTAAATGTCTCAGGTCCAGACATATTCTGACAGTCCCGTCTGTCTTCGGTACGATTACCAATGGACTTACATAAGGCGTAGGTGTCTTCTCAATAACACCGGCCTCCAACATCTCCTGAATTGCCTCTTTCACCTTGGCATAATGCTTTTCGGCTATAGGGTAGGGTTTCTGCCTAAATGGTGTCCAATCACTGACTTGAAAAGCATAAGTGAAGTTCTTTATACGACCAGGTCTCGAATCAAAGACTTCCTTCTGTTCCAGTAATAATTGCTTTAAATTTTCCTTCTCCTTTAGACCAATTTTCGCTTCTTCTAGTTTTTCCGATATATATTCTTCCAGTTCGGGTTCCAGATCTTTCTCCAAGTCTGTGGCTAGTGTTTTCAGTTCTTCTTCTAACTGCTCCATAGCTAACACTTCTTCCTCCGCCACGTCTCTGTATGTATGCCATACTTGTTTATTTGACCCTGGTTCAATCTGATTGAGTGATACCTCCAAGCCTTCGGCTTCCTCATTCACATGGAACATAACCCTGTCCTGTGCTAGGTCTATTATCACCCTGTATTCCCTTATAAATTCTGCCCCAATAAGTAGGTTATGAGGCAGTTTGTTTACTAATAGAAAACTCTGTGAGAAAATAGAGCCTATCTGTAAATCTAGGAATACCTGATATTTACATATCATCGTTCTGTCTGGAATTACCCCTTTTATTTTGACACTAGAGATCGGTATTTTCAAAACATTCTCTCTCTGGGCTATTTCATTATATAAAGCTTGTGTCATAAGGCACACTGTTGAACCCGTGTCTAACAGACTTCTTATTTTCAATCCTGCCACTCTTACTATTATAATAGGCAATTCTCTCTTGACCATGACCTGTGATCCTCCTGTATCCTCGATTAGCTCTTCTGGTTTGGCTATCCAATTGATGATGTTAACTGACTTCCATCCATCATTTCCGAACTCTTCTAATTTTGGCGTTTTTTTTTCTTCAGCGCCCGTCCCCTTGAAGTTTCTTCTCTCCTGTTCGCTGCGCTGTAGCTCCAAACTCTTAGCTCCATCTCCATATCTGTCTGGCGATGTCCTGTTCTGCATAACTTCTTGCCAGCGAACTTGTTGCTTCTGGGGCTCATCACCCCTTTCCTCGAGGTATCGCAATGAAGCGTGATATCGTTCCTCTACCTCGTCATCGAAGTTACTTCTTCTTTCCTGAGGTCTCCAATTTCTATTGTTACCTTCTTGGCCATTGTTACCTCCATTGTTTTGGTACGGTCTACCCCTGGTATTCTGCTTATTCCACGAATTTCGGCCTCTTCCTCCTCTACTAGCATTCCCTTTGTACTTCGGCTGCCATCTTCTGGGTTCCTGTTCCCATTGACGTCCGTAGGAATCTAATGTTTCAGTGCTCGTAGCTTTGTTGTTCCTTGGAGCTTGCTGTTGGTCAGTCTGTGTGTTGGTCACGTGTACCTGTTCCACGGTTCGATTCTGACGCATCGTATTGGCTGTTGTGAGGTCCAGTTGTCTAAGAACTGTCTCCATTTCTATCGCAGTTTTCGCATTTGCCGAGATTAGCAGTCCTTGGATCTCGTATGGAAGTTGCTTGGCAATAGCAATACATAATTCCAGCTCGCTCGGTTTTTGATCCAGTTCTTTGAACCGACACATCTGCGATATAAAAAATTCTGCATACTTCGTTTGGCTGTTAGTGCTGTATCTTTTTGAATACAAATCCAATCTCAAATTTTGCTGTGTGGCTGGATCCCAGTACCGTTTCAAAAATGCCTCTCGAAACTCCTCAACAGTATCGAAAGTATACCGGAAACTGCGAAACCATAATGCACATTCTCCCTCTGTTAGTTTCTCAATGGCTCGTAGCCTGCGCTCTTGCGGTATCCGCGCGTCATTCAGATATTCAGACACTTCCTTCAACCAATATTTTGGTGTCATATTACAGTGGCTATCTGAGAATTTCCTTGGTTTCTCTTCGCTTGCCCTGATTACGTTTATCACCTGGGTGTGCATAGCATTTTCATGTGGCGTTGATGCTGCAACTGGTGCACCTGGCGTCATATAAGGACTTTCGCCTGGGCCGGTAGCATTCCTGATTATAGGTTGGGTTTCTAAGTCTGCCCACCTTGTTTTCCTCATATCTTCCATGCTGCCTTCACTTGACTTAGGATCTTTCATAAGGGTTTCCTCCTGTGCGATTATCCTAGTCTCCATTTGATTGTGGCACATCTCCGCTCTTTCCAGTCGAGTAATTACCTCCTTCTCGATTCTGGTAAGTCTATCTCGATTTTCCTCGGCCACTTGAAATATTTTCTTCTTGTCTTCTTTCAGGCTTTGTTTCATATGGGAGATTTCATCCTCTACATCTTCCTTAATTTGAGCAAGGGTCTTGTCGCTTGCCTCTGTCTTCTGGCCTTCTCTTACTTCGAGTTCTTCTCTCAGCCCTTTAATTTCCTTTTGAATGTGTCCATTGACTTTTGACAATTCATTCCGGACCTTGATGATCTCACCTCTATTCTCCTCTGGTCTTTTGTTAACTACAACAATGTCACTTTGAACTTGGTCCAGTTCTTGATGAACTTTGCCCATCTGACCTTTCACGTTGCTTACCAGCTCTTTACTTTCATTAGCGATAGCCTTAATCTCGCTTATTTCCTGACATTGATCTAATATGTTCTGATCCTGTTTCTTGAGATCACCGTTAATTGCTCTAGCATAGCTTCTCAATTTCTGGTCCCATTTAGAGTCGTTCTCTTCTAACCTCTGATCTACCGTTCTCGTAAATTCTGAAAACTGTTTCGCTTGGCGTTCGAGATTCGCCTCATTTTGGATTTGAATATCCTTAATGGCATTAGACAACGCATCTAACCTACTGTTGGTTTCATCCTGAGCATGCTTACACGCTTGTAAATTACTTTCGAGCTTGGCTTCTATAGCCTCGAAACGTTTATCTGTTTTAACCTGCATTTATGATACAATGCTTACAACAGTTTCTGTTAGTTCGGTCTTAATTACCTCTTGCATTTGACCTAACTTATTATTTAATTCAACCTTATTTGCATCCAATCATTTGTTTATTTCAACCTGATTTGCATTAATTGCCAGCTGATTGGCATCTAACCGATTACTCAATTCAACCTGGTTGTCATTCATTGCAAACTGATTTGCATTAATTGCCAGCTGATTGGCATCTATACGAGTGTTTATTTCATTCTGGAAAGCCTTGGCTTCCAGCTTATTTTGTTCGTTAACAGCGTCAAAATGCAATCTTAACCCTGCAATAACCTGCAAAATCTCCTCTGTGCCAGCCATTCTTACAATAATACACTTTGATATGCAGGCAGGCTTCCTGGAAACATGTGTGGATATGTTTTGAAGAGAAACATCAAACACTGTACACATATTGTAAAATCGTACAAAACCTGTTAATGTTATGATAAATTGTGGATCTGGTATGTAGCGCTCGTACCCTTGGGTAATTCTCTTCTCAATAGAGAGATTCTGCGTTACATCAAAAGCCTACTGAACTCAAAAATCACTCAAACACAGTTTGAGGAAAAAAAAACAATTACTATGGTTTTCCCCATGAAATACCATAAAAAATCTATGGGTTTTCCCTAAATCCCATAAGCTCCACGAACCTGGGCGCCATGATAATTAAATACCATCGTACGAGTATCCTCGCCATGATAAAGAAAAGGTGTTTATCAAAATTTATATTGTTCGTTTCGGAGCTTAGCTAAGGTTAGGCGCGGTCGTCCCCTAATTCATGTTAATTGTTACTTTAATAGAGTTGTGTGCACTAAATCTAGACCGACTTTAGTTGTACCTATAGCTCAAATCACTGTACAGGACATCAATTTCCATGTACCCATGTGAGTAATCTCCATGGAAAATATACTTCCGCCTCCAGCTAGCGTCAGGACTCGGGCGTGTACCGTTCCCCCATTGAGCAGTTGCATATTTTGGATTTGAGGCTAAAAGGTATCAACTCTACAATGATAAGGCACAACTCTATTCTAAAACTTTAATTCAGTAAAAAAATCATGGCTTCAAACAAACAAAACAATCCCCACAACCATAAAACAAAATCAAACAAAAATTACTTCCACAATCCACTAATATGAACATAATATTATCATAATAAAATCATATCATAACACAAACCTTAACCCTTATATCAACTTCGCAATATACTCCAGTGCGCTGATGCACATACAACTTCAGAAACAAACTGTACTTTAATTCTACTGTCATCCAATGTGACTTCTTTAATTTCACATAATTACTTATTCCTTAAACCGTCTTAATTTGACAATTATGTGTACCGTGTGTGTTTGATCTTTCTCTTCCCACCAAATGCTTTACATGCATTAGCCTATTCTGGTGTTGCACCGCAGTCTACGTTCAACTCCATAATTATGTAAGCTACCCCTACACTTCCTCTATTTATATAGTTCCACTGCATGCCGTTTGTGATTTCATCTTAAATACGTTAGTTATCGCTGTGTCAGATGGTACTATTAAACTACCCTTGCGCGCGTAGCCTGTGGCGTCGAGTAACCAACTTCTGAAAATGTTGTCAGTGACAGTACAAATGCAACGTCTAACCATTCGTTAGATTGCTAAAATCATGAACCATCAGGGTGATCTATAATTATCAATGTGTTCTTAAACCACATGGCTTCATTACTCAATATAACAATGTTTCAATTCACACTACAACTAGGGTCTAAAATCTGCCCTTTTTAAACCTTCTTTCACGGTTCGCTTGACCGTCCCAGACCCTCTTCCGAGCGGCCTGTACACAATAGAAGTGGAGTGAGGTCCCACAGTACCTCGACCTTCGTTTCCTGTCTCAAGCCTTTATCTCCCCTAAGCAGTATAAAATTCTACAAGACAAATACCGTGGTCTCAGTGTCACACATATCCCAATGGACTTAAACTGAATATTATGCAAATAGGTACTGGATGAGCTTTAACATTTATTCCTACCCTGAGGATATAATAATTGGCACCAAATAGGCCCATTTCAACATGAAGGCACGAGGTTCATAAAACATTGGTCTAGTAGGTAACCGGTATCATAAATAAATGCTACGGTCAGCCACACATGCTGCCGTCATGAGATTCGCTTCAACGAGCCGAATCACTCAATAATAAGTTCTCGGGCGATCAGATAGAGTGCAGAGATGTCCATCGTTTTCCTCTCACCTATCACGGGATTCGAACCCGGAACATTCAATATCCATCATCAGAGTTAGGGTCCAATCACTAATTACACTCTGGCACAAAGCATATCTCCCAGTATGCCCACGGCATACGAGATTTCATACGTCGAATAGACCACCTGGTTCCTTACCTAATGGTATGACCTTCGTCCTATAATTATTGAGAGAAATTTATCAATTACTCTATAAGCTTTTACACAAGCTGCAAATTCAATTCACAAGAAAGCTCTTCCATTTCCTGGCATAATTATATTCCCATTAATACAATATATTCTGATATAAAACTCTTTCCTTAATCCCTTAATGTAATCTTACTGTATAATCTTACTGCTTAGATCGATAAGTCTTGCCCTTTAGCGTAAATATTTCTTGCTTACAACATTTTTCCTGATGCATTCATTCATACCTTTTATTATTTATTATTATTATTATTCTCACTGACATAAATTACCAAAATCCGACACAACTAATCATCTTAAAACCCGAACAACCGTGTTCGTTACGTTTACATAACTGATTTGCCATTTATAATTAATAGTGGTAACGATTAATCCACTCACTGATGAAAAATAACATCTCAACTCTATTAAAATCAACACAATAATGATTAAACCTGGAGGGTCTATCTCCTAATACTGATTCTTACTGGCATCTTTATAACTCTGAAATCACATTACATGCAGTGGCCTATACTTCTACATAAACATAATTTGTGGGGTACTCACATATATAAGCTCATCATGGTGGCTCCAACCACTTATATCCTTCCGGGTCGCCTGCCATATGCAGATTTATTGCGACATTTGCATCTTGAATACACACATTTTATGATACATCTCTTCCGTTAACCACACGACACTTTGCATTTCTATATAGAAGCTATCGCTCCCAAAACACATGACACTTTATAACACTTATTAAACCATTAATTTAAAAGATATTTCACATATGATTTATACATAACACACGTCACTTTTTACACTTTTGATTGGTTGAAATTCCCTAGCAAAGATATCAAAATTGCAGGTGTCGACGGCATCTTCCGTGCTCCTACCAACTCCTGATTGAAAGTCTGGTTCAACTGCCCCCGGAATTCACCAGCAGTCTATCCATAATCCTACGGTAAGCTTCCTGATTTGCATAAATATGCTAACTTTCAGTCCTGAGCGTTACTATTTGGTATTCTTAAGACATTACCAAATGCTTCGTAAAGTTTCTCCCAGCGCATTCAAGCGTAATAAGACATGTATGATTAGTCAATATATTCCACACTGCGCTTAACATTGTACATAACCTTACACAGATTATTATTTTCAATAGTTCTGCAACTTATCTCACACGTTGCTTCCTAAGTGAACACAAACCAGTGTTCGTACTGCTGACTACACCTGCAGTACGGCTGTCATTAATAAAAGCTTTCCAAAAGTTTTACTGCACGGCTTCCCCAATCGAAGTCCGGGCCTCCTTCCTTGCCTTCGGTAATACACATTTCACACAATAAAGTTCGTTGATTACCGTACTTCTTTTTAATTTCTGACTATACATTATTATCTTCTCACTTGGTGCATTACGATGTGCGGTGAATATAATGGTTCACTCAAATGTACAAGTCTTTGTTTGAGCGTCCTTTCATGAGCCGGACCGACATACGTTCCGCCTCAACAACTGCTTGACAACTGTGTTCTGACTGTGTGACAAAAACTGTGCTCTGCCAAGTGTCGACTCCCTTATATAGGTTTCACACAAAAAGTAGAGCTAAAATTTCCCGCGCTATCTCGACTCTTCTCCCAGCATGATTATGGTCTCGAAACCATGCTCATCGGGTTCCTTTTTCTTCACTGATGATCCCAGAACTATCTGCGTGCTGAAGGATCGCTCGGCCAATTAATTAATATTAATTTCTTTCTCCATAGCGTGGGGACGCGGTCTCACTGGGAATCCCTGGCGACATCGTCAAACCCAGCCGCGAACATCCATAGTCTTATGTCCTTCCGCACTCCATTAAATATGCGTCAATTTCGCAGATTTAAGGCTCTAAAATTAGCCTCCTGGCTAAAGATTCACCTGTGTGCAACTCTCATGTCATTGCGTTACTCCAATCGCAAGTAATCAATGATTTTCCTTGGGATCTCTCCCCACTCTTCTTCGTCCTATTCTCAGTCGGGGAAAAACTGGGTCATTATTCAACCCCCCAACCTCTTCCAGACGACATAACTAGGTCAGCAAGATTGACACGGCTCCAAGAGTCTCCTCCTACTATTCTGGGCCTATTAGTAAAACGTCAAACTCTGCACTACTGTGCTCCAAGTCCAGCATAGCCTACTCCAAGTAGTCCAATAATGCTGTATTCTGCTCCTTTTCCCTGCATTATTTTAATAAATAATGTCATTATCAACTGAACTCACACCAGTGATTAAATATACACTTTTCTCTAGGTTTTTTTTTTACAATGAAACTTCCTCAACAGACCTCGGGTTCAGTACATTGTTTGAACGGTAGCCTAGTTGGTCTAAATTAAAATTTAATATAGGCCAACGACTATGGTAAGAAAAATGTTACTACAGCAGTCTCAATTTAATTTAAAATTGCAATCAAAATTAGATTGCTTTTTTGTCCGCTGATTAATTTTTAAAGGTGTTGAGAAAAGCGTAAAAATATCGTTTTTAGAACTCTATATTTCAATATTCCATAAAGCCCCACCCCCTCCCACCACCACCCGGTAGCCCACAGTACCGGAACCTCTTTTTTTTTGTAAATCAAGCACTGACTAAATCTAAAACAAGTTATTGTGCTACGATGACTTGAGATACGGCGCTCGTTACGCATTATCCATCGAGTCCCAACTTATTTGATTCTGTCATCTGTGTATTGAAATAATTGCAAATTTTCATTTCACCAAGGTCATTCTTCTGGGCAAGCTGAGTAATGAAAGTTACCTAAGTTCCACTTTTGACCGCCAGGTGGTGTCCAACTGCCCAGTGATGGAAGGTCGTAGGAATGTACGACTATCGTGGGTTTTCTGCCAACTACAGCACTCATAAATCTAAGGATGTATAATCTTTATAGAACAGCTTCGGTGGCGTAGTTGGTAGCATGCTGAGCTTCTATTCCCAAGATCGCGGGTTCAAACCAGCCCGAAGTCGTCGGATTTTTTAAGGGCGTTAAAAATCCCTCAGTATGCCTTCCTTCGGAGGGGAAGTAAAGCCGGCGGCGGTCCCATGTCATAGATTTATGGCAGGTTAAAGAATCTTCCACCAATTATACCTGTGTGAAGCTAAATGATAGGTTAAATTTAAACAACGCTCTTAGGTTCCAACGTTCGTCGCCAGGAGCTGACTGCGGTGGCGTCTAGTAACCAAGTTCTGAACTAGTAGTCGTTGACGGTGGCGTTTGGCGGCAAAAGTAGGAACAACTTGAAAAAACCAATGTCTGCAGTCCTTAGTTGAATTAAAAACAGATAACACACACTAACACAGCCATCACAATTAACACCGGTTATCAGACAGATTCTACACACACCCAAAGTAGGCCTACACGGGGCTACATGACCGCGTTGTTGGAGCCCCTAAACTGAAGAACCAACCAACCATGTTCATTATAGGAGCACAGCTATTACAGACAGATTTCGTTCGAAATTATCAAAGGCAAGTACTCGACGGCATTAGGTACCGGTACCGTACCTGAAGCTTATACATGCTCTCAAGCCACGTTACATATGAATCACCTTATCGTGTAATGGTGTTCTAGGGTTCAGCCAGCTTCACAATTGTTTAGGAAACAAATTTTAGGGAATTCGAATCCCAGGCTTCTTTTGCCTGCCAATTTTTGTTTAATTTATATCCTTGGTGTTTTATTACATCCTATTTATATATCATTTCATCATCACATTTATTGCATGTAACAGGTCATTAAGACCTATTGCAGAAGAACAAGGGAATACAATTCTTAATTATTTATTTATTTATTTAGCGTATGATGAAACAACCTATAAACTATTTACATATCCAGTGGAAGATAAGCAGAGAGTAAATACAAATTATCATGTATATACAAAGCAATTTACGAAGTTTGAGATTGTAAACATTGAGTGTGAGTGATGTACGTCTCACTAAATGTGAATGTCCAATTCCGCTACCCACTTCACTGCTTCCGGTGTTGCTGATTTGAGGTCTTCCATGGTGCCAGAGAAAGCACGGAGTGGGCATTCTTGTACTACATGCTTCATTGTTTGGCGAACCTCCCCACAATCACAATGGGGGGAAACTGACCAGCCCCATGTGTGTAAAGTAGATCCTGTTCTACCTACTCCACATCTCATGCGATTTAGTCTACTCCAGGTGCAGCGTGGCAGATCGAAGCCTGCCAGTTTTGTAGCTGGGTTATTAATGTCCACTATTGCACGAGGTGGGGATAAAGACCACTCTGTTGACCACTTAGAAGTGGAGTTGAAGGAGCTGGATGTTAATTTCACTCCCGTCTTCCAACCAGGCTGACGAGACTTAAGGCGTGTGCATTTCTGTCTGATATCCTCATGAACAGGTAGATGTTCATTCTTCAAAATTCTTGTCCACAGCTGAAAAAGGGCCTTCTGTCTCCTGATATGTGGAGGTACTATATTGCTGAGTACCGGTAACCATTTGATCGGTGTAGCACGAAGTGTACCAGTTATGATCCGCATGGTTTGGCGAAGTTGTGAATCTACTAGCTGTGTGTGAGCACTATTAAGCCAGATACCAGAGCAGTATTCTGCTGCAGAATAGACCAAGGCCAAAGATGTTGTCCGTAAAGTGTTTCCATCCGCTCCCCAAAAAGTTCCAGCCAGTCGTTGGAGAATGTTATTACGACTTTTTAGTTTGTTGGCGGTTTTCTGCAGATGATGTTTGTACGTAAGAGACCTATCCAATGTTACTCCTAAATAACTGGGATTGGCACAATATTGTAGTTCATGACCCTTGAGGAATAGCCTTGGATGGTAGTTCGCTTTTGCGTTGTTTAGATGAAATGTAGATGTCACTGTTTTCTGTGGGTTAGGATGTAGATACCATATTTGAAAATAGTCATCCAACAGTTCGAGGTCTCGATTAGGAACTATTTCAGCTTCTGCGAAGTTGGGTCGCTGAATTGTAAGGCAAATATCGCCTGCATATATGAACTTTCGGGACACTGTTTCAGGCAGGTCGTGGATATATAAGTTGAAAAGAACAGGAGATACTAGAACCGACCCTTGTGGCAGACCATTATTGACTTTGTGGAATTTGCTTCTGATGTGTTCTGAGTGAACTTGAAATAGCCGGTTGTTTAACATTCTGTCAATAGTGTTGCAATTTTTATGCAAGGAACAGCTTTAATCAGTTTAAGCAGAAGACCTTCCTCCAAACTGTGTCATATGCAGCTGTAAGATCTAAGAAGACAGAGACTTTTTCACTTTCTTCTCAAAACCAACCTCCAAATACGTGGACAAGGACAGTACTTGGTCACTGCAGTCACGGCCGGCCTGCTCAACTGGAAGGATTGCTTCGATGGCCGGTGCTATTCGGTTCATTATCAGTCTTTCTAATAACTTGTAGGTGACGCAGAGTAGAGCAATAGGTCGATAGCTTTGAGGGAGAGTTGGATCCTTTCCTGGTTTCAGAAGGGCGATAATTTTTGACTTCTTGAAGATTGGGGGTAGTCTTCCTGACTGAAGTGTGGAGCTGAAGAATGCAACGAGCCATCTTTTTGTAGCTGGACCACAGCTTTTTAGGAGTTCTGGGTAGATTCCATCTAGTCCTGCAGCTTTGCCATTTCGGAGTGATTTTAATCCCTCGTCGATCTCTTGCGATGTGAAAGGTTGTGAATAGGTGGCGTGCGGTTGGGTTTCTCGTTTTGCCTGTTTAAGCTCAGTTTTAACCCCTCTCGTGGTCAGTTTATTCCTTGTTGTTTTAGAGATAGAAACGAGGTGATTTGCTATTGCTTCTACCTTGATTGGAGAATGTTGCTTCGGAATCTAATTTCCGAATAAGTGACCATGCTTTTCTGCTAGAATGGGTGAAATTCATGTCTTGTACAGTTTTCACCTACTTCTCTTTTCTAGCAAGATCAAGTGACTGTAGTAAATCTGTTGCTTTCTCGTGGCTGCTATTTTCCTCGAATTCCTCACTCAGTCTGCTGGACTCTTCACTATTACAATATAAGTAGCAAGCATAACATAACACCAAATTGTACTTCGTAACAGGAAGAATGATTTCGGTTTGACGTACGCTTTTCACCGCAATTAGCACACCACCACCACCACCTTTACCAACTCTGTCACACCTGTACACACAGTAGGCCTATTTACTGGTAAACAGTTCAGAACTGTAAACAGCATCAGACAGCCATGTCCCTCTTAGGCTAATTACATCATAGTGAACCAAACGTACGTTAATACTGAGCTCATATGGCTCATGGCCAGTAATAGCTTTATTTATCTAAAAGCTGGTATTAATCCAGCATGAGTCATCTGAACTTTGAGCTTTATAGTATCACAGATATCTGACTACGGCAGTGGACATTTACACATAAGCCTTGTTCGCAAGCATAATTTCCCATCATGAACGTTACGCCACTGAACTTGGCAATATGTTGAACTGATTCGGGACTGTAGAAAGGTAAATATACCGGAAGTATAAATTCAATAACGCAAGACATGCGATAGAATTAACACAGTCGCTAAATGACTAGTGCCCTTTCGGAGAACTCTGGCCACGTCACGGAGAGAGAACTACGATACTCTACTTTTGATTTGCGTGAGAGACGGACGCGAAATTGTGTCTGTAGAGGAATGTGTGAGTTAAAGAAGTTATAGTAAGTGCTACGCGAATCATAAAAACGCGTCATAAACTCTGTCTGCTCTACAGAGAGCAATTGTCAGCGATATCTCGCTTCTTTTGGTGAGAGTTGTTTGAAGGGTGAAAACCATGTAATCTCAGTGTAAAAATCGAAACCATGAAGTGGCTGAGATAAAATACTACTAAATCTCAAGAACAGGTCAGGTGAAAATTGCAATTGGCTACGCCACTTCATATAGTAAATTACCACGAACCGTATTTACTGAACTTTGGGATTGCAGCGATCTCATGCCATAATAATTGTGCTACGCTGATAGCCAGTGAAATAGACGCCATTACCATATTGGTAAACGCCAGTGACATTCACGAGTGTGAAAATTTCAACATCAGGGCGATATTGCCAAATCATCTTTCAACTAACCTACGGTGATCGTCCATAACGTCATGGTTGAGATAGATGAATTAAATGTTTAAATTATACGCCAATCAAAACTCACATATTTTTTTTGATGTGTAACATCTTTCCACTCGGTTGCTGGTTTTTTTTATGGAAGTGATTTTGAAAAATAGGCCGGAAGTGGATCGGAACGATCGAGGTGGCACCAGCTGGCTCGAACGGAAGTGTGCTAGCTGGCAGTGGTGGATCGAACGGAAGTGTAAGACGCACTACCAACACGATCGATTGATCCAGCTGGCAGTGGTAAGATCCAGCTGGCAGTGGTAAGAGAAACAATGAGCGCGCGGTGTCGGAAATTGATACCATGACGTACTCTCGGCCATGTGGACATACTGAACGGTAAATGCTCATGCGAACTCTGGTGTCATGTGATTGAAACACAGCACATGGTACATGTTCGAAGTCTGCGTATCAGTATTTAAATAGTAAAACGCCTTAATATCAAACATTGTAAGAAGTCGGCATTGCCGGTATTATGTTTCTGCACAATGGCTATTCAAATATTAACCCACATAACGGTAATGCAGTCATCAATATAATATAATCGTTGTGGTTATACGAGAATTGAGCAAGCCTTCATGCACTATTGCTGAATACATTCTCTTTACTCACAGGAGGGTCTATTCATAAGGCATTTTAAACTCAGTTTCACGCAGGAACATTATCGAAACAAGCAACATATAAATGAAACTTAATTCTGTAATGCAGTACTATTGGAACGTGGAAATTAGTCACCATCTTGTGCACAATATTTGCGCATTCGAAATAGCCGTGGGGTTAGCGCCTATGACTGTGAATCTAGAGATCTCTGGTTCGTATCCCGAACGGGGTAGATATTTTTGATACCAGATTATCATTTTAAACGATATTTATCATATCAATTTCTTCTTAGTCGTTTACCCTCCAGGTTGGTGGAACCCACGGACTCAGCGGGGGAACTCACCACTACCGCCTTTACGGGCAATGTCCTAGAGCTGGGAACATCTAATCGGAGTGGATACAACTGGTGAGGTGTGATTAGCACCTCGCCCAGGCGGCCTCACCTGCAAAGCTAACAGGGGCCTCATGAGGGGAGGTAATGGATGGGCAGGATGGATAGACAAGGAAGAGGGAAGGAGGCAGCCGTGGCCTTGAAGAAGGTACTGCCCCCGTAAATTGAATTATACTGAGACCACGGTGGCTGTATTGGCATATGTGAATAAAGTTATGGCCGTCATAGTTGTGACGTGTATATTCATGACGTAGGCACGGATGACGCAGACTTCATGCAACTAGGCTGGATGAGCTGAGATTCTTGGTGACGTCATGATTTTGTTCGAGAAGGATCTGAGATTTACGACGCAGTCGCAGGGAAACAAGGAATTGTGCTGAGGAAGAAGTTACGCTATTGGAGGAGAGGCTCGAACCAATGAATGATAGTTTGGAGGGAGACGGAGATTGGCATGCAGAATTGTGGAAAACTATTTTCAGTTATGGCATTGATTTGGAATTATGAAGAAATTAATTATGAGTTTTTGAAATTTGAAAATCCGTCAAGTATAGCCAAAGTTAGAACTTCTAGCAATGACGGAGGAACAAGCTATGGTAGGGATGGATACGCCCCTTAAGAAGTTGATAAAAGGCCTTGCACAGCAGAGAGGAGGCTCTCATGGCTCATTTTTCTGATTCTCATATTGTCAGACTTCGAGTTCTTAAGTGAAGCAAGTCGTCATTAGCAAGTGTGGCAGAGCCCACAGCATCGAACAAGCACTGAGCGTGCAGCAGTGCAATTTTACGGTTACTAAAACTAGGCGAAGTTGGAGCGCACACATAAACGAGTCTACAAGATTATCTATCAAGAGTTAGCTACTGCATTTATGCTAATTCAATTGTGCATTACAATATTGAGGCGTGTACGAAAGTTGAACATTTTCACTATTATACTTTGGAAGATATTCGCATTTTAAGACTGCAGACAAAAGTGATTTTCTCGACTCCTGAGAAGCACTTTTATAATACCACATTCTACGCTACGGCTGACACATGTATTGCAACCGTGATACTGAAGATTACATTTGGTGATATAACGCTACATTCAACAATGGAACTATATAATCTGGCAGTACTTTCGACTATTATTATAACGGAAGTGGAGATGGAAGACTAAAACTTTAATGCAATTGGGACATATATCAATGGAGTGAAATAGCAGCATGGAGCTTCGTTAATCGTCATTCTACAAAAGCGAGCATGTAGTGAACATCCAACTACACTCATGCATCGTAATCCATCGCTGATTTACATCAAATGGCAGTGGAAATATCTTCATACTCCACAATTATGAACATTTCTGCGGAAATAATTGCAATAAACTTCATGGCGAATTTCTACCAGAACTTCAGGGAATTTTCAAGAGAGACAGGGTGGACCCGGCTCACACAGAAGAGTTTTGCCAGAAGGATGTCTATCGTCTACACGGAGCAGTGCGAGTTCCGGAGGAGGAAACTGTTCTATTCTCCGAGGGCGCAGGTTCCAGGTTCGAGGTCGGAGCACATCTTTACGGTGGTGAAATGGAACCAACAGCAGTCTTCTTTGGAAATTTTCCTCTAGGACTTCAATCAACAGAGAAGGTAGTTGTGAACGTTTCTTGATTTATTTGAGCCATTTAGCGATATCTGAGCAACCATTTTTCCCATATTTTCTGTCCCATATATTTTGCCCCATATTCTTGCTTGATATTTCTGTACTCAGTACACTTTGCTGATTTATGCCTTTTTCTACGATTTATTGAGACATTATTATGTCATTGGCATATTTAAATAATTTTGGATCAGTTGAGACTGATATTATATACTCTTTCAGCAATTTGCATATTTTTGTAGTCACGATTTGACTGTAAAGTTAACGATTTTCTATGGCAAATTTGAATTCAGACAGCGTGTCATTTTATTAAAGTAATTCTTTTCAGTAAATTACTTTGACCAATTTTCTGTCATCCTCAAGAAAGAAGAATGATTAAAAGATTTTAGAGCGTTAAAATCTACTACTTTATCGACGATCTTAGAAATACTAGTCGTTTTATGAACATGATTGCAACATAGACATTTATCGTCAATTCTGAAATACCATTGCATTATAGATAATTTTATGAAATATGAACTTTGAGTACGATTTATTGAGTACACTATAGTAATGAACATTTGATAGGAGTTTTTCTCAATTCTAGATTGGAACAATAATGTTGGCAGTCTACAGTCTAATTGTACTCTATTCGACTATTTATGCAGTTTAGATGAACTTTGATTGAAGATAGTATTTTTATACTGCGTTACTTTGATGATATTAATCTCAATTTTGATAGACCAGGGAGGCGTGTCTAATCGTATTTGCTATTAAATTTATTTGTGACTGGCAAATTTTTTACTTCATATCGATTCATGAATGAAACCCACGAAGGTTAAATATAATAACAGTTTTTGATACAATTGATGAATATAAGAATTTTTAAAGATGAACTATGGATGTATAATCGTTAGTTCAGTGGACGTGTAAAAGTCGCTGATGAAAAATGCCCTGTAATAAGTGAAAGAGGTTACCACAGTAATATTGATGAAGATGATGAATTTATAAGTGGAGGTTTTTTGTGTGGATTGTGGAAGATTTTGATGCCATATATAATGAGATATATGATGAATTATGGGCCAATTTTGGTGCAATTTTGTGCGTTTTGAGCGAGGTATTTTTCCGCTGAGTGTATTGTTCAGGTCCATTGAAAATTATTCATGTGAAGTTACTGTTAAAATTAACAAGAGTGTTTAAATAATTTGAGATACCGGTTTTGAATGGAGGTTACCGTCACAAATAATAATAATTATTAAATCTTATTAAACCTGAATCTAAAATTTAAATATAACTAACCTTCATTGGTCGATTATATCACCACGATTTAAGTAATTATCAACCGGATAAACGTGTGGTTTAATGTATTTCTAATATAAATAATATAAATAATGTAAATAACTATGTAAATACCTTTAATAATAATTTGAAACGAACGGGATTAATAGAGGCATGTATAAATTTTTCAATTGTCGTTTGACAATGTTATAAACAATTTAAAATGTTATAAATAATTAATGAACATTTTGTTATAAACATTAAACGTTTTCGTTATTATACTCTAAACAACGCTAGTTCAACAATTGGACTATACAATTAAACAAGATTTGGGATTATTAGAGTAATCCATTGATGTTTGAACGGAGCATTTAAAAGATTTGCGTGATAATATTTGAGTTGAGATGTGAACATTTAAAGTGTTTTGAAAAGGAGCTAGGCTCTGAGGTAACTAGCATATGCTAACATTGGTTGAACAGGTGCGTCCATTTGACGAATCAAGCGTGCGACACGGTGCAGGGTGTATCGCAGGTGGCCAGATAACTGTATGATAGAGGCCAAGGTCATCTACATAGCAGCCTTGCAGTTATAAATAAAATGTGAAGTTCATGAAAAAGGAAACAAATGCTATATGTCTCGTCCCAGCTCCCTTATCCATTCCAAAGTGCATTGTTGTTATTATTACGTTCTTTTGAGCTAGAGAAAGCTGAATTTTTGTATGTGAAGTCTACAAGTCCTACAGGAGGACATGGTTGCATTGGCAATGGCTTCTGATTGCCACGTATATTTTGTTGTTAAATTTTGTTAAATTATTTTTCTCTTTATGTGAAATAAATTATTGTGCAGTTTAAATTTTCTTGTTTCCGACTTGGTTCATTTTAAATATCGTGGTGGAGGTTATTGTGAGGGCATACTATTAAGTGATCCAGTTGAAAACCCAGACCCGAGATTAAATTGAATAGGTAAGTAAAAGGTAAGTATGAACCCCCGTATATTTTGGTGTGTTCCACAATAATTTCTTGTTAACTACTGTGCTCTAATCTCGGTAGTATCTGTCAGTGCCATTTTCATTGATGTAGCTATGCCGGTGCGATTGATTATTGGCAATCCGATTGAGGGGGCGGATATCTGACAGCCTACTATCCGGATTATCGGGGACAGTACCATCCCGGCATTTGCCCGAAGACGAAGTAGGAAACCACGGAAAATCACTTCGAGGATGGCTGAGGTGGGAATCGAACCCCCTCTACTCATTTGGAACACCCGAGGCTGAGTAAACCCCGTTCCAGTCCTCATACCACTTTTCTAATTTCGTGGCAGAGCCGGGAATCGAACCCAGGACCTCCGGGGCGGCAGCTTACCGTGCTGACCGCTACGCTACGGAGGCGACTATCATATCAATATGACTCATTTTAACAGAATCCATATAAAATTACGTGTTGGTCTGTGAATCAAGAGGGCCTGTTTATAAGGAATTTAAGGTTATGAGCGGTGTCGCGTCTATTAATCTAGTTGATCCATATCGTATTCTTTATTTAGGCTAGTGCTGGTGGAAGCTACAAATCATCTAATAAAATGAGTTCCGTATTATAAACTACAATATCTGTAAAACACTCCCTTTTACAATAGATTAATATTTGTGCCAATAATAGTACAAAATACCGGTGTATCAACAATTTCACGTGAGGTTTCTTCAATGTCAGATGTTACACATCATATGCGACTACTGTAAGGCTCGTCATTTTATTAATACATTTTACATGTTTCGATCTAACATTGAGATCTTCTTCAGCTCAAATTAATGAAAGCAATTAAGAATTAAAATAAAATAATATACATGTACTTAAATCTAAATTTGAAGTTAAATGTTTATGATGAAAATTGTAATACAAATGAAATAAAGTAATAAAATGGATATCCTTACAATACAGAAAAACAATAAAATAAAATTTAATATTGGTCTTTACAATAATTTTTAAAATTCAGTTAGAAAAATAAGAAATTTTAATGGTGAGTGTTAATAGATATTAAGCTTTATATTAAAAATTCAAGATATAGACAAAAAATTATTTAGAAAAACAAGTGCCGAAAAATCAACAAATATTACAGCTCAGCGCTGGAATGAGTAAGATAAATCTTCTTCAAATACGGAGTTTGAATTTTGATTGGGTGCCATCCAGTTATTGCGTCATGTGAATTAATCGTGTTGTGTGGATGGAGAATTGAGTATAATTCATATAATAATTTGAGTTAATGCCCATATAGGCCTATACATAGCCTATACAGGGTGTATTTGATATGATGGAAGTCCGTTACACTGGTGATAGAAGAGACTATTCTAAGCTTCCTAGGTAAAAAAAATTGTCACCTATCTTGAAATTGATAATTAATCATTAAAAAGTCAATGTTTTTAGTTATTTCAGAAACTAATCAGGCAGAAAGTGGTGCGGCAGGCTGGGGTAAACGAGGCGGAGCCAGGAGAGACGACGCGCGAAGGGGAAGTTGTTACGTAATCGGAGCATTGACCTTACCGGTTGACTTGAGGGGTGGTAGGCTATCAGCTGTTATGAGGATGAGCTCTACCGTCTCGTAAGAAAATGTGCATTGCCGTTGTTCTTGTTGTTGTTGTTGACAACGCACGCAATGGCTTGGGACGTTAGGACCGGTAGTATTGTGCAGCCTACTTTGTAAGTGTGGAATTCATTGATTGATGTTCATGTATAAAATAATTTTGTTACTCAGCCCTGATGTATCATTGGCGTCCGTGTCGGACCTTCTGTTGACTAGTTTCTGAAAAAACTTTTACTTAATGAAATGCAGTGTGACAAAATTCCGACATCCCGTAGTCTGTTCAGAACTAGGCATTTAGGACGGAAGTAAAATACTTGATGTTTTGTTTGAGAGGCTTGGCGATTTTGGTCATTTAGCCCCATGTAGTTGGGTGTGGGTAGAATTTGTGTGATAACCTGTGTTTTTGTGGTTTCTGTAGTAATGTGGGTATTTGTAATTCAGGTGAGGATTCGGAAGAAGGCGCCGGCCCTGTGGTGTTGGGGCAGTGCAACTGCCTCTCACCTGGAGGCCCTGGGTTCGATTCCTGGCTCCATCAGGGATATTAGAAACTGACGTGAGGGCTGGAACGCAGTGCACTAAGCCTCGTGAGGGCAATTGAGTAGTTGTCTGACAGTGAGGCAGTGCCCGAGTCAGGAAAATCAAGATTAATGGCCGAGGGGACCCGATGCACTGACCACGCGTCACCCTAATATCTGCAGGCCAAATGGCTGGACAGCGGTCGCTTGGTAGGCCTAGGCCCTTCATGGGCTGCACTGCCAGCGGTTATGATTATTGAGAAGAAGGCGGCCGTGGCCTTAAGTTAGGAACAATCCCGACATTTGCCTGGGGTAGAAGTGGGAACCCATGGAAAACTACTTCCAGGATTTAATACTAGTACGGTACCACATGTTCATATTGTGAATTGTCCCATCCCATCTCCAGCCCTCGGGTGGCCATTAACTGGAGAGGGCGGGGAGGGGGGGGGGGGGGAAGGGTTGATTTATTGGTCCATCAACAATGTAAATACATATGAAAATACACGAAAATGAAAATAAAATACAAATACATTGTTATAATACAGTGTTATAATAATAATAATAATAATAATAGTCTAATAATAATAATAAGAGTCAGCATGTGTAGTTCTGGTGGTAGAGTGCTAACCTTCCCGAGGGTGCGATCTACGTTCAGTCATGTAGTAAATGAATGGGATCTAATACGATCATCTCCATGGATTTCATGGCACATACAAGAAATCCTACGTACATTAAAGTCTGGCAACTCGACATACCGAAAAGAAACATGAAGTTAGTGTGTCTAAAAGCCTATTATTACTATTATTAGTATTATTAATATGTTTATTACAGTTGTTGCACTATCTTCACACAAAGATAGACCAACAGTTCCTTAAATTAATTTACCAAATCTTTAGGATTTCTATTTTCTATGCATAGTCCATGAAGTTGGCAAAATCCTTGACAGATCCACCATCACTAGTCATGTAGCCACTCCCCGTGAAGGTGTGAATCAGCTGTTCACAGGCTCGGTTTGTGTATTTCAATGTCATTGGCAGACAAGGCGAGGAGGTCACTCAACTGCAGACTCTGGTCAACATTCCTCAGCGTAGGAGGGGAGGGTGACGGGGAGAAGTCAGCTCTGCTGCTGAGGGGAACTAAGTGAAAGCCCGTTTCCAAGACATTGACCGACGATTTTTGTGATTTAATTCCACCTACACTAATTAAGATCCGACTTAATTTCATGTAGATATTTGCTTAGAATACCATCTTCTATCACCATTGTAAAGGACTTCCATCATATCAAATACACCCTGTATATATGGATAGGTGGCAATTCAAATTCATCCAAACGTTTTGAACAATGAAAAACGGGATCCTTGTGTTAGAATCATGGCAACAATAGCTCCTCGTACATATCAAATATTGTACGGTTATGTATGTAACTTCTTTAACGTAACTGTCATATATAAATTCTTCCTATAGTATGTAATATATGTATATAACCTATATCTTGCCATTTGTGTTCAGATCAATGAAGATTATATTTCTATGAGACAGATGACTTCATGGAGATGAAAAGTATAACGTTCTGGCGTATCCAGACCAATTCCGAGATGTTCTAAGTTTCATCAAACATGAGGAAGTAGCCTGCACTATGGAAGGAGCAGTCCGCAGCTGGAACCCAAGCTCAATGTCCAGGACTACAGCTCAAAGGAAGTATCCAAATGACAGCACGATGCTAACGTGAGTTTTTAATCATCTACCAAACCTATGTCGAGGCCTAAAACTATGTTTTACGTTGAGTTAACATGTCCCATCACATAATCTTTCAGCTCATTTCTGCTTGCTCTGTTCAGATCATATGCCAGACGTTCGCCACGAGTACGCACATACTCCAATCTTGACATATGGGAATGCCTGTATTCGTTCATACTGTACAAACCAAATTGTAAATATTCATAGTATGAGGCTACGTTACTAAAGTCTCATGCACGCATTTCAGTTCCAGGAATGTTGTCCTCCCTAGATATCGCCCGAGTGAATTTGGACACAAAATAGGCCTACTATCACATGAGTTTTCTTTCTTGCAATTTGACCAACGGGAGGTGCGAGACCAGTGTTTATCCAGTAGTAAAATATCACGACACGAGTATGTTGTCCCCTGATCCCAGCCTCAATTTAGCTGGTGGGGTGTTATTAAAACCCTTGGCAAGTAGGGGAGGAGGCTATACAATAAAAAGCAATATGGTTGTGTATAAATCCCCGAGGGATCCCCGCTTTTATCGGGCCGGCCAGCTCAACCCCTCAGGGCCCCCGTAATTGGTTTATTAGTTTGCGGTTGTTAATAGAGCTGCCTGGCGGCGCTGGTTCACAGGGATTTGTGAGGAAGCGCGCGCTCAAACCAAAGTAGCCTAATTCATCCCTTAGCTTCAGTGGCGGCTCGCGCACTGAAATGAAGGTCGAGCTTCGGCGGATGGATGTGAGCACGCTTGAGCTTTTCTATCATTTCCCTTCTAAATATGGCCTTGTTAGTACTGCGAGTGGTTTTCATACGGCACGAGCTCTTCTAATGTACCTGTAGGCCAGTGGCGTGTGGTGGAATTTTACTTAGGGTAAGCAATGGTTTTCATCGCAAAATCATTGAAGACCCTGTTGTAGAAGTTTGGGATGTTTTGAACTTAGAAAGTAAATCTATCTCAATTGAAATCAATGATAAATGTTTTACGTTTAGTTAAAATACCGAATACAAGTTTTCTCTTTCGTGTTAATAGGCCTACTCATCTGAGGAGTTGGAGACTTCCTAATAAAATTAATATTTTGTTCTCAAATTTACCGCACATCACACGCTGTCATCTCTAGACCCAAGTCCCGGTGCCATATTTTTACAGATTTCTCACGTCTACTGCATACCCTACTCCCTTTTATATTGCATTAGACAACATTATATCGCTGAACTATAAAAATGACGGCCTACCACTGTAAAACAATCACACGTTTTAACACAGCATATAAAACGCTGTTTTACTCAAACACTGACATGCTTTTTCAAACTATAATGAGCGAGTAAACACACTATATTTGAAAACTGACCGCTCCTTGTTTTCGGCCCAAAGTATGTAACTTAAGGAATCGCTTCCAAACCTTCGCTTTCACTCACCCTGCAGTACCAAGAAATAACAAAAGAGGGCATGTCACGCTATTGTGCTGCTGCAAACGAATCCGCAAGGAACTCGCAGTAGGCATTAAAGAACAAGGAAGTGTGAATGGGTACCCGTGGGTACATTAAAACAATACAGGTCACAGAGACTGGAATATCACTATAACCAAAGTAAATAATTATTGTACCAGTCATTATTTTACTTGGGTAAGCAATGCTTACCTTACATCCATGGAATACACGCGCCTGCTGTAGGCTACATGAAAATGAAAATCCACAGCCTGCTTCCAGTCTCCGACCGGGTCAGGAATGGAATGAATGAAGCCCCCATCTAGCGGCGAGGATATGAGCTGTGCCGGCTGCCGAAGCCTGACGCACTCCTCTGGGGCAATGATTAAATGAATGACAGATGAAATTAAATGATAGTGGAGAGTGTTGCTGGAATGAAATTTTGACAGGGAAAACCGGAGTGCCCGGAGAAAAACCTTCTGCCACCGTTTTGTCCAGCACAGATCTCACATGGAGTGACCGTGATTTGAACCACGGACCCAGCGGTGAGAGGCCGGCGTGCTGCCGCCTAAGCCACGGAGGCTTCACTGTAGGCTACATGTTGTTTCTTTTTTTGCTAGGTTGAAACCAGATACGTAGTCGGGTTTAAGCTGATGACGACGTGGTTGTAATTGAATCGGCCGGACCTGAACAGGATTAAGTCAGTTTTCACTACTTTTCTGGACACAGATAAAACGTCATTGACAGAACAGAACTTAACAATCACACTACTGTGTATTAGTCATCTATGTTTTTAAGCAACTATTCAGGTTATATTTGTGTTAGCGGGATATCAATATTAATTCAATCAACATATTTTTCAAATCAATTTTGGAAACGTGACTTAATGCCTTTCAGCTCAGTGGTCAGTATAGTACGGCATAAAGCTATCCAGAATGAATATTGATGTGTAACATCTTTCCACTCGGTTGCTGGATATTTTTGTGGGAGTTATTTTGAAAAATGGGACGGGAGTGGATGGGACGGAAGTGTGTAAGACG
Source organism: Meconema thalassinum (assembly GCA_946902985.2). Lineage (NCBI taxonomy): Eukaryota > Metazoa > Arthropoda > Insecta > Orthoptera > Tettigoniidae > Meconema > Meconema thalassinum. The sequence goes on from OX336393.1 coordinate 414,311,630, forward strand.
CACTGCCAGTTGGATCGCATCCCTCCTGGGTGCTTCAGCAGCCAGAAGGGATGTGATCCAGCTGGCAGGGGTACCATGTGGAATGTTTATCACATACGGATTATTTTGTAACAGCAGAGTATCAAGAAGGCAGTGCGAGAGTAGAAATATCAAGTAGGCAGTGAAGAAAAAAAAAGAGGGTCTTGGAATTGTTACGTATTATGAGAGTGTAAAAAATAAAAAGATATTTTGTGAGTTGATGAATGTCAAGGATAATAAAAACGCTAACAACTTCAAGGTAGGATAACATGTCAGATGGAACACATCATATGCGACTACTGTAAGGCTCGTATCTTTTTTTATTTATTTCACATGATATTTTATTTTAAAATGGATTTGTAACATAAAAACCATCGAAACCCTGTACAAATGTAATTTACAATAGCAGTGCGGCCAACATTAGGTACGGTGTACGGCGCTGAAAGGCAGCAAGTCATTGACATAGGCCTAATGCTTCTCTCCTCTGATCGCACTAGGCCTACATGTAGCAGTGGTTTTTGACTTAAACAGAAGGCTGACTTAATTCTTTCCCATGCCGTTCCAAGGCCCTTGGATCAATACTTCAGAATACTAATTCTTTAAAAAATGACTGTTTTGGAGTTAATGCTTTTGAACTCCGACCGATTCAATTACAGACTTCGTCTGAAAAATACAAGCCAACATGTTTGACCTGAATAGAACTGTAGAAAATATGGAAATCAGAATTTCTAAAGATTATGTCGGTAGGGAAGAAACGCAAGAAAACAGAATGCCAGGTATGAGGAACTAAATTGGAGAAGGTGCTTGCTACTGTCAGGATGGTAGAATGGGAAAAGAAAATAGAGTCCAGTGTAGAAAAGCCAATGCAGTGAGTTCTTAGTTGCGATCTACAGTGGGAGGTCTTTCCTTCTCATTAGGTACGAATTGGTGCATCTTGCATGACCTATCCTTAGCCTACACAAAATGATGGACTTCCTCCGTGACCGGAAAGAGCTCCGCCACACGCGAGTAGTTCCCTTGATCACTCACAGCATACTAGGCATTGTTTCCATAAACTGCCTTCATGATCCTGTCAACTAAGGACAACCAAAGCTAGTTCACTTTGAGTTGGTACTGTATTAATATAGCCTAACGGTTTGCTTGAATTCAAAAAAGATAGGCCTAGCATGTAAAAACGCTAACCAAATTGGTTAATGTTTAACCCTTTATAGGTTTTGTGTCTGTATATTAACCACTTACTATAAGGACAATGTATGTTGTCAAAGACGCTGATGCTTGAATATTTCAGTCATATATCAACAATTTCTTTTTGGGAGTGCACATTTTCTGAAATATATACCCTGCTATGGTCATTGGCTGAAATTCAAATATAATAATATTTCTGAAAACCAAATATTAGACCTAAGGAGCTTGATAAAATTAATTTAAATAATAAAATTTAAAATTAAAGAGAGAAAAATATAGAATATGACAATAAAAATTGGAATTAAAAATATATATGCTTGTAAAATTAGAATTAAACAAGCTCATAAAAATTTTAGTTAATTTATAATCATAATTTTGATATTATAAAAATAATTTTAAAATAAAAAATATCAAAATAAATAGCAAAAAAAAAGGTTAAGAAAACCGAAATAAAAAATAATACTAATAATTACAATTAGGCTAAAATAATTCATATGAAATTAAAATAAATACAAATAAAAAATCTTCAATAATATTTTGCCCCATAAAGGGTTAATTATGTAATATTCGTATTGGCTTCTATACACATCTTGCTTCTTTGGTGAACATCTCATTAATTATTCATGACGTTCAACCGCATATGTGATATCCATTTACAATTATCATTAAAATGTTTAATACTACTCGATGACACGACATACGATTTTCTAACAAAGGCTATATTATAGCCAGACATACATCTACTAATAACCTTACAAACTTGCGACAACATTTTTCGCATATGTAGACCATAATTTTCCCAAAATCTTATGAATCAATATGTTCCATCCAATATCTCCACTAGAGTACTGAAGCAGGACACAGAATTGATGGCATTCTATTAAACTCAAATTATAAAAGCCGCCTTGTCAAACTCTAGAAGGTAGTATAATAATTAAATTACACTTCATGTTTCTTTATACCAATGATAACTTCTTCAGCGTGGAAAAAATCTTAGAAACTATATTAACAAAAACCAAAAAGAAAATGGATATCCTTACAAAAATCTGTAATTTAAATAAATGAAAGGTCACAAAAAGGAATTAATAAATACATTCTTGATATAACCAATTAACCTTGACTAAACCAAACGATTCTTACTTGTAGGTTAGCTCTGTATAAATTAAATGTATTTAGTAATTCCTTTTTTGTGACCTTCATTTATTTAATTAATGACATCTCGTTTACGTCCGTTTTAGAAGAAGCATTTTTTTTAAAGACCATTATAAATAATTTAGTCTCTGTATTGTTTTTTCTATGAATGCAGAAAGGGATCCATGTAATACGCACAGGATACCCAACATTTCATGCAACATCCACGGTATATAAAATAACATTCAATTCTAAATAGTGCCAGGGCACAATTAAGGTTGTGCATATCCAATTGCCATACATCTTTAGAGTAAGTTTTTCAAGTGAATTGCAGATTGGCCATTCATTCAGTATTAAAACAGTAAACCACAATAAGCACACACAACGAAAAAAATATTAGATTGGTTGTTGGTTGGTTCCTTAGTTTAGGGGCTGCGACAACGCGGTAATGTAGCCCCGGGTACTTGGGTGTGTGTAGAATATGTCTGATAAGCGGTGTTAATTGTGATGGCTATATTAGTGTGTGTTATCTGTGATTCAGGTATTGACTGCAGACGATGATTTTTTTAAGTAGTTCCTACTTTTGTTACCAAATGCTACCATCCACGACACCTAGCTGTGGACTTGGCTACTAGATTCCATCGCAGCCAGCCCCTGGCAGCGAATGTTGGAACTAATATAGCCTTATCAACTAATCTAACCTTCACATTTTGGCTTCTCACAAATGTAGTTAGTGGAAAGTTCTTTTTCATGCCATAAATCTATGACATGGGACCGCCGGATTTACTGTACTTTGCCTCCGAAGGAAGGCTTACTGAGGGATTTTTAACGCTCTTAAAAATTCCGATGACTTCGGCCGGGTTTGAACCCGCGACCTTGGGCATAAAAGCTCAGCAGGATACCAACTACGCCACCGAAGCCGCCATAAATATTAGAATAACTTTTACATTTGCTTTTAACGTACTGTATAAAATACTTTTGGTTGTAAAAATTACAAATTCTATTTGATTTTAAATCTTTTAAAAGTTTTTTGGATGAAACCTTTTTGGTGTTATATTTGTGAATAAATTAGTTTGTAACAGATCTGAATTCCATAATTTTGGAATATTTTAAAAGAATCTCAAAATTACCAAGTAGTTTCAATTACTCGCAACTTTATATTTTCTTATACCGTAGTTTCTTCCGACAACTTAAGATTACTGATGATGACCACACAATGGTCGAAACTAGTCCTGTTATATTAAACAACTTATTGACTATTTGTGGTTTTATTTAATACAATTTAGATTTCAATGATTTTTTTTTCTTGAAAAGTGAATTCCTTGTAAGGGATCTCCTTTTCAATAGATTTTTTAAGAATCTTTTCAAGAAGGTCAGGTTTTCACAACTTGCTGAGCACTTAGTAGGGGGATGTAAACATCCTCTTATTTAGGTACACTTTGCAACATAACTATAAAAGATCCTGGCCTGAGCTTCCAACTAATTTAAATATGTCACTATTTCTAACTTTATGTAGAATTATCCAAATCCATGAAATGTTTTTTTTATGGTCATTTGAATTTTGGATTCTATAAGCCTATGTGAAAATATGAAAATGCATGCAAATTGTACAAATGGTTAAATAGAAGCTTAGTTCTACATAAATATGTGTATAATCATTCAATAAACAATGCCTGAAAATTTCAGTTATGTAGCATTTAGGGTTTCAGAGAAAAGTGTACCTGAGTGGTGGAAAAATTGATAATGAAAAAACAACATTTGAAAGTTGGATATGTTCTTTTACTCACATTTAAGTAACTTTGTCTATAGGCCTAGACATGCAGCATCAGATATAAATTATTTTAAAAATACTTCCAGCTGAGTAATGAGCATGAAATTTTTACACACAGTATAATAGAGGCCATATGCTACATACAAAAAAACACATATTTCAAAATTTTGATATTTTGACTCCTCATCGATTATTTCTCCCCTTTAATTTTGTAAATTACTTGTAAGGGATCTCCTTTTCAATAGTTTATTTAAGAATCTTTTCAAGAAGCTCAGGTTTTTATAACTTGATTAGCACGTGTAAGATAAACAGTAGAACATTGTTCTCAATCACACTTTATTTAAGGATATTTTAGATTACGTTTTTTCTTGAATTCCCCCAGGAGCTCATATCTAGTGGGACGTGAGTTGGCGACCACGGGACCCCACGTGAGTCTGGCATTGTTTCCACTTACTTGTGCCGGGCTCTTCTCTGTTATCTTTCCTCTCCCTTGGTCAACTCTTGTTCTTTTCCGACCCCGACGGTATTAGGGTATCTGAGGCCTAGGGAGTCTTTATTGGCCCTTGTCTTATCTTTCCTGATCCCTCATTCTTCGAGGGGTCAGACCTCTTGTTTTCTTTTCATTGTATCTCCTGGCTTCTGCATAAGGCCCAAAAGGAGTCAGGGTGTGTGTAGCCCCACCACTTATGGTGCACCCTGGATAGTACTATACATTCAAGGGTTCACGTCTGGTGAGTTCGGGAGTTGGCGACCCCGAGGGGTCCCTGAGTTGGGTCCGGTTTTTCTCCTTCTTCCATTGCCTTTGGGGAAATCCCTCTCCTCTTAACCTTTCCTATCTGCCTTTCATGGCTCTCCTTTCTTCCAAGTCCCTAAATTCTCATTCTCCAAGGGTTAAGGGCATTTCCTTTCCTCCTGTCTTTTGTTTCCCTTATTCTTATTATTGTTTTCCATTTCTTCTTCTAGTTTGTAAGTATGTAGTTAGTTTTAGGTTGAGGTTCATTTCATTTACATTTCCACGATCACCCAAACCATTAGGGGCCTATAACCCAGATGTTAGGCCCCTTAAAACAACAATTATCATATAAATAGTTCATGTTTTTTGGGCTAATGCCGTGTGTATTTAAATTAAAACCATACGTTTCGGAGAAACCTTGCCTCCTTTTTCAATAGAATCAAACAATGTGGCTAAAGAATGTATATCAATGAGATTACAAAAAAAAAAAAAAATATTGATAAATTCCTCTGTGTCACCAGAGAGCAGCTGCCAGAAATTACTGTATGGACTATGGTAGAACGACGGACAGAGTAGTAAGTGAGGAGAAGGTAAAGGGGGAGGGGTGAAAATATAGAGACTCCTCGAAGAATGCGGATATCCAAAAGAAAGAGGGGGGGGGGGGGAGGTGGGGGGGAGGTGGGAGGGTTAGTTGGATATAAGGAAACATAAACAAAAGGGAAGTGTATCTGAACGATACCTAACGTCATACAGGCAACGGCGAAAAAACAGATGGAAACTCCTCCAGTGGCGAACAAAGGAGATCCAATCCAGGCTCTGTAGCCATAGCGGAAAAAAGTACAATTTGAAAAGGTGAATAAACAGAGAGACTGAAAGGAACTATCTTCTTAGATCCTTAATAACTGGTAGCCAAGTGTCACTTAGCTGATATCCAAGCAAGCAAGCTTGTAGTTTAACGTGACCGTTAATCTCGAGATCATGAGCCACGGGACCTTCTTTTTACGTGGAATCCGAACCACAGGACATGGTATTTCACTTCGAAAATCTCACATGCATTGACCGGGAATCGAACCCGGACCGCCTTGGTGAGAGGCATACAGCTAGACCGCTGAGCCACCACGCCCCCTAGCTGATATCCAGTGTCTCTGTTAAAATTATTGGGATTTTACGAATTTCAGCTGCCTTCTTTATAATTCTAGACCAGTTGTGCTTAACAAGGGCAAGTGCATGAGCATCCTTGAAACATACATCGTGCCCTGAAGACAGGGCATGTTCAGCTATAGCTGATTTGTCAGGTTGGTTTAGACGGATGTTCCTTTGATGCTCTTTGATGCGAGTTGCAATGGACCGTTTTGTTTGTCCAATGTAGACTTTTCCGCAAGTACAAGGGACTTCATACACCCCAGGTTGTAGTATTGGGGACAATTTATCTTTGTTTAATTTTAAACGTTGACCAATTTTCGTCATAGTGCCGAAAACTGTTTTTATCTTGTGTTTGCGGAGAATCTTAGCAACGCGGTCAATGGTGTTGTGAAGGGAGGTAAGCAGTTTCCCTCATCATCATTTCTTGAATTATTTTTAAGCTGAAGAGGGAATCATTGAAATGCCTAAACTTGTACTTTCTTTTTAACATGATGTAGTAAATAAACATGTTTTAGAATCAAATACAAGTTACTGACAAGGCGTTCTAAACCCCACAAATACATATTCAAAATAGATTTAATTGATCTCGAGGTATTACGTTATTTACTCCATTCAAACATTGTCTCGCCATTTATCTGGTGCTAATCTCGCTTCTCCCTTTTGACTGGTCTCTCTGAGTTAGAGACAATAAGTTAGCACACAATTTACTTGTGAGATGTGCTGATAGTCGGCCCGTCATTTCACCATTCACGTGCGCGGAAACCCATGTGTGTGACAAGAGTGTATACCCCTCAGGTGGTGGTGAGTTTGACAAGCCTATTCTCTATGTTGTGTTGATGATAACGTCCCTGCAATTGCACTCCATATACTGCAGGAAACTGTTTGAGCAGTCAACTAGCACGCTATTAGTATGCCCAGCACTGCAGAGCGGAAACTGGCGAGGTACGATAGGGATATGACAGCGACACTACTATACAATACCCCACTGCTCACTTCTCAACGGTTTCGCAGGGTAAAGCTTTAATCAAAACCACTTCCTACCACACAACTTCAGAGTGCACTTCTTGATAAACAATTTGACGTAACTACGAGTATAATCTCCGAAACATCATCATCACTCATTTTTCAGCTCCAATTTCACGGGTGTGGTACAGGCCTTGTCAAATCATTCGAGTAATAATTGTTGGTTGGTTGGTTCCTTAGTTTAGGGACTGCAACAACGTGGTCATGTAGCCCCGTGTACTTTGGGTGTGTGTAGAATCTGTCTGATAACCGGTGTTAATTGTGATGACTGTATTCGTGTGTGTTATCTGTTTTTTTAAATTAAAGTAAGGACTGCAGACGATGATTTCAAGTAGTTCCTACTTTCGCCACCAAATGCTACCGTCCACGACACCTAGCTGCGAATTTGGCTACTACTAGATACCATCACAAACAGCGCCTGGTGACGAATGTTGGAACTTAAGAGCATTAATGAAACCCAACCTACACATTTTGCTTCACACAAGTTTAGTTAGTTGAAGGTTCTTTTACATGCCATAACTGTAAGGCATGGGACCGCCGGCTTTACTTCCCCTCCGAACGAAGGCATACTGAGAGATTTTAACGCTCTTAAAATTCCAAAGACTTCGGCTGGGTTTGAACCCGCGACCTTGGACATAGAAACTCAGAATGCTACCAAGTACGCCACCGAGGCCGCTAGAGTAATTGTGATGTTGCTAGGACACTACAGGTGTGCCAATAGTCATAATAGCGGCTTCGGTGGCGCAGTTGGTAGCATTCTGAGCTTCAATGTCCAAGGTCGCGGGTTCAAACCCGGCTGGGTTCGTCGGATATTTTAGGAGCGTTAAAGATCCTTCCTTCGGTGGGGAAATAAAGCCGGCGGTCCCATATCATAGCTTTATGGCATAAAAAAGAACCTTCCACAGAAAAAACTTGTGTGGAGATAAATTATAGGTTAGATTTCGTTGGAACGCTCGATCAAAGTTCCAACGTTCACCACTAGGTATCATTGACATCTAGTAGCGAAAGTTGGAACTACTTAAATTGAACGGAACGTGTAGCTCACCCTCTGGGTGTCCGCTGGAAGCAGCTACAGACTCTGGCGAGCCGAACATGTCCTCGGACACTCCCGGCACTAAAACCCATTCGATAAATACATAAATAAATAAATAAATAAATAAATAAATAAATAAATAAATAAATAAATAAATAAATAAATAAATAAATAGTCATAATTATCCTAAGCATACTTTCTTTATACCAGCATATCTATCTAGCAAATATGCCCTAAAACTATCAGAATATAAACTAAAAACAAGTAGTTCTGTGAAGAACTAAATAGCCTATTCTCAGATATCCCACTGGTCTCCTGCCTATTACAAATGTTTTCCCTGCGATATACGAAATAGCTTTTGCTTCAAGACCTATGTTTTCACCAACACCTTTACATTGAGAAGTTTCTTTTGTCGTGTGGCCTCCTGAGAGACCGAGTGCAAGTCTTTCTAGTCGAGGCCCGTGGGTGACCTGCGTGCCGGGATGAGAGATGGAATGGATGAAGATGAATGAAACTGGGCAAGGATGTGGAAGGAAACGGCCGTGGCCTGTCAGAAGGTACCGTCCCAGCATTTTCCTGGTGTTGAAAATGGGGAAACCAAGGAAAACCATTTCAAAGACGTCCGACGGTGGGGCTCGAACCCAAGCTTCTAACGAGTTAGCAGAGAGCTTGGCCCCATGACATAACGCTGCGCTTTAGCGAGCGTAGTCACCTCTGTCGGTATTGAGAAGTTATGTGATAGAATATAGGCCTATAGCTTTCAGTATCGGTGATTAAGAATTCCTTCCGCGGGATGCCATTTTTCTGAAACGAGTCAGGAGTTCTAACTCTTAGAAAAGTCCAAAGCACAGCTTCTATGATTTAAGAAACGTAAGCTACAGAAATTAGTGCCATTAGATAAGGATTGTTATCGTAGCTTATCTTTTCAATCGCCTGAAAAAAATACGAACCACATAGGCCTAACGTGATATTTCACTTGGAAAATCTCGCATGCATTGACCGGGAAATCGAACCAAGCTCGGGCCACCTTGATGAGTAAACAGAGTGACCACTACACCCCCCCCCCTTTTTTTTTTCACCCCTCCCTCTACCCCCTCTCCCCCCGCCCCTCCCTACGTTGGAAGATATTTAAAGTTAATAACTCTTTGGGGATTTACAGCCTAGTTTTATTTTAGGGGTGTCTTCTGTTTACGAATTTTCATGCCATTCACTCCGGTAGTTTTGAGCATTTGATGCCAACCCCATAACAAACAAACAAACTGACAAACAAACAAAAAGTAAACCGAGGATATACACCTCATCCGGATAATATATACCAAGTTTTAGCCGAAAAATTCAGAAAGTGCAGACAGAAGCTTACTTGAGGCATCCATTTCCAAAGGGTAACATTGTCTACTTAGTATGGAGTAGTATGTGCGTCCTTTACTGATTCTATTATGTCTTACAATGCCAAAAGGCCCAAAACCCTTGACAATTGCATTGGAATATCGAATGCAGTTCCTAAGTGTCCCTTGCCCAATGTCACGACTCCAATATGCCCAACCTAATAATCTACAGTAACAAACGTTCCCATGCCCCATTGCGTGGGTAAGCAAGCTACAATACAGCGTTCCAAAGTTGCCCTTCTCCGTTGTGGAAGATATCTGTTACAGTAGTTGATTCAAAGGTGAAATCTTTACTCTTGCTTTATGAGAGTGCAATAATAATTGTTGTCCCTCCAGTTGGCAGCAGCAAGGCTTCATAACGTAACAGAATTGTCAGAAATAACGAATTAATTTTTGTTACGTTACTGCTTCCGTACCCAAAACAAATGGTATATGAATAACGTTTATAGTGCGGCAACGAAATAAGGGGTTATTATTTTCCCTGGTTTGTGCTATTAACGTTATAACAAGCAGAGGAAAAGATTCCGTTATTTTAAAATGCGCTCCCGTTATTAACGTTATAAGTCTAGTAACGGTATGACAGCGATTTTGACCCGCTGCGCGCCATCAATAACGTAATTCAGGCAGAGTGATCGATTCGGTTATTTCAAAATGCAAACCTACTAATAACGTTATAAGCCTAGTAACGGTATACGAGAGATTTTAACCTGTTATACGCTATCAATAACGTTATTCAGGGCAGAAAAATTAATTCCGTTATTTAGAAATGTGAACCCACCAATAACGTTATAAGCTTTGTAACGGTATACGAGCGATATTTACGAGCTTTGCGCTGTCAATAACGTTATTCATGGCAGAAAAATAATTCCGTTATTTAGAAATGCGAACCCACCAATAACGTTATAAGTCTAGTAACGGTATACGAGCGAATTTTACCAGCCATACGCTATCAATAACGTTATTCAGGGCAGAAAAATTTATTCAGTTATTTTGAAATGCGAACCCACCAACAACGTTATAAGTCTAATAACGGTATACATGCGATTTTGACCAGCTATGCGCTATCAGTAACATTATTCTAAGCGGAGAAATTGATTCCGTTATTTCAGAAAAGAATCTCGTCAATAACGTTATGGAAGTGTCTATTTGCCCGCTTCCCGGACAAGCATGGAAGGTGACCGTGAACTGACGATGCTGGGCCATATGTAATTCCAGACCAATTATTTATTCAAACATAGGATAATTACTTCTTGAAATATCAATAATAATCAACATAATGATTTCAATCTGAGCGCGTGCCCCATCAGACAGGGCAAGGCACCTTGCTCGTTTCGATCGCGGTCATATTGTAGCCTACGTTAGAAACATGTTTCCTAGAATCAATACGATGGATCCCATTGATTCGAAATATTTCTTGTTGCTTCATATAGGGGTTTGGAACATAGCCTATTGTTCATCAGTCCCATGTTGTTGAAGTCTGATAAACTTCGTTATTTTTAGCCTACTTTTCACATTTTGCAAAAATGAGGAAAAAGTAGACTTATGAGATCGATCCGGGAAAATGTGGGTCTGTCTGTCCTTCTGTCTGTCTGTCTGTCCTTCTGTCTGTCTGGCTGTGTGTGTGTGTCCCCCTATCAACTCCTAAACGGCTGCAGCAATCAAAACCAAATTTAGTATGAGTAAAGATGTGCACCGGAATAGCTCACGTCCATATTTGAAAATGATGTCAGTGGTACCAACTGCTGAAAAAACGCACTAGAAATTTGAGCTCCATGTTGGATATCTTGCAAGGTATGCATGGGAGCTATTCCAAAATTGGCACACATGTAGATAATACTATTTCAGTTTTATTTCCAGGAGGCCAACCATGACAGTGTTGCCAAAATAATTTTAAGCCTTCTGATAGGTCCAATGTTTAAATGCATATAACTTCTACACTATCAATTGGATTTCAACCAAATTTTGTATGTAATATCTGTACATAAACAGATATGACTGAGCGTATTCTTAAGAGCCACCAGGGCTGCCAACTGTTAATAATTGCTCTCTCTATCTTTTTTTATCCAAATACCAATATATCAGAAAGTATGCAAGCCAACAGCTTTAAACTATGCACACGTATATTCTGACATTTTAGATTAATTTGGAGTAACTTATATACGTCAGTTCTACCAACATGATTATAAGCCTGCTGATAGTACCAATTTTAAATACATGTAACTTCTATACTATCAGTTGGATTTCAACCAAATTTCGTATGTGATGTGTGTACCATAACAGATATGACTATAAGTATTGTTAAGAGCAATCAGGGCTGCCAACTGTTAATACATGCTGTCTATATTCTTTTTACCCTAATATCAATATATCAGAAAGTATGCAAGCCAACAGCTCTATACTTTGCACACGTATAGCACCTGACATTCTAGATTTATTTGGAGTAATTAATACAAGGCAGTGCTGCCAACATGATTCTATGCCTGCTGATATGTCCAATTTTAAAATACATGTAACTTCTATACTAACAAATGGATTTCATCCAAAATTGGCACAACAAGATATCATAATAATTCAGATTATTTCTGACCAGCACACGCATGGTATTGTTGGCAACATGCTTTTACGCGTGCTGATAGATCCAGTGTCTAACTGCATGTAACGTCCATTGGACTTCAACCAAATTTTGTATTCTGTACCTTAAGAGGTGGAACTAAGAATATATTCAGTCACCAGGGCTGCCAACTGTAGTGCTCTATTAGGCTACATTATACCAGGTATATTTTGAACTAATTAGATATTTCGATATTACCAACTTAATTTTGTCATTATTCTAGATAGGTTCATATACTGTAGAATAATCATTGGCATGAAAAGTAGGCTGTACAGTTCTTCACGGAACTTCTTGTTGGAGTTGGCAATGGCCTTGACTTAGGAACTATCCACGCATTTTCCTGGAGTGGAAGTGGGAAACCCCAGAAAAACACTCTAAGATAGCTAAGATGGGAATCGAACTCACCTTCTCGCAGTGTTGCCATATAAGGCAGAGTGTAACCTACACACCAAACTTTCACTCCTTTGTGACCAATAAGAGTATTTCTTTCCTAAATGAAACCTCCCGTTCTTGCTTTTCGTTTACTTGGTATCCTGTTTTCATTTAGTAGTGATAGAAGCCATTTTTCAGTGATGGTTATTTCTAATGAAGAAAGTTATTCAGTCGGTCAACACGAAATTCGCGTAGACCGAATGAAAAGCTTTCTTTATTATTTCCATTTATGAAAAAATAGGCTTATGACATCACATTTAGTCCGTGTGTGTGCGTATGTGTGTGTGTCCCCTAATAAAATATAAACGGCTGGAGCGATTTCAATGAAACTCGGTAAAGTTATAGTACTATTTTGTCCGACCCCGACCGTGATCTTCAAATTTTATTACAGCTCACCAATCCAACATGGCGACTGTGCGAAATATTTCACTGGCATTCCATATCTCCGAAACTATTACAGATATCACCCTGACATTTTGTTCGGTGATAAAATGAACTACTAGATGGGACTCTCAAAATTCCTGTTAAGTAACAAACGAACATGGGGGCCAAGCGAAGTTGATACATTAAAATAGATCTTTTTTTTTCGCTATTAAACTATTCGAGCGCCATCAAATGGTATAGCAAATGTTATACACCTTGTAATGCACTGATATCTTATTCAGCTCAATTGTTTACATAACCGCAAGATGGTGCCTGTGTGAAATTTAAAAATTAAGTTTTAATTTATTGTGTCCTAATCATGCGATCGTAGCCAACGTTTGAAAAATGAACCTACCGTACGCAATAATCGTCATCTAATAGTGCATTGCTCAATGGTCTACACATATTTAGATATATTTAGACGATTCTCAATGTCAACTAATCAATGACAGCAATCAAACTGAATTGTTTTCATAACCACAAGATGGCGCCTGTGCGAAATTTTAAAATCTCGTATTTAGCCTATTTCCATTTATGAAAAAATAGGCTTATGAGATCACCTTTTGTCCGTGTGTGTGCACCAGGGCCGTGCAATGGGCAAGGTGAAGCAGTGCTAGCAGGTGAAGCGCAGCCCTATTCTGCCTATTTCTGAGCAGTGCAGCACGACATCACACTAGCACTGCAGCGCTTAGTCGCACAAGCACTGTCCATTTGACGGGGTGCTGCAGTACGTTTAGTACTGAGCGCAGAGCCTGGACACTAGGCGCACTGGAGCCAATATTTTGTCATATGCTTGTGGTCTGCCGTGCTCATAACGTCTTTTGTACCTGGGGAGCACAAACATACCATAGTGGGAAAGTCACACATTAATGAAACACACCGAAGACGTATCAAACATGATATTTGGACGTACATGAACCAGATCTGCAACAAGGATACAAGAAGTTGCATACTTTTTAGCCTATTTCCATTTATGAAAAAATAAGCTTATGAGATCACCTTTTGCCCGTGTGTCTGTCTGTGTGTGCGTGTGTGTGTAATATGGTGTGTGCCCCCCCCCCTAATAACTTCTAAACCGCTGGAGCGATTGCAATGAAACTCGGTAAGTTCATAGCACTATTCCACACCACCGCGACCGTCCCCTTTAAATTTTGTTACATCCCACCAATCCAACATGGCGGCTGTGCGAAATATTTCACCAGCATTCGATATCTACGAAACTATTACCGATATCACCCTGGAATATTTCACGGTGATAAAGGGATCTACTAAAAGTTCACCAATGTGATTTTTGAAAACCTGATAACTACAGAACCAACATAGCGGCCAAGCAAAGTTGCGACTTTAAATGGACGTTTCCCACGATTTAACCAACCAAACGCAATGCAACTTGGTACAGTATATGTTTATACACATTGTAATGTACCGACATCTAACTTCATTCAATTGTTTACATAACCTCAAGAAGGCGGCTGTGCGAAATATTTCACCGGCATTCTATATCTCTGAAACTATTAGCGATATCACCCTGAAATTTTGTACGGAGATAAAGGGCACTACTGGAATTTCATCTATAAGACTTTAAAAAACCGGTTAACTAAAAAACGAACATGGCAGCCAAGCGAATTTGAAAATTTTAAATAGACCTTTCTCGCGATTTAATGATCCAAACGCAATGAAACTTGGTACAGGAAATGTTTATACACATTGTATTGCACTGGTATCTATATTAGTTCAATTGTTTACATAACCTCAAGATGGCGAATGTGCGAATTTTAAAATTAAGTTTTTATTTCTTGTGTCGTAATCATGCGATCGAAGTGAGAGTTTGAGTAATGAACCCTTGCAATAATTTTCCTTTAATGGTATGTGACTCTATGGCCTATACATATAACAATCCAACATGGCGACCATCCGAAATATTTAGATGGATCTCAATATCTACGAATCTATTACAGCAATCAATCTAAATTTTTTAATCTTCATTAGGGCTATGAACATAAGTTCACCTATAGGACTTTCAATAACCTGGTGATCACAAATCCAACATGGCGGCGACGCGAAGTATAAATATTCACATGGTCGTTTCTCGCAATTTAACCATCCGAGTGCAGTGACACTTGGTACAGTAAATCCTTCTACAAATGTTAATCCACTGGCATCTAATTTTTTAATTTGCTTCCATAACCACAAGATGGCAGCTGTGCGAAATTTTAAAATCTCGTTTTTACTTCTTGTGTCCTAATCATGCGATTGAAGTTTGAATACTACACGTACACAATACACTTCACGTAACAGTACATAACTCTAAGACCTACAGATATAAAACTCCAACATGTCGACCATGCGCAATATTTAGCCGGTTCTCAATATCTGCGGATCTATTACAGCAATCAAACTAAACTTTTGTATGTTGATAGAGGCAATTAACATAAGTAGGATATATGAAAATAGGCTGTATAATTCTTCACGGAACTACTTGTTGGGTTAGTTATTGTTGTTTTAAGGGGCGGAACTACGAGGTCATCTGCCCCTACTTTTTGGGTGATGTAGCAAGTGCAGCTAGATATAATAATCCTAAAAATGGAATCAAGCATATTGGTAATCATGCATGTGACAGTAACAGGGCCGGTATGGAATCAGGAGTGTTAAAATATTTTTTTAAAATTTGTTGACATAATGTCACAAACCAGCCGACGTAGCTACACACGCTAACGTGCATGGTCAGACTACACCGAATTCGAAATACCACACACATCCATTTCATACCTTGCCTCATTAATTTCATTAGTCAATAAATCCTCTCATTAGATTGACGTCATGAAGGGCATCTATCCGTAATATCATTCCCACACGGAAACTGTCTCACCATATCCCCTTCCTCATAGCAACCTAAATAATTACGGGTAGAACAAAAAAACTACATTAGGACTATAAAGCTATAGTCTACAGTATTTCCTTAACAAGATTCTGAATTCACCAACTGATTAGATTGGTGCTGTTCAGGGATATGTGAATTCGAGAAACGTGCGTTAGTAAATTTATCAGGTTTTTAAACTGAACAATATTCTGTCGCAATCTGAGGTAATTTATGTCTTTTATTCGTATTTTCAACATCGCCTGAAACAATAACTCATGGAATTTACCTACACATAAGATATACGGCAAAATAAGCAAGTTGACATGAAATCCTTCTAAGTTTTGAAGTTTTTGGACAATTTTCATTATTTCAACAGTATGGAGACCAAGAGTGTTCTTCATTGTAAAACAATTTTGCTCTGAAAATTACAAAATCTGTTGTCTGTCTTTCTACCAGCTTGTCGGTATTTCTTTCGGTTGTTTGTTGGTTTTTGGAACTATTCGGCTCTTTGGTTATGGTATGCGAACCATCTCTCTAACTTACCAGGGGCAATGTAATGCCAAAAATACGAAAAAAGGTGTACTATTATTGTTCGTGCTGAAATTACATAGCATCGTGCAATAGATTGCGCTGACAATGAAAGAGATCACCTTGTGGTGTAGCGGCTAACGTTCTTGGCTGTCGCCCCGGTGGTCTGGGTTTGATTCTCTGGCCTGCCAAGAAATTTAATTTCGGTTTTAGGTACTGAAATGGTATCGATGATACCTAAGTCATCAAAGGGGTGTTCATTTTGAGGACTTGCACCAGGTCAGTGAGCACAAGTTTTCCTTTTTTTCTACATTCTTATTCTGCAATTCGAACATTCATATGGGAACACGGAGAGAAACTCACCTCGTAGAGTTGTTAGAATAGCTTCCGTAAAATATTCTCAAAGGCCAATGCTACAAGTAGCCGTCGTGAGTTAATCCAATTGCATATTTATATATAACCCACACATCGTATTTAAGAACATTTGATTGTCATAGCATTCTATGTTCTGGGCATAGGAAAACCTCGAAGCTAATTTCGCAATTTTCAGTATAGTAATCATCATGTAGGGACACCGTGCCACATATATACAGAGAGTGCAAGAATTGCTTGAAGGCAAGGTGACATGGTGCGTAATTTGTGTTTGTACAACGAATGAGGTTTTCATTACGGTGATGATGATGAAGATGGTGGTAACGATGAAGACGGTGATTTACTAGTTAGGAACCAAAGGAATACTTGATAATTAAGCCTGAAGCGGATGTATGGAAAAAACAAAATGAACTTGCTGGTTGATTGCGAAAGTGTCTAATCACCATATTTTATGGAAAACAACTTATCCAGAATTACACATGAAAGGGAGTAGTCAAGCACAAATAGGTGGAAGCAAAGGTTGCTCTTGTGTGAGACTGTATGCTGCAACCACTGTGGAGAGTCTGATAACCTAGCTCCGTTCAAACACCAAAATTAAGAAGGGAATCACCGACATAGATCTAAGATGCATCTGTAACATTTCAGAAATGTTACGCGATCCATGTTTTCGTGTCTTCTTTGTGTTAGAAGCAAAAGTACAATAGAATAATAATTGTTATTGGCCGTAAGAAGGATACAAGATTTATGCTGGACCCCACCATCAGATGTGAAGTAACCATCGGCATAACAAGACAGGTCGTTTAGAGCTAACGATAGGCTTCAAAGAGAATTGAAAGCTTGTGGTACGTTTCGAATAAGGGAAAGAAACAACATCAACATTTTTTAATAACTTATCGTGTTAGGGTATGCCTAACTTAAGTGTAAATGGCATAATTTTGCTATCAAATGAATCCATTCAATAATAGAGAATTGATCTACAATGTACTCGGGAACAGTATGAGACGTAGTCTATTGGTATCCAATAACATTTTATTGCGAATAATAATAATAATAATAATAATAATAATAATAATAATAATATGAAGAGAAGAGAAGAACGACTTCGAGAAATCCAGCCGCGACAGGCAGGCCACGCGCCCCTGAACTGAGAGTTTCAGCGTAGACAGTGTGCGCTTGGGTCATATGGCCCTAAAAGCACTTGCCTGGCTTGCAGGGTACCACGACATACTATACACAGCTCACTCGCACACGTAGCTAGCGGCAGGCGGGAAGAGTCAAGGACACAGATTACCTACTGACATGACGTCACGCACCTACGCCGGGCCTTAGTGTGCATCCCCACCCCTCCCCCCTCTTCCCCCACACCCCCACCTAATAAAATCGAAGCGGCTGGAGCGATTTCAATGAAATTCGGTAAGGTAATAGTAGGCCTACTATTTTGGCCGACCCCGATCGTGCCCTTCAAAGCTTATTATGTTTCACCAATTCAACATGGTGGCTGTGCGAAATATCTCACTGGCATTCTATATCTCCCCCCCCCCATCTAGCGGCGAGGACATGAACTGTGCCGGCTGCCGAAGCCTGACGCACTCCTCTGGGGCAATGATTAAATGAATGACAGATGAAATGAAATGATAGTGGAGAGTGTTGCTGGAATGAAATTGTGACAGGGAGAACCGGAGTACCCGGAGAAAAACCTGTCTGCCTCCGTTTTGTCCAGCACAGATATCACATGGAGTGACCGGGATTTGAACCACGGACCCAGTGGTGAGAGGCTGGCGTGCTGCCGCCTGAGCCACGGGGGCTTCATTCATTCCATTCCTGACCCGGTCGGAGACTGGAAGCAGGCTGTGGATTTTTTTTCATTCTATATCTCCGAAACTGTCACCGATATCACCCTGAAATTTTGTACGGTGATAAAAGTCACTTAAGTGACTTTCATAAACCTGTTAACTACAAAACGAACATGGCGGCCAAGTGAATTTGAACATTTAAATAGACTTTTCTGGCGATTTAACCATCCGAACGCAGTGAAATTTGGTACAGCAATTGTTTATATACATTGTAATGAACTGATATCTAATTTTGTTAAATTGTTTACATACACTCAAGATGGCAGCTGTGCAAAATTTTAAAATATTTTTATTTATTTCTTGTGTCCCAATCATGCGATAGAAGTCAACATTTGAATAATGAACCTGCGCAATAATAGTCATCTAATAGTACATAACTCTATGGTCTACATATAGGGTCTTTCATATTAAGTAAGAACGACGAGCGGCGGTTTTGTTATTCGCTACTGCAGCGGGCTTGGCCGAGTTTCTGGCTCCCCACGGCCCCCTGCTGTAGTATTGAAAGCGCGCGCATAGTACAAACTTGACCTTGCAATAAGCGTGCAGGTGTTGTCAGTCGCCAGTCTGAACCTCAGATGGTAACATGTTCAGACAGTTATCATTGCAACATCGTATTTTTGTATGTAAAACTTATTTTAAGTACGAGTCGGCCCGGTGGGTAAGGTCAGCAATTTCCTGATGAAGTGTCACCTTCACTAGCACAGATTCACGTAATTGTAAATAAGTTTTCCACTAGGCCTACTGACTCAGTGCTCAATAAAGAACATAAAATACAAAATCAGAAACATTACAGTGGCAGAACTCACTCGCGTGAGCCAAAATGTGGTTACCGGATACAATGCCTGTATAACCCAGGAAGGACGACACTTCCAGCATCTTTTATAAGGTAATATTTCATACAGGATTGTACACACGCTTAAAGCAGGGGGCCACGGCGCGCCACAAGCTCGACCAAGGCCACCGCAGCAGCAGGAAGGGGAGCGAAAGTCAAGTGAGAGAGTGTTGACCTTACCCCTTACCTGACGGTATGGGATTCCTGAGCATCTAGTCCGATGTTGTGATTGACTGTGACTGTGATGGCTAGTTCTGAATTATTGTTCAGTTCTGGATATTTCTGAGTGATCCTTTGAAATTTTACCAGTTTGTACTTATGACTTCTAATTTTCCATGTTGTTTTTCCTGTTTTTAGTTCATCGATCCCTTTAATTACTTTTTACTTAGTTTATTTTACCTGCAACACCATTATTTTTAGTGTTCGTTAGGTGTTCTATTTTCGGCAATTTATTTTTGGACAGTATCTCTGGTAGATCATATACATGTACGATGTACATATAGGTACGACTGATGGAGAGCATTATGGTCATCAAGTGCAGTTAGTTTTACATTTTAGGTGAAAAATGGAGCCACCACCAAAACCGATTCAAGGCAGGACTGGCATGCAAAACGAAATGTATCATCAATTTAAATTAGCGTCGCGAAATTAAATTGTTCAAAGGAATAAAATTTCACTCCTGGCGCAAAATAAAATTAGTAACAGAATTTTAATTTCGCTGCAGAGGCGAAATAAATTCATTAGTCTTTTAATTTCGCTTACAGCGCGAAATAAAATGTATCAGTGACTTTTAATTTCGCTCCCGGTGCGAAATAAAATTCGTACCAGACTTTAAATTTCGCTCCCAGCGTAAAATAAAATCCGTTACAGACTTTTAATTTCGCTCCCGGCTACAAACAGAATTCTTAACAGACTTTTAACTTTGCTCCTGGCGTGAAATAAAATTCATTAAAGACTTTTCATTTCGCTCTTGGCGTAAAATAAAAACCGTTAGTCTTTTAAATTCGCTTCCGGCGCGAAATATAAAAAATACAGACTTTCAATTTCAGTCCGGGCACGAAATAAAATTCGTTACAGACATTCAATTTCGCTCCCGGCTCGAAATAAAATTCATTACAGACTTTTAATTTTGCTCCTGGCCTGAAATAAAATTCGATACAAGACTTTTCATTTCGCTCCTGGCACGAAATGAAAACCGCTTCAGTCTCTTAATTTTGCTCCCGGCGCGAAATAACATTTTTAACGACTGTTAATTTTGCTCCTGGTATGACAAAAATTACTGGCCCCATGGTGTTGGGGATAGCGTGCCTGCTTCTCACCTGGAGGCCCCGGGTTCGATTCCCGGCTCCGTTAGTGATTTTAGAAACGGACGTGTGGGTTGGAACGGGGTGCACTCAGCCTCGAGAGTAGCTGTCTGAAAGTCACGAAAACCAAGATTAACGGCCGAGGGAACCCGATGCGCTGACCAATATCTGCAGATGCCTGGGCAGCGGTCGCATGGTAGGCCTAGGCCTTTCATGGGATGTAGTGCCACGGTATATTTTAATGACACAAAATTCCCAAACAGCATTTAGTTTCGCCCCCGGCGTGAATTTAAAATGCATGGAACATATCATTTCATGTCTGAAATTAAATATGGTCTGGCATGCGAAACAAAATGGTTGTGGGCGTGTTAACATTTTAATTTCGCCATGAGCGTGATATTCGGGTGCGAAATGATATTGATTGTAAGCGCGAAAATTAAAATGGATGCAAAATGTAATTCTAAGCAAAATAACATAGTGTAAGGCGACGCAAAACTAATTGCAGTGCGAAACGAAATACTGTACGTGGCACAGCGGTTTGCTTTCGTGCCATGGTCAGTTTAAATGCGCTGAGGGTAAGAGGGAAGTAGTAAGGAATGCCAAGCCCCCCCCCCCCGAAATTTCCTGAAGTGTAAGAATAAAGAATGTAGAAATGAGAGGAATTACCCCTCAGCCCTGTTGTTCGAGTAACCCGCCTCCGAAACAGAACTCCATATACGCCGCGGTACTACCACAGACGATTTTCTGTTATTTGTAACTCTTCAGTCAGTCAACATTAATTTACCCGATAACTGGGTGGGGTACAACGTATATAAGATGTAAGTAACACTCCTGAAAAAAAATATATGTATTAGATTTAAAATCACTAAAATTGCTGCATTATAATCGTGACCATAAACTAATACATATAATGTTATTTACATATTACTGTATATACATTGTACCCCTCCCAGTTATTGGGCAAATTAGTGTTGACTGACTGAAGAGTTACAACTGACAATTTGTATTGTAATTGGAGTTCGTCACTTATCTTGAATGTCTGTCCACACTGCACATTCGTCTTCTTGTTCGCTATAGAACAAGTAAAGGTACTTGTTGCCCCATTGCGTTAAGAACGTCAGGGAGGGCCAGCCACGAGTCCGAGGTGCAGTCAACGACGATGGTGATGTTGATGCCATAGCACTGACTTTCTCCTCTACTGGAGTGATGACCATTGAATGACTCACGTTGCTGTTGCAGCCCTGCAGATTGTGCAGGCGGTGAACGGCAATAAGACTGCTACTGCTGCCAACGTCAGGACTTTGAACATAGCTCCGAACATAATTTCACTCTCGAAACGAATACATTTTAATTTCAACAACGAAATGAAATGTTCCATTCATTTTAAATTCACATCGGAGGGCGAAACTAAATACCGTTTGGGAATTTTATTTCACGCCGGGTGCGAAATTAAAAGAATGTAACGAATTTTATTTCGCGCAGGGAGCAAAATTAAAAGTCTGTAACCGAGTTTTATTTCGCGCCGGGAGCGAAATTAAAAGTCTGTAACGAATTTTATTTCGCACCGGAAGCGAAATTAAAAGTCTGTATTGAATTTTATTTTGCGCCGCGAGTAAAATTAAAAGTCTGTAATGAATTGTATTTCGTGCAGGGAGTGAAATTAAAAGACTGCAACGAATTTTATTTCGCACCGGAAGCGAAATTAAAAGTCTGTATCGAATTTTATTTTGCGCCGCGAGTGAAATTAAAAGTCTGTAATGAATTGTATTTCGCGCCGGGAGCGATATTAAAAGAATGTAACGATTTTTTTTCGCGCCGTGAGTGAAATTTTATTCAATTGTACAATGTAATTTCGCGTTGCTATTAAGTTTCGCGTTGATTTCGCTATGTCATTTCGCTTCGAATTAAGTTTCGCTTCGATTTAATTTCCCGTGGACAATCACTGTCATTTCGCTCCCGAGTATCGCGCTCACGGCGAAATTCAAATATATTCGCCCCCACAGCCATACATTTCGTTTCGCATGCCAACCCTGATTCAAGGGCATACCACTAAATCCCAGGGGGAATTGCGACTACCATTGACCAAAATATTATGTGTACTCTAGTTTGAAGGTTGTTTGTGAAGTAACCAATAGACCTACATAAAATCAAATAACATCATCATTTTCGCCGCTCTGTTTTACGTTAGTTCATGTTGGTTTGGATTCTTTTCTATATTTTAATATTTCTTATCGCAGTTGGAACACAAAAAGTGCCCGTTTTTAAGCGTATTTCAACCATGCGTCACATTTAAGAATTATTATCTCACAAACCCGTCAACAGATCGAATCCAAATTTGAACATAATATAAATTGGAATGTTGTATAACTGGTTCATTCATTTTAAAATTTTGTATGGCCAAGAAACAAAGTTGTTATCATTTTGGTAAGGTAACTTTTTCTCGGCTCGGGTTGGTTTGAAAATGTAGTTCTTGGTCGCGTTGTAATCCTTATACATCAAAAAGGTATGCTGTATGATTGTGAAATACGTAAATTAATTCACTTATTTTATATCGGTTTGTATTTGTATGGGGAATTAAGACATGGTTCACCAGTTGGCCGCTCCTGTAAAAGCTGTACAGCGTTGCCAAGATGGGCTCCATCACGCGTCAAGGCACGCTTCGCTCGGAAGTAATGGGCTCCATATCAGCAACGCTGTACAGAATATCCCGGAGCGTCTAGCTGGTGAACCATGTCTTAATTCCCCGTATAAATTCAAACCGATATAAAATAAGTGAATTAATTTACGTATTTCACAGTCATACAACATAACTTTTTGATGTATAAGGATTACAACGCAACCAAGAACTACATTTTACAACGACCCCGAGCCTAGAAATAGTTACCTTACAAAAATTATAACAAAATTCGTTCTTGAACACACAAAATGTTGAAATTAATAAACCTGTTATACAACATTCCAATGTATATTGTCTTAAAACTTGGATTGGATCTGATGACGGGTTTGTGAGATAATAATTATTAAATGTGACGCATGGTTGAAACACGCTTAAAAACGGTCACCTTTTGTGTTTCAACTGCGTTAAAAAATTAAAATATAAATAAAAATTTCCAAACCTACATGAACTAACGTAAAATAGAACGACGAAAATGATTATGTTAGTGGATTTTATATAGGTCTATTGGTTACTTCACAAACAACCTACAAACTCGAGTGCACATACTATTTTGGTCGACAGTAAGTACTGTACCAAGAAAAGGAAGCCAGGCCCTAAGAAAAACCTCTACACATAGGCCTACATAAGATTTTTCCCTAGTTTATATTTGAAATTACGCTTGCATTAGAGAATGTGTAAAGTACTGAGCAGTTTTGATTTCACTTTAAATTTATTTGTACAAGTTGGATGACTAAACGTCACCCCACAATCAGCAAGCTACATGGCTGAACAGCGGTTGCTTGGTAGAACTAGGCCCTTCAACGGCTGTCGCGCCACGGGTTTAGTCTTTTTTTGAACTTCTAATATATAATTGTAAGAGTACAAGACCACGAACTATTCAGTGACAACTTTTCTCAGAGAAGAGAGTTCGTATTCAAGCGGAAACAATGCGTTGTGTGGAAAAGTAAGACGTAGCCATTGTGAAAATGGAAAATTGGTCTCCATAGATACTGACGACATTCAAGCCCATGTTCTCTAGGTGCAAGCGTCCCGCATAAATATCCACTTCCTTTGTACGCTCACAGAAAACGAAGAAAAGTCCCAGCAGAGCTTGTGTATTGGCGTATTGAACGAAATAAAAGGTAAGGAACTGAAACAATGTTTCTTACAGCAGATGTTTATTGCCATTCAGAAATTCCTTCTTATTTTATGATTTTTTTTCCTAGGAAACTGTCATCAGTCCAACATCTCTCATTGACTAGTTCACCTGTCAATCAACCTACCATTGTGGTTGCACCTGAAGTTCAGTTGTGTCTTGTGTTTCGCAGGGTTTTCCACATTCCTCCAGGTAAATGCCGAGATAGTACCATACTTGAAGACTCAGGGCACCTGCCCCATCCCTGGCTCTAATACAGTAACACACATAGTCAACTACATGGGACTGATGACCAAGATGTCCCAAGCCCCTACAATGTATTATTATCAACAAGAACAAGAATAAGAATGTTTGAGGAAGTAAGAAAGTATCTGTATAAACACATTGTGTCAACGTTACATAAGCGTGACATTACTATAATTTTATTGCTCAGATATTGTTCCACGCCTAGGCACTTGTACACGTAACTCGCCAACTACAATATTCGTCAACTCGGCGTGTTCATCATTTTCCTTGCGCTAGAGATCTTGTATTGCCGCGCCGCTACTCCTACCACCCTTTTGAAAGCAATTCACAAACTAATGCCGACGATTCCATTCACCCGATTTTATTTATGAAAAATGCATTGGAATCAGGAAATAAATCTCCGTTTTCGTATTACCAGTTTTTTTTCATATTTTAAGCAGAAATATAAAAAACTGCTAGTAACGTCTTTGTTTTTCACATTTTGGAAAATGCATTGAATTGATATCAATTCTATTGCACTCTACAGTAGTATACATAGTGGTTTTGACATCGCAAATACGAGCTTCCATTCAAGAGAAATTGCTTCACTTTGGTGCTGCTACGTGGTGTCAGAATTACAAACTAAAAATCGGGACATTTAGTCTTAATAGTATCTGGCTGCTGCACACTGCTGTGTTGCCTGCTGGTGTGTCCCTTCCCCGTGTTGTCCGATCGTGACGTCACAGTACCCTCTCCATTGCTATGTAAAGTAGTCAGGGATGTTTCAGCTACGTTATCTGATGGTTGAGTTACTTCCGCAATGCTATATGTGTTTGTAGAATGGGGTCTGTTATGAAAGGCCTCTGATATGGCTGGATATTCAGGGGAAGGTACTGCAGTTTCCATGTCGGTAGTGTCGCTTAGGTTACTAATCCCATCTGACTCGCCCAGCACCGTGCTGTAGGTTTATTGTCTGACATGAAGTTTGTGGTGTTTGAAGCCATATTTTCAGTGTTGCCTTAGTAAACAAGAGTTTAGTGCTTTTCAGTCGGTCAACACGAATGTACCCAAAAGAGATGGGTTATGCCCTAATCCTGAAATAAATTATACGAGATTAATAAAACACTAGGATGACCAGTTTCGATCGTCAAGCGACCATCATCAGATCCATTACACTTAGGCTACAAAATCTATGTTTGAAATACAGGTGAAAATATTTACAATATGTACAATTATTTAGTTGCAGTACCAATACTGCAACTAAATAATTGTACATATTGTAAATACTGCAACTAAATAATTGTACATATTGTGAATATTTTCACCTGTATTTCAAACATAGATTTTGTAGCCTTAATGGATCTGATGATGATCGCTTGACGATCGAAACTGGTCATCCTAGTGTTTTATTAATCTCATGTAATTTATTTCAGGATTAGGGTACAACCCATCTCTTTTGGGTACATTCGTGTTGACCGACTGAAAAGCACTAAACTCTTTTCTGACATAAAGTACCGGTCGATTCCTTCTGTTCGGACAGTCTATTTGTAAGTGGGAGGTTTATTTACAATGAAAGCAATACTTAGCTTGTCCTTCATATGTTAACAGAACTTTACAATCATTGACCGTCAAATATGATGGAATGGGTTATTTAAGTTCAATTGTTACAATACGTATGCCATTACTTACAGCAGAAAATTCGTATACTTCATTCCAGCACTCGTTCCGTATGTCCTTGAGAACTCCATGCGTAGAAAGCACGCGGGAGAGCCTTTCATTGTTGACTTCGGGAAGAGATTAAACAGACACGCACACGTTTTGTTAAAGAGTCTGAAGCAGTGATAGTTATCTTTGTGGTGTTACCGCTAGCTAGCCGGAAGGATTTCACACCTTCATGTCGAGATAATATGTTTTCATAAAGTAAGGTGTACACTAATTTAATGTACACTGAATTTTCCCCGTTGTCTAGTTGATTCGCTAGTACTTGATATCTATTAAGCTTCAGGTCGTTTGCTATCAACCTAGGCCTATGTATTTCAAGTGGTGTCGGTCTGTTGTTCCTTTCTTCAAAAGCACATTTAAGAGTTTTTTTACCGGACATTCGCCACATTCGCAAGTTCAACAAGCAGTTCCGTGACAAACTAAGGAGCCTATTTTTCTTAAACTTAAAGATTCATGCCAATGTTTAATCTATATGGAATTATCTAAGTTAATGACGAAATTAAGTTGATAATATCAAAATTTCTAATTAATTCGAAATATACCTGCACTACAGTTGGAAGCCCCAGTGACTTAATATATTATTAGTTCCATCTCTTAAGGTACAGAATACAAAATTTGATTGAAGTTCAATGGATAACGTGGACGTTACATGCAGTTAGATATTGGATATATCAGTGCGCGTAAAATCATGTTGGCAGCAATGTCATGCATGTCTTGGTCAGAAATAATCTGACATATTATGATCTATTGTTGTGCCAATTTTGGACGAAATCCATTTGTATATATAGAAGTTACATGCATTTTAGAATTGAACCTGTCATCAGGCCTAGAATCATGTTAGCGGCATTGGCATAATATTAGTTACTCCAAATTAATCTAGAATGTCAGGTACTATACGTGTGCAAAGTTTAGAGTTGTTGGCTTGCATGCATTCTGATAAGGGTAAAAAAGTAGAGACAGCAATTATCAACAGTTGTCAGCAGCTGGTTGCTCTTAAGAATACGCATAGTGATATCTGGTTATGTACACATAGTAGACTACATACGAAATTTGGTTGAAATCCAATTGATAGTGTAGAAGTTCTATTAATTTAAAAAATTGACCTATCAGCATGCTTAGAATCATTTTGCCAACACTGTCATGTATGGCCTCCTGGAAATTAAACTGAAATATTATTATCTATATAATTATGCCAATTTTGGAATAGCTCCCATGCATACCTTCCAAGATATCCAACATGGAGCTCAAATTTCAATTGCGGTTTTTCAGCAGTTGGTAGCACTGACTTCATTTTCATGGCCTTGAGACATTCAGATATAGATCTTTACTCATACCAAATTTGGTTTTGATTGCTTCAGCCCTTTAGGAGTTGATAAGGGGGGGGGGGGGACATGCACAGACAGACATTCGCCCAGATCGATCTCATAAGTCTACTTTTTCCTCATTTTTGCAAAATGTGAAAAGTAGGCTAAAAATACAATACCCTATCACGGTAAGCACTTCCGAGTATTTATTAACCCAGCGGCTAAACTCAGAACCTAACACGACGTAGGTCGCAAAGTGACACTTCCACTCTTTCTACTCTATGGAGTTCTCCAACGCAAAATGTATCAAAATGGTGCCATTCTCAATCGATGATGCCGTTTGTAGTATATAAACGATATGCGAATAACGTTATTAGTCCGAATAACGGTATTGAGGGAATATTTTTCGATAGATATATTCAAATAACGTTATTTCTAGTGAGCACTACCATTTCGTTCCTGCGATAACCGATATCCGAATAACGTTATTAGTCCGAATAACGGTATTGGGGGAATAATGTTCGAGAGATGTATTCAAATAACGTTATTTATAGTGAGCACTACCATTTCGTTCCTGCGATAACCGATATCCGAATAACGTTATTAGTCCGAATAACGGTATTGGGGGATTTTTTTGGAGATATCTATTCAAATAACGTTATTTCTAGTGAGCACTACCATTTCGTTCCTGAGATAACCAATATCCGAATAACGTTATTAATCCTAATAACGGTATTGGGGGAATATTTTTCGAGATATGTATTCCGATAACGTTATTTCAGGCGGGCACTACCATTTCGTTCCTTGGTTAACTGATATTCGAATAACGTTATCAGTCCAAATAACGATATTAGGAGATTTTTTACGAGATATGTATTCCGATAACGTTATTTCAGGTGGGCACTAGTATTTCGTTTCTACGATAACCGATATCCGAAGAACGTTATTAGTCCGAATAACGGTATTAGGGGATATTTTTCGAGAGACTTATTCAAATAACGTTATTTTTGTCGGACAATACTATTTCGTTTCTACGATAACCAATATCAGAATAACGTTATATGGCCCAATAACGTTACCATGCGATACAAATGACTTCCGGATATGAAACGTAACGACCACAATGTGACCAAGACCCATTTTGTTACATAATCTACCCAAACAACCATTTTCGTTATGTTAAGTTATGAAGCCTTGGGCAGCAGTGCTTTCACAAACAAAATATACAATCTAAACTTTGGAACTCCAACGATCGGAAAACCTGTACTATATCTGTGAAGTCATTATTCGAAGCTGGTTAGAAATTCGAATGTTTCTGTGATTATTTAGTGCACTACAAAGACATCATCGCTACAAATGTTGACACAGATCATGCAGATGTGTCGGAAGACGAAGACGAGGGAGGTCCAATGAAAGATATTGATGATACAGTGGACATGTTTGTTTCTAAATAACAATGTGCTCTGTTTCCCAGTTCTATGAATAAATCATCCCATATTACGCAATAAATATCGGTTTCTGTACCTGTTAAAGATGGCGTGTAAAACTTAAAGAATCGATGTCTACCTTGCCCATTGCATACTGTTCCAAAATGGCCCTTGTCCTTCATGCAGTTCCATTAATAATAATAATAATAATAATGGTATTGGTTTTACGTCCTTTTTAACCACTCTGGCCTTTAGAGACGCCGGGTGCCGGAATTTTGCTAAGAAGGGGATCTTTAACGTGTCTGTAAATCTACTGAAACGGCTCCCTCCCATTTGCGCACCTTCAAATGCCAGCTGACTGCGCCAGGATACGAACCTGCAACCATGGGCCCAGCAAGCGAGAATGTTACCGCTGAGCCACGCAGCCAGTAGTTCATGTAGTTCCAAACAGCACCTTGTCGAATTTATTATTTTGATTTCATGAAGATGCCTTGAGGTCTATAAGCTGTAAATCCAAAAGAATAAAATAAAAAATAAATAAAGCTTCCATAATGTAGTAATAGGTGTACAGAATATTATAAGCATTCAGTGAACGGTTTGTGTGCTCAACGATTTTTGCGTTTCACTTCTTGGATAAGGAACCCTTTGGAAATGGATGCCTCACTTTATTAAAGCTCGTGTGTCGATGACTTCCCACATTAATACATTATGTTTACTCCGAGATTAACGTGCTTCAACGGAAGCGGGCGATTCTCGGATAATATCTACATAGAGTTCAGAAAATCCATGGCCTTCTGAGCATAATTCTGAGGGTACTTTGGGCAGGCAATTCGCGGAACGTATCGGTATATCTGGCTTTGTGTTTACAGGTGGAAAGCTCAAACATGGCCGCACGCAGATCAACATGAACTCGAATGATGATGATGATGATGATAATTGTTTTTTTAAGGAGCCTAACATCTAGGTTATCGGCCCCTAAAGTACTCGAGTGAATATGATTGTCTTTCTGTACTTGATTTAGGAAGTATTTCAAAAATTTTCAGTGAATTTGAAGTTGAATAAGGCACCAATTCATCAGACGTTGGTGGCCCTAACAGGGTAACCTACAAGCTTACCCACTCTGATTTTATAAAATTCCCGCATAATTTTGACATCGGGTTTCCAACCACCACCCGTTTAGTCTCTTGGAACACAGACATTTTTCACGAACGAAATATCGAAATATGATGATGGTGATAATTGTTTTTTTTAAGGGGCCAAACATCTAGGTTATCGGCCCCTAATGGTCTGGGTGATAGTGAAGATGATAATGAAATGTAAACTATAACTAATACTAACTACTAACTTATACACAAAAAAAAAAAGTCAACCCCTGGCACTATACAGCCCATGACGGGCTAAGGCCGACCAAGCGACTGCTGCCCAGCCATTTGGCCTGCAGATATTGGGGTGACGCGTGGTCAGCGCATCGGGTCCCCTCGGCCGTTAATCTTGGTATTCGTGATCGGGGCGCTGTCTCACTGTCGGACAGCTACTCAATTGTCCTCACGAGGCTGAGTGCACCCCGTTCCAACCCTCACGTCAGTTTTAAAATCCCTGACGGAGCCAGGGATCGAACCCGGGGCCTCCGGGTGAGAGGCAGGCGCGCTAACCCAACACCACGGGGCCGGCTACATTATACACTAGAAGAAGAAATGGAAAACAAAAGAAGAATAAGGCAAATAAAGGACAGGAGAAAACGAAATGCCCTCAACCCTCGAAGAATGCGGATTGAGGGACTTGGAAGGAAGGAGAGCCATGAAAGGCAGATAAGAAAGTGAAAGAGGAGAGGGTCCACCCCCAGAGGGAATGGATAAAAGGGGGAAAACCGAACCCAGCTCAGGAATCCTCGGGGTCGCCAACTCCCGAACTCACCAGTCGTAAGCCCCCGAGGGTGTAGCGATATCCAGGGTGCACCTGAAGTGGTGGGGCTACATACACCCTGCCTCATTGAGGGCCTTGAGCAGATGGCAGGAGATGACATGAAAAGAAAAAGAAGGCTGACCTCGCGCAGAAGGAGGGTATCAGCGAAGATGAGACAAGGGCCAAATAAGGCGGGAAAGGAAGAGACTCCCTAGGCCTCGGATACCCTAATGCCGTCGGGGTCGGATGATAACAAGAGTTGACCAAGTGAGGTCGACAGGAAAGAAGATAATAATGTTATTGGTTTTACGTCCCTTTTAACTACACTGGCTTTTAGAGACGCCGGGGTGCCGGAATTTTGCCCCGAAGGGGATCTTTAACGTGCCAGTAAATGTACTGACACGGCTCCCTCGCATTTGCGCACCCTCAAATGCCAGCTGACTGCGCCAGGTTTCGAACCTGCAACCTTGGGCTCAGTAAGAGAGAACGTTACCCCTGAGCCACGCAGCCAGACGACAGGAAAGAAGACGGAGAGGAGCCCGGCACAAGTAAATGGAAGCAATGCCAGACTCAGCTGGGGCCCCGTGGTCGCCAACCCACGTCCCAAGAGATGTGACTCCCTGGGGGAGAGGTATTGAAAGAGATATTGGATGAGACACTTCAGTTACGCTAAAAACTGATAGAAATCAGTAAGGCCATCATTTGTAGCAACATGAGTAGAAGTATGTGGCTAACAAAACATATTCGAATGATAAGGGTTAATATAGATAACAGACAATCCATCTGTGTGGATGCCTGCAATAAAGAGTTAAAGCAAGAAATAACAATCTTGTTTGCAGAAGAAAGGGCCATGAGTTACTAATATTCCTCGTGATTATGATTGATGCGTTTCGCGGGGAGCTTCATGATTAGTCGTGGCCATTGTGAGGCTGAGCAGTGCGAACCCTTCACAATATCGTCGATCATGATTTATGGATGCAGCATTTATCCCTGGGATTTATGTCAAACTGACAGATAGGCTATGCTAAGTCAATAGCGGGACACAGCATTTCCTATTGTCACGGATCCGGAGTTTGAAGTAACACGTTTGAATCTCCGTTATAGCATCTCACTCACTGTCAGTGTGGGGGATGTCGGCCTTCTCCCACACGTCACCACTTCGACCGCTCCTCCGGGCATCTAGAATCTGTGGAGCTACACACATACATACCGGCCACACCTTCGGTGGCGTAGTTGGTAGCATGCTGATTGCTGTGCCCAAAATCGCGGGTTCAACCCGGGCCGAAGTCGTCGGAGTTTTTAAGAGCGTTAAAAATCCTTCTGTATGCCTTCCTTTGGAGAGTTGTTAAAGCCGGCGGTCCCTTGTCATAGATTTATGGCACGTAAAAGATCCTTCCTCTAACTAGACTCTTAGTATTTGAAAGGTTCATTCTGGTTCCGTATTGATGCAACAATTAGGCTAGTATGAATATTTTGCAAAAGTTCCGCCTAATCAATATCTTTATTGTACTAAATATAAATGATCACCTAGTGGTCATTGGTACATGTTTCGGGGCCTAATTGTTTTGGCCCCTTCATCAGCCTATATAGATAAAAAGTCAAGCTAAACACTCATAAAACATTCCCTTCAAAAAAACCTATTATGGTGCACCATAATGAAAGGGGAAAGATGTTTATCCAAAGAAACATAAGGAAATAAAATATATAAATAAGTTAAATAAAAAAAGAAAGAAAGAAAGAAGGAAAAAAAGGAAGAACGAAATAGTTGAAATTTGGAGAAAACAAAAAATATAGTGTGAACACCCTCTAAAATTTGACCCTTTCTTGTTGACCACAGAAATAGTGCACTCTTCAAGTAGTCCCAAATCTTCTGAAACACAGTATGTGGACGACAATAACACATTTGAAATAAACCATACGCTATACCGTGGCTTGCAGATGTCAACGAGCCATTGTATTTTCGTGATTTTCTGTGATAAACAAGAAAGGGTCAATGATGTTGATGATAATTGTTGTATTAAGGGGCCTAACATCTAGGTTATCGGCCCAAAAGAAAGGGTCAAATTTTAGTGTGTGTTCACACTATATGTTTTGTTTTTTCCAAATTTCAACTATTTCTTTCTTCCTTTCTTTCCTTCTTTCTTTCTATTTTTTATTTATTTATGTATTTTATTTCCTTATGTTTCTTTGGATAAACATCTTTCCCCTTTCATTATGGTGCACCATAATAGGGTTTTTGAAGGGAATATTTTATGAGTGTTTAGCTATCCGACTACCTGTTTGCCTTGACTTTTTATCTATATAGGCTGATGAAGGGGCCAAAACAATTAGGCCCCGAAACATGTACCAATGACCACTAAGTGATCATTTATATTTAGTACAATAAAGGAATTGATTAGGCGGAACTTTTGCAAAATATTAATACTAACTAGACTTGTCATTCATTCATTTCCGTGTCCGGTTAATATTTCCAAACAACTGCAGCTGCGATGGCCTTGTTGCTTCCTCTAAAAACATCTTCTATTGTGCATGGGTTGTCCAGGAGGGGGCGGATAAGTAGGTGGCTTGGGTCTTGTTCAGCTCCACATTCACAAAGGTGTCTGCGTTTGCTGGAAGGATCCCCCATTTTTGCAGGTTGGTCTTGCAGCGAGGGACACCCACTCTTAAGCGGTTGAGGGACCTCCACACAGGATAAGGTAGGTCGGCGCCAAGAGCCAGTTCTTCCTTTGGTGACATGTCTGTGGGCAGTGAGCTCCTCCATCTGTTGAGACGAATTGTCTCTGGTGTTCTCTCCAGTGGCAGAGTCCTAGCAAGGAAATTCTTGCGGGATCTGAGGCGAGACCTTGCTGCCTGGTGACCGTATAGGCTAGTGAATGTCTATGATCATTCTCCTGCTTTGTTCTCTCGGCGTCCGCAGCAGTGACCCTCCGGATGTTGGGTGGGGCTATTCCAACAATAGGGTATATTTTGTGCACTGGTGTTGGTTTCAGGCATCCCGATATTATCCTTGCAGTGTCATTGACAGCAAAACTTGTAAGAAGCTAAATTTATAGGTTAGATTAGATTTCATTGTAACGCTCTATCAAAGTTCCAACGTTCACCACTAGGTGTCAGTAACATCTGGTAGTGAAAGTTGGAACTACCTGAAATTGAACGGAACTTGTAGATCACCCCATGGGTGTCCGCTTGAAGCAGCTACAGCCTCTGGTAAGCCGAACATGTCCTCGGACACTCCCGGCACCAAATGCCATACGTTAAATAAATAACCGGCCACGGTGGCTGGCATCGGGAGAGTGTGGGTTCGAATTCCACCTCAGCCCTCATGTAAAGGAAATACATGGCCATTACCCATCCATGCGAGTCTCACGGCGTAGCCGTGCTCATTAAATCGTGCACCACAACTGCGAGGGCAGCTGCAGCAAGTCCGGATATCGTAAATTCTAATCCCGGAGCTGACAGCGGTTATACTGAGTGTGGTTTTACACCGGGTTTTCCACGCTCCCTCCAGGAAAATGCTGAGATAGTACCTTACGTCAAGTTCCAGGGTGCCTACCTCATTCCTACTACCTTCATTACATAAATACAGCTTATGAGACACATTCAATACACACCTGCACGGGACTGATTACCAAGGTGTCCCAAGTCCCTCAGTTGATAAAAGTATGATGCTTTTCAGTCGGTCAACACGATTGTACCCAAATGAGATGGATTATTCCCCAATCCTGCAAAGAATACACTTGGATGACCAGTTTCTATCGTCAAGCGATCATCATCAGACCCATTACACTTAGGCTGTACAATCTATGTCTGAAAGTATGGGCTTAAATATTTACAATAATAATATTTAGATGCAGTACTAGTTAAGATGCTGGCCCCGTGGTGTTGGGGTAGATTGCCTGCCTCTCACCCGGAGGCCCCGGGTTCGATTCCTGGCTCCGTCATGGTTTTTAAAACTGACGTGAGGGTTGGAACAGGGTGCACTCAGCCTAGTGAGGAAAATTGAGTAGCTTTCTGACAGTGAGGCAGCCCCCCGATCACGAAAACCAAGATTAACGGCCGAGGGGACCCGATGCACTGAACACACGTCACCCCAATATCTGCAGGCCATATGGCTGGGCTGCGGTCGCTTGGTTGGCCTAAGCCCTTCATGGGCTTTAGTTCTACGGGTTTTATTAATTAAGACAACGCAACTCATCAATATTTGTTTGTTGTAGTCTATATGATGTTTTGTTAATATACTGGAAGTGGTGATTGACCTCCCTCAGTTGAATCAACAACAACAATAACAAATCATACAGTTACAACGGCCAACGGAGTTCTAGACAGTTTCATACTAATCGGGATGCGATTGATACTCAGCCTAATACAGTAGATAGGCTAAGTCATTATTTCAGTTTTGCCCATACAGTTGTAACTTTCTTAAACACCAATTAAACGCACAACAAACAAGTAGTTCCGTGAAGAACTATACAGCCTACTTATGTTAATTGCCTCTATTAATCGGGGCTACATGACCGTGTTGTCGCAGCCTGTAAATATAGGAACCAACAACCAACCTCTATCAACATTCAAAATTTCAGTTTGATTGCTGTAATAGATTCGTAGATATTGAGAACCGACTAAATATTTCGGATGTTCGCAATGTTGGATTTTTTAGAGTTATGTAGTCTACTGTTATATGAAGATTATTGTGTACGTGTAGTATTCAAACTTCAATCGCATAATTAGGACAAAAGAAATAAAAACGAGATTTTAAAATTTCGCACAGTTGCCATTTTGTGGTTATGGAAACAATTGAAAAAATTAGATGCCAGTGGTTAAAATTTGTATAAGGATTTACTGTACCAAGTGTCCCTGCACTCGGATGGTTAAATTGCGGGAAATGACCATGTGAATATTTATAATTCGCGTCGCCGCCATGTTGGATTTGTGGTCACCAGGCTATTGAAAGTCTTATAGGTGAAATTATGTTCATAGCCACTATGAACATAAAAAAATCAGTTTGATTCCTATAATAGATTCGTAGATATTCAGAGCCGTCTAAATACTTCGGATGGTCGCCATGTTGGATTGTTACATATATAGGCCATAGAGTCATGTACCGTTAAAGGAAAATTACTGCGTAGGTTCATTATTCAAACTTTCACTTCGATCGCATGATTACGACACAAGAAATAAAAACTTAATTTTAAAATTCGCACAGCCGCCATCTTGAGGTTATGTAAACAATTGAACTAAATTATATACCAGTGCATTACAATGTGTATAAACATTTCCTGTACCAGATTTCATTGCGTTTGGAACATTAAATCGTGAGAAAGGTCTATTTAAAATTTTCAAATTCGCTTGGCCGCCATGTCCGTTTTGTAGTTAATCGGTTTTTGAAAGTCTTATAGATGAACTTCCAGAAGTGCCCTTTATATCCGTACAAAATTTCAGGGTGATACCGCTAATGGTTTCAGAGATATAGAATGCCGGTGAAATATTTCGCACATCCGCCATCTTGTGGTTATGTAAACAATTGAACGAAGTTAGATGTCGGTGAATTACAATGTGTATAAACATATACTGTACCACGTTTTATTGCGTTTGGTTGGTTAATTCGGGAGAAACGTCTATTTAAATGTCGCAAATTCGCGTGGCCGCCATGTTGGTTTTGTAGATACCAGGTTTATAAAAATCACATAGGTGAACTGCTAGTAGTTCCCTTTATTACCGTAAAAAATTCCAGTGTGAAGTGAGGAATAGTTTCTGAGATATTGAATGCTGGTGAAATATTTCGCACAGCCGCCATGTTGGATTGGTGAGACGTAACAAAATTTGAAGGGCACGGTCGGAGTGGTCCGTAATAGTGCTATGAACTTACCGAGTTTCATTGAAATCGCTCCAGCCGTTTAGCATTTATTAGGGGGACACACACACACACCTCACACACACACACACACACGCACGCACACACACACACACAGACAAAAGGTGATCTCATAAGCCTATTTTTTTCAAAATTGAAAATAGGCTAAAAATATAGTTAGACTTTATATTTTGGTGTATAAATTTTAACCTTAACACAGTGATCAGGATCGGATGAAGCCCACTTGAAGGTCGAACAGCGTAATAATTGCCCCATTATAACAGTGATCAAAACTAATACATGCAACTTTTTTCCAGGAGTGTTATTTACTGATGTACATATATTATGTACAGGGCCATTATATATGTGCGCGCGAGTAAACACCGTCTGTGACTAGCGAACATCGCGGGCGCGGTTCAGCCGGTGGTGGGGCGCTCCTCTGACTCATATCGTTAGATCACACGTGTTTTATCGTTCATATGGACGTGTATCTGCAAAACTTAGTCGTTAGTGTTGCACGTTTAGTGAGTATAGTAACTTGCCACGGTGGGTGAGTGGTCAACGTGTCGGTCTACTGACCTCAAGCTTGCAGGTTCGCCCCTGGTCATGGTAAGTGATTTTTGAAAGGCGTCAAAAATTACGACACCATGTCATACGATGTTGGCATGTCAAAGAACCGCTTTGAATTCAGTAGGCCGTGTTTATATTGGTAAAATTCATCTCTTGAGTTTCCGCCAACGCAAAGTTCCTCATTTCTCTACTAGAAAGCGCTATAGTGTTCAAGGAGCTTAGATATCTAACCTCCTTGACTTTCATAATGCTTCAAGGAACAACGAAATTCGACATGCAAGCTACCCTTTGGGTGTCAAATAACAAAGCTTCCACCCGGCATCCAGAGCCATACGATATTATTATTATTATTATTATTATTATTATTATTATTATTATTATTATTAGTGAGTATTGTGATTACTGTGATTGTTGGTCATGGTTAGACACCAATTCACATTGTGCGAACGTGTGTATGTCCATAATTCGTATATGGAAAGCAGAAAATGTTGTTCTGAAACAAGACAAAAAAAAATTGAATCAAGTTTCCAGGAAGACCTGTGTCTAATGCCAGTACAATTAGGAGGCTCGCTAAACGATTAAAGGAAACAGGCTCCACAAATAATAAAAGTGTTGACAAACATTCTTTCATCAGAAGATGTCAGGTGGGTGTTACAAGAGAGGGAGGACATTTTTCAGTTAAGAGCACTGTAAGTACTGCGCCCGTTGACGCATGTTTGCTCAGATAAGAGAGACTAAAACTTACGCTGAAATGTAACTGAACATACCCTGCGAGCGGCGGGAAGAAGTTGAAGTAATATTGCTTAGGATCATATTTTTAAATATTTTGGACATTCCAAAAATCATCTATAATTAAAACCAAGTAATTCTGCATATTTGAAGTACAGCATACTTCCTAAATCAAAGAAACTATCAATTTACGTGGCCAGCTCATATACTGAGAGCACGAAACATTTGATGACACCAGTTCCTACTTGTCTTTGGATTAGACAACATCGATGTGCATGTAGGAGCACAAGTGAAAGTACGTCCGTGAAGGAAACCATGTGGCATGAAAAATCTGTGGATATTTTTCTTATGGATAGCCACCATGGCATTGTTTAATAGTTTAAAGATTGAAGACATTCATCACTACATAAACTGTGAAATATTTTCATTATCCGAGGTAAAATGATGGACTTGTGTGAAGTAAACTTAACGACCGCATGGCCTCACTCACACACACACACACACACTTCAGTGTTATATAAACTGTGTACTTAATTAACTGCATAACTGTACAAAATCTACGAGAACAATCTTTATTTGCCGGATGGGTAGTATTAGCCTACTTTCGATTTTTGCAAAAAATGAAAGTAGACTTATGAGATCAACACAGGGCGAAAAAAGTGTGTCTGTCTGTGTGTGTGTATGTGTGTGTGTGAGTCTGTGTGTGTGTGTGTATGTGTGTGTGTGAGTCTGTGTGTGTGTGTGTCTGTGTGTGTGTGAGTGTGTGTACTCTGAATGTCTGTCCCCCCCTATCAATTCGAACACGGTGAATGCAAATTGAACGAAATTTGGTACAAAGGTAGCACTAGCAAAGGACACCTCAGTGTCATGTTTTATATCGCCGCCATCTTTACTAAAACTGAATGGCGGCCACTCAAACGTTCAAAACGTAAAATCAAATAACGACTAACCAAATCATCCGATCTCTACCAAATTTGGTAACGACATACCTTCGTATAGGATGCGCCTTGTGACCAAATTACAAGGTCGTCCGCCATACCATTTCAGGATGGCGGCCGTGCGAATTATGCAAACTTTATAATCCATATCATGGGACCCACCAGTTCCGATTATCGAGCCGAGAATCGTTTTAACTGTTCTAAAGGAAGAGGCACGTTCGAAATTAAAAGTTTATTTTGTAATACTATAGTGCAGACGTGATTTTAAAAAGCTGAACTGATTCAGTAATAAGACAAGATGGCAGCGGATATCTTGTGCCGGACTTATATTTCACTAATTTGAGTATTGCATGCAATATAGCGTACTGATAAGAAATAAATAAACTTTGTATGAAATGCTTTATATATAAATAATATACTCCAGTGATGAAATCGTTTAGTATAAATCATTATTTGCTAACAAGTTCTATGTAAGTCATTTTAAATAGAACGATATTCGTTGACATAATTAGCTCAGTGGTAGAGAGTTAGCCTATCGCTCAAATGCCTATGGTTCAAACCCGATCAGAGCTAGTTTTTTTGCTTGAAATGTTATATGTTTATTGTTTTGTAATGACTCAGAAGTTTTAAAATTAAGCGTTATATTGTGCACATTATGGTGTAAAATATATATTTAATTAAAACATAATTCGCCAGCAGATTTACTCGGGACATCTAGCTGCCAAAAAGGTAACTTCCAGATTTTATTGAAAAGTTTCTTCTTCTGGCCGCTAGAATGCACTCGCTCTGTTAGGATTATATTGTTCGATATTTCACCAATAGATGTCACGACTAGTCTACGTGGGGATCCATTGATTACTATACCATTATCATTCTATGCGCATCGAATTTGAAGAATGACAAGATGATACTACGATACATTTTAACTTTTTATTTTAAAGGATTTGTAACAGCCTATTTTGCGTTACTTGAAAATGTTATTAAGCGTTATATTGTGCACATTATGGTGTAAAATATATATTTAATTAAAACATAATTCGCCAGCAGATTTACTCGAGACATCTAGCTGCCAAAAAGGTAACTTCCAGATTTTATTGAAAAGTTTCTTCTTCTGGCAGCTAGAATGCACTCGCTCTGTTAGGATTATATTATCGAAAATATCCACATAGTTTGTATACACACGTCTCTGTAGGGTCATGGAAAGATTTGTTAATTCAATTAGGGTTGTGAAAGCCATGCACAACCAGACGTGTAAAGACATGCCTCAACTCAAAGTTGGATGTTGCCCACGGCAGGTCGTAATAATAATAATAATGTTATTGGTTTTACATCCCTTTTAACTACTGCTGATTTTAGAGACACCGGGGTGCCGGAATTTTGGCCCGAAGGGGATCTTTAACGTGCCAGTAAATGTACTGACACGGCTCCCTCGCATTTGTGCACCCTCAAATGCCAGCTGACTGCGCCAGGATACGAACCTGCAACCTAGGGCCCAGCAAGGGAGAACGTTACCGCTGAGCCACGCCGCCAGTCCGGTCGATTATGTCTCCAGATCCATAACATTCCTGATATACTTCTTATCTTTCTTTCTTTCTTTCTTTCTTTCTTTCTTCAATGATGGTAGCAGTTTTTATCTAGGTTGTGGCGTTTGGTAGAGGTAAATCGTTTCTAAGGTCTTCAACAAAGAATAGTTCTATTATACTCTTTGATAATAACAACGAGTTATAACTATACTCATACATTTAGGAGAAAGTAGGCTATATGTTCTTTACTGAACATCTTGTTTTTGATTTAATTTTATGTTAATATTTTGTGTAGGCTAAATATCAGTGCAAGTCACGAGTGAGTGTCGCACAAGCGACAAAGACTAGAGCCAGTGGCGGAGTGAAAAAGGGCAATTTTTACCGCATATTAGCTGCAGTGCGCGAATGTTTTCTTTAATTATGTGCTACGGTATTACCAACGCTAACATTACAATCATGCTAAACCAGCAGATCTTCAAATACAACCCCAACCACGCGATGGCATGTGATTTCTAAATCATGCGTGGGGAATTGGCAGCGGAAGATGTCCAGACACAATGAAAAGGTAATCTAAAGCCATACACGAGACCGCATATAGGATCTCATGGCGGGACTCGAACCAAGTGACGCTGCATCTGTAAGTCAGATCAAATATTTATAGCGTATTGTAAGAGTTGGAAAACAGTAGATTAGTTTAATTTGGTTTCATTTATTTAGTGCACAATGCAGGTAGTTAATTATAAGACGCGTGTGGAAATTAATAAGTTTTATTAAACATTCATAGACGCCAGGAAGACTGGATTTTCAATGCTCATTTCGAATCATTTCAAAACAGTTATTATCAACATTTATTTTGTCAGGCTGATGACAAATAAACTAGTTTGACAAATGTTAAATCGAGGCCAAGGTTACGAGCCAAGTTCACTACACAGTACACTCGATTCTAGGCAGTGTATCAATATTTTGTTTAGAAGGCTGTGAGATTCTTGACATTATTACAAGTGGAATGCAGAGTTCCGTTATTCACATTTGCTGGCCAGATCAATAATTGAAAACAGGTTTATTTCTTTAAGAGGAGCCACACAGGCAATGAATGCAACTGTATTTTGAAACCAAATGAACGCAGATTCGACCTTATTCAGGGAAGAGGCAGTTTTATAAATGCTCACACACACTTCTAGCTTGTATCAGAAGCCTTCATGTTTATGTAGCGCGTTGTCAGACTGTGTTTTCTGTACACATAATCTTTATTACCAGCATTTCAAACGTGTATCAATTAGGAATCCACACTTTTGTAAATTAACGGTATAAGAGTATTATATGTGTCGTGACGGTGGATAAATACCTCCGACATTGTTATTGTGGTTATATAGGTGGTAATGAACTATTTAAAGTTGTACCAAAACCGAGGGTGCCTGGATCAATGAATCCGAAATAAGAGTCAAGTAATTGGTGAAGACATAGGATGTCTAATAAGTAAACTATTAAACTATTGAGTTATTTGCTTAAGTTGGATACACACGTTACCTAAATACACTGAACGCTTTAAAGGTCCATAAACTGAACATCAATACTGTCAGGGATAAATAATTGTGTGAAGCTTAATAATCAAAAATAGGGTTTTGAAAACTAACAAATCTTATAATTCCCCGTGAATCTAAAAAAAATTATAAACATTAAAAATAAACTATTTTCTGGACCAAATGCTAACACTTAGATATTGTTAAGCTATTTTAGATACATTTTGATACATTTTCACATGAATAGTCGACAACTAATTGGTGATGTGATAACAGAAGCACACACATCACATTAGTAGCAATATGAGTCGATGTAATTGTTTAATTACTATCGCATTTGCAGGCTTTCCTATATTTTCTATTTTCTTAACACGTTGACGCTATGACCGTTTGTTACAAACAGTAACAAATCGAGTACGCAGGCAGTGCCAATTGCACAACCATAGGAGTGCTGAATTATTGTATGCATTTGTGTTGTATTAGCATAGCTTTTTTTAAATTCAGCAACATTGTGCACATAGCTTGATTTTCTTAGTAATAAACGCATCTCGTTTATTAATTAACGATATTTAGGACTAGCTAAGCACTTAACTCTATTGATAAATGTTAGAGATGGCATCATCATAGCATAGGGCAAATTTTCCCCTTTGCTACTAAATGTAAATGTTCTAGTATTTGTAAACAAGTAAATGTCTTGCTTTGCTGTAGATTCTTTTGATGTTTGATCCACCCGTAAGTGATTTCGATGTAATTGCTTAGGGCCGATCTTACGTGCCATTCTCTTAGCTTGTTCATTTTGTCGAATTTTGTATTAGGATCACGAGAGTAATTTAGATCTTGTTTAGGACTTTTTTATATTTTCTTTCAGGGCAGAATAGTATCGGACTAGCCGTTTTGCAACTCTCATGCTAGGCTAGGGATCTGTTCTGAATAAAAATTTATTTGTGATTTTAACATAAGACTGACCTCTCATTTCTTGTTTAGTTTTGTTATCGATGCATTCCTCTGAGCTGGTTAAAGATCGAACCTCATTAATTCCCGACACCCCCGAGTGCAGACTATGTGCTACACCAGCCTATGAATGTATCGTCCCCTATACTTGTGTGTTAACTGGAAGAGGGTCTCGGAAGGGGGGGCGTGGTGGCTCAGCGGTCTAGCTGTATGCCTCTCACCAAGGCGGTCCGGGTTCGATTCCCGGTCAATGCATGTGAGATTTTCGAAGTGAAATGCCATGTCCTGTGGTTCGGATTCCACGTAAAAAGGAGGTCCCGTGGCTCATGATCTCTAGATTAACGGTCACGTTAAACTACAAGCTACTTGGTCTCGGAAGGGTCATTTGAAACCGGTAGCTCCCCGAAACCTTCGGCCAGCGGGCACAGTACACACTATTGAACATGCTTGGTAAAAGTATGAAAGTGCGCGTCTACCACCGGCTGAATCGGGTACGTGCGCCCGCGATCAGCGCCAGTCACAGCCGGTTTAGCTTGCCGTGTTTACTCGCGCACATAGATAATGACCCTGTACATTGTACCCCGCTCAGTCATTGGCCAAATTCGTGTTGACCGACTAAAGAGTAACAACTGACAGTTATACTAGTGTTTCTCGCCCAACATAGGACAGTTAGGTAGATTTCATTAGAAATCTAACTATTGCAATGAGTACCATGTTTCGACTTCCGGAAAATTTTGAAATATCTTCGTGTTTCACATCCACCAGACACCAAAACCACCGTCAGTTCAAAAGTATATATATAATTTATGTATATATATGTGGGAAGGGATTTAGGCAAGCGAATAAACCGAACACGTCTTGAAGTAATTTTAAGATAAAAAATTCCTCTCAGCACGCCGGAAGGCGGAGGTAGATTTCACCGGGCAAACCAGGGGATAGGCTATAAAAGGCAAAATATGCAGGTTTTCGTAGAAGGATCAGAACTCATTTATTGCGAGAAAGTATTTTACAATGTAATTGGAGCTTAATGAACTTTTTTCGTCTTTCTATGCATATGTTTAACATTTTATTGTCGTATGGGGACGGTAACCTTCCTGTCATTTGGGGTCCTTTTTCATACTTGTGGTCACACTGTCCTTATGCAAGGTTTGGAACTGATGTGTAACTATCTAACAGTCTGTTACTTCTTCACGCAAAATTTTATCTCCCGCAGAGATGTTGGTTGGTTCCTAAGTTTAGAGGCTGCGACAACGCGGTTATGTAACCCCGTGTACTTGGGTGTGTGTAGAATCTGACTGATAAACGGTGTTAATTGTGACGACTGTATTAGTCTGTAATTCAGGTAAGGACTGCAGACGGTCAATTTCAAGTAGTAGTTCCTAATTTAAGTACCAAATTCTACCGTCAACGACACCTAGCTGTGAACTTGGCAACTACATGCCACCGCAACCAGCAGCTCGCAACGAACGTTGGATATTCCCCTCGTAGCGCTCGTAGAAAATACGACGACTTCGACCGGCTTTGAACCCGCGACCTTGGGCATAGAAGTTCAGCATGTTACCAGTTACTTCACCGAAGCCGCTTCCCACAGAGTCAGATGGAAAACTGAATGTGATATCGAGGAGTGGGGTTGTCATGGCAACCTCTGATAGCT
This sequence comes from Meconema thalassinum, assembly GCA_946902985.2. Taxonomy (NCBI): domain Eukaryota; kingdom Metazoa; phylum Arthropoda; class Insecta; order Orthoptera; family Tettigoniidae; genus Meconema; species Meconema thalassinum. The sequence continues at coordinate 414,356,395 of OX336393.1, forward strand.
CAACCCTCATCAATTTAGAAGCGTTGCCATGGTAACCTCTGGTGGCACTTGGCATTTTCTTCTCATTCCGAAATAGTTTTTCTCATCCCTTGGCGTAATGGTGGGTCATATCAAAAATTCTTTCAGACAAAAGTGTTAGGTAATTATTTGGGGAATATGTTCCATTTTGTTCGGTTTTGATATTGTGCCTATTAAGAGAGATATGATTAATGATTCCTGAAAAACCCACTTTTTTCCACCCCTTTGGTCAATGGTTGGTGCTATCAAGAAACGTTTTTATATACATAAATTATACATATACTTTTGAACTGACGGTGGTTTTGGGGTCTGGGGGATGTAAAACGCGATGATATGTCGAAATTTTCCGGAAGTCGAAACATAGTACACATTGCAACAGTTAGCTTTCTAATGAAATCTTCCGTAAAACTGTATTTAAACATAAGATCACAACAGATGAGATTGCACAGAACTTCACGTGACATGACCTGACACAAAACTGTAACTGTTCGTCTTCCTTTCTCGTGACTTCCACTAGACTCCTCTACGCGGCACCATCAGGCAGTGCAGAGGCTGGCGGGAAACCCTAAAACGTTCATTATCTTCAGATTCCTACATATATATAATATATATGTATATAGCCTATATCAGTTTCTTGTGGACACAAAAACTGCCGTAATTTTGCACCACACACTTTGAATTTTTTACATAATATGTATCCCTTTAAAATCTCGGTCGAGTTCGTTAATGGGCAGAATCGGTTGAAGGTAGTGAAAATGGGGGGAGCTTTTTTTTATCCCGAAAAAGTGAAATATCTCTATAACTCTCTTAATACGAGAAATATCGAATCCATTCAAAGTTCATGCTATAAGTCTGATAAGGCCCAAAAATTTATGTTTTAAACGTTTTTTGATAGCACCAACCATTGATTGACCAAAGGGGTCGAAAAAAGTGGGGTTTTCGGGAAACATTAGGCCTAATCAAATCTCTCTTAACAGGCACAATATCAAAACCGTACAAAATGGACAATATTCCCTTAATAATTACCTAAAACTTTTGTTTGAAAGAATTTTTGATATGATCCACAAATACGCAAAGGGATGAGAAAAATGATTTCGGAATTATAAGAAAATGCCAAGATCCATCAGACGTTACCATGACAACGCTTCTAAATTGATGAGGGATGAGCTGTCAGAGGTTGCCATGATAACATCATTGCACGAGATCACATTCAGTTTTCCATCTGACTCTGTGGGAAGCGGCTTCGGTGACGTAAGTGGTAGCATGCTGAACTTCTATGCCCATCGTCGCGTCGTGGGTTCAGAGCCGGCCGTAGTCGTCGGATTTTCTAAGAGCGCTAAAATTCCCTCAGTATGCTTTCCTTCGGAGGGGAAGTTCCAACGTTCGTTGCAAGTTGCTGGTTGAGGTGGCATCTAGTTGCCAAGTTCACATCTGGGTGTCGTTGACGGTAGTATTTGTTAGCGAAATTAGGAACTACTACTTGAAATTGACCGTCTGCAGTCCTTACCTGAATTGCAGACTTATACAGTCATGACAATTAACACCGTTTATCAGACAGATTCTACACATACCCAAAGTACACGGGGCTACATGGCCGCGTTGTCTCAGCCCGTAAACTGAGGAACCAACCAACATCTCTGCGAGAGAAAAAAATTGCGAGAAGAACCAGCTGTGAGATAGTTACACATCAGTTCCAAACCTTGCATAAGGACAAATGTAACCACAAGTATAAAAATGGACCCCAAATGACAAGAAGGTTACCGTCCCCATAAGACAATAAAATGTTAAAAATATGCATAGAAAGACGAAATAGAGTTAATTTACCTCCAATTGTAAAATACTTTCTCGCAGTAAATGAGGTCTGATCCTTCTACGAAAACCTGCATATTTTGCCTATTATAGCCTATCCCCTACTTTGCCCGGTGAAATCTTCCTCCGCCTTCCGGCGTGCCGAGAGGAATTTTAAAATTGCAGCAGTCCTGACCTTTATACACATACTTGTGGATGTATTTAACACTCCGAACACTTGAGCATTTTTCAACATTAATATGAGCTTGAAATTAAAGTAAAAGGGAACAATGATTCGACTATCGATTTCAATGTCAATGCCTAAAATTGTTTTTTATAATGATTCGTTCATTTTTATGAGGGTTACGAGCTTCAAGCGGAAGTTGGCTCGTAAGTATTTCTCACCGAGATCATTTCCCTCTCCAGTGCCCTTAAACCACGAGGGACGTCTGTTGTCGAGAGAAAGGAAGCCGACACCGAACCCTCATAACCAATTGGGTGGGACTCAGCGGTAGGATTATGGGGATGAATGAACGCAGCCTGAGTACGCGATAGTCGTCACGACTATGCATACATGTGTGTTTGTGTGTTTGAGTCTTCAGTTTTTGGGCTGGTTTGATGCAGCACTCCATGTCTTCCCATTCTAAACTATTTTTCTTTCCATCTCTACTTGGCTACCACAACAAACATTCCAGTCAATTTCTTTTACATATAGGCCTAACTTACTAACCTTGACACACTGTTCTTGTCCTCGACCCTTCCATCCATAACTAATTTTTCAATTCCTGGGTGTTTTAGTATGTGCACTACCAACCAACCATATATACTGTATTATTATTATTATTCGGTAGTATAGATCCCTCTTGCGGCACTCACAAGCGACCGATCGTGACAAATGAGCTTTCAAATGAAAGAGAATAGACATTAGCAGTGACGAACTGCAATCTAATTCCATAAATATCTATGATTTCTTTACAAAATGACATTAAAATATGTACGAAATGTGTGATTTGCAGATACTTTTGCTGTAGGAAAATATGCACCTTAATTGCTGTCCACTTCACATTTTGGCCGCTGTGACGCCTGTTTCATGTCATTTTAACATTCTGAGGTATTTCCTTTATCATTTTGCATGGATTTCAGAAACAGTAGGCCTAAATTAAAGGAATGAGTAGCCTATTCAAATCTTATAATCATATAAATATCGAATAACAAGTGATTGTTATGGTGATCCAATTTTTAGTGATTGCCTTCGTAAGTTAGTAAACGTAGCATTTGGAATTCTAACTGAAATCTAAATAGTGTTCTATAATCATTTGGTTGAAATGAAATCATAAGAACCCTTCTCCTTAAGTCTCTCATTATAAACATATTGGGGAAAGTGTGGTTTATGAACATGCGAGATTTCTCGCACGGGTCTGCTAGTCTTCATATAACTGACCCCTTCCTTGTAGGCCGGTGCAACTTACGTGCGCAGTATTTCATCGCACAGTGCATGCGTATATTGAGTTTGCGCCCGGTGTTCTACTCGAGCTGTGAGCCCGCGGAGCATGCGAACACCAAGGAGTAATAATATGTGAGCGCCAAGAATAGTGACCGATGACGTGCTGGGTGGGCGAGATGGAAGACTGTCAGGGGGATGTCACGTGATGTTATGTAGACTCGCTCTAAAATTCTCACACCTAAGACTGCCCACGAATGAACGACTCATTTATACTTCTTCAAGTGATAGGTATTTCCACCCCTTAATTTTCATCATTCTCCAGTAATTCGCACCCCCGGTGTAAGACTGCCACAAGTCAAAAAAAAACCTGAATTTTGAAGTATGTGGTACTTATAAAGTCATATGATCAAGTCCGTGTCCTGTAAAACTGCCACAACTCAGATCCTATAGTTACCAATTCTACGGCACTGAATAGAGAACTGCCATAACTCAAAATTATTATTATTATTGGTTAAAACGCATAACTATAATCCATGAATGAACTTTGCATGTTAATTATGAAATATTTAGCCTATATTTTTCCTATTACCTCAACATCTTTAAATGCTTCTCCTGAAAAAGTGTCCTTTTTGACTTGTGGCAGTTTTGCACTGGGGGGTCCGTCTACTCTACTGTAAGCTCATACTGGTGACCACCTGGTGGTGTAGAGGCTAATATTCTTTACTTTCATCCCTGTGGTCCGGGTTAGATTCCCGTCTCTAAATTGCATTTAGTTCAATGCTGAAGAATAGAACGGCGTCCATTCAGTCTTGTGAGGCGAGACTGTTTACTGGGTATTATTCCCACTTGAGCCATCCTACAGTAGATGTGGTTTCCTACTGTGAAAAGATCCCAACTACGGTCGCCTCAATTATACAGAAGCCAATTACAGATACAGCAATAACAGAACGTTATAAGGGACACACCACTCAAATGCATGTGGCTGATGACCGCGATACCTAAGCCTCTAAATGAAACAACAACAACAACAAGGTATGTATAACCCACGAGTCGTCAAGTGACTTTTGGCCAATGTTTCAGAACATACGAGTGGTGTTCAGAATATATAAGGGGCGTTCAAAAAGTAACGAGCCGAAGGCATAATTACAGAAACCAGTACCTGTTTGTTAGGAGTAGTCTATTGGCCCTGGCTGTTGAGGCGCTTGACCCACTGTGACACGAGGCAGTGAATGGCAGTCTCATAAAATCCCCTGGGCTGGGCTGGACGTCGGCGTCCGAGGTGAATCGTTGGCCCCGCAGAGCGCTTTTCAGGGGACCAAACATGGCGTAATCACAGGGAGAGAGGTCTGGACTGTATGGAGGTTAGCCGAGAACCTCCCATTTGAATTTCTGCAGGAGTGCCGCGTCAGTGTTGGCCGTATGAGGTCGTGCATTGTCGTGGAGCAGATTGACCCCACGGGTGAGATTGCCTGGTCGTTTTGTTTTGATCGCTTGGCGAAGGGTGGTCAAGGTTTGTGAGTAACGCTGGGCATTCACTGTTGTCACGTACGGCATGAGGTGTATCAGAAGGGGCCATCTTGGTCACAGAAGAACGTCAGCATTGCATTTCCTGGACTCGTGTGGATGGCCTTGTTTTTTGGGTGGTGGTGACGCTGGATGCTTCCATTGGAGGCTTTGTCGTTTGGATTCTGGTTCGAAGTGATGACACCACAACTCATCTCCAGCCACCACTCGTGCCAGGAACCCATTTCCTTCCCTCGCATAGCGCTGCAGATGACCAAGACAGTGGGCCATTCGACATGCTTCCTGGTTTGGTTGAAGACTGTGGTGCACCCATTGGGCACACACATTGCGCAAGTGCAGTCGTTCCTTCATGATGCTGAGCACACTTCCGACGCTCAATCCGACCACGGCGGCTATGGCGTTCAATGCCACTCGGCGGTCCTGGGTAATGAGTGCATCAACCAGCTGCACGTTGTCATCGGTAATGCAGGGAGGTGTCCCAGAATGGGCATCATCGGCTAACTTCACCCGTCCTTCCCTGAAGCGCTTGTGCCACGCCTTGACCCTTGCAAGAGACATGCGGTGTTCACCGTACACTTGTGACAATCGGCAATGAATGTCCGTTCCCCCTACGCCTTCCGCTGTCATAAACCGAACAACACCTCTTAGCTCTTCGTTTGACGCCTCCATGTCACTGTTTGCAATGCGACTGGCAGCGTTGGACGATTGTTGCATGCTGCTGCTCGCATTGTATCGTCACGTGACGTGCACGCCAGCCCTCTAGCGACGGACTGTGACCTTCCACGCTCTGCTCGGAACCACACCTCGTTACACACGCCACGATTAGCCGATGTCGTCACCGGTTTGCGCATTCCAGCCTCCGGCACGTTACTTTTTGAACGCACCTTATAACTCTCATCATCATATCACAATAAAACTATTGGTTGGTTCCTCAGTTTAGGGGCTGCGACAACGTGGTCATGTAGCCCCGTGTACTTTGGGTGTGTGTAGAATCTGTCTGATAACCGGTGTTAATTTTGATGGCTGTATTAGGTGTGTGTTACCTGTTATTCAGGAAAGGACTGCATGCGATCAATTTCAAGTAGTTCCTACTTTTGCTACCAAATGCTACCGTCAACGATTCCTAGCTGTGAAATTGGCTACTGGATATCCCCGCAAATGGCGACTAACGTTGGAACTAATAAAATGTTAATTACATCTAACCTACAAATTTAGCTTCACACAATAGTAGTTAGTGGAAGGTTCTTTTGCATGTCATAAATCTATGACATGGGCCCACGAGCTTTACTTACACTCCAAAGCAAGGTACTGAAGGATTTTTAACGCTTTTAAAAAATCCCATGACTTCGGCCGGGTTAGAATCCACTATCTTGGGCATAGAAGCTCAGCATGCTACCAACTACGCCAAGAAAGCCACCTAAAATTATAATAATATCGCATGGCCTCGGGTGCCGGATGCAAGCTGTGTTATTTGACGCCCAGAGGGCAACTTGCATGTCGAATTTTATCGCTCCTTGAAGCGCTATGAAAGTCAAGGAGGTTAGATATCTAAGCTCCTTGACACTATAGCGCTTTCTAGTAGAGAAATGAGGAACTTTGTTTTGGCGGAAAATCCCGAGATTAATTTTGCCATTATGAACACGGCCTACTGAATTCAAATAGGTTCTCTAACATGCCAAAATCGTATAACATAGGCCTACTTATCGTGATTTAGTCGCCTTTCAAAAATCACTTACCATGGCCAGGAGCGAACCTGCAAGCGTAGGGTTGGCAGTTCGACACGATAACCACTCACGCACCGCCTGCAATAAAACTGTATTAAAACACATTGGTATAACAAAAGAGAATCGACCATTTCGTGGTGTAGCGGCTAGCGCTCTTGGCTTTCTCCCCGCACGTCCGTGTTCGATTCTCGGACCTACCTGTGAGGACTGGAACGGAATTCACTAAGCCTCGTGAGGGTAAACTGAGAAGAGGCGGGTTCGATTCCCACCTCAAGATTTTGTAATAATTGGCTTTTTTTTCATTTTATAAAATGTATTATTTTTGTTACTGTTTGTCGATAATTAATGTAGGGTTTTCAAACATATTGGTCATGAGCCCCGAATTAATGTTTTTCAATCATTTAGTTTGCATATTGTGGGAAACGACGTCAATTAATTAGGCCACGAGAACTTTTGCACTCTTATTATGCACATACTTGCAGAATCATTGCCACGAGCTACTTAATATGCAATTCAATTCACATTTGCAGACAATAATGTTTTCATTTGAAAATGTTGGATAGTTACTACCCAATGAGAATATAATTAACATCATGACCATGACGGCTTCTTATTAGAATAACCACAACTCGAAGTGAAGGGACAGTTTATGCCTTTGCAAAACGTTATCCACAAAGGCAATGGCAGGCTGAAAAAAGAGACCAATATGCTGAGGGACGGGGTTCATAGAGTTAAAGAAGGCATTTTATGACGACAGTGCCAGCTCCGTGGTGTTGGGGTAGCGCACCTGCCTCTCACGCGGAGGCCCCGGATTCGATTCTCGGCTCCGTCAAGGATTTTAGAAACTGACGTGAGGGTTGGAACGGGGAGCACTCAGCCTCGTGAGGACAATTGAGTAGCTGTCCGACAGTGAGGCAGCGCCCCGGTCACGAAAACCAAGATTAACGGCCGAGGGATCCCGATGCGCTGTCCACGCGTTACCCCATTATCTGCAGGCCAAATGGCTGGGCAGCGGTCGCTTGGTAAGCCTATGCCCTTCAAGGGCTGTAGTGCCAGGGGTTATTTTATCTAATTTATTTTATGACGACAACATTTAGGTAACCCTCCCTATATTATTCTGCTAAGGTCCCATTGCATTTTTGTACCGAAAATAAGGTCCCATTAACACCAACCTACACGTATGGGGTACCTACAGGTTCAGCATAACCCAATTCGTAAGCGAAACGCACTCACTTACTCTTTAAATGCCTCACAATTTAATAAATACCTTAAAACATGTATATTTACAATGAAATAATGAAAGAATGCAACACGGTAACCATGGTAACAGAATCTCACAGGTCCATCTATTTCTGTATGACGCAATGCAATTCCAATTATTACTGTGAAAGTTTCCAGACGGAGACGGTTATAAGGTTATCACGGAACCAAATTAAGCTGTAAAATTCATCAATACATACAGTATAATGCGCTTAAGGGGGTCAAGGGGACTCTAGATTTTTTCACGCAATTTTCACGTGTGAGTGTGGTACGAAAGTCTTTTTCACCCGACTATAAAGGGTCTCCGAAAACCACATTTAAAGTCCCTTAAATTAACAGTGTCTGTGATAGGGCCTATTCCCAGAAAACTAACTTCGCTCTAATATATCTATGAAGGAATGGCAAACGCCTAACCACTGCACCAGTAGCTGAATTGATAAAGTCTGATTATTCATACCAAGGACAAATCAGTCATAGCATTCATGATTGAGATTTTGCTAAGTGTACTCTTTACAACTAGAATATTCGCGGGCGAAGCCGCAACTGGTAATGCTAGTATCGCTTATAACAGGAAAAATGAGGACAGCCTTGCACTATAAATCGCTACTAGTGGAGTAAATTACTCTAACACGATGTTCCTTGTAGAATAAAGTATTTAGCCTACTATGAATGGAAACTACGTACATTATAAATAAATAAATAAATAAATAAATAAATAAATAAAAATAATAAATTGAATAAATAAATGTAGAAGTAAATTTAAAATGAGTAATAAATAAATAAATTAGTAAAATAAATGACTAAAATAAAAAAAAACAAAAAATAAGTAATTAAAATATAACTTACATGAAGAAAAATATTATTATATTTGAATCGCAGCCAATGGCCAAAGCAGGGTATTTTAATTGAACGCCCTTAGGCTCCCATCAAGTTCAATTTCAAGTAGTTCCAACTTTGGCTACACACTACCAATTATAGCGGTAGGTTCTATTGCATGCCTTAAATCTATGACATGGGCCCAGCGGCTTTATTTCTCCTCCGAAGGAAGGCATACTGAGGGATTTTAACGCTCTTAAAAATCCGACGACTCTGGCAGGGTTGAACCCGCGATCTTGGGCATAGCAATTCAGCATGCTACCGACTACGCCACCGAAGCCGCTTATATAAAGAAATAATAGAAGATTAAATAAATAGTTAGATATTGGAGTTTTAAGGGGCGGAACAGCGAGATAGTCTGCCCCTTTGAATAAATATATCAATTAATAAATGAACAAGTAAATAAATAAATTAAAAAATTACGAGCCTTACAGTAGTCGCATATGATGTGTAACATCTGACATAGAAGAAACCTCACGTGGAATTGTTGATACACCGGTATTTTATGCTATTATTGGCACAAATATTAATCTATTGTAAAAGGGAGTGTTTTACAGATATTATAGTTTATAATACGGAACTCATTTTATTAGATGATGTGTACCTTCCACCAGCACCAGCCTAAATAAAGAATACGATATGGATCAACTAGATTAATAGACGCGACACCGCTCATAACCTTAAATTCCTTATAAACAGGTCCTCTTGATTCACAGACCAACACGTAATTTCATATGGATTATGTTAAAATGAGTCATATTGATATGATAAATATCGTTTAAAATGATAATCTGGTAGCAAAAATATCCACCCCGTCCGGGATTTGAACGCGAGATCTCTAGATTCACAGTCATAGGCGCTAACCCCACGGCTATTTCGACAACGTAAATATTGTGCACAAGATGGTGACTTATTTCCACGTTCCAATAATACTGTATTACGGAATTAAGTTTCATTTATATTGTTACGTGCCCCCCCCCCCCCTAGTGGCACTTTTTGTTAACTGGATTACGGTGGGTTGAAGCACAACACAGATTGTTCCTTTAAATGAAATAATTAACTTTATTGCGGCCAGAAAGATACAGCACTCATCAGTAAATACAAGCAATTATTTCCTTACTCCAGTTTCCTCACGGCGAGAACACTTCCCCTTTCACTTGTCAGTAAGCCGCAGAAGTTAATCCCTCGTAAAGAGGTGGCCCCGTGCGTTGGCTGGAAATATCTGCACTCAGCCTGTCACCGTATTACACACTGTTTCACAATGCACCACATTCACTTCTGCCGCACTGGAAAAACACACTCGTTCAAGACACGGTTCCTCTGTAGGCTTCTCACTTCCTCGCTGTCAAGAGAATCAGCTTCACTAGGGGTTTCGCAAGTCACCACACTTCTGTCGCTCAGGATAAACGCTCGCACTAGCTCATAAAAACACAACCACAACTGCTTGACGAGTCGCTCTTATATAGCAGGCCGGTGACTCAATAAATGCTTCTAGACCCATCCAGGGTTCACGGCTTCTCGAGGCTTCCATCGCTGGCTCAGTCACGAATATTCTGGACCATCTCTTTGTCCTAGTAGTCCTGTTGCATAAGGCGCACGCAATACACTGGGGGAGAGCAGCCCAGCCCTGGGGCAGTTGTGACTCATGCGGCGAGCGATGAAACAAACTCACAGCCGTAACAATATTTTGCCTGTTTCGATAATGTTCCTGCGTGAAATTGAGTTTAAAATGCCTTATGAATAGGACCTCTTGTGAGTAAAGAGAATGTATTCAGCAATAGTTCATGAAGGCTTGCTCAATTCTCGAATAACCACAACGATTATATTATATTGATGACTGCACTACCGTTATGTGGGTTAATATTTGAATAGCCATTGTGCAATAACATAATACCGGCAATGCCGACTACTTACAATGTTTGATATTAAGGCAATTTACCATTTAAATACTGATACGAAGACTTCGAACATGTACCATGTCTTTTGTTTCAATCACTTAACACCAGAGTTTGCATGAGCGTTTACCGTTCAGTATGTCATGTACATTCCACATGGCCGAGGGTAGGTCATGGTATCAATTTTCGACACCGCGCGCTCATTGCTTCTCCTACCACTGCCTGCTGGATCTTACCACTGCCAGATGGATCGATCGATCGAGTTGGCAGTGCGTCTTACACTTCCGTTCGATCCACCACTGCCAGCTAGCACACTTCCGTTCGAGCACATTTCCGTTCCAGCCGGTGCCACCTCGATCGATCCGATCCACTTCCGTCCCATTTTTCAAAATCACTCCAACAAAAATATCCTGCTACCGAGTGGAAAGATGTTACACATCAATAAATAAAATATATTTTTTTATAAATAAACTAAAATATAATGCACATTTAATAAATTAAATAAATAAATAGACACATTAGATAAATATTGTACCCATGTGAGTAATCTCGATGGTAAATATGCATCTGCCTCCAGCTAGCATCAGGTCTCAGGCGCGTGCCGTTCCCCCAAATGAGCAGTGCATAATTTGGATTTGAGGCTACAAGGTATCAACTCTACAATGATAAGGCACAACTCTATTCTAAAACTTTAATTCAGTAAATAAAATCATGGCTTCAAACACAAAAACAATCCCCAAAACATAAAAACAAAGCAAACAAAAAATTTACTTCCACAATCCACAAATAAACGAAAATGAAATCATAATAAAGTCATATTAAACTACAAAGCTGTACCCTTATGTGAACTTCATAAAGATATTCTGGTGCGCTGATGCACCTACGACTTCAAAACCAACTGTACATTGATATAACAGTCATACAATGTGACTTCTTTAATATCACAAATTAATTATTCGTTAAACCTCTTTATTTTTAACAATTATGTGAGCCGTGCGTGTTTTGATTTTTCTCTTCTCACCAAACAAATGCTTGCATGCATTTACCCATTCGGACGTTGCACCGCAATCAACGTGCAACTCCATAATTATGTAAGCTACCCCTCCACTTCCTCTATTTATATGGTTCCACTGCATGCTGTCTGTGATTCCTACATAAAACGTTACGTTATAGCTTGTGTCGGATGGTACAATTAGACTACCTTGCGCTCGTGGCGATTGGCATCTAGTAACCAACTTCATAACTTGGTTTCAGTGACAGTACAAATACATCGTCTAACTATTCGTCAGATAGCTAAAATAATGAACCATCAGGATGATCTATAATTATCCATGTGTTCCTAAACCCCATGGCTACATTACTCAACATAACAATCTTTCAACACATGTCATTTACCAGGGTCTAAAATCTTTTCCTTTCAACTTGCCTTGACGGTTCGAGTGCCCGCCTGCAGACCCTCGGCTAGAGGAGTCAGTACACAATAGAAAGTGGGATGGGTGTTCCACCAATTACCTCGACCCTCCTTAAAGGTTTTAATGCTTTCCTCTCTAAGCAGTAAAGATTTACAAGACAAATACGGTTGTCTGAACGACACACATATCCCAAAGGATCTTAAGTGACTATTATGCAAACAGGTATTGAATGAGCTTTTATAATTACTCCTACACAGAGGATATAATAATTACTGGCCTCACACGGGTCCATTCAACATGAAGGTTCGGGGTTCGTAATGCATTAGTCTGACGGGTGACCGGTGTCTCAAGTAAAATATAGGCGCTCAGTCCAGGCTGTCGCCATGAGTTTCGCTACCACGAGCGGAATAACTCATCAATAAGTTCTCGGGAGACCATAGAGTTTCGAGGTGTCCTCGTTTTCCTCGTCTCTATCACAGGATTCCAACCCGGAACACTTTCATATCCTTCCTCAGAGCTAGGGTGCACACTACAACTCTGGCATAAATTATATCTCCACTTATGCCCATGACATAGGAGATTTCATACGTAGAATAGACCACCTGGCCCCTTTACTCAATGCTACGACCTCCGACCTATATTATTAAGAGAAATCTATCAATTACTCTATAAGCTTCTCATATAAGCTGCAAATTCAATTCACTAAAAGCTCTTTCATGCCTGGCATCATTATTGAATATATGCAATATTCTGATATAACTTCTTTCCTTAATTACTGTAATGTAATCTTACTGTATCATCTTACTGCTTAGATTGATAAGTCTTGCAATTAGCGTAACTAATTCTCGCTTACAACATTTATTTGTTTCCTGAGGTGTTCATTCATACTTTTAATATTCATTATTATTATTACCGTTAATCTCACTGACATAAATGACCAAAATCATTACTTTATTATTCTTATTAATCTCACTGACATAAATGACCAAAATCATTACTTTATTATTCTCACATACATCACCAAAAATCCGACATAGCTAAACGTCTTAAGATCCGAACAATCGCGTTCGTCACATTTACATAACTGATTGCCATTCTTAATTCATAGTGGGAATAATTACTCCACTTAATGATGCAAATTAACATCTCAACTCTATAAAAATCACCACCATAATGATTAAACATGGAGGATCTGCCTCCTAAACTGATCTTTACTGGCATCTTTACGGAATCACAACATGCAGTGGCCCATATTTCTACATAATCATAACTTGTGGGGTACTTACATCTCTATAAGCGTCTATGGTGGCTCCGACCAATCATATTTCTCCATTTCGCCCGCCATTAGCAGGTTTAACGCGACATATTCATCTTGAATACACACATTTTATAACACATAATTTTCATCAACAACACGACACGTTGCATAACTCTCAGGAAGCTATCGCTCCCACACATATGAAACACTTATCTAATCACTACTTTAAAGGATATTTTACATATGCTGTACACTTAACACACGTCACTTTATACACTTTTCAATGCTGAAATTCCCTAGCAAAGATCGAAATTGCAGGTGTCGACGGCATCTCCCGTGCTCCTATCAACTCCTGATTGAAAGTCTGGTTTGCCTGCTCTCGGAATTTCACCAACAGTTTTTATATTTCTTACTCCTACGGTAAGCGTCCTGCGTTGCATAAACATGCTAGCTCCCGTCCTGAGTGTTATCATCTGGTACTCTCATGACATTACCAAACGCTTCGTAGAGCTTCATTAGCGCATTCCATCTTAATTACACATATACGATCAGTCAATACTTTACACATTGCGCTTAACACTGTCCAATACTTTACACAAATAATTATTTACAATAGTTCTGCCATTAGCCTTATACGGTGCTTCGTAACTGAACACGCCATAGTTCGTACTGCTGATTATGCCTATAGCACGACTATTATTCATACAAGCTTATTAAATGCTTCATTTACATGTACCAGTCTTTGTTCGGCGTCTATTATGAGTATGACCGCCATGCGTTCCGCCTTGACGAACTTGCTTCAAACTGGCTGTAACTGACTGAAGATTCACTTGAAGATTGCCCGTAACTTACTTGAAGACTGCTGTAGACTGCTTACATACTGTCTCGTACTGCCCTCGTACTTGCTGCAAACTGATTGCAACTTACTGCAACTGAGCTACAACTGGGTAACTTCTAACGTAAACTGAGCGTGAAGACTGCGTAAGACTGCAACTTGAACTGTAACTGGCTGTAACTGGGTGCAAACTGCACGTGAACTGCGCGTAGACTGAGCTTGAACTGAGTTGAGACTGAGCTTGAACTGAGAGAGACTGAGCTTGACTGAGCTGAGACTGAGCGCTCCTCCAAGGGTCTACTCCCTTATATCGGATTCCCACGGAAAGTAGGGCGAAATCTTCCCGCGTAATCTTGGCTCCTCTCCCAGCATGATTCTGGTCTCCAAACCATGATCATTGGGTTCCTCTTTCTTCACAGATCCCAAAACTATCTGCGTGCAAAGGAATCGCTCGTCCAATTAATTAATATTAATTCCTTTTTCCATAGCGTGGGACGCTATCTTACGGGTATTCCCCGGCAACATTCTCAAATCTATCCGCGAACAATGGCAGTTTTACAGTCCTTCCGCACATCATTAAATATGCCTCAATTTCGCAGGTAAAAGGCTCTAAAATTAGCCTCCTGCCAAAAGATTCACCTGTGAGCAACTCTCATCTCAATTCGTTACTCCAATCACGAGTAATCAATGATTTTCCTGGGCATCTCTCCTCCCCCTCCTCAAATCTATTCTCCGTCGGGGAATAACTGGGTCATTATTCAGGCCTCCACCCTGCTCCAGACGACAGAATGGGGTCACAGAGATGGACATGGCTCCACTGGGGCCCTCCCACAATCCTGGGCTAATTTGTAAAATGTCAACTCTGCCCTCTCCGTGCTTCAAGCCTCGTATAGCCTACACCAAGTAGTCTAATAATGCTGTAATCTGCTCATTTTTCCCTGCATTATTTTAATAAATAATGTCATTGCACCAAAATCACACCAGTGATTAAATATACACTTCTTTCGAGGGGTTTTTACCATGAAACTGCCTCTACAGATCTCAGGTTCATTCCCTGGTGGAACCTTTATACTGAGATCACAGTCTCTGAGAACCACGTTCGATTCCAGTCAGCATAACCTCCTCGGGTTCATATTCCCCTTGCGAAACTTATAAAAGTCCATTGCAAGTGGCTTATATAAGTAACCAGCTGACTGTCTACCACTGTCTGTGTTTACATCTGGGGTCCTTCACCTCGTCTGGCTGCGAGTGGGTTAGTACTGTTCCCCCTTCCACACTCGGCCTTCTTCCTAAGCTGTTCATTCTCCATGCGGAGGGTCGCGTTTATTGCCTCAACCTCTCTCGCCACTCTGACCATTTCTTCATAGAATTCTCGCAGACACTGGCATTCTTTTTGCTCTTCGCTTACGCTGGGTAAACTGTCTGCTTCTCGTCCTGTCTTGCCGTTCCAACTTTCAGGTCTGACTGCTTGGCTGACTTCGCTCTCCCCGTTGAGTTGGGTGTGCGTTACCAATACTTCTTCTTGTTCGTCGAATTCTTCTGGCGAGTAATAAACTTTTAAGTTGGCTGCGTTCATAACGACCTCGTTTCCATTTTCTAGATGCCTTAACCTGTATGCATTGTTCTGGAGGTCTCTTATCACCTCGAACGGGCCGTGATAAGCAAAATTGAACTTTTTATACTTCCGTGCCTCTGGATCTGAACTGGCGGGTTTCTTAATTAAAACTTTCTCTCCCACGAGAAGCGGTCTATGATACCTCTTCGCACGATTTCTTCTCTGACGTCTCTCCGCCTGTGCTTTGAGATATTCAAAGGTTCGTTGGATCCTCAATTCTCTACCGGGCTGTGCGTCTACTGGTAATGGAATAACACCAGTCCACGGTCTCTCCGGTCTTTGATCCAGATGTAGAGTCACGGGAACCTGACCTGTCGCCTCATGTACAGTATTATTTATACAGTATTCAATGACTTCTAGAAATTCTATCCAACGCCAATTCTCTTCAGAGCAGTAGATCTTCATGTATTTCTGGATCTCTCTCATTACTCTTTCAACTGGACTTGCCTCAGGATGGCGAATGGTAGATAAAATCTGCCTAATTCCTAGAGTTTCCAGTTCTCGACGAAATTCTGCACTTGTAAAGCAACTTCCGTGGTCCGAGAGAATGTTATCCGGTTTCCCAAGAATCGGAATAACTCTCTCTTTCAGGCGCTTCAAGACCTGTTTTGAACTTGTCTTTTGTATGGGGCATAACACCACCATTTTCGAAAATACATCCATGGCTACAAAAATGTGTCTATTGCCTCTACGTGCTCTAGGCAATGGTCCAAAGTTGTCTATACTCAATAGCTGCCTTGGCTTCTCCGGTAACAACGGGATAGGTCGTTGCCTCATTAAAAAGGGATTTGGCTTTACCCTCTGGCATAGATCACATGTCCTAATAGCATTTCTCACCGTTTCTCTCAATTTTGGCCAAGTAAATGCTTCCTTCAACAGAGCACAAATTTTATCTATACCGGGATGTCCAAATGCTCTGTGGGCTAGCCATACCAATCTTCTCTGCAAAGATGCAGGAATTACAATCCTTTGACGTGTATGATCTACATCGTCCCACTTGTGTAATATCTGATTATACCATACATAATCTGTTGCCAATGCCTCCGCCTCTCTGTATACCGCAGTTCCCCTTGCTAAGCGTCCCTCAAAGTAATCGATTATCATCTTCAACCATGGGTCTTCGCGTTGTAGGTTGGTAAGATTCCTTAAGTCATCCAACGTCTTCTGATCTCGATTCTCAATCAGGACCGCTAGCGCTTCCTCTTCTCTAGGGTAACGACTTAATATGTCCGGTATCACATTCTCTTTCCCTGGACAGTATTCTATTTCCACATTAAATTGCTGGATATACAGGGACCATCTTGTCAATCTCTGGCTAGACAAGTCTGTCTTTAACAAAAATGTTAAAGCTTTATGGTCTGTTCTGAGGACTATTCGGAAGCCATACACGAGTTTATGCCATGATTGCAACGCGTACAAAATCGCGAGCAACTCTATCTCTGTGATCGTGTAGTTTTTCTCATGGGCTTTCAGTCTCCTGCTTATAAAGGCGATAAAAACTTTCTTTACAGGCTGGTCAACATTTTCCTGGAATAGCATCGCTCCGATCCCAATAAGTGATGCATCCGTCTGTATGATGAACTTCTGGTTATAATCCGGGTATCCCAGCTTCACATATTCCAAAAGCATTTGTTTTGACCTCACGAATGCTTCCTGACATTGCTCCGTCCAATTCCATCTGCCGCCTTTCCTCAATAGGTCCTGCAGGGGTGCTACTGTCGCAGTATAGTTTGGGCAGTGGTTCGAAAAGAATCCAATTACTCCCAAATACTGTCGGACGTGCTTTACTTTCGTGGGTCGAGGGAAATTTCGAATTACTTCCAATTTATCTGGGTTAGGCTTCACTACATTTGCATCAATAACATGCCCTAGGAATTTAACTTCCCTCTGACAGAAGTGCGATTTCTTGATATTAACCTTAAAGTTAGCTTCTCGAAGGTCATCTAGCAACTTCTTCAGGTGTCTCATGTGCTCCTCCAGAGATTCTGATGTGAGTAGAATGTCGTCTACATATCTGATGGTACTCTCTTTAACCTCATCTGATAGATTGCGATCTAACGCTCTTATCAGGGCTGAACCAGCTGTTTTCAACCCAAAAGGTAGCCTTAAAAATGTGAATGTATGTTGATCAAACATAAATCCTGTCAACAGACTAGTTTTCTTCTCTAATTCAAGATGATGGAAACTGGATGTGATATCCAAATTTGTGAATATGGTTTTTCCTTTAAACTTCCTGAGGATCTCTTTAATAGGTGGCACTTGGTCAAATTCCGGAATAACTCGCAAATTTAAGCGTCTCAGGTCCAGGCAGACTCTGACAGATCCGTCTGTCTTTGGTACGATTACCAATGGACTTACATAAGGCGTAGGTGTCTTCTCAATAACACCGGCCTCCAACATCTCCTGAATTGCCTCTTTCACTTTAGCATAATGCTTTTCAGCTATAGGGTAGGGTTTCTGCCTAAATGGTGTCCAATCACTGACTTGAAAAGCATAAGTGAAGTTCTTTATCCGACCAGGTCTCGAATCAAAGACTTCCTTCTGTTCCAGTAATAACTGCTTTAAATTTTCCTTCTCTTTTAGCCCAATTTTCGCTTCTTCTAGCTTTTCCGAAATATATTCTTCCAATTTGGGTTCCAGATCTTTTTCCAAGTCTGTGGCTAGTGTTTTAAGCTCCTCTTCTAACTGCTCAATAGCTAACACTCCTTCCTCAGCCACATCTCTGTATGTATGCCATACTTGTTCGCTTGATCCTGGTTCAATCTCATTGAGTGCGACCTCTAAGCCTTCAGCTTCTTCATTCACATGGAACATAACCCTGTCCTGTGCTAGGTCGATTATCACTCTGTATTCCCTTATAAACTCTGCCCCAATAAGTAGGTTATAAGGCAATTTGTTTACTAACAGAAAACTCTGTGAGAAAATAGAGCCTCCTATCTGTAAATCTAGGAATACCTGGTATTTACATATCATTGTTCGGTCTGGAATTACCCCTTTTATCTTGACACTAGAGATCGGTATTTTCAAAATGTTCTCTCTCCGGGCTATTTCATCATATAGAGCTTGTGTCATGAGGCTCACTGTTGACCCCGTGTCTAACAGACTTCTGATTTTTAATCCTGCCACTCTTACAATTATAATAGGCAATTCTCTCTTGACCATGACCTGTGGTCCTCCTGTATCCTCAATCAGTTCTTCTGGTTTGGCTATCCAATTGATGATGTTAATAGACTTCCATCCATCAGTCTCAAACTCTTCTAATTTTGGCGTTTTTTTTTCTTCAGCGCCCGCCCCCTTGGAGTTTCTTCTCTCCTGTTCGCTGCGCTGTAGTTCCAAACTCTTAGCTCCATCTCCATATCTGTCTGGCGATGTCCTGTTCTGCATGACTTCTTGCCAGCGGACTTGTTGTTTCTGGGGCTCATCTCCCCTTTCTTCGAGGTATCGCAAAGAAGCATGATATCGTTCTTCTACCTCGTCATCGAAGTTACTTCTTCTTTCTTGGGGTCTCCAATTTCTATTGTTGCCTTCTTGGCCATTGTTACCTCCATTGTTATGGTACGGTTTACCCCTGTTATTCTGCTTATTCCACGAACTTCGACCTCTTCCTCCTCTATTAGCATTTCCTTTGAACTTTGACTGCCATCTTCTGGGTTCCTGTTCCCATTGCCGTCCATAGGAATCTAATGTTTCTGTGCTCGTAGCTTTGTTGTTCCTTGGAGCTTGCTGTTGGTCAGTCTGTGTGTTGGTCACGTGTACTTGTTCCACGGTTCGACTCTGACGCATTGTATTTGCTGTGGTGAGGTCCAGTTGCCTTAGAACTGTCTCCATTTCCATAGCAGTTTTCGCATTAGCCGAGATTAGTAGCCTTTGGATCTCGTATGGAAGCTGTTTGGCGATAGCAATACATAGCTCCAGTTCGCTCGGTTTTTGATCCAGCTCTTTAAAGCGACACATCTGCGATATGAAGAATTCTGCGTACTTTGTTGGATAATTGGTACTGTATTTCTTTGCATATAAATCCAACCGTAAATTCTGTTGAGTCGCGGCGTCCCAATATCTCTTCAAGAATGCCTCACGGAACTCCTCAACAGTATGGAAAGTGTAACGGAAGCTGCGAAACCATAATGCGCATTCCCACTCTGTTAATTTCTCTATAGCACGTAGCCTACGCCCCTGCGGTATTCGTGCATCATTTAGATATTCAGTCACTTCCTTTAACCAATATTTTGGTGTCATACTACGGTGGCTACCTGAAAATTTCCTTGGTTTTTCTTCGCTTGCCCTAATGACGTTTATCACCTGGGTGTGCATAGCATTTTCATGTGGCGGCGATGCCGCAATTGGTACACCTGGCGTCATATAAGGACTTTCCCCTGAGCCTGTAGCATTCCTGCTTATAGGTTGGGTTTCCAAGTCTGCCCACCTTGTTTTCCTCATATCCTCTATGCTGCCTTCACTTGACTTAGGATCTTTCAGAAGCGTTTCCTCCTGTGCTATTATCCTAGTCTCCATTTGATTGTGGCGCATTTCTGCTCTTTCTAGACGAGTAATGACTTCTTTCTCTATTGTTGTAAGTCTATCTCGATTTTCCTCGGCTACTTGAAATATTTTCACCTTGTCTTCTTTCAGACTTTGTTTGATATGGGATATTTCATCCTCTACATCTTCTTTAATTTGAGCAAGGGTCTTGTCGCTTGCCTCTGTTTTCTGGCCCTCTCTTATTTCGAGTTCTTCTCTCAACCCTTTAATTTCATCTTGAATGTGTCCATTGACTTTAGACAATTCATTCCGGACCTTGGTGATCTCACCTCTATTCTCCTCTTGCCTTTTATTAACTATGACAATGTCACTTTGAACTTGGTCCAGTTCTTGATGAACTTTGCCCATCTGGCTTTTCACGTTGCTTACCAGCTCCTTACTTTCATGAGCGATAGCCTTAATTTCGCCTATTTCCTGGCATTGACCTAATATATTCTGGTCCTGTTTCTTGAGGTCACCGTTAATTGCTCTAGCATAGCTTTTCAATTTCTGGTCCCATTTGGAGTCGTTCTCCTCTAATCTCTGGTCTACCGTTTTTGTAAACTCTGCGAACTGTTTCGCTTGGCGTTCGAGATTCGCCTCATTTTGGATTTGAATATCCTTAATGTCGTTAGACAACGCATCTAATCTACTGTTGGTTTCCTCCTGAGCATGCTTACACGCTTGTAAATTACCCTCAAGTTTGGCTTCTATAGCCTCGAAACGTTTATCAATTTTAACCTGCATTTCCGATACACTGCTTACAACGGTCTCTGTTACTTCGGTCTTAATTACCTCTTGCATTTGACCTAACTTATTGTTTAATTCAATCTGGTTATTATTCATTGCAACCTGATTAGCATTAATTGCCTCCTGATTGGCATCTAAACGAGTGTTTATGCTATCCTGGAAAGCCTTGGCTTCCAGTTTATTCTGCTCGTTAGCAGCATCAAAATGCTGTTTCAATCCTGCAATAACTTGCAAGATCTCCTGCGTACCTGACATTTTACAATAACACACTTAAATATGCAGGCAGGCTTCCTGGAAAAATATGTGGATACGTTCCGAAGAGAAACATCAAACACTGCACACATATTGTGAAGTCGTACAAAACCTGATAATATTATGGTAGATTGTGGATCGGGTATGTAGCGCTCGTACCCTTGGGCAATTCTCTTCTCAATAGAGAGATTCTGCGTTACATAAAAAGCCTACTGAATTCAAAAATCACTCAAACACAGTTTGAGGCAAAACAATTACTATGGTTTTCCCCATGAAATACCATAAAAAATCTATGGGTTTTCCCTAAATCCCATAAGCTCCACGTACCTGGGCGCCATGATAAATTGTGTGCGGTTATCATAGGTCATGTATGCCATGCATGTGCAATGCCAAGATCGCTCATATTGCACTGACGCAGGCGGTTCCATAATGAATTAATACCGCTCCACGTTGCTTGGGCCATGATAAATTATATGATCATTACAAAGGAGTAGTACTTATACATCTATCAAAATTTATATGTACGTATCGGAACTTATCTAGGGATAGGAGCGGTCATTCCCTACTTCGTTAATTGTTAGTTTAATAGAGTTGTGTGCATTAAATCTGACCGACTTTAGTTGTACCTATAGCTCAAATCACTGTATAGGACATCAAATCCCATGTACCCATGTGAGTAATCTCGATGGTAAATATGCATCTGCCTCCAGCTAGCATCAGGTCTCAGGCGCGTGCCGTTCCCCCAAATGAGCAGTGCATAATTTGGATTTGAGGCTACAAGGTATCAACTCTACAATGATAAGGCACAACTCTATTCTAAAACTTTAATTCAGTAAATAAAATCATGGCTTCAAACACAAAAACAATCCCCAAAACATAAAAACAAAGCAAACAAAAAATTTACTTCCACAATCCACAAATAAACGAAAATGAAATCATAATAAAGTCATATTAAACTACAAAGCTGTACCCTTATGTGAACTTCATAAAGATATTCTGGTGCGCTGATGCACCTACGACTTCAAAACCAACTGTACATTGATATAACAGTCATACAATGTGACTTCTTTAATATCACAAATTAATTATTCGTTAAACCTCTTTATTTTTAACAATTATGTGTGCCGTGCGTGTTTTGATTTTTCTCTTCTCACCAAACAAATGCTTGCATGCATTTACCCATTCGGACGTTGCACCGCAATCAACGTGCAACTCCATAATTATGTAAGCTACCCCTCCACTTCCTCTATTTATATGGTTCCACTGCATGCTGTCTGTGATTCCTACATAAAACGTTACGTTATAGCTTGTGTCGGATGGTACAATTAGACTACCTTGCGCTCGTGGCGATTGGCATCTAGTAACCAACTTCATAACTTGGTTTCAGTGACAGTACAAATACATCGTCTAACTATTCGTCAGATAGCTAAAATAATGAACCATCAGGATGATCTATAATTATCCATGTGTTCCTAAACCCCATGGCTACATTACTCAACATAACAATCTTTCAACACATGTCATTTACCAGGGTCTAAAATCTTTTCCTTTCAACTTGCCTTGACGGTTCGAGTGCCCGCCTGCAGACCCTCGGCTAGAGGAGTCAGTACACAATAGAAAGTGGGATGGGTGTTCCACCAATTACCTCGACCCTCCTTAAAGGTTTTAATGCTTTCCTCTCTAAGCAGTAAAGATTTACAAGACAAATACGGTTGTCTGAACGACACACATATCCCAAAGGATCTTAAGTGACTATTATGCAAACAGGTATTGAATGAGCTTTTATAATTACTCCTACACAGAGGATATAATAATTACTGGCCTCACACGGGTCCATTCAACATGAAGGTTCGGGGTTCGTAATGCATTAGTCTGACGGGTGACCGGTGTCTCAAGTAAAATATAGGCGCTCAGTCCAGGCTGTCGCCATGAGTTTCGCTACCACGAGCGGAATAACTCATCAATAAGTTCTCGGGAGACCATAGAGTTTCGAGGTGTCCTCGTTTTCCTCGTCTCTATCACAGGATTCCAACCCGGAACACTTTCATATCCTTCCTCAGAGCTAGGGTGCACACTACAACTCTGGCATAAATTATATCTCCACTTATGCCCATGACATAGGAGATTTCATACGTAGAATAGACCACCTGGCCCCTTTACTCAATGCTACGACCTCCGACCTATATTATTAAGAGAAATCTATCAATTACTCTATAAGCTTCTCATATAAGCTGCAAATTCAATTCACTAAAAGCTCTTTCATGCCTGGCATCATTATTGAATATATGCAATATTCTGATATAACTTCTTTCCTTAATTACTGTAATGTAATCTTACTGTATCATCTTACTGCTTAGATTGATAAGTCTTGCAATTAGCGTAACTAATTCTCGCTTACAACATTTATTTGTTTCCTGAGGTGTTCATTCATACTTTTAATATTCATTATTATTATTACCGTTAATCTCACTGACATAAATGACCAAAATCATTACTTTATTATTCTTATTAATCTCACTGACATAAATGACCAAAATCATTACTTTATTATTCTCACATACATCACCAAAAATCCGTCATAGCTAAACGTCTTAAGATCCGAACAATCGCGTTCGTCACATTTACATAACTGATTGCCATTCTTAATTCATAGTGGGAATAATTACCCCACTTAATGATGCAAATTAACATCTCAACTCTATAAAAATCACCACCATAATGATTAAACATGGAGGATCTGCCTCCTAAACTGATCTTTACTGGCATCTTTACGGAATCACAACATGCAGTGGCCCATATTTCTACATAATCATAACTTGTGGGGTACTTACATCTCTATAGGCGTCTATGGTGGCTCCGACCAATCATATTTCTCCATTTCGCCCGCCATTAGCAGGTTTAACGCGACATATTCATCTTGAATACACACATTTTATAACACATAATTTTCATCAACAACACGACACGTTGCATAACTCTCAGGAAGCTATCGCTCCCACACATATGAAACACTTATCTAATCACTACTTTAAAGGATATTTTACATATGCTGTACACTTAACACACGTCACTTTATACACTTTTCAATGCTGAAATTCCCTAGCAAAGATCGAAATTGCAGGTGTCGACGGCATCTCCCGTGCTCCTATCAACTCCTGATTGAAAGTCTGGTTTGCCTGCTCTCGGAATTTCACCAACAGTTTTTATATTTCTTACTCCTACGGTAAGCGTCCTGCGTTGCATAAACATGCTAGCTCCCGTCCTGAGTGTTATCATCTGGTACTCTCATGACATTACCAAACGCTTCGTAGAGCTTCATTAGCGCATTCCATCTTAATTACACATATACGATCAGTCAATACTTTACACATTGTGCTTAACACTGGCCAATACTTTACACAAATAATTATTTACAATAGTTCTGCCATTAGCCTTATACGGTGCTTCGTAACTGAACACGCCATAGTTCGTACTGCTGATTATGCCTATAGCACGACTATTATTCATACAAGCTTATTAAATGCTTCATTTACATGTACCAGTCTTTGTTCGGCGTCTATTATGAGTATGACCGCCATGCGTTCCGCCTTGACGAACTTGCTTCAAACTGGCTGTAACTGACTGAAGATTCACTTGAAGATTGCCCGTAACTTACTTGAAGACTGCTGTAGACTGCTTACATACTGTCTCGTACTGCCCTCGTACTTGCTGCATACTGATTGCAACTTACTGCAACTGAGCTACAACTGGGTAACTTCTAACGTAAACTGAGCGTGAAGACTGCGTAAGACTGCAACTTGAACTGTAACTGGCTGTAACTGGGTGCAAACTGCACGTGAACTGCGCGTAGACTGAGCTTGAACTGAGTTGAGACTGAGCTTGAACTGAGAGAGACTGAGCTTGACTGAGCTGAGACTGAGCGCTCCTCCAAGGGTCTACTCCCTTATATCGGATTCCCACGGAAAGTAGGGCGAAATCTTCCCGCGTAATCTTGGCTCCTCTCCCAGCATGATTCTGGTCTCCAAACCATGATCATTGGGTTCCTCTTTCTTCACAGATACCAAAACTATCTGCGTGCAAAGGAATCGCTCGTCCAATTAATTAATATTAATTCCTTTTTCCATAGCGTGGGACGCTATCTTACGGGTATTCCCCGGCAACATTCTCAAATCTATCCGCGAACAATGGCAGTTTTACAGTCCTTCCGCACATCATTAAATATGCCTCAATTTCGCAGGTAAAAGGCTCTAAAATTAGCCTCCTGCCAAATGATTCACCTGTGAGCAACTCTCATCTCAATTCGTTACTCCAATCACGAGTAATCAATGATTTTCCTGAGCATCTCTCCTCCCCCTCCTCAAATCTATTCTCCGTCGGGGAATAACTGGGTCATTATTCAGGCCTCCACCCTGCTCCAGACGACAGAATGGGGTCACAGAGATGGACATGGCTCCACTGGGGCCCTCCCACAATCCTGGGCTAATTTGTAAAATGTCAACTCTGCCCTCTCCGTGCTTCAAGCCTCGTATAGCCTACACCAAGTAGTCTAATAATGCTGTAATCTGCTCATTTTTCCCTGCATTATTTTAATAAATAATGTCATTGCACCAAAATCACACCAGTGATTAAATATACACTTCTTTCGAGGGGTTTTTACCATGAAACTGCCTCTACAGATCTCTGGTTCGTTCCCTGGTGGAACCTTTATACTGAGATCACAGTCTCTGAGAACCACGTTCGATTCCAGTCAGCATAACCTCCTCGGGTTCAATATATAAGTAAATATAACTTAAATAAATAAATATAAAATAAATACAGGATTAAAATAGATAAATAAATAATTACAAAATAAATGAATAAATAACACATACATTAATTAATAAAACAATGTTAGCACATCCTCTGCCGAGAAGTAAGTTAGCAGTGGAGTTAGACAGTGATTAACATAAAATAGTCCTGGCAAACGTGTGTAAAGATTTAATTTTATTTGTCATAAGACACCGTCGCGAACTAAATAATTAGGGATCGCCGGAATGGAATGCCAATATGAATACATTAATGAAATTTGCGAGTAATCTATAGGAAATCGATGGTCCCAATTTTGCAGAAGCATTTCCCAAGAAAGTTAGGTCACGTGACATTGGCTCACTGAGTGCCCGCCCGCCTAACACATAAATATCGGGAACACAGGACATTCATCATGCAGTCTATAATCGCCTATAGCGGCAGGAGCTGGTGTCGCTCGACCCAAGGTTCGACAAAGGTTCATTATTCGCCTCGTCCAGGATGAAACAAAATGTTAGCCGAAAATTCAGATAGAAAGCTTACTTTACTTATGATTTATTATTATTATTATTATTATTATTATTATTATTATTATTATTATTATTATTATTATTATTATTATTTTTTAGTCGTTTACCCTCCAGGTTGGTGGAACCCACGGACACAGCGAGGGAACTCACCACTACCGCCTCTACGGGCAGTGTCCTAGAGCTGGGAACATCGAATCGGAAGGGATACAACTGGTGAGGTGGGAATGGCACCTCGCCCAGGCGGCCTCACCTGCAAAGCGAACAGGGGCCTCATGAGGGAAGGGAAGGGATGGTTAGGATGGATAGACAAGGAAGAGGGAAGGAGGCGGCCGTGCCCTTTAAGAAGGTACCATCCCGGCATTTGCCCGAAGACAAAGTGGGAAACCACGGAAAACCACTCCGAGGATGGCTGAGGGGGAATCGAAACCCCTCTACTCATTTGGGCCACCCGAGGCTGAGTAGACCCCGTTCCAGTCCTCGTACCACTTTACAAATTTCGTCGCAGAGCCGGGAATCGAACCCAGGACCTCCGGGGCGGCAGCTAAGCATGCTGACCGCTACGCTATGGAGGCGACAGTATTATTATTATCATAATTATTTTCGTTTCGGTCGTCTAGAGACCACGAGCCAATTTCAATGCTTTGTGCTTTGCTGTTCCTTCTTCTTCCTCCAATATTCCTTCATCATCTCACTATGTTTCCTCTTCCTTTCCTCGGACCATTTCGAGCCGGTTTTCTTTCCCTTCCTCCCTTGGAATCCTTCCATTGTTAGCACTTTTTGCCTAAAAATATCTCTCTGTGATGTACCTTCTTCTCTGATATTATTTCTTTCCAAATGCTTTTTGACTTCTTGTACCCAGGTTGTTGTTCCACAGGAATGTGAAGATCTGCTCGGTTAACCTACTGCCATCCATCCTGTACAAATGTACAAGAAATGGCAATTTCCTCTTCCGTTTTGTTTCTGATATGTTTTCTATTTTTCGATATATTTCATCATTACTTCTTAATTTCCAGAATTATTATTATTATTATTTATTATTCCAATTCCCTTAGAATGATACTGGATTTGTTGATTTAAAAAATGGAAGCTTGAACACCGTGATCATTTTACAGCCGTGAAGTTAGGCGTGTGTAGAGTTTGTGTTATTGTACTGTCCTTAGTTGTGTAGGTTAGAATCCGGAAGGAGGTGGCTGTGGCCTTAAGTTAGGAACTATCCCTGCATTTGCTTCAAGTACAAAGCTATTCATATAAACCTGAACCACTTTAATGGGTTATAATTCCCCTACCAAAACTTCGTAGAGACGGGAATTTGTTTTAATGATCTCAGTGTCCCTGGGAGAATCAGTACCACTGGCCATTGGCAAGTTGGTTGATTGTTACTGCGCATGTGCTCCACCGTGCAGCATTTGTGGAGCAGCTGGATGACGTCGATCTGTCAGAAGGTTATTTTCAACAAGATATTATAATTATTTATCCGTGTCCGGGAGACACACTAAATTCTTCCTTTCCAGAACTCTGCAGTTCTTATCCCTCGGTCTGTGGCCAACATAAGGTCTTCCTGGTTGCAGGTGTCATTCAGATCTTGGCACGCGAGCAGGTGTTGTGGAGTCTGGATTTCTGTAAAACCCCACTTCAGAGGGTTGCTACGACACTTAGGCACTCCTGTTCTCATCCGGTTAAAGACCTCCAGGTGGTATAAGGCAAATGACTACCTCGGCTCAGTTCTTCTTTAGGGGTAAACCCCTCTGGTACTATTTGTTTCCAGAGTGACAGACGCCGGACGTCTAACGCTTCAATGCAGCTTGTAACCAGTACCTTTGGAGTCCAAATAATCCCCCCCCCCCCCCCCACACACACACACACAAAACAACAAACAACAACTTTACGAGACTTACAGTAGTCGCATATGATGTGTAACATCTGACATAGAAGAAACCTCACGTGAAATTGTTGATACACCGGTATTTTATAATATTATTGGCACAAATATTAATCCATTGTAAAAAGGGAGTGTTTTACAGATATTGTAGTTTATAATACGAAACTCATTTTATTAGATGATTTGTAGCTTCCACCAACACTAGCCTAAATAAAGAATACGATATGGATCAACTGGATTAATAGACGCGTCAACGCTTATAACCTTAATTTCCGTATAAATAGGCCAACTTGCGAGTAAATGCAATGTGCACAGCAGTAGATCATGAAAGGCTTGTCCAGTTCCCGGACCTCTTGATTTACAGACCAACACATAATTTCATATGGATTCTGTTAAAATGAGTCAAATTGATATGATAAATATCGTTTAAAACGATAATCTGGTAGCAAAAATATCTAGTCCGTCCGGGTCTAACCCAAGATCTCTAGATTCTTAGTCAAAGACGCTAACACCACGGCTATTTCGACCAATCAAATATTGAGCACAAGATGGTGACTTATTTTCACGTACCAATAATACTGCATTACGGAATTAAGTTTCATTTATATTTTGATTGTTTCGATAATATTCCTGCGTGAAATTGAGTTTAAAACGCCGTATGAATAGGCCCTCTTGTGGGTAAAGAGAATGTGTTCAGCAATAGTTCATGAAGACTTGCCTAGTCCCCGTATAAACATAACGATATATATTATATTGATGACTGCATTACCGTTATGTGGGTTAATATTTGAATAGCCATTGTGCAGAAGCATAATACCGGCATTGCGGGCATTGTTTCATATATAAGCATATCAACATTTAAATACTGATACGAAGACTTCGACCATGAGCCATGTGTTTTGTGTTTCAATCAGTTGACACCAGAGTTCGCATGAGCGTTTACTGTCAGACTGACAGTGTTGAGCCAAGTTACTCGGGGAGTGGATGCCGATTAACTTTTATCCAGAGATTGAAGAACAGACTCTTAATAAATCATAATTGTTTTCAGCAAATATGATATAATGAATATTTTTACACCAAAGAACGACAACTTGAAGATGATTTATTGTAGGAATATTTGTAATGGCGCCTCCAAACCTTGAATTAATCCGTATGAGATATACATTTCCCAGCAGCCAGGAGGGATACGATCCAGCTGGCAGTGCGTCTTATACACTTCCGTCCGATACACTTCCGTCCCATTTTTCAAAATCACTCCCACAAAAATATCCAGCAACCGAGTGGAAATATGTTAAACATAAACAAATTGTGGAGCCCTCGATCACCTGACATAACCTCGTCATACTCTATTATTATGGGGGTATCTTAAAGGCAGAGTGTTCAAATGTAGGCCTCGTACAACTGCTGAACACCATGAGGTCATTAGATACGAAATAACGTTGAAGATACACTTCACAGAACGTCACAGAATATGGTGAAACGAGTAAAGTTGTGTGCGGATGATGGTGGAGGGCACTTCCTACATTTACTGTGAGGAATCTCCCAACATGTTATTGTAACCAGTTTCTTTGGTGACCGAATAATCTCAAAAAATTAGTGGCCTCCCCGATCACCTGATCTTTCTTCATCGGTCTTTTTCTTATATATGTATACAATTTCCGAATTGTGCATTATCTTCTCCCAAAGTTACATAGGCTCTATGTGTTCCATTATTTGTTAAAATTTTACGACTCAAGAAAATGATTCAGCTTTATATGGATCGCTCTGTGTCGGGCATTGCTTCCACTTACTTGTGCCGGGCTCCTCTCCGTCTTCTTTCCTGTCGACCTCTCTTGGTCAACTCTTGTTCTCTTCGGATCTCAACGGTATTAGGGTGTCCGAGTCCTATGGAGTCTTTCACTTTCCCGCCTTAATTGGCTCTTGTCTCATCTTTCCTGATATCCTCATTCTTCGAGGGGTCAGCCGTCCTTTTATTTTCATGTTATCTCCTGCCTTCTGCTCAAAGTCCTCAATGTTGCAGGGTGTAGGCTATGTAGCCCCACCACTTTTGGTGCACACTGGATATATTGCTACACCTCACGACAGGTGAGCACGGGAGTTGGCGATCCCGGGGGATTCCTGAGCTGGGCCCGTTTTTCCCCCTATTTCCACTGACTTTGGGGCGGACCCTCTCCTCTTTCGCTTTCCCATCTGCCTTTCATGGCTCTCCTTCCTTCCAAGTCCCCCAATCCTCATTCTTCGAGGGTTGGGGCATTTCTTATCTTCCTGTCCTTTATTTGCCTTTATTTGTTTACCATTTCTTCTTCTAGTATGTAAGCCTGTAGTTAGTATTATTTATAGTTATCGGCCGATAACCTAGATGTTAGGCCCCTTCAAACAATTATCACCATAATCATGGATCGCTCTGTAGAAGAGGGAAACCACGGAAACACACTTCTAGTTTGGCTGAGGTGTCTTCATTCGGTTGGTGGAAATTCTTGGTTTTGCAGAATCTATAGTGAAATCTATGGGTGGCGTAACGTGTTATTACGTGTCGTAGTTCGTAATTAGCTTGTTTCCACTCTTCCGTCATTATGGCATCTGTGGAGTAAAAGTCGGACCAAATGGCATTTCGTTTCTCATTTAAGGTTTGGCGTGCATTCTCATAGGCTTTGGTGTTGGATAGGTAAAACTGTATTTTGATGTCGTCGATGAAGTAGTCCTCCTTAGTTAATACATAGTACGTCATCCTTGAAGGGGCAGACTTTCCTATGCCTAAAATCCCCTTAAGATATCGAGCCTTGACTTTTTCTATTATCATCAGGTCGCTGAGTGTGAGTTTTTCCAGGCAATGCTAATCCCATAGGTTGCTATTGGTGATATGGCTGTTCTGAACAGTAGCATTGCTGTACCCAATGATATTTGTTGAGGTTGTTCGATGTGGTAGATGGCTTTTATTGCTGCGGCCGCTCTTTATTTAACGTGGATATTGTAGGATGTTAGAGTAGTTTGGAGGGTGACTCCGAGGTACTTGAATTTCGGCACTACTTCTAGTGGTTTGTTGTGAAGAGTCATTGTGTTTTTAAGTGCATGCCTTCCTCCTTTCCTGAAGGTCATCTGTTTGGTTTTGCTGTGGTTAATTTGTAGGCCATTTCTTTCTGTCCATGATGTGAGCCTGTTGAGGACCTCTTGGAGCTCTTCTATGTTTTCTGAACCTATTGCCATGTCGTCCGCATAAAGTAAAAGTGATGCTGTTGTATCTATGATTATTTCTGTGATATCTGCACTCATGATGTTGAATAATATTGGGCTGATTGGATCTCCTTGTAGGATTCCGTTTGTTTGGGTTATGTTTTTGGATAGGGCTATGCTATCTGATATTTGGACATAGTTATATCTGATGATATTCGAGATTATGATTACTAACGGATATGTAACCCCTAGTAGGTGATTGAGTTTCCGGACGAGCGTCGCTCTGTCATTGAGGTCAAAAGCCTTACGGTAGTCTTCGAAGACCACAGAATATTTCTTTCCTGGGTGCCTCATTGTATCCTGGGCTTCTTCAATTAGATATTTCAAGGCATGTAATGTGCTTCTTCCCTTTCGGAAGCCGAATTGACTCTCCGGTATCTGGAAATCTATTTCTTCTGTAAGCCTGTTTGTTAAGATTTTCATGAATACTTTGAAGGATGTATTTTCGAGAGCTATACCTCGGTATGAATCAGGGTCATCAGTTTCTCCTTTCTTGATCATCACTTTGATTGTTGACGACCTCCATTGCTCTGGGATTTCCCCAGTGAGTATGCATGTGTTGAATAGTTCTACCCAGTAGTCTAGCATGACAGGCAGAGAGTCTTTTAGGTGTTCATTGCAGATGCTGTCAGGACCGGGGGCTTTTCCATTTTTTGCTGTTGTTATTGTTGCTGTTGTTTCTCATGAGGCTGAGTAAATCGCGCCCTTAGCGTCTGTGCCCACCTCCTGGTTACTTAACGATTTGATGTTCGTCGCTAATCCCTGTGCTTCTGTTGTCAATTTAGATCACTACAGGGTGTAACCAGACTCCCTACTCCTTTCTCAACCGGGCTTGGGACCGGCTATGGCGTAGATAATCGATATAAGGGTAGCACGTATGATTGCTCAAACAAATAGATGGGAACAATGGCAGGAGGGCACTCGTATGGAAGACGTAAATTGTAGTCCTACGCTAGAAATGAAATCGTTAGTCGAAGCTATTCGTATGAGCTGACTACGATAGTGTGTTCATTTGATGAGAATGGGGGAGGAGAGTTTGTTTGGTTCCTCAGTTCAGTGGCTGCGACAACGCGGTCATGTAGCCCCGTGTACTTTGGGTGTGTGTAGAATCTGTCTGATAACCGGTGTTAATTGTGATGGCTGTATGTGTGTGTTATCTGTTTTTAATTCAAGTAAGGACTGCAGACATTCAATTTTCAAGTAGTTCCTACTTTTGTTACCAAACGCTACTGTCAACGACTGCTAGTTATGAACTCGGTTACTAGATGCCACAGCAGTCAGCTTCTGGCGACGAACGTTAGAACTTAAGAGCGTTAGTCAAATCTAACCTATAATTTAGCTTCAAAGGTGATTAGTGGAAGGTTCTTATGAAAATGAAAATCCACAGCCTGCTTCCAGTCGAGTGACCGGGTCAGGAATGGAATGAATGAAGCCCCCATCTAGCAGCGAAGATATGAACTGTGACGGCTGCCGAAGCCTGTCGCACTCCCCTGGGGCAATGATTAAATGAATGACAGATGAAATGAAATGAGAGTGGAGAGTGTTGCTGGAATGAAATGTTGTGGCAGGGAAAAAACGGAGTACCCGGAGAAAAACCTGTCAGCCTCCGCTTTGTCCAGCACAAATCTCTCATGGAGTGCCCGAGATTTGAACCACGGACCCAGCGGTGAGAGGACGGCGTGCTGCCGCCTAAGCAACGGAGGCTTGAAGGTTCTTATACATGCCATAAATCTATGACAAGGGACCGCCGGCTTTACTTCCCCTCCGAAGGAAAGCATACTGAGGGATTTTTAACGCTCTTAACCAATCCGTCGACTTCAGCCGGGTTTGAACCCGCGATCTTCGGCATAGGAGTTCAGCATGCTACCAACTACGCCACCGAAGCCGCAAAGAGGAGAGGTTATCTAGGAGGTTAATAAACTCGACTGTAGTCGGTAAGAGAAGGAGAGGTAGGCTATTAGTAGTACTCTCTTTCTGTCCGGTATCACCTAATGGTGATGGAATGCTTGGAGTCTGGTGCCCTAGTGGGCTCCTTTCACTCCGTTGTTAAATTGGTTATTTTTTTTTTACCTAGGAGAAGACGGTTAGATTGAGAGTTGAACGATTTCAAGTCGACAGGAGTAGAAGCAGAGGAGGCCGCAGTGCTAACTGTTAATAGGGGATCATGGAGGCGACATGTTCACGCACAGAGGCTTGCAGACTAGACTGGACGCTGAAAGGCAAAACAATCTCTAACGAAAATAAACGAATGTAATCCAAATTACAGTAACTTAGTTATTTTGCCAATTATTTCCTTCTGACGAGTGAGTGCTGGAACGGGGTACACTCAGCTAAGTGAGGAAAAACTGAGAAGAGGCTCAGTTCACTTCCCACCTCAGTCATACCAAAAGTGGTTTTCCGTGGTTTTCCAACTTCTACTCCAGGGGAATGCCGGGATGGTTCCTAACGTAACGCCACGGCCGTGGTCGCTTCCTTTCGAATCCTCACTTGAATTCCTGAATTACAAATATACACACTATTACAGCCATCACAATAACGCAGGTTATCAGTAAAACTTCAGTAATCACTCAAGTACACGGAGTAAATTACCACGATGTCCATGACCCTCAAATGAAACAATAACAACAGTTTCAAATACGCACAGCCTTCACAATAACACAGGTTATCAGACAGATCTCACTCACACGCCAGCAAGTACATGGGGCTAAAGGACAGTGAGGTCGCGCAGCCCCCTAAATGAATCATCAACAAAATCAACAACAATTCAGAAAACTTCAAGTGTAAAACGATTCAAAAGAAAGCAAAACTCAAAATAACTCTTTTGAAACCATCACTGTGCAATATTTAACATCTGGAATATCCTCTGTTTATGGAATCAGAACATTTTCTTGTGCCACAGCTGGTAAAATGTCCGGCCCCACGGCTCTGTGGTTAGCATGCTAGGGTTTGAACCCAAGAGTGCTGGGTTCCCGACCAGGCCGCGGGAAATTTCCCTGGTTTGTGGATTGTGTGTTTGTGAGGCGAGGACAGGGATTTTCACTCAAATTTTAAGTCACCGTGACCTTCGAGATGGGTTACCCTTTCGGGAGGGAGATGGCACCCTAGCTTTTCAAAGAGGAAGAATCAATAATTGAGTAGCCCAGATGCAAAGGCCGCTAAATGCACTTTTTGTCGATTTTGAGTTGAGCATATCGTCACATTCGTCTCTTAACTGGCTACACGATGGAATAAGTTTCAGGGTGAATATCCCGCTCAAAATCGTTGAAAATGGCCAACAAAGATCGCATTCGTTTGCAAAAACCGCTAAATGCAAGTTGGCTACGGTTGCAAAGCCAGTTTAATGTTCCACGTGTCCAAAGGCCGCTAAGTTCCATAAGTATGGCGTCTGCCTTGCCACATACGGCTGCAAAACACGCTAACTGGTACAAGAACTGCCAATATTCCTCCCACAGAATTTCTTTACAATAAATAATTATTTATTTCGATCGGGAAGGATATTTTTGTGTTTCAGATTTCAGTTGGCTGCACTATCGAGGAAGCGTACACAACAATGACCTGCTGCCTTGTCGAAATACACCGTGTATAAGCACATTTGATTGACAGGTTTGTTTCTTGGTTGTGGGCATTTCAAGCCAGAAAAATGAATGATCTTGTTGATTTAAGTGAAGCAGTTATTGCATTTGTGGACTTTAATACTATTGTGGATGTTCCAAATACGGAGAGAAGAACAGAAATGGCAGAAGTAGTGGGAGAAATAGTGCAAGTTGAAGTAGTTGAACCCGTTGATATCGGGAGTTGGGAACAACTTCTTACGTCTGGTTAGAATATCATCAACATGCCAAAGGATCAAACCAAATAGCGTCGACATTTCTTCACAAACTGGCCAGCATAAATTTTTAAGGTGGAAAATATTTCGGTTATTCTCTGGTGGCTGTGGGGGTCAGAACAAAATCAAGACTATGATCAGCATGCTATCTCACTGGTTACTGCTAGAAGCTCCCGCATGTCTACAGTTATGGTTCCCAATAATTGTGGGCCGCTCATTTATCCCACCTGACAGAGTTTTTGGAAATATTAAACGCCAAATTCGCAAAGTGAGTGTCTTTGAAAATCCTTCCGGATTCATCAAGCACATTGAGAAATTTGCGACAGTAGTTCGCCTGGAACAAGATGAATGTCCTGTTAGGGATTGGAAAGCGTATGTGGATGGCATGGTAAAAAAAATCCGGGTAGTAAGCATTTCCAATTCCAAAAAGCGAAGAAAATCGTGTTCACATTTGGCAAAACAAAAAAATAACATGTCTGGTCCGAGGGGAGCTGTTCTACAATTTTGAGGTGGTATGTATTTTAACAAAACATCCTGGTCCCTCACCAATTCAAGAAGGTGTTGCACTCAAAGAAACTAAACTACAAGGCGTCTGACGGCTTTTAGAGGTGAACTTCGGCGAAAACTGGCCAGCGAACGGCAACCTAAAATTCTTCAGTGAGGTATTCCAGGAACAAGAAACCATTCGCAACAATATCGTCCGACCTCAATAGGAAGAAGACGAAGAACCAGCAGATTTTGAGCTGATGGACGGTATCGAGGATGACCTGACATAACTTAAGTGCCATTTTTTCTTGTTTTGTGCACTTTCTTAATTTGTAAATTTTTATGCTGTCTAAATGACGTTGCACGGTGTTTAAGATGTATTTAAAAGGAAAAATCCTTTTATCGCACCCGACGTGGTCTATTTTTTCAAAATATATTTTTCCTGATAAACCAAATTGAAACTAAAATAGTTCATTATTAAAAATCTCATCCAAATGACATTCGTGAAACAATAAAATAGCGGGTTTTGCAACCTAAGTTTCACTAACGACTCTTGTTGTCACGGGTGCAAATGTCGTTAACTGCACAAAACGTGTGCATAAACCGCTAAGTCAATATTTTAATTTATGTTTCGGGACAGAAGATCCAACCGTTGATTTCACAGATTTTAACTGAATAATAAATGTTTTTATGTTGATTTTCAGGGGTAAAAAATATGGTATTAGCTTAAATAGTTTGGCCGTAGCAGTTTTTCGTCATTTACTCGGTTTCGTTTATAATGCACTTAGCGGCCTTTGCAAACGGACTACTCAATTAAAGTCGTGATTGACGAAACAAACGGATCACTCTATTTCATTTTGGATAAAACTGAGGTTAAGGAAACTTATTTAAGGCAAAATTGCAATACTTTCTGTAATGAAAACTGAGGTTGGTTTACGGCTACAACTTGAGCATATCTAGAATCTGTTAAGTGGCTCCGCGGAAACGTTCTCGCTTGTTGTTCCCAAGGTTGCAGGATCGAATCCTGGCTCACTCAGCTATCATTTGAGGGTGCGCAAATACGAGGGAGCCGTGTCAGTAGACTTACTGGCACGTTAAAGATCCCCTAAAATGCCGGTACCCCGGCGACTCTAAAAGCAGCAGTAGTGAAAAATAAATAAAATAAATAGCATTACTCTTTAAATGAAAATATCAAAGAGTAAGTTAGTTATTGTTGTTTTAAGGGGCGGAACTACGAGGTAATCTGGCCCTAAAATATCAGAAAGCTCAACACTACTAGATTTATTTCTTTAAGGCCGGCTGTAACTGTAGGCCTAACTGTTTGAAATTTTGACGCGCTGAATTTCGCCCGTCTGTCGTTTGTGCTATATCTTCTGTGTCCATATTACTATTTAATTACAGTATATAATTGCGGTCTTTGTACAGACGTTGCAAATATAGACTAAGATCTTCGATATTTTTCGATATTGTTTGTGTTATAACCTCTGTGTCTTGTTATTGTTGCAATTGTGTTCTTTGTGCTGACGATGACCCAACAGTAGAAACCAGTCGATACAATATTAATCAGTGGAACAGATATTTTTTTAATTTTATAATCCAGGTTATTCCAAATCCACGAGTTTGAGTATGCGTACACGTGAGTACTCAGCTCAGAGCACGATTGGAGAGGACATGGAGTTGATAGCTAATATGTCACTGGGCGAAGGTCATAGCACAAGTCCATGCGCTTCCTGCCAGTCTTGATGTATCCACCGCGCAGTGGTGGCATCCCCCACAGCAGAGCTGTATTGCATGTTGCAGGTTTACTCATGCAAGGCGGCGAGTACTCCCCTCCACACTGGCGAGCAGCTCGACTGGAACAGTGTGATAGTCTATATATTTGTCTTTATTATTATTCTTTCTTCCTCTTCTTCTTCGTTATGCCCAATCATAGAGCGCGTTTGAAAATGTTTACCTTCTTAACCTCCCAAAATCTATTCTTGAATGCACTGTTTTGTATCTTGTGTTCTATGGACTATTTCCTACCAGGTTTCGTTTTATGTTTCTCCATGAATTTGTGCTTGTGTACTATTGTACTAAAGACTCTATGCTTTTCTATGATGTCGTTTGTGAGATTTATTAATTGGAGGTCCACCCTAGTTCCTTCTAGCCAGTTTATTTTGACCATCTTTGAGTTGATTAGGTACTTTTAATCATGACTGCCCAACTTACGGCCCGCAGGCCGTATACGGCCCACTAGACTATTTTCTCCGGCCCGCGCCCAAATCATTGAAACAAGTAAGCCAACTGGAGAAGGAAGTGCGCGCGCACCTCTATCCAAAGCAGTTCCAGTCATCGCACTAAACTAAATTATCATGAACATTATTTCATAATTTGATTAATAATTGTGTCAAATGAACATAAATACTCACTCTTTGACATTCATGCTGTATGAGTATTGATATCATCGTACTTCTATTTTAAAGGGATTTATTACACATATGTAAGATACATATATTCTAGTGTTTTATTTTTTATCCACTACAAATAAATATAGAAAACTGCAACAATAATAAGAAAACTAAGGACAGCCACAAATCTCACCATATTGCACTTTTTTTTTAATCCATAACCCCCAAACCCCTCAGAGTGTTATTGGCCCGCAAGGTCCCCCAACTATTTACAATGTGGCCCTTAGTTTAAGAAAAGGTTGGGCACCCCTGCTCTAAATAATCTTTTGGTTAGTCTATAGCTGTCCATTCTATAGATATGGCCATAAATATTCAGACGCCTCTTGCGTACGGCATCAGTGAACCCGTAGTTAAGGAATACAGTAGAGGTCACTGTTCTCCTCTTATTCCACATTCCATTTTTAGCCTACTTTCATTTCATGAATAAAACAAGATGTTCAGTAAAGAACATATAGCCTACTTTCTCCTAAATGCATGGGTATTGTTATAACTCTTTGTCCTTTTCAAGGAGTATAATTTAATTTTGGTTGTAGTAGCTTGTTGAAATACAACGTGCTATAGGGATATTGAACATGAATATGAGGTGCCCTTTGCTAGTGCTACCTCTGTAAAAAATTCAATTAGTTTTCACCGTGTTTGAATTGATATGGGGAATGGATTTGTACACATATATGGCCGCTATTTGCAAACTATTGGGCTGATGACCTTGTAGTCAGTCATAAGATGCTTTCCACAAAAAGGCATGTTGTTGCAAAATCTGGTAGAGATCAAATTATTAGGATGGTCGTAATTTGATTTAAGCTTTTAACATTTGGGTGGCCGTCATTCCGTTTCCGTCAAGATGGCGGCGATATAAAACTTGACACTGAGGTGCCCTTTGCTAGTACTACCTCTGTACCAAATTTCGTTCCATTCGGTTTCACCGTGTTCGAATTGATAGGGGGAATCGATTTTCACACAAAGATGGCCGCCATCCGCAAAATATTAGGCTAATGACCTATTAGTTTGGTCAAAGGATGCTCCCTCCATATAGGTATGTTGTTGCAAAATTTGGTAGAGATCGGATGATTAGGTTAATCGTAATTTGATTTAAGCTTTGAACATTTGTGTGGCCGCCATTACGTTTCTGTCAAGATGGCGGCGATATAAAACATGACACTGAGGTGCCCTTTGCTAGTACTACCTCTGTACCAAATTTCGTTCCATTCGGTTTCACCGTGTTCGAACTAATAGGGGGAATCGATTTTCACACAAAGATGGCCTCCATCCGCAAACTATTAGGCTGATGACCCATTAGTTTGGTCAAAGGATGCTCCCCCATAAAGGTATGTTGTTGCAATATTTGGTAGGGATCGGATGATTAGGTTAGTCGTAATTTGATTTAAGCTTTGAACATTTGTGTGGCCGCCATTACGTTTCCGTCAAGATGGCGGCAATATAAAACATGACACTGAGGTGTCCTTTGCTAGTGCTACCTTTGTACCAAATTTCGTTCAATTCGCGTTCACCGTGTTCGAATTGATAGGGGGGGACAGACATTCAGAGTACACACACTCACACACACACACACAGACTCACACACACACACACACACACACACAGACAGATACACTTTTTTCACCCTGTGTTGATCTCATAAGTCTACTTTCATTTTTTGCAAAAATCGAAAGTAGGCTAATAGGCTTATGAAATCACCTTTTGTCCGTGTGTGCGTAGGCTATGTGTTTGTGTCTGTGTGTGTGTCCCTAATAACTTCTAATCGGCTGGAGCGATTACAATAAAACTTGTTAAGGTAATAGTACTATTTTGGCCAACCCCGACCGTGCCCTTCAAATTTTATTACGTTTCACCAATCCAACATGGCGGTTGTGTGAAATATTTCACCGCCATTCTATATCTCCGAAACTATTACTGATATCACCCTGAAATTTTGTACGGCGATCTATGAGACTTCTAAAAACCTGTAAATTACAAAACCAATATGGCCGCCAAGCGAAGGTGAAACATTTTAATATTTCTTTTCTCGCGATTTAACCATCAGAGTGCCGTGAAATATGGTACAGTAAACGTTTATACATTTTGCAATACACTGGAATCTAATTTAGTTCAATTGTTCACATAATCTCATGATGGCGGATGTGCGCAATTTTAAAATTTAATTTTTGTTTCTTGTGTAAAAATCATGCGATCGAAGTGAATGTTTGAATAATCAACCTACGCAAAAGTAGTCATCTAATAGTACATAACTCTATGGCCTACATACATAAAAATCCAACATGGCGATCGTCCGATATATTTAGACGGTTCTCTAGCCCATATCTACGAATCTATTACAGCAATCAAACTGATATGTTGATAGAGGCAATTAACATAAAGAGGATATATGAAAATAGGCTACTTTTTCGTGGGACGTATTTTCCGGAGAATATTCTGTTCTTGCTTTTCAATTTCAATAATTTAAATTGTCCACCAAGAGATATGGTTTCCGAGGCGTACAAAGCTTCCGGCAAAACAACCGTCTGGTAGTGTCATTTATTAGCCTATTTTCAATTTTGAAAAAATAGGCTTATGAGATCACCTTTTGTCCGTGTGTGTGTGCGTGTGTGTGTGTGTGATTCGTGTGTGTGTCCCCCCCTAATAAAATCTAAACGGCCGGAGCGATTTCAATGAAACTCGGAAAGTTCATAGCACTATTCCCGGCGACCTCGACCGTGCCCTTCAAATTTTGTTACGACTCACCAATCCAACATGGCGGCTGTGCGAAATATTTCACCAGCATTCAATATCTCCGAAACTATTACCGATATTACCCTGACATTTTCTAATGTGATAGAGGGATCTACTATAAGTTCACTTATGTGACTTTTGAAAACCTGGTAACTACAAAACCAACATGGAGGCCAAGCGAATTTGCGACTTTTAAATAGACGTTTCTCGCGATTTGACCAACCAAACGCAATGAAACTTGGTACAGTATATGTTTATATACATTGTAATGCACCGACATCTAATTTCGTTCAATTGTTCACATAATCACAAGATGGCGGATGTGCGAAATATTTCACCGGCATTCTATATCTCTGAAACTATTAGCGGTATCTCCCTAAATTATTTTCGGAGATAAAGGGCACTACTGGAAGTCCATCTATAAGACTTTCAAAAATCGGTTAACTACAAAATGAACATGGCGGCCAAGCGAATTTGAAAATTTTAAATAGACCTTTCTCGCGATTTAATGTTCCAAGCGCACTGAAACCTGGTACAGGAAATATTTATACACATTGTAATCCACTGGTATCTAATTTAGTTCAATTGTTTACATAACCTCAAGATGGCGGCAGTGCGAATTTTAAAATTAAGTTTTTATTTCTTGTGATGTAGTCATGCGATCGAAGTGAAAGTTTGAATAATGATCCTACGCAATAATTTTCCTTTAATGGTACATGACTCTATGGCCTATACATTTAACAATCCAACATGGCGACCATCCGAAGTATTTGGACGATACTGAATATCTACGAATCTATTTTAGCAATCAAACTGCATTTTTTAATGTTCATAGGGGCTATGAACTTAAGTTCACCTATAGGACTTTAAATAACCTGGTGATCACAAATCCAACATGGCGGTGACGCGAATTATAAATATTCACATGGACTTTTCTCGCAATTTAACCATCCGCATGCAGTGAAACTTGGTACAGTAAATCCTTATACGAATGTTAATCGACTGGCATCTAATTTATTTCAATTGTTTCCATAACCTCAAGATGGCAGCTGTGCAAAAATTGTTAAAATCTCCTTGTTTTTTCTTGTGTCCTAATTATGCGATTGAAGTTTGAATACTACACGTTCACAATAATATGCATGTAACAGTACATAACTCTAGGACCTACATATATAAAATCCAACATGGCGACCATCCGAAATATTTAGTCGGTTCTCAATATCTACGAATCTATTACAGCAATCAAACAGATATTGTGTATGTTGACAGTGGCAATTAACATAAGTAGGATATATGAAAATAGGCTGTATAGTTCTTCACGGAACTACTTGTTATTAGTACGGGTAGTAGTAATACACCCCTCTCCATATAGCCTAGTAGCGGTCGTGGCTTTCCGAACCCTGCACTAGGCCTATAGACTACATCTCAAAATGCACAGTTAAAGATGTAAAAAAATCCAATGATAGCTGTACACACCTTTTGGGTTTATAAAAGAGAATAAATATATTTAAAAAAAAATAAAGGTCTCAATGGTTGGCGCACACAATGCCTGTCAAGCGAGCCAACATGCCGCAGTGCAGGCACAAACATTCCCTCCTGTCTGTGTACACAAGCCAACCACTCCACGATTGCTACCCCCACCCCTCCTCCTCACACCCCTCCCTGCTACTCTTAATCACTCGTTATTGTTGTAATACCCTCCCCACCCCCCCCAAACAGATCGTATCAGGGCTGAACGGCACAGCGGCCGAAAGTTAATCCATGTACCCACCACTGCAGCGCTGATCGCAACACGTGGCGCTGACTATGAGCGGCGATAAGAAACAATGAAATCTCTCCCCCCTCTTAATATAATACACACATCATTTTAAGGGAACGAGCCTTTGCTTTCGGTTGGGGGAAGAGATATAGAAAGCCGGGATTCATTTTTATCGCGACATTGATGCTGTTTTGGATTAGGACCGTTTAGATTCAATAGGAGTGATTCATACAGAGTTAATTTTAAGCCTGCGACGTGTGAAGCTATTGTCAGATATCCCTCGAGCGAGGGTGCGATATTGTATCAGATACTGAAAGATGAATATTACATCTAGACTATTTATTAAGTGAAATTCTAATATGTTAACCGCAGTGGGCAATAACAAAGGCAATAACGAAATACTTCAAATCTTTAATGGCGCCATTACGATAGTTAATGTGCAAATGTCTCCAGTTTATTCTTCCAATGATTGAAGATTGGGGCAATTTCTCCCTCTGAATTTAAATTAAACAAGATTTTTAGATTGTTCGCATTCAAAGGCAGCAATTGAGAGGGTGGGATTCAGTCGGCTGTAAACTATTCAAACAGTTTGATCAATGCTGATAATATGGTTTGATAGACTGGTGATTGTCGTCTTAAGTGCTAGAACATCGAAGTTATCAGTTTCTCTTAACATACAATTACGCTAGAGTATTGTACATCTCCTGCTTCGTTTGTCCCTACACGAGTCAGGTCTCCTTATTAGATCTTTCCATGATGAAATATGAACCGTTAGATTTTCAGTGCCGCAGCAAATCACGGCTCTAGGACGAGCAAACATTAAAGTGTTCTTACAAGTTTTTTAATTGGTATTCTGCCCGAAGGCAGGTCCGAGCCTCCGAAGAGGCTATCCTCAGCCGGAGTTTACGTGCGGTAGGGTGGCCAGGGCCTTGCCGCTCCTCCTTATGTTGGCCAAGAGCGCGCCAACCGGTATACCATCCAAGTTCCGACCACGCCCAATGCTGCTTAACTGCGGAGTTCTCATGGGATCCGGTGTTTCAACATGGCCAGGCTGTTTAAACGCGTGAGGCGGGAGAGACGCCATGAAATTCGTAAAAAAATACTTTAGAACCGTTAATATGTCAGAAACAAAGAAATTG
Source organism: Meconema thalassinum (assembly GCA_946902985.2). Lineage (NCBI taxonomy): Eukaryota > Metazoa > Arthropoda > Insecta > Orthoptera > Tettigoniidae > Meconema > Meconema thalassinum. The sequence goes on from OX336393.1 coordinate 414,400,376, forward strand.
AAGCCAACCTGGTTACTTTTGGCGCTAGATGGCAGGGGCTGGGGCTCAGTTTGTAACACGGAGTTGAATGTGTCATAGTCAGTAATTTTTGGAAAACTGTGATCTCTATCTCTATATAAAACAAGCTGACCCGGCAGACGTTGTCCTGCCTATCAAAGAAAGTGTTGTAACTTTGTTTCTTGAAGTGCTTTTGGATACACAATATTTTTTTCAATTTCTGATAACTGCCTCGAAACTATCGTGAATTGAATTAATTAATTTAGAAACATTCGTTGGAGCGTGCACAACAACTCTCCAAAGTTTCATCGCAAACTGATAAATGGCATTTAACGCATAGGGATTTGGTTTAAATGATTCGTGCGCTGTCACTCATTTGTTGAATCTACTCGTGCTCTACCAACTGTGAAATGGATTTATTAAGTTAGAAAGCTTCACGTAAGTGTACACAGTAACTCATCAACGTTTCATCGCAATCGATGAATAGTATATGAACGCATACAGGATTTTGTTGGAACGCTTCGCGCGTCGTCACTCATTTGTTACATCTACTCGTGCGCTACCAATATTGTAAAATGGATTTACCAAGTTGAACACCTTCCCTGGCGTGTACACAACAACTCATCAAAGTTTCATCGGAATCGGATGAATGACATATGAACGCATAAGTGATTTTCTTTAAACGATTCGCGTGCCGTCACTCATTTGTTGAATCTACTCATGCGCTACCTATTGTAAAATAGATTTACTAAGCCTGAAACCTTCTCTGACGTGTACTCAATGATTCACCAAGTTTGATCGCAATCGGATGAATGGTATATGACCGCATACGGGACATTGTGGAAACGATTCGCGCGCCGTCGCTCATTTGTTGAATCTAATCGTTCGCTACTTATTAAAAACTGGATTTACTAAGACAGAAACATTTCCTGGAGTGTACACAACAATTCACCAAAGTTTCATCGCAATCGGATAAATGGTATATGGACGCATACGGTACCTTGTTGAAATGAATCGCGTGCTGTCACACATTTGTTGAATCTACTCGTGCGCTACCTATTGTGAAATGGATTTATTAAGCCAGAAACCTTCCGTAGGGTGTACACAACATCTCACCCAAGTTTCATCGTAATCGAACGAATGGTATTTGAACGCATACGGGACCTTATTGAAACGCTTCATGCGTCGTCGCTCAATTGTTGAATCTACTTGTGTGAAACCTCATATGAAATGGGTTTACTAAGTTAGAAACCCTCACGTAAGTGTACACAACATCTCACCCAAGTTTCATTGCAATCGGATGAATGGTATATGAAAGCATACGGGACTTTGATTAAAAGTTCGCGCGTCGTTGCTCATTTGTTGAATCTACTCGTGAGCTACCTATTGTAAAATGGATTTACTAAGTTAGAAACCCTGACGTAAGTGTACACAACATCTCACCCAAGTTTCATCGCTATCGTACGAATGGTATTTGAACGCTTCGCACGGCACCGCTCATTTGTTGAATCTACTCGTGCGCAACCTCCTGTGAAATGGATTACTAAGTTATAAACCTTCACTTAAGTGTACACAACAACTCATCAAAGTTTCATCTCAATCTATGAATGGAATATAAACTTATACGGGATTTTGTTGAAACACTTCGCGCGTCGTCACTCGTTTGTTGAATCTAGTCGTGCGCTACCTAATGTGAAGTTGATTTACTAAGCCAGAAGCCTTCCCTGGAGTGTACACAACATCTCACCCAAGTTTCATCGATATCGGACGAATGGTATTTGAACGCATACGGGACCGTTTTGAAACGCTTCGCGCATCGTCGCTCATTTGTTGAATCTATTCGTGCGCTATCTATTGTAAAATGGATTTACTAAGCCAAACACCTTCCCTGGAGTTCACTCAACATATCACCAAAGTTTCATCGCAATCGGATAAATGGTATATGGACGCATACGGTACTTTGTTGAAATGATTCGCGTGCCGTCACACATTTGTTGAATCTACTCGTGCGCTACGTATTGTAAAATGGATTTATTAAGCCAGAAACCTTCCCTACGGTGTACACTACATCTCACCCAAGTTTCATCGTAATCAGACGAATGGTATTTGAACGCATAGGGGACCTTATTGAAACGCTTCGCGCGTCGTCGCTCATTTGTTGAATCTACTCGAGCGAAATCTCCTGTGAAATGGATTCACTAAGTTAAAAACCCTCACATAAGTGTACACAACATCTCACCCAAGTTTTATTGCAATCGGATGAATGGTATATGAACGCATACGGAACTTTGATTAAAAGTTTGCTTGTCGTTGCTCATTTGTTGAATCTACTCGTGAGCTACCTATTGTAAAATAGATTCACTAAGTTAGAAACCCTCACGTAAGTGTACACAACATCTCACCCACGTTTCATCGCTATCGGACGAGTAGTATATGAACGCATACGGGACTTTTTTGAAACGCTTCGCACGTCGCCGCTCATTTGTTGAATCTCCTCGTGCGCAACCTCCTGTGAAATTTATTACTAAGTTAGAAGCCTTCACTTAAGTGTACACAACAACTCATCAAACCTTCATCTCAATCTATGCATGGAATATAAACTTACGGGATTTTGTTGAAGCGCTCCGCGCGTCGTCACTCATTTGTTGAATCTAGTCGTGCGCTACCTAATGTGAAATTGATTTACTAAGCCAGAAGCCTTCCCTGGAGTGTACACAACATCTCACCCAAGTTTCATCGCCACCGGACGAATGGTATTTGATCGCATACGGGACCTTTTTGAAACGCTTCGCGCGTCGTCGCTCATTTGTTGAATCTATTCGTGCGCTATCTATTGTAAAATGGAATTACTACGCCAAACACCTTCCCTGGAGCTCACTCAACATATCATCCAAGTTTCATGGCAATCGGATGAATGGTATATGAACGCATACTGGACTTGGAAACGCTCTGACGTGCAGAGACAAACAGTAGAATTCGACATCACTGCCACCTTTGGTATAAGACACAACTTTTCGCCAAGGGCGGAGTGTATGTAATGGCGGTAGTTGCACAGTTTGCGACCAGGTGGCTCTAACGTGCAGAGACAAACCGTCCAAAGACATCAGCTTTCACGAAGGCCAAGGCTAGTGGTTTCCATGACGACTGTATATTGTGGTTCTAAAATTGTGTGTAAATTGTGGTTCTAAAATTGTGTTCATTCCACCTACCGGGTCAGATTGTGAATCTAAACCATACATGGACCCACCCTAATATACATACCAAATTCCATCAAAATCGGTTCAGTCGTTTAGGAGTTCAGTCACATACACACGTGTCGAAGAATTATATATATAAAGATTGAAAGTTTGTCGTTTTTTAAATTTCTACGGAAATTTGCGTTATTTACGCGTTTCAGACTGTTTTATGACGGATGCGCGCGAAAATAATTTTTTGTCTGTCTGTCTGTCTGTCTGTCTGTATGTCTGTTTGTGGACAAAGTGGTTGTTCCCTTATAACTCCAAACGGCTGGGTGGATCAACGTAAAATTTGGTACAAATATCCATCAGAGGCACGACACTAATCATTGATGTAACTCTTCTCTGTACCTCCCATAAAAGGGGCCTACCCCTTAAAATACTTGCTGAAATAGGCGTAGAAGGGCGAGACAAAGCTCATTTTCAGCCCCTCAATGTGAGAAACGAGGAGGGACCCCGAAAACCACATTTTAAGGCCCTAAAACAAACAGTTTTTGAGATATTTCCAGAAAACTAATTTCATTTAAAACAATAACGAAAGAAAGCAAGCCGGTTACCATGGCAACGGAATCTCACAGGTCCATCTACTGCTGTAAGACGCAATACAATTACATTTATTACATTACTGAGATAGTTTGCAAACGGCTATAAGATTATAACGGAACCAAATTAAGCTGTAAAATTCATCAATGTCATATAATGCGTTTAAGGGGGTCAAAGGGTACTCTAGATTTTTTCACGTGATTTACACGTGCGGGTGTGGTACGGACGGTCAATTATATCCCTACCCCTATATTGGTATATTATTATTATCATTATTATTATTATTATTATTATACTACGGCCTGCAACGACGAGACAAAGATTATTTTCAGCCCCTTGGAGTCAGAAACAAAACTCGGTGCCCCTAAATAGCCGTAAAGGGTCCCCGAAAGCTACATTTTAAGGCTCTAAAACCAACAGTTTCTGAGATATTCCCAGAAAACTAAATTCATTTAATAAACTGATGAAGGAATGGAAGCCAGTATCCATGGCAACAGTATCCCAAAAGGTGACATCCAACTTTCCTTCTATTTTTTCAAGAAGTAAAGCCACTCCATTTATTAAATTTCCGTGAATGTTTACAAATGGCTATAAGGTTATTACGGAATCAACTAAAACTGTAAAATTCATCAATACGCTTAAGGGGGTCAAGGGGTACCCAACATTTTTTTCACACGACTTAAATGTGCGTTATGTCGTACAGAAGGTCTATTATATCTCCAAACAGAAACATTATTTTCAAAAATTCCTGAATTGAAATAGTTATTATTATTATTATTATTATTATTATTATTATTATTATTATTTTCTTTTAGGAATTTGGGCCATTGGAGGCTTAAAATCAGAATTTTCATGCACCACAAGCCTTTATAATTTATTAAAGGGTTCTTCCTCAGGATGGGGACTTGACACAACAGTGAAGGTCAGTTTTATTTGACGTGTATTGCGTTTCGTCTACGAGGTTCTCACGTCAGGAAGTTCACGTTAGGTAAATTTAGTTTCAGAGCATATTTTAACTAATCATTTTTCTTTGTTGACAAACAGGTTCCATTGCAACAGTAGCTCAATTGATTACGTCTGGTTATTAATACCGAAGACCGTTCGAAGAATGGATACTTCTGCTAGTTTGGGTGTACATTTCAATGGTATGGGGATAACAGGATACATAACGAGACCTGCACTCTTCGCTCGCTCCGCATATTGTTTTTAGCCTACTTTCGATTTTTTCAAAAAATGAAAGTAGACTTATGAGATCTACACAGGGCCAAAAATTGTGTGTCTGCCTGTTTGTGTGTGAGTGCGTGTGTGGACTCTGAATGTCTGCCCCCCCCCCCCCCCCCCTACTATCAATTCGAACACGGTGAAACCGAATTGAACGAAATTTAGTACAGAGGTAGAACTAGCAAAGGGCATCTCAGTGTCATGTTTTATATCGCCACCATCTTGACGGAAACGTAATGGTGGCCACCCAAATGTAAAAGCTTAAATCAAATTACGACCAACCTAATCATCTGGTCTCTAGAAAATTTTGCAACAACATACCTTTATGTGAGAAGCATCTTTCGACAGAACAACAAGGTCATCAGTACAATTGTTTGTATATGGCGGCCATGTAAGTGTGCAAATTGATTCCCCCTATCAATTAAAACACGGTAAAACCGAATTGAACGAAATTTGGTACAGAGGTAGCACTCATTTAGGCATTTTTGGTACCGAGAAATTTATATATTTAGTGGAAATAGATGCTATTACGCTCTGCAAAGCATGTTTAAATCCAGAAATGTTAGTAGGAATACTAAAGTAAAAATTTACATTACGTTATGTATGGATCGGAAGGTTGGGTTCTGAATAGAAGAGTAGAAGACTGGCTGCGAAGATGGGAAAGGAAGATCTTGAGGAAAATATACGGGTCAGTGAGAGAGGAGGAAGGTTGGAGAATAAGGACAAATGTGGAATTAAAGGAACTCTTCGGACAGGCAGATATTGTGGTGAAAATTAAGCAGGGGAGGATAAGATGGGCAGGACACGTACAGAGAATGACAGAATCGCGTAGTGTCAAAAAGGTGTTTACACACAGACCAGATGGAAGAAGCAGAAGGGGAAGACACAGGAGACGGTGGATAGATGACGTGGAAGACGACCTTAGTAGTCTGGAAATCAGGAACTGGAGAAGGAAGGCGGAAGATAGAGATGAATGGAGGCAGGTGATAAAGGAGGCCAAGGTTCTTTAGGGACTGTAGCGCCGACCATTAAGTAAGTACGTAAGTAAATTGTGAAACATATATGTATTGGTTCATTAAATGGCAATAAGAATAGGTTAAACCTAAGAATCTCGGTCCTATAACGCAAGTGGAGCTGGGGCGAAGTGGAAAGCTCACAGAATAAAACAGTCGGCTGCCTCCTGCTGGAGTTTCCATGTAATAGTTGTCCGGCGAGGCTTATAGAGTTGTTTGCTTTGTTTATTAATGGCCAGTATAATGCAGAGCAGCACTGAAATAATTCTCCTGCCGCAACAACAGAGACATCAACCAAAAAGTGTAGCAGAGCGTCATTTGTCAACGTCACGCAATAAATTATTACGAATGCGTTCATAACGGATTTAAAGAAAGAAGAAAAAAAATGTACGCTGACACAAAAGATGCTACAGATAGGAAGAAAAAAAAAAGGTAAGATTTCTACATTTCTTTGAATGGGATAGCTGTCATTAACAATGAATACTCGGATATAATTTATGAAACACGGGACACAATGGCTGCGCTCTGGTATACGGAAGAAACAAAGGGTATGCGACGGTCATACAAATCTGTCGACACATTGCATTTCACAGATCAACACTTAACATCTTTTGGCTTACAGCTGGGCCGGGTTTCTTTCTTGTGGGCCGAAATGATCTCCCAAACATAATATTCGTTTGCTAATGCTAATTCAAGCAGGACTCCACAATGAAGATGTTCCAATACAACAATCTGATAGAGAGTCTGAGCAAAATAACATTTGTGTTCATTAAACAGACAACTGAAAGAACATGCATTATTTTTGGGAAGTTTCCATGGGAGTCGGTTGAAAGCTGTAAGCGTCAATATTACGAGCAGGGCTAGGATTTGTATGAACTAAAAATAGTTAAAATGTGTAGGTTACTTATAGGCTATCGCTGTGTGGATAAACAAAACGTTATCCGCATCCACCCCGCATCCGCACAACTGTTATTCGCATCCGCCCCACATCCGCACGACTCTTATCTGCATCCGCCTCGCATCCGCACATCTGTTATTCGCATCCGCCTCACATCCGCACAACTGTTATCCGCATTCGCCCCACATCCGCACAACTGTTATCCGTATCCGCTCCTCATCCACACAACTGTTATCCGCATGCGTCCCGCATCCGAACGACTGTTATCCGCATCCGCCCCTCATCCGCACGACTGTTATCCGAATCCGTCCCGCATCCGCACGCCTCTTAACCGCATCCGCTCCGCATCCACACTACTGTTATCCTCATCCACACCACATGACTGTTATCTGCATCCGCACGACTGTTATTCACTTCCGCCCCGCATCCGCACGACTGTTATCGGCATCAACTCCGCATGACTGTTATCCGCATTCGCCCCGCATCCGCATGACTGTTATCCGCATCCACTTCGCATCCGCACGACTGTTATCCACATCCACCCCGCATCCGCACAACTGTTATCCGCATTCGCCCCACATCCGCACAACTGTTATCCGTATCCGCTCCTCATCCACACAACTGTTATCCGCATGCGTCCCGCATCCGAACGACTGTTATCCGCATCCGCCCCGCATCCACACGACTGTCATCCACATCCGCCCCGCATCCGCACGACTGCTATCCGCATATGCCCCGCATTCGCACGTTTGTTGCCTGAATCTACAGTATTAATATTTATAACTAGCATAAGTCCTGGCTTCGCCCGGTGGATTTATTTGTTTTATGGATGATAATGAATACTACAGAACTGGAGCGCTCGAGGATAAGGATCGGAAAGCACCAACGTGATAACCACAGTATACTGCATCAACACCATCGCCCTTATACAGAGGCATACTATTGTCATGATGATAACTGTTTTAAGGGGCCTAAGAAATCTCTTTGCACTAATTACTCCCCGTGACTGCAATTTATAAGCAGCTCGCAATTCTGCACCAGAACATTAGTAGGGACGACGTGATGTAGCCCGCATTGCCAGGCAAAAAAAGACTTAATTATTATTGAAGATTTTCGCGAGCGCTTGTTCTTCCAACTTACTGAACAAAAATCAATCTTTAAGGTTACCTGAGAGGTGTCGCCTAAAGCTGCATATCCTAAACTATTCCTCTTGAATCAGGTTATCATATAAAACAAGACTTTTTCGAATCCGACTGGCAGTTCCTGAGATTAGTGCGTTTAAACACACACAAAAAAAGAACTCTTCAGCTTTATTATATTAGTATAGATTGATGATGATGATAGGCATTTATTCGTCAACGAATATATAGTATGTAAAATACAATGTTATTTGGAAGTACTGTGTCGTCTCAGATGGCTGAACAGTCCAATTCTGGAAGCACACACTTTACTGCAGTGACAGCACACACTACTTGTATCAGCAGATGATTGTGCAGTCACACCATCCCTTGCATTCGCACGTTCTTTCCTGAGGTTCCTCCTTTCAGCCTCTAGTCTTCTCCTATCTTGTTCTAATTGTCCAACTCCGTTGTATACAATTTTACGCCATTTAGTTCTATCTTCGGCTGCGGTTTCCCAGTTGACCGTATCAATTTGACACTCTTTGAGGTTATGTTTAAGGACATCCCGGTATCGTTTAAGCTGCCGTCCATGGTTACGCAGTCCTTTCTTTAGTTGGGAGTAGGCCTACATGATTCTCTTTGGGAGGCGTGTATCTGGCATGTGGACAACATGTCCAGCTCAGCGTATCTGATGCCTGACTACCTTTGCCTCCATGCATGTAGTGTTGGATTCTTCGAGGATACTAATGTTTTTTCGACGATCTTGCCATTTAACTTTCAGTATTCTCCGTAAGCATCGTTGATGGTATTTTTCCAGGCATTTTAGGTTTCTCCTGTAAGTTTTCCAGGTCTCGCAACCATAGATTAGAGTAGGGATTACAACAGCGTTGCAACATATTTAGGCATTTCTGGGGAAAGTCGTTCGAAGTGTTAATTGTGCTTAAGGACATAATTTGAATGATATTAGCGTAAATCATCATTTTAGATTTATCATGAAAAAAAAAAACATAACGGAAAAATATGTCATAAATATCTGGGTCCTAGTAATGATATTCAATAAGTTTGGATTTTATTTTAAAAAAACTATCCTCAAATTTACTCTGAACATTATCCGTGGCTTATCCGCTATCCGCACAGCCATGCAAACTATATCCAAATGGCGAAACATTTTGCGGAAATCCACGGGTTTATCCGTGGATATAAGATACCGTTTATGCACGCTGGTTAAGTACTAGGCCTAGTGGCGCTGCACAGCGCTTGCTCTGCAAATTAATTGTGGACCTCGAAGCGTTATTGAAAGACAAGAAGAAAATGGATCTTAGCATCGAATGTGCCTTTTCTCCAATAAAGGGTACAAGTTTTTCTCTCTCAACGATAGCCAAAGGTAAAAACTTATGCTTAAGTGGACATGCCAATCATATGAAGGAAATAAAGAGAGATGATATTTCAGTCATCTCAGCAGAAGTGATACGGCAAACATCCGTGACACAACCACCATATAAGGGGGCGTCAAGCTGTTTGCCTCTCACCAAGGTAGACCGGGCTCGATTCCTGGTCAATACATGTGAGAACTTCGAACCGAAATGCCATGTCCTGTGGTTCGGTTTCCACGTAAAAAGGAGGTCCCGTGGCTCATGACCGCGAGATTAACGGTCACATAAACCTACAAGCTTGGTAAACCACCATAATACGTGTTATTCTATTGTTTGGTTTCTCCACATACTGTATTCATTTAACCCGTTGACTGCAACGCCCGTCTAAAGACGGTGCACAAAAACTTACATTTTTTCATAGTCCCCTTCGATCATGAGTGCCGAGTCAATCTCTCGCACATTCTGCCATCTGTTGGGCATTATTTGTACTACTTGAGTTTGGATTTTTTTTCTCTTCCAGAGTAGATAACAGATGGAATTCATCTGTGATGTGAACAAGCATGGCGGAACAATAAAAAAAAAGTCCTCTCGGCACGCCGGAAGGCGGAGGTAGATTTCAACGGACAAACTTGGGGATAGGCGAAAATAGGCAGAATATGCAGGTCTTCCTAGAAGGATCAGACCTCATTTATTGCGAGAAAGTATTTTATAATTGGAGCTTAATTAAATCCGTTTTTCGTCATTTTAAGCATATTTTAAACATTTTATTGTCTTATGGGGACGGTAAGCTTCTCGTCATTTGGGGTCCATTTTTAGCCTATTTTCATTTATGAAAAAAAAAATAGGCTTATGAGATCACCATTTGTCCGTGTGTCTGTCTATGTGTGCGTGTGTATGTGATGGTGTGTGTGATGGTGTGTGTCTCCCCCTAATAAATTCTAAACGGCTGGAGCGATTTCAATCAAACTCGGTAAGTTCATAGCACTGTTCCGGGCGACCCCGACCGTGCCCTTCAAATTTTGTTACGTATCACCAATCGAACATGGCGACTGAGCGAAATATATTACCGATATCACCTTGGAATATTTTACGGTGATAAAGGGAAATACAAGAAGTTCACCTATATGACTTTTGAAAACCTGGTAACTACAAAACGAACTTGACGGCCAAGCGAAATTGCGACTTTTAAATAGACTTTTCTCGCGATTTAACCAACCAAACGCAATAAAACTTGGTACAATATATGTTTATACACATTGTAATCCACCGACATCTAACTTCGTTCAATTGTTTACATAGCCTCAAGATGGCGGACGTGCGAAATATTTCAACAGCATTCTATATCTCTGAAACTATTACCGTTATCACCCTGAAATGTTGTACGGAGATAAAGGGCACTACAGGAAGTTAACCTGTAAGACTTTCAAAAACCGGTTAACTACAAAACGAATATGGCGGTCAAGTGAATATGAAAATTTTAAATAGCCCTTTCTCGCGAATTAATGATCCAAACGCAATGAAATTTGGTACAGGAAATGTTTATACACATCGTAATGCACTGGTATCTAATTTAGTTCAATTGTTTATATAATCTCAAGATGGCGGCTGTGCGAATTTTAAAATTAAGTTTTCATTTATTGTGTCGTAATCATGCGATCGAAGTGAAAGTTTGAATAATGAACCTATGCAATAATTTTCCTTTAATGGCACATGACTCTACGGCCTATACATTTAACAATCCAACATGGCGACCATCCGAAATATTAAATGGATCTGAATATCTACCAATCTATTACAGCAATCAAACTGAATTTTTAATGTTCATAGGGGCTATGAACATAAGTTCACCTATCACACTTTCATTATCCTAGTGATCACAAATCCAACATGGCGGCGACGCGAAATATAAATATTCACATGGTCGATTCTCGCAATTTAACCAACCGAGTGCAGTGACACTTGGTACAGTAAATCCTTATACAAATGTTAATCCACTGGCATCTATTTTTTCAATTGTTTCCATAACCACAAGATGGCAAATGAGCGAAATTTTAAAATCTCGTTTTCACTTCTCGTGTCCTAATCATGCGGTTGAAGTTTGAATACTACACGTACACAATACTCTTCATGTAACAGTACATAACTCTAAGACCTACATATATAAAAATCTAATATGGCGACCACCCGCAATATTTAGTCGGTTCTCAATATCTACGAATCTATTTCAGCAATCAAACTGAAATTTTGCAGGTCGATAGAGGAAAAAAACATAAGTAGGATATATGAAAATAGGCTGTATAGTTATTCACGGAACTACTTGTTATACTTGTGGTCACACTGTCCATATGCAAGGTTTCGACACTGATGTGTAACTATGTAACGGTCTGTTACTTCTTCGCGCAAAATTATATCTCCCGCAGAGATTTTGGTTGGTTCCTCAGTTTAGGGGCTGCGACAACGCGGTCATGTAACCCCGTGTACTTTGGGTGAGTGTAGAATCTGTCTGATAAACGGTGTGAATTGTGATGGCTGTAATAGTCCGTAATTCAGGTAAGGACTGCAGACGGTCAATTTCAAGCAGTAGTTCCTAATGTTGCTACCAGATACTACCGTCAACGACACTTAGCTGTGAACTTGGCTACTAGATGCCACCGCAACCAGCAACTCGCAACGAACGTTGGAACTTCCCCTCCAAAGGAAAGCATACTGAGGAATTTTTAGCGCTCTTAGAGAATCCGACGGCTTCGGCCGTCTTTGAACCCGCGACCTTTGGCATAGACATTCTGCATGCTACCAGTTACGTCACCGAAGCCGCTTCACAGTCAGATGGAAATTTGAATCTGATCTCGTGCAAGTGCGTTGTCATGGTAACGTCTGATGGCTCGTCCCTCATCAATTTAGTAGTGTTGCCATGGCAACCTCTGATAGCTCTTGGCATTTTCTTATAATTCCGAAATCATTTTTTTCATCCCTTGGCGTAATGGTGGGTCATATCAAATATTCTTTCAGACAAACGTTTTAGGTAATTATTAGGGGAATATTGTCCATTTTGTACGGTTATGATATTGTGCCTATTGTGCGTTCCTACTCGGTAGCCGGCCAGGCCCGCGCTAGACCCAGCAGTGCCTGAGAAACTGATTCCCCGTTGTTGGACTAGTACGAGAACTGGACATGAGTGGTTTGCATGATACCTTCTCTCTCTAACACTCTGTAATACACTGGTATCTAATTTAATTCAATTGTTTACATGACCACAACATGGCGGCTTTGCGAATTTTAAAATTAAGGTTTTATTTCTTGTGTCGTAATCATGCGATCGATGTGAAAGTTTGAATAATGAACTTACGCAATAATTTTCCTTTAATGGTACATGACTCTTTGGCCTATACATTTAACAATCCAACATGGCGACCATCCGAAATATTTAGTCGGCTCTGAATATCTACGAATCTATTATAGCAATCAAACTGACTTTTTTTTAATGTTCACAGGGGCTATGAACTCAAGTTCTCCTATAGGACTTTAAATAACCTGGTGATCACAAATCCAACATGGTGGCGGCGCGAACTATAAATATTCACATGGACGTTTCTCGCAATTTAACCATCCGCATGCAGTGAAACTTGGTGCAGTAAATCCTTATACGAATGTTAATCCACTGGCATCTAATTTATTTCAATTAATTCCATAACCACAATAGGGCAGCTGTGCGAAATTTTAAAATCTCGTTGTTACTTCTCGTGTCCTAATCATGCGATTGAAGTTTGAATGCCACGCGTACGCAATAATCTACATAACTCTAGGACCTACAAATATAAAATCCAACGTGGCGACCATCTGAAATATTTAGTCGGCCCTCAATATCTACGAATCTATTACAGTAATCAAACTGAAGTTTTGTATGTAGTGAACCCTACGGTATTAGGCTGACTGGTGTCGAACCTGGATCTCTGGGGTAAATGAGAACAGACTAGAGATGCCAGCAATAAACGAACACAAGGTCTTTTGAGGGAGTTTAAGCTATAAAAACCCCTAGAGAAAGTACACAGTAAATCACTGTTGTGATATAAACAAATTCTGACATTATTTTGTAACATAATGTAGTAAATATAGCAGAATACGGCAGTATTGGGCTGTAAGATGCATACAATTCTGGACTTAGCGCAGAGAGTTGGAACTCTTGACAGATTGCAAATGAGCCTGGAATATAGGCGTGGTTTCGTGGCACCATGCCAATCACTAGGATCTATTTACGCTGTCTGAGACAAGGAAGAACAGTAATATATGGGCAAGTGAATCCTCGCCACATAAGAGGAGGTCCAGTGGAGTGAGAAGATGCCAGAGTAATTTAATGATTACTCGTGATTGGAGTAACTCAGAGACATGAGGATTGCACCTATGTGAATGAATTGCCAGGAGGCTAATTATCAAGCCGTCAAACATTGAAATCGAGGCAGATTTAATGTAACGCGCAAAGACACTGGAGGAATGAGTCCAGCGCAATACTCTGACCATGTCTTCGGGGAAGAACTACTGACGCGGCGTGCGGACGCGCTGGCAAAGGCAATTAATATTAATTAATTGGCCGATCGATCCTCGTGCACACAGGCGGATATGTAATCAGCGAGGCAAAATGGACCGGGAAAACGTTATTGCAAGACCAGAGAAGCACGGATGGAGGAGATGAAGCTACAAGGAAATTTTAGACCTACTTTTCGCCTCCAAACAGATATAAGGTCAGTGGAGTGGGCAGTCGAGGTTAGTTGAACCATACGCTAGTGCGGAGCGCACGTTGCCAGAGTCCGAGAAGGGTACGCGCGCACTTTATCATGTTGAGTGCTCATCAACATAATAAACATGCAGTATAACGCACTAATTAGAACAATTAATATGGACAGTCGTGCCATACTTTTATAGTCGGCAGTACAAGTGATTACTATTGAGTACGCAGTAAATGTACAGTGTGGTGTACAAGTTCAGACAATGTCATATTAGGTCAATCGTACCTCATGACGAGGAGATATTATGTGGTATTATAATAATGTACGTGGAACTGTCCAAGGCTTTGTTATAAGCAGATCATTCAAGGAGACTGTATGTTCAGTCGAAGGACAATTGGAAGTGTTAATTGTACAAGTGCAATGTACAATGGACGAGCGCAATATATAAGCTATTTGTTAGACATAATAATAGGATGTCGAACTGCGCAGGTATAAACTTTGTTATACGGGTGATGCATTTTCGCAGGGATACCACTGTAATTAATGTTCAGGACGATATGGAAGCATATCTATGCTATATCGGAAAGTTATCAAAGGATAGAAACTGACAGACTGGGGACCGCTAGGAATCGTCAGGCAGAGTATCGAGACTTTCGAACGAGATGCGGGATATTCGTGAAGGAAAGATCTTCAACGCCTGCATTTCTGATATTCTGCAAAGAAGGGTCAACCAATAAGAAGTGTGCATAGTGATCGTGTGATTTTTAGTGATGGTTATTTAAATGTGTGTAAATTACCAGTGCAATAAGTAATATAAAGTGTTTTGTGGAAAAGGAAGCATGAAGAAGCAAAGTGCAATGTGTTTTGTAATGCAAAAATTATGTAAAATGTATGTGGAAAGTGAAATAATGCCTTGCTCACTTGCAAATTATGGCAGGCATTAATGGAGAAGACGTGTGGTCGGAGCCGCCAGATTAGCCAATGTAAGTACCCAAAACCATGATTTTGTAGTGAATATGTAGTCTATTGTACGTTGAGTGATTTCAAAAATTATAGAATATGCCAATATGAGTCAATTTTGGGAGGTAGAACCTTCAGATATTAATGTTGTGTTGATTTTAGTCAAGTTGAGATGTCTTTGTACATCATTGTGTGGATAAATCGTTACCACTAATGTAAAAATGGCAATTGAGTTAAATAGAAAGTTAACGTAACGAACACGGATGTTCGGTTATTGATTATATAAATACGGTTACGTTGTGTCGGTATAGGGGAAATTTATGTCAGTAATAATAATAATCATGAGAATAAATGAATATACATCAGGGAGAATGTTTGCAAGCAAAATATATGCTAATTTGAATAACTGTGTATCCAAGCAGTAGTATTACACGTGATGGGCCAAGCAAAGGAATTTAATATCAGAGTATCTTATGATAATGTAAAGAAATATGCAAGAACACAGAAACTGGAAGGGTTTAATAGTGAATTGAATCGCAGCTTGAAGAATAAGCTTATAAGAGTAATTGATAGAGATTATCTTATTAATTAAAGGACGGGATCCTCTCACAATGGTCACGGAAGCCAGGCAGTCTAATCGACGTGTGAAATCTCGTATAGCCAAGGGCATACAGAGAGGTATTATTGCAATCGAGCGAATTTAGTGAAGGAGACCCTAGCTCTGAGTATTGCTATGAAACGTTCCGGATTCGAATCCAGTGGTGTATGGGAGGATAACAATGGACACCTCAGCATGACACCTGATATCGACCGAGAACTAGCTATTGTGTGAATAAATTCAGCTCCTGGGAGTGAATTTGGACGGCAGGAAGTTGTGCCTGACCGTGTTCTTTGACAAAAAGATGCCGGCTATTCCAAATCGACATGTGGTGGATGAATCTCGTTTCCTGCATTTAAATGTAAATGGACCCGTGGAGGCCAGCTATTAATATCCTAATGATAGGAATAAATGCTTAAACAATTCCATATTCCGTCTTGCATTCAGTCGAGTTAGGTCATATGTATTATGTGGGTCATTAAGACGGCACTATTGTATTTGAGGCCACGTGCTACTGCTTGGAAAGAAAAGGAAATGGGCGTGAGGGAGGTAACGAGTGACTTGTTACAAGCCCGACGCGGACCCATTGTATTCTAGAAGGGTCGGGGGAGAGACCATTCTCTACCCAGGCTTGGAGGATGATGTTTAGAGTGAAGAAACTTTGAAACCCTGTTTGTTATAAAAGAATCATTGTAATAGTGTATAATGAGTTTGTGTGGTTTGAGACACATTAATAATTAAGACTCATTCTGATAACTGAATATTTGGCAATCTTGTAAGTTGCATTTTACACTGACATTGTCACCTATTTCCGAAGGTGGATACCAGATGCCACATGCTATGCCCCCGCAAGGGTAGCATAGAATCCCACCCGACAGAGCGGTAACGGAATCATTATGAAATTGAACTCATTACGGCATACAGTGGAGCTACAAAAAGGGTAGAATTACAAGTAACAGTGGAGTTGCAAGTAAATTCTGATGTGCAACTCATAAATTGGTTAATGCATGGTAGAGCATTTTGGTGGGAAGAGAAGTACAGAACATAATTGTACGCATAGTGTAAAGTAAAATGCGTTGATAAAAAGTAACTAGATTGTGAAATCAAAGTGATCACAACAGGTGACGTAAGATTGTAAGAACAGTTGTATGTGTATTTTACCAGTGCATCAGCACACTTGAGAATGAATTTCATGTTAATCTCATGGTAAATGAATCAATAATCATTTGGATTTGCGAGGATAAAATGCGAATAATAGTGGATTGAAGGAATACGTTTTGCATTGCTTTATGTATTATTGTTGGGATTGTGTTTTTGTTTGTGTGAAGCCATGATTTAGAGCTCAATTAAGTCTTTAGAATAGAGTTGTGCTTTATTATTGTAGAGTTGATACCTTTTAGTTTCAGATCAAAAATATGCAACTGCTCAGTGGGTGAACGGTACACGCCTGAGGACTGATGCTAGCTGGAGGCAGAAGCATGTTTTCCATGGAAATTATCCACATGGGTACAGTAGATAGAGGCAATTAACATAAGTAGAATTTTATGAAAATAGGCTGTATAGTTCTTCACGGAACTACTTGTTTATTTTTATTTTTAGCCTACTTTTCACATTTTGCAAAAATGAGGAAAAAGTAGACTTATGAGATCGATCCGGGAAAATGTGTGTCTGTCTGTCTATCTGGCTGTGTGTGTGTGTCCCCCACCCCTATCAACTCCTAAACGGCTGCAGCAATCGAAACCAAATTTAGTATGAGTAAAGATGTATACCGGGATATCTCAAGCCCATATTTGAAAATAATGTCAGTGCTACCAAATGCGGAAAAACGCAATAGAAATTTGAGCTCCATGTTGGATATCATGGAAGGTATGAAAATGAAAATCCACAGCCTGCTTCCAGTCTCCGACCGGGTCAGGAATGGAATGAATGAAGCCCCTATCTAGCGGCGAGGATATGAACTGTGCCGGCTGCCGAGGCCTGACGCACTCCTATGGGGCAATGATTAAATGAATGGCAGATGAAATGAAATGATAGTGGAGAGTGTTGCTGGAATGAAATTTTTGACAGGGAAGACCGGAGTACCCGGAGAAAAACCTGTCTGCCTCCGTTTTGTCCAGCACAGATCTCACATGGAGTGACCGGGATTTGAACCACGGACCCAGCGGTGAGAGGCCGGCGTGCTCTCGCCTAAGCCACGGAGGCTTCATGGAAGGTATGCATGGGAGCTATTCTAAAATAGGCACACATGTAGATAATACCTTCTGATAGGTCCAATATTTAAATGTATATAACCTCTACACTATCAATTGGATTTCAACCAAATTTTGTATGTAATATGTGTACATAAACAGATATGACTGAGCGTATTCATAAGAGCCACGAGGGCTGCCAACTCTTAATAATTGCTCTCTCTATTTTCAAAAAAATCCAAATACCAATATATCAGAAAGTATGCAAGCCGACAGCTTTGAACTATGAACACGTATAGTACCTGATATTTTAGATTAATTTGGAGTAACTTATATACGGCTGTTCTACCAACATGATTCTAAGCCTGCTGATAGGACCTATATTTAAATATACGAAACTTCTATACTATCAGTTGGATTTCAACCAAATTTAATGTGTGCTATGTGTAACATAACAGATATGACTATAAGCATTCTTAAGAGCAATCAGGGCTGCCAACTGTTAATAAATGCTGTCTATATATTTTTTACCCTAATATCAATATATCAGAAAGTATGCAAGCCAACAGCTCTATACATTGCACACGTATAGTACCTGATATTCTAGATTAATTTGGAGTAATTAATATAAGTCAGTGCTGCCAACATGATTCTATGCCTGCTGATAAGTCCAATTGTAAAATACATGTAACTTCTTTACTAACAAATGGATTTCATCCACAATTGGCACAACAAGATATCATAATATTTCAGATTATTTCTGACCAGCACATGCATGGCATTGTTGCCAACATGCTTTTACGGTGCTCATAGATCCAATGTCTAACTGCATGTAACGTCCATTGGACTTCAACCAAATGTTGTATTCTGTAAGTTATGAGATGGAACTAAGAAAATATTCAGTCACCAGGGCTGCCAACTGTAGTGCTCTATTAGGCTACATTATACCAGGTATATTTCGTACTAATTAGACATTTCGATATTACCAACTTAATTTCGTCATTATTCTAGATAGGTTCATATACTGTAGATTATTCATTGGCTTGAATCTTAATTTTAAGAAAAACAGGCCATATGTTCGTCACGGAACTTCTTGTTTTAATATCGTAAGGCTTTTAGTGCCGGGAGTGTCCGTCCAAGGACATATTCGGCTCGCCAGAATCTGTAGCTGCTTCCAGCGGACACCCAGAGGGTAAGCAACACGTTCCGTTCAATTTCAAGTAGTTCCAACTTTCGCCACCAGATATCAATGATAGGCTACCTAGTGGTGAACGTAGGAACTTTTGATAAAGCGTTCCAACGAAATCTAACCTAGAAATTTAGCTCCACAGAAGTTTAGTCTGTGGAAGGATCTTTTACATGCCATAAATCTATGACATAGGATCGCCGGCTTTACTTCCCCTCCGAAGGAAGGATTGGGGATATTTAAATTGCACTGTATCAGTAGGGGATATATCTGATTCTAGTTTTACATTACAAATTTGAATTTCTTGAAAAAATATAATTATTATTATAACCAGTGATGTACGAAGCAAAGAGGATGTAAAAAGTAGGTTAGCTCAGGCAAGGAAAGCATTCCTACAGAAAAGGAATCTGTTGACATCGAATATACTGTAGATTTAGGTGTTACGAAGACGTTTTTGAAAGCCTATGTCCGGAGCGTGGTGCTCTATGGAAGTGAAACTTGGACTATTGGTACAGCAGAAAAGATGAGAATTGAAGCGTTTGAAATGTGGTGTTACAGGATAATTATGAAGATCAGATGGGTAGATAGGGTTACAAACGAAGAGGTATTAAGACTAGTGGGAGAGGAGATAAGTTTCTGGCGACTGCTAATGAAGAGAAGAGATAGGTTGGTAGGACACATACTAAGACACCCAGGAATAGCAAGCTTAGTTATGGAAGGAAGGGTTGAGGACAAGAACTGTAGGGGTAGACCTAGGTTAGAATATGTTAAACAGATTGCCTCGGACGTAGGGTGTGGCAGCTATGTAGAGATGAAACGATTAGCTCAAGACAGGGAGGCATGGAGGGCTGCATCAAACCAGTCAAAAGACTGAAGACTCAAACAACAACAACAACAACAAAGAGCAGACTACACCGTTAGACACAATAAAGTAGCAAAAATCGCAAACAATTGACCAACAAATACAACTTACTAGATGAGAAATCTCAACCTCAGCCAACTATGAATAAACACGTGCCTCTGTTTTGTAGAATGAGCACCACAAACTGTACTGCGATAGGCCTATCATCATTGACAAGAACACATATGCCAACATAAATGTAACATAATAATTGGCATAATATCACCCATTTAGGAAACGTAGGAGGGCTGGTTCATTTTTCAACCTCCGATGGGATATAAAATGAATAATAAAAGATACGAGCCTTACAGTAGTCGCATATGATGTATAACATCTGACATGTTATCCTACTATGAAATTGAGATGAAATGTATATGAAGTCATCTGACATGTTATACTACTCATATACTACACAGCTTGGACATCCTTAAAATGTTAATTTACGCTCCGTTTTTATACTGGTACTACACTGAAGAAAATGGTTATTGCAACACCCAGAAGGAGTGATGCTACATTGCTGCAATTGAACATGCAGGACGAGTGTTCGGTTGTGATTCGATGATTACACTTTCAGGTCCCTCTGACCGCAAGTTCGGACAACAATCAATACAGGATGTGCCCAGCACGAGCTGCAATACATTGATGAATTCGGCTAGGCATGGAGTCAATAAGGGCCTGGAATGCTTCCTGAGGAATTGTGGCCCATGCTTGCTGCACTGGATGGGTCAGTTGTTCCAGAGTAGTGGGTGGCTGAGGACGGTTGGCCAGTTGTTGACCGATCATGTCCCACACATGCTCAATAGGACTGAGGTCCGAGGATCTGGCGGGCCATTCTCAGGTAGTGATGTCACGGAGAGCTTCTCTGGAGATGCGTGCAGTGTGAACCCGAGCATTGTCCTGCTGAAACATCCCATTAGCAATGTTCGCCTTCATAGGGACAGCCACTGACTGTCGAGCAGTCATAGTGCCCTCAACAAGCACTAATTGTGATTTCACATTAAAGCCAAGAGCTCTCCAGACCATAATGCTTGGTGTTGGCTCTGTGTGCCTCTCGACAATAAGGTCTGGGCGGCCCCTCTCCCCGATACGTCGGCGCACACGATTCCGGCGATCACTGCGGGCAAGACAGAAGCGCGATTCATCACTAAAGACGACCCTATGCCATTCGTCGACCCACGTCGATCGTTCTCGACACCAGGCCAGCATTACACGTCGCTGTTGTGGGGTCAATGGAACACCTTCTGCAGGGACACGGGATCGTAAGCCAGCTGCACGCAGGCGATTACCAACTGTTTGTTGTGTAACGTGGGGCACCACAGCTGCTCGAATTTGCGGTGCTGTTGCATAGGGTTCCATCCGGGCCATCCAAATGATGCGGCGATCCTATGTCACAGTTGTCTGTCGCGCTGGGCCTGTGCCAGGTCTACGAGTGTGGGTACCTTCATTTGACCACTGCTGCCATACACGTTGTATCGTAGATGCCTGTCGGCCAACACATGCAGCGACAGTCCTTAGAGATAATCCAGCCTCACACAGCCCAATTATCCGAGCCCTCTCAAACGGCGACAGTTGTTGATAGCGTGCTCTTCTCTGTCGTCGAGTCATGTTTGACGGGGAACACTTCACTGCACAGACTGCAAGTAAATATTATGATATATATCGTTTAAATCGATAATCCGGTAGCAAAAATAATTGGCGGAACTTTTTACTTTTTACCTGAGACCTCATGAATCGCAGACCAAGATGTTACCCACGCAGCCATAACAAACACAGACATTTGGAGTACAAGGAGGTACTCGTTTTCACGTGCTGGTAATAATATGGAAGTATTTTTTTATGCTCCATTAATATTTTGCTTTTTTTTTCGATAATGTTCCCGCGTGGAATTGAGTTTTAAATTAGTTATAAACGGGCCTACTTGACAGTAAAGGGAACTCCTATAGTGGTCTATGAAAGGCTAGCACAGTTCCCGTATAAAATCATTGATATATATTACATTGATCACTGCATTACCGCAATGTGGGTTAATATATGAATAGCCATTGTGCAGAAACATAATACCGGCTTTGCTGACTAGTCACAATGTTTCATATAAAAGCATAATAATTATGTAAATACTGATACGAAGACATGTGTTTTGTGTTTCAATGAGTTGACACCAGAGTTCGCATGAGCGTTTACCGTTCAGTATGAAAGTGTTAAGGAAAGTTACTTGGCGAGTGGATGCCCATCACTTTTATCCAGATATTGAAAAGCAGACTCTTAATAAATCATAATTGTTTCCAGAAAATATGATTTAATGAATATTTTTACACCAAAGAACGACAACTTGATGATGATTTTTTGTAGAAATATCTGTAATGGCGCCTCCAAACCTTGAAGTAATTCTTATGTTATATACATTCCACACGGTACCGCTGCCAGCTTGATCGGAGCAGCCAGGAGGGATGCGATCTAGCTGGCAGTACGTCTTACACACTCGTCCGATCCACTTCTGTCCCATTTTTCAAAATCACTCCCACAAAAATATCCAGCATCCGAGTGGAAAGATGTTACACATCAAAAAGTCAGATTGTCGTAACAAATTAACTTTTTAATGAACACTCACCTGTTTTGTACATATTTTTCAACATAATCACCAATACTATTGAGGCATTTGTCGTATCGTGAAACCAGTGCCCTCTGCCGCCAGTGAGGTCTGGACAGTCTTCAGAAGTTCTTCGTTGGTGGCGAGGCGTTGCCGTCCAACCATCCCTTCATTTCTCGAAAGAGGTGAAAATCACTCCACTAAATGTTTGGACTAAATGGTGGATGGTCGAAAACTTTCCACTTCAATTCTTTGAAAATGTCTTTCGTCACGTTGGCAGAGTGCGGTCTTGCAGGGATGTATATTAGGGGGTAGCCCGGGGGGCCCGTGCCCCTTTTGAAATTTTTGTCACATATAATATTTGTTTTATGAAATAAAACATTAAAAACCAATACTTATCATGTACTATTGTTACTAAGTGACGTATGGCAACGTTGCAAAAAAGGCGAAGGTAGAGCGATGTAAACAGTGTGACAATCAGTTTGCTCTGATCGTATGTGTAACAACATAACCTCTTATTACTCTCCAGTGACTTCGCTCTTATGAACCTACCAAGAACAGCAACAAGAGCCCTTGAAGCGTGTGAGAAGAGTTTTTCCCCTAACTTTTATACCCTTCTGAAACTTTTGGCAAATTTGCCTCTCTCTGCAGCTACCGGTACTGCCGAACGAAGTTTGAGTTGGTTGAAAACATACTTAAGAAATTCTACTTCTGCAAACAGACTCAACGGTCTAGTATTGTCACAGAGCCATACATCACTAACGATGAGGTTATAAACCGATTTGGTAATGATTCAAGAAACCTTGACTTTATATTATAGAGTAAGTTGTAAATCAAAACAGTAATGATAATTCTTGCCATGTAAACACTATCAAGTGAGCAAGATTATTGTATTAATAAGAAGTAACATAAAATGGTCTTAGTTGTGTTTGACATTAACCAAACATAAAACATCACAACAAATTGGTAGAAAAAGTGACACTAGATAGTCTTAAAACTCATAATTTTGCACCAAATTATACAGAAGTTTCCCGGGGAGGAGCCCGTGAATCCCTTTTCTTTGGGGCCAATTCCATTCCCCCTAACCCTCAGTTGGGCACCCCCCAAAATGAAACTCTATATTCGCCCCTGCGGTCGTGCATTGTCATGGATTAAAACCACGCCGGACGAGGGCATGTTTCTTAGTTTGCTATGAATTGCTCTGCTTGCAGAAACCGTATCACACTCCACAACTCACTCTTGGTGGGAGTATCGATGGTAGTGGCTCGGCTACGACTGGTGTATTGGAGCCCACAATTACACTGGTTGTGGAGGAGAGGAGGCGCAATTTTACGACGCACAGACCAGGCTCCTGCCTCTTGTTAACTTAGATTCATGGTTGGAGATGAAAAAACCCACCCCTCGTACATAAGTACATAAACACATAACATTCAAAATCAAATTTGAACAAGAAACATTTAGGTTATAAACCTTGATTTCAACTGAACTCCTGCTAGATTTCTTCAATATCGACAACGTGTGACCAACGGAATGTTACATGATATTACTTTGTACGATGCGTCCAACTCTACAGTTTTTGCAAGTTTAGAAGAATATTTAGACAGGAGTTTTCTTTAAAAACCTCAAATAATTGATTCACGTTTGTGTGTTTATGTGTTTAAACGCACTAATCTCTGGAACTACCAGTCCGATTTGAAAAGTTCTTTTTTTATATGATAACCTGATTCAAGAGGAATAGTTTAGGCTATGTGGCATTAGGCTAGACCTCTCAGTTGACCTTCAAGATTGGTTTTTGTTCAATAAATCGGTAGAATAAGTGCTCCCGAACAGCTCGATCCGCATGCGCTGGCGTTATGGTTAGTGATACGTACACCCTTTCACCTATCTGAACCAAAATTTGTATACTTACCCTTTGGAACCCTGATGGTAACACTGTCTAAGTGAAATTTATGACAGACCGGTCCATTCCCTGCATTTAGGCCCTTTGGTTCAAATCTACACCTTTTCCCCGATCTGAACCAAAATGTGTTTACTTACCCTTTGGAATCCTGCGAGTAACATTGTTTACATGAAATTTCGCACAGACCACTCCATTCCTTGCATTTAGGCCCTTTGGCACAAATCTACCCCGTTTCACCGATCAGAACCAAAACTTGTATACTTACTCTTTGGAACCCTGCGCGTAACACAGTCTGCATGAAATTTCGGACAGAACACTCCATTCCCTGCATTTAGGCACTTTGACACAAATCTACACCGTTTCATCGATCTGAACCAAAATTTGTATACTTACCCTTTGGAACCCTGCGAGTAACACTGCCTAGATGAAATTTATGACAGACCAGTCCATTCCCTGCATTTAGGCCCTTTGGCACAAATCTACACCCTTTCACCAATCTGAACCAAAAGTTTGAAATCCTACGAGTACCACTGTTTACATGAAATTTCGGACAGACCACTCCATTCCCTGCATTTACTCCCTTTGGCACACATCTATACTGTTTCACCGATCTGAACGGCAATTTGTATATTTACCCTTTGGAACCCTGCGAGTAACACTGACTGCATGAAATTTTGGACAGACCCCTCCATTCTCTGCATTTAGGCCCTTCATCACAAATCTACACCGTCTCTCTTAATTGCACCAAATTTTACATACACTTTGAAACCCTGCTGGTAACACTGTTCACTTGATATTTTGGACAACGCTCCCCATTCCCTACATTTAGAATAACAGACAAAATGAAATTGAAAACCACGTATTATGGCCCTAGAACCATTGATGTCCGTAGTAGTGTAACTGTAAGAGTATTTTAATAAGTCTGTTGTTGACGGGCAGTTCGGGCTGCATCACGTCACCCCTACCAGTGTTCCGGTGCAGAATTGCGAAAATAGTTGCTTCTTGCGCTGTTTATAAATTGCAGTCACGGGGGGGGGGGGGGGGTAATTAGTGCAAAAAGATTTCTTAGGCCCCTTTAAACAGTTATCATCATGAAAATATTATGCCTCTGTATAAGTGCAATGGTGTTGGTGCAGTACATTGAGGTTATCAGCTACAATAAACGTTGGTGCTTTCAAATTTACCTTCATTTATTCTGAAACTTATCGTTAAGCGCTTTGTGGCGATAAATGATACTATTGCTACCTCAGTTGCTCGGGACAGCCGAAGTTTGCCAATGAGTTCTGATTATTTTCCTTCGGCGCTATGCGACAAAAAACGACACTATTGGTCTCTACATTTCTAACATCGAATGAGATATAGGCTCTAGGCAGTGTCTTTTGTTTCACTTACTGTTCTTTATATTTGTTTTGTAAATTTGTTTGTAAATTACATGTGTCAGTGCTGTAGTTAGTAAATAGCTGTTTCCCTATTCATAATTATCATTACGGGAAATTGACCTGAATGCTACGTCCATTATACTGTACTACTTATCACTCCCACTACAACCACCACCACCACCACCATCACCACCACAAAAATATATATTTTAAAAATATTGGTTTCTGTTAGTAAAGTATCATGTGCCAGTTCTGTATTAGTATTCATTATCATCCATAAAACAAATAAATCCACCGGGCGAAGCCGGGCACTACTGCTAGTAAGTAGGTAATATAGGCCGAAGCTGGGACAGGGGCTAATGGGCAAGATGGCCGCCGCGCGCAATCACTCTATGTTATTCTTATGGAGGGGTCAGTCAGAGCTGGGGCAGGGGCTAATGGGCAAAATGGCCGCCATGTCCTGAGACCATGAATGATGTCACAGGGGGAGTTCGGCCGTGTAGTTGCTAAATGGAATATTTATTATTATTATTATGATTAGGTAATTATTAATTGATCATGTATAATCAAGACCAGCCTTAAATTGTCAACCACTTAGTGTAGTGACTAGCATTCTTGGAGGTCATTCCTGAGGTTCGAATCCTGGCTCTGCCAAGAAATTTAATTTCTGGTCTCAGGAGTGGAACGGAGTACACTCAGCCTTGTGAGGCAAAACTGACAGGAGCTGGCTTTTGATTCATACCTCAACAATTCTGCCTAACCCAACTTCACCTAACCTAACCTAACCTAACCTAACCTAACCTAACTTCAAAGTCAAAGCAAATATGAGAGCAAATGTGAGAGCACACATAATAAACTAAGTTATAACCTAACCTAACTTCACCTAACCTAACCTCACCTAACCTAACCTAACGTAACCTTCCTAATTTAAAATTGCAAGCGAAAAAAATTAGCAAAAAGTATGAGAAAAAAGTGAGAGCAAATGTAAGAGCACAAATAATAAACTTTGTTATAACCTAACCACACCTAACCTAACCTAACCTAACATAACCAAACTTTAAAGTGAGAGCAAAAATGTAAGAGCAAATAAGAGAGCACAAATAATAAACTTAGTTATAACCTAACCTAACCTAACCTAACCTAACATAACCAAACTTCAAAGTGAGAGCAAAAATGTAAGAGCAAATGTGAGAGCACAAATAATAAACTTAGTTATAACCTAACCTAACCTAACCCACAGAAACCTAATTTAAAGATTTTAGATTTTAGATTTTAACATTTTAGATTTTTAATTTTACCATTTTACATTTTCTAGATTTTACGTTTTACATTTTTGATTTTTTGTATTTTAAATGTTAGTTTTTTTTAGATTTTACATTTTAAATTTAAGAATTTTTGATTTTAGATTTTACTTTTTACATTTTCCGAAAAGAATAAACTACAAGGTCACATACCTAACCTCACCAAACCTAACTTTGCCAAACCTAACTTAAGCTAATTCAAAGGCTAATGCACATACACAAAGTATATAAGGGTACAAGCAACTATCCTTATGCTAGTTTTATAGGTTACTGTACAATATGATAACTACCCACAACCGTTTTTTTTTTCATTTTGTTGTTTACACATATGACAATTTTCCAATTTCCCATTTTCAGTTTTTTTAATGTTAGTTTTTAAGTTTTTCAATTTCATAACATGGAAACATGGATTTTGCATTATGTTGTTTACACATTTATCAATTTCGCAATTTTCCATTTACGGTTCTTAAAATGTCAGTTTAAAGTTTTTCAATTTCATGATATAGAAACATGGATTTTCCAATTTGTTGTTTACACATTTGTCAATTTACAAATTCCCATTTACAGTTTTTAAAATTTCAGTTTAATGTTTTTTTTTATTTTGTCAATATGGAAACATGGATTTTCCAATTTGTGTTTTACATGTTCATTTTGCATTAGGAGTGGAGAGAGGTGGGCAGTAATAAAAAATGTACAAGCAGTTTCCATACGGTACAATATTTTTTTAATTTTAAATACATGTACACTATTTACACATAATACATTTTTATATATATTCCTTATTGTTATAAATTATACACTTGTTTTTATTTTGTTTTCTATTTTATTTATTTTTGATTATGAATGCCATTTTTTATTTTTGTTTTTTTACTTTTGTAGTGCTATTGTTTTATTTCCTAAATTGTTTTGTTTTATGTATTTGCTAGTTGCAGGCAGAAGATTTAGATATTCATAACTTAACTCTTTAAGCATGGTTAATGATTGAGTAATGACCATAGGCATGTGTACCTATACCATCAGCATCAATCACTCTTTTATCATCACCAGGACACAAAGCAATTTTGTTTAGTCTTATAGATGATATGTCATGTTGTTTAGAAGTGATAATGTTCATGGGTATTCTTTTTACATTGTTTTTCATGACACAATCCTTATAATCTTGAAAGCTTATACAATTTTTGACAACACCACTGTTAATACCTTTAATCTTTTTGATTTCTTTACCATTTATGTCTAAAGCGTACATTTTAGCTCTAAGTCCAACAAATGCTTTTATAATTTGTCCACAAGCCTCGTCTTTAAATTTCCCCAACGTTTTCTTGTTTGATGTAGAGTAACATATGTGATTAGTAGGATAATCTGATGTGTCCAGGTGTTCTAGGAAATCCAACTTGTCTTGATATACATCTGGGGTGTTAACCAAATAAATGAACGAGTCGGTATCCATATACATGAGTTTAAGATTGTTCATTCCATAATAGGGTAGCAGGACATCATAGTGGTGGGAATACATGAGAGTTTTTGAAATATCCAGTATACACATTCCAATATATATAGGCTTATTGAATACAATGTTACGTTTAGCCATGTGGAAAGCAGCTATGTTAGGACCATAAATTGTTCTGTCGATGAATGTTGGTTTAGCTATTAGCTTTTCTGCCTTTTTTCTGTCAGTCACAAGACGTATGTCTATTCTTTTACGGATATTTTCCATTGTTTTTCCAAAAATGGCATTGTTGAATAATTTGTACAGATTTTTCTCAAAATCATTTTTGGCTTGTTTTCGAAGGTTGTTATTAAAATCGACGTATGCCTTTAACCAAGGTCTTTGTTTAAACTTTAACACACGATGAATTTTTATCAATTTTATTCCATGATCTAAAGCCTGTTTTAATGCCATGTAGTGAACAACATATCGCCTTCGATTTCCAAGGTGAGGAATTAGTTTTTTCAGAGACGAATCCTTAGGTTGTGTACACTCTGGTAGGAAAGGTAAATCGTTGTGTAGATCATGAAGGTCAGATGGGTAATCAACATCAACGTCTAGAATGTATCCCACAGGATCGTCTTTCTTTAGTTTTTCTAGATCAACAGTATCTGGAGAAACCCACTGAAATCCACCATAAGGAAGGGAGTGGCACATAGCCCACCCGTATTGGTTGTTGGCATCATCATAGGTAATAAACTGCGATGGTTTCTCAGAATCATAGGTTTCCATGTATTTATTGTTAGCTTCAGCATACCGATGAGACACCTGGCATATGCCTCCACGTATTCCAGACTCGATTAAAAGAATCTGATCGTAATCCTGTAGCAATTCCAGTTCAATTCCTGTGTAAAGGAGCATTGCCTCGAAACTTAAACCAGGCGAAGTAAAAAAGTGTGCAGCATCCACTCGGTGTGTTTCTAGTGTTTTGTTTCTAAACGTTTCAAAGCTGTCTGCAAGAAGGAGTACATCTGAAGTTAGGTAGAGGTCACTATATTCCCCTAGAGTTTTAATGTTGAACTGATTCCAGACACTTTTGGCATGTTCATAGTCTTCTTGACTAACATCTTCTTGACTTAATTTGTTAAAGAATGCCTCTTTTGGAGGTAAACACGTTTCACTTAACTTTTCCCATGAGTCAATGTAGTCATAACAAAATACCCCTTTACGAGTCATGAGCATTGCATTTTCTTTTCCAAAGTACTTGTCTGTTTCAGGGTATGATGTTAAGTTGGAAACTAAGTTTTCCAAACTACTCGGCATTAACCGAAACGTATCCACAAATCTAAGCTTAACATTTCCTACATATTTGGTAAAGGAAATGTACTTTTCTTTGGAGTTAGCGATAACATCCACTCTCTCAGTAGTACATCCCAATTGCTTTACAATGAAATTTGCGTCGTAGCCACTCATATTATGTAGAAACACAGGAACGGGGTTTCGTGTTTTACACCTCAAATTACAGTTTTTGTGAGCACTTCCACAGTATTCCCCTGTAATATGGCAGTGGTCTCGAACTTTCCAGTCCTGTTGGGTAAATGGTTTTTGACACAAATAACAGGTTTCAGAACATTGGAACTCTCCTTCTTGAGCCTGGAACATTTAAGCTGTAAAGTCGATCAATTTCATTAGCTATTGAGATCAAACAGTCCATAAACTTTCCTGCAGCGTCAGGTCCACGATAAATAACAGGTTGGCTTGAAAGGTTTGTCTTTATGTGTTCCACAGCAGGTGAGGGTTTAACGTATATACCAAAGCTCATAGGAACATGACTCTGGTATGGCACTGTATAACTTGCTTCAGGATTGGGTAAACATGTTTGATATGGTAAGAGTATACTTTCAAAATCTGCATAGATAACGTAAGGTATTCTCAGCATTTTTTCAACATTTAAGAATTTGACAATGGGGTTTTTAATAGGCATTTCAACCCTAGCAATGTCATGCTGGACACACAAATCTCTATGTTCTTTCAATTTTTCAATTCCTTGTTGACCATATCGATTATCAAAGTGTGTAAAACACCGTTTACACGTATATATTGTATGTTCATAGCGGGTAATCTGATGTCTTACTAGTTTATCAAAATCTTTGATAAAGACGTAGTGGTTCTGGCCGGATGATGAACTTAGCAGAAGGAGGTCACGATGGTCTTGCAGCTCTTGATCCACAACCTTTAGAGGGAACAGTTTATTGTTTTGTTCCAATCCAAATACATTAATGGATATATCGCTGGCTTTTTCAAATTTGGGAATGTCAGCTAGCGATGTAGGAAACGATATTACAGAAAAATCATACTTGTTGTCCATGTCCTTGTATTTACTAATGCGATGAGCATTCTTTTTAACCAGTTTTGCTAAAATGGCATACATAAAACACTTTTCATTTTTCAAGTTTTCAGGATTAATGCAGGCTTTTCTTGCTTGTATAGCTGCTGGTAATGGAATATATGTGCTTCCACGCAAGGGATTGTACTTATTTATTTTCAATCGTACTCCTTCCACTGCTAACAAAGCCCAATTACTGCCTTTTAGCTCAGATTCCTCCATTTCCGTAGTTAACTTTATAAATTGTGTTTCCAAGAAACTACTTAAGTCCGTTTCCAAAAATAGGGCCTGATTTCGTGTTTTAAATGCACGATCTGTAATTTCATTGGTAGATGTATGAATGAATCTACATTCAGCCACAAGATTAACTTTTATCGACTTGTGCATTGCTAGTTCTTTCTGCATAGCTTGTATTATTTGCTGTTTGGACTCTTTAAGGTATGCACGTATCGCAACGAATGAAATAGGATTTAAGTCGACGTTCAAAAGATGTCTCATATTCAATAAGTCCATTTTTGTCAGGGACCAATGACAGTAGGTAATGTTTTGTAGGCTCTGCTTTTTGTCTTTTAGCTGCCGACACAACATTACAACATTCTTCATGACGACGTCCATTGTAGGCATTGTTGAAGGTTCGTTCAGTGAGCGAGTATTGAAATGGAGCGCTAGGTAGCATGCTGGTCGTTCATGTAGTTCTCATAGTCACTGCTAGATAGCGGAAACATACTTTGCGTGTCGCATGCAACTATTTAACAAAGTTTTACCTCATAAAAACGTGCTTGTATAAGCTTTGTACAAAAATTGAATATACAATTAACCACTAAGTGTTTAGAACTAACATGTATAGCCTTGTGTAGGGAATATTGGGGTCCTTAGCAAGAAAGAGTGCCTAACACACATGAGTGTACAGCCTTTTGATATGCAGTAAGTACCTGATAACCTTGAGTAGGCCATAAGAATATTTTCAGTTGACTACTACCTGTCACAGTGTTTACATTATGAAAGACCGTTGAAGCAACCAGTCTTTAGCCTTGTCATAAGCAGTGAACAGCTGTTACCCTTAACCAGGGGTACATTAGAGGACCCTTATCAAGAATATCATCAGTTGACTACCACCATTCACAGTGACCACATCGTGAAAGACTGTCAAAACAACTATTGTACAGCCTTGTACTACACAGTAAGTAGCTGTTGGTCTTGACTATTGTATATTAGGGAACCCTTAGCAAGTATATAATCAGTTGACTACTACTTGTTACAGTGTTCACATCGTGAAAGACCGTCTCACTGTCCAGTCTACAGCCTTGTCATACGCTGTAAAGAGCTGTTGGTCTAGACTAGGGGTATATTAGAGGACCCTTAACAAGAATATCACCAGTTGACTACTACCTCTCACGGAGTACACATCGTGAAAGACCGTCTCACCGACCAACCTCTAGCCCTGTGATACGCAGTAAGCAGCTGTTTGCAGAAATCAACATTCATAATGGAAGAAGCCATTCCTAGCTATATGTGTAAAGAGTGTGGAAAGACTTTTCTTCGAGACTATCATAGGAAGCGACATGAAGTATCGTGTGGTGAATTTCATGAGTGCAAGACCTGTGGTAGTACATTCAACAATGCCTACAACGGACGTCGTCAAGAAGAATGTTGTAATGTTGTGTCGGCAGCTAAAAGACAACAAGCAGAGCCTACAAAACATTACCTACTGTCATTGGTCCCTGACAAAAATGGACTTATTGAATATGAGACATCTTTTGAAGGTCGACTTAAATCCTATTTCATTCGTTGCGATACGTGCAAGGATTTAAATTCATACCTTAAAGAGTCCAAACAGCAAATAATACAAGCTATGCAGAAAGAACTATCAATGCACAAGTCGATAAAAGTTAATCTTGTGGCTGAATGTAGATTCATTCATACATCTACCAATGAAATTACAGATCGTGCATTTAAAACACGAAATCAGGCCCTATTTTTGGAAACGGACTTAAGTAGTTTCTTGGAAACACAATTTACAAAGTTAACTACGGAAATGGAGGAATCTGAGCTAAAAGGCAGTAATTGGGCTTTGTTAGCAGTGGAAGGAGTACGATTGAAAATAAATAAGTACAATCCCTTGCGTGGAAGCACATATATTCCATTACCAGCAGCTATACAAGCAAGAAAAGCCTGCATTAATCCTGAAAACTTGAAAAATGAAAAGTGTTTTATGTATGCCATTTTAGCAAAACTGGTTAAAAAGAATGCTCATCGCATTAGTAAATACAAGGACCTGGACAACAAGTATGATTTTTCTGTAATATCGTTTCCTACATCGCTAGCTGACATTCCCAAATTTGAAAAAGCCAACGATATATCCATTAATGTATTTGGATTGGAACAAAACAATAAACTGTTCCCTCTAAAGGTTGTGGATCAAGAGCTGCAAGACCATCGTGACCTCCTTCTGCTAAGTTCATCATCCGGCCAGAACCACTACGTCTTTATCAAAGATTTTGATAAACTAGTAAGACATCAGATTACCCGCTATGAACATAAAATATATACGTGTAAACGGTGTTTTACACACTTTGATAATCGATATGGTCAACAAGGAATTGAAAAATTGAAAGAACATAGAGATTTGTGTGTCCAGCATGACATTGCTAGGGTTGAAATGCCTATTAAAAACCCCATTGTCAAATTCTTAAATGTTGAAAAAATGCTGAGAATACCTTACGTTATCTATGCAGATTTTGAAAGTATACTCTTACCATATCAAACATGTTTACCCAATCCTGAAGCAAGTTATACAGTGCCATACCAGAGTCATGTTCCTATGAGCTTTGGTATATACGTTAAACCCTCACCTGCTGTGGAACACATAAAGACAAACCTTTCAAGCCAACCTGTTATTTATCGTGGACCTGACGCTGCAGGAAAGTTTATGGACTGTTTGATCTCAATAGCTAATGAAATTGATCGACTTTACAGCTTAAATGTTCCAGGCTCAAGAAGGAGAGTTCCAATGTTCTGAAACCTGTTATTTGTGTCAAAAACCATTTACCCAACAGGACTGGAAAGTTCGAGACCACTGCCATATTACAGGGGAATACCGTGGAAGTGCTCACAAAAACTGTAATTTGAGGTGTAAAACACGAAACCCCGTTCCTGTGTTTCTACATAATATGAGTGGCTACGACGCAAATTTCATTGTAAAGCAATTGGGATGTACTACTGAGAGAGTGGATGTTATCGCTAACTCCAAAGAAAAGTACATTTCCTTTACCAAATATGTAGGAAATGTTAAGCTTAGATTTGTGGATACGTTTCGGTTAATGCCGAGTAGTTTGGAAAACTTAGTTTCCAACTTAACATCATACCCTGAAACAGACAAGTACTTTGGAAAAGAAAATGCAATGCTCATGACTCGTAAAGGGGTATTTTGTTATGACTACATTGACTCATGGGAAAAGTTAAGTGAAACGTGTTTACCTCCAAAAGAGGCATTCTTTAACAAATTAAGTCAAGAAGATGTTAGTCAAGAAGACTATGAACATGCCAAAAGTGTCTGGAATCAGTTCAACATTAAAACTCTAGGGGAATATAGTGACCTCTACCTAACTTCAGATGTACTCCTTCTTGCAGACAGCTTTGAAACGTTTAGAAACAAAACACTAGAAACACACCGAGTGGATGCTGCACACTTTTTTACTTCGCCTGGTTTAAGTTTCGAGGCAATGCTCCTTTACACAGGCATTGAACTGGAATTGCTACAGGATTACGATCAGATTCTTTTAATCGAGTCTGGAATACGTGGAGGCATATGCCAGGTGTCTCATCGGTATGCTGAAGCTAACAATAAATACATGGAAACCTATGATTCTGAGAAACCATCGCAGTTTATTACCTATGATGATGCCAACAACCAATACGGGTGGGCTATGTGCCACTCCCTTCCTTATGGTGGATTTCAGTGGGTTTCCCCAGATACTGTTGATCTAGAAAAACTAAAGAAAGACGATCCTGTGGGATACATTCTAGACGTTGATGTTGATTACCCATCTGACCTTCATGATCTACACAACGATTTACCTTTCCTACCAGAGTGTACACAACCTAAGGATTCGTCTCTGAAAAAACTAATTCCTCATCTTGGAAATCGAAGGCGATATGTTGTTCACTACATGGCATTAAAACAGGCTTTAGATCATGGAATAAAATTGATAAAAATTCATCGTGTGTTAAAGTTTAAACAAAGACCTTGGTTAAAGGCATACGTTGATTTTAATAACAACCTTCGAAAACAAGCCAAAAATGATTTTGAGAAAAATCTGTACAAATTATTCAACAATGCCATTTTTGGAAAAACAATGGAAAATATCCGTAAAAGAATAGACATACGTCTTGTGACTGACAGAAAAAAGGAGAAAAGCTAATAGCTAAACCAACATTCATCGACAGAACAATTTATGGTCCTAACATAGCTGCTTTCCACATGGCTAAACGTAACATTGTATTCAATAAGCCTATATATATTGGAATGTGTATACTGGATATTTCAAAAACTCTCATGTATTCCCACCACTATGATGTCCTGCTACCCTATTATGGAATGAACAATCTTAAACTCATGTATATGGATACCGACTCGTTCATTTATTTGGTTAACACCCCAGATGTATATCAAGACAAGTTGGATTTCCTAGAACACCTGGACACATCAGATTATCCTACTAATCACATATGTTACTCTACATCAAACAAGAAAACGTTGGGGAAATTTAAAGACGAGGCTTGTGGACAAATTATAAAAGCATTTGTTGGACTTAGAGCTAAAATGTACGCTTTAGACATAAATGGTAAAGAAATCAAAAAGATTAAAGGTATTAACAGTGGTGTTGTCAAAAATTGTATAAGCTTTCAAGATTATAAGGATTGTGTCATGAAAAACAATGTAAAAAGAATACCCATGAACATTATCGCTTCTAAACAACATGACATATCATCTATAAGACTAAACAAAATTGCTTTGTGTCCTGGTGATGATAAAAGAGTGATTGTTGCTGATGGTATAGGTACACATGCCTATGGTCATTACTCAATCATTAACCATGCTTAAAGAGTTAAGTTATGAATATCTAAATCTTCTGCCTGCAACTAGCAAATACATAAAACAAAACAATTTAGGAAATAAAACAATAGCACTACAAAAGTAAAAAAACAAAAATAAAAAATGGCATTCATAATCAAAAATAAATAAAATAGAAAACAAAATAAAATCAAGTGTATAATTTATAACAATAAGGAATATATATAAAAATGTATTATGTGTAAATAGTGTACATGTATTTTAAATAAAAAAAATAATGTACCGTATGGAAACTGCTGGTACATTTTTTATTACTGCCCACCTCTCTCCACTCCTAATGCAAAATGAACATGTAAAACACAAATTGGAAAATCCATGTTTCCATATTGACAAAATAAAAAAAACATTAAACTGAAATTTTAAAACTGTAAATGGGAATTTGTAAATTGACAAATGTGTAAACAACAAATTGGAAAATCCATTTTTCTATATCATGAAATTGAAAAACTTTAAACTGACATTTTAAGAACTGTAAATGGGAAATTGCGAAATTGATAAATGTGTAAACAACATAATGCAAAATCCATGTTTCCATGTTATGAAATTGAAAAACTTAAAACTAACATTAAAAAAACTGAAAATGGGAAATTGGAAAATTGTCATATGTGTAAACAACAAAATGAAAAAAAAAAAACGGTTGGGGGTAGTTATCATATTGTACAGTAACCTATAAAACTAGCATAAGGATAGTTGCTTGTACCCTTATATACTTTGTGTATGTGCATTAGCCTTTGAATTAGCTTAAGTTAGGTTTGGCAAAGTTAGGTTTGGTGAGGTTAGGTATGTGACCTTGTAGTTTATTCTTTTCGGAAAATGTAAAAAGTAAAATCTAAAATCAAAAATTCTTAAATTTAAAATGTAAAATCTAAAAAAAACTAACATTTAAAATACAAAAAATCAAAAATGTAAAATGTAAAATCTAAAAAATGTAAAATGGAAAAAATTAAAAATCTAAAATATTAAAATATAATATCTAAAATCTTTAAATTAGGTTTCTGTGGGTTAGGTTAGGTTAG
This sequence comes from Meconema thalassinum, assembly GCA_946902985.2. Classification (NCBI taxonomy): domain Eukaryota; kingdom Metazoa; phylum Arthropoda; class Insecta; order Orthoptera; family Tettigoniidae; genus Meconema; species Meconema thalassinum. Next base: position 414,437,462 of record OX336393.1, read on the forward strand.
GTTATAACTAAGTTTATTATTTGTGCTCTCACATTTGCTCTTACATTTTTGCTCTCACTTTGAAGTTTGGTTATGTTAGGTTAGGTTAGGTTAGGTTATAACTAAGTTTATTATTTGTGCTCTCTTATTTGCTCTTACATTTTTGCTCTCACTTTAAAGTTTGGTTATGTTAGGTTAGGTTAGGTTAGGTTAGGTGTGGTTAGGTTATAACAAAGTTTATTATTTGTGCTCTTACATTTGCTCTCACTTTTTTCTCATACTTTTTGCTAATTTTTTCGCTTGCAATTTTAAATTAGGAAGGTTACGTTAGGTTATGTTAGGTGAGGTTAGGTTAGGTGAAGTTAGGTTAGGTTATAACTTGGTTTATTATGTGTGCTCTCACATTTGCTCTCATATTTGCTTTGACTTTGAAGTTAGGTTAGGTTAGGTTAGGTTAGGTTAGGTTAGGTGAAGTTGGGTTAGGCAGAATTGTTGAGGTATGAATCAAAAGCCAGCTCCTGTCAGTTTTGCCTCACAAGGCTGAGTGTACTCCGTTCCACTCCTGAGACCAGAAATTAAATTTCTTGGCAGAGCCGGGATTCGAACCTCAGGAATGACCTCCAAGAATGCTAGTCACTACACTAAGTGGTTGACAATATAAGGCTGGTCTTGATTATACATGATCAATTAATAATTACCTAATCATAATAATAATAATAAATATTCCATTTAGCAACTACACGGCCGAACTCCCCCTGTGACATCATTCATGGTCTCAGGACATGGCGGCCATTTTGCCCATTAGCCCCTGCCCCAGCTCTGACTGACCCCTCCATAAGAATAACATAGAGTGATTGCGCGCGGCGGCCATCTTGCCCATTAGCCCCTGTCCCAGCTTCGGCCTATATTACCTACTCTAGTACTTTAATATAATCGTAATTGTTTACCAATTGTTCCTCAAGATTACTTGTAATTAATGCTGCTGAAGACCACAATGTGGTCGAAACTAGTCCAATAAACTTCTTTATTGACGTTTGGTGGATTAATTTTAATAATAATAATAATAATAATAATTTTTTTAGTGTATGGCTTTTAGTGCCGGGAGTGTCCGAGGACATGTTCGGCTCGCCAGTTTTGTAGCTGCTTCGAGACGGACACCCAATGGGTGAGCTACAAGTACCGTTGGGGAGGAAAGTTGGAAGGGAAGGGCGAGGAGTTGGAAGGTAGCGGCTGTGGCCTATAGTTAGGGACCAACCCCGGCATTTGCCTGGAAGGAAGATGGGAAACCACAAAAGACCATCTTCAAGGTTGCCGGCGGGGGGATTCGAACCTCCTCGCCTCCCGGATGTGAGCGACTCCCATTAGTCATGCCGTAACGACCACGGCTAACTCACCCGGTAATAATAATAATAATAATAATAATAATAATAATAATATCGCATGGCCTCGGGTACCTGGTGCAAGCTTTGCTATTTGACACCGAGAGGGTAGCTTGCATGTCGAATTTCGTAGTTCCTTGACTATGAAAGTCAAGGAGGTTAGATGTTAGATATCTAATCTCCTTGAACACAATAGCGCTTTCTAGTAGAGAAATGAGGAACCTTGTGCTGGCGAAAACTCCCGAGATTAATTTTGCCATTATGAACTCGGCCTACTGAATTCAAATGGGTTCTTTGACATGCCAACATCGTATGACATGCGTATCGTATTTTTGCCGCCTTTCAAAAATCACTTACCACGGTCAGGGGCGAACCTGAAATCTTGGGGTTAGTAGACCGACACGCTATCCACTCACCCACCGTGGCAAGCTATTAATTTTAATGCCATTGGTATTCAATTGAATTTGTTGAATTTGTTGTAAATAAGGACCCGATGAAGATACATATAAATTGACAGACCTCACTAATCAGCACATACCTGAATATCAGTTTGAATTTAGAAAAGAAAAATCCACAATTCAAATAGCAGCAGAACTACAACCAGACATTGAAGAAGCTCTTAAGACTGGGGGCCTTTGTATACAGTATGTTTTTTTTTTCATATTTGTAATTGGGGGTGATAGATGAGTAGGAATATGCAACAATTTTATAGGTGTGGATTCTATTTTATTAAATACTAGCTGAAGTACCCGTGCTTCGCTACGCGTCATAAATAAATTAAAATGTGAAGGTGACAGTTAAAACAGGGGATAGGCGAGGTGCTGCGCAGAGGGAGATTAAGGATGGAAAATTTTGTCCAACTACACCGCTCGGCGTTGACCATGTTTTATAGCACAAATTTAGGTTTTACTCGCTAACAGTTGCAGATACCTTTCGGATAGAAAATGTAATTTTAAACCTCGTAGCCTATATGCCATCAAATGTTTGCTATTTCTTAGCGTTCTCTTTTTATTTGAAATGGAAATATGAAAGTTTGAAACCAAAGGGTGTAGTGACGTCACTAAAATGGTCGCCATCTTTAAATACTGCAAATTATTGAAATCAAAAGTAACCTATATGTTAACCAGGTAAATCAGCTACTTCCATGTAAAATTCATGTAAATCGGACCAGTGGTATGCGTGATTGAGTAATACACACACACCATCTCATTTTTAGCCTCGCTCCGCTCGCGTCATAGTCGTGTCATATTGTTATTCAATGAAATGCAGGTTTAACCCCGTTAACACCCCTTTTGAACCTGAATATCCAAAAATCCCTCCTTAGTAGACATTTTTGACACACAACAAACATATCCCCAAAATATCATTCTTCTAACTTTAATAGTTTTGGTTGGTCGATGAGAGTGAACATCCAAAAATCCTTCCTTAGTGGACGTTTTACTTCCAGAATTTCACCCCTCCCCATAGGCCCCTTCAATTGTATTTATGAAAAAACGGTCGAACACCTATTTATTTTATTTATTTATTTATTTATTTATTTATTTATTTATTTATTTATTTATTTATTTATTTATTTATTTATTTATTTATTTATTTATTTATTTATTTATTTATTTATTTATTTATTTATTTATTTATTTATTTATTTATTTATTTTTAAGCTGATTGATTTCCTCCGAGTTTCAAACACCTCGCTTATGTCGTTTAAGAGATACACGCTCCGTTAGGAATCTTTCAAACCCCACTTTCATCCCTTTCACCTTATAATATACACTACATCGAAAAACCATTAGACATGTGTCAGCTTATTTTAATGATTAGAATATATGCCAAGTATCACATCCCCAAATGAAACCACTCGTGAGATATTGTTATTCAATGAAATGCACATTTACCCCTTAACACCTCTTTAGAACCTGAATATTCAAAACTCTTTCCTTAGTGGACGTTTTCGACATACAACGAACATATCCCCAAAATTTCATGTTTCTAACTTCAATAATTTTGGCTGGGCGATGATGAGTGAGAGAGTCAGTCAGGACATTTTCTTTCATTTATTTTTGGTAATTTCACCCGTCCCAATGAACCCCTTAAATTGGATTTATGAAACAAACGGTCAAACACCTATTTACTTATTTAAAGCTGTTTTCCCCCTGAGTTTGATGAGTGAGTAAGTGAGTCAATCAGTTAGGACACTTTCTTTCCTGTTTTTTCCCCCAGAATTTCACCCCTCTCCAAGGGCCCCTTAAATTGGATTTATGAAAAAACGTTCGAACACCTATTTACTTGTATTTTAAGCTGTTTTTTCCCACCGAATTTCAAACGTCACGCCTATGTCGTTTCAGAGATATACGCTCCGTCAAGAATCTCTCAACCCCCAATTTTCACCCCTTTCACCTCATAATATACACCACCGATAAACTCTTAGACATATGTCTGATTATTTTTAATGATTATTTTAAATACCGAATATCACATCCCCTAAGAAACAACTCATGATATATCGTTATTCAATGAAATGCACGTTTACCCCCTTGACACGTCTCTAAAACCCGAATAAACAAAAATCATTCCTTAGTTAACGTTTTCGACATACAGCGAACATATTCCCAAAATTGCATGTTTCCAACTTTAATAGTTTTCGCTGGGCGTGATGAGTGAGTGAGTCAGACAGGACATTTTCTTTCATTTATTTTACCAGAATTTCACCCCTCCCCATGGGCCCCTTAAATTGGATTGATTAAAAAACGCTTGAACACCTATTAACTTATTTCTTAAGCTGTATTTTTCCCCTGATTCAGTCGGTTAGGACACTTTCTCTCCTTTTTTCCCCAGAATTTCACCCCACCCCATTGGCCCCTTAAATTAATTTATGAAAAAAAACAGTCGAAAACCGATTTACTTACTTTTTAAGCTGATTTTTTTTCGCTGAGTTTCAAATTTCCCGCCTATGTCGTTTAAGAGATAGGCCTACACGCTCCATTAGGAATCCTTCAACCCCCGCTTTTCAGCCCTTTCACCTCATAATAATACACCACATCGAAAAACGCTTAGACACATGTCTGCGTATTTTTAATGATTAGTTAATATGCCGAGTATCACATCCACAAATGAAACCACTCGTGAGATATTGATATTCAATGAAATGCAGGTTTAACCCCCTTAAGACCCCTTTAGAACCCGAATATCCAAAAAACCTCCCTTAGTGTACGGTTTTGACATACAACGAACATATCCCCGAAATGTCATGTTTCCAACTTCAATATTTTTGGCTGGGCGATGATGAGTGAGTGAATGAGTCAGGACATTTCCTTTCAATTTTTTTTCTTCAGAATTTCACCCCTCCCGATGAACCCCTTCAATTTGATTGAAAAACAAACTGCTTACTTTAAAGCAGTTTTTTCCCCCTGAGTTTGATGAGTGAGTCAGTCAGTCAATCAGTTAGGACACTTTCTTTCCTGTCCCCCCGCCCCCCCCCCCCGAATTTCACCCCTCCCCATGGGCCCCTTAAATTGGATTTATGGAAAAGCGGCCAAACACACATTTACTTATTTTTATGCTGTTTTTTCCGCTGAGTTTCAAACTCCTCACCTATGTCGTTTAAGAGATACACGCTCCGTTAGGAATCTTTCAATCCCCACTTTTCATCCCTTTAACCTCATAAACACATCGAAAAACCCTCAGACACGTGTCTTGTTACTTTTTAATGATAAGTTTATATGCCGTGTATCACATCCCCCAATGAAACCAATCGGGAGATATTGTTATTCAATGAAATGCAGGTTTAACCCCCTTAAGACCCCTTTAGAACCTGAATATCCAAAAATCCTCCCTTAGTAGACTGTTTGTACATACAATGAACATATCCCCAAACTGTCATGTTTCTAACTTCAATAACTTTGGCTAGGCGATGATGAGTGAGTGAGTCTGGACATTTTCTTTCAATTTTCTTTTTTCAGAATTTCACCCCTCCCCATGAACCCCTTAAATTTGATTTATGAAAAAAAAACTGTCGAACAGCTATTTACTTACTTTAAAGGAGTTTTTCCCCCTGAGTTTGATGAGTGAGCCAGTCAGTCAATCAGTTAGGACACTTTCTTTCCTGTCCCCCCCCCCAGAATTTCATCTCTCCCCATGGGCCCCTTAAATTGGATATATGAAAAAACTGTCAAACACATATTTACTTCTTTTTTATGTTGATTTTTTTTCGCTGTGTTTCAAACTCCTCGCCTATGTCGTTTAAGAGACACACGCTCCGTTAAGAATCTTTTAATCCCCACTTTTCACCCCTTTCACCTCATAATATACACCACATCGAAAAACCCTCAGACACATGTCTTCTTATTTTTAATGAGTTTATATGCCGAGTATCACATCCCCCCATGAAACCAATCGGGAGATATTGCTATTCAATTAAATGCAGGTCTACCCCCTAACAACCCTTTAGAACCTGAATAGCCAAAATTTCTCTCTTAGTGGGCATTTGCGGTCCTTGAGGAAGCTGCATACCAGATTTCATTCCAATCCGTTCGGTGGTTTCTGAGATTTCGTGATGAATAAATGAATGAGTGAGTGAGTGAGTGAGTGAGTGAGTGAGTGGTATTTGACAAATATATAGTAGAAAGAAGATAGTGTCAAGTCTTTGTTATGCTAAACTCGGTTGACAGTGCTGTGTGAGCAGTTGAGTAACTAACGGGATTTCAAGTAAAGATCCTCATTTTCTATACCGGTAGTGCTGAGCGCAATTGGCATCAAATCGGCCGTGTCTCGACTTGAGCTATGTTGCCATGGAAACTATCTGCCTTGCCATTCCTTCATGAGTATATTTTAAGATTTGATTAGCCTGTTTTTGAGTGAAAAAGGGCCGAATTCAGAAGAATGAGAAATAATATCGAAAATTCATGTAGCCAGCGGTTCCTTCTGGGTCCTAAACTATGTGTATGCAAAATGTGGTTGAGATTGGTGGAACGGTGTAGATTTGTATACGGAACCAACATATATACATACATACATACATACAGACTTTCACTTTTATATATTAGATGGGGAAGGAAATTATTATCCTACTGCCCGTACCCGACAATATGTTTTCCTAAATTAGCAATGGGGTAATAATTTCCCACCTCCAAATTATGATGATACTGTGCTTATGTTCGACCCTGAGTAATATATGTCAGAAAACTGTACTATAATGAGGCTCATTATAAAACTATTTTTCATTATGAAACAGTTTCTCCCACCAATCAGAGCTCAAGAAATAGTTGTTTGACCAATTAGACAATTAGATGCGCTGAGTTCCACGGCCTTCTAATTTAAATTTCACTGCCTGGCCTAGTGTCATAGTAGGGTAATCGAGGAGGCCATGGTCAAATACAAGGCATTCTCTGCGTCTCATGCTTTCTGTTCAGTACATAAAACTGGCAAAATCTCGACAGATATTATGAATAATTATGTTCGAACATAAAATAGTTATAATAATAATCGTCGAACATAAACAGTCGTATGCATCTCGCCTATAATGGTAATTAAGACATTCGTATGGAAAATTATAACTCGCGTACTCTCGTTTTATAAACATAATCGTGTCTTAATTATTGCCATTATAGGCTCGTTGCATAATGTACTATTATCACTCAATAATGAGGTTTATTTAGCATGATATAGTATATACAAAACCCACAACACGCTCTATAAATTTAGAGAAACATAACTCCCACGCAACACATGTTCAGTGACCTATAACATCTTTGCCAAAAACTGTACAAAAAATATAAAAGTGATTTTGGAATGTTGAAAGTTAGTATATTCGAATATAGTTCTATAATTTCAAAATAGTATTTTCTAAAAACACAGAAAATTAATTTTAAAAATCTTCTATTTTATGGTTAGCCCTAAACAGGGTAATTAATTCCTTTCTAGAAGCAACATATTTACTCAAGTGACCAAAACCATTATTAACATAAAGACACCTTCTTCTGAAAAACAATGCACTGCACCTCTCAACACAACCGAATTGGCGAGCACGTGCACTGTGGAGACCACTTGGATATAAATGCTTCCCACCTTTGGTTTCTGATGACAGTATAGGCTACATCAAATTAATGGGTTTTCAATACTTTTGTGCAGCTAGCTTGTGGATGCATGTGGAACTGCTTGACATGAAAGGCGTGGGAAGATTCCCTCCCTAACAGCGTTCTATATACATGGAGGGAAGATATCATCTCAACGACCTATAAAGGGATTTATAAATCAAAAGGAAAGTACAGGGTCATTATCTATGTGCTCCCCGATAAACACTGCAAGCTAATCCGGCTGTGACTGGCGCAGATCGCGGGCGCACGTACGCGGTTCAGCCGTTGGTTGGCGCGCTCCGCTGACTCATATCGCTACCTCACACGTGTTTTATCATTCATATGAACGTGTATCAGCAAAGCTTAAACATTAGTGTTGCACGTTTAGTGAGTATTGTGATTACTGTGATAGTTGGTCATGCCTAGACACCAATTCACTTTGCGCGAACGTGTGTATGTCCATCATTCGTAGGCTATATGAAAAGCAGAAAATCTTGTTCTGGAATGAGACGAAAATTTCGAATCAGTTTTCAGGAAGACTTGTGCCTAATGCCAGTAAAATTAGGAGGTTCTCTAAACGATTCAAGGAAACAGGCTCCGTAAATAATAAAAGAGTTGACAGGCATTCTTTCATCAGAAGATGTCAGGTGTGTGTTACAAGAGAGGGAGGACATTTTCAGCATCGCCTATGAGCACTGTAAGTACACATTTTTGAACATGTTTGGTAAAAGTGTTAAAGTGCGCACCACCATCGGCTGAACCGGGTACACGCGCCCGCGAGCTGCGCTAGTCACAGCCGGCTTAGACGGCCGTGCTTATCGGGGCGCACATAGTTAGATAATGAATGACCTTGTACTACTCAATATTCATAGATTACGAAAAAAAAGGAAGATTGTAGTTTTACGTGATCCATTAATAGCGAGATCATAAGCCACGGAACCTACTTTTTACGTGAATCCGAACCACATGACATGGCATTTCATTGTCAAAATCTCACATGCATTGACCGGGAATCGAACCCGGTCTGCCGTGGTGAGAGGTCTACAGCATGACCGGTGATAGATTACAAAAAAGCCTTCGACTATAGGCTATAAACAGAAGAAAGCTAATTCAAAAACTTAAGGACACGATTCTACATAATACATCGTATCAGGAACAAGACAAAACATTATGAGACACAACTTCGATCAGATAACAGACGAGGTGTCGACATCAGAGGATATAATCCATACAAAATTAATGGAGTCATGCAAGGAGACCCCAAAATATACTGTATTCTAATGACGGCAGATATAGGGAAGAATTTTAACTGAGCCACACACGTAATGTACGCAGATGACATGGCCCTAGGATCAGCAAATAAAGAGGAACTGTAGCAAGACATGAATAGTATACAACAATGGGGTTCAGGAAATGATTTCCACATAAACAAAAACAAGTAGTTCCGTGAAGAACTATACAGCCTATTTTCATATATCCTACTTATGTTAACTGCCACTATGAACATACAAAATTTCAGTTTGATTGCTGTAATAGATTCGTAGATATTGAGAACCGACTAAATATTTCGGATGGTCGCCATGTTGGATTTTATATATGTAGGTCCTAGAGTTATGTACTGTTACATGAAGATTATTGTGTACGTGCAGCATTCAAATTTCAATCGCATGATTAGGACACAAGAAGTAACAAGGAGATTTTAAAATTTCGCACAGCTGCCATCCTGTGGTTATGGAAACAATTGAAATAAATGAGATGCCAGTGGATTAACGTTCGTAAAAGGATTTACTGTGCCAATTTTCACTGCACTCGGATGGTTAAATTGCGAGAAACGTCCATTTGAATATTTAAATTTCGCGTCGCTGCCATGTTGGATTTGTGATCATCAGGTTATTTAAAGTCCTATAGGTGAGCTTATGTTCATAGCCCCTATGAACATAAAGAAATTCAGTTTGATTGCTATAATAGATTCGTAGATATTCAGAGCCGTCCAAATATTTCGGATGGTCGCCATGCAGGATTGTTGAATGTATAGGCCATAGAGTCATGTACCATTAAAGGAAAATTATTGCGTAGGTTCATTATTCAAACTTTCACTTCGATCGCATGATTACGACACAAGAAATAAAAACTTAATTTTAAAATTCGCACAGCCGCCATTTTGAGGTTACGTAAACAATTGAACTAAATTGGATACCAGTGCATTACAATGTGCATAAACATTTCCTGTACCAGATTTCATTGCGTTTGGAACATTAAATCGCGAGAAATGTCTATTAAAATGTTTAATTCGCTTGGCCGCCATGTTCGTTTTGTAGTTAACCGGTTTTTGAAAGTCTTATAGATGAACTTCCAGTAGTGCCCTTTATCTCCGTACAAAATTTCAGGGTGATACCGCTAATAGTTTTAGAGATATAGAATGCCGGTGAAATATTTCGCACATCCGCCATCTTGTGGTTATGTAAACAATTGAACGAAGTTTGATGTCGGTGCATTATAATGTGTATAAACATATACTGTACCAAGTTTTATTGCGTTTGGTTGGTTAAATCGCGATAAACGACTATTTAAAAGTCGCAAATTCGCGTGGCCACCATGTTGGTTTTGTAGTTACCAGTTTTTCAATAGTCGCATAGGTGAACTTCTAGTAGTTCCCTTTATCACCGTAAAAAAATCGAGGGTGATATCGGGATTAGTTTCGGAGATATTGAATGCTGGTGAAAAATTTCGCACAGCCGCCATGTTGGATTGGTGAGATGTAACAAAATTTGAAGGGCACGGTCGGGGTCGCCCGGGGTAGTGCTATGAACTTACCGAGTTTCATTGAAATCGCTCCAGCCGTATAGAAGTTATTTGGGGGACACACACACACACACACACTCGTACACACAGACACACGGACAAAAGGTGATCTCATAAGCCTATTTTTTTCAAGATTGAAAATAGGCTAATAAAACAGTACAAATGGTATTTATTAGTGGAGGAATAACTTCGAGGACTGACATCATGAAGATCAGGAAATAACCACTAAAAAGAGTCAACAAATGTAAGTGCCTTGCTATTACAATGCAGACAACCGCATCATTTTTCATCACTAAAACTAACACTATCGAGGAAACTGCTCCTAACGACAATCGCCCCCATCGCTGCATATGGGTTTGAACTCATGCACCTATGGGACAAACTGAAATTCAGTGACCGGGAAAAACTAGAAAACGTGAAAGCAATCAAGTATGCACCAAACAGAATGACACATATCCTGGCAAGATAAACTTTTTTCCTGGAAGATTTAAGGCCATAGGATTCGCGACCAAATGCAGGCTCTTACAAATAATTCATAGAAAGAAGGAAACAGAAGGAGAAAGAGATATATACCGTCTTCTTCGGAATGGACGCCATGATAAACAGACAATGGACGAACTGTAATCAAACACAAAGGTGCGCGATCATAGGATTTGCGATTCACGGATAACCCCACAAAATGTGTCAAGGTACAAAATATCATCGAGCAAATTAGAAAAATATGTGCGATATTTACCACTTCAATCAGTGCAAAAACAGAACATGATCTTTAAATGAGATTATAAAAGCAAACCAATCGACAGTTATGAAATGGTCATTCAACTTTGATCGTATTGTAAACCTTTTCCTGGCTGAAATAAACTTATTACTTATTAGCGTATTAATAATAAGGACTCAATTTGAACAGGCTATCATTAATTTCCTATCAATATGTGATAATAATAATAATAATAATAATAATAATAATAATCGCAAAATTAAGCCACTATACAGCGGTGATTCTTCCGGAAGCAACTTACGCAGCCGAAACAATGGTGATCGACGGTCATTCCAAAATTAAGGACATAGAAAAACAGGAAAGAAAAATTCTCAGGAAGATTTACGGGGCAGTTAATAATAACGATATTTGAATGAAGAGACCTCAAAGCGAACTTTACCAAAAGATCCACACGATAACGGAAGTAATCAAAAATCGCCGAGTTGGCCTACAGTTTTATACACACGTTTACAGGATGGAAAATTTCAGAACGGCGAAGAAATTGCTCAACGTTATAACACGGAGTAAGTGTGGCACGGAGTGGCTGACAGAGGTTCAGAGGGACCTACAACAGGTCAACATTGAAAATCTTAAGGACCGCACCGAGTGCAGGAATAAAATCAAAAATGTTAAGTTTGATCATAGACCATCACGACAGCCTGGAAGAAAATGGACAGCTGAGCGGAAGAAGGAGGATTCTGAGAGGATGAAGAGGTTTTGGGAAGAGAAGCGGGGAAACGCCAGAAGATGAAATCCTGTATTCAAGTTCAATCGCTCTCCTAAAGGAGAACAATCGATTAAATAAATAATAATAATAATAATATTAATACAAATAATAATATCGTATGGCCTTGGGTGCCGGGTGCAAGCTTTGTTATTTGAAGCCCAGAGGGCAGCTTGCATGTCGAATTTTGTAGTTCCTTGGAACGCTATGAAAGTCAAGGAGGTTAGATATCTAAGCTCCTTGACACTAGAGCGCTTTCTGGTAGGGAAAGGAGGAACTTTCTGTGTTGGCGGAAAATCCCGAGATTAATTTTGCCATTACGAACACGGCTTACTGAATTCAAATGGGTTCTTTAACATGCTAACAACCTATGACATGCGTGTCGAGATTTTTGTCGCCTTTCAAAAATCACTTACCATGGCCAGGAGCGAACCAGCAAGCTTGGGGTTGGCAGTCCAACACGATAACCACTCACCCACCGTGGAAAGACATCAATATAATATGATAAATGGTATTGACGAGGCGAACAATTATTAAAGTATTAATCTGTTCTACCACGAAAGTGGTCAATACTGTTAATAAAAACATGAAATTGCTAAAAGAAATAAACGACATTACAACTACCAGTGACAATAAAGAAAACATCCAAAAAAATACTTCATAAAATTTGGTCACGGCTGTAAAAATAAGAGCCAAAGAAAGTGCACAACAGTGGCTGTTTAAAATAACCAATGAGAGAACAGGAGATGTGTCTGTAGGCAAATCTAGATTGGGATTAAAATAAACTTCTTGCTAGCATATGTAGAGCTGTGTACACAAGTGCACACATTAATATAGGCCCATCCCCGATGGTGTGATGTTACAAAGTGTTTTCCTTGGTCGTGTATATTTCCACATTATCCCATTATACCGCCGCCCCTTGCGATAATAGAGACGTGGCGGATCAAATTTAGCGTGAGCGCCAGATTAGCCGGCACACAATGGCGGGCGCGACCCCTCGCGTAATCAATTGTCGACGGAGAGAGAGGAGTGGATAATAAGGCGAAAATATGGGGGAGAGAGGGGAAGAGGACGATAAGATGTGGAGAACTGCGAGCACATGAGGGCAGGATCAATTACAGTATTCTAGCAATGGCGCGAGGAAGAAGATCAACTTTATAAACAGGATAAGGAAATGGGTGTTACTGTTGATTCAGAGCGTTTAACATAGCATGATCATATTAATTAATTACTAATTTTAAAGTTAGCTACATTCCCTATTATTGACGGCTTCATAGAGTAAAGAACGATCATCATCAATAGGGCACGGATCTTTAGGTGCTAAAAATCGGGAGGATATTTATTTTTTATGTATTAAAAATACCTGAAATATGTGACAAAGATGTAAAAATATTTAACTATAATTTAGTTTATTATTGTGAATATAAACAATATGCAGCACTCACGAATGCAATTTACTCTATGTCGCACTGACTACTGAAGCATTACACTACACAACGAGATACATCTTCAGGTTGTCCATCACAAATGACCGACGATTAGTGCGAAGCACTTCTTCTGAAGGCGCGAAACTGCGGAAATATGTTTCTTGCCCTTAAGGTGTTGTGTTATTTGAGATCGTTGTTCAGCCTTGATTGCTTTCCCACATGATTGGCAGAACAGAACGCTCCCATCAGAAGTAAAATCATATTTACAAACCGTACTGCTGCAGACGATAACTTGTAGTTGTTTTACTTTAGGCATCCTAGAACTGCCTTACACTTCGCAGCCCCAGAAATTAACTGATTCCAGGTATCTAGGGGGCGGGGGAAAGGTCTAGCACGCTGTGCAATATTGCTAGGGACAAGGCTGTCCCTGGCTTCCACAGTGAGTGGCACGGGGCGACAAGTTAAGAATAACACAGTTGCAAGCTAACATACGCTCTGCATGAAGATTAGATAGCTTGCAGGTTCTTCCCCGTTGATGTAACACAGAACAAAACTGCAATAACCTGAAAGATCTAGCATACTGATTTTAAGAAATGAAGACTAAATATTATGTGTTTTTATGTGCTAATAAGTGAAAAGCAGAAATTTATATATTTATAGAAAAATGCTTAAAATATGTATTTACATAAAAAAATGAATTACCTAAAAATCCGAGCCCTAATCATCAAATCATCATGACCTTTGCCCTCTAAATCGACAAGACCCACTCGATGAATCGTGTTGGTAATTTCCTCGTTAAAGTAGAAAAGAGGCGGCTTCGTTGGCGTAGTTGGTAGCTTTTATGCCCAAGGTCACGGGTTCAAACCCGGCCAAAGTAGCTTTAAAATCCCTCAGTATGCCTTCCTTCGGAGGGGAAGTAAATCCGGCGGTCCCATATCACAGATTTATGGCATAAAAAGAACCTTCCACTAACTATACTTGTGTGAAGCCAAAGTTTGTAGGTTAGAACTGATAACGCTCTATTAGTTCAAACGTTGCTTGCCACGGTGGGTGAGTAGTCAACGTGTCGGCCTACTAACCCCAAGCTTGCAGGTTCGCTCCTGGCCGTGGAAAGTGACTTTTGAAAGGCGGAAAAAATTGCGACACCATGTCATACGATGTTGGCATGTCAAAGAACCCATTTGAATTTAGTAGGCCATGTTCATAGTGGCAAAATTAATCTCGGGAGTTTCCGCCAACACAAAGTTCCTCATTTCTCTACTAGAAAGCGCTATAGTGTTCAAGGAGCTTAGATATCTAACCTCCTTGACGTTCATAGTGCTTCAAGCAACAACGAAATTCGACGTGCAAGCTACCCTCTGGGTGTCAAATAACAAAGCTTGCACCCGGCACCCAAGGTCATACGATAAAAAGCAAAAGTTCAAACGTTCGCCGCCAGGTGCTGACTGCGGTGGCATCTTGTAACAAAGTTCAGAACTAGTTGTTCGTTGACGGTGCCATTTGGTAGCAAAATGGAACTGCTTGAAATCGAATGTCTGTAGTCCTTACTTGAATTAAAAACAGATAACACACACTAATACAGCCATCACAATTAACACCGGTTATCAGACAGACTCTACACACACCCAATGTACACGGAGCTACATGACCGCATTGTTACAGCCCCTAAACTGAGGAACCAACCAACCAAGGTGACGGTGTCGCAGAATCAAAACATGACCTTAAGGTAGGAGCCATCCCTTTATTTGTCTAGAGTAGGAGAGGGAAACCACAGAAAACCACTTCCAGGATGGCTCAGTTATGCCTCGCGAGACTCAGTGTAACTCCGTTTCAGCTCTCAGATCAGAATTAAATGGCTTGACAAAGCCGGGAATCGAACCCGAACCTTATGGGTGACAGCTAACAATACTAGGCGCTACAGAACATGGTGATCAGTGAGGCTGCTTTAAATACATACAGTACTAAAGGAATGGATTTATGAATTGTAGAATCTGTCTGATAACCGGTATTAATTGTGATGGTTGTATTAGTGTGTGTTATCTGTTATTAATTGAAGTAAGGACTGAAGATATTCGATTTTAAAGTAGTTCCAACATTTGCTACCAAACGCCACCGTCAACGACCAAGTAGTTCTGAACTTGGTTACTAGATACCACCACAGTCGGCTCCTGGCGACGAACGTTGGAACCTAAGAGCGTTAGTCAAATATACCCTATAATTTAGCTTCACACAAGTGTAATTAGTGGAAGGTTCTTTATCATGCCTTAAATCTATGACATGGGACCGCCGGCTTTACTTCCCCTCCGAAGTAAGGCATAGCCTACTGAGGGATTTTTATCGCTCTTAAAAAATCCGATGACTTCGGCCGGGTTTGAACCCGCGAACTTGTGCATAGAAGCTCAGCATGCTACCAGCTACTCCACCGAAGCCGCCAATCTGTCTGATAACCTGTGTTATTGTGTCTGCTGTACTAGTGTGTTATTTGTAATTGGGGCTAGGATTTGGGTAGGAGGCAGCCGTGACCTTAATTTAGTTACCATATCTGCATTTGCCTGGAGTAGAAGTAGAGAAACACGTAAAATCACTTCTAGGATGGCCAATATGGGTATCGAACCCACATCTTCTCAGTTCTGACTCACTAGATGAGTGTACCACGTTCCAACCCTCAGACCACAATAACATTTCTTGACAGAGCCGGGAATTGACCCCCCGGTTCTTTGTAACAGGAGCACTAGTAGACCAAAGAAGGCGGCAGGTGCGCTTCATAAAACGAGAGGTAGCACGCAGTTCGCTACTCCTGTGGGGGTCCGGACGGGAACACCTGAGCCCGCTGATGGGCCAACTTGGTTTCTAGGCGAAACCCCACACATGACACGGCACAGACCTAGAAAAATTGCTGAGTTTTAATTCACTGGCCGTGAAAGCCAATATAAACATTTCGTTCATTATTTTGTTATTGAGGAACAAACAGACTCGCAGAACATGAAAAAAATAGACTCCAACGCCGTTCGATAGTCTCGCTTATAGGTGTATTGGTTAGCGTTCTTGGTTGCCTCCCTGTATAAGGGCTACCGCAGAATTCAACGTCAGTGATATCTAAACTATTATAAATTTAGGGAAATCTTATGGACGTATCAACTATGAAATTTCGATTGAGCTATAATTCAAATTAGCCTTAACAAGGATTGGAAATGCAGATTACTTTACGGCCTTATGAACAGCCACGGAGAAAAGTGGTAATGCCAATTTATGAACAACTACGGAGAAGAAGTGGTAAAGCCAGTTTAAGGAAAGCATGAAGAAGCGGTGCTAAAGGCTATTTATGGAAAGCCACGGATAAGCAGTGGCAAAAGCAATACATGGGAAACCACGGAGAATCAGTGGTAAAGCCAATTCATGGGAAACCACGGAAATGCAGTGGCAAAGCCAATTCATGGAATGCCATGGAGATGCAGCAGCAAAACCAATTCATGGAATGCCACGGAGAAGCAGTGGTAAAGTAAATTCATGGAAAGCCACGGAGAAGCAATTGGTAAAGCCAATTCATGGGATACCACGGAGAAGCAGTGGTAAAGCCAATTAAAGGAAAGCCACGGAGAAGCAATTGGTAAAGGCAATTCATGGGAAACCACGGAGAAGCAGTGGTATAGCCAATTCAAGGAAAGCCACGGAGATGCAATAGCAAAGCCAATTCATAGAATGCCACGGAGATGCAGTGGCAAAGCCAATTCAAGGAAAGTCATGGAGAAGCAGTGGTAAAGCCAATTTATGGAAAGCCTCGGAGAAGCAATTGGTAAATCCAATTCATGTAAAGCCACGGAGATGCAGTGGTAAAGCAAATTCAATGAAAGCCAAGGAGGAGCAGTGGCAAAGCCAATTAAATGAAAGCCAGAGAAGCAATTGGTAAAGCCAATTCATGGAATGCCACGGAGAAGCAGTGGCAAGGCCAATTCAAGGAATGCCACGGAGATGTAGTTGCAAAGTCAATTCAAGGAAAGCCACGGAGAAGCAATTGGTAAAGCCAATTCATGTAAAGTCATGGAGAAGCAGTGACAAAGCCAATTCATGAGAAACCACAGAGAAGCAATATTGTTAAAGCCAATTCATGGAACGCTACGGAGATGCAATGGCAAAGCCAATTCAAGGAAAGCCACGGAGATGCAGTGGCAAAGCCAATTCAAGGAAAGTCCCGGAGATGCAGTGGCAAAACCAATTCAAGGAAAGTCACGGAGATGCAGTGGCAAAGACACTTCAAGGAAAGTCACGGAGAAACAGTGGCAAAGCCAATTCATTAAAAGCCACGAAGAAGCAGTGGTAAAGCCAATTCATGGAAAGTCGTGGAGAAGCAGTGGTAAAGCCAATTCATGGAAAGTCGTGGAAAAGCAGTGGCAAAGCCAATTCATGGAAAGTCATGGAGAAGCAGTTGTAAAGCCAATTCATGGAAAGTATTAAAAAGACAGCAAACCTTAGCTAGTCAATATGCCGATATTTCCACAGAATCATGTACCGTCAAAACAGCTAAGAGAAGGGGATAGAAGCGCTGGAAATGAGGGTGTCCTGGAATATTTTTGATTGAACACCCAACGTTTCAGTTCCTTGCAAACTCAAGCTCAAGAAGAGGCTCATGAAAAGCTTTCTTCGAGCGTATCTCAAGCCGTTTTGAAGCCTTGGAGAAGCTGGTGATGCAAGGGAAAGTCCAACGAAAATAACCCCAAAGACGACCAGTTGAAGATACTGGTAGGGAGTCTCTCCACGAGGTCTCGCAACCGACTCAGGACCGAAGAGCAAAGCGGAAACTGTTCAATTAACCTTGACGTGCCACGACCCACTGTCTGGGGTATAAGGAATGAGGGAAGGAAGAGGGAAAGAAAGGGTGGAGGGAAGGAAGGAAGGAAGTAAGGAAGAAAGGGAAGAGGGGAGGAATAAAGGGATAAGGGAAGGAAGGAAGAAATGAAGGAAGGAAGGAAGAAAGGGAAGAAGGAAAGGAAGGAAGGTAGGACGGAAGGAGGTAAGGAAGAAAGAAAGGGAAGAGGGGAGGGACGAGGAAAGGAACGAAGGAAGTAAGGAAGGGAAGAGGGAAGAAAGGAAGAAAGGGAAGAGGGGAGGAAGGAGGAAAGGAACGAAGGAAGTAAGGAAAGGAATATGGAAGAAAGGAAGAAAGGGAAGAAGGAAAGGATGGAAGGAAAGTAGGACGGAAGGAGGTAAGGAAGGACGAAAGGGAAGGGGGGGGGGAGGAAAGGAACGAAGGAATTAAGGAAGGGAATAGGGAAGAAAGGAAGAAAGGGAAGAAGGAAAGGAAGGAAGGAAGGAAGGAAGGAAAGTAGGACGGAGGGAGGTAAGGAAGGAAGAAAGGGAAGAGGGGAGGGAGGAGGAAAGGAACGAAGTAAGGAAGGGAAGAGGGAAGGAAGGAAGAAAGGGAAGAGGGGAGGAAGAAGGAAAGGAACGAAGGAAGTAAGGAAGCGAATAGGGAAGAAAGGAAGAAAGGGAAGAAGCAAAGGAAGGAAGGAAAGTAGGACGGAAGGAGGTAAGGAAGGAAGAAAGGGAAGAGGGGAGGGAGGAGGAAAGGAACGAAGTAAGGAAGGGAAGAGGGGAGGAAGGAGGAAAGGAACGAAGGAAGTAAGGAAGGGAAGAGGGAAGGAAGGAAGAAAGGGAAGAAGGAAAGGAAGGAAGAAAGGAAAGAGGGAAGGAGTGAAGAAAGGGAAGAGGGGAGGAATAAATGGATAAGGGAAGGGAGGAAGGAAGGAAGGAAGAAAGGGATGAATGAAGAAAGGAAGGAACAAAGTAAGAAAGGAAGGAAGAAAGGGATGAATGAAGAAAGGAAGGGAGAAAGGAAGGAACGAAGGAAGGGATAAATGAAGAAAGGAAGGAAGAAAGGAAGGAAGAAAGGGATGAATGAAGAAAGGAAGGAAGAAAGGAAGGAACGAAGGAAGGAATTCCAACTACATACCATGCTGCGGGTGCCCTTGTCCTAGAGAGCACATGTTCGATTCCAGGCTCTGCCAAGAAATGTAATTCGTATATGAGGTACAGGAACGGTATGGTCGACAAGTAACCCGAGGGGTGTCAGTTTATTATATCTTAACTAGGCTAGGTTTTGAACGTATGAAGAAAGATCATATTGTTGCAGAAATCAAACCGGTAGACTTTACTGTTTTATTTATTCCGATAATAACGTTTAAACTGCGCTCGCTGAGTTCATAAAAAAAGCATAAACATTTCTACAAATGTTGCTGGGTATTTAAAATGTAATGTACACCAAAAGAAATGCATTATGTGTTTTCATTTCACAACGTTATTACTCCATTCCGAGATGAAATAAATAAGCTTTAACTGCCGCATTTAAATTTCCCACATACAATCCCTCATATTTGCATACAAACTCTTTAATATTAGGAGACGCTGTGTGCGAGAAAGAGATGGTGCAGTGGAGTCGTAACGTTATTATATTATTTCTTTTCTTAGCCGCTCGAGGCGCTGTTAGCAGATTTTATGTAGATATATAAATGGCCTTCCCTTAACCTCACTCCATTCCGCGCCCCCTCCCCCCATTTCTTTCCTCTCTTTTTGAGGTATCCTGCGGACAGCATAGCGACCTTCCCCTTCAACTTAAAAAACGAGAAAGAAAATCTTATTAGAAAAATGTGGTGACATTATTAGAAAATTTTAGTGCGCTTTAAATCTCGCCTGTAGAGGGTGTGAAAATGGTGGCCGAGAGAGAATGAGAATGTGGAGAGAAGGAGTGGGGACTAGAGGTGGCGCAGAATTAGCCTCTCTCCTTGGATCCGTCTGTTGAAGTGTGACTTAAGTTGACTTGAGTCCATCAGAAATGTAATCATGAGCGTTTGCTGCAAGAAGTGCTGATGAAAATTATAAGGCCTTGCAATAAGCTCAGAAGCACTCGTTGTAATTGAATGAAGGAAGGTTCCGACCAGGGTTGCCACATTCCTGAAAACAAAATAGATGATGATAATTGTTGTTTTAAGGGGCCTAACATCTAGGTTATCGGCCCCTAATGGTTTGGGTGATAGTGAAAGATCAGATGAGAAAGAAAACTATAACTAAGGAAAATCCACAGCCTGCTTCCAGTCTCCGACCGAGTCAGGAATGGAATGAATGAAGTCCATATCTAGCGGCGAGGATATGAACTGTGCCGGCTGCCGAGGCCTGACGCACTCCTCTGGGGCAATGATTAAATGAATGACAGATGAAATGAAATGATAGTGGAGAGTGTTGCTGGAATGAAATGTTGACAGGGAAAACCGGAGTACCCGGAGAAAAACCTGTCTGCCTCCGTTTTGTCCAGCACAGATCTCACATGGATTGACCGGGATTTGAACCATGGACCCAGCGGTGAGAGGCCGGCGTGCTGCCGCCTAAGCCACGGAGGCTTAAAACTATAACTAATACTACCTAAAAACTTACAAACTAGAAGAAGAATTGGTAAAAAATAAAGGATAAGGAAAATAAAGGACTGGAAGAAAAGGAATGCCCTCGAAGAATGAAGATTGAGGAACTTGGAAAGAAGGAGAGCCACGAAAGGCAGATAGGAAAGGGAAAGAGGAGAGGGCCCGCCCCAAAGTCAGAGGAAAAAGGGGACAAAACGGACCCAACTCAGGAATCCCTTGGGGTCGCCAACCCCCAAACTCACCAGTCGTGAGCCCCTGAGGGTGTAGCAATATCCAGGGTGCACCAGAAGTGGTGGGGCTACACACACCCTGCCTCCTTGAGGGCCTTGAGCAGAAGGCAGGAAATAACATGAAAAGAAAAAGAAGGCTGACTTCTCGAAGAATGAGGGATCAGGAAAGATGAGACAAGGGCCAATTAAGGCGGGAAAGGAAGATACTCCCTAGGCCTCGGATACCCAAATACCGTCGGGGTCGGAAGAGAACAATAGTTGACCATGAGAGGTCGACAGGAAAGAAGACGGTAAGGAGCCTGGCACAAGTAAGTGGAATCAATGCCGGACTTAGCTGGGGTCCCGTGGTCGCCAACCCACGTCCCACTAGATGTGAGCCCCTGGGGGACAAACAAAATAAGGAACGGGTGTGTTGTCGAGGAAATCGGTCGTGACATAATAGAAAACTAGTGAACTTCCATTAGGAATGATTTTTACAGAAGATAGGCTACATTGTCATTACGGGGCAGATGACCTTAAACCCTCAATAACTAACAATAACTGACTATTGACATTACAGGGAAGTTTATTTATATCTTTATGACAGAAATTAGTCAGATGAAAATAGCAAGGCGCACGCAGCTCCGACAGCAGTTTTCCATTATTACCCATTATATCCGCCAGACTGGCCAACTCAAAATTCACCAAAATATGCAATGAACCAAAGAGTTACTTCGATCTTTACGAACGAATATACCAGAGTAAGTACTATTTGCAATGGAAACTTTAGACAGAAAAACCCAAAGTCAAATCGAAGGAAATAGCATACCAGAGGTGTAGGCATAGACGCATTTCTCTCGAGTTCCAAAACGCTTGGAAATACGGGACGCGGTTTAGCGGGCAACATCACGACTGAAACTCGATTTGTCGTGATATATCGACTTGAATGGCTGCTTGTGATTGGCTGGTTGAAGTCATCAGAAATGTAGCAATTTATTTCAATTACGCTAAATAATATTAGGTTACAGATTTTGTTGTAGCAAAAGTAAAATTACAGTTAAATGAGAACCGAAAAAAAAATCGTTCTCAAAAATATTTCAAAATTTCACAGTGAAAATAAAGTTTGCAACTAACCCCACAAGAGGAAATCAAATGCTCACGATTGATTGAGATATAATTAGTAGTAATTTTATTTAGCGTAATTGAAGTAAATTGCTATATTTCTGACCTTACAGTATGTTGGCATTGAATTGGTTCGTTGATTTCATAATACTAAAGCGTTACAGAGTTGGGTATGTGGTGTAGCGGCTGGCATTTTAGGTTGTCTCCCCGGAAGTCCGAGTTCGATTCCTGGCTCTGCCAAGAACTTTAATTCTGGTCTAAGGGCTGGAACGGGGAACACTCGGCCTCGTGAGGCAAAACTGATGATGATGCGTGATCCTGAAGATGGAAATGAAATGCAAACTATAACTAAATACTAACTACGACCTTATATACTAGAAGAAGAAATGGAAAACAAAAGGAGAATAAGGCAAATAGTGGACAGGAGGAAAAGAAATGCCCTCAACCCTCGAAGAATGCGGATTGAGGGACTTGGAAGGAAGGAGAGCCATGAAAGGCAGATAGGAAAGTGAAAGAGGAGAGGGTCCGCCCCAAAGGTAAGGGACAAAAGGGGGAAAACTGACCCAGCTCAGGAATCCCTCGGGGTCGCCAACTCCCGAACTCACCAGCCGTGAGCCCCTGAGGGTGTAGCATTATATAGGGTGCACCAAAAAAGGTGGGGCTACATACACCCGGCCTCCTTGAGGGCCTTGAGCAGAAGGCAGGAGATAACATGAAAAGAAAAAGAAGGCTGACCCCTCGCAGATGGAGGGAAGCAGAAAAGATGAGACAAGGGCCAATTAAGGCGGGAAAGGAAGAGACTCCCTAGGCCTCGGATACCCTAATACCGTCGGGGTCGGAAGAGAACAAGAGTTGACCAAGTGAGGTCGACAGGAAAGAAGACAGAGAGGAGCCCGGTACAAGTAAGTGGAAGCAATGCCGGACTCAGCTGGGGCCCCGTGGTCGCCAACCCACGTCCCACTAGATGTGAGCCCCTGGGGGAGAGGCAAAACTGAGAAGAGGTGGGTTTTCTGCGGTTTCTCCACTTCTACTCCAGGAAAATACCGGGATGGTTCCTAACTTAAGCCCACGACCACCTTATTACCAATCCACGCCTGAATTACACATACACACGCTAATACAGCCATCACAATAAGAAAGTCATCAGACAAATTCCACGCACACCCAAGTACATGGGGTTACATGAACACGATGTGGCAAGGCCCATGAATATATTATCAACAACAACAACAACAGCCGATTCTTCTTCTTCTCCGGGATGGGCCACTAAGGACCACGCGGAATCAACGTACGTTGAGCCTTCCTCCTTGCCCAATAGCTCTATGGATATGCATGGATTGTTGTAGTTTCTGTTCCTCTGACCATGGATGTCGTGTTGGTTTCTTCTGATCTTCCTCAAATCCCCTTGTGTGAACAATATTTCTGATAGCATTTCTATTCATCAGATCTGGCGATCCCATCTCCACTAGGTCCCTCTCCGCATGTTTGTACCACTTTGGTCTTGTACGTTTGTTCTGCAGAAATTTGTGCATTCGGTAAGTAAGTCTCGTTACATTCATTCTTTCCAAATGGCTCAAAAATTGAATTCGTCTCATTCTCATGGTATCGGTAAGTTTAGAAATGTTCATATATAATTTTAATTTTTAATTCTGGGCCCTAAGATCTTTCGCATAAATTTCCTTTCCTTAATATTGTAATCTTTCAATTCTTGCCACAAGATGGCTTCACCCAGAGAAGCCATTTGTAACTTTGAAGATACAAAAAATTAAATAAAAATGAATATTCTGCCTCATAAATGGCCTTTCTTTAAAATTTAAGCAAATGACATAATTAGTACTGCAATTGAACAAATCCACCTTTTTGAAACTCTTCTTATCTCCGGGCGTGTGCAGATATTCTGAAAGGACTGGCTCGTACATAGGCCTTACCAAAACCTCCTATAAATTAATAAAAATGAAGGAAGATTTACATGCATCTAACTAAAAAGAAACTATTCAATTTAAATTTACTTTATATTCTGAGCTGCATGCAAGAAATTAATGAATATAATAAAAAAAAGTGACACACAAGAGATGCAATTAAAAATATATAATATAATAATATAATAATAATAATATTTAGGCCTTTAAAGATTTCTTAGTTTGTTTTTCACATTACCGGTAATGCCGTCGTCTGCCCAATATGTCCATTTCATCACCACTTTGAAGCTGGTCAGCCATGCCATTATGGTTTACCGCCATGAAGGTCTTCTTCAACTTAGCACAGTTATCTTGATGGGTATTAGCCCTACTATGATTGTGGCATTACAGCCAGAACCCAATCACGTGGTACCCTCCATACTAAAACAAATCGGAGTCTTCAAGCTTTTTTCTTTCCGTATAAACACGAACCACTCCTCAAGAGAGACGGCACCCTCCACAACTCAACCAGTCATCTCAAAGTCCAGAGAGACAATCCATTCCGCAGTGCATCCAGTAGCTTGCTACCACACGTCTGAAACCCACAGCTCCTTCCAGGAAGTCTTATTGTCATACGCCTGCTTGTCCATTCCACTCCTAGCAAGGCCCCCTGGCTGCTTCCTCCTCACCCTCCCCGGGGTAAGCGAGCATACCTGCTCGAGACAATAGCGTCCATAAATGCTGCCTCCTGTACGTGTGACCAAAACATGAACCTGACTCCTGGTTCAGTGGTCCGAACAATATTAATAAACTTTCTTAGACAACATATGATTAGAGCTAGCTTCAGAATCTCGTCAATAGTGACCTAAAATACATTGAATAATTAATAATAAAAAGTATTCGTATATGATAATAGTAATAATAATAATAATGACACTGCGTCTACTGCAGACGTGTCCAATGCAATTGAACACGTTGCCAACACGATAACATGATATAAAGAAATAATAAACCCACGAGCCTACATTAAAACTGTCATGGGGGGGACTCATAAAATATAGGTTACAGAACGCCCCCTTGCTTTTCATTCATTTGGTCCTATACCATAGAATAAAAAGCAATACTTTAGGCATGACTTCCCTTCCAAAATCCTAACTCCTTCCTTCCACAAATATATACACAACCAACAGGGCTACTAGGATACGTACATCCTCAGATTGGAAATATTGTAAATCCCTAGCACCCTTCCGTCCTTTGTAAGGAGCTCGTACGCACAGGCCCCTAATTTCCGTGCAATTTCATACGGTCCTTCATACAAATGAAAAATTTACTCACCAATTTCTGGTCTGCGGACGAGACATGAGGCACCCTCAAAAGCACAAGGTCACCTACATCTAACTTATCTCCTGCCCGCTTCCCTTGCTGCTTCTGCCGTTTCTTACCCCCCAATCTCTGAACTAAATCCTCAGTAGTTTCCGGTCGCTGATGATCCGGCGCAATGCGTTTATTAGCTTGTCTTGCATCCAAACATAGCTTAACTGACCCATCTTTCTTAGTCACTACTACCAACGGATTGACATACTGGCTCCTACTGAATTCGATCACCTCATCGTCTAGCATCTGCGAAATGACATCATGTACTGCTTTGACATGGGCGTGAGGTATCGGGTATCTAACACCATTAAAACTAGACCTATCGGTGATCTCGAAACTATGCTCGTACTCATGTGTCCTACCAGGTTTGTCAGAGAACACCTCACTGTGCTCTCTCAAGACTTCTAACAACTGAGCCTTCTGCTCTACCTCCAACATGGTATCTTCCACAACACTTGAAAATTCGCCTTCACGATCCTCTTCCACTACCATACTACAACTTTGAATATCCTCTGATACCATGTCGCTACTAACCTCACTGACTTCTTCCTCTTCATTTAAAACCTGGACACACACTGATATACTCACAAAAGTTCCCGAGTCCACCTGATAACTCAGACTAATCGTATCAAAATTCTCACCCCACTTGAATCTCACCTTAGATTCACCGTAATCAAGCTTACACATCTGACTGCTTAACCAATCCGCACCCAATATGACAGGATACACTAAGTTCGCGACCACTAGAAAACTCTGACGACCACATTTCTCATCAATGTACATAGGTGCGACAACCTGTCTACGCACTCTCTGTGACTTAGTCCCAACAGCAGACAATATAAATATATTGGACACAGGAATCTCCTCTATGGCTTCTCCTTTACTCTTAACCTCATCATAAAAGCCTGCCTTAATGCAAGAACACATGCTCCCTGAGTCCAATAAGGCATCGACGACTTGACCCCATATCTTCACCTTAATCACAGGACTGATCAACGTAGGCTCACATCTCTCCTGCATAACCTCAACCTGGTCATCTAACAATTCCTTTCTAACATCAAGGTCGTATTCTATCTTCTTCAACACATGAACTGGAATACTGGGATGGGACCCTCTATCTGACCGTCTTAAAGAGCCCTGTTCCCGTTTAAATTACTCGGCTGAGCTGGCTGTCTCTCTTCTTCACGCCCCCTATTCTCTAACTGCCTTTGTTCCCCAGGTCCCCGATTTTCTGCCTGCCTCTGTTCTCCGCGCCCCCTATTCCGAAAATACCCTTGGTCACCCCTATCCCTATTTACAAAATTTCCTCTATCATTCCTCACAAAGTTACCTGGCCTATCAATATTCCTACGCTCATAATGCCTATTCCCTTCCTCCTGATACCCCTGATCGTAATTTCCTTCCCTTCCCTGTTCTTGCCTCTTACCTCCCATTCTACCCAAAGTATCAAACCTTTCTAACACACGTTCCATGTCCTTAATCGTATTTACATCCTGCATGACTACGGACATCTTCACCTCATCAGAAAAATGACGGGCCATACGCCTAACAATATCACCTTCAGAAGAACTAGTGTCTAAATTCTGACTGATAAGGACATGTGTGAGGAAATACTCCGTCATGCTCACCCCCTGATTCGACTGATACCTCCCAAAAGAAATCTTGTCTCTTTCTCTTCCTTTAGTCTGTTCGTTCCAGAACTTTCCCTCAAACTTCTGCTTAAAATCTTCCAATCCCTGAAAACCTCCCCTAAAAACTTGATACCAAGATTTAGCCTCCCCCACAAAAGCTAATGATATGATTTCCTCAACAATATCCCAGTCTAAAGTCCCATCTTCTAACACTTTCGAAAACCTCTTCTGAACAACTTTAACAAACTCCATAGGGTTAAACTGCCTTCCACTAAATTTAGGTAAGTCAGATTCCCTATAGAAGTTACTATGTCCTACAGAGTGATTACAATTTTCCTTATTTGACTTGGCCTGATTCAGCTCTCTTCTTAATTTCAAATTTTCGCTCTCATTAAAGGATTTCAGTTCACTAATCTCCTTTTTTACACTCTTATCTACCATCGTTACTCTGGCTGAAGAAACCGCTAGCTCCTGTTCGAAAGACACCTGCTTATTTCTAATCTCAGTTATATCCTTCATTTCTTCCTCTACAACTATCAACCTCTCACTAACTTCTTTCGTGACAATGGCTACCTCATTACTCACCTCGCCTATCTGCTTATCAACAGTATCTATAATGCCCTGCCTCTGTAAGCTCATCTTCTCCTCAACTTGCTCGAATCTTTTATCTACCATCTCAATTCTACTAGCAATTTCCTGACGAATTTCCTTATAGCCTTTACTCATACTCTCTACAATCTTATTAATTTTGCTCTCTAAATCCGTACTTTGAATGTCTATCTTAGTACTAAATTCACTGCTTTGATTATTAATTTGAGTACATAAATCATTACTCTGAATATCCATTTTAGTACTTAAATCACTTAGTTTACTACTGAATTTAGAAATCATCTGCTCCATTAACTTGATCATCTGTGAGTTTTCCCCCAGCCCTACATTTTCCTCGTCACTATTCACTCCCATTCCTAACTCCTTGCTAGTTGCAACATCATCTTTCTCGGCCCCCTCACGTCCCTCCAACGTACCAGAAATCACATCCTTATCTGCCATTTTACTAAGAACTACTCTCGAATTTGTGGAATCTGACCGCTTATTGGTCTGCCTGTTTGACTGACTCCTGCCTCTTCTAGAATGACCAAGAGTGCTTCTGTCAACACTTCTAGATCTCAACTTTAATAAATCAGGCTCACTCTTATTACTTAGCATACCCTCCAAAATCACTGAACATATATACCCTTCCTAAAATACCCGATCAGATTTCACAAATTACCTGTGCGTACTGCCATACTATGCACCAGCCAGCCTTATTCACACTCCATAGTTGGGCGCCATTTGTAATCTTTCAATTCTTGCCACAAGATGGCTTCACCCAGAGAAGCCATTTGTAACTTTGAAGATACAAAAAATTAAATAAAAATGAATATTCTGCCTCATAAATGGCCTTTCTTTAAAATTTAAGCAAATGACATAATTAGTACTGCAATTGAACAAATCCACCTTTTTGAAACTCTTCTTATCTCCGGGCGTGTGCAGATATTCTGAAAGGACTGGCTCGTACATAGGCCTTACCAAAACCTCCTATAAATTAATAAAAATGAAGGAAGATTTACATGCATCTAACTAAAAAGAAACTATTCAATTTAAATTTACTTTATATTCTGAGCTGCATGCAAGAAATTAATGAATATAATAAAAAAAAGTGACACACAAGAGATGCAATTAAAAATATATAATATAATAATATAATAATAATAATATTTAGGCCTTTAAAGATTTCTTAGTTTGTTTTTCACATTACCGGTAATGCCGTCGTCTGCCCAATATGTCCATTTCATCACCACTTTGAAGCTGGTCAGCCATGCCATTATGGTTTACCGCCATGAAGGTCTTCTTCAACTTAGCACAGTTATCTTGATGGGTATTAGCCCTACTATGATTGTGGCATTACAGCCAGAACCCAATCACGTGGTACCCTCCATACTAAAACAAATCGGAGTCTTCAAGCTTTTTTCTTTCCGTATAAACACGAACCACTCCTCAAGAGAGACGGCACCCTCCACAACTCAACCAGTCATCTCAAAGTCCAGAGAGACAATCCATTCCGCAGTGCATCCAGTAGCTTGCTACCACACGTCTGAAACCCACAGCTCCTTCCAGGAAGTCTTATTGTCATACGCCTGCTTGTCCATTCCACTCCTAGCAAGGCCCCCTGGCTGCTTCCTCCTCACCCTCCCCGGGGTAAGCGAGCATACCTGCTCGAGACAATAGCGTCCATAAATGCTGCCTCCTGTACGTGTGACCAAAACATGAACCTGACTCCTGGTTCAGTGGTCCGAACAATATTAATAAACTTTCTTAGACAACATATGATTAGAGCTAGCTTCAGAATCTCGTCAATAGTGACCTAAAATACATTGAATAATTAATAATAAAAAGTATTCGTATATGATAATAGTAATAATAATAATAATGACACTGCGTCTACTGCAGACGTGTCCAATGCAATTGAACACGTTGCCAACACGATAACATGATATAAAGAAATAATAAACCCACGAGCCTACATTAAAACTGTCATGGGGGGGACTCATAAAATATAGGTTACAATATATAATTGTTCTTTTAACGTTTTAAGTTGTAATTGATCGTTTCTGAATCATAAAGAGCTTCCGGCACAATCACTGTTAAGTAATGGCGAATTTTACTATTCCATGACAATCATTGCTTGTTATAAACTTTTTTTTTGTGTATTAAAAAGCAGCCTCCATTTTCTGGATTCATGATGTTACAGATTTATTTTCATTGCCATTTTCTGTAACCCATTCGCCTAAGTATTTAAATTCATTTACCCTAGCAATTTTGTCAGCCTATTATATTTAGTCAACACGATCCGATTATTAACTGGCATAGTTCAGTGTGTATCTTCATCAGTGACGCATTAGGAAATGCGATCAATTCTCAGCTTAATAAACAACACGCGCAGTTTGTGGTTAGAAAATGTAATCGATAACAAAGTTATTCATTATTTGCAAACAATCTGTGAGAACTGCATTGACCAACTGATATTAATTAACCTTGACTCAGCAATGAAATCTTGACCATATTATCCCCAAGTGTAATATTGCAATATTGTGCCAATTGTGCTCCCACGTGCATATAAAGGAGAATGTATGTTTACCCCATGATATCACCCATTGTGTCTGTGTGTCCCTAATAAATATTGATTAGCACCAGTGATTTCAATCAAACTTGTTAATGACTACTCAGTCCAATCCTGGTTGAGCCCTACACATTTTAATAAGTTTCATTAATCCAACATGACAGGCGGCTTCGTTGGCGTAGTTGGTAGCATGCTGAGCTTTTATGCCCAAGATCGCTGGTTCAAAGCCGGCCAAAATCGTCGGAATTTTAAGAGCGTTAAAATTCCCTCAGTATGATTTCCTTCGGAGGGGAAGTAAAACCGGTGGTCCCATGTCATGGATTTATGACATGTTAAAGAACCTCCCACTAATTGCACCTGTGTGAAGCTAAATTATATATAGGTTAAACACTTGACTAACGATCTTAGGTTCCTACGTTCGTCGTCATGAGCCGACTGCGGTGGCATCTGGTAACTAAGTTCTGAACTAATTGGTCGTTGACGGTGGCGTTTTGCGGCAAAAGTACAGGCTACTTGGAAAAATTGAATGTCTGCAGTCCTTACTTGAATTAAGACAGATACACACACTAATAGTCATCACAATTAACACCGCTTATCAGACAGATTCTACACACACCTTAAGTACACGGGGCTACATGACCGCGTTGTAGCAGCCCCTAAACTAAGGAACCAACCAACAATCCTACTCTTTATCACCGTACAATACTTCAATAGTTTCGGAGATATACAGTAGAATGCCGGTGAAATACTTCGCACAGCAGCCATCCTGAGGTATTGTAGACAATTGAACTGAATTAGATTCAAGTGCATTACAATGTGTTTAAACATTTGCTGTACCAAGTTTCATTGCGTTTGGATGGTTAAATCGCGAGAAAAGTCTATTTAAAGTATAAATTTCGCTTGGCAGCCATGTTCGTTGTGTAGATAACAGGTTTTTGAAATTTTCATAGATGAACTTTTCGTAGTGCCGTTTATCATCGTACAAAATTTCAGGGTGATATCTGTAATAGTTTCGGTGATACAGAATGCCGGTGAAATATTTCGCACAGCCGCCATCTTGAGATTATATCAACAATTGAACTAAATTAGATGCCATTGCATTACAATGGGCATAAACATTTTCTGTACCAAGTATCACTGTGTTTGGATGGTTAAGTCGCGAGGATCTATTTAAAAGATTCAACTTCGCTTGACTGTCATGTTCGTTTTGTTGTCAACAGGTTTTTGAAAGTCCCATAGGTAAATTTATAGTAGTGTCCTTTATCACCATACAACATTTCAGGGTGATATCAGTAATAGTATTGGAGATATAGAATGCCGGTGAAATATTTCACACAGCCGCCATGTTGGATTGGTGAGACGTAATAAAATTTGAAGGGTACGGTCGGCGTCGGCTGAAATAGTACTATGACCTTACCGAGTTTCATTGAAATCGCTCCGGCCGTTTAGACGTTATTAGCGGGGAACACACACACAGACAGACACATGGACAAAAGGTGATCTCATAAGCCTATTTTTTCAAAAAAATAAAAATAGGCTAAAAAGACATATATGGCTCTAATGGCATCATGGACTGGACCACCAATGGAAACAATGCTCGATTTTTCAATATGGTTATGCTTAGTGTTAAATATCGTATGTTTACCCAACACTATCAAACGTGGTTGGACGGGCTACGACTTTCGCCACCTCACATTAGCAGTGACGATATGAAAGCACGCTCAGGAGATATTTTTAATTTATTTTCATTTATGAAAAAATATGCTTATGAGATCACCTTTTGTCCGTGTATGTGTGTATGTGTGTGCGTAAGTGTGTGTCCCCCGTAATAACTTCTAAACAGCTGGAGCGATTTCAATGAAACTCAGTGAGGTCATAGCGCCATTTCGGCCAACCCTGACCGTGCCCTTCAAATTGTATTGCGTCTCACCAATCAAACATGGCGGCTGTGCGTAATATTTCACCGGCATTCTATATCTCCGAAACTATTACTCACATCACCCTGAAATTTTGTACGTTGATAGAGGGCACTACTAGAAGTTCATCTATGAGACTTTCAAATACCTGTTAACTACAAAACGAACATGGCGGCCAAGCGAAGTTGAAACATTTTAATAGACTTGTCGCGCGATTTAACCATCCAAACGCAATGAAACTTGGTACAGTAAATGTCTATACACATCATTATGGGGTATTGTAATTAGTGAAGCAATCAACACTATCGAAAACAATTTAAAATCCAACAACTCGGCAAAAGAAACTGAAGAGGTGGTGAGACTACTGAGGGTCGTTCTCAGCCAAAGCGTGTTTCAATTCGACAATAAAATGTACACACAAACATAAGGCCTAGCGATGGGGTCACCACTGAGCAGGCTAATCGCCGACATCTTCATTAATGCACTAGAAAATGCGTTCTAAGGAAAGACTTCAACCAAGGGAATAGTAATATGGAAAAGATACGTAGATGATGTAATTTGCATCTACGATACCGAATTAACAAGCCAAAAAGCAATTCTCCAATCCATTAATAGCCTACACTACTCAATCACAATCACTAAGGAATCTGAAACCGATCGGTAAATAAATTATCTCGACATAACCATTGAACGTAAAGACAATGAGCTTTCATATTCAATATTCCGAAAAGCCACACAAACCTCGCATGCAATCGATAATCAGTCTAATCACCCCAGTACGCATACATTAGCGGGGCACAATTCAATTGTGCACAGGGCTTTAAACATTCCCATGTCAAAATACAATTTTAATAAGGAAATAAGAATTATCAAGCAGCATTCACAACGAATAACACAACTGGTAGGCATCTGCAAAATAGTAATTTAAATAAACAAGACCCGTATTATAAGTCAGGGGTATATTCTATCACGTGCCAAGAAACTGGTTGTCAAGCCAATAACATCGGACAGAGTGGAAGAAGAGTAGATACACGCTACCAGGAACATAGAAATGAGATAAAATACGGTAACTTACACATTCAACCGTATGCGATCACATGTGCGACGCAGGACACAGTTTCACTAATATTGAAACCGGCCTAAAAATAATTCATCACGAATCGAAAGGCAGAGCTCTTGAAATAAAGGAAGCAATCGAGATACACCTAGCCAAAAGAAACAACCCCAACAATCTAAATGGACACACTTTCATGGAGAGCTCACCCATCTTCAATCTACTAAAAAACACACCCTGTCGGAAACAAGACACAACATAACGATTCAGCCAAGCTAGATAAAAAGGGTGGGGAAAATAGGGGGTTTGTAATAGGTAAATGTTATTTGGATCAAAATGTACTATGTACTTTTTTCTTCAATAAAACTAGGCCGGAATTCACGTCAGTATTAAAGGTGTCGGAACATCCTCAGAGTCCGGCAGCGCTTGTATAGGGCTACTAGCTTATGCGTGGCGAGGACTGATCCACGGTCTTTAATAGTAAGTTGAAGACGGTCCTGAATCCAATAACATACATCTTGTCTAAGCCTGGCAACACAGAACAAGTACGCATGCACTTACTACAGACAGCACATAGGAATACGGGGCGGGGGAAGGGAAACCCAGTTCACCGAGATAACATTCCAACTCAGTCCCCTGTTACGAGTGCATGAGTGAAGTTGAACTTGCTCGCGGCTGCAGTGCGGAAGACTTCCAGCCAGATAAGTAACCTGTGCCATGAAAATTGACCATTTACCACCAAATAGTCACCCCAAATAGACAAATTTCTGGGGTTCTATCACCATTTTAGCATTTCACCTAACGTCATATATATCCCAACTAACATATTAGACCGACAAGTTGCATCACCAATACTGCAACTAAATAAGTGTACATATTGTAAATATTTTCACCCGTATTTTCAAATATAGATTTTATAGCCAAAGTGTAATGGATCTGATGATGATCGCTTGACGATCGAAACTGATCATCCTATTGTATTTATTAATCTCATGTAATTTTTTCAGGATTAGGGTATAACCCAACTCGTTTGGGTACATTTGTGTTGACCGACTGAAAAGCACCAAATTTTTGTCTATACACATTGTAATGCACTGGTAACTAATTTAGTTCAATTGTTTACATAACCTCAAGATGGCGGCTGTGCGAAATTATGAAACTAAGTTTTTATTTCTTGTTTCGTAACTATGCGATCGAAGTGACAGTTTGATTAATGAACCTACGCAATAATTTACATATAATGGTGCATAACTCTATGGCCTATACATATAGCAATCCAACATGGCGACCTTCCGAAATATTTAGACGGTTCTCAATATCTACGAATTTATTACAGCAATCAAACATAAGTTCACCTATGGGACATTCAATAACCTGGTGAGCAAAAATCCAACATGACGGCGATGCGAAATATAAATATTTAAATGGACGTTTCTCGCGATTTAACCATCCGAGTGCAGTGAAACTTGGAACGGTAAATGCTTATACAAATTCTAATCCCCTGGCATCTAATTTATTTCAATTGTTGTCATAACCACAAGAAGGCAGCTGTGCGAAATGTTAATATATCGTTTTAATTTCTTGTGTCCTAATCATGCGATTGAAGTTTGAATACTACACGTACACAATAATATTCATGTAATACAGCAAAACCTGCCTAAACCGGACCCTTTATATACCGGAAAAATGGACAAATGGAAAACAAAATTCGGAACTGGGGTATTGCCTATGAAAAATGACACTGTAAACCGGAAAACTGCCTAACGTGGAAACGGAAAGAAATTTCGGAACTGTAGGCGTAGGCCTAAATAACCTGACTAAGACGGATTACCGTATCCATTATACAAAGCTATGTACTAAATTTTGAGAGCAACTGTTCTTGCACCTAAGTCCTAGGAAACATTAAATATAATTTTCCTCAAGGATGCAGCAGGTAAGCTACATTTCACAACATTTGTACCATTACATCCTCCAACCCCCTTGTAATACACACAGCTTCCTACTGACAAATGAGAATAGATTACGAGTAGAAGAAAACACTGAACTGGAGTAATTTTGAAGGGTGTTCTTTAAACTGTGCACTGCATTTATTTACGTATTGTAATTCAGTGGCAATGACTTCTAAACATAAGACACTTACACTGGTGAGGAAAATTAAAGTTATTGAAGAACACGAGAAAAACAAACGTCCGGCTAAAGAATTAATTGTGTTGCTTAAAGTGGGAAAACAAATCCTATGCGATAATACAGTGTTTTTTGTAGTGTATTTTGTCGTATTACAACTTAAACCTTTTTAAAACGGAAACCTGCGAAAACGGAAAATAAATCTGGAAAGATTGCGTTCCTCTTTAGGCAAGTTTTACTGTAGAACATAACTCTAAGGCCTACATATATAAAAATCCAACATGGCGACCATCCGAAATATTTAGACGGTTCTCAATATATAAAAATCGATTACAGCAATCAAACTGAAATTTCGTATGTTGATGGAGGCAATTAATATAAGTAGAATATATGAAAATAGGCTGTATAGTTCTTCACGGAACTACTTGTTATACATTGCAACACCGATAGAGGATTTCAGCATCTAAAACGAGGTTTTCTTTGCTGACCAGTAAACCACTGGTCCTTCAAGGTCGTGCTTACAACATAGGGTCATTTACTGTATTCAGACCGGTAATTACGGGGGAACAAACAGGGCAGCTGCCTAGGGCGGCAGGTTTCAGGGGCTGAAAATATTCTGGAAAGCTGTACAAAACCGCTTGGGCATTACACGCCAAGTTATTAAAGATACCCCCCCCCCCCTTCCACACACACACAAGAGAATTATTCATTGTCGCACATTTGCAATGTTGATTATTTAAGGACACACAAAACTGGATTGTGTTAGTCATTTTGGTGTTCTTGCTTTTGAATCTGACTTGAAAGTGAAATTGGACCAATGAAATCCTAATCTTGTTTGCAAATGACAATGCAAGAAGGAAGCCCCCTTGTTATTTAAATAATTGGTTGTGTAGGATATCTTTTAAAGTTTAAATTCTTTGTATTAAGTTTTTGTAATTTTAATGAACACATATTTATAGTGTTTGCTACTCATAGTTAAATACACGCTCAGTTAAGAAACAGACCCATATGTTAAGGAAACTTTAATAAATCTACATGTTTTAAGTCGGAGGTAGCAAAGATTTTTTAAATTTTTATTCCTATTGCCCACGGGCTTCAAGAGCCCTACATACAAGCCTGACTGTGTTTTACACTCGTCTAATTTTGCGTCGGTCTGCCTTACTGCGATCGTTATTCATGCTGGAAATTGCTGTATAATTTTATTCAAAGTTTGCCATAGTACTGTGGTCCATTTCTTGAGAACAGACCAATTATTTCTAATAAGGAACAGCAATCTACCATTGTTGTAGATTCTTAACCTGCAGTGTTAAATCGCCTACGATCGAAGCAATTTACAGGCTAATATTTAAATAGTTCGGCGGTGTTTTTGTGCCATTATCAAAGCGTCTGAGTTTCGTACTCTCAATCGAATGTAGACAGCAGATCAGTTGAGACAAAAATGATGAATTCAATACTGATAGACTTCGTAATGTCGTAGGCTATATGATTCCAATAGAATCTTCTTGCAAGGCAATTTTCGATGCGCAACATGTAGCCTACTTATGAGGGGAGAAGCTAATTTTATCGTAATTTAATTGGGCTTATAGTCGTATTGACCGACTGAAAGTTACAATTCAATATAGATCAATTAGGTGATAAAGCCAAAGTTCAAGGGAGGATTGATAATGATGGGCTTCTAAAAGAAGAACATTACAGAACAGACATTGGCAGGCTCTTAACTCAAGGAATATTTATGTACGAATGATCCTGCGATATTCGTCGTTATCAAAGCGACTAAGTAAGAAGTAAATTATTTCGTGAGTTATATATATTATACCCTTCAGTGTTCTTCTAGGATGCCGACTCTTACTCGGGTAGTGCCCTGTTCGGGGTGGCTCTAACTTACTCTAAACATCCTAGGAATATCGTCACAGGATCACAGGAGGCTTATCTTAAAATCAGTAGGTCAGAGAACTCCTAATATAAAATAATTTATTTCACAAAAACATCATCTCCCTTTTCTCCCAACCATAGACAAATAAAAACAAAATCAACTCCCTTAAATTACTGAAATCAACGACATCAAAAAAATGCAACATTAATGTTTCACACTTGCTGAAACCAGGAATAGAAAATTAGTCTATTTTACTGCAGTCCACTGCTTCAAGTCCAAGAGTTATTGTCAACAGACTTAATTCAAATAACTGTGGCTTAAATAAACCAGCCATTCTATCACAATAAATATTGCGCACTCATTTTTATAACTTGCAAAATTTGTTCTTTGGAAATCGGACATGTCTACTCGTACAATCATCATCTTTCCTCACAAGAGTCAGATAATGAAGGCAATAGATTTACTCTAGGTTACGGGCATGTGTGTTTTTATAACTTTAAAACAATTACTTCACTCAGAGCTATGACTCCGTTAATTATGGTAACATAAACAAGTCAACATACATGAAGCATCAAATAAATACTTCGGCGGCCGGTGCGCCGTGATTATTAATAAACAACAACTATAATGAATGCACTCCAAAAATAATGACAATAGAATACATCGCTTCCTGAAGCGGTACACAAGGAGAAACCCCGGGAAGTTGGACTACCTCCCTTCATAGAATACAATGACATACTCGACCTTGTGACAGACACACTTTCACCGCACTAGCCAGCTGGCCGGCAACAACCTTCCTGGCTGCTTTTAGAATTCAGACGACTTACCACACTTCTACCTGTTTCTTAAAGACTCCCTTTTACCTGCCTTGGGCTCGAGCAATACAATACCTTTCCGACGGAGCTAAAGTGGACTCTCATCAGATAATGAATTCAATCATTTTACTTACCATTTATATCGTCGAAGAATGCGGGAATATCACCTCCGCTTTAATTTCACTTACCATTATATATCGTCGAAGAACGCGGGAAATATCACCTCCGCTATTATTTTCACTCACTATTATATATCATCGAAGAACGCCGGAATACCACCTCCGCTTTAATTCTGCTCGACCCAGGATCGACTCTTAGCCTTACCTGAATATATCTCACATTACCCTCCAGCCATTCTTGTCTTACCTCTTTTTACCTTCGTGTGACAATCACTTACCATACTTATTACTCTCATAATTTCAGTGTCACTTACTGGTCATGTCACAATATCGAGCGGTCTTCCCCATTTAGCTTTTACAATCACATTGTGCATAAGCACTATCAAACAAATTATTCCCTTGACTGTGCATTCAACAAGATTAATGACATCCCAAACAAAACCATATTTAAAATATCACTTTGATGCTCATATACTTATTACGTTATGAAACACACAAAAGTACCCATTACTGATAAACACACAAATCTACACAAACATGCCTGGTATGCCTAAAATATCTATTTTTATCATAACTGCTTATGATCGAGATAAACTTATCCGACCCCAATGATGGGAAACATTATGGCCCACATGCCCCATACAATATTTACTTATCTCTCATATTTCCTGATGCGGTTCTGGTCCTTGATATCAGTCTTCTTCATTAGTTGGTTCATCTTGATAGGAGGATAATTTACACACGGTTTTTCTCAAAATTTCACCAAAACAAAGGTCCACTGTGAATTATTACCATTAACACAATGCACGGTTCTCGCACATGAAGCTCCTAGCTCATATAGCTATCATCAACTTACTTAGTTCGGCTGACAGTTCATAGCTTCCTAGAATACTGGTTTAGCTGTTAATAGCTCGGGCGGCTATACCTATCATTACAACTGCGTCATACTGTTATGATATGCACTGTTCTACTTCGCACTCGCGAATACTTAGCGATGTTCAGATTTCGGAGGTATACTTGCTCCTACTTATGAACTTGTAACAAAATGTTAATATTCTTATGGCCTCAAGCGCAGGCTCTCGCCTCTACAGCGCGTATTAATAACTTATAAAACTTGTAGAAAATCACGTTAATTTCTGAGGGCTCGAGGCACGGGCTTCCGCCTCTAGCGATGCCCCAAAGTAGACTTATAGAACTTGTAAGAAAAATCACGTTAATTTCTGAGGGCTCGAGGCACGGGCTTCCGCCTCTAGCGATGTCCCAAAGTAGACTGACTTCGCTGTGTTTCAAACCATTATTTATACGATTTCTCTTAAAGGGACGTGGAGTAGGGGGGTTTCAGAATTTATTTCCAAAATAACACCCACATGAATATGCGAACTAGCTCCTTTGAACGTCCTCATTTCCAATGTCTCAATGACTCCTTTTTATTCAAAATCCGATCGTTGGATCCTTATATAATGAGCTCCGTAATTGGCTTCATTGTCCCTTAATTTCGGCGGGATTTGGTCGCGTCTAGCGTCTCTCGCTGCCATTGGTCGTTTCAAATCCACCCCCTGATTTCATTTTAATTCTGGCAAAAATCACAGAATAATCCAATTTAAATTTTGACGATATTTCTGAGAGGCTGGGATAATCCCCTATACGATGGTATAATTCCTGTTTCTGTATTCTAATTACTGCTCTAATTCCTTTCAAATGGGCGGGGTTTATTTGGTAGGTGATCGTTGAGGTTTCTGCATTTACCCGCGTAGTGTAACGACCTCCGCGCGTTGTCTGGTCGCATTTGGTGTCCAGATGTGGATTTTCTCTTTCCTGCTACCTTTGTCCGCGCTGGGAGAAAGTTTCTTCAAGTCACGTATGAACCATCCTTTTGTCATTCTAGTTTCACAAGCAACTTCTATTCTCACATCGACTTTGAGACATGAATTAAATCTTGTTGGAATAATATGTACTTTATGCTATCAGAGATGCATAAAGGTCACATTACCCTTCTTCAAAGGAAAAAATCGATATGGAACGTATGATTTTTTTCTCAATCTCGATCCGTCTCACGGATGCTGCAAGGTTCCGTCGTCCTTCCTTATATTGTTCACTTGGTTCGTCACTGCTGGTCGCGCGCAGGGATTCCCTTGGTACGATTCTTGTCTCCCTCTCCACATTCTTGCTAAGATTAGTGTCTCGGCTGTCTGGTGCAGGTAGCTAGCTATTGTCCGCCTGTCTCGCCCAGTCCTCTTACTTCACGGCTTTCCATTGTAAACACCGGGTCTGTTTATGACTGACTACTTCTTCGTTCCACGTGCATTTGGCTCATCTTTATTCGATTTCCATAATGTTGACACCCGCGGTATTCCGTGGTTGATCAAACGGTTCCCTTTTGTAATATAATTTGAGGTTTGAGCAATTTACAACTGATGTGCTTCCACCGTTTACGTCCTGTATCTTATATGCATTATTCCCCAAATTTCTTATGATTCGATAAGGTCCTATGTATGGGAAACACCATTTATGAAATACTTTGTTTGCTGGATCAGAGATAGGTGGCCTTTTCAATAAAACTAGTTCATTGACGTTCAATTCCCTGTGAAAGCGTTTTCCTTTTAGTCTTCTTAGCCTCCTGTCAGCTTGTTCTCTCATGTAAGTGATCGTCCGTTCGACTCTCAGCTGTGGTGCTGGCTGCGGATCTCTTGGGCAATCTAGTACTGTTGTCCAAGATCTCGGTGGTTGCTGGTTCAAGTGTAACGTGCATGGAACTTGTCCAGTTGACTCATGACGTGTCATATTGATGCAAATCTCAATATTTTTCAATGTATCAGCCCAACGGTGATGTTCTGTAGGTATGAACATGCGTATGTGCTTCGAGACCTCACGTAAAACTCTTTCGCTCGGATTTCCCTGTGGATGGCGTATGCTAGATAGTACATGCTTGATGTCTAGCTCATTTAATCCGCGCTTAAATTCTGCTGATGTGTAATAACTTCCATGATCAGAAAGGATAAATTCAGGCTTTCCCATTATAGGTATAACTCGATTCTTGATGCGGCTTAGGACCTGCTTCGATGTTGTTTTCTGGATAGCACATAGAACAACAAATTTAGAAAAGACGTCCTCACATACAAGGACATGTCGCACTCCTCTACGTCCTTTTGGCAATGGACCAAGACAGTCCGTAGCAATGAGCTCTAACGGTTTCTGTGGCAGTATTGGCTTTGGGTATTGTCTCATGAGGAAGTTATTGGGTTTTGCGCGCTGGCAAATATCGCATGTCTTCAGGACATCGCGTATAGTAATCCTCATCCGTGGCCAAGTGAAAGCTTCACCTATTGTTGCTTGTGTCTTGTCTAACCCTATGTGACCAAGCGTATAATGCGTATGCCACACTAATTTCCTCTGTAACGAAGCTGGTAACAATATCCATAACTTGACATGATCCTCATCTATGAATTTATGGAGCATATTATTGAAGTATGAATAACTTCTCGCATGAGCTTCAATCTCTCGATATGCTGGGGTATCAGGTGTTATCTCTCTCTTGAGGAATTTCATCATCTGCATCATCCATGGCTCCTGTTCTTGTTCCTGCGGTAACCTCTTCAGTTCTTGTAAGAAGTCTTGATCTTCGTTTGTCAGCTCAATGTGTTGCACTAACATTTCCTCCTGCTGTGCCTCTTCTTCTGGATTTCGGCTCAAAATATCCGGGATTACATTCAATTTTCCTGATATGTGCTCAATTTGTATATCAAACTGCTGCGCATAAATGGCCCATCTGTTGATGCGTTCACTCACCATGGTGGTCTTAAATAAGAAAGTCAGCGCCTTGTGATCAGTGCGGATTGTTATGGAGAAACCATAGATAATACGACGCCATTGTTGTAGCGCGTATATGATCGCCAAAAGCTCCAGCTCTGAGATGGTATAACTTTTCTCATGTTTTCTTAATTTCCTGCTGATGAATGCTAGGTATGAACGGTTTGCTGTTCTCTCTGCGTCTTCTTGGAAAAGCATTGCTCCGATGCCCACTAAAGATGCATCTGCTTGAATTATAAACCTCTTCGAAAAATCTGGGTAACCCAGTTTGATGTTATTTGACAGTAATTCCTTCGTGGCAATGAATGACCTCTCACACTCTTCGTTCCAAAACCAACGGTTATTCTTTTTTAGCATCTCTTGTAATGGTGCTACTACTTCGGTGTATCCTGGACAGTTTTCACGAAAGAAATTGGTGGCTCCCAAGAACATCCTTATGTGCTTGACTCTGGTTGGTCGAGGATAATTTTTAATGGCTTCGATTTTCACTGGATTGGGCCTGATCCCTTCTCCATCAACAATATGTCCTAAATATAAAATTTCGTGCTGAAAAAGTGTGATTTTTTTAGATTGATCTTGAAATTTGCCCTTTCTAGGTTCTCTAACAACTTGCTTAAATTTTGCATGTGTTCCTCATTGCTTTCTGATGCTAGTAAGATATCGTCGACATATCTGACAGTCATGTCTTTCACTTCTTCTGTTAAATTTCGATCCAATGCTCGGATTAGTGCAGATCCGGCTGTCTTAACTCCAAATGTTAAACGACACCAGGTGAAACTCTGATTGTCAAATAGAAATCCAGTTAACAGCTATGATTTCTCTTCTAACTCGATGTGCCAATAGCTATTCCCAAGATCGACAGACGAATATATTTTCTTCTTATGGAACTTCTTGAGTACATCCTTAATTAGTGGTGCACGGTCGGTTTCATCTATTAATCTGGAATTGAGGGTGCGAGCATCGAGACACAACCTCACTGAACCATTGGGCTTCGCCACCGCTAATATGGCGTTCAAATATGGGGTTGGAGCTTTCTTAATTATGCCCCCTTTAAGCATCTCATCTATAATTTTTCTAACTGCTGCACGCTGCTTTTCTGGAATTGGGTAGAGTCGGCTCTTAAATGGTGTCCAGTCATCTACCTGCATAGCGTACTTGAAATTTAATATTTTTCCCGGTAATGTATTAAATGCTGCTGAGTGTTTACATAGCGTTTGTGCCAAGCAATTTCTTTCATCATCATTTAGCTTTGCCTCTCTTAATTTTTCTTTCAAAAGTGCCTCAAAACTGTCTTTGTTGCCATCTTCTTCTACTGCCATGGACCACATTTCATCTTCCAATTCTTGCTTTCCCTCCAGGAGTCCTGTGTTCGAGTCTTCTTCATCTGCTTGACTTTCTTCTTCTTCTTCCTCAGGAATGGTCTCCAGCTTCCAAATGTCAGCGTCTCTATCTAAGCCGTGGTTATTCATGTTCAGTCCCACTGCTGATAATCCTTCCATATTTCTGAATTTGATTACATTGTTGCGCAGGTCAATCACTGCTTGGTGCTCATATAGGAAATCCGCCCCCAGAATCAAATTTACATTCATCTTGTTCATCACCATGAATACGTGTGAGAAAGTGTGTCCTAATATTTCTAGATCCAGTTGTACCTGAAATTTGCATACAGCTGATTTTTCGGGAATTACTCCTCTAATTTTGACCTGTGGTACTGGAATCGTAGGTATTCTCTGTTTCTCGCTTAGAGCATTAATTAATGCCTCTGATACTAGACATAGCTGTGCCCCTGTATCCACTAATCCTTTTACTCTTAGTCCTTCTATCCTCGTAATGATGACTGGTAATTTCCTCAAACAATGTTGTTCCGGTTGAATAATTTCACGTGTAAAATCCTCAGGAGTTGCGATCCATTCCTCGATGTTCGCTATCAACCAC
Source organism: Meconema thalassinum (assembly GCA_946902985.2). Classification (NCBI taxonomy): domain Eukaryota; kingdom Metazoa; phylum Arthropoda; class Insecta; order Orthoptera; family Tettigoniidae; genus Meconema; species Meconema thalassinum. The sequence continues at coordinate 414,481,044 of OX336393.1, forward strand.
TGTGTCTTATCTGGCGTGAAAATTAGCCTATCTCCTTCACCCTCTAATACATTTTTTTTAATAGCCCCCGTGTTCCTCTTCTCATTCTGGCTTTCGCGATGCTGTTGCGCTAATTCACTCTCCGCTCCAGTGATTTCCATATCTGGGTTCTCGCGATTCTCCATCGTCCTTCGCCAGCGATCCTTTTCCGTCTCTTGGTTGCGATGCAACTCATCTAGGTATCGTTGTGATGCCTCATGCCTGTTTTGCAATTCCCGTCGACTGTCTTCCGTGTATCCTCGGTTCTCATCTCGTCCTCGGTTCCACGTTCTATTATCTCTATCATATCTGCGATGATGATATGGACCTTCGCGACCACGCCCTCTCCATTCATCTCTCCTGTACTGTTGTGGCTGCCAGTTCCTCTCGTTCCTTGGTTCATATCTCCTTTGCTCCTCTTTCCGTTATTATTTCCGTTCTAATCTCTATCATCTCTCCTTCTAAGCTGTGCAATTGTTTTGCCGCAGACTTAACCTCGTTGTCTACTCCTTTTATGGTAGCTTGGATTGCTAATTGTTCTATCTTTATCCCTTCTGTATTAGCGTTACATATTTTTCTAGCTGTATGAGTTTCGCTGCCGTCTTTTCTTCACTGAACGCTATTGATTGCCTTAAGTTCGTCTCCATCTGACCTAACTGTGTGGTAGTCTCAAGCGTGATTTTAGCTATTTGCTCTGCTAATTTATCTGTCAGTTCCTCTTTTAATGCTTCCTTATTCAGCCTACCCTGTTCTGCAATTTGTTCCGTTAATTCCTCTTTTAATACTTCATTATTCCGCCTATCCTGTTCTGCAATTCGTTCCATTAACTGTGTGTTAGTAACTGTATTTTGTTCCGCGAGTAGTGCATTATTTGTCTTACTGTGTTCCGTTATCTGCTCCACTATACGTGCATTGTTGATTTCGTTCTGCTCCGCTATACGTGCATTTTTGAATTCGCTCTGTTTTGCTATCTGTTCCGCAATATGTGCATTGTTTAATTCACTCTGTTCTGCAATTTGTTCCGCAATACGTGCATTGTTGATTTCGCTCTGCTCCCTACATTCCCTCTTAAAGTGTTCGAACTGTTCCATTGTTCTAGCTACTGAACTCTCAATAATAAGTCGAATTTCCTCCACTGACGCCATATCACACAATATAATACTTATTTGAGAAGACTGGGGCATGGAGCCTCACGTACCCACCTTCTGCAATCATAAAATGAGTCGCTTAATCCCAATTTACGTTAATCCCATTAATGACTTTAATATGCTTGAAGAGCTGCCTATTTGATGTTTGCTTTTGTGAATAAATTTTCAGTTTACCCTTCTGCGTTAATTTTAACTTCCCAGTTCTGTCAATAAAGTACTGACATCACTCTTACGGTTCATGCCGTCCTACAACATACATTTGGAGTTTGCTACTAATTATTCAAATATAAGGGCGCCACGAAAACGCTGCTTCTACCTAACTATGCAAAATAAACTCAGCATTTTCGATTATTTACTTTAAACAAACTCCTGGCTTTACTTTCCCCTGAATTACTTGTTAATTTGGCCACACCGTTCGGCGCCATGATGCTCACAAGTGTCGTGCCCCACTACAGGGCGACATGATGCTACACTGTGTCGTGCCCAGGAGACAGACCTCATGACAGGGGATGCTTTACATCTGTTTACATGACCTCAAGGTGGCATGTAGACTTCAGTAGGCTCCGGCTAGCTACTCTCTGACACTCTCCATCACTGTGATCCACTAATTAATAAATGAAAAACTAATATGGACATGAATAACTACATCATTATCACCAATCCATATATACCCTTCAGTGTTCTTCTAGGATGCCGACTCTTACTCGGGTAGTGCTCTGTTTGGGGTGGCTCTAACTTACTCTAAACATCCTAGGAATATCGTCACAGGATCACAGGAGGCTTATCTTAAAATCAGTAGGTCAGAGAACTCCTAATATAAAATAATTTATTTCACAAAAACATCATCTCCCTTTTCTCCCAACCATAGACAAATAAAAACAAAATCAACTCCCTTAAATTACTGAAATCAACGACATCAAAAAAAATGCAACATTAATGTTTCACACTTGCTGAAACCAGGAATAGAAAATTAGTCTATTTTACTGCAGTCCACTGCTTCAAGTCCAAGAGTTATTGTCAACAGACTTAATTCAAATAACTGTGGCTTAAATAAACCAGCCATTCTATCACAATAAATATTGCGCACTCATTTTTATAACTTGCAAAATTTGTTCTTTGGAAATCGGACATGTCTACTCGTACAATCATCATCTTTCCTCACAAGAGTCAGATAATGAAGGCAATAGATTTACTCTAGGTTACGGGCATGTGTGTTTTTATAACTTTAAAACAATTACTTCACTCAGAGCTATGACTCCGTTAATTATGGTAACATAAACAAGTCAACATACATGAAGCATCAAATAAATACTTCGGCGGCCGGTGCGCCGTGATTATTAATAAACAACAACTATAATGAATGCACTCCAAAAATAATGACAATAGAATACATCGCTTCCTGAAGCGGTACACAAGGAGAAACCCCGGGAAGTTGGACTACCTCCCTTCATAGAATACAATGACATACTCGACCTTGTGACAGACACACTTTCACCGCACTAGCCAGCTGGCCGGCAACAACCTTCCTGGCTGCTTTTAGAATTCAGACGACTTACCACACTTCTACCTGTTTCTTAAAGACTCCCTTTTACCTGCCTTGGGCTCGAGCAATACAATACCTTTCCGACGGAGCTAAAGTGGACTCTCATCAGATAATGAATTCAATCATTTTACTTACCATTTATATCGTCGAAGAATGCGGGAATATCACCTCCGCTTTAATTTCACTTACCATTATATATCGTCGAAGAACGCGGGAAATATCACCTCCGCTATTATTTTCACTCACTATTATATATCATCGAAGAACGCCGGAATACCACCTCCGCTTTAATTCTGCTCGACCCAGGATCGACTCTTAGCCTTACCTGAATATATCTCACATTACCCTCCAGCCATTCTTGTCTTACCTCTTTTTACCTTCGTGTGACAATCACTTACCATACTTATTACTCTCATAATTTCAGTGTCACTTACTGGTCTTGTCACAATATCGAGCGGTCTTCCCCATTTAGCTTTTACAATCACATTGTGCATAAGCACTATCAAACAAATTATTCCCTTGACTGTGCATTCAACAATATTAATGACATCCCAAACAAAACCATATTTAAAATATCACTTTGATGCTCATATACTTATTACGTTATAAAACACAACTCAGTAATTTGGAAATATCCGAAAATATGTCCTCCAGTTACCGTATTTAGAAAATAGGCGAAGTGGACTTACATTAGCATTTTAATGAAATGCTTTGATTTTTATGTTATTGTCGATACATGGTGATACCACTATTTTTTACCTGTTTCTAAGAACCAAACATTACGACAATGAATCACAAACGAAGAAACGCGAACTTCCATGGACAAAATCTGTGAACAAAAACAATACATTCTTCCCAATTTTGCAATAAAGTAGCCAATGGTTTCAGAGCAGTCAAATAATGAATTTCACGAAGCTAGTAAGAAATGAAACGAAAATTGGGGGGAGGGTAATGAAATTAAAATTATAACTTGGCCCCCCTCTGGAAGAAATCCTGCGGGCGCCCATGGTTTTAAGGGGTCTAGGAAATATTTTTATACTAGTGAAGCATTAACCCGTGACATTCAGCAACATCCTACACACGTTTCCTTCATACAATATGTTTAATTCAAGGTGAATTGATTTATAATATTATGTTTTTATTATTCCTTTTTGCCTCCGTTCAATTATTTTAAATTATTGAATTTCTGTAAGGATATCCATTTTCTTCTTGGTTCTTTGTTGATATAGTTTTCTAAGATTTTCTCACGCTGAACAAGTTATCAATGTAATGACGAAACATGTACGTATATTTTAATTAGTAAACTACCTTCTAGTGGTTGACAAGGTGGATCTTATAATTATAGATTAATTTGTAAGCAGCCCAAGATGTAACTGTTTTCGAAATTCCACACCAGAACACTGATAGGGTCGGCGTGATGCAGCCAGCTTTGCCAACCAATAAAACACTGATTTAAATATTTTTGAAGTTACACCTCAATTCCCAGCATCTCTGGACCCCTAATACAACACTGAAATACTTCCAACACGGTTGGTTTTTTGGACCTTAAAAAGTGGTTTTGGTATCCCTTTGTCTGTTTGTTTATTTATACAAATATACACCGATTCATCGCACTGAACCAAATTTTACGTCCCGAGGCTTGTTTTTTGGATTGCGAGGTTTTAAATGAGCCTAGATTGGTTCTTCTACGACAAATTCGATATTTCGTCTATACACCAAAGGGCCTAAATCTTGAGAATGAAGAGGGCTGTCCTGATATCAAGCACACAGTGTTTCCAAACAGGGTTCCAAAAATTAAGTACGTAAAATTTGGTTCAGTGTGGTGAAACGGTGCAGGTTTGTGCTAAAGGTCCTAAGTCTAGGGAATAGAGAGGCTGTGCAAATTTCAGGTAAACAGTGCTACCCGCAGGATTCCAAAAGGTAAGTAGGCATACTTTTTTTTAAATTCGGTGAAACGGTGAAGATTTGTATAAATACTAGGCAAACATAAAGCTATATGGCCTATAGTCTGCAGTATATACAGTAGATAGTGCTAAAATTTGATGGAATACAATACAATTAACATTTGAACTTTCCAGTCCGTCAAACGATTATAATCGCAATTATCAGGACATGCGAAAAATACACATACATTTGAACCCTTTATAGGGCAAAATTATCTTTATTTTCATGTGTTTTTAAATTTTAAATTATTTTAATTAATTATTAATAATGTTATTTTTAGCCTACTTGTCACATTTTGCAAAAATGAGGAAAAAGTAGACTTATGATATCGATCCGGGCAAATGTATGTCTGTATGTCGGTCTGTCTGTCCGTCTGGCTGGCTGGCTGTGTGTGTGACCCCCCTATCAACACCTAAATGGCTGCAGCTATTGAAACAAAATTTGGTATGAGTTAAGATATATACCGGAATATCTCAATGCCGTATTTGAAAATGACGTCAGTGCTACCAACTGCTGATAAATCGCAATTGCAATTTGAGCTCCATGTTGGATATCACGGAAGGTATACATGGGAGCTCTTTCAAAATTGGCACACGTATAGATAATAATATTTCAGTTTAATTTCCAGGAGGCCATATATGACAGTGCTACCACCATGATTCTAAGCCAGCTGATAAGTCCAATTTTAAATACATGTAACTTCTATACTAGCATTAGGATTTCAACCAAATTACGTATGTGCTATGTGTACCATAACAGATATGACATTGCGTCTTCTTAAGAGCAACCAGGGCTGCCAAACTGTTAATAAATGCTGTCTCTATTTTTGTTATCCTAATATCAATATATCAGAAAGTATGCAAGCCGAAAGCTCTAAACCTTGCACACGTACATTATAGTACCTGGCATTCTAGATTAATTTGGAGTTATTAATATACAGTACGTCAGTGCTGCCAACATGATTCTAAGCCTGCTGATAGGTCCAATTTTAAAATGCATGTAACTTCTATAATAACTAATGGATTTCATTCAAAATTGGCACAACAATAGATCATATTATTTCTGTTCATTTCTGACCAACACATGCATGACATTGTTGCCAACATTATTTTACGCGCGCTGTTAGATCCAATGTCTAACTGCATGTAACGTCCATGCTATTCATTGGACTTCAATCATATTTTGTATTCTGTACCTTAAGAGATGGAACTAAGAATATATTCAGTCACCAGGGCTGCCAACTGTAGTGCTCTATTAGGCTACATTATGCCAGGTATACTGTATTTCGAACTCATTAGAAATTTCGATATTACCAACTCAATTTCGTCATTATTCTAGATAGATCAATTTTGATTAATCATTGGCATGACTTTTTAAGAAAAGTAGGCTCCTTAGTTCGTCACGGAACTTCTTGTTTGTTTCTCTAATTTTATTGTTTATATATTTATTTTGAATTTTCAATTATTATCTTATAGATTTAATTTTTATATTTTTCTTTGAATTAATTAATTAACAAATTTTCAATTGAGTTTACAATTATTTTCATAGTTTTTTAATTTTTTATGGTTATGTTAATTATTTTAATTTTTATATTTCTTTTATTATTGTAATTTAATTTTTATTATTTTCATTTCTATATTTTTTTACACTTTAAGTTAATTGTTAATGTTTTTAGTTTATTTTGTTTTCAAATTTTATCCAACACATTACGTCATACAGATCCGTAGCCTATATTATAGTATTTGTTTTTTAGAAATACTACCACTTCCGCATGAAAATTCTGCGAAATTTGGCTTAAGGATTCAACTATCATCATCTTTGAAAGCATAAGCTGTCCTTATGACAGGTGGTTAATATAGAGACCACTATCCCATAAAGGGTTAATTTGAGAATGTTTTGCTTTCAGCGTCCAGTTTAGTCTGCGAACCTCTGTTTGCGAACAAGTCGCCTCCATGTTCCCCTATGCGGCCTCGTCTGCGTCAACACCTCTGGTTGTCTGTGCTGAGCTAGATCGAACCACCACATTAAGGTGATATAGCCATCTGATCCGGGAGTTCACATAAATATCCGTGAACGTAGCTCTCCCAATTCATGAAGACATACTGAACCCTTCAGAATAGCAGTGTTTTATGCAAGAATCTTGATCAAGGGGTCGCGCTCAGTTCATAGTGTGATGTTTACGTCCGCCAAACAACATGCTTTACTGAGGCAAGGGTCATAGGATAAAAACTGTGATTAAGAAAGTAAGGAGACAAGACGTAAGATAATAACAAGATTTAATAACTAATTGTGCATAAAAGAAAATAAACAAACAATAATAAAAATATATCCTCCCTGAATTTTTCCCTGACAGGAATATCTAACACTTTGAGAAGTCAGATGGATCTTCCCCTTTATAATAAAATTGTGGATCCTAGTTCCACTACCTTGCATTTGAGTTTTATGTGCGCGTGATGACTAACTACGAGAAAATGAGTACTTGGATGACCGTTCGTTTACAACGGGTTAACAGCCACGGTGCTCACGAACAATCATCACGTAAATCAACGTTTATGGATATGGGCATGACATTAATAAAAACCCTTAAAAACTCTAGTGCTGACACACACTACAAATCTATTATTTACAGGAATCTCTCTGAGACCCTCATTAGCGCGAAGACGCACTTAACAACATGAGCTACCAACTGGCCAATTGCTCAATACACACAAGGAAAGACAGCATTGCACATGACTCACGGGTCACAGAAATGAAAATAAACCTGGAATAAACCAACAACAACAAAAGCCTGACCGGCTAAGATTACTTTATATGAACGAAACTGCATGTTAAGGTAACGCTTCGGAGATTATCGTGATTCGTAGGCAACTCCCATTTATTTCAACAATTCTTTTACCATTGATCAGTTCTTATCTGAAATTCAAGTAATTAGGGAGCCAACGAGCACTCCTCACTAATGACCATGCTTTGCACGTTCAGACAGCCTTGTGAAACATCTCCCCCCTTTCCTCAAATACTTGTCGTGTCCCACTCCAGTGTATATAAATAGCCGACCAGCTGTTCCGTTACTTCACGGAATCAACAGCAACAAATCTCATCCAACTCAACATATGGTCAGACATAATCACATACCCACAATTGCCCTCGCAAGGATACAATATGGACCGGGTACCAAGCTGACAGAAATCAGTCTCAGCTGAAACTCCCGCTTGTAATACCACAAAAAATACACACGTACACACATCTGGGACTGACATGACGCTTTTCACACAGGTCTGCTGAATAGGTGCTCACAAACATTTAACACAATATTAAAACCTACGATAGAGCTGATTACTCTTCGTCACAAATTACATTGCTCCAATCGGCAATAGTCACACTGAATCTGATCAATAATAAATCTTAAACAATTTTAATTACCCTCCAATCTACTGTATAATTACATTAATTCAGTCCTACTTCTGAAACACAACAGATCTCCGAGAGACGTTTTTAACCGCATTGCGTAACATATGCAAACACGGCCGTTCACATAGCTACGTTAGTTACCACAATACAAAAACAAGAACCTTCCACTAACTACATTCGTGCGAGCTGCTTCCATACAAAAGTGTGTCAGACCAAAACTAAGTATACTACGTTAATCACACAAGCAATGTATTTACAAACATATGTCCCATAAACCATAAGTTAATTTATCAAATAATAAAGAATATTATTTTGTACTCATCTCTCTTGTAGTCACCCGTCAAAGAACGTCTGCTCCATTTCCCAACTGAATGGTTCTATCTCATCTCAGCCATCTGGACGGAGTGTTGAGAATTCCAAACTTCCTCTGTAGTCGTCGGTGTCATCTCTGGCGCTGCTTCAAAAATTAGATTATTATACACTTGATATCTGACTACTAAATTCGCTGTTCAGGTACTACTTTCCCTGTCACAGTTCGTTGGCGAATTATCGACGATACTGCCCCTACAATATAGTACTGTGACTATCTATCACTGAATTTAACACTTTACAATAACTTCTGTGTCCAAGACACAAATTAATAATCAACCTGTGTCCACGACACACAAAATAGAAGTCGTTCTGTCCGCAGACGAACACAGTAATAAGACGACTACGCCCGTAGACGCACAGAATAATAGTCTACGTCCTCAGACGAACAGAATAGAAGTCAATGTCTTGGCTCTTCATGCCACTTATAAAAGAACTGGCCCTAGGTCTCGATGGGGGGGGGGGGGGGGGGAATTTATGTAAAAATTTCTCGAAATAATTGTGGTACAGGCATGAAATAGATATCACTGAACTCGTAACATTGCACAGGTCAAGAATATGCTCATTAATCCTAGAATCGATCGTAGAGATTTTGTCTAGGCGATTTCCCGCGTGAATGCTAGGCGAGCGTACCCACGCTAGACCTGCCGCGTTAACTAGGCATTCTTCTCTCATTGGTTCCCACATTTTCTGTAATTTGGCGGTTCATAGCAGATCTTGGCGTCGTAGGAGTGTCCAGCCTGCTCATCAGCCACTCACATTACTGCATCATATTTCTTCTAGGCGCGAATATCACAATGAACATACCGGCAGCATGTCTCACTGCGCGTCGCTTCTATTTGAGGCGGCCCACCTGTCCTTGTTACACATCGCTAGGCTATTTCCTTTCACAGCTAAAATATTTAGCCTATTGTCAACCTGCTTCAGGTATGTCCCCGCTGTCTCCAACCAATGCTTGAAATTTCCTCATCTCCGTCTGGCTACTTTCATGATGCTGGTTGAAATATTTATTAATTGGAGAAATAAAACATAGAATCATTTATCCAACAGAGGATAAAAGGGTTCAATACCTCATAAATTTGGTCGTTTAAAACCACGTTCTACATCTGTATTAAGGGGGGAGATCCAGCTTAAGAGAGGAATAAAATGTCAATATTCATTCTATTGTTGAACATGCTACGAACATTATTGACAAATGATACTCATATCACTTGCTTGTGGCAACCAAAACCAACATCTATAAAGTCCAAAGTTTTTAGAAAATTTTCAAAATTTGCCAAATTTTTTACCGTGCATCATCGTTCTCTTATATATCCCAAGTTTATAAGAAATTTCCTACTTCTCTTTTTAGGGTATTACATCCGCACCTACAAAATGTACCTCAATCACTATCATAAATTGTAAATTAAGTACTATTATTGCATATTGATTCAGAGCAGCTGAAAATAGTTCTAATTTTTAAGAATAAATACAGTTTATAAAAACAAGTATAAATCCTAATTACCAGATTGAGGTACATTTTGTAGGTGCAGATGTAATACAAGCCATAAAAAAGGAAAGTAGGAAATTTCTTATAAACTTGGGATATATAAGGGAACGATGATGCACGGTAAAAAAAATTGCAAATTTTGAACAATTTTCAAAAAAAAAACTCTTATGATAAGAATTTTGACATTATAAAAGTTTCTTTTGGTTGCCACAAACATGCCATTACTGTGATATGAGCATCATTTGTCAACAATATTTGTAGCATGTTCAACAATCGGATCAATATTGACATTTCATTCCTCATCTGGATCTCCCCCTTACTTTAAAAGGCCGAGAGTTGGAACTACAGGAGTGGAACAACGCAGCTCCGAAGGAGGGCAGTCACTACTTTGTACCCAACTCCCACCAGCAGGTTTTAATTTGCCACGTAAAACGTGGGTTGCCCTTAACAGGGTAGGTCACAGCCATGGGCGGTGTGGATCGTTGCTGCATAAGTGGGGCATGAAAACGTCACCCAACTGTGACCGTGGTGCACCAGGACGGACCATCCGTCATAGAAAAACAACAAAAGTTTGGTGCTTTTCAGTCGGTCTACACGAATGTACCCAAAAGAGTTGGGTTATACAGTCATCCTGAAAAAATTTACATGAGATTAATAAATACACTAGGATGACCAGTTTCGATCATCTAGCGATCATCATCAGATCCATTACACCTAGGCTATAAAATCTATGTTTGAAAATACGGATGAAAATATTTACAATATGTACAATTATTTAGTTGCAGTATTGGTAATGCAACTTGTCGGTATATGTTAGTTGTAATCTATATGATGTTTGGTGAAATGCTAATAGTGGTGATAGAACCCCGGAATTTGTCTGTTTAGAGTGAATATATGATTGCTGTGAATGGTCAATTTTGATTGTACTGTATAGTACTGGCTACTTTGGGTGTCTTCCGTATTACAGCAGCGAGCAGTTTCAACTTCCCTCGGACAGTGGTAACGAGTGACTGAACAAGTATGTTATCTCGCTGAGCTGGTTCCCCCTCCCCCCGCCCTGCATTCCTATGTGCTGTCAGTACTCAGTGCATGCGTACCTGTGGTGTGTTGCCATGTACTTTTTCAGGATTAGTGTATAACCCAACTCTTTTGGGTACATTCATGTTTACCGACTGAAAAGCACCAAACTTTTGTTTACTAAGGCAACATTGAAAAATGGCTTCAAACCCCATAATGAGTGATGATAGGCTATCACTCGCTAACGAGCAACGAGCATGATGTCTTCTTTGGGACTACAAGACTCCAATGTCTGTGGATCATCTCATGAATGTGTAGACCAATTCTGGAGCCGCGAACTCTTCCACATTGTTCACAAACATATATTTCACATACAACTCGCTGAGGATTATTCCCTTGAGCAGTCATTCGTTCTTTCCTTGCCTGTCGCATATCCACTGCATGTCTTCGACGTTCGTGTTCGAAGTGTTGTGGGTCTCCGTGTACAAGCCAACGCTATGCTTGTCGGTTAGAAGCTGTGGTCTCCCAGTTTTCGGTGTTGATCATACATTTCTGCATGTTAGATTTCAGGGCATCTTTGTACCACTTGCGCTCTCCTCCCTGCATACAGTGTCCATTCGTAAGTTGAGCTTACCAGATTTTCTTAGGGAGACGAGCGTCGGGCATACGGACAAAAAGATCAGTCCATCGAAGTTGATGTTTGATAATTTATTGTGGCCTCGATGCTTGTAGCATTGGCTTCTTCGAGGATGCTGATGTTGGTACGCCGGCCTTGCCATGTTATTCTCAAGATTCTTCTCAATCAACGTTGGTGATATTTCTCCAAGCAGATTATGTGTCTCCTGTAGGTGGTCCAAGATTCACAGCCGTAAGTAAGGCTTGGTATTACGATAGATTGGTATACGTACAGCTTAGTTCGTGTGCTGATATTATGACTATCGAACACCCTTTCTCGTAGACGACCGAAAGCAGTGCTAGCACATTTGAGTCGATGCTGAATTTCGGCATCAATATTTGTACATGAAGGCTTCCAAAATTCGGAAAATGTTCTGTGATCTCCAGGAGCTCACCATTGATTGTAATGGTAGGAGGCATTGCATGAGCTGTTCAAACAGGTTGATACAGAATGTGGGTTTTCATAATGTTGACATGGAGGCCAATGCTCTTATAAGCTTCGTTAAAAGCATTCAGAATAATCTGTAGATCATCTTCGGAGTTGGCCAAGACATCATTATCATCATCATATTGAAGTTCAATAACACTAGTTGAAGATATCTTATTCCTAGCCATCATCCTTCTTAGGTTGAATAATCCTCCATCAGAGTGTTGTAACAGGGCATACAGTACTTGGGATCGCTGGAGGACTTTGTGCAATCCTCTATAAATACTAGAGAGTGGCTGGACAATTTGGATTTAAAACTCTAAATGTATCAGGCGCCAAGTTGATTGTTTTATAGATGTGCGTTGTTTGTAATTATGTTATATATTTTGTGTACTTTGTCATAAGATTAATAATAATAGTAAAGTAAAACCTGCCTAAACCGGAAACTATATATACCGAAAACCTGGACAAACCGGAAAACTGATTAACCCGGAAAATGAAAGAAATTTCGGAACTGTAGGCGAAAATAACGTGACTAAGACGGATTATCTTGTCCATAATACAAAGCTATATACAGTACTAAATTTTGAGCATGACTTTACTGGCACCATACTTCTTGGAAACACTAATGACTGAAGACATTCAAAGTGCAGCTGCTATTGCTGCCAAAAGACAGCTGGTGAGAAGTCATGGAAGAAATGGACGACGATGCAGGCAATGAAAGGGAGATAAAAAATACAGACTTTTGGAGAAGAACTATCTGTTGTGAGTGACCTTCAGGAACTTGCAGCTTCCAAGAAAGTTCCAGAATTCCTCTAGTTAATGCAGGATGCAAAGGATATCATACAACATTCTCTTGTAAAGAAGTCGCGACAATGCACTTTGAAAACCACGTGGAAACAAAGAAGCAAGCAGAGAATCTGACAAATTTGTACGTAAGTTGAAAATACAGTGTAATGCATGTGAACCTACTTTCGTTTTTATTTACAGACCTATATTTTAAATTATTATTTCATTGTACTCCTATGCGATAACTCAGTATTTATTTCTAGTGTATTTTGTCTTATTAAAACTCAACCCTTTGTAAAACGGAAACCTGAGGAAACGGAAAAATAAATCCGAAACGATTGCGTTCCACTTTAGACAGTTTTTACTGTAATAATAATAATAATAACTTTGAAATCGTTCAACATTGAATCTAACCATCGCCTCCTAGGTCTACCTCTATTTCTCTTACCCTCTGCAACCGAACTATTTAACCTCTTAGGTGATTTCTCCTCCCACAATCTCATCACATGACCTCACCACCATCAAACCTGAAAAAACAACTACATGTGATTAAACATTATCCGTTGGCCTATATATTTGTTGTGGACTTCAGAATAGGGAGAAAACTCTCCCAGTCATTCGAATTTTATTGTGTTGACCGTCTGAAAAGTTGCAATATCAATTAAGGTGACAATTCTTTCTTTCTTTCTTTATTTATTTATTTATTTATTTATTTATTTATTTATTTATTTATTTATTTAGCGTATGGCTATTAGTGCCGGGAATGTCCGAGGGAATGTTCGGCTCGCCAGAGGCTGTAGCTGCTTCAATGCGAACACTCATAGGGTGAGCTACAAGTTCCGTTCAATTTCAAGTAGTTCCAACTTTCCCTACCAGATGTCACTGACACCTAGTGGTGATCGTTGGAACTTTGATAGAGGGTTTGAACGAAATCTAACCTGCGAATTTAGCTTCACACGAGTTTAGTTAGTGGAAGGTTCTTTTGCATGCCATAAATCTATGACATGGGACCGCCGGCTTTACTTCCCGTCCGAAGGAAGGCATACTGAAGGATTTTAACGCTCTTAAAGCATCCGACAGCTTCGGCCGGGTTTGAACCTGCGACCTTGGGCATAGAAGCTCAGCATGGTACCGACTACGCCACCGAAGCCGCTTAAGGCGACACTGAAAAGTGGCTTCAAAACTATCTATATTGGCCTCAGTACTGTAAGCTACATAACTATAAATCATTTCTTCAGAATTTTTTAAGGAATTGAAGTGTTATGTTATTAGTGCCGATGACTGTATGTGGAGTCAAATTTGAAATACTGCAGGAGACTGTACTTTTGGACAGTTAAAATATTTAAAAAATGCTGGATATAGTGGTGTTTTATTGTAGAGTATAACGCAAGGAAGAATTATCTCGATAGCGAAAGGAATGTTTGGGTGGAATGCTAATATTATCTCAGAGATGTTTTTGCATATTCATATCTTCATTCCTGTAATTTTGTTCCTTGAAGACAGATTTTTATTACGTACGGTACGACTGAAACAGCGAACTCTCCGTATTTATATGGAAGAAAGAAAATTGGAATTAGTGAGAGATATAAATTCTCCCCTAGAAGTCAAATTAAGGATAATATATTTTCTTATTTCCATTCATCTCTGGAACATAAATTTCGTAAAACACTAAAAGAAAAGGCGTGAGCAAAGCAAGACAGAATGCAGGCGTTTGGCGCAAACCGTTCGTCTTCTGTTTTTTTTTATTTGCACTGCCAGGGGGAATCCCGCATAACGTGTGGGTTCACGCCTCACCGAAGCCATAAATTGTCACCCTCGCTTCGGCTGGGAGGTGAGTAAACCCTCCAGGAACCAAATCAGCTTATCTTCCGCATCCTTTATATGGGAATTCTTTTATTTTTAAGTCATCTGTTTCTCTCTATGGGAGGGAGAGATATCTTGTTTTCTGAAGTGGAATTGGAAATAAATTCAGTTACAATTTCTTCAAGTTCTCCATTTCTTTTCGTCTGCTGAAGACCGTGCGGTTAACGTTATAACTGACTAATGGAGGCTGAAACTACGGCTCATGAGAAATAACTCTTGTCTGCCTCCATTGAGTAGTGGCTAAATAAAATGCATAGACATAACCATTATGAATATGGCATTAAATATTATCCGTGTTGACTGATATTAATTTCCAATTATAACGAGATGTTCAGTGAAGAACATATAGCCTACTTTCTCCTGAATGCATGGGTATTGTTATAACTCTTTGTCCTTTTCAAGGAGTATAATTGAATGTTGGTTGTAGTAGCTTGCTGAAATACAACGTGCTATACGGATATTAAACATGAATATGAGGTGCCCATTGCTAGTGCTACATCTGTACAATATTTCATTCAATTCGGTTTCACCGTGTTTGAATTGATATGACGAATCGATTTGCACACATACATGGCCGCTATCTGCAAACTATTTGGCTGATGACCTCGTAGTTTTGTCAAACGATTCTTCATACATAAAGGTATACTGTTACAAAATTTGGTAGAGATCAGATGAATAGGTTGGTCGTAATTTGATTTAAGCTTTGAACATTTGGGAGGCCGCCATTACGTTTTCGTCAAGATAGCGGCGATATAAAACATGAAACTGAGGTGTCCTTTGCTAGTGCTACCTCTGTACCAAATTTCGTTCAATTCGGATTCACCGTGTTCGAATTGATAGGGGGGGTCAGACTTTCAGAGTCCACACACACACACACACACAGACAGACACACAATTTTTGGCCCTGTGTTGATCTCATAAGTCTACTTTCATTTAAAAAAAAATCGAAAGTAGGCTAAAAACCGCCTTGTCTAAAATGTACATGTTTCGGTATACAATGATACCTTCGTCAGCGTTGATTAAATAAAAAGAATCTTTAAAACTATGTTAACAAACTAATTTATTTAAATTATTCATAGTGGTTCCGTATTGATATGCTAAAATAGTTATTAAAAAGAATTATACACCCGCCTGAATCAATACTATAAATAAATGCATTATAAAACTTGTTCTTAGTACATGTTTCAGGGATTAATCAAATTTTATCTGCTTCATCAGCTAAAAAAATATTGGAAACAAAATAAAGCATAGCACTGTAATATGAAAGGTTATTAAACCTAATATGGTGCACCATATATTTACGTTGTAAAAATTTCATTTTATTCTAATTTTTACAACCTAAATATTTGGTGCACCATATTAGGTTTAATAACCTTTCATATTACGCTACGCTTTATTTTGTTTTCAATGTGTTTTTAGCTGATGAAGGGGATAAGATTTGATTAATCCCCGAAACATGTTCTGAACCGTTTATACGTAAGCTACGCATATAAAGTTTAATAATTTATTTATTTATAGGTCTAGTATTGATTCAGGCGGGTGTATAATTCTTTTTAATAACTATGTTAACAAATGGAAAGATAAAATGGGTATCCTTACAAAAGCATTAGAATGTACATAAATGAAAGTAAATGTTTTGTGTAGGCTTGCTTTCATTTATTTACATTCTAATGCTTTTGTAAGGATATCCATTTTCTCTTTGTATTTGTTAACATAGTTATTGAGATTCTTTTTATTTAATCTACGCTGACGAAGGTATCATTGTATACCGAAACATGTAGGCCTAAGTTTTAATTTAATTATTAAACTTCTTATTGTTTGACAAGGCGGATTTTAGGTAGATTTCATTAGAAAGCTAACTATTGCAATGGGTCCCATGTTTCGACTTCCGGAAAATTTCGACATATCTTCGCGTTTCACATCCCCCAGACCCCAAAACCACCGTCAGTTCAAAAGTTTATATATAATTTATGTATATATATATATATGTATATATATATATATATATATATGTATATCAGTTTCTTGTGGACACGATAACTGCCGTAATTTCGCACCAATTACTTCGAATTTTTTACCGAAGATGTATACCTATAAAATCTCGGTCGAGTTCGTTACTGGGCTAAATCGGTCGAAGGGGGTGAAAATGGGGGGCATTTTTCGAAAAAGTGAAATTTCGCTATAACTCTCTTAATACGTGCAATATCGAATCCATTCAAAGTTCATAATATGTGTCGGATAAGTGCCAAAAATATTTGTCAAATAAGTTTTTTGATAGCACCAACCATTGACCAAAGGGGTGGAAAAAAGTGGGTTTTTCGGGAAACATTAATCATATCTCTCTTAATAGGCACAATATCAAAACCGTACAAAATGGACTATATTCCCCTAATAATTACCTAAAACTTTTGTCTGAAAGAATTTTTGATATGACCCACCATTACGCCAATGGACGAGAAAAATGATTTCGGAATTATAAGAAAATGCCAAGAGCTATCAGTGGTTGCCATGGCAACACTACTAAATTGATGAGGCATGGGCCATCAGACGTTGCCATGACAACGCACTTGCACGAGATCAGATTCAGTATTTCCATCTGATTAAGTGGTTGGTTGGTTGTTTCTTAAGTTTAGGGGCTGCGACAACGCGGTCATGTAGCCCCGTGTACTTTGGGTGTGTGTAGAATCTGTCTGATAACCGGTGTTAATTGAGATGACTGTATTAGTGTGTGTTATCTGTTTGTTAATTTAAGTACTGCAACTAACAATTTTTCAGATAGTTCCTACTTTTGCCGCCAAGCGCCACTGTCAACGACTACGAGGCCAAGTTCAGAACTGAGCTACTAGACGCCGCCGCAGTCGGCTCTTGGCAACGAACATAGAAACCTAAGAGCGTTGTATACATTCTTAACCTATCCAATTTAGCTTCACACAGGTGCAATTAGTGGAACGATCTTTAACATGCCATAAATCTATGACATGGGACCGCCGGCTTTACTTCCCCTCCGATGGAAGGGATATTTAACACTCTTAAAAAATCCGACGGCTTCGGCCGGGTTTGAACCCGGTATCTTGGGCATAGAAGCTCAGCACGC
This sequence comes from Meconema thalassinum, assembly GCA_946902985.2. Classification (NCBI taxonomy): domain Eukaryota; kingdom Metazoa; phylum Arthropoda; class Insecta; order Orthoptera; family Tettigoniidae; genus Meconema; species Meconema thalassinum. The sequence continues at coordinate 414,498,828 of OX336393.1, forward strand.
TACCGACTACGCCACCGAAGCCGCCTGGCAAAGTGGGAAGCGGCTTCGGTGACGTAACTGGTAGCATGCTGAATGTCTATGCCCAATGTCGCGGTTTCAAAGCCGGCCGAAGTCGTCGGATTTTCTAAGAGCACTGGAATCCCTCAGTATGCTTTCCTTTGGAGGGGAAGTTCCAACGTTCGTTGCGAGTTGATGGTTGGGGTGGCATCTAGTAGCCAAGTTCACAGCTAGGTGTCGTTGACGGTAGTACCTGGTAGCAACATTAGGAACTACTGCTTGAAATTGACCGTCTGCAGTACTTACATGAATTAAGACTAATACAGCCATTACAATTCACACCGTGTATCAGACAGATTCTACACTCACCCAAAGTACACGGGGTTAGATGACCGCGTTGTCGCAGCCCCTAAACTGAGGAACCAACCAGAGGTAGATTTCATTAGAAAGCTAACTATTGCAATGGGTACCATGTTTCGACTTCCGGAAAATTTCGACATATCTTCGCGTTTCACATCCCCCAGACCCCAAAACCACCGTCAGTTCAAAAGTTATATATAATTTATGTATGTATATGTATATCAGTTTATTGTGGACACGATAACTGCCGTAATTTTGTACCAATCACTTTGAATTTTTTACCGAATACGTATACCTATAAAATCTCGGTCGAGTTCGTTACTGGGCTAAATCGGTCGAAAGGGGTGAAAATAGGGGGCTTTTTTTCGAAAACGTGAAATATTGCTATAACTCTCTTAATATGTGAAATATCGAATCCGTTCAACATTCATACTATGTGTCGGATAAAGCCCAAAAATGTATGTTTGAAGAGTTTTTTTTATAGCACCAACCATTGACCAAAGGGGTGGGAAAAAGTGGGTTTTTCGGGAAACATTAATCATATCTCTCTTAATAGGCACAATATCAAAACCGTACAAAATGGACAATATTCCCATAATAATTACCTAAAACTTTTGTCTGAAAGAATTTTTGATATAACCCACCATTATGCCAAGGGATGAGAAAAATTATTTCGGAATTATAAGAAAATGCCAAGACCTATCAGTGGTTGCCATGGCAACACTACTAAATTGATGAGGGATGAGCCATCAGACGTTGCCAAGATAACGCACTTGCACGAGATCAGATTCAGATTTCCATCTAAGTGTGAAGCGGCTTCGGTGACGTAACTGGTAGCATGCTGAATGTCTATGCCCAAGGTCGCGAGTTCAAAACCGGCCAAAGTCGTCGGATTTTCTAAGAGCGCTAAAAATCCGTCAGTATGCTTTCCTTTGGAGGGGAAGTTCCAACGTTAGTTGCGAGTTGCTGGTTGCGGTGGCATCTAGTAGCCAAGTTCACAGCTAGGTGTCGTTGACGGTAGTACCTGGTAGCAACATTAGTAACTACTGCTTGAAATTAACCGTCTGCAGTCCTTACCTGAATTACAGACTAATACAGCCATCCCAAAGTACACGGGGTTACATGACCGCGTTGTCGCAGCCCCTAAACTGAGGAACCAACCAAAATCTCTGCGGTAGATATAATTTTGCGTGAAGAAGTAACAGACCGTTACATAGTTGCACATCAGTGTCGAAACCTTGCATAAGGATAGTGTGACCACAAGTATAAAAATGGACCCCAAATGACAAGAAGGTTACCGCTCCCATAAGACAATAAAATGTTTAAAATAAGCATAAAATGACGAAAAACAAAGTTAATTAAGCTCCAATTATAAAATACCTTCTCGCATTAAATGAGGTCTGATCCTTCTACGAAAATCTGCATATTCTGCCTATTTTCGCCTATCCCCAAGTTTGTCCGGTGAAATCTACCTCCGCCTTCCGGCGTGCCGAGAGGACTTTTTTATAATTGGAGATGAGTAGTGGCTAGCCAAGAAATTTAATTCTGGTCTGAGGGCTGGATCGGGGTACACTCAGTCACATGAGGTAAAAATGAGAAGAGGTGGGTTCGATTCCCACCTTAGTCATCTTTGAAGAGTATTTCTCCGTGGTTTCCTACTTCTACTCCAGGCAAATGTAGGAATGGTTCCTATCATAAGGCCAAGGCCCCCTCCATCCCAATCTTAACCTGAATTACAAATACAGAAACCACAATAACACAGGTTATCAGACAAATTCCTTTATACGCCCAAGTATACGGGGCTGTTTGTCTCACATGCATTTTCGTTGTGTTTGTTATTATTTTGTTGCTTTCCTATCGCATGTTACCCTGATAACTTTAAATAGTTACTCTAATATACTTGGCTTCCTCCATTCTCCAGTTAGTAATTTCAATTAGACTAAGTGTAGAGGCGTAGCCGGTAGCATGCTGAACTGCTATGCCCACGATCGCGTGTTCGAACCCAGCCGAAGTCGTCGGATATTTTAAGAGCGTTAACATCCTTCAGTAGCCTATGCCTTTTTCGGAGGGGAAGTAAAGCCAGTGAGTCCATGTCATAGATTTATGGCATTTAAAAGAACCTACAACTACAAAATTGGTGGTGTGTAGCTAAATTTGTAGGTTATTTGGTTAAAAGGCTCGATCAAGTTCCAACGATCGCCACTAGGTGTCTGTGTCAGTGGCACCCCTAGTAGACAAAGTTGGAACTACTGGAAATTGATCTTGATGGGGAGCCTACCCCGCTATGGCCATTGGCTGCATTTCAATTATAATTATTTTAGCTATCGCGTTTTGATTAACTTATATCTTCTTTATGTAAGTTACATAGGCCTATTGTTCTCTTATTATTTTGATTTCGTTGCAGATGTGCTACACTCATAACTTTCCCGCAGGAAAATGTCCAATTTTCCTATCTAATCCGTAATGAGACTGGCAATTCTATCGTATCTCACGTCATCCCTTATTTACTGTCTTTAAAATAACTGTTATTGTTTGAGTCTTCAGTATTTTGACTGGTTTGAAGCAGCTCTTCAAGCCTTCCTTTTCCGAGCTATCGTTTCGTCTCTACATAGCTACAACACCTTACATCCGGGGCAATCTGTTTAATATATTCTAACCTTGATCTACCCCTACAGTTCTTGTCCTCAACCCTTCCTTCCTGGGTGTCTTAGTAAGTGTCCTACCAACCTATCTCTTCTCCAGTCGCCAGTAACATCTCTCCTCGCCCACTTGCCAAAATAACTCTTCATTTATTACTTAATCTACCCATCTGATCTTCATCATTCTCCTGTAACACCACATTTCAAACGCTTCTATTATCCTCTTTTCTGTTGCGCCAACAGTTCAAATTTTCTTCCATAGGTCAAGGCTTTCGAAAAATACTTCCTAATGCTTAAATCTACATTGAATGTCAACAAATTTCTTTTCTGTAGAAATTCTTTCCTTGTCAGAGCCAACCTACTTTTAGGTAGATTTCATTAGAAAGCTAACTATTGCAATGGGTCCCATGTTTCGACTTCCCGAAAATTTCGACATATCTTCGCGTTTCACATCCCCCAGACCCCAAAACCACCGTCAGTTCAAAAGTTTATATATAATTTATGTATATATATATATATATGTATATATATATATATATATATATATATATGTATATCAGTTTCTTGTGGACACGATAACTGCCGTAATTTCGCACCAATTACTTCGAATTTTTTACCGAAGATGTATACCTATAAAATCTCGGTCGAGTTCGTTACTGGGCTAAATCGGTCGAAGGGGGTGAAAATGGGGGGCATTTTTCGAAAAAGTGAAATTTCGCTATAACTCTCTTAATACGTGCAATATCGAATCCATTCAAAGTTCATAATATGTGTCGGATAAGTGCCAAAAATATTTGTCAAATAAGTTTTTTGATAGCACCAACCATTGACCAAAGGGGTGGAAAAAAGTGGGTTTTTCGGGAAACATTAATCATATCTCTCTTAATAGGCACAATATCAAAACCGTACAAAATGGACAATATTCCCCTAATAATTACCTAAAACTTTTGTCTGAAAGAATTTTTGATATGACCCACCATTACGCCAATGGACGAGAAAAATGATTTCGGAATTATAAGAAAATGCCAAGAGCTATCAGTGGTTGCCATGGCAACACTACTAAATTGATGAGGCATGGGCCATCAGACGTTGCCATGACAACGCACTTGCACGAGATCAGATTCAGTATTTCCATCTGATTAAGTGGTTGGTTGGTTGTTTCTTAAGTTTAGGGGCTGCGACAACGCGGTCATGTAGCCCCGTGTACTTTGGGTGTGTGTAGAATCTGTCTGATAACCGGTGTTAATTGAGATGACTGTATTAGTGTGTGTTATCTGTTTGTTAATTTAAGTACTGCAACTAACAATTTTTCAGATAGTTCCTACTTTTGCCGCCAAGCGCCACTGTCAACGACTACGAGGCCAAGTTCAGAACTGAGCTACTAGACGCCGCCGCAGTCGGCTCTTGGCAACGAACATAGAAACCTAAGAGCGTTGTATACATTCTTAACCTATCCAATTTAGCTTCACACAGGTGCAATTAGTGGAACGATCTTTAACATGCCATAAATCTATGACATGGGACCGCCGGCTTTACTTCCCCTCCGATGGAAGGGATATTTAACACTCTTAAAAACCCGACGGCTTCGGCCGGGTTTGAACCCGGTATCTTGGGCATAGAAGCTCAGCACGCTACCGACTACGCCACCGAAGCCGCCTGGCAAAGTGGGAAGCGGCTTCGGTGACGTAACTGGTAGCATGCTGAATGTCTATGCCCAATGTCGCGGTTTCAAAGCCGGCCGAAGTCGTCGGATTTTCTAAGAGCACTAGAATCCCTCAGTATGCTTTCCTTTGGAGGGGAAGTTCCAACGTTCGTTGCGAGTTGATGGTTGGGGTGGCATCTAGTAGTCAAGTTCACAGCTAGGTGTCGTTGACGGTAGTACCTGGTAGCAACATTAGGAACTACTGCTTGAAATTGACCGTCTGCAGTACTTACATGAATTAAGACTAATACAGCCATTACAATTCACACCGTGTATCAGACAGATTCTACACTCACCCAAAGTACACGGGGTTAGATGACCGCGTTGTCGCAGCCCCTAAACTGAGGAACCAACCAGAGGTAGATTTCATTAGAAAGCTAACTATTGCAATGGGTACCATGTTTCGACTTCCGGAAAATTTCGACATATCTTCGCGTTTCACATCCCCCAGACCCCAAAACCACCGTCAGTTCAAAAGTTATATATAATTTATGTATGTATATGTATATCAGTTTATTGTGGACACGATAACTGCCGTAATTTTGTACCAATCACTTTGAATTTTTTACCGAATACGTATACCTATAAAATCTTGGTCGAGTTCGTTACTGGGCTAAATCGGTCGAAAGGGGTGAAAATAGGGGTCTTTTTTTCGAAAACGTGAAATATTGCTATAACTCTCTTAATATGTGAAATATCGAATCCGTTCAACATTCATACTATGTGTCGGATAAAGCCCAAAAATGTATGTTTGAAGAGTTTTTTTTATAGCACCAACCATTGACCAAAGGGGTGGGAAAAAGTGGGTTTTTCGGGAAACATTAATCATATCTCTCTTAATAGGCACAATATCAAAACCGTACAAAATGGACAATATTCCCATAATAATTACCTAAAACTTTTGTCTGAAAGAATTTTTGATATAACCCACCATTATGCCAAGGGATGAGAAAAATTATTTCGGAATTATAAGAAAATGCCAAGACCTATCAGTGGTTGCCATGGCAACACTACTAAATTGATGAGGGATGAGCCATCAGACGTTGCCAAGATAACGCACTTGCACGAGATCAGATTCAGATTTCCATCTAAGTGTGAAGCGGCTTCGGTGACGTAACTGGTAGCATGCTGAATGTCTATGCCCAAGGTCGCGAGTTCAAAACCGGCCAAAGTCGTCGGATTTTCTAAGAGCGCTAAAAATCCGTCAGTATGCTTTCCTTTGGAGGGGAAGTTCCAACGTTAGTTGCGAGTTGCTGGTTGCGGTGGCATCTAGTAGCCAAGTTCACAGCTAGGTGTCGTTGACGGTAGTACCTGGTAGCAACATTAGTAACTACTGCTTGAAATTGACCGTCTGCAGTCCTTACCTGAATTACAGACTAATACAGCCATCCCAAAGTACACGGGGTTACATGACCGCGTTGTCGCAGCCCCTAAACTGAGGAACCAACCAAAATCTCTGCGGTAGATATAATTTTGCGTGAAGAAGTAACAGACCGTTACATAGTTGCACATCAGTGTCGAAACCTTGCATAAGGATAGTGTGACCACAAGTATAAAAATGGACCCCAAATGACAAGAAGGTTACCGTTCCCATAAGACAATAAAATGTTTAAAATAAGCATAAAATGACGAAAAACAAAGTTAATTAAGCTCCAATTATAAAATACCTTCTCGCATTAAATGAGGTCTGATCCTTCTACGAAAATCTGCATATTCTGCCTATTTTCGCCTATCCCCAAGTTTGTCCGGTGAAATCTACCTCCGCCTTCCGGCGTGCCGAGAGGACTTTTTATATCCTCTTTGCTTCGTCCATCACAGCTTATATTGCTTCCTAATTGTAAGTAGCAGAAATCACCTACTTCCTTGCTTTTCATCTGCCAATTCGACGTCCATAGGGGTTTCTGATTTATTTCGGCTGAATGTCATTATTTTTGTTTAACATTTATTCATTTTCATCATGATTACACTCCTCAAGACGGAGTCCATACCATTTAGAAAACCATTCAAATTCTCAGGTAAATCGGCTAGATGAGAATGTTATCAGCAAATCTAAGGGTTGAAATTATTACTCCTTGGATCTTTACTGCTACTTTAACCCTTTATAGGATACCTGTCATAAGGACAGTTTATTCTTAAAAGAACGCTAATTGTTGAATCTTTACGACAAATTGCGGAGAATTCTCATGCCGAAGAGCTAGTATTTCTCAAAATCAAATAAGTTATACCTACGTATCTACTTGACGTATTGTGTTCGATAAAATTTAAAAACAACTAAAAACATTAACAAATAAAGTGTAATAATAAAATATAAATACAGAAATAAAAAATCATAAAAATAAAATTATAATAATAAAAGAAACGTCAAAATGAAAGTAAACATAACTATAAAAATTATGAAAATAATCGTAAAGATCAATTCGAAATTATTTAATTAATTAATTCAATAAAAATATCAAAATTAAATCTATAAGAATATAAATTCCAAATTTAAAATAAATATATAAATATTAAAATTAGAAAAGCAAAAAAAATTACATTATTAATAATTATAATAATAACAAGCTGTACCCGGCATGAGTTGCAATGCCAATCAAAGAAAGTATTGGCACTGTGATTTGGTTTCTTGAAGTGCTTTTGGATACACAATTTGATCTTCAATTTCCGTTAACTGCCTCTAAGCTATCGTAAAATGGATTTACTAATTTTGAAACATTTGTGGGAGCGTGCGCAACAACCCAGCAAAGTTTCAGCGCAATCGGATGAATGGTATTGTCCCCGTTTACCCGGATAGTAGGCTGTCAGATATCCGCCCCCTCAATCGGATTGCCAATAATCCACCGCACAGGCTCAGCTACACCAATGAAAATGGCACTGACAGATACTACCGAGATTTGAGCACAGAAGTTAACAAGGAAATATTGTGGAACACACCAAAATAGACGGGGGTCCATACTTACCGTCACTTACCTCTTATAAATATCTCGGGGATTGGGTTGACAACAGGATCTCTAAAGTATGCTCCCACAATAATCTTGACCATGACATTTAAAAATGAACCAAAACGAAGGCAAGAACTCTGAACTGTACAAAAGCTTTATTTCAAATAAAGGGTATGACTTTAACAACTCAACAAAATAAATGTGGCTATCAGTAGCCCATGTCAATCTGACTATGTCCTCCTATAGGACTTGCAAAGTTAGCATACAACATGTTAGCTCCCACGAGCTCAAAATAACGTAACATTCATAGCACACTTGGACTGGAAAAAAGGAAGTCAGGACGAGACATATATACAGAGCATTTGGTTTCTTTTAATAAACATGACACTTGTATTTATAGGCGCAAGGCCACAATGCAGACGACCTCGTCCGCTGATAACCAGTTGTCTGGCCAGCTGCCATCTACCCTTCAACCTGACGTACACCTGTCAAATGGGCTCACTTGTCAAGCCACGTTGCGTAAGAATCCAGCACTCTCAAAAGCTTTAAATGTCCGCAAGACATCACAAATATTGTTACGCAAATCTTTCAAATGCTTTACTCAAATACCACTGGATTATTCTGACAATCCCTAAACTTGTTTAATTAGCATCCAAATGTTTAATAAGCATTGTTTAGAGTATAAAACAAACTCTTAAATGTTTTTAACAAAAACTCATAAATTAATTTATAACAATTAGAAATTGTTCATATTATTGTCGAAGACAATTACAAAAAATTTTAAACACGCCTCTAACATTACTTTCGTTCCACATTATTGTTAAAGATATTTACATCATTTATTTACAATATTAACATTTAAATTATTCAAATTATTAATTTGAGAAATACATTAACCACATGTTCATCCGGTTGGTAATTTCATAATCGTGTCAATATAATCGACCAATGAAGGTTAGTTATACATGTTAATGTCACAATCTGGTTTAATAAATGTTTAATAATTATAATTATTTGTGACGGTAATCTTCATTCAAAATCTTATCTCAAATTCTTTCAATACTCTTGTTAATTATAACAGTAAATTCACTTGATTAATTTTCAAAGGACAAATACAATGCACTCCAGCGGTAAATACGTCGCTTATAAAAAAAATGCACAAAACTGCATTAAAAATAGGCCCAAAATTCATCATATATTAATATATACGGCATCAAAATCTTCCACAGAATTTACAAAAACCTCCACTAACAAATTCTTTAACATCATTAATTACTGTGGGAACCTCCTTCATTTACTTCAAGGGCATTATACATCAGCGACTTTCAACACGTTCGCTGCACTGGCGATTATACATTCATAGTCCCACTTCAAAAATTCTTATAATCATTAATAGTTTCAAAACTGTTGTCATTTAACCTTCGTGGATTTCATTCATGAATCGAAATGAAGTAAAAATTTGCCAATCACAAACAAATTTAATAGTGAATACGCTTATATACGCCTCTCTGGTCTATCAAAATTTAAGATTATCATCTTCAAAGTACTGTAGTATAAAAATACTATCATCAAACAAAGTGCGACTAAACTGCAAAATAGTCGAATAGAATCCAATTAGACTGTGGAATGCAAACATTATTATTCAAATCTCTAATTGAGAAAAACTCCTAACAAAAGTTCACGACTTTAATGCATTCAATAATTCATAATTAAAGTTCATCTTTCACAAAATTGTCTATGATGCAATGGTCGTTCATAACTGACGATAAATGTCTGTGTTGCAATCAATTTCAAATAACGACTAGTATTTCCAAGATCGTCGACAACGTTAGAGATTTTAACGCTCTAAAATCATTTAAATGTTCTTCCTTCTTGATGATGACAGAAAATTGGTCAAAGTAATTAAACTGGGGTATAAATTACTTTAATAAAGAGACACGCTGTCTGAATTTAAATCTGCCATGAAAATCATTAACTTATAGTCAAATCGTGACTACCAAAAATAAGCAAATTATTGAAATATCTAAATAGCAGTCTCAACTGATCCAAAATCATTTAACTATGCCCATGACATAACAATGTCTTAATAAATCGTCGAAAAAGGCATAACTCATCAAGGTGTACTGAGAATAGTAATCTCAAACAAGAATATAGGGCAAAATACATGAGGACAAAAATATGGGAAAATGGTTGCTCAGATATTGCTAGAAAACTCAAATACAATAAACGTTCACGACTACCTTATCTGCCGATTGAAGTTCCAGAGGAAAATTCCCCAAAGAAGACTGCTGATGGATCCATTTCACCAAGTTAAAGCTGAGCTCCATCCTCGAAACAGGAAACAGCACCCTCGGAGAATCGAACTGCTTCCTCCTCCGGAAATTGCACTGCTCCATGAAGACGAAAGACATCCTTCCGGCAAAATTCTTCTTTGTGAGTCGGGACAACCCTGACCTCTCTTGAAAAATCCCTGAAGATCTTGTAGAAAATCGCCATGAAGTTTTTTGTAGTAATTTCCATAGAAATATTCATATTCAGTGAGTATGAAATCGTTTCCATTGCTGTTTGATAGTATTCAGCGTTGAGCCACGAAACATGGGTGTAGATGGTTGTTCACCACATGTCCGCTTGTATGGAATGGCAATTAGCGAAGTTCCATGTTGCTATCTTACTCCAACGATGTATGTCCCAATTGCATTAAAGTCCTTTAGCCTTCCATCCTCTCTTCGGTTATAGTGATAGTAGAACAAACTGCCTTATTAAACTGCTCCATAATACTGTAGCGTTGTGTCACAAAAGCAATCAGAAGTCTCCCTGTTATACTAGCAGTGTCAGCCGTAGCGTAGGATCTGACGCTATAACGTGCTTCTCAGGTGGCGAGAAAATCACCTTTGTCAGACGTCTAAAAGTGCTAATATCTTCTAAAATAATTCCTTGAAATTGTTCAAATTTACTACACTGCTTAATGTAGCACTGCACAATATAATTAGCTTATAGGCAACCGCTAACTGTTCATAGCCACTCTTGTAGACGCGTTATAATGTGCGTTTTAACTTCACCTAATTTTACTCACAGTAAACTTGCACTGCTTGTCTGCTTGAATCACGTTTAATGCGGTGGCTTCACCACGCGTTATAAAGACGACTCTCTCTACCAATATCACTCGACGTCTCACCAAAACGACTATATAATCACTGAAGATCTGACGATTTGAGATATGCGATATGAGATCTGACGATTGAGACTCCTCTCTTCTGCGCAAGGCCTTTTATAAACTTCATAAGAGGCGTATCCATCCCTTCCATAGCGTGTTACTACGTCATCGCTCGAAGTTCCAACTTCGTCAATACGTGACGGATTTTCAAAATTCAAAACAGGAAATAAATTTCACCAAACTTCCAGATCAATTCCTCTACTGCAAATGGATTTCCACAATTCTGCATTCCAAAAAGTATTAAAAATATCATAGTTTCAGCAATCTCCGTCTTCCTTCAAACAATCGTTGATTGGTTCGAGCCTCCCCTCCAATAGCATAATTTCTTCCTCAGCACAATTCCACGTTTCCTGCGACTGCGTCGTAAAACTCGGATCTTTCTCGAATAAATGCTGACGTCATTGAGAATCTCAGCTCAAGTAGACTGCTGGTATAACGTCTGCGTCATCCGTGCTTACGTCATGACCATCCACGTCATAACTATGACAGCCATAACATTCTTCATAATTTTCAATATAGCCACCGTGGTCTCAACATAATTCAATTACGGGGGCAGTATATGAACTCGGATGGAACTTTGCTGAAACACTTCACGCATCGTCACTCATTTGTTGCATCTACTCTTGCGCTATCTATTGTAAAATGGATTTACTAAGTCGAAAACTTTCCCTGGCGTATTCACAACAAATCATCAAAGTTTCATCGCAATCGGATGAATGGCATATGAACGCTTACGGGAATTTGTTTAGATGATTCGCGCGCCATCACTCATTTGTTGAATCAACTCGCGCGCTACCTATTGTACAATATATTTACTAAGTCAGAAACCTTCCCTGCAGTGTGCACAAAAACTCACCCTAATTTCATCACAATCGGATGAATGGTATATGAACGCAGATGGAACTTTGTTGAAACAGTTTGTGCGCCGTCACTCATTTGTTGAAACTACTCGTGCGCAACCCATTATACAATGGACTTAGTAAATTAGAAACGTCCTGCAGTGTGCACAACAACTCACCCAAGTCCCATCGCAATTGGATGAATAGTAGGCCTATATGAACGCATACGGGACTTTGTTGAAGCGATTCGCGTGCCTTCGCTCATTAGTTGAATCTACTCGTGCGCTACCTATTGTGCAATGGATTTACTAAGTCAAACACCTTCCCTGGACTGTACACCACATCTCAGCCAAGTTTCATCGCTATCGGACGAATGGTAGGCCTATATGAACGAGTACGGTACTTTGTTGAAACGCATCGCGCGTCGTCGCTCATTTGTTGAATCTACTCGTGCGCTACCTATTGTAAAGTATATTTGCTAAGCCAGAATCCTTCCTTAGAGTGCACTCAATATCTCAGCCAAGTTTCATCGCTATCGGACGAATGGTATATGAACATATACGTGACTTTGTTGAAACGCTTCGCGCGTCGTAGCTCATTTGTTGAATCTACAGTTCGCTGCCTATTGTAAAGTGGATTTACTCAGCCAGAAACCTTCCCAAAAGTGTTCACAGCATCTAACCCAAGTTTCATAGCAATCGGACGAATGGTATATGAATGCATACGGGACTATCTTGAAACGTTTTGCGTGTCGTCACTCATTTGTTGAATCTACTCGTGCGCTATCTACTGTGAAATGTATTTACTCACCCAAGTTTCTTTCATTTTTTAAGAACGTTAAAAATCCCTCAGTATGCCTTCCTTCGGAGGGGAAGTAAAGCCGGCGGTCCCATGTCATAGATTTATGGCACGTTAAAGAACCTTCCACTAATTGCACTTGTGTGAAGCTAAATTGGATAGGTTAAGAATGTAAACAACGCTCTTAGGTTTCTATGTTCGTTGCCAAGAGCCGACTGCGGTGGCGTCTAGTAGCTAAGTTCTGAACTTGGCCGAGTAGTCGTTGACGGTGGCGCTTGGTGGCGAAAGTAGGAACTATTTGAAAAATTCTAAGTTGCAGTACTTAAATTAAAAAACAGATAACACACACTAATACAGTCATCACAATTAACACCGGTTATCAGACAGATTCTACACACACACAAAGTACACGGGACTACATGACCACGTTGTCGCAGCCCCTAAACTCAAGAACCAACCAACCACCACACTAAGTGTAGTGGCGTAGTCGGTAGCATGATGAACTGCTATGCCCACGATCGCGTGTTCGAGCCCAGCCGAAGTCGTCGGATATTTTAAGAGCGTTAAAATCCCTCAGTATGCCTTCCTTCGGAGGGGAAGTAAAGCCGGCGGGCCCATGTCATAGATTTATGGCATTTAAAAGAACCTACCACTACAATTGGTGGTGTGTAGCTAAATTTGTAGGTTATTTGGTTAAAACGCTCTATCAAGTTCCAACGTTCGCCACTAGGTGTCTGTGTCAGTGGCACCCCTAGTAGACAAAGTTGGGACTACTTGAAATTGATCTTGATGAGGAGCCTACCCCGCTATGGCCATTGGCTGCATTTCAATTATAATTATTTTAACTATCGCGTTTTGATTAACTTATATCTTCTTTATGATCATATTGGTCTCTTATTATTTTGATTTCGTTGCAGACGTGCTGCACTCATAACTTTCCCACAGGAAAATGACCAATTTTCCTATCTAATCCGTAATGAGACTGGCAATTCTATCGTATCTCACGTCATCCCTTATTTACTGTCTTTAAAATTACTGTTATTGTTTGAGTCTTCAGTCTTTTGACTGGTTTGATGCAGCTCTTGAAGCCTCCGTTTTCCGGGGCAATATGTTTAATATATTCTAACCTTGATCCACCCCTACAGTTCTTGTCCTCAACCGTTCCTTCCATAACTAAGTTTGCTATTCCTGGGTGTGTTAGTATGTGTCCTACCAACCTATCTCTTCTCCAGTCGCCAGTAACATCTCTCCTCGCCCACTTGTCTTAATAACTCTTCATTTGTTACTTTATCTACCCATCTGATCTTCATCATTCTCCTTGATACCACATTTCAAACGCTTCTATTATCCTATTTTCTGTTGCGCCAACAGTTCAAATTTTCTTCCATAGGTCAAGGCTTTCGAAAAATACTTCCTACTGCCTAAATCTACATTGAATGTCAACAAATTTCTTTTCTGTAGAAATTCTTTCCTTGTCAGAGCCAACCTACTTTTTATATCCTCTTTGCTTCGTCCATCACTGCTTATATTGCTTCCTAATTGTAAATAGCAGAAGTCTCCTACGTCCTTGCTTTTCATCTGCCAATTTGACGTCCATAGGGGTTTCTGATTTATTTCGGCTGAATTTCATTATTTTTGTTTAACATTTATTCATTTTCATCATGAATAATACATTCCTCAAGACGGAGTCCATAACGTTAAGAAATCCATTCAAATTCTCAGGAAAATCGGCTACGATGAGAATGTTATCAGCAAATCTTAGGGTTGAAATTATTGCTCCTTGGATCTTTACTGCTACATTAACCCTTTATGGGATACCTGTCATAAGGACAGTTTATGCTTTCAAAGACGCTAATTGTTGAATCTTTACAACAAATTGTGGAGAATTTTCATGTCGAAGAGGTAGTATTTCTCAAAATCAAATAAGTTATACCTACGTATCTACTTGACGTATTGTGTTCGATAAAATTAAAAAAAACTAAAAACATTAACAAATCAAGTGTAAAGAAAATATAAATACAGAAATAAACTATAACTATAAAAATTATGAAAATAATTGTATGATCAATTCGAAATTAGTTAATTAATTAATCCAATAAAATTATCAAAATTAAATCTATAAGAATATAAATTGCAAATTTAAAATAAATATATAAATATTAAAATTAGAGAAGCAAAAAAAGTAACATTCTTCTTGCATCGTTATGCCCGACTCAGGGGCACGGTTGAACCTGTTTAGCTGATGTGTTGGCCTTCTTTTCCTTCCAAAATCTCTTCATCCTCTCGCTGAGCGCCTTTCTTCGGTGTTCTGTCCAAGTTATGGTGGCCCTGGTGTTGGGTTTGTCTTCAAATTGGTGATTGTCGATTAGGGTTCTGAATTTGCATCTGTCCTGTATAATATTGTCTGAAATGTTGATTTCCTGGAGATCTGTTTCAATTTCACGTAGCCAGCTGTTCTTGGTTTTTAGTGAGAGGGCCAAGTTGAGAATTCTTTTAGTCAATCTGCCATTGTTCATTCTGATAATGTGCCCGTAAAATTTCAATCGTCTTTTCCGAAAAGTATGAGACATTTTTTCACATTGGCGATATATTTCCTGTGATGACTTTTTCCTCCAGATTCCCTCTATAAAAACTGGGCCAAAAATTTTTCGTAAAATGTTCCTTTCTTGTTTTTCAATCTCTTTGGTTAAAGATTTGCCACGAATGATTAAGGTTTCTGATGCATATAACGCCTCCGGTTTGATTACTGTATTATAATGTCTAAGTTTTGCTTTCCAAGATATTGATTTTTTGTTATACCTATTCCAAGTGATTCTGTAAGCTTTCTGTAATTTGGAAATTCTCTCTTTATTTGCTTCACGGTTTAAACCAGAGGGCTGAATAATTTCTCCCAGATATTTGAATTCGTTCACTTGAAAGATTTTGCCGAATTTAGTTCTCATAGGTTGCCCGTCTATGTATCGTGAGGCTCCTTACATGTACTGAGTTTTCTCATAAGAAATTTGAAGTCCCGTTTTGATGGCAATTTCATGTAATTTCTCAATGGATTGAATTGCTTCTTGTCTGTTATTAGAAAGGATTGCTATGTCATCAGCAAAGGCCAAACAACGTACATGAATTCTATCTTTGAGTAGTCTGCCAAGGGTTAATCCCTTAGTTTCCTTTTCCCAGGTCATGATTATCTTCTCAAGTACGAGGTTGAACAGTAACGGAGATAATCCGTCTCCTTGGCGGACCCCAGTGTTAATTGCAAAAGGCTCAGATATTTCGCCGAGGAATTTAACTTTTGACGTAGTGCCAGTTAGTGTTTGTCTGATTAATTCTCTTGTTTTTCTATCCACTTGAAATTCTTCTAGAGTATTGAAAAGTGTTTGACGATCTATAGAGTCATATGCTTTTCTGAAATCTACAAAGGTAATGACTGTCTGTCTGGTTTTGCGCATTTGTAGGATAGTTTTGAGATTAAGAATTTGTTCCGTTCATGATCTTCCTTTTCGGAAACCTGCCTGGTATTCTCCAATCAGACGGTCTGTTTGTTTCTCAAGTCTAGTGAGCAGGGCTTTGGAGAAAATTTTATAAATAACTGGTATCAAGGAAATTCCTCTATAATTATTGATGTTGGTTTTATCCCCTTTCTTGTGCAGTGGATGGATTAGCGCTCATTTCCAATCCTCAGGTATTTCTTCAGTGATCCAGATGTTCTCAAGAATTGAGTGGATTTTCCGGGCTACGTTCTCACCACCTATCTTCAGCATTTCGGCAATTATACCATCTTCCCCTGGGGCTTTATTATTTTTGAGTCCATGGATTATTTCTTTAATTTCTTCCAATGTTGGGGGTTCTGAATCTTGGTTGGATGTTTTATTTTTCAAAGATGGGTTGTTCTTTAGGGGATTCACAGTATAAAAGATCCTTGAAATAATCTGCTAGAAGTTTGCAATTTTCTTGATTATTTGTTTCCAATGTCCCATCCGGGCGTTTGAAGCAAAGACTGGGTGCCTGATAATTTGATAATTCTTCTCTGAAGGTTTTTTAGAAGTTTCGTGTATTGTTTTTAGTAAAATCTTGTTCAATTTCAGCCAATCTGTAGTGATCGCACTTGCGTTTTTCAGATCTGATGATTTTAGAGGTTTGTTTCTGTACTTTGGTGAATTCGTGCCAATTTTGTTCCGTTTTGTGAGAATTCCAATTCTGCCAGGCTTTAATTCTGAAGTTTATAGCCTTGTCACAGGTTTCGTTCCACCACCTATGCTTGCGTTTCCTGGGCGGTGTGCCAATGTTTTGAGAAGCTTTCGAAAGTATATCTTTGAGTTCTAACCAGCCAGAAGAATCGTGAGTAGGGATACTTTCTTGGAAAGTACTGGCGTTCTGTTTAAGAAATTCTGGATCGACACGCAGATTTTTTGTTATTTTTGGTTTGGATCTGTTTGGTTGAAATTTTACCTTGATTAAGGATAGATGGTGGTCAGAGTCAATGACTCCTTTCTTGACTTTGACATTCATAATTTCTTTTTGATTCTTTTTGGAAATAGCCACATGATCTATTTGAAATTCTCCTAAGTGAAAATTAGGGGATCTCCAGGTCTTTTTCTTGTGTGGAAGTGCCAGGAAATGTGTTGACATTAGTTTGAGATCAAATGTTTTGCAAAAATCAAGTAATCTTTCTCCATTTTTATTAGTTCTTTTGTGTGCTGGATATAGTCCTACAATGGTCCTGAATTTCCTTTCTCTACCAATTTGGGCATTAAAATCTCCCAATAGGATTTTTATGTGATGATTTGGAATGATGGCTGTAGTTTCTTCCAGCAGTTTCCAGAAGTCTTCCACCTTTTGTGGATCTTTACGATTGTAGTTGTTGGTGGGTCCATGCGCATTAATAAGCGTATAAGCTTTGTTTCCTGATTTAACGGATAGTGTTGAAATTCTTTCAGAAGGCGAGGAAAAGTTAAGCACTGAGTTTATAATGTTTTTTTCTGACAGCGAATCCAGTGCCAAATTGTAGTGGCTTCATATGGAGGGAGATTGCTGGCTTGCCTTTATAAATTCTATAATTTCCTGATTCAAAATTATTTACATCCGTGTATCTGGTTTCCTGTAGTGCTAAAATTTGGATGTTGAAGTTATCCAACATGTCTGTTAATTGTTTTAACTTGCCAGTTTTCCGAAGTGAGTTGATGTTTAAGCTACCAATGAAAGTTTTGCATTTTGGGCGAAGAGATTTGGGAAGCTCCGATACATTCCCGCATGATGTTCTCGGTCCCCCAGAATCCGATGACCGAGAAAAATAACTAGTATGTCTACTAGGGCCTGGGGTAGTTATATTGTAGGTTGTTTCCATCATGCTAACAAGTTGAAAGTAGTGGGGACATCGATCTATGTCGGTGTCATGGTTACAACTGAAGTAGTGAGCTTCAGAGGTTGCTGAAGATGTTGTCAAGCTGTGCCTGTTTTTGGTCCGCGAGAGGTATTTTATTTCCCTCAAGCCCTCCGGACAAGTCCGGCGAGCCTCCCTATCCGCCACCTGGGACGCGCCCGATAGGGGAACAGGCAGAAACCCCCACGGGAAAAAGTAACATTATTAATAATTATAATAATTATATGAGAATATATCCTTCTGGAACGAAGACTTTCATCTATCCAGACGACCTCGCTCTTGCAGTTCAAGAGGCAAGTTTCAAACAAGTTGAACAAAAATTTTCCAATACTCTAGATTATTTCATCGATTATTACCGAGCCAACCAGTAGAAACCCAACCCGTCAAAGACTCAAGTTTGTGCCTTTCATCTCAAGAACAGGGAGGCAGCAAGGAAACTGCACGTGACCTGGGAAGGCACAGAATTATTGCACTGTTTTACTCCAAAATATCTAGGAGTTACTCCTGATCGTGCTCTCACCTACAGAACGCACTGCCTGAACACCAAACGAAAGGTAACAGCAAGAAACAATATTTTACGTAAATTGTGCGGTACAACTTGGGGAACGCAGCCTCTCACCATAAGAACTTCAGCCATAGCCCTTTGCTAATCAGCAGCAGAATACGCATGTTCTGTTTGGTACAGATCTAGCCACGCTAAGCTGGTAGACATTGCATTAAATGAGACCTGCATACTTATTACAGGTTGTCTCAGATCTACGCCGCTTGATAAAATCTACTGTATGACGGGTATCTCACCTCCAGATATCCGCCGTGAATCGGCAGCCAGATTAGAGAAATCTAAAGCTTTGACCCAACAGACCCATCCTTTGTATGGTTACTTACCAGCAGCTCAAAGACTCAAATCACGAAGAAGTTTTCTTCACGCCACTGAAAATTTGACAGTCTCTCCTTCAGTATTTAGAGTGCTCTCTTGGCGCTCCAGATCTAACGACTCTGCAGGATGGACGCTACCATCTGAACTCCTGCCCGCTGGACACGAAGAAACCTGGTCAACGTGAAAGACCCTCAATAGGCTGCGCTCAGGAGTGGGGAGGTCGAAGACAAATTTGAAAAAGTGGGAATTTGCCGGTGACTCGACTGTGTGTGAGTGTGTTGAGTAGCAGACTATGAGCCACCTCCTCGTTTGCGGGTTGTGTCCCATCACATGTTCTCCACGGAAACTGATGGATGGAACTCCTGAAGCTTGCGAGTTGGCAAAATTCTGGTCTCAGTATTTGATTTGAGTATGAGTGCGTGTATTATAATATAATCAATTATGCAATGTATACAGGGATTTCACGGTTATCTTATACAGGGCACCCGAGAATGTTCTCCGCAGTG
Organism: Meconema thalassinum; assembly: GCA_946902985.2. Classification (NCBI taxonomy): domain Eukaryota; kingdom Metazoa; phylum Arthropoda; class Insecta; order Orthoptera; family Tettigoniidae; genus Meconema; species Meconema thalassinum. The sequence continues at coordinate 414,518,073 of OX336393.1, forward strand.
GGTACGTGCAGCTGCGAGTGGTTGAGTCATAAGTTTAGTTGGCTGCACTGTGTCCTTGAAAGGGGGACTCCGACGTGTGGGCTGTCAGTGTGTATTGCGATAAGCGAGTGAGCCCGTATGTCTTCAGTGTGTATTGCAGTAAGCGAGCGTTCAGATAGATTATTGGAAGAGTACAACAGTAGCCTATACAGGCGGTAATGTTTACTACTGAAGAGAACGTTTTTTGGTGGAATACGTTTTTTGCGAAGGAGATCGGTTTACAGAAAATGTAAAATTAAGATTTCAGGCGCGGTTTCCTAATTCAAAGTGTCCAAACCGTGATACCGTTCGGGATTTGGTAAGTAAATTTCGTGTGACTCGCTCAGTTCACGATGCACCGGGAACAGACAGGCCTACGTTTTTAACGGACGAAACACTTGATGAAATCTCCGATATAATGCTGCGTAGTCCAAGTAAATCAACATTAGCTCAACAAACAGGAATCTCTAAGTCGACAGCACATAAAGCTGTAAGAGACAAGCTTCAGTTGTTCCCTTATAACGTTACCGTGGTTCATGAATTAAAACAAACTGATTACGGAAAAAGAGTGATGTACTCTGAATGGTTCCAACATCTGTTATGAATGGCTGTGGTGAGTACAGAGTTTACTGTTTATTTGTTATGATGCAAGCGGCAGCCGTGCTAGCAACGTAACTGCTGTAGCTAGCTCTCGCAGACGCATGTAGGCGCTGCGGAGAACATTCCCGGACTCACTGTATATAGCCTTAGTTCTATTGTTTTATGATGTATGTTCTCTGACATAATTAAATTACATTAAATTATAATAATAAAAAATGTAAAATCACATAGAAATAAAAATAAAAATAAAGGGTTAAATGTTTCTCTAATTTCCTTTATTGCTTGTTCAATGTAAAGATTGAAAAGTATGGGTGATAAGTTGCAGCCTTGCCTTACACCTTTCTGAATACCAGCTTCTCTCTCATTTCCTTCAACTCGAATAACTGCCGTATGGTTTTGTACCGCTTATAATCATCCTCCTATCCCTGTACTTTATTCCAATCCTTTTCAAAATGTCAAACAACTCTTGCAATCAAAATCTAAAATAAGATATCTGGTGATGATTTGCGCTGTTTTAGAAGACCACCTCTGTCAAATATAGCGGTCCACTTTCTACGCCCTGTGACTGTATCATAGCCAAATTCCTTTTTCAGCCAACGAAATGGCTACCTCCGCCTCCGACCCCACCCCTTCCATCCCGCAGCCATTCACACTTACCCTCAACTCACAGCCGAGAGATATAAAGGGCACCAAATTTAGAATGTGCTAACGGAGCCATTTAAAAGCATTTGAGATGCAAATCCGCACGGCACGCCAGCCATTTGATTTGCATTGGAATATATAAGGAGTCTAGTTGCTAAGTTAGCACATTCCGTTACGGGTGATTGAATGGCGAGGAAATTGCCTGAGGAGCTGGGCGCAACGCCAGCGACTCCACTCTTATTCCGACTTCCGATTGTCCTATTTCTCTTCCTCTCGCCCTTTTCCCCCCAAGCATTGGATTTATTTCACTTTTCTTTATGTCTCAGAATTTCTCTGTATGCTTCTACTAGCACAGTGTGATCCGAAAGCACAATACCTTATACAGTAGTCTTTCCGTTTGACCATGATACCCAGAGGATTTATTTTTTATTTTTAGCGTAGGCCTTTTAGTGCCGGGAGTGTCCGAGGACATGTTCGGCTCGCCAGTTTTGTAGCCACTTCGAGACGGACACCCAATGGGTGAGCTACAAGTACCGTTGGTGAGGGAAGTTGGAATGGAAGAACGAGGAGTTGAAAGGTAGCGGCTGTGGCCTATAGTTAGGGACCAACCCCGGTATTTGCCTGGTAGGAAGATGGGAAACCACAAAATACCATCTTCAAGGTTGCCGGCAGGGGGATTCGAACCTCCTCGCCTCCCGGATGGGAGCGACTGCCAGCAGTCATGTCGTAACGACCACGGCTAACTCACCCGGTACCCAGAGGATAAAAGGGTCCTACACACGTCCTGACACGACCACCCTAATCTAGGGCCTGACAGCGGTTGACCCGACAGTTGGATCGTGTGCAGGCTTGTCGGGTGGTGAAAACTGTCAGGCCCGAGTGGGTGAAACTTTATAGGCTGCTTTGGTGCCAACGCTAGCTTGCCTTGTAGTAGTACCTGCTGACAACGTTAAAAACGCTAGCTGTCATCGCGTACGACGATGTAGTTGAGTTGTACTTCTATAGATGGCAGCAAAATCGGAAAATTGGTGAGTATCCTTGTTAATGTTGTATATTTAATTAAAATTTGAATATATATCAATAGTAAATACATATTGCAGTGCTTAGAAAGGAATACAATCGGTTTCGAACAATATTATACGAAGAAATTGAATTATATTGAATCACACATCGATTTTAGTCGATACACTGCGCTCGAAAATGATATCAGATACTATCGATATAATTCAAACTAAGAGCTGGTTGTTCCAACGCTTCCCGTAATTCAAACATGATATTTCTTAATTCGATTGATAGGAAGTACCGCACTGACAATTAAATAATACTGGTGTGTGATAAGTGCAGCTGTAATTTTGTCTTACAATTCATTTTTAATATTGTACTAGGTAGTATAGAAGCCTACTCTTTCTATTTGTACATATCTGTGGGGTAGGCCTATGTCATGCTATGTGCTTTGTGGAAACATCCACAACTATTCTGAGAGAGCCTATGTTTTCTTCTCTACCTGATATCACAGGGGGAAGAAATTGCCTATTATTAGACCAATTACTAAAATATGAAAGAAAGAAAGGAATATAAAGTAGAGGGGGGGGGGGGGGGATAGAGTAGGGGAAAGGGAGGGGAAGGCCTGGGACGGGAGGGGACAGGAGCGAGTAGGCTAGGTCGGGGACGGATCGCGCTCGAGGGTGCATCGTCGCGCCATCTCATATTGTCAGTAGGAACTACTTGAGTCGAGCAATAGGTTGGTGTCAAAATTTTGCATTAAGTTGCAGCTCTACCCATATATCCTCCTTGATCAGGACCTAGATTAGGGTGGTCGTGTCGGGAGAACCAACCAACAACCCTAACCCCCACCAATCTCTCTGAAATGCGTAGGGCAGTCGCCCCTTCACTACCCAACCGACCCTTCAGACTCATTTGTCGATTAACATTATTGACGAACATGGACGCGAAAAAAGTGACTATGGTCGAGTTCATCGAATATTGGAGGGAGTGCCGGTGTTTATGGGACATCTAAGATGAGAGTAATTCCAACAGAGACGAGAGAAATGAATGTTACAGTTTACTGCTGGAAATTTATAAACAAAAACAAGAAGTTCCGTGACGAACTAAAGAGCCTACTTTTCTTAAAATTTAAGATTCATGCCAATGATTAATTTATATGGATCTATCTAGAATAATGACGAAATTATGTTGGTAATATCGAAATTTCTAATTAGTTCGAAATACTGTATACCTGGCATAATGTAGCCTAATAGAGAACTACAGTTGGCAGCCCTGGTGACTGAATATATTCTTAGTTCCGTCTCTTAAGGTACAGAATACAAAATTTGGTTGAAGTTCAATCGGTAGCATGGACGTTACATGCAGTTAAACATTGGATCTAACAGCGCGCGTAAAATCATGTTGGCAACAATGATATAGATGTATTGGTCAGAAATAATCTGAACTAATATGATCTATTGTTGTGTCAATGTTGAATGAAATCCCTTAGTTATTATAGAAGTTACATGCATTTTAAAATTGGACCTATCAGCAGGCTTAGAATCATGTTGGCAGCACTGGCGTAGACCTAGATTAGTTACAGCAAATTAATCTAGAATGCCAGGTAATATACGTGGGCAAAGTTTAGAGCTATTGGCTTGCACACTTTCTGATATATTGATATTAGGGTAACAAAAATAGAGACAGTATTAATTAACAGTTGGCAGCCCTGGTTACTCTTAAGAATCGGCATAGTCATATCTGTTATGGTACACATTACATCACACGAAATTTGGTTGAAATCCAAATGATAGTATAGACGTTACTTGTATTTAAAGTTGGACCTCTCAGCAGGCTTAGAATCATGTTTGTAGCACTGACGTGTATTAGTTGCTCCAAATTAATATATAATGTCAGGTACTATACGTTTGCATAGTCTAAAGCTGTCGGCTTGCATACTTTCTGATATATGGGTATTTGGATTTTTAAAAAATGAGAGCATTTATTAACAGTTGGCAGCCCTGGTGGCTCATAAGAATATGCTCAGTCATATCTGTTTATGTACACATAGCACATACGAAATTTGGTTAAAATCCAATTGATAGTGTAGAAGTTATATGCATTTAAAATTTGGACTTATCAGCAGGCTTATAATCATTTTGGCAACACTGCCATGTATGGCCTCCTGGAAATTAAACTGCAATATTATTATCTATAAGTGTGCCAATTTTGAAATAGCTCCCATTCATACCTTCCAAGATATCCCACATGGAGCTCAAATTTCAATTGCGATTTTTCAGCAGTTGGTAGCACTGACATCATTTTCCAATATGGCCGTGAGATATTCAGGTATAGATCTTTACTCCTACCAAATTTTGTTTCGATTGCTGCAGCCGTTTAGGAGTTGATAGGACACACACACACACACACACACACACAGCCAGAAGGACAGACCGACTGAAGGACAGACAGACAGACACACATTTGTCTGATCTCATAAGTCTACTTTTTCCTCATTTTTGCAAAATGTGAAAAGTAGGCTAATAACACCTCATGCTACAGGGGGAGTTATAAAAATCAATTAAAACAAAACATGCGAGCCGCTTAAATATTTTACAGAAGGGAATCGCTGAAGGTAAGTAGATTTCCTCTTCTGAAACAACGTCTTGGACCACACTCTTCTTTTCTTTCTTCGTTCATCATCTCAAATAATAACTACGCTCAAAGCTACACCTATCTTTTGATTTCGTGATAAATACGGAGCCATTTTAAGAACACTTTAGCACCACAAGCGCTTGTTCTAAACTGGACTGGTGGTGGTAGCTCCCTCTTGTTTGGTTTCGTAGGAAAGTCATGTCGGGACGTGTGTAGGAAAGGTCCCGACACGACAGTTGGGCCCAATCGGTCGGGTAGGGTAGTCGTGTCAGGACGTGTGTAGGGCCCTTTTAAGGGACTTCTTGAAACTCAACACCTGCTCACCGGACTGGTCGGTGGCGAACAATGACCCAATCTCTGGCGATGTCCCATAGCACTAAAACTTTTTTTATTTCCAAGTTTAAATTTACAATTTTTAAGTTTTTTTTAATTCTACATAAAATTCTAAAGAAAATGAGTCCAAACGCGACTGAAATGCTTCATATCGACGGCCTGATAGTCGTTCTTTTTTTTTCTAAATTTGTCAAGTTTTCTTCATTTGTTTGAAATTTTAAAACTAGTAGTTGCAATACAATCATACATGACATGTAATAAACGACAGTTTAAGAAGTAAGAAGTCTGAGTTTGGACTTATTTCTTTAGAATCTTATGCAGAATTCAAAAAACTTGAAAATTGTACAATTAAACTTGAAATAAGAATTGTTTTAGTGCTGTGGGACAGTGCCAGGAGATGAGTCATTGTTCGCCACCGAGCGGTCCGGCGAGCGGCTCGGGGGTTACGTGCCGAGTGCGACCGTGCCGGATGCGACCCAGTAAAATTCGTGGCCCTAGTGACTCTGCTAGTAGCTTACAGTGCCCCATGCGACCCATTGTTCGAGGGAAGAATTGAAGATCTTATTTCCAAAATTACGTAAATCCATGAAATGCAAAACTTCAGAAATCGCGTTTTTGTTCCTTCGTATAATTACATTCAGATATGATTATGAATATAATGTAATTTCACTCATTACTTTTATGCACAGCCTGACACCTTGTTTTAAAAATCTTCTATCATTGGAAATTGTGGTAACCGTCTCCTGTAAGTTGGAGTTAATAATAATAATAATATCGTATGGCCTCGGGTGCCGGGTGCAAGCTTTGTTAATTGACACCCAGAGGGTAGCTTGCATGTCGAATTTCGTTGTTCCTTGACTATGAAAGTCAAGGAGGTTTGATGTTAGACATCTAAGCTCCTTGAACACTATAGCGCTTTCTAGTAGAGAAATGAGGAATTTTGTGTCGGCGGAAACTCCCGAGATTAATTTTGGCATTATGAACTCGGCCTACTAATTTCAAATGGGTTCTTTGACATGCCAACATCGTATGACATGCGTATCGTATTTTTGCAGCCTTTCAAAAAAAAAATCACTTACCAGGGCCAGGAGCGAACCTGCAATCTTGGGGTCAGTAGACCGACACGATATCCACTCCCCCACCGTGGCAAGCTAGGACGTTTTGAAATAATCATATATTGACATATGCTTTGAGTGCTATTTATGAACATTTAAGTGGTTTAAACACAACAAACACAAACTGATGTTCTACGTATTCTTCAAAGTTAGCCATGGCCTTGACTTAACACGAGATGTCCAGAGAGCCATCGGATTGGGCAGCATGGATATAAGACATATTGGAAATAGATACCCGTTGGAGTTACAACACTTTGCAAATAAAGTTAGGTTTTAGATCTCTGTAAATATGGGACATACAACGTATTGCGATTTAAAACCTTTGCTATACATTGAGAGAACCTATAAACTTGCTTAGGAAAGAAAAAACTGAAAACCCGTCAATTTTGGATTTACGTCACTTTGGAAATAAGTTCTTCAATATTTACGGCGCCTAACCTAAGCGGAATTTTAGCAGAGCCAGATTTGTTAGAAATTCCCAGATTCTACCGATACATCAGTGCTTGGGTCGCTAGCGGCACGGGTCGCATCCTGCACGACCACCGGCTCGGGATGGTGAGTGAGTGACGTCAGTTGAGTTCCGAGAAATCCCTTAATCTTTTTGGTATCATGGCCAAACGGAAGGACTATAGGGTCGGGCAAATCAGCTGTAGATCCGCTCTGTATTGAAAGCTTCAGTATGGCAGATAACACCTCCCACCAAGGACACGCACGGTCAAAACTCTCCGCTGAGTGTGCAAGTCTCGATAATACCAGAATTCCTTTGCTCCGGCGTGAAGGAGTAATTTATGTTTACTTAAGTGATTTAGATCACTTAGATATTTGATTTAATTAAATGATAATTACCAAGTTCATTTATAAAGGAAGTACGTGTATGTGTATATGCCATTCCATTTTTGTTATAACAATCAGCGAGCTTCTTCTGTATTTTTTCTCTTAACGGGAAGATAGAAACTCATATCCATCGTGTCGTTCGATAAATCTCCAGTAAGCCGAGAACTGAATGTCAGCTAGTGGCTAACTAAACAACAAATGTACCGGTAATAATATAGGCCTACCTAACACAATGGCTACTAAGAATAGCATTTATTTATTTATTTATTTATTTATTTATTTAACGTATGGCTTTTAGCGCCGGGAGTGTCCGAGGACATGCTCGTCTCGCCAGAGGCTGTAGCTGCTTCAAGCGGACACTCATAGGGTGAGCTACAAGTTCCGTTCAATTTCAAGTAGTTCCAGCTTTCGCTACATAATATCACTGACACCTAGTGGTGAACGTTGGAACTTTGATAGAGGGTTACAACGAAATCTAACCTAGAAATGTAGCTTCACACAAGTGTAATTAGTGGAAGTTTTTTTTAACATGCCATGAATCTATAACATGGGACCGTCGGTTTTACTTCCCCTCCGAAGGAATGCATACTGAAGGTTTTTTAACGCTCTTAAAAATCCGACAACTTCGGCCGGGTTTGAACCCACGATCTTGGGCACAGCAGTTCAGCATGCTATCAACTGCGCCACCGAAGCCGCTAATTGGCATATAGCAGCGCTACAAGCTGAAATGCTTATAACTAAGTGTTATTGAGAGGACGAAACACCTTATTCCCAGAGTTGTCGGCAGTGTCAATTTAAAGGAAAAAGTTAGGCTCGCTGAAGCCGCTGACGATGACGTGTCAAGTCAAAACCCTATGTAACACCAGCATGTAAGCCATTCTTCATTCGTATGTTCGACAATATTAACTAAACAGCAGGCTATTATTTGATACACCCAACAAAGAGTACCGTATTGATATTGTTGAGACGACTTCACTGACGGAGGAGACTAGGAGATCAGTGTCGGGCGGTAATAAGGTTGCAATGTTGCTCAACGACCATATTTTTACAATAAAAAGCAATAATACCATAATAATAATCTTTTCGCAATAATAAAAGCTGTGCGTTTCCTCTTCCATGCACAGGAATTGATAGTTTTGTTCGTTAACCCGCGAGGACTGGCGTATGGGTATTTTTGATCCGAGGCTTAAATAAATGTTAGGCTATATATTTTCGTTTTGGTCAGCCCATATTTCCTGTCGCTTACTCTACATTCCTTCCAAGCCTTGAACTTCACCCTGCAAATGAAACATGTCCATAGATTTTAGAACACTAAAGTTATTTCTATATTATTTACGGTCGGGTCAGATTTACCCATGGCGCCAGTCCTCGCGTGACAATTTTCGGCTTCCGTTAGTCGGGACAATCTGTGAAAAATAAGGGGGAAAAATGCACATATTTTGCTGCAGCACAATCACATAGCTCACGTTCTTGTTGCTCCATGTTCAAGGTCTAAGGGCACCTCAGTCATCAGCTCATTTGTTCAAAAAAATTAGAGTGACTGCTTTGCCACCATTATCAAGGCCAATTATACTGTTACGTAAAATATTGTCATTTGCTGCATGTTAAATTTGAAAAATATAAATAATCCTCATTTTATATTGGGAATAGTTCATAGGAAGACGTAAGGTGTGAAATTGCTTCATTAATATCCGTACGACTACGACAAAAAGGAAGTGACACACAACGGGTCAAAATGACCCGGTGAAGGTCCTCGTGTCATATTTTTTTTAGCCTACTTTCGATTTTTGCAAAAAAATGAAAGTAGACTTATGAGATCAACACAGGGCGAAAAAAAGGGTGTCTGTCTGTGTGTGTGTGTATGTGTGTGTGTGTGTGTGTGTGTGTGAGTCTGTGTGTGTGTTATTTATTTATTTATCTATGGCTTTTAGTGCCGGGAGTGTCCGAGGACATGTTCGGCTCGCCTGAGTCTGTAGCTGCTTCCAGCGGATACCCTAAAGGGTGAGCTACAATTTCCGTTCAATTTCAAGTAGTTCCAACTTTCGCCACCAGATATCAATGATACCTAGTGGTGAACGTTGGAACTTTGATAGAGCGTTCTGACGAAATCTAACCTAACAAATTTTGCTTTACACAAGTTTAGTCTGTGAAAGGATCTTTTACATGCCATAAATCTATGACATGGGACCGCCGGCTTTACTTCCCCTCCGAAGGAAGGCATACTGAAGGATTTTTACCGCTCTTACAAAATCCGACGACTTCGGCCGGGTTTGAACCCGCTATCTTGGGCACAGCAGTTCAGCATGCTACCGAATACGCCACCGAAGCCGCTTGTGTGTGTGTGTGTGAACGGTGAACGCGAATTGAACGAAATTTGGTACAAAGGTAGCACTAGCAAAGGACACCTCAGTTTCATGTTTTAAATCGGCGCCATCTTGACAGATACGTAATGGCGGCCACACAAATGTTCAAAGCTTAAATCAAATTACGACTAACCTAATCATCCGATCTCTACCAAATTTTGCAACAACATACCTTTATGGGGGGAGCATCCTTTGACCAAACTAATAGGTCATTAGCCTAATATTTTGCGGATGGCGGTCATCTTTGTGTGTAAATCGATTCCCCCTATCAATTCGAACACGGTGAAACTGAATGGAACGAAATTTGGTACAGAGGTAGCACTAGCAAAGGGCACCTCAGTGTCACATTTTATATCACCGCCATCTTGACGGAAACGTAATCGCGGCCACCCAAATGTTAAAAGCTAAAATGTAATTACGACCAACCTAATAATCTAGTCTGTACCAAATTTTGCTACAACATATCTTTATGTGGGAAGCATATTCTGACCAAACTGCAAGATCATCAGCCCAATAGTTTGCAGATGGTGGCCAAGTATGTGTGCAAATCGATTCCCCCTATCAATTCAAACACGGTGAAACCGAATTGAACGAAATTTGGCACAGAGGTAGCACTAGCAAGGGGAACCTCAGTGTCATGTTTTATATCGCCGCCATCTTGACGGAAACGGAATTACGGCCACCCATATGTTAAACGATTAAATCAAATTACGACCATCCTAATAATTTGATCTCTACCAGATGTTGCAACAACATGCCTTTTTGTGGAAAGCATCTTATGACTAACTACAAGGTCATCAGCCCAATAGTTTGCAAATAGCGGCCATGTATGTGTGCAAATCCATTCCCCATATCAATTCAAACACGGTGAAACCGAATTGAATGACTTTTTTTTTACAGAGGTAGCACTAGCAAAGGGCACCTCATATTCATGTTTAATATCCCTATAGCACGTAGTATTTCTACAAGCTACTACAACCAACATTCAATTATACTCCTTGAAAAGGACAAAGAGTTATATCAATACCCATGCATTTAGGAGAAAGTAGGCTATATGTTCTTTACTGAACATCTTGTTTCACGCCAATTCTCAAGGGTTAATAATTCAGGAAATCTTGTAATACAGTGAACTGTTTGAGAAAGCGAAGCGCGCCAACAGTATAGAAGCGTTCGCCGTGTTTTCCTCGCCAGTCTCGAGCACCGACCAGATCTCAATAGTGGAGAGGGTATCTCAACAGTTAACTCGGCTGGTCGATGCCCATTGATTGCAACAAGGGAAGAGAGGGGTGGACGATGACATCCAAGATACTCCTTATATTGCCGATACCATTGTTTCACAATGAGTGAGTGCGAAACGTGCGATTCTTTCTCGCAATTCCTCATGTGTAATGATTAGGGCTGGGATTTTTAGGTAAATAAATATCTTTCAGTTTATTGGAGTTTTGTTCTGTGTTACTTCAACGGGAAAGAACATGTGAGCTATCTAATCTTAATGCATAGCGTATGTCAGCTTGCAGCTGTGTTTTCCTTATCTTGTCGCCCCGTTCTACTCACTGTGGAAGCCGGGGATTTCCTTGTCCATAGCCATATTGTACCACGTGCTAGACCTTTCCCCGAACCCAGCTACCTGGAAACAGTGTCACTCAGATGCAGTTCATTTCTGGCACTGTGAAGTGTAAGGCAGTTCTACGATGCCAAAAATAAAAGAAATTACAAGTTATCGTCTGCAGCATTATATTTCAGAATTTAAGGATAATTTTACTTCTGATGAGGGCGTTCTGTTCTGCCAACCTTGTGGTAGAGCAATCAAGGCTGAACAACGATCTCAAGTTAAACAACACCTATATTTCCGCAGCTTTGCGCCTTCAGAAGAATAATCGTCGGTCATTTGTGATGGACAACCTGAAGATGTATCTCGTTGCGTATTGTAATTCTTCAGCAGTGAGGCATACATACATTGCACATGAGAGTACTGCATATTGTTGATGTTCACATTAATAAACTTAATTAAATACTAGATGAAACCCGTCAAAACATGACGGACAATGGAAAACAAATTTACTGAAGAAGCTTCTTATATAAGTTACATTCTTTGTACGATTACTTTTTAGCACTATTGCAACTTTAAGGGCGTCAAAAGATAGCACTCTCAGCATTGCAACATATTGCTGGTCATGACTGAAAACGTGATGAGGTCATCATCACCTTGCACAGTTTCCAGCCACTGGCCGGGTCTGTTTGGAACACAAGCCTCTCCAACGTCTTCTGTCTTCCCACCATCTCTCAGCCTCCACCCTTGTCCAGTCTTCTCCTCTCTTCTTCACGCTTTCTTCCACCCCCTTCAGCCACCTGTCTCTCGGTCTCCCTCTTGGTCTCTTTCCTTCCCACTTCGTCTCGTGTATCCTCCTGGGTATCCTCTTCTCCTCCATTCGTTTTACATGTCCATACCATCTAAGTCTAGATTTCTCTATACCATCCTGTAATGGTTCCTCCTTCATTAATTCTCTGGTCCTCTCATTTCTTATTCTGTCCCTCTTTGTAGCTCCAATACTGCTTCTCAAGAACCTCATCTCACTGGCCTGTATTTTGCTCTTCTCCCTTCCTTTCATAACCCAGGTCTCCGAGGCATACGTCAGGATAGGGACATAGTACGATATATGATCTACTTGCTGTTCTGAGGGACATCCCTGCTCCATAACATGCTTCTCACACTCCTCCGGAATGCTTCTGCCTGTCTCCCCCGCTCATTTATTTCTCTACCGTTTCTTCCATTCTCTTGTATCAGGCTTCCCAGATACTTGAAACTCTCCACTTTCTTCAGCTGTTCCCCACCAATTGTTATTCCCGTTGTGGTCCTTTCCTTCTTCCTTGTTGTGATCACCATCTCACTCTTATTTATGCTAAATTTCATCCCATATCCTTGTATTATTCCTTCCCACACGTCCAACTGTTCCTGTACCTCCTCCTCCTTGTTTCCACAATCATCAAATCATCCGCAAACACCATTGCTTTCATCTTTCCTTCCCCAATTACTTGTGCCGCTCGGGTCATTATGTCATCCATCACCACAATGAAAAGTAACGGTGACAGTGCACTTCATTGTTTCAGGCCGTTTCTCTGTTCCACCCAGTCCGATCTCTCTCCTCCCACTTTCACACAGCTCACGCTTCCCTTGTACATCTCTTTTATCCTCCTTATAGTCCATTTTTCTACTCCTCTATCCTCCAGGGACTTCCATACTTTGTTTCTGCATACACTGTAATATGCTTTCTCAATGTCCAGGAAGGCCATCAGTAGATCTGTTCCATACTCATAGTGCTGTTCTTGTAACTGACTTACAGCAAAAATCAAATCCACTGTGGACCTTCCTGCTCTGAAGCCATGTTGTTCTTCCCTCATCCCTCCTTCTATCCTTGTCCTAATTCTCCTTTCTAAAACTTTCTCAAACATCTTTGCACAATGACTCATCAGTGTTATTCCCCGATAGTTTCTGCATTCTGTTCTACTACCTTTCTTGAAGATCGGGACAATTATTCCCTTTTCCCAGTCCTCTGGGGTCTTCCTTTCCTTCCATGTTGCCTTCATCACTCGGTACAACCATTGTATCCCCACCTCTCCTGCTGCTCTCACCATCTCCACACTCAACTCATCCACACCCGGTGCCTTCCCTCCTTACATCTTCCTCACTGCATCTTCCACTTCTTTCCATGTTAAGTCCTTTTCGGTTTGCAGTTCATCTACTGTACCTCTTCCCCGATTTCTTCTTCCTCGCCGTGGTTTCCATTTGGGTTCAGGAGTTCTTCAAAATATTCTTTCCATATTTTCTTCAGTTCTTCCCTATTTTCTATCCCTTGTCCCCTTTTGTTCACCATTCTGACATAATCCGTAGGATCCTTCCGCCTCTTATTCTTTACCATCCCATACAGGACCTTTTTTGTACCTTCACTATCCTGCTGGTCATGACTTAAAACGTGATGAGGTAAATAGCCCAATACGTTCAAGAGTTTCTCCTTGAGCTTGATTGATTGTGATAAAGTAGGCCGAGCGAATAGGACATTGTTGCCTATTAAAAGAAAATGTACTGTACCTGCAAGTGTTTTATCGGAAGGTGTTAAATCAAGTCGTAGGATTTGAGCTCTCTGCCTAATATTACTGCACCTATTATATCCGAATCCAAGCAATTTCTTACATATTTCTTACAATTAATATATTACCATATATGAGTCCTTGGGAAACGTTCAGATTTCTAAGGAGCATAACTATGGCTCAAACGTTCGGAGTATGTGGAGGCGAATCACTTAATTCCAAGGAATTGAAAAATTCAATAATAGGGAAATGAAGTAGCTGGCTTTCATCTTCAGTATCCAATCTGTTAACGCTGATGTGTGTGTTTGAACTACTGGATATAAGTTCAATGACTTTTAAATTAATATCATTACATTGTTGCAGGTTGGCAAATATTTTATATTCCAGCAGATCAATTTTACCCTCACAACAGTAAAGACCAAAGTAACCACGCATAGATTTTACGCAAGAGAAGTACAATGTAGAACAATGTTTACATTTGATCGTCAAAGACCTTACAGTACACTGTACTGCATAATATCTGGAATTGTTTCTGAAATGGCCTATTTATATTGGATTTTAAATGTGGCTTCGTATTATTCGATAACACTATAGTGTCCTGCAATAACGGAGCCGCTAAATATTACATGGCAAATAATACTTCCATTGCCGAAATCAACTGCGTAGTTAGACTCAGTACTCTAAACAAATAATCATTAAACAATTGTCTTATACAATGAAGTTCAACATGACCGTCCAGAGACTTTCATACTCAAGTTGGTTGGTGAGGAGAATGCGATGAGACTGATCGCTTAAAATAAATTCCTTATAATTGTTCCTGCCAGCGAAAATTTTGCGATAGCTTGAAAACGCAGCTCAGAATGACGTTCTTCATTTTGTTATAAACAGTACGAAACTGCTCTAAATAAGCAATTTCCATCACCTGTTATAGGTTATGACAGTACATTTTGCAGGGGAACATAGAATCACTTCGCCAACTACTGGAACGACCATAGGCCTATACTCAATACTCACTTCGGCAGTCACCCTAATGGAGGCAGTTTTTGAATTATATGTCCCGTGCATGTCAAAAATCGTATTAACACATGGAGGCCCACCTATTCTTGTCTATCGCCCCGAAGACCCGGGTTACATTTCCTGCTCTGCCAAGAAATTGAATTCTGGTCTGAGGGCAAAAACGGGGCACATTCAGTCTCTTGAGGTATAACTAAGAAGAGGAAGGTTTAATTCCCACCTCGACAATCTTGGATGTGGTTTTCCGTGGTTTCCCACTTCTACTTAAGGCAAATACCGGGATGGTTCCTAACTTAAGGCCTTGGCCGTCTCCTTGCCATTTACCAACTTAATTACAAATACACACAGTAATGCAGCCATCACAATAACACAGGTTATGAGAGAAAATTTCACACATACACATCCAAGTACACGGGGCTGAGTGACCACAATGTCGGAGCCCTTCAAACGAATTATGTTTGCCAAGTGTCTCTTATGGCGAAAGCAATTGTGGACACGCGCGAGTGCCTGGAAAACTAATTTTTTCTTTAATAATTTAAGAGTATATCGACGATGCATAATTATAACTTTTAGTCTAGGACGCTAATAACTTGACCACCGAAGCATTGGGAAGAAATTGCAATATTAAGGTACATAAACAACATAGCCTACACATTCAACTGTCGGTTAATGTTCCTCAAAATTTCCCTTCTTAAATATTCCCCTCCTTTATAATTCTCCATCACGTGAAAACGTGCCATGTCTTGGGTTTTAAATATATCGATGCAATGGTGCTGCCATCTGCTGTCAGTTACTGGAACTATTTGGGCGATGTACTGCCATCTGTTGTCAGTTATAGGAACTGATTGCAGATATTTAAACGGCGTACTGAGGACAACAGTTTGCTCTTTTGATCACATGCTGTAATGCAATGGTAAAACGGAAATAAAACGTATTGAGAGGGAATGTAGAAACATGTATCTTTTACAGACATAAAACCTTACTAATACTCCTTGATTAAACAATATTTCAGTGGTAAAAAAATATACATATCGGTGAGGGCTGGGATCGAACCGGTGAACCTTGGAACCACAGTCAGTCGCCTTAACCACATGGCTAATCGCGCACTCCTGTTTCGCAGCAGACGCAGCCATTCATTATCTTCAAAAGCTGCTGTCTGAAGGAAATAATCCATTTCATTATCCAAATAAATCAATGTTGCACATTCGTATACGTTCATACTGTTATTATATTTTATTGTCAGAACTTGGTTAATGTATGTTTTCAATTACATGGAAGCTTATTAAATAACTTACATTTTAATGGACTTCTCACCGCCATTTTGTCATGACCCCGGGCGGATTGTGCGCATGCGTGAGGGGAAAGAATTCTGCTATTTTCTATATTAATTCAAAAATATACCGTAATATATTTGTTTATTTTATAGACACTCTGCAAATCTAGAGGCCAAGAGCTTTCGTTAGAGTGCTCTACGAAGTAAATCGGTTCTGTCGTTCTCTCAATCTCGTGGTAACAAAAATCACCTTACTGTTTTAAATATATAGATTTCTACTTTTTATTGTCACATATTTCAGGCAATTTTAATACATGCAAAATAAATATAAAAATCCGGACCCTAGTATGATAACAGTAGCTACGAAAGTGTCCCAACTCCCAAATCTAGCCTATATTCATTTGTTTTGAGGATGTGTGTTTACTTTGAAAGTGTTGTTTTCTGTACTACGGCCATCGTGATGAATGAGCAACATAAGGTTCACCGCTCACGCGTATTCAGATTTCCATGATATCAAGCAGTGTTTTACTCCCCCTCTCCGACCCACTCATTGGTGAGAGTAGTGCAACAACCAAAACAATTACCGGCCAACCGTACTCTAGGAGATTGAAGTCTGGAATTATTATAAGACGAATTATGAATGATGAAAGGAAGTCGAAGCAGGTGTTTGAAGCTAAGCTCGAAGGCACTGCACAGTGGGTCAAAATTGAAATCTAGGGGGACAAAATTATTTTTACGTTTTAATCATGAATTTTGAGTGAAAGCAACGTATATAATTTGTTTACTTCATAATAAACAACAGTTAAGACCTATTTTAAGCTACGTCTACACATGCAAGAAATTGTCTATGACTAGGAGTTGGATAGAGCATTCAGTTATCTCTTCAGAACAATTTTTTACCCCTAATTTACTTTTTACAAAATCACAAAGTTCCACTTTTGACATAATCGTCGAACCCAGTGCTTCAAACAGTTGTAAACGTGTGAGAACTGGTTACGCGGCATCTTTTAAAACGTAAAATAACTAAGTAAGTTGCAAAAAGATGCAAAAAATCTTATAAAAGCGTAAACTACAAGACTTTATCTACATTTTAACATTAAGTAGAAAGAGACGCAGAGTGACGCGACATACTAAAAATCCAAGTGAAAATATAATTTAAAAAAAAAGTTAAATATTATACAATGCAAATATAGGTAAAATTCCGTAACAATTACGCCCATAAATAACTGAAACTCGTTACAAAGATCATACCTTCAGCTGCATGTTCCATCTTAAAGCATCACACTAACCACAAAGACAACCAAACCACAGCCACTTACATTCACCCTCCAATTCAGACTGCTCGAACAGTGGTGACAGATTTACACTAAGATGCGTTTATATCCCAGAATAGTGAGCGGCAATTGTATGAGAATGCTGTAGAAGTAATAAATTTTATTTTTTAATTATGAAAATAAATAATTTTGTGCTCCTAGATTTCGATTTTGACCCACTGTGCACTGGAAGAAGAAGACGCACCAGGGATCGAGTTGATTGGAGAGGTGGCAGAGAGGAAGGGCAAGACAGCTCCAACGGGATAGGACGGAGTACAGAAAGTGGCTGGTGGACCCGACGACGCGGACGAAGGCAGATGTAGAAGAAGTGGATGAAGATAGCTAGTGACAGAACGAGTGCAAGCTGAATAAATATTCAAGTGGATTTTTTTATGTAAACAAAATTGATTTTTAAATCGTTACCATCTACTGAGACCAATATGAGCAGATCAAGTGAACGGGATGGACAGGTCCCCTGTAACTTGTACTGTTGTATCCTTACACAGTGCCTTACGACCAGGGCATGTTGTACAGATTTTATGAACTTTTGTACATAAAAATAAACATAGAAACAGAAGTGAAGAAGACTTAAGAGTGAATTTCAGTTCAATTACTCCTGTTATTAATATTTTAATCACTGGCAAACAACAACAACAAGTTCTGCACTAAAAGTAGATTTTAGATGATGTTGATATTTATTTGCTTAGTTTGTACTAATTATATAAAATTGTATGTTATTAGACCTGTGAGTTATAAATAAAACTGTAATTTGCAATAATCGTTTTACTTTTACCTTCATTGTAAAAAAGAAATATTAATACTGTATACATACGTATATCTCTATATATTTTGAATAAAAATTTGCAAGAAAAATTGCACTAGATTATAATGATAATTATGATTGTTTTAGGATAGCTAACTACGTAACTACCCTAGTAAAAATATGTCTTAAATTATGCTGATTCTATTTGTAGTCTAGGGCTATTGAAACCTAGACTGGTAGCGTTCGTCTCCGTGACGGAAACGGGATCCAATTCTGCTTCCCCCACTGCTCGCTTCTGTCCAATCCCCACCAGTGTTTGGCAGTCCTAATATACAAAGCGAATTAATCAAAATATAAAAAAACAAAAAACAAATCAAAATGAGTAAAAATAAAAAAGATTGTAGTCGCATATGATGTGTAACATCTGACATGTTATCCTACTCGTATACTACACAGCTACCGACAGTAGTGGCTACGCGGGCTAAAGCGCTGCGTTAGGTCAAGGGGCCAAGCTCTCTGCTGACTCGGCAGACGTGTGGATTCGAGCCCCACCGTCGGCTGTCCTTGAAATGGTTTTCCGTGGTTTCCCATTTTCAACACCAGGCAAATGCTGGGACAGTACCTTCTGACAGGCCACGGCCGCTTCCTTCCACATCCTTGCCCAGTTTCATTCATCTGCATCACTTCCATCTCTCATCCCGACGCGCAGGTCGCCCACGGGCGTCGACTAGAAAGACCTGCACTCGGCCTCTCAGTAGGCTACACGACAAAAAAAACTACACAGCTTGGACATTCTTAAAATGTTAATTTACGCTCCATTTTCATACTGGTACTATGATGAATGTATAGATTGAATTGAAGATATGCTACTGTCACATTTGTGGCGCAGCGGTCAAGCTGTTAGTCTCTCACCAAGGTAGACCGGGTTTGATTCCCGGTCAATACATGTGAGATTTTCGAATTGAAATGCCATGTCCTGTGGTTCGCATTCCACGTAAAAGGGAGGTACCGTGGATCATGATCGTGAGATTAACGGACACGCAAAACTACAAGCTTCCTTCCTTTTACATTAATCCCTATATATATTATAATTGTGAAAATCTGTGTGTCCGTGTGTGTGTGTGTGTGTGTGTGTGTTAGTTTGTTACCTCTTGACACTAAAACGGCTGGACGGATTTAGGTGAAATTTGATATGGAGACAGCTTATACCCTGGGATAACATATAGGCTGCCTTTCATCCGGAAATAAATCATTGTTCCCGTGGAACGGGCAACATAACGGAAAAGTCACCAAAAATACTCAACTGGGACAAAATATCGAAGTTGTCGCATAAAGACCGGACAAAGCTCATTTTACGCCTCTCGATGCGAGAAATAATACTCGGTAGGTCCCTACGGGACACCGAAAACCACATTTTAAGGCCCTAAAACCAACAGTTTCAAAGATATTCGAAGAAAACTATATTCACTCTGATAAACTGATGAACTAATGGCAAGTCCGTTTCCATGACAACTGAATCTGAAGGTATGACATCCGATTTTCTATATATCCCCGTAGGAGGCAATGCCAATCCATTTATTATCTTTTTCAAGATATATATAAACACAATAAGAACAGGGTAGCATGCCTGCCCTGGGATAACATATAGGCTGCCTTTCATCCGGAAATAAATCATTGTTCCCGTGGAACGGGCAACATAACTGAAAAGTCACCAAAAATACTCAACTGGGACAAAATATCGAAGTTGTCGCATAAAGACCGGACAAAGCTCATTTTACGCCTCTCGATGCGAGAAATAATACTCGGTAGGTCCCTACGGGACACCGAAAACCACATTTTAAGGCCCTAAAACCAACAGTTTCAAAGATATTCGAAGACAACTATATTCACTCTGATAAACTGATGAACTAATGGCAAGTCCGTTTCCATGACAACTGAATCTGAAGGTATGACATCAGATTTTCTATATATCCCCGTAGGAGGCAATGCCAATCCATTTATTATCTTTTTCAAGATATATATAAACACAATAAGAACAGGGTAGCATGCCTGCCACCCAACCGGAGGCCCCGGGTTCGATACCCGGCTCCGTCAGAAATTATAGACACTGACGTGAGGACTGCAACGGAGTTCACTCAGCTTCTTGAGGACAATTGAGTAGCTGTCTGATAGAGAGGCAGCGCGCCGGTCACGAAAAACAAGATTAACGGCCGAGGGGACACGATGCACTGACCACGCGTCACCACAATATCTGCAGGCCAAATGGCTGGGAGCGGTCGCATGATAGGCCTAGGCCCTTCATGGTCTGTAAAGCCAGGGGTAAAAAAAAAATAGGTGTAGCGCCTTCCAATACCACTTTTAATTTTTAATCACTACATTAGCGGCTACTAAATAAAGGTAGCGATATAGCTACGTTCAATTTAATAAACACTGGGCTTACAAATCCCGTATAGTTAAGTAGAAATATCAGTCTGGTCGTTATTTCAGTAGCAACGAAGCTCTGTGGCGGCTATTGCCGTTTCCGTAACACTTAAGGCACCCCGCCGTCATATACCTCAATGTGCACTTACAAAATTGTAAACCAGTCTATTTTACTGAAAAGAATTTCTACGAGCGAGTATCCACTCCGGCAAAAACCACACTCACCACCTTTTCCAAAATTTACACAAGACATGATTTTTAAAGCACTCTTCTGTATGTTTAGGTACAGACATATACCACATGGAAACATACAATAAAATGTTGGCAAATCTGAGTTCAAGGAACTGCTGTCCAGAATAGGCTTAGGGCAGGTTATGCGGCCCATGTTCGTAACATGGAATGTTTTCCTTTGACAATGCATCTACACCATGTGCGAGGGCAACGCATTTCAAAGATCTCTAAAAACATAATAATCTGGAAATTTAAAGTGGGAGCGAAGATTCAAGGAGAAATAATTTCATGTCTGAGATTTGCTGATGACATCGTCATCTTGGCCGATACGCCAGAGGATTTGGACGAGTTTTTGAATGGTAAGGACTCCGTCTTGAGGAAAGAATTCATGATGAAAATCAATAAATGTAAAACAAAATTTAAAGTGGGAGCGAAGATTCAACGAGAAATAATTTCATGTCTGAGATTTGCTGATGACATCGTCATCTTGGCCGATACGCCAGAGGATTTGAACGAGTTTTTGAATGGTAAGGACTCCGTCTTGAGGAAAGAATTCATGATGAAAATCAATAAATATAAAACAAAATTTTTGGAATGCAGCCGAAATAAATCAGAAAACTCTATGGACCTCAAATTGGTAGGTGAAACGCTACGGGAAGTAGGAGACTTCTGTTACTTAGGAAGCAAGATAACCATTGATGAACGAAGCAAAGAGGATATAAAAAGCAGGTTGGCTCAGGCAAGGAAAGTATTTCTACAGAAAAGGAATCTGTTGACATCGAATATACATTTAGGTATTTGGAAGTAATTTTTTAAAGCTTTTGTCTGGAGCGTGACACTATAACGAAGTGAAACTTGGACTAATGGTGCAGCAGAAAAGAGGACAATTGAGGCATTTGAAATGTGGTGTTAAAGGAGAATGATGAAGATCAGATGGGTAGATAGGGTAACAAATGAAGAGCTATTAAGACGAGTGGGAGAGGAGAGATGTTTCTGGCGACTGCTAATGAAGAGAAGAGATAAGATGGTACGACATATATTAACACACCCTGGAATAGCAAGCTTAGTTATGGATGGGAGGGTCGAGGACAAGAACTGTAGGGGTAGACCAGGAAAGGGAGGCATGGAGGGCTGCATCAAACCTGTCAAAAAACTGAAGACTCAAACAACAACAATCTGGAATTTTAATTAATTAGAAAGGCATGTGAGGCAAAAGGGTTGTTGGAGAATTTCAATCCCTGGGATGTAACACTATAAGAGACTGCATAATGTACATCAGCGTCCAAGGTGAGATATATTTTACTATAGGTCTATTAATAGTGACACGTTGACGTTCAAATCATCAATAAGTGCGGCAAAATTACACCCAGAATAACTTAAGGAAATATACGCCTACTTTTAATTCTCCATATTCCGATAGATTTGCCATTCCAGTGTGCAAGAGTGCAGTTCCCTCTTCAAACAATATTCGCAATTTCTATTAACAAAGCACAATGACACACACTTAACAGCAGCAGGTGTACATTTAGACAAAACCATTTTTTCCCATGGGCAACGGTATGTGGCGTGCTCTCGAGTATCCGGACAAAAAATGGTCAGCAGAAGATGGCAAAACCAAAATCGTAATTCTAAAATGTGTTCACATAACGTAACATCGTACCCTGCAGACTTTCACAACTCTATAAAATTCCCACTTTGCTGCTCATATCAATATACTGTACTGTATGTATCAACATTTTCAGAATTACAATGGACCCACCTGTAACCGCGATTGCTGTAATAGAATAGACCAATTATCAGCAATGCTTGCCAGGTAGATGAGTGGATAGCGTGTCGGTGTACTAACCCCAAGATTGCAGGTTCGCTCCTGGTCGTGGTAAGTGATTTTTGAAAGGCGGCAAAAATACGACACGCATGTCATTCGATGTTGGCATGTCAAAGAACCCATTTGAATTCAGTAGGCCGTGTTCATAATGGCAAAATTAATCTCGGGATTTTCCGCCAACACAAAGTTCCTCATTTCTCTACTAGAAAGCGCTATAATGTTCAAGGAGCTTAGATATCTAACCTCCTTGACTTTCATAGTGATTCAAGGAACAACGAAATTCGACGCAAGCTACCCTCTGGGTGTCAAATTACAAAGCTTCCATCCGGCATCCGAGGCCATATGATATTATTATTATTATTATTATTATTATTATTATTATTATTTTATCAGCAATAATGCATCGTCCTCATTGTCTTGATCACGAGCGAAGCCGCGGGTACCAGCTAGTAATTCATAATAACAAAGTGACACACAACGACAACAGTACTCATAAATACTGTGAGCACATTCCTCAGTAACTATAACATTCATTATTCTCAAGGCTCTCATACAGTTCGTCGTAAACAATCAAAACATGGCTTCCTACAATCATGAAATGACCTAGTCTCACATATGATGAAAATACAGCTTTTATTCCACTCATATAACAACATTCTGTTATGCACTTAATATTTGACTACTCACCCACAGCTTGACAGTAATGCCGCTTACTTAAATGTCATTTGTCGTCTTTGTCCTACCCCTTGTGATATTCAACCTTGAACGTGAAGCTTCATAAACTGCTCAATGACTAATGAAAGTCGGTGAAACATTTGCCACTGTGCTTGTCAAACCAGTGCCTGTTAAATGCACTTCCTACTGTATTGCCATAACATTCTCGCGCTACAGAGCACACACTGCCTTGTTTCCAATACACGCATTTGCAATTGTACATCCAGCTGGCAGTGCGTCTTCACTTCCGTCCGATCCACTTCCGTTCGATCCACTTCCGCCCGATTCACTTCCGTCCCATTTTTCTGGCAGTGCGTCTTCACTTCCGTCCGATCCACTTCCGTTCAATCCACTTCCGCCCGATTCACTTCCATCCCCAATTTTCAAAATCACTCCCACAAAACTATCGAGCAACCGAGCGGAAAGATATTACACATCAAAAATAATAAAAAAAAATAGTCAAAATACAAAAATAAACATCAACATTAGTAATATAACAGCCCAATAAGACCAAGAAAACACAAAGAATCAAAATTATTCATAATACAAAAAGAAAAAGAAAGATATTGAGGAAAATCCTGGGTCCAGTCAAAGAACACGGTGAGTTCCGAAGACACCACAACCAAGAGTTGTACACACACGTAGGGAAAATAACTGACGTGATGAGGAAAAGGAGGATTTCTTTCAATGGACTTAGGCCTATAACCCGAATGAAATCAACACGGCTATCCAACCGAATTTTTGCTTTTCTCCACGAGATAAATACAAAGGGGACCTGGATCAGTGAAGTAGAGAAAGATCTGTTGAAGACTGGGATAACATGTGAAGATATCCAGGAGCGTGGCCCACTTAGGGAAAAACTTCAAAAACATCGGAGTTTTCAACTTAAGCTGAAACTAAAAACTGGAAAGGCGCGAACGATAGAGAGAAAGGTGCAACATCCATTGCGAATGAAAGAGTACTGGGCCAACATTAAAATGCAGAAGAAACAGTTGACATGACGTGGTCCTTAGTTGGCCGTAACGAAGGAGGAAGAATACAAAAAGAAAACAATCATAATTAGTCAAAATTAGTGAAAACCGGGTCAAAAATTCCAAATAAATAAATAAAAAATTAATTAAAATCTAAAAAGAAAACTAAAAAAAAAACAAATAAAAATATTCAAAACCAGTCTCCATTCTGATAGTCTAGAGAGTGAGAAAAAAGTTGACGTAAGTGGTATTTATTATCAGTTTGTAGAATCATAGTCGTCACCGATTCGAGGCGCTACCGATAACAACGTCGCAATTAGCGCCACTATTCTTGGGTTAAATGATACTGCATTTTGCATTGATTCTGCCAATGTTTTCGTTTTTTATTATCTTATTTCAAGGTTATATCTTTAATTATTATCGGCGGTAAACTTAAATATGAGTCATCCAGTAATAATAATAATAATAATATCGTATGGCCTCGGGTGCCTGGTGCAAGCTTTGTTAATTGACACCCAGAGGGTAGCTTGCATGTCGAATTTCGTCGTTCCTTTGAACGCTATGAAATTCAAGGAGGTTAGATATCTAAACTCCTTGACACTACAGCGCTTTCAAGTAGAGAATGGAGGAACTTTGTGTTGGCGGAAAATCCCGAGATTAATTTTGCCATTGAACACGGCCTACTGAATTCAAATGGGTTCTTTAACATGCCAACAACGTATGACATGAGTGTCGTGATTTTTGTCGCCTTTCAAGAATCACTTACCATGGCCAGGAGCGAACCTGCAATCTTGGGGTTGGTAGTCCGGCACTATAACCACTCACCCACCGGTTGCAAAACTCGTTCAATCCACTTGTGAATAAGAATCATTTTCATGAGAAACGTTTCTCTGGGCTTTTCCACGCGTATCTTTTGTGCTTGTTGTTTTCTAATTTTTGCTTTTTGCTTTGTTTTGTTTTGTTTTTGGTTTTGTGTTTGCTTTGTGCTTTTGCTTTCGAATTTTACTTTATACTTTTCTTTCTTGGTTTTGGATTTGTGTTCGTTTTCTGTTTTTTTTTTTTTTTTTTTTTGAATTTTGCTTTTTGCTTTGTGTTTCTTGTTTTTTGTTTTCTGGTTTTGCTTTTTTTTTGAATTTTGGTTATTGCTTCGTGTTTTTTGTTTTTGTTTTTATGTTTTTTTTCTGGAAATCAAAATAAAACAAAACAAAATTAACTAAACAAAATAAAAATAAAATAAAACAAAACAAAAAACAAAAAACAAAAAAATAAAACAAAAAAAACAAAACAAAACCAAAATAAAACAAAATAAAATAAAATTAAACAAAACAAAATAAAACAAAATAAAATAAAATAAAATGAAATAAACTAATTAAATAAATAATTTTACGACATGATCCTTATTCACAAGAGGATTTAACGAGTTTTGCAACTGGACGGCTCATATTTATTACGCAATTGTTCCGAACTCTTTAATATTTTGAAATGTAATCTTCTTCTGATAAGACCTTAACGTATTTATTTAAACAGTAAGCATCATCGATAGTGTCTCTATTCCTTTGCAGATACGGCGACACTTGCTACAAAGCCCCCGACCAATCTTGGCTCCTCCCAAGGGATGCAGATCACGATATGGAGAATGGAGATTGTACGAGGGAGGCCTGACTAAATTTAACTTCCACACATACGAAGAAGTAATCAGTATTTTTCACGTCAGAATGCAAACGCAAGCTGAAGCTGTTGAAACGCATTTTAAGCTTTCTAGGCTGCAATGCATCACGTCTTATTGGTGAGTATCATTTTGGGTGTCAGAGCGTTGCATAATACAGCCATTTCCACCACCCTATCACTGTCTTTCCTTAATATCCAAATTCCTTCATATTTGCGCTATAGGCTGACGAAGAAATGTGAGAATCTAGATAAAAGAATCGCAAATACTTTTATACTGTGACAGGAACCAGGGTAACCAGCTGGAAGAGTGCGGTTACATTTATTATGGCTAGGGACCATGATTTATGCTAATATGAAATGTTCAAAGGGGTGAAATAAAATATCCATAGCGACGAAATAAATAAAATAAAAAAAATCCTCTCGGCACGCCGGAAGGCGGAGGTAGATTTCACCGGGCAAACTAGGGGATTGGCTATAATAGGCAAAATATGCATGTTTTCGTAGGAGGATCAGACCTCATTGATTGCAAGAAAGTATTTTACATTTGGAGGTTAAAAATCAACTTTTTTTCGTTTTTGTATGCATATTTTTATCATTTTATTGTCTTATGGGGATGGTAACCTTCTTGTCATTCGGGGTTCATTTTTATACTTCTGATCACACTGTCCTTATGCAAGGTTTGGAACTGATGTGTAACTATCAGACAGTCTGTTACTTCTTCTCGCAAAATTTTATCTGCCGCAGAGATTTTTGTTGGTTCCTCAGTTTAGGGGCTGCGACAACGTGGTCATGTATCCCCGGGTGTGTAGAATCTGATAAACGGTGTTAATTGTGATGACTGTTTTAGTCTGTAATTCAGGTAAGGTCTGCAGACGGTCAATTTTAAGTAGTAGTTCCTAATTTTGTACCATATCCTAACGTGAACGACAACTAGCTGTGAACTTGGCTACTAGATGCCACCGCAACCAGCAACTTGCAACGAACGTTGGAACTTCTCCTCCAAAGGAAAGCATGCTGAGG
The DNA here is from genome assembly GCA_946902985.2 of Meconema thalassinum. Classification (NCBI taxonomy): domain Eukaryota; kingdom Metazoa; phylum Arthropoda; class Insecta; order Orthoptera; family Tettigoniidae; genus Meconema; species Meconema thalassinum. Next base: position 414,544,916 of record OX336393.1, read on the forward strand.
GTTTTTTAGCGCTCTTAGAAAATCCGACGACTTTGGCCGGCTTTGAACCAGCGACCTTGGGCATATAAGTTCAGCATGCTACCAGTTAGCCGCTTCCCACAGTCAGATGGAAAAATGAATGTGATCTCGTGCAATGGCGTTGTCTTGGCAACCTCTGATAGCTCATCCCTCATCAATTTAGAAGCGTTGTCACGGTAACCTCTGATGGCACTTGGCATGTTCTTTAATTCCGAAATCATTTTTCTCTTCCCTTGGCGTAATGGTAGGTCAGATCAAAAATTCTTTCAGACAAAGTTTTAGGTAATTATTAGGGGAATATTTTCCATTATGTACGGGTTTGATATTGTGCCTATTAAGAGAGATATGATTAATGTTTCCCGAAAAAAAAAACACTTTTTTCCACCCCTTTGGTCAATGGTTGGTGCTATCAAAAAACCTATTTGACATAAATTTTTGGCACTTATCCGACAAATATTATTAACTTTGAATTGATTCGATATTTCACGTATTAAGAGAGTTATAGCAACATTTCACTTTTTCGAAAAAAAAAGCCCCACCACCCATTCCCCCCCCCCCCCCCCTTAACCGATTTTGCCCATTAACGAACTCGACCGATTTTTTAAGGGGTTACATATTATGTAAAACATTAAAGTGATTGGTGCAAAATTACGGCAGTTATCGTGTCCACAAGAAACTGATATATATGCATATATATACACACACATATATATATAAACTTTTGAACTGACGGTGGTTTGGGGTCTGGGGGATGTGAAACGCGAAGATATGTCGAAATTTTCCGGAAGTCGAAACATGGCACCCATTGCAATAGTTAGCTTTCTGATGAAATCTACCTAAAATAGGCTACATAATTTAAAATACTACCATCAACGACACCTAGCTGTGAACTTGGCCACTAGATGCCACCGGAACCATCAACTCGCAACGAACGTTGGAACTTCCCCTCCGAAGGAAAGCATACTCAGGGTTTTTTGGCGCTCTTTGTAAATCCGACGACTTCAACCGGGTTTGAACCCGCGACCTTGGGCATAGAAGTTCAGCATGCTACCAGTTCCGATACCGAAGTCGCTTCCCACAGACATATGAAAACAGAATGTGATCTCGTGCCGTGGCGTTGTCATAGCAACTGCTGATGGCTCAACCCGTATCAATTAAAAGTAAAGTTGTCATGGCAACCACTCTTGGCACTTGGAATTTTCTTATAATTTAAATCATTTTGCTCACTCCGTGGCGTAATGGTGGGTCATATCGAAAATTCTTTCAGACAAAAGTTTTAGGTAATTATTGGAGGAATATTGTCCATTTTGTACGGTTTTGATATTGTGCCTATTAAGAGAGATATGATTAATGTTTCCCGAAAAACCCACTTTTTTCCACCCCTTTGGTCAATGGTTGGTGCTATCAAAAAACTTATTTGACATAAATTTTTGGCACTTATCCGACACATATTATGAACTTTGAATGGATTCGATATTTCACGTATTAAGAGAGTTATAGCGAAATTTCACTATTTCGAAAAAAGCCCCCCATTTTCACCCCCTTCGACCGATTTTGCCCATTAACGAATTCGACCGAGATTTTATAGGGATACATGTTATGTAAAAAATTCAAAGTGATTGGTGCAAAATTACGGCAGTTATCGTGTCCACAAGAAAGTGATATATATATATATATATATATATAGATACATATATACATAAATTATGTATAAACTTTTGAACTGACGGTGGTTTTGGGGTCTGGGGGATGTGAAACGCGAAGATATGTCGAAATTTTCCGGAAGTCGAAACATGGTACCCATTGCAATAGTTAGCTTTCTAATGAAATCTACCTAATTACGAGCCTTACAGTAGTCGCATATGATGTGTAACATGTGACATGTTATCCCTTGTTAACAATGAACTCTGTTGGTCATTGAAATAACTACTTGTAAAATTGCAGTGCCAACTCCTGACCGGTTTTCAGCAAATATGATATAATGAATATTTTCTCACCAAGAAAAATGACAAATTGAAGATGATTTATTGTATGAATATCTCTAATGGGGCCTCCAAACATTGAAGTAAACCGTATGCGATATACATTCCACATAGCCACATGGCCGACAGTACATCGTGGTACCAATCTCCGCCACCGCGCGCGATCATTGTTTCCGTTGCATTGCCGTCCCATTTCCGTTTCATTTTTCAGAATCACCCCCACAAAAAATATACAGCAACCGAGTGGAAAGATGTTACACATCAAAAGTGAAATTTGAGTGTACTTAATAACTGTATGTACGGTGCACGGATTTGGTTAAAGAATGAACATTATATAAAACATTTGGAAGGTTAACAAAGAATTTTCTGGGTTTACTCCAACAAATATTCTCCATTACTACCATAGTCATTTTCTCACTAACTCGTAAAACGTATGTTGTCCCCAAAGTATAAGCAGAGCATTGTTTCCATGATTTCAGGATGCAGATTTGTACGCCTATCTGAGTAGGCAAAAAATCCTATTTCGCTGTCTTATCTTATAAAATATTTATATTTAAGATATTTTATTTTCTATCTAACGACATATTGTTTTAGATCCCTTATTGGGGGGGTAGTTGGATCTAAAACGGAAGTGTTATTGTGTTAATTTATAAGGAGGTGCCTAAAAGGGGGTAGCTTCCTGTAGTCAGGTAAGCTGACCAGTGTAGAGTGTTGTTTAGTGTTAGGATGCTAGGGGGTGCTCCTATAAAAGACGTAGGTGTATTTCAGGGGATGGAACTTAGCGTACAGGTCAACGTGCTGGTCTTCCAGCTGGCTGGCTGGATATATAACCGACGTGCACGCGTCAGCTATATAGCGGCACGCTGCCTCTGGTAGTCGGGCCGCTGCGTGAAGTGCAATGGAGCTTGCGCTAGCAACTATTTGGCTACTGTGTGTCACGTCTAATCGTGACGGGAATTAGGAAAGGAGTTAGGGCGTAAAGAGGCGTGTAAACAGTAATACAAGTGTAGTGTACTGACCAAGTGTTTATTGGTCAGCAATATGGAATTATGAGTCCCTTTTAGGGGATGTAATAAATGTCACAATGTAAGTGTACAAACTTGTGTGTACAATTTGTGGGTAAAGGTTACAAAGTATAGGACTTCTGAACACTGCTGACTCACCTGATGATAACAGCTATAGCCTCCGGCCGACGCACTGTAAGACTGGTAATTGAGAGAGGGACTGCCCTCCTTAGGGCCTCCCTTTATAGTCTTTGGTGCTGCTTCGTCGGCATTCCGTTGGCATAGATGCCCCAGTTAATTATGTGTCGCTGTTTGTGGTAGTGATGCAAGTATTGGGCAAGCTTTCCAGACTGGTTAGCTGCCCTTGCGGTGTTAGAGATGTTGTTCTGGACTTACAAGATTTGCCAGTTAGGGGTGATTTAAATAGATGATGGGGGGATGGCCTCCAGGGGGTGCAGACCCCTGGGGGGCTGTACAAGCCTCTTCCCCTATTTAGTTCGCGTCCCCGCGAACGGGAACGGAACTTGAGGATGGGATGTTGATGTAGTAGATGTAGTTGATGTAGTTGATGTAGTAGTTCTTGGATCTTCCTTGTATCTCCTGTTGGTGTCCTCTTCGTCGTCGTATAGATGTGGTGATGGCGTGTTGATGTTTAGGTGTGAGATCAGCTCGTGTTCAGAGGGGTGGGTTATGGGATATACATATATATATTTGACATTGACACTGACATTGTAAAATAGTGCATGAGAAAAATTGACATTGACATTGACATTGTAAAATTAGTGCATGAGAAAAATTGGCATTGACATTGACATTGTAAAATTAGTGCAAGGGAAAAATTGACATTGACATTGACATTGTAAAATTAGTGCATGAGAAAAATTGACATTAACATAGTGAAAGTTTCAGAAGAAAAAAATACATGGTTCTGCTAATTACGCGGTACATTGTTGTGCAGGGAGGAAAAAAACCCAGGGCTGGACGGATGATTGCGTCGTCCGCCCTATCTTAGGGAAAAAGTGCTCCCTGCAATGGGAAAGATAGAAGAAATAGAAAAAATGGGTGTTCCAGGGTATAATTTAAGGGAAATATTCAAAATGTGTTTATTGATTTGGGATAAAACGGAACACCCTTACAAATGGGGAAGTTAGAAGAAAGAAAATGAAAGAAAAACAAATCAGAAACATTGTGCACATGGGATTTTTTTTTAAAAAAAGTATACCGTTTAATGTGTGATTTCTGAGGTGTGCATATATTAACATTTAGGAATATCCTTTATCACCTCCGTAGACAATGTGGGGATGCGAAGTATTATTTCTATATTTATAGTGGAATGGTTGCCCGTGGGCGCATTAATGTGTGTTAAGGTACCCTTTTACAAATATGACTTACGATTATCTTATATCTAGCTTAAGTGCGCTAATTTCCTATGATTCTAGTTTATATTACCTCGCGTGCACGCTATTCCTTTGTACGTACGCGCCGTCTCACGGCTAATCCTTCACGGCCACTTCCTGGTATGGTTTAGTGGTCGTACCGCTTGCAATGTATTCCTATTCTGTGAAGCATCCCCTGTGGGTGAATGCTTTCACACTTGACAATGAGAGTCGCCGCCACAAGTCGGTTGCGCCCTCATTGCCGTAATTTGCGCCGCATTTTTGACGCCTTATGTTTCTTGTGTACGTTGATCTGCCAGCGAGCCTGATACCCCACAGGTATCAGCCGTGCTGTGCAGATTTTTAAAGTGTAGCTGTAAAAAATGTGGTGATCATATGAGTGAAGATGATTACAAGTATCAAATATAAATTAGTGCACAAAGGTAGAATATGATAATATGATGGCACTAATAGCATGCTGCTGCTATATGGCAGCGAAATTATAGTCACCAGTGCCATACTCCTGGTGGTGATGCCTGAAAAAATGGAGAGGTTAAGAAAACATGTAAATATCGTATATTTTCTATGTTGCTTCCTGTGGCAGTGTGTCCACAGTCTGAAGCTCTTTTTGCCTGAAAAAAAATGGCAGGATTAGTGTAATTTGCTGTATTCCCGGGCTTATCCTATACGGTGCCGTAATGTCGTTTCTTATGCTGCAGGTGTTTATAGATAACCTAATTAATCTGGTTAATCTACTTAACGTATTACCGTGATACCATTCCTATTACTATGTTATCTTAATATGCTATCTTAATATGCTGTCTTAATATGCTGTCGGCCTTACCCCGGTAGCGGAATTTTAGTTACCGGGTGCCGATATATTCTACCTCAATTATACTTATTTTAATATATTATAATGTACTATCATGTATTATAGTGTATTATCGGACTTACCCTGATGACGGGTTTGTCGGTCATCAGGAGCCGAACGGCGTTATCTTAACACTACTTATCTTACTTATTAATAAAAAAATGGCTGCTATTACTAAGCCGAATGGGTGGCCTTATTCTATTGCCAAAATGTGCTGTGCCATACTTGGCAACAGCGGTTAATGAATTTGCTTAGTCCTAAGTTGCGTGCCAAAGTGCAACTGTCTTACTCGGTAAATTTTAACCAGGGCGATCGCCTGAGGCAATTTACTTCCTCAGGGCACCACCCGTACGAATCCTAGAAACACCGGTTGTCTCTAGAATCTCCGGATTCCGCCCCCTTAATTCTAGTTGTCGACGTCTATTCTAGGTCTTACTAACTAGTACTAATCTAGTCACAGGCGGCTTACGGTGCCACAAAGCAAACCGTTTCGCCTGCTGTATCTTCCTGCTCATTACCGTTGTTTTTTCATACGTTGTCGTAGTTGGGTCGCCCACTTTAACCCCTTTGAGTTGCTCGCTGTGCCCCTCATTTAATGCCCTTGGCTGCCCGATGCGTCGCCATTTATGTGGGCATTGGACGTCGTCCAATGCCATAGTATTATCTTCGCCTTTATTGGCAACCGTAGTGTGCTTTACGCAGTAATAATGATCTCTTCGCCTTTGTCGGCAATCGTAGTATGCTTTTCGCAGTAATCATGATCTCTTCGCCTTTATTGGCATTGTTGGGTTGGCCCACTGAACCCCTTTAAGTGCCCGCTATGCTACTCATTTAAGATCTCTGGCGACCCGTTGTCATCCATTTACGTGGGCGCAAGACCGAATGAGCGCGTACATTCCATATATATATATTCATATTTTATTCTTCATTATTTATTAATGTCGTAGTCTTCACCTTCGCCTCGCGGGGCAAGGACTTTTCGGATCTAGGATTGGTCCTGCTGAATCCTAGGATCCTGCTTCACTCCTGACGAATAGGAGTCTGACTCCCCGCCATGGAAGTCCTACTTACTTATATCCTAAACTAATAGTTTAGTCATAATTGGGTCGTCTCTAGGGTCAACTCCTGGGTCCGGCGTGGAGCTAGCTATTTCTCCCACCATCCCTAGAAAGTCTCCCCTGCAGGTCATGGCTTCGACGACCGTGGCACATAGTGGGTGTAGCATCTCTTCCTCCCAGGAGCAGGCTAGGCATACCTGGGATTCCGAAGCTTGCCCGCGCCAGGTCGTGAGTGCCTCGACCTTACGTGGTTCGTCTGTTTAGTCTAGTCGTTAAGTTACTAGGGTAGGCTCAACATCGCCTTTGTACTCTCAAAGTGTGGTGCCTTTGGCCTTTAGCTCGTGCCGCTATCACCAATCAGAGTGTTATCAGAGTCCTTTGTGTACTTATCTATATTGTCCCGCTCTCTAGTGGGTTTTCTTCCCTGTCGGTTATTGCCCGGTGGTCTGTTTTCCTGTTTCCGCCAGGGTGGGGTGTATGTCTCCTGCTGGGGGAGCGGGTTTTCCCGTCGATTCCCATTTTCCCTGTACTGGGCAGCTGCATACCCCTGTCTGGTCGGGGGTGGGTTTTCTCGACGGTCCCCATTTCCCCTGTACTGTGGGGGTACATAGCTTCGCCTGCGTGGGGGCGGGTTCTCCCGATATTCCCCATTTCCCCTGTACTGCGGGGCTGCATAGCCTTGCCTGCGTGGGGGCGAGTTTTCCCGGTACTCCCTGTCTGCCCTGTATTGTGGGGGTGCGTAGGACTGTCTACTTGGTGGCGGGCTGTTTCGTCGGGGGATGTCGTGCTCGTACTCCTCAGGGTAGTACTCCTGTGTGTACGGGGATGGTGAACGCCGCGAGGGGTATGTCGGCTCCGTGTCCGTGTACGATATCGGTGAATACCGAGGAGGGTAGTGTGGCCTATCCTGAGGGTGAGGTGTTGTTGGCCGCTGTGGAGGGTAGTAATTTTCCTCCCTCCCGTAGCGTCTCCTTTCTGTGTACCCCCTGTCCCTCTCAGGATAATAGCGCCCCTGTGTGTCTGCGTGCTCATCCCTTAGCGGTCTCCCGCCTGCTTGGATGGCAGCTATGGTCAGTTTCTCCATTCTGTCCACTAATTCGTCCATTTTATCGTTAGTGTCGTCTTTTTGTGTTTGGAAGTGCAGATCCACGGCTTTTTCCGTAGCCTTTTCCGTGATCTTTCTCCCCTCCTCTATGGTCTTTATGTTGTTTAACATATGTTGGACCGTGGGGTTGTTCATTATACACAGCTTTTCCACTATGGCTGGTCTGAGGCCCTGCATTAACAGCTTGACTTTCTGTTTGTTTGTCATGGCTGCATTGTACTTGTCGCACATTATCAAATTTACATTGATGTATGCCTGGGCGCTTTCTTTGGGTCCCTGTGACCTCTGTCTAATTTGGTCGTAGAGATCGTCATCGTCTGGTATGAGCTGGAATTCACTCTTCAACATTAAAGCGGTTTCCTCCCATGTGGCAGCTTCTAGTGTGTCCTCATGGAGCTCATACCATGTCATGGCCGCCTTTGTGAGGTATGCAGGAAGGAGCCGTTTCCTAACTTCCTCGCTCCAACCATTGATCCGGGCCGTTCTATTGAAGGCCTTGAGGTATTCCTCGGGATCCTGACCTTCCCCCGTGAACTTTGTGGGGTGGATCATGGGAGATTCTGTGTGTCTATTCATCTCGTTTTCGGCAGTGTCTCGTTGGCTGTGTAGTGATTCAGGTCTGTCTATGCTGTTCGCACCACTATCGTGTGCCGAGGTGTTTGGGCTATTTAGAGGGGAATTAGCCTCGCTTCCCGTGTACGACACCTGTGTTATGTTACCAGGTGGCTCGTCACCTGATATGTCGGTACTGACTGATGGTGTGTTGTCGTACTGTGTGGATTTGACTACTTGTACGGTCCTGTCTAAATCCTGTTTCACAGTTTCCAGAATAGTGTGGATGTCTAGAACTGCCTCTGTTGTGTGACTGTCTGCTTTAACAGTGTCTGTCTCTAGTAACTGTGTAATGCGCTCGAGCAGATTATTAGCCTTCTGCTCTGTGATTTGTAGTTGCTGCAACAATAGGGGATGGAGTGTTGGCAGGCAATCTACTTCACTAGCGCTGGATACTGGTGACTCTTGTCTGTGTTCACTGGCCTGGGATCATGTAAAATGTATAACTTGTGCTGCGGCGGTAGGGTGTTGAGCACGGATCTGTGATGTTTTGAATTCAAGGTCCCTGAGAAGTTGTACTGCGGTCTGGTCAGTTATCAAGTCACTGTTCTTAATTTTTAGCTTCGGCAGGAGTGGAGTCGTACTAGCCGACAAATGGTGCGCAAAGTCTCTTAGTGTAGTTCTAAATGTGGACATCTAATTTCCACCAACTTTGCACTATGGGGCGAATGGGGGTTGGTGTAATAATACAAACTCTTAGAGAGAAAAAAAAAGTGTGACGTAATATGAGGTCAAGAAAAAAAAATTCAGTCTCGCTTGGCTATATGCGGTACGGGCCGTTTTGACCACGAGAACTCGTTGTATGAGTCCTATTTTACTGTGCGTGGTACCCGGCCTCCACCATCTGTTTTAGATCCCTTATTGGGGGGTAGTTGGATCTAAAACGGAAGTGTTATTGTGTTAATTTATAAGGAGGTGCCTAAAAGGGGGTAGCTTCCTGTAGTCGGGTAAGCTGACCAGTGTAGAGTGTTGTTTAGTGTTAGGATGCTAGGGGGTGCTCCTATAAAAGACGTAGGTGTATTTCAGGGGATGGAACTTAGCGTACAGGTCAACGTGCTGGTCTTCCAGCTGGCTGGCTGGTTATATAACCGACGTGCACGCGTCAGCTATATAGCGGCACGCTGCCTCTGGTAGTCGGGCCGCTGCGTGAAGTGCAATGGAGCTTGCGCTAGCAACTATTTGGCTACTGTGTGTCACGTCTAATCGTGACGGGAATTAGGAAAGGAGTTAGGGCGTAAAGAGGCGTGTAAACAGTAATACTAGTGTAGTGTACTGACCAAGTGTTTATTGGTCAGTAATATGGAATTATGAGTCCCTTTTAGGGGATGTAATAAATGTGACAATGTAAGTGTACAAACTTGTGTGTACAATTTGTGGGTAAAGGTTACAAAGTATAGGACTTCTGAACACTGCTGACTCACCTGATGATAACAGCTATAGCCTCCGGCCGACGCACTGTAAGACTGGTAATTGAGAGAGGGACTGCCCTCCTTAGGGCCTCCCTTTATAGTCTTTGGTGCTGCTTCGTCGGCATTCCGATGGCATAGATGCCCCAGTTAATTATGTGTCGCTGTTTGTGGTAGTGATGCAAGTATTGGGCAAGCTTTCCAGACTGGTTAGCTGCCCTTGCGGTGTTAGAGATGTTGTTCTGGACTTACAAGATTTGCCAGTTAGGGGTGATTTAAATAGATGATGGGGGGATGGCCTCCAGGGGGTGCAGACCCCTGGGGGGCTGTACAATATAATGGAACTATTTCGAGTAGTAAATATTTGAAACAAAATATCTTTTTTTTTACATTCGAATTGAGCCAGTATGGACTACGGAGTAACAATCAAAATCAATGGTTCGTTCTATATCGTCTGCCAGCTTTGGTGTCCTGCCAGTATCTCTTTAGCCCACCACTCAGCGCCTTCTTCCGATCTTCTGAAAGAGGTCCTCTCCGTCTTTTGGGTCCGGCCCCTACCTTAAATCCCCGGTAATTTTTGATTAGATGTCTGAATTCACACCTGTTCATAATTTTGCAGTCTGGAAAACCAATTTCTATAAGGTCTTTGTTACATTCTTCAAACCATGCCAATTTTTTCCTCTTTGGTTTCACGAAATTCCAAATTTTCTTTGTTATATGATCGTTGGACATTCTGAAAATGTATCCATAGAACAAGAACCTTTTCCTTTTTATTTTTGACGTGACTGGTTCTATCTTTCTATATAACTCTTCCTTTGACTTCAAACGTAAGTGTCCGTCAACCCATCAGTTGCCTAAAATTTGTCTCAATACCCTGCGTTCTCTTTTGACTAACTGGTTGACTAGTCCCCGCCTGTTCATAGTCAAAGTCTCCAAAGAATATAATTCATTTCGTTGGTATTTCGCATTTTAAGGTGAAAGGAACACATTTCGCAAAATAATTCTTTTTCGCGATATTTCGCGACTTCAATACCGGAAGAAATGGCATATTTGGGGTAAATATATCGTTGTGATAACATTTGTATGTTTGCTGCAACATTTCGCGTATATCGTTAACACAAAAATCCGGGACTCTAATTACGGCTACTGTACACAATTCTCACGCAGCAGTCCTCCTCTGCCCGGTGGTGCTCCTCCGTGAAGTTTCCGCCAGTAAAAAGTCGCACCAGTGGCGACATACATTGATTGGCCAAAAGTCACGGAAAGGATAGTCCCATGAGAAAATGTGCCGTGTATGACATCTGAGCGTTGCGGCTAGCTGCGGCGAAGCAGAGCAGTCTGTCACAGACACGAGTGTAGTGAAGTTGGCAACACGTCACGAGTTAACCGATTTTGAACGTGGGATGATCATCGGTGCATGGCGCATGGGTCATAGCATTTCGGAGATTACAAGCGAATTGGGGTTTCCGAGGCCAACAGTGTCGAAGGTGGGTCTTCAATATCGCAGAGATAATGCTACCATCAACGTAAACCACCGCACGAGACGACCACAAGTGTTAAACGAATGGACATTACGTCACCTCTGCAGAATCATGCGGAGCGATCGAAGAGCTACTGTGAGTCAGAACACCGCCCAGTATTTGTTTAGCGTATGGCATTACACATGAAACACAATAATAATAATAACAAAAATAATAGGATAATAATAATAATAATAATAATAATAATAATAATAATAATAATAATAATAATAATAAAGTACATTCAAGCACAGATATCGACCGTATTATAACCTTATGTCCAGTCTATTTATCCAGTCCAGGCTCGATGGTGTAGTACTGAAAAAGTCGATAGGGTCACCTAGGTATGCTCTTATTTTGCAATCTTCCACAATGTGCCTGATGGTCTGGTTCGATGAACCACAATCACAGCAGTGGTCTGGCCGCTTCCCCCATTTGTGCAGGTTGTATGCATTAACTCCATGTCCTGTGCAGATGCGGCTATTGTCGCGGTTGTTCAAATGCCTTGGTTTTCTTTACAAGATCAATGAGGTCACGTACTTCGGGTGGGACATTTCTTGTCCATGTTTCACGCCATTTGGCTGCAATGTTGAAATTACTATCAGCTAGCTGTTGAGCCAGTCGCAGGGGTGGATTCCTGGTTTACTCCGGTTTATTGCCAGAGTGGGAATGTCGTCATGGATTGGAATTGGAAGTGCAGGGTTGTTCATTATCTTAGAATATTCCTTCCTCAGCGCAGTATGTGGCTCAGTGATGGGAGCGAGTAGAGTGGAGTAGTTCTTATACAACCGGAGATGGTTCTCATGGCTAAGCGCTCAGTTGAATGTTGGGAATCGGGAACCCATTTCTTGTCGAGTCGATGCCTCGCCGTATTGCTGCCGTTTTGATGGAGTTAACTCGTTAATAACATCATATTCCGTGTCTTCCCATGACTTTTGGCCACTAAGTGTAGGTCACCAAACGAATCGGGAATAAGCTCAGTGCATCCAACGTGAGGAAACATGAAAACCAGATACCCGATGAGAAACCTCCGGGCATCCAAATACACTGAACAGAATAGCAAACATAAACGATAGCTTGAAGACATTTTTCAGTGTTGCCACATTAACAATTGATATTTTAATTTTCAGTCGGTCAACACAAAATAATTCCAATTACTGGAATATGTGAAATTATATGTGATTAAGATATATAAATCTATTTGCCAATAGTCCATCGCTACTTAGTATAAATCTAAGTCCCCGATTCTTGGATGTCACGGATAATCTCGAGAACCACTTGATGAATTTTGATGCGGTTATCACCATTCTGTAAAGGATATCTCGAGGAAGGTTTCTGTAGAAAATTATTTATTTATGATCCAAGGAAGCCAAGTGGTAACGATTTCAGTGGAAAAATCGAAAACAAAAACCTGTCATCCGTGCGCTTTTAAGCTTACGCTGGGAAAACCGTTAAAAATATAAATATAAGTTACTATTAGTGTAAGAATTGTTCATCATGAAAAGTTCTAGGAAAGAGTCCGCGAGAGCATATCTCTATCTTCAATACATCGCCCACTATAAGTGTTTTTACGTTTCCATTTCTTCCAACAATCTCCATTCAATTACTGAGGCGACAGTTTACGAGCTAGCTAGGGGCAAGGCTATTACCCCAGATACAGCCAGCAGCAAACTGTCGAATTGTGTTGAGTTAAGACTTCAGAGAAGAGTGGTTGTGTTTGGAGTTTCCCTGGAAGTGCAACTCGGCTTTTCTTCATTTCGCCTGTGAACTTTTCGTTCCGCAGAATACACAGTCAAGTTTAGATTGGACGAAAGGGGGATTTGTGTTTCATATAACTCGCCATTCTTAAATTTCGTCTGACAAGAATTCGTTGCACATGCATCTCCATGATAATATAATTAATAGTCCAGTCAGTGATTTTACCCCATCATGTCGGGACGTAAAACGGATATAGTGCAGGGTTGACATGGAAATAGAAAGCGCTTATCACGTAATGCCTTCATAACTGTTCCCAGGCGAAGCCGGGGTGGGTTCCTAGTAACAATATATATGAATCTTAATCACATGTAATTTATTTCAGGTTATTTTTAGCCTATTTTCATTTTATGAAAAAAAAAATAGGCTTATGAGATCACCTTTTGTCCGTGTGAGTGTGCGTATGTGTGTCTGTATGATGTGTGTCCCCCTAATAACTTCTAAACGATTTCAATGAAACTCGGGAAGGTCATAGCACCATTTTGGCCGACCCCGAGCGTGCCCTTCAAATTGTACTATATGTCACCAATCCAGCATGACGGCTGCGCGAAATATTTAACCAGCATTCAATATCTCCGAAACTATTACCGATATAACCCTGAAATGTTGTACGGTGATAAAGGGCACTACTGGAAGTTCATCTATGGAACTTTCAATAACCTGGTAACTACTGAACCAGCATGGCGGCCAAGCGAATTTGCGATTTTTAAATAGGCGTTTCTCGCGATTTAACCATCCAAACGCAATGAAACTTGGTACAGAAAATGTTTATACACGTTGTAATGCACAGGCATTTAATTTAGTTCAATTGTTCACCTAACCTCAATATGGCGGATGTGCGAAATATTTCACTGGCATTCTATATCTCCGAAACTATTAAAGATATCACCCTGAAATTTTGTCCGGAGATATGGGCACAACTGGAAGTTCATCTGTGAGACTTACAAAAACCTGTTAACTACAAAACGAAAATGGCGGTCGAGCAAAGTTGAAACTTTTAATAGATTTTTCTCGCGATTTAACCATCTGAACGCAGAGAAATATGGTACAGTATATGATTATACATATTGTAATGCACTGGCATCAAATTTAGTTCAATTGTTTTCATAGACTCAAGATGGCGGATGTGCGAAATTTTAAAATAAAGTTCTTATTTCTTGTGCCATAATCATGCGATCGAAGTGAAAGTTTGCATAATGAAGCTATGCAATAATTTTCCTTTAATGGTACATAACTCCATGACCTATACATATAACAAACCAAAATGGCGATCATCCGAAATATTTAGACGGTTCTCAATATCTACGAACCTTTTACATCAATCAAACTTGAAAGTTTTTATGTTCATAGATGCTATGAACTTACGTTTACCTATAAGACTGTCAATAACCTGGTGGGCACAAATCCAACATGGTGGTGTGCGAAATATATATATTTAAATGGACGTTTCTCGCGATTTAACCATCCGAGTACAGTGAAACTTGGTACAGTAAATGCTTATACAAATTTTAATCCACTGGCATCTAATTTATTTCAATTGTTTTCATAACCACAAGATGGCAGCTGTGGGAAATTTCTAAATCTCGTTTATACGTCTTGTGTCCTAATCATGCGATTGAAGTTTGAATACTACACGTGAAAATGAAAATCCACAGCCTGCTTCCAGTCTCCGACCGGGTCAGGAATGGAATGAATGAAGCCCCCATCTAGCGGCGAGGATATGAACTGTGCCGGCTGCCGAGGCCTGACGCACTCCTCTGGGGCAATGATTAAATGAATGACAGATGAAATGAAATGATAGTGGAGAGTGTTGCTGGAATGAAATGTTGACAGGGAAAACCGGAGTACCCGGAGAAAAACCTGTCTGCCTCCGTTTTGTCCAGCACATATCTCACATGGAGTGACCGGGATTTGAACCACGGACTCAGCGGTGAGAGACCGGCGTCCTGCCGCCTAAGCCACGGAGGCTTCCGAATACTACACGTACACAATTATATTCATGTAATAATACATAACTCTAGGACCTACATATATAACAAGTAGTTCCGTGAAGAACTATACAGCCTATTTTCATATATCCTGCTCATGTAAATTGCCTCTATCAACATACAACATTTCAGTTTAATTACTGTAACAGATTCGTAGATATTAAGAACCGTCTAAATATTTCAGATGGTCGCCTGGTTGGATTTTTATTTTTGTACTATTACATTAAGATTATTGTGTACGTGTGGTATTCAAACTTCAATCGCATGATTAGAACACAAGAAGTCAAAACGAGATTTTAAAATTACGCACAGCAGCCATCTTGTGATCATGCAAACAATAGAAATAAATTAGGTGCCAGTGGATCAACATTTGTTTAAGCATTTAACGTGCAACGTTTCACGGCACTCGGATAGTTAATTCGCGAGAAACGTCCAATTAAATATTTATACTTCGCGTCGTCGCCATGTTGGATTTGTGCTCACCAGGTTACTGAAAGTCCTATAGGTGAACATATGTTCCTAGTCTCTATGAACATAAAAAAATTCAGTTTGGTTGCTGTAATAGATTCATAGATATTGAGAACCGTCTAAATATTTCGGAACTCCGCCAATTAGGATTGTTATATGTATAGGCCATAGAGTTATGTACCATTCAAGGACAATTATTGCCTAGGTTCATTATTCAAACTTTCACTTCGATCGCATGATTACGACACAAGAATTAAAAACTTAATTTTAAAATTTCGCACAGCCGCCATCTTGAGGTTATGTAAACAATTGAAATAATTAGATGGCAGTGCATTACAATCAGCAAAATCATTTACTGTACCACATTTCACTGCGCTCAGAGAGTTAACTCACGAGAAAAGTCTATTAAAATATTTCAAATTCGCTTGGTCGCCATGTTCGTTTTGTACTTGACAGGTTTATGAAATATACATAGGTAAACTTGTATCAGTACCCTTTATCACCGTACAAAATTGCAGGGTGATATCTGTAATAGTTTCGGAGATATAGAATGTCAGCGAAATATTTCGCACAGCCGCCATCTTGAGGTTATGTAAACAATTGAACTAAATTACACTCCAGGGCATTGCAATGTGTATAAATATTTGCTGTACCATGTTCCATTACGTTTGGATAGTTAAATCGCGAGAAGAGTCTATTTAAAAGTCTCAACTTCGCTTTGCCGCCATGTTGGTTTTGTAGTCACCAGGTTTTTGAAGGTCTCATAGGTGAACTTTTAGTAGTGCCCTTTATCACCGTACACAATTTCAGGGCGATATCGGTAATAGTTTCGGAGATATTGAATGCTAGTGAAATATTTCGCACAGCCGCCATGTTGGATTGGTGAGACGTAACAAGATTTGAAGGGCACGGTCGAGGTCGCCGGGAATAGTGCTATGAACTTACCAAGTTTCACTGAAATCGCTCCAGCCGTTTAGATTTTATTAGGGGGACACACACACACACCTCACACACACACACACACACACACACACACACACACGCACACACACACGGACAAAAGGTGATCTCATAAGCCTATTTTTTCAAAATTGAAAATAGGCTAAAAATCCAACATGGTGACCATCCGAAATATTAGAAGTATTAGAGCAATCAAACTGAAATTTGGTATGTTGATAGAGGCAATTAACATAAGTAGGATATATGAAAATAGGCTTTAGTTCTTCACGGAACTACTTGTCATACTGTATATTAGTATGGATTTATATTTTATTTTTACACTTTAATTGTATATGTTTTTAGGTTTAGTTGCTTTTAAATGTTATCCAACACATTATGTCAAGTTGATACGACGGTATATTTGATTTTTAGAAATATTAGCACTTTGGCATGAAAATGATCCGAAATTTGGCTATCAGCTCCTTTGAAAGCATAAACTGTCCTTATGAAAGGTGGTTAATATAGGGTTAAATCATTATAAATGGATTAAAACCGTCCGCGGTGGCCGAGACCGCTAACGCGCTAATTCGTGGCTCGCTTGTAGCCCTATCTGGAGAGCGTGGGTCTGAATCCCACCTCCAAATCCCACCTCATTCGCCCTGAAGATTGTTTTCGTGGTTTCCCATTCACACTACCAGGCAAATGCCGGGACGGTTCCTTTCAACAGGTCCACGGTCAATTTCCTTCCAAAATCCCTTCATTGAAAAGAAAAGTACATGGCCATTGGCTGCGTTAATACAATATTAAATTGGTTTGAGTCATTTTTACCTTTGGTTATTCGATTGCATTCCATGTTTAATCACTACAATATTTTTTAGCCTATTTTTCACATTTTGCAAAAATTAGAAAAAAGTAGACTTATCAGATCGATCCGGGAAAATGTGTGTCTGTCTGTCTGTATGCCTGTCTGTGTATGTGTCCCCACCTATCAACTCCTAAACGTCTGAGGCAATCGAAACAAAATTTGGTATGAGTAAATATTTATACTTGAATGCCGTATTTGAAAATGGTGTCAGTGCTACCAACTGCTTTTGTGCTCCAAAAGGAAAGTCTCGTTGACAGATTTAAGCAATGACTGAATGTGTGGTCTTATTTAGGCTATTGTATGCACGGTAATATATATATTTCTTTTGGCAGTTAGCTGCACTTATTAAATTAAAAATCGCAATTGAAATTTGAGCTCCATGTTGGATATAGAGGAAGGTATGCATGGAAGCTATTTCAAAATTGGCACACGTATCGTACCCGAGGGTATTAGGCTGACTGGTGTCAAACTTGGGACACTGAGAACGTGAGAGCGGAGTGAACTGCTAGAGACAATCGAGGGAGTTTAAGGGAGTTTAAGCAGGAAGAACCCCTAGAGACAGGTTACATTACATCACTAATGTGATAGGGAGCAAATTCTGTTGTTATATTGCTGAATAACACAGAAAATATGATAGAGTATGGCATTATATGGTTGAAATGTATATGAAGTTCTGAAGCAAGCACCAGAATTCGGAGCTCATGACATACAACAAATGGCTTTTGAAAGTAGGCGTGTTTTCGTGGCGTCACGTCAGTAACTAGGATCCCTTTCTACCGTCTGGAGAGGGTGACAGAAGAGCATGTCGACCAGAAAATTCCCCGTGACAATGGGAGAATGGGAAGCGGCAAAGGTAGTTTGAAGATTGCTCGCAATTAAAACATCACAGACACGTCATGAGGGTTACACCAATGTGAATAAAATTCAAGGAGGCTAATTATCAAGCCATCAAACGCCAAAATTGAAGCAGATTAAGGAAAATGCGGAAGAACACGGCCTACCGGAGGTTAGCGCATAGATTGCACTAGGCAAAAGGGGAATCACCATCGACTCCGCGTCACGACGCGCTGAGGAAGGTAATTAATTTTAATTAATTGACCGATCGATTCTCAAGCACGCAGGCATCTATGGAACCAGCGATATAAGACGGATAAGAAAAACGTTATTTCGAGCTAGGAAAGGCATATAGAGAAGAGTTGGAGCTCCGAGGGATTTGGGGACCTACTTTTCTTGTGGAAAGACATATAAGCCCACCAGAGGAAGCAGTCGACACAGTTGAAGTCACTTCGCGGGGCAGAGTGCACGCCACTCTGGGTCCCGAACGAACGCTATAAGCGCGCCAATACTTTAACAATTTAGTCGTCAGTGAGTATTATTCTCAAACTACAAAGTACGATGTCTAAGGAAAGTATCACAGTAGGTCAGTAGAACCTCATAATGAAGAGACAATGTATTGTTATACTTATACGAGTTTATTTCAGTAGAAAGTATGAAAAGTGTTATAGTGCAGAGACAATGTATTTTTATACAAATGTACGCGTGACTGTACAAGACTTTTTTAGAAGCGTACCGCTCAGAGAGACAGTAAGTGCAGCAGGAGGACAATAAAAGTGGAAATTGTACAAGTGGAATGTACAATGGACAAGGGCAGCGCAGAACATATCCGTTAGACATGTTTACATTGTTTAGAAGCGCCCATGTATAAATATTTTGTTGACACGGGTGAAGCATTTTCACGTAAATACCACTTTGTTAACGTTCAGAACGATATTAAAGCACATCTATGCTATTATCGGTAGCATACCATTTGATAGGAGTTTACAGACATTGGGAATCACAAGGGATTTCCAAGGAACAGGGATAAACTAGGGAACTTCAGGCAGTTGTCACGAGACTTTCAAACGGGATACAGGATTATTCAAGGAGGGAAGCTCTAAAGATCCTGTAATTCTGAGATTCTGCAGGAAGTGTCGACAAGTGCGAAAAATGTATATAAATAGCGTGTGTTTTTAAGTGATTTTTAGCCTATTTTCAATTTTGAAAAAAAAAATAGGCTTATGAGATCACCTTTTGTCCGTGTGTGTGTGCGTGTGTGTGTGTGTGCGTGTGTGTGTGAGAGGTGTGTGTGTGTGTCCCCTAATAAAATCTAAACGGCTGGAGCGATTTCAATGTAACTTCGTAAGTTCATAGCACTATTCCCGGCGACCTTGATCGTGCCCTTCAAATTTTGTTACGTCTCACCAATCCAACATGGCGGCTGTGTGAAATATTTCACTAGCATTCAATATCTCCGAAACTATTACCGATATCGCCCTGAAATTATGTACGGTGATAAAGGGCACTACTAGAAATTCACCTATGCGACTTTCAAAAACCTGGTGACTACAAAACCAACATGGCGGTCAAGCGAAATTGAGACTTTTAAATAGACATTTCTCGCGATTTAACAATCCAAACGTAATGAAATTTGGTACAGCTAATGTTTATGCACATTGTAATCCAATGGAGTCTAATTTAGTTTAATTGTTTACATAACCTCAAAATGGCGGCTGTGCGAAATATTTCACTGACATTCTATATCTCCGAAACTATTACAGATATCATCATGCAATTTTGTACGGTGATAAAGGGTACTGATACAAGTTTACCTATGTATATTTCATAAACCTGTAAAGTACAAAACGAACATGGCGACCAAGCGAATTTGAAATATTTTAATAGACTTTTCTCGTGATTTAACTCTCTGCGCACAGTAAAATGTGGTACAGTAAATGATTTTGCTGATTGTAATGCACTGCCATCTAATTTAATTCAATTGTTTACATAACCTCAAGATGGCGGCTGTGCGAAATTTTAAAATTAAGTTTTTATTCATGTGTCGTAATCATGCGATCGAAGTGAAAGTTTGAATAATGTAGCTAGGCAATAATTGTCCTTGAATGGTACATAACTCTATGGCCTATACATATAACAATCCTAAATGGCGAGCTTTCGAAATGTTTATACGGTTCTCAATATCTATGAATCTATTACAGCAACCAAACTGATTTTTTTTATGTTCATAGAGACTATGAACATATGTTCACCTATAGGACTTTCAGTATCCTGGTGAGCACAAATCCAACATGGCGGCGACGCGAAGTATAAATATTTAAATGGACGTTTCTCGCGAATTAACTATCCGAGTGCTGTGAAACGTTGCACGTTAAATGCTTATACAAATGTTGATCCACTGGCATCTAATTTATTTCAATTGTTTGCATAATCACAAGATGGCTGGTGTGCGTACTTTTAAAATCTCATTTTTACTTCTTGTGTTATATTCATGCGATTGAAGTTTGAATACCACACGTACACAATAATCTTAATGTAATAGTACAAAAATAAAAATCCGTCCTGGCGACCATATGAAATATTTAGACGGTTCTCAATATCTACGAATCTGTTACAGCAATGCAATTTTGAATGTTGATAGAGACAATTAACATGAGCAGGATATATGAAAATCGGCTGTATAATTCTTCACGGAACTACTTGTTATATTTAAAATGTATATTCTACAAGCGTAGTGATAAATATAATGTGTTGTATGGAAAAACGATGCAGTAGCTTCAATATGAGAAAGGAAAGTGCAGTGTATTTCTCAGTGGAAAAATCAAAACATATGTGTGCAAAGTGTAATTATGCCTTGCTAAAATGCAAATATGGCAGGCATAATGGAGTATAAGTGGGCGAATCCGCCAGGATGAATTCGTGAGTACCCAATAAACCATGATTTTGTTGTAAGATGTAATCCAGTATATGTCGGTAATATCTAAAGTTGTAAAATATGCCAATGAAAGTTGAATTTAGAAGGTAGGACCTTCATACCTTAATTTTGTGTAGAATATAGTCAAGTTAAGATGTTCGTTTTACATCGAGTTGTGTGTAAATCCGTTACAAGTAACGTAGAAATGGCATTTGATTTAAAAGGATTAATAAATGTAATGAACGCGGACGTTCAGTTATTGATGATATAACTACCGTTACGTTGTGTCGAGATAAGGGAAGATATGTCAGTAATAATAATAAATAAACATCAGGGATATTGTATGCAAACATATGTTAATTTGAATGACTGTATATTTAAGCAGTGTTATTGAAAGTAAATGGACCGCACAAAGGAAAAGCAGCGTTATGATGTCACAAACAATCATATAATAATGAACGGAAAAATGCTAAGAATGTCGCACATGGAAATGTTTAAAAGAGAATTGAATTGCAGCTTGATGAAAAAGCATATGAGATTAATTGATAGAGATTGTCTTATTAATTAAGGAAGGGGTCGTCCTCACAATAGTCGGGAAAGTCAGGTTTGCTAAATCGACGTATGCAATCTCGTATAGCCTAGAACATACGGAGATATAACAAGCAATCGGGCGTATCTAGTGGAAACCCTAGCTCAGATTAACCTAACAAGCGGTCCTGGTTCGGATCAGAAGTGGATGGAAGGGCAAATGTGGACACCTTGCCATTACGCGTGATATCGTCCGTGAACAAGCTAATTGTGTGAATTAATTCATCTCTGGTAGAGTGAATTTGAAACGGAGGGAATGTAGCGCCCTCGCCGTGGTATTTAACAGGAGCGCCGACTAATACAATATGACTATGTGCATGATGAATCTCGTTTCCTCGGCTTGAATTAAATGTGCCAGTATGAGGCCAGCATTTAAATCCTAAATGATAGGGATACATCAGGCTGTTCCAAATCCACGAGTTTGAGTATGCGTACACGCGAGTACTCAGCAGTGATGCTCGGAGTACGGTTGGAGAGGGACTGGGGGTGAGAGCCAATGCGTCACTGGGCGAAGGTCATAACACAAGTTCATGCACTTCAAGCCAGTCATGATGTATCCACCGCGAAGTGACGGCAGCTCCCCCACAGCAGAGCTGTTTTGCATGTTGCAGGTTTACTCACGGATGGCGGCGAGTACTCCGCTGCTCACGATCGAGTTGCTCGGCTGGAACAGCCTGGGATACATGTTTAAACAGTTCCATATTCCGTAACGCATTTTGTCAGAAATAGGTCATCCGTATTGGTGGGTCACTGAGACTTCACCATGTTGTGTCTGGAAGGAGCAGACAATTGCTTGGAGCGAATGAGGGGAGAGACGTGAAGAGGGAAGATAGCGGCCATGTTGGTTTACACCCTGTCGCGAGGGTCCATTATACTGAACTAGGGTTGGGGGACAGACCTCGCTCATTGTATTCTTGTAGTAGGATGTGTGAATTGTACATTTGTGTTACCCTGATTGTCATAAAATCATGATTGTATTAATGAATATAGAATATATGTGTAATGAGACACATTGCTAATTAAGAATCGTTCTGATATCTTAATATTTGGACAAGTTGGAAAACGGTAAAAGTTACATTTTTATACTGACAGAGACACCTAGTTCCGAGGGTGGAAACTATATTTTACGCTATGCCAACGCGACGGGTAGCAGTAGGGTCCCACTCGACACAACAGTGACAGATTAAATAATTTGGAAGATAACTCATTATGGCTTATAGTGGATTTACAATAAAAATATTGGTAAACGCATGGTAGACTCGAATGTTTTGGTGGGAAGAAAGGGACAAGACATGATTGTACGCATATTGTATAGTTGATAATTGTATGCACTAGTTAACAAGAGATTGTAAGATTAACGTTGTTTGTGTAAGTTTACCAGTGCATTAGCGCACATGGGAATGATTTTTATGGTGATTTCAATGTAAAATTAAACCAACAGTTATTTGGATTTGTGAGAGGATAAAGTGTGAATAGTAATAGTGGGAAGGAGTATGTTTTGCATTTTTGTGTAGTGACACAGCATGGTTGTCAAACCACATGGACTGATATGGAACTAGTCAGTGGACTAGAATTCCAGCCATGGGAGTGGAGATGAATTTAACGTAAGGGACTCTGTGTTTATGTCATCTCAGTGCTCCAAATTTTATTGCTTTATGTGTTTTAAAGTAAATGTAATGTAGTACGCTGTGTGAAAAGCCATGATTTAGCTCAAATTAAACCCTTTAGAATAGAGTTGTGTGTTGTCATTGTAGAGTTGATACCTGATAGTTTCAAATCCTAAATATGCAACCGCTCAGTGGGTGAACGGTACACGCCCGAGGACTGTAGCTGGCTGGAGGTGGAAGCATATTTACCATGGAAAATCATCGCATGGGTACAGTATAGATAATAATATTTCAGTTTAATTTCCAGGAGGGCATACATGGCAGTGTTGCCAATATGATTCAAAGCCTGCTGATAGGTCCGATTTTTAAATGCATATAACTTCTACACTATCAATTGGAATTCAACCAAATTTCGTATGTACTATGTGTACATAAACAGATATGACTGAGCGTATTCTAAAGAGCCACCAGGGCTGCCAACTGTTAATAAATGCTGTCTCTATTTTTGTTACCCTAATATCAATATATCGGAAAGTATGCAAGCCGACAGCTTAAACTATGCACACGTACAATAACTGACATTCTATATTAATTTGGAGTAATTAATGTACGTCAGTGCTACCAACATGATTCTAAGCCTGCGGATAGGACCAACTTTAAATACATGTAACTTCTATACTATCATTTGGATTTCAATCAAATTTCGTATGTGCTAAGTGTATCATAACCGATATGACTATGCGTATTCTCAAGAGCAATCAGGGCTGCCAACTGTTAATAAATACTGTTTCTAGTTTTGTTACCCTAATATCAATATATCAGAAAGTATGCAAGCGTATGCTCTAAACTTTGCACACGTATAGTACCTGGCATTCTAGATTAATTTTGAGTAACTAATATACATCACTGCTGCCAACATGATTCTAAGCCTGCTGATAGGTCCAAATTTAAAATGCATATACCTTCTATACTAACTATTGGATTTCATTCAAAATTGGCACGAGAATAGATCATATTATTTCAGATTATTTCTGACCAACACATGCATGACATTGTTGCCAACATGATTTTACGCGCTATGATAGATACAATGTCTAACTGCATGTAACGTCCACGCTATCCATTGGACTTCAACCAAATTTGCATTCTGTACCTTAAGAGATGGAACTAAGGATATATTCAGTCACTAGGGCTGCCGACTGTAGTGCTCTATTAGGCTATATTATGCCAGGTATTTCGAACTAATTAGAAATTTCGATTTGACAAACTTAATTTCGTCATTATTCTAGATAGGTCCATATAGATTAATCATTGGCATGAATCTTAAATTTTAAGAAAAGTAGGCTCTTTAGTTCGTTACGGAACTTCTTGTTTTTGTTTGTACTGATAATACTCAAGAAAACACAAACTACAAATATTACTGCACACAACATTTAAAGGATTTCATGTGGTGTACGGTTGCCGCGGCCATCGAAATCCGCAAAATTTTCTAGAGGAACATGTAATGTGAGTAACATACAGAAAGTTGAACATTTTATCGCTAGGTGTTATTGCATTTTTCAGCAGTGCTAACATTATAGTTTGACTCAGCTGTTACCGCTTAATAGGAGAAATGGATGTCATTATTTTGGTTTACTGTTGAATTTAAATCATTCCATAAATTATTTATATAAGGAGCTAAATCATCATTATTCGCAAACAATACATTTCAAAAGGCTGCCATTGTTCATGTTATGGGTGCAAGAGAAGTGGATGCCAAATTTGCTTATTTTGAAAATTCCTTTACAAGCACAAATAAGAGTATTGTATGTGGCTTCTAAGAAACAATTCTGAAACAGTACACTTCTCCTAATATGAATGCAATGTTAAAGTCCTGCTATCTAACGAGGAGAAGATGAACTAATTATGTTTCAATCACGGCCGACTGAATACGAGCTGCGCTCTATACCGGCCTTGACATTCCCAGTCAGAACCCATGTATAACATGTAATTGGAAAGTTTCTACTCGTTGCCGGTAGAGCGCACTCCCCTCCCATTATAGGCGCGATAAGGAATAAGCTGAACAGTACGTATATTAAATGTGTAATCTCAAGAACCACTGGATGGATTTTGATGCTGCTTTCACCATTCTGTAAAGGTGATCTCGAGGAAGATTTGTGTAGAAAATAATTTATTTATGACCAAAGGGAGCCAAGCAGTAACGATTTTAGTGAAAAGGTCGAAAAAATAGCCTGGCGTCCGTGCGCTTTTTAAGCTTACGCTGGGCGAACCGTTAAAAATATAATTATATTATGAGTGTAAGAATTGTTCAGCGTGAGAAATTCTACAAAAAAGTCCGCGAGAGCATATCTCTATCTTCGATACATCGCCCACTATAAGTGTTTTTAGTTTGGACGGGAGGGGCATTTGGCTTGCACCTCGCCATTCTTAAATTACGTCTGACAGGAATTCCTTGAACATTCATAACTGTTCCCGGGCGAAGCCGGGGCGGGTTTCTAGTGACACTATATAATTATTATCATTATAATTTCCGCATTATCAAAATTAAAATTATATCACAAAATAAAATAGCGTGCTAATAAATCTAAGAGAAATTAGACATACCTTGCACCTTCTTCGGGTACAAGGACACTACTCCAACACCGTCTCATTAAAAGGAAAGAGAGGATCAAAATTACAGCCGGGAACAAGTAGCAGCTAATCGTGTGTTGTGTTTTGTGCTAAGAGATCTTTCGACAAATTATCAGATACCGTGTGCCTTCTTTTTCACGAAGCAGCTGTCAGGACGGGACTTACATAAACTCCTGCTGGACGTTATTCTCGAGGTTGAACAATGCGGTTTCATAATTATAATAACTGTCTCTGATAATCACAAAACTAACACTACAATGATGAGGCATTTAGGGGGAGGGAATTTGCAACCAATGGTCAATCACCCATACGACGAGTCTAGGAATGTATTCCCTAGTTTTGATCATTGTCACATTCTAAAAAGAAACATTAGAACGCAGTTTCTGTAACGAGAGATGACTGATGGTACTGGAATAATTTCAGGGAAATACTTGTCATTACTATACACAATGCAAAAGGGTGAGATCGTCAAACCGGTCAGACACCTCACTAAAAAACACATCAAACCCACTAAATTTGAAAAAATGAATGTTCGGCGTGCCAAGGAAGTGTTCTCGTCAGAAGTTATTGGTGCCATTAGTACACTAAAAGAAAATATAGGCATGCACCCGGAAGCGTACACATTCATGGACGCAGAAGCAACCATTTTTTTTGAAAAACGTTAATAAATGGTTCGCTATGCATGACGTAAGCATCACATATCATCATATTCAGTCTAGAAATCCAGATAAAAGGCATTTTTTCTCATTAAATGTCAGTCGCCTAAACTGGCTAGAGGAATATTTTCTTTCTTACCTTGAAACTTTGAAAGCTGCTAGTAACGCTGCTAGAAAGGACTTCCTGAGTTCTGAGACTTACGAAGCTACCTATACAATTAATCACGGATTCAGCTGTCCAGTGCATAAGGTATCTTCTAAAAATGGGTAGAGGAAAGTCGCCAAATATGGGGAGTTTTTTTTATAGGGCTCACATTAGACATAAGAAGGAACGGAATAATTTTGGTTTTCTCACCAATGTTAACCTCAGGCGATATACTATGTATATTATAAATATGGGCACGTTTGGTGTTGTAATACCCTCTGATATTATTGTTAAAAGTGCACTTTCCTCGTATTAGGCAACCAGGTTTCGTAATATGGGGAGGTGAGAAACCTCACGGTTTTTATTTATAATAGGTACACTGAATAGTATACCCTACTAATTAAAGCATTCATTGTGACATTTTTTTTTCTTGTGGCCTCCTGAGAGGCCGAGTGCAGGTCTTTCTAGTCGACGCCCGTGGGCGACCTGCGCGTCAGGATGAGAGATGGAATGGATGAAGATGAATGAAACTGGCCAAGGATGTGGAAGGAAGCGGCCGTGGCCTGTTAGAAGGTACCGTCCCAGCATTTGTCTGGTGTTGAAAAATGGGAAACCACGAAAAATCATTTCAAGGACGGCCGACGGTGGGGCTCGAACACACGCGTCTACCGAGTCAGCAGAGAGCTTGGCCCCATGACCTAACGCTGCGCTTTAGCCAGCGTAGCCACTACTGTCGGTAATTCTGACAATGTAATGAAATCATGAACACAAATAGTACAAAAATACAAAAATGAATATTTTAAGTAAATAACAGTCCTAGTTTCCTGTTGCCGAACTTCCAAACCGTTCAGCAGAAAAATGCATAAACTTTAATGAAAACCGAGTGATTCTGATCGAATTCAACTGTAACGAGGTGCAAGGTATGTCTAATTTCTCTTAGATTTATTAGCACGCTATTTTATTTTGTGATATAATTTGCATTTTGATATTGTGGGAATTATAATGATAATATAATAGTGTCACTAGCAACCCGCCCCGGCTTCGCCCGGGAACAGTTATGAATGTGCAAGGAATTCCTGTCAAAGAATGGCGAGGTGCAAGCCAAATCCCCCTCCCGTCCAAACTAAAAACACTTATAGTGGGCGATGTATCTAAGATAGAGATATGCTCACGCGGACTTTTTTGTACAATTTTTCATGCTGAACAATTCTTACACTCATAGTATATTGATATTTTTAACGGTTTGTCCAGCGTAAGCTTAAAAAGCGCACGGACGTCAAGTTCTTTCTTCGACCTATTCACTGAAATCTAAAATCGTTACTGCTTGGCTCCCTTTGATCATAAATAAATTATTTTCTACAGAAATCTTCCTCGATATTACATGTACAGAATGGTGAAAGCCGCATCAAAATCCATCCAGTGGTTCTCGAGATTACCCGTGATATCCAAGAATCGGGGACTTTGTTTTACACTAAGTAGAGATAAGTCTTAGTCGTGCAATGCTTGGTGAACAGCGCTGTGTGAGCAGTTGAGTAACTAACAAGATTTCATGAAAAAGGTCTCATTGTCTAGGCCGGTATGAGCGCATTCAGTCGGCCGTGGTTTCAATAGACCTTTAAAAAGGAATGAGATATTTATTGCATCTAAAAGTCAAGGAAATACAATATAAACAGGAAATACGTTAAAGTTATTCACTGCACAGTTCCATTAATGATATTTTTCTCTCTTTACACACATTGGCTTGATGTCGGGGACAATGTTCCTTGCATAGTTTGCATATACGAATTGTTTTACACTTTATTTCTTTCTACCCAAATAAAGTACACATAAGTTGTAACGTCCACCTTCTCAACATAATTTCCTTGTAACTTGACGAACTTTTACCATCGATGTCGTCATGAGAAAAGGTTTGGAAAGCTCTGGTCTAGACGAACTTACGGAGAGGACCAAACTTCCAACTCCGGCAAGTGTACATTGCACAAACAATGGACATCACACACCGGATGATAACTGTAGATGCCACTGTTGTGCGGCACCGAATGCACCTAAAACTGTCCCAAAAGAACCCTACCAGACGTCAAGTATGCTATAAACACTGTACAAATGATATAATGCACTGTTACGATAGCAAAACAAGCCTTCCTAGATAAGAAGAACTTATTGCTAAATAATCACCTCTGTTTGAGGACTAGGCGGCTTCGGTGGCGTAGTTGGTAGCATGCTCAGCTTCTATGCCCAAGGTCGCGGGTTCCAACCCGGCCGAAGTCGTCGGATTTTTTAAGAGAGTTAAAAATCCCTCAGTATTCCTTCCTTCGGAGGGGAAGTAAAGTAAAGCCGCCGGTCCCATGTCATAGATTTATGGCATGAAAAAGAACCTTCCACTAACTACACTTGTGTGAAGCCAAAATTTGTAGGTTAGAATTGATAACGCTCTATTAGTTCGAACGTTCGCCGCCAGGTGCTGACTGCGATGCCATCTAGTAGACAAGTACGCAAAGCTAGGTGTCGTGGACGGTAGCATTTGGTAGCAAAAGTAGGAACTACGGTACTTGAAATTGGAGGGTCCAATAAATAAAATCCCTAAGTCCGTTTTTTCAACTTTTCAGGAAATGAAATACAAAGTTTCAAACTTACACAATATCTATATTTTTCACTCCTGTAATCCAATTTTCTGTTACATGGAAATATACATATCAACTATTATTTAGAATAACTAAAAGCTCTTATTAGTAGTGAAATGTAGTTTATAAAATGCAAAATACACTCATGGACAAAGTGATTTTTTGGTTTGTATAATGTTTTCCTGTTAATTTTTGGGCTACAAATGACACTCGTACTCATCCACATCACCCATTTCATCAGACTGGAGTCTAAAAATGTGGTTTTCGGGGCCTGTAGGGCTCCCGAGCTTTGTTTCTCACCTTGAGACGTTGAAAATGAGCTTTGTTTTCTACGCCCATTTCAGCATGCATTTTAGGGGGTTAGGCCCTCTTTTATGAGAGGTATGGAGAAGAGTTACATCAATGATTACTTTCGTGCCTCTGATGGACTTCTGTACCAAATTTTACGTTGATCCACTCAGCCGTTCTCGAGTGATGCGCGTGCAAATTTGTAGACAGACAGACCGACAAAAATATTGTTTTTGCGCGCAACCGTCATAAACCAGTCTGAAACACGTTAATAACTCAAACAATATCTAGGATGGGAAGAGGGAAATGTTGGATTTATTTCAATGGATTTACTGGACTTGGGGATTTCTTTCGTTGCCTTGAGCGGACTTAGGGATTTTATTTTGCTGCATTGAGTGGACTTAGTGATTTATTTTGCTGCATTGAGTAGACTTGGTGATTTCTTTGGACTTAGGGATTTCATAAATTTAATTACTAGAAAGTACGAATTATACATATGCAAGTTACATAGACTTAGAGTTATTTATCATTGAAACTGATTGAAGATTTGAAAAGAGCGGGAAATTTTAGTCCAGTTACATGCATTATCTCCATTTTTCAAAAAACGGACTTAGGGATTTTATTTATTGGACCCTCCAATTGTTGTCTGCAGTCCTTACTTGAATTAAAACAGATAACACACACTCATACAACCAACACAATTAACACCTGTTATCAGACAGATTCTACACACATCCAAAGTACGCGGGACTACATGACCGCGTTGTCGCAGCCCCTAAACTAAGAAACCAACCAACAGTTTGATGACTAGAAAGTAATTTGTCAAGACCTTTGTTTGGAGTGTCTTACTGTACGGACATTAGGGCAACTGGAGGAAACAAAACTGGGACTGAATTTATGAAAAATAATAATTATTGATAGAATTGAATGAAATTTGGTTTGTGGTCTCCTGATGGTGAAATAAGGGCATATACCAATCTTCACGAAAATAGCAACTTAACTTTCTGAGAAATTAACACTTACAATTTAAAATTTTAAAAAATTGATAGGTATAAAAAATGCTCCAACTGAGCAGTACTTCAAATATCACATTGAAAACGGCACATCAAGCTATGGAAAGAATTTGAACAGAGAGAAAGTCTGCATATGTAGTCCATGAATGTGAGGAAAAAATATGTTTTATGTGTTAATGTTTTTCTCAATACCCCTTTGAAGGCTACTATATTTTAAAGTATCAACATTATTTAAATAACTTCTGTTAATACAAAGTCAATATAGGTGTTAACAACCCATGGAGTTCACATGGAATTTGAAACCAAATACCTGAAAATGTATATATGAAGGACGTGAAGGAGGATAGATGTTTATTAAATAAAAAAGAGAAAAACAACGTTCCTTGGGCATGTATTAAGGCACAACTCTTTTCTTCAAACCATTATCGAGGGCAAAGTATTGGGAAACATAGGGTACGTCCAAGGTTGTCGTACATCAACAGCTCCATTGGAGAACTGGTGTGTGGTTCTTATGGCAGCATGAAGAGACTAGCAGATGTGACTGAAGCTTTGCCTTTTAGTAAATGATGATGATGATATGGTACCATGTTATATGTGCAGATTGTGCTTTGTAATAAATTATTATTATTATTATTATTATTATTATTATTATTAACGTTGTTGTAAGATCATTGGTAAAGTACAAAGTAATATGCAGATTACAAGAGGCTCTTCACTGAGTTTCCCATACTGAACAAGTTGTAGTTCATCGATTTACAAAATGTAGCTAAAGGATAGGTAAGTTGGGACTATTAAAAGACCTTCTGGCGGGAACAACTGATGGCTTCCTCTATTTTTTCAACCGTTTGCTTTGAGTGATTCTCTCTAAAATGCTTCCGCAGGGTCTAGAAGGAGGCATCTGCTGCGTTCTCATTTCCTGTGACCAGTGATGCCGCTGTGTGGTCAAACGAAGAATCGTTGTGTTGTGATGTCTTGGCTGTTGTCCCAACAGCACAACGGAAAAGTTGGCCACGCATGCGCAAAAAGCAGAGTTCATGTTTGTAGGCAATAAACGTAGGAATTCTCGCTGATCTACACAGCCAGTGCCGGACGGGGAATCGAGCGCACGACTAGATACCTCGTTTACTGAATTATTTTTAATGCACTGTATTTGATTGTTGATAATATTATTAAAGAAATTAATTTTCAAATAAAACAATGCGCTGCAGCACTTCAGCACATAAGGTGGAACCGCCCCTGCCTAGTTGTAGCCAATATCACTGCCTTCTGAATTAATTTATACAAATTAATATCCAGATCAAGTTCTATTAGTCCCTGCAGATTAATATTATTATTATTACTATTATTATTATTATTATTATTAGTCTATTAATAATAATTAAATTTTGTACGGTTTATTTCATTCCAATATTTGCTAAATAATAATCTTTGTAAGGACTGCTGTAATGCGGTTGAGGCGTTTGTCAATTCAGAATGAACGGAAACGTAAATAAAGTTTCCTCTCACTTCTTTCTTCCTTCAAGTCAATCCATTCTAATGTCCTCATCACATCCTCGCTTACTTTGTCACACTCTTTAATTCCCACTTGTTCGCTACTTTGCATCGCCCCTCCACTCAGAGTCAAGTTGGTATATGTATGAAGTTAAGTTTCTATTCTGTTATGTAACTGAATTTGAAATGAGATTGTTGGGAGTGGAAATTTCCCCAAAGGCAATGTGGAGTTAAGGGAAAGGAAGGAGAAGAAAAAAAGAAGTCGAACGAGACTTTGTTCATTACATTTAAATAAAGAACTCTTGCCTCTGTAAAATGATGTGTCTTTTTATTTCGTTTTTTCGTCTCTTTCCTTTACTTCTTTTCAAGTTTCTACAACGCAAATCGGTTTATCTCAACAGCTCCATTGAAGTGTGTGTGTGAATGTGTGAAAGAAAATCAAGATTATCACAGGGTTAGAAAATAAGCTTTTATACGGAAAGAAGGGGGAGAGAATTTCGTGAGATAAGTTTATGTAGCGTTTGATAGTCTTATTCGATTTTAACATGTAGACCTATTAAGATGGTGCGATATCTTCCTTCTTCCTTTGAATACCTCCCTATAAATTAAAGCAGTCGAAAGTCTAAATAAACGTTTACATTTGAACAACTTGGGGGCCCTGCACTCGTTGAATTAGACTGGAGAGGCAGATTGATGAGTTCGCACAGCTACTGCACGTGTCACGTGATCTCAAAGAGAGAGGGTAAACGGGACCCATTTGAAAACTTAAACTCATGGATTCTTTGTTAAATTGGCAACAACTTTCTCCGCTGCATTTTGAAGAACTGAACAGTGTGGAAAAAGATTTATGAGAAGGTTTCCTATTTATTTATTTATTTATTTATTAATTTATCGCATGGCTATTAGTGCCGGGAGTGTCCGAGGACATGTTCGGCTCGCCTGAGTCTATAGCTGCTTCCAGCAGACACCCATAGGGTGAGCTACAAGTTCCGTTTAATTTCAAGTAGTTCCAACTTTCACTACCAGATGTCACTGGAATTTAGTGATGAACGTTGGAACTATGATAGAGCGTTTAAACTAAATATAACCTAGAAATTTAGCTTCACACAAGTTTAGTTAGTGGAAGGTTCATTTACATGCCATAAATCTATGACATGGGACCGCCGGCTTTATTTCCCCTCCGAAGGAAGGCATACTGAAAGATTTTAACGCTCTTAAAATATCCGACGACTTCGGCCGGGTTTAAACCCGCTATCTTGGGCACAGCAGATCAGCATTCTACCAACTACGCCACCTAAGCTTCTGGTTACCTATTAATACTTGTAGAAGAAGACTCGTGCAAATACTTGGGCATCCATGTGGATCGTGTCGTCTCCAAAGCGTACAAATCACTTCATTTTGCAATGAGGCTATTAATATGCAGTATTTATACCGCAAAATAATTAGGTGAGGCCAATCTTGGAATACGGCTCAGTGGTTTGGGACCCATATGAAGTAGGGCTCATTAATGACCTGGAGATGGTACTCAGGAAGGCTGCTAAGTTTTTGCTCGAGGATTTTAACCCTAGAAGTAGTGTAACTCTAATGATAGAAAAGCTAGGGTGGAAATCTCTGGAAGATAGAAGGATGAAATCCAGACTATACGTTATGTTTAACACTTACACGTATCGGCCAGCCTGGGGAGAACTAAGCAAACATCTGGGAAACCCCAGCTACCGGAACAGGGAAGATCATCCGCACAACGTTAAGGGCTGGCCGCAGCGTGAAAATTATGAGAAATATTCTTTCATTAATCGTGGTATTGATGGAGGTCATTACTTGTCACAGTCTTAGAGCCTTTCCCCAACCATATTGACGTGCAACTACTACGATGAAATTACCATCGTTCCCAAATCGTGACTTAAGTGTGTTTGATATTGAAAATGAAAATCCACAGCCTGTTTCCAGTCTCCGACCGGGTCAGGAATGGAATGAATGAAGCCCCCAACTAGCGGCGAGGATATGAACTGTGCCGGCTGCCGAGGCCTGACGCACTCCTCTGGGGCAATGATTAAATGAATGACAGATGAAATGAAATGATAGTGGAGAGTGTTTCTGGAATGAAATTTTGACAGGGAAAACCGGAGTACCGGGAGAAAAACCTGTCTGCCTCCGTTTTGTCCAGCACAGCTCTCACATGGAGTGACCGGCATTTGAACCACGGACCCAGCGGTGAGAGGCCGGCGTGCTGCCGCCTAAGCCACGGAGGCTCGCGTGTTTGATATTAATGTTGGTAATTTTCTGTAATTGTACAATTTACCACCAGGGAATTACCTCTATTTGCAATAAAGTAAAAGAATGAATGAATGAATGATTAATTTCAAATTCCCAATGAACATATAATAATAATATCGCATGGCCTCGGTGACGGGTGCAAGCTTTGTTATTTGACACCCAGAGGGCAGTTTGCATGACGAATTTTGTTGTTCCTTGAAGCACTATGAAAGTCAAGGATGTTAGACATCTAAGATCCTTGACACCATAGCGCTTTCTAGTAGAGATATGAGAAACTTTGTGTTGGCGGAAATTCCCGAGATTAATTTTGCCATTATTTATTTATTTATTTATTTATTTATTTATTTATCTATTTATTTAATTATTTATTTAGCAATATGAAGGAACACAGGCACCTGCCCAAATACATTCCTTCTTGACATTATCTGATTAAACAACAACATCTATCAATGAAAAATAGAGAAAACAGATTATACAAATTACACAAATTACACAAATGAAGACCAGAACATAAATACTACAAAGGAGATCGTGAAAATATAAACCATAAAATGAAAAAAAAAAACTGTACGATGTAGAAAAAAAAAGAATATCTCTATATATATAAAAATGAAAGTTTGTCTGTTTTTTCTGAATTTCCACGGAATTTTGCGATATTTGCGCGTTTCAGACTGTTTTATGATGGATGCGCGCAAAAGTATTTTTTTTGTCTGTCTGTCTGTTTGTTTGTTTGTTTGTTTGTTTGTTTGTTTGTCTGTGGACAATTTTTGTGTACTTATAACTCGAGAACGGCTGAGTGGATCAACGTAAAATTTTATACAGATATCCTTCAGAGGCACGACACCAATCATTGATGTAACTCTTCTCCGTACCTCTCATAAAAGGGGCCCTACCCCCTTAAAATACATGCTGAAATAGGTGTTGAAGGATGAAACAAAGCTCATTTTCAGCCCCTCAATGTGAGAAACGAAACTCGGGGGCCCCAAGTTGACCCCGAAAACCACATTTTAAGGCCCTAAAACCAACTGTTTTTGAGATATTCCCAGAAAACTAATTTCACTTAATAAATTAATGAAAGAATGCATGCCAGTAACCATGGCAACTGAATCTCAGAGGTCCATCTATTTCTGTAAGACGCAATGCAATTCCATTTATTACATTACTGTGAAGGTTTGCAAACGACTATAAGGTTATAACGGATCCAAATTAAGCTGAAATATTCATCAATACATACAATGCGCTTAAGGGGTCAAGGGGTACTCTAGAATTTTTTCACGCGATTTACACTTGCGGGTATGGTACGGAAGGTCTATTATATCCCTTCTCTATTATATAAAAATGAATGTTCGTCTGTTTTTTTCTGCATTTCCACGGAAATTTGACATATTTGCCCGTTTTAGACTGTTTTGTGAAAGATGCACGCAAAAATATTTTTTTTGTCTGGCTGTCGGTCTGTTTGTGGACAATTTTTTGTGTCCTTATAACTCGAGAACGGCTGGGTGGATTATCGTAAAATATGATGCAGATATCCATCAGAGGCACGACACTAATCATTGATGTAACTCTTCTCCGTACCTCTCATAACAGGGGGCCTACCCCCTTAAAATACATGCTGAAATAAGCGTAGAAGGGTGAGACAAAGCTCATTTTCAGCCCCTCGATGTGAGAAACGAAACTCGGGGGCCCTAAAAGAACCCCAAAAACTACATTTTAAGGCCCTAAAACCAACATTTTTCGAGATATTCCCAAAAAACTAATTTCAATTAATAAATTAATGAAGGAAGCATGCCGGTAACAATGGCAACAGAATCTCAGAGGTCCATCTATTTCTGTAAGACGCAATGCAATTCCATTTATTATATTACTGTGAAGGTTTTCAAACGACAATAAGGTTATAACGGATCCAAATTAAGCTGAAATATTCATCAATACATATAATGCGCTTAAGGGGTCAAGGGGTACTCTAGATTTTTTTTAACGCGATTTACATGTGCGGGTATGGTACGGAAGGTCTATTATATCCCTAACCCTATATTGTTATATTATTATTATTACTATTATTTTAATTATTATCATTATTATGGCGTACAACGACGAGACAAACTCATTTTCAAACCCTTGGTGTTAGAAACAAAACTCGGGGCCCCTCAAGAGCCGTAAAGGGTCCCCGAAAACTATATTTTAAGGCTCTAAACCCAACAGATTCTTAGATATTCCCAGAAAACTAATTTCATTTAATAAACTAAAGTAGGAATGCAAGCCACTAACCATGACAAAAGTATCTCAAGAGGTGGCATCCAACTTTCCATCTATTTCTGGAATAAGTAATGCCACTCCATTTATTACATTTCTGTGAAAGGTTGCAAATGGCTATAAGGTTATCACGGAACCAACTAAAACTGTAAAATTCATCAATGCGCTTAAGGGGTTCAAGGAGTACCCTAGATTTTTTCACACGACTTACACGTGCGATATGTCGTACAGAAGGTCTATTATATCTCCAAACAGCAACATTATTTTCAAAAATTCCTGATTTGAAATAGTAGACTGTTTTTTGCTGATTTTTGGAATTTGGGCCATTTTCATGCACCACAAGCCTTTATAATTTATAAAAGGTGTCTTCCGGTAGTTGGGCACTTGACACAACGGTTAGGGTCAGTTCGTATGTGACGTGTATTGCGATTCGTCTACGAGGTTTTCAATTTTATTTTCACGCCAGGAAGAACACGTTAGGTGAATTAAGTTTGAGAGCACATTTTAGCTAGGCCTAACCATTTTTCTTTGCCAACAAACAGGTTCCAAGCCCCTAAACATTGCAACAGTAGATCAATTGGTAACATCTGGTTATTAATACCGAAGACCGTTCGAAGAATGGGTACTTCTGCTAGTACAAAAATAAAGGAGAAAAGAGTACCCAGTATTCAAGGAACAGCTGCTTTTACTTGTTTACTGAATAAGTTAGCGCCAGCGAATAAATCTACTTGAACATCAATTGAATTATAAAATGATAATATTTTAACTAAAGGCGAATTAGAATGGTGAACACTTTTAGATCTTGGGATGTGAAAGAGTGCTTGCTGTCGAGATCTTACTTGTGGTACATGAAAAGTGATGAATTGAAATAATTTTTGGCAGTCAATTTTTCCAGTTAAAATTTTCCTCAGCAGTTGCAAAGAACTTAACGACCTTCTACTTTTCAAAGACATGAAATTGAACAAATTTCTTAAAAACTGAGTCGAAGTATCAAATGGACAAAATACATTGAACGTCTTATAATACATGTATCTTAGAAATTTATTTTGCACAATCTCAATGTGATGAATTTGATCTTTATAAAAGGGATCCCAGATTACTGCTGAATATTCTAACTTGCTTCGAACTAAACTTTCATACAACTTAACAATTACTCCAGTTTTAGTAAATAATTTGGAGTTTCTAATGACAAAACCAAGCATCTTGTTGGCCGAACTAATTATATTTGCAATATGGTTGTTAAAGGTTAATTTGCTGTCATAAATAATTCCTAAATCATTTATCGACGGTACAATTTCGAGTGCTGTTTCTCCAATACAATATTTAGGATTTATATACTCCTTCTTCCTTGTAAATACCATGACTTTACATTTTCTTACATTAGGGAATAATTTATTTCTAACACACCAAGCTACAATATTATTAACATCCCTCTGAAGGTCATTCTCATCTCTCAAATTGTAAATGGTCTTATATAGCTTTACATCGTCAGCAAACAATAAGCAGTCAGAGTAACATAGAATGTTAGGCAAATCATTAACCAAAATTAGAAATAGAAGAGGCCCAAGATTAGATCCTTGTGGGACACCAGAAGAACTAACAAAATTACCTGAAATTTCAATTCTGAAACAAACAAATTGCTGTCTAAATTTTAAGTAGGAGCATAACAATTGAAGTAATGGTTTAGCAACTCCAAACTGGTACAGCTTTGTCACCAGAATTTTTGGTCTACTTTGTCGAAGGCCTTTTCTAAATCCATGTATATCACGTCAGTTCTTCTATTGGTATCTAATGCATTGTAAACCTTTTGAGTAAAACCCGGCAAATTTGTAATAACTGATCTGCCGGGCATAAAGCCATGCTGATATTGTGAGAGCTCAACCTTAATATGATTGTGAATCTTAGAATATAAAATGTGCTCATATACTTTTGCTATAGTATTTATCACTGAGACAGGGTGGTAGTTCGATATCATTTCAGAGTTGCCTCCCTTTAGGATCGGAATAATTCTAGACATTTTCCACTTTCCAGGAAAGCTTGACGTCTTTAAAGAAAGATTAAAGATGAAGTCCACACAGCCCTTGATTATGTAAGGTGGTATGCCATCAGGTCCACCGGATTTCTTAGGCTTTAATTTTCTTTTTATAGTTGTTCTTACTTCATCCACCGTTATGTGAGTCACGTTCAGCATATCAACCCTGGGCAAAACAGGAAATTCATTTAAAGACAAGTGATCCGCGTTATAAGTAAAATTTGTTTTGATATATACTGAAGAGAAATACTCTGCAAACCCATCTGCAATACTTCCAGCTGTATAATGATTTCCATTTAGTATAAATGTGTAGTCGCGTGTACGTGATTCCCGCTTGCTTTTAACATACGTCCAAAACTGATTAATGTTATTCTTAGCTCCATTTTCCAGACTATGAATGTAAACAGCATAAGCCATTCGTAATTTTGTTTTTAGTTCCGATATAAGCTGTCTAAATCTTTCATCATAATATTTCGAAAAACGTCTTTTTGCAGCACACTTTTTCTTAATTTTTATGGATTGGATAACATCTCGTGAGAACCATACTGGATATTTGGATTTTCGAATGAATTTCTGCTTAGGTACACAATTTTCAAAACATTTGTAGAATGAAGAATAAA
The DNA here is from genome assembly GCA_946902985.2 of Meconema thalassinum. Taxonomy (NCBI): domain Eukaryota; kingdom Metazoa; phylum Arthropoda; class Insecta; order Orthoptera; family Tettigoniidae; genus Meconema; species Meconema thalassinum. The sequence continues at coordinate 414,583,850 of OX336393.1, forward strand.
AGAAATCAACAGCATGATCAACATCCTTAAATGTGTACAGTAAACTCCAGTCTAAATCTCGTATGTTGCAATGGTCTCAAAAAATCAGCCTTTTTGAAGTTGTAATATTCACGATTAATTCTAGGAAGCAATGGAACCTTTTTAATGGGTGGTATTGCTAAATAAAGTGCAGGGTGATGTATGTCTTCAGGTACCAACGGGAATTCTTCGTGCTTCAAATCAATTTGAATATTACCTAAAACCAAATCCAGTGTCTTGAAATTAGAATTTTGAATATTGTTGTGCGATGTTAATCCAAGATACGAGATGAACTGGAATAAACGACGACAGACCGTGGACCCTTCATTAAAATTATAACCGGTGTTGCTAATTTCAGGTACGTTGAAATCGCCTACAATCAGGCAGTCAGATGTTATAAGACTATCAACGTTTTCAATGTAATTATAGTATCCTTCATATACAGAGAGTTTAGAGGAGGGGGTAATGTAAACAACATTTATGAATATTTTACGAGTATGACCCTGAATGTAAAGAGTTAAGGATTCGCATTGTTGTTCATTATAGATAGAACATAATTTGGATTTATACCCCTTTTTGACTGCTACGGCTACTCCTCCACCTCTAGACTTCCCAGATATAAACATATCCCTATCATTTCTGAACATTACATAACGATCATCGCATAACTCACTATCCATAATATCCTGACCCAAGAAACTCTCTGTTAATACAATTATATCATAGTCACAACAAAGTAGATTTTTAAGAAACACGTCAGTTGTTGTCCTAAGGCCCCGAACATTTTGATAATAAATGGACAATTCATTTACAGACATAAGTATACAATAAAAAAAGTGAATAAAAAACTGATATAACTAAATATAAATCAATAATGCATACCAAAGTATTAAGAGGAGCCAACGAACAATTAAATACATTTCTGTGCCAGTACATCGAAATCACAACTTACTCAGGTCCTCGTTAGTACTGATGACATGAATTGGACTCCCTTCTAATTTCCTAATCATGATCTTTCCATTTCTACTAACCCAAAGGTATGTATAGCTCTTTTCCCGCTGCAGTTGCTTAGCCTTTGCAAATAACACTTTTCTAGCTGGGGCAAGTGATTGATTAATATATATTAGGCTTGAAGTTGACATACCAAGGTGTGTTGTAGATAGGGTCCGCTTAACCTTTCGTTTGGCAAGAAATTGCTCCTTGTGGGTCCCTCTAACAAATTTAACAATAATTTCTGAAGTAGGACGATTGTGAGCCTTTTTCAGACGATGACAGGCGTCAATCATGTCCTCCTTCAAATCTAAATCTAAAGCCTTGCCTATATTAATGACAGTCTGTACGACATCTTCATTAGGGGACTCTGAAACACCAAATATTTCCACAGTGTTTGACCTTGAATATTGCTCAAGGTCATCACACCTCGATGCAAGATTATTTGCTACATTCGTCAGACGTCTCTTTTCTGATACTAAATTGTCTATGATTGTTTGTTGCCTATCAATAATTTCCTGCTGTTTACTGATAAGTTTGCTACTTTCATCCAATCTCTCATGACAGACATCAATAGATTTCCCCAGTTGCCTCTCAATGTCTGTAGTAGACTTGTTTACACTGTCCAACTTCTCCTGCATTGATAGTAATAGTTTGTATATTTCACCAGCAGATGGCACCACGGACGCTGGCTGGTTTTCACTGTGTAAACTCTCACGCCTCTTACTATAGCACTGTTTACACCTCCGTAATTGACTCTGCGACAGCATATACTCTACATCCGCTTCTTTGAGATTCACACATTTGCTGTGAAACCAATTATTACATTCACTGCACTGAATTTTGGCTGTTACGTCTTGTCTAGGCACTGCCTTTGAACATTCCAAGCAGGTACTCATCGCTACACTCTTTGGATATACAGTATCGACTTGAAAGGCAAAGATGTGACAGTGAGGATACCCCTATACTTCAGTTGAATTAGGTTGGTAATACTGGTGTTCTAGTGTTTACATGCACATAACGACTATAAAAACTGCTCAATTTGACAATTATGTGAATATCTACCGGTTTACATTATATATAAAATATTCCTGCGTAACTTACTGCACTCGTAGACACATGTTTAAGTCGTTCCACTTAAAAATTCGCCAGAAACAACTCTATTTACACGGAGCACAAACTGACCCAACCGCCTTACACCATTGCCAAATTTAACATGGCCTACCGAATTCAAATGGGTTCTTCAACATGCCAACAACGTATGACATGTATGGCTCCCGAGGCCAAACGATATTATAATTATTATTATCAACACTTCCGTATTATTCAAATACCTGCTGTAAAGTAATTACCAAGTTGGCTGAAGAGATACAGTAAATGTGTTAACAGATATGTGTAGTGGTGCAGCAGTCTTAGTACGGGGTCTCCCAGCCTTGTGATGCTAAATAGGAACCCGCCTTGGGAGGAAGCGGAGTGGAAAGAATCGGGCCACCCTACCGCACGTTATCACCGGCGCAGGATGCCTGGTTAGTGATCCATTGGTACAGCCAGGGACTCAAATAGGGTCGCCCACATCCTTTGATCTTTTGATTGACTTCTGAGATTAGTTTGTCGTCAGGAAGTACATTCAGCCGTAATAACCATCCGCCACATAGAAAATTCGTCTCACTTCATCCCCGAACTCGTACAGAGGTGTGCAAATTATTAGAATCAAATAATGAATGTAAGTCAGTCACAATTTTTTAATCAAAATCATTTTATCATCAACTGTTGGCATCTTTTGTAACCCTACTTAGTAAAGTGTCTCCCCCCGAGGACTTACACCCTTTCCCATAAGGAATTGCGTCTTGAAAGTTTCAGATTTTGGGATTCCAAGGGATACCTGAGCTGGGTCTGTTTTCTATTTTTTCATTGACTTTGGAATGTACCCTCTAAGAAGTCAGGTGATTTCAATCCATAGTTCATGAATCTTTGAATAGTTCAAGAGCGGATCATCAGCTCTAAATTCACACGAAAAGTAGAGTGAAGTAATCAAAACAAAACGTGTGGCATTTTGCAGTAGCAAAGCTCTTCTGTTTGTGGAAATTCTAAATAATGATTAGACTTTGAGTTTCTTAATAATACATTATGCAACGAGCCTATAATGGCAATACTTAAGACACAAGTATATTTATAAAACGAGTGAAGCGTTTTTTTTTTTTTTTTTAGCGTATGGCTTTTTAGTGCCGGGAGTGTCCGTGGACATGTTTGGCTCGCCAGAGTTCGTAGCTGATTCTATGCGGACACCCAAGTACCGTCGCGTGTGGAGTGTTGTCGGGGGGAGGAAAGTGTGATTATAAGGACGGGGAATTGGAAGGTAGCGGCTGTGGCCGATAGTTAGGGACCAACCCCTGCATTTGTATGGAAGAAAGATGGAAAACCACAGAAAACGATCTTCAAGGTTGCCGGCGGGGGGATTCGAACCTCCTCGCCTCCTGGATGTGAGCGACTGCCTACAGCACGCCGTAACGACCACTGGTGTATTCTTGGAATACACGGTAAGAGAGAATATAATTTTTAATGCTCTTTGCATGTTCATTTTTTTCCTTTTTATCAAACACCAACAGCGATCTTCTAGTTTCCCTTTGGTGGTCATGTCTCTTATGTTCTTTGTGAGTCTGTTCTAGATATATATCTTCCATGACCCACCTAGCGTCATCTAGCAGCGAATCTCAGAAGTTCCTCAATTCTTCCCTGTACAAGAGGACTTACTTATCAATTTGGCCATCAGATCTCGTCGCCATCGCCAGCTATCATCTCTGTGATCAAGAGAATTTCGTCTACCTTTTCACCCACCATGCTGTGCTAGTATCGCCTGCTATCAACTCTTTGAAGACCATTCATCAAGAAGAACTTTTAGTTTTATAAAGTTGTCTATTCTGTTATGTTCTCCTTTTGTCTCCTACCCCCACTTTTTTTTCTTCCTTGGTCCCTCCGCGCTTTGCTGAGCATGTCTCACTTGTACTTCGGCAGTTGACTTAGTCAGTCAAGGCTCAACTAGAGCCAGTCTCCTCAAACCAAGAGGCACTCTCTACATTCTACGCCATGTTGGCACATTAAGTTTATACGTCAAAGGGAACTTCACCTTCGCTATGCAACAAAGATAAGTACATACTTCAGGTTTTAACCTCATCTTCATCGGCTTTACTGTCTTCATGCTTTTAACGATTATTTTATAGGCAGTGTGAGATATTTATTTGTGGCAATAATCATTCTTCGTGGGATTTTCCATGTTGGGCTTCTGTCCATTTAAGCCAACTTTCGTGAAAAGCAGCATTTCTTATGCTCACTAAATGAGAGATTTTCTCACAACGGGGGATATTATAGAATACTCACTGTCTATAAATATTAAGCTTGTTCCACCGCTGGAGTAACTTTGGCCCTATTCTTCCATTAGGATCGTTCTGGAACTTTCCAGAATCTGCACCTTATCTACAAGTCACGCCGTCATGTATCTTTCCCTCACTTGTGGGAATGCCATTTCAAACTAAGGAATCTACCTTATAAATTAATGCTCAATAGCTAAATTTTCTTCCACCGTTGGGATTTTTTCTGGCGCATTTAATTTTAATCCACAACTTTCTCAAGTAATAGACTTTCGCCTATCTAGTGCAACCACTCATTTTCCACGATTGCAATAACTTTCTTTGCCATAAACTTTTGCGCTACTACAGTGAACTTTTCATCCATTTCAACGAACTATAGTGATAAACAGTGATCTCTCAGTATTTCTTCCGCGTCGCGCTCGTCCGATTATTATAAACAAGGCCATGAACATTTACCTTTCATCCCAATTTCTCTTTCCTAAACCTCTTACTAACACCCCATAATAAATTGTTAAATTTAGGTCTGTTTCAACGAGGTGTCAATCTAAAGATGTGCTCTCCCATTTTTAGCCTATTTTCAATTTTGAAAAAATTGGCTTATGAGATCACCTTTTGTCCGTGTGTGTGTGCGTGTGTGTGTGTGTGTGTGTGTGTGTGTGTGAGGTGTGTGTGTGTGTGTGTCCCTAATAAAATCTAAACGGCTGGAGCGATTTCAATGAAACTCGGTAAGTTCATAGCGCTATTCCCGGCGACCTCGACCGTGCCCTTCAAATTTTTTTACGTCTCACCAATCCAACATGGCGGCTGTGCGAAATATTTCACTAGCATTCAATATCTCCGAAACTATTACCGATATCGCCCTGAAATTGTGTACTGTGATAAAGGGCACTACTAGAAGTTCATATATGAGACTTTCAAAAACTTGGTGACTACAAAACCAACATGGCGGCCAAGCGAAGTTGAGACTTTTAAATAGACTTTTCTCGCGATTTAACTATCCAAACGTAATGAAACTTGGTACAGCAATTGCTTATACAAATTGTAATGCATTGAAGTCTAATTTAGTTCAATTGTTTACATAACCTCAAAATGGCGGCTGTGCGAAATATTTCACTGACATTCTATATCTCCGAAACTATTACAGATTTTGTACGGTGTTAAAGGGTACTGATACAAGTTTACCTATGTATATTTCATAAACCTGTAAAGTACAAAACGAACATGGCGACCAAGCGAATTTGAAATATTTTAATAGACTTTTCTCGTGATTTAGCCTAACTCTCTGAGCGCCGTGAAATGTGGTACAGTAAATGATTTTGCAGTTTGTAATGCACTGCCATCTAACTTAATTCAATTGTTTACATAACCTCAAGATGGCGGCTGTGCGAAATTTTAAAATTAAGTTTTTATTTCTTGTGTCGTAATCATGCGATCGAAGTGAAAGTTTGAATAATGAACCTAGGCAATAATTGTCCTTGAATGGTACATAACTCTATGGCCTATACATACAACAATCCTAAATGGCGAGCTTCCGAAATATTTAGACGGTTCTCAATATCTATGAATCTTTTACAGCAACCAAAATGATTTTTTTATTTTCATAGAGACTATGAACTTATGTTCACCTATAGGACTTTCAGTAACCTGGTGAGCACAAATCCAACATGGCGGCGACGCGAAGTATAAATTTTTAAATGGACGTTTCTCGCGATTTAACTATCCGAGTGCCGTGAAACGTTGCACGTTAAATGCTTATACAAATGTTGATCCACTGGCATCTAATTTATTTCAATTGTTTGCATAATCACAAGATGGCTGGTGTGCGTAATTTTAAAATCTCGTTTTTACTTCTTGTGTTCTAATCATGCGATTGAAGTTTGAATACCACACGTATACAATAATCTTAATGTAATAGTACAAAAATAAAAATCCATCCTGGCGACCATCTGAAATATTTAGACGGTTCTCAATATCTACGAATCTGTTACAGCAATTAAACTGAAATTTTGTATGTTGATAGAGGCAATTAACATGAGCAGGATATATGAAAATAGGCTGTATAGTTCTTCACGGAACTACTTGTTTCTTATGTGTAACGAATTAACTTCTGCATAACTACGTGTCTTGTACACGGTTCAAATTATCTTGTTTCTCCCTTCTAATTTAGGGGATACAATTCTTTCAACTTATAAGTGAGTTATTTCTAGGTTTCACGAAAGGGAAACTTGCCCCATTTGTCTCGTGATTCCTATCTAACCATAGGAAGTCTAGAACCTTCCTTTTGACTTTCTCTTCAGGTTTCACAGTAAGTGACCTGTCTTATTTTGTAACTATTATAAAAGTAATTCAGCGAAAATATAAGAAGTTATAGAAACTTCTCTTCCATTCTACCTGTTTTCTATTTTTGTTATTTTTGAAGTTGTAACTTTTTCTAAGATAGGTACTTGGGAATTTCTGAAAGTACACACATTGTACTCGATTTAATGTTTAAACTTTAATCACTTCATTTGTCTTTTTTAAATCTTACAAAGATTTTAGTACATATATAAGGTTTGAAACCTAAAGAATTGTTAATTGCCTGGAGCAAACTTTAAATGTTAGGAGGTCTGCGACCCCAAATTGTTATCAAAAATTGAAACTATATACTTGTCAAATTTATTAGACTTTTTTGCATTTTTAAATAAATTCAAACTTTCCTTTTCGACTCATCATTTTCTCTAATACAACGGTTAGGCAAGATCCTGTCTTCCTTGGCTCTTCCTACTCAATGCCATTAAATCTATTGATAGGGCTTTCACCACTCGTTGCATTTGAGCAAGAACTCTTAGTGGTAATCTCGTTAAAGTTTCTCTTAGCTTTAATAGCTAATTCTAACTGGCCAGTAAGGCAAGTACAGCTCGCTACGCCAGCTACCTGCTTGTGGAGGTCCTCTCCGAAAACTTATGGTTGGTTTTCCAAAAGATAAGTGTTTCTCTTTGCCTAAACTTTTAGTCGGCTCCTTGCTGAGTAAAAGCTTAGCCATTTCCAAATGCAACTATTGGTTCACTTACCAAAATTACTCCCCAAGGTATAATTTTTTTTCACTATCCTTCTTGGAAGCACTTGGTCGCTTTTTCAGGAACTCTATAACTTCGAAAACTGGAAATACTAAACCTGATTCAAATTATTGGCATTCTTCGAATTACTTTGCAAAAACGAATTTCTTTGAACAGACATACAATAAATCTGTTCCTCTCTGTCTTGCCAGACCATCTTCCTTCCACATAGTAGGCATATGCATGCTTGAGAGGGAATACACTAAAGCCACTCTCTTGCAAACCGCCCAAGTCCTAGCTGCGTTTCCCGTTAGCTTCGACCAGGACCTTACCCACTTTAGGTATCAGAGAGCGGATTTGCGGTGGCAACCGCCTCTGAGTGCATTTAAAGTTAAATTTATAATTTTTGTGGGACTCTCCTCCTATTTCTCCATCCTTTTTCTCCAGTCCGAAACCCACCTCCTTTTCTTTATCATCTTCCCTTGGTGGTTAGGTTATTCCTCAGTCAATAATCTACCCAACCACGGCTAACTCACCCAGTGAAGCGAGTTTTATAATTTCCATACGAGTGTCTTAATTACCATTATAGGCGAGTTGCATACGACTGTTTATGTTCGACGATAATTATAACTATTTTATGTTCGAACATATATTCATAAATATCTGTCAAGATTTCGCCAGTTTTATGTAGCCTACTGAACAGAGCGCATGGGACGCAGTGAATACCATGTCCTCCTGGAATACCCCACTATGACACTAGCCACGTAGTGACATTTAATATAGGAGGCTCTACCCACAATGCGCTGTCGGTAGACGGTAGTGGGTAGACGGCAGACGGCAGATGAAGTCAGAAGTCAGTAGTTCACAACCTAGCCACCCTCAATGCGCAGTCGTTAAAATGCTAGTAATAAATAATAACTTGACTTTCATTTATTCCTTGAGAAAGTTGTCAATTGTCGGTAACCTAACCTAAAATTTGCAAGGATGGACGAATTGGAGCTGTACGGTTTATTTTTATTGCTGCTAACTGGTACAGCATTGTTAAAATTGAGGAAAAATACTCGTACTGCCCCCGTAAATTGAATTATATTGAAACCACGATGGCTGTATTGGCAAATATGAATAAAGTTATGGATGTCATAGTTGTGACGTGTATACTCATGACGTAGGCACGGATGACGTAGAATTCATGCAAGTAGGCTGGTTGAGCTGAGATTCTTGGTGACGTCATGATTTTGTTCGAGAAAGATCTTAGATTTACGACGCAGTCGCAGGAAACAAGGTATTGTGCTAAGGAAGAAGTTACGCTATTGGAGGAGAGACTCGAACCAATGAACGATAGTTTGGAAGGAAGACGAAGATTGCTGATACTACGATATTTGATTACTTTTGGCATGCAGATTTGTGGAAATCTATTTTCAGTTATGGCATTGATTTGGAATTTTGAAGAAATTAATTTTGAGTTTTTGAAATTTGAAATTCCGTCAAGTATAGCCAAAGTTAAAACTTCTAGCGATGACGGAGCAACAGGCTATGGAAGGGGTGGATACGCCCCTTAAGAAGTTGATAAAAGGTCGTGCACAGGAGAGAGGAGCTCTCATATTCTCTCATATCTCTCATATCTCTCATACCGCTGATACCGCATATATATTTCAGATGTCATAGAGTCATTTTCGAGTGAATAAGTGAAGCAAGTCATCTTTAGCGTGTGGTTAAAGCCCGGCGCATCGAACGAACGCGGAGCAGTTCCATTTTACGCTGTTCGAAACTAGGTGAAGTTGTAACGCTCACATTAACGTTTCTACGAGATAAGATATAAAGAGTGAACTTCAGCCTTTATTATAATTCAATTGGGCAGTACAACATTGAGGTGTGTAGAACATTTGAACAATTTCACAGTTATACTTTGAAAGATATTGACACTTTAAGGCTGCAGACAAAAGTTATTTTCTCGCCACCTGAGAAGCACTTTTAAAATTCTACATTATACACTACGGCTGACACGTGCATCGCAACCGTGATATTGGAGAATACGTTTGGTAATACAACGATACATTCTACTATGGAACGTTATAATCTTGCAGTGCTTTCAATGATTATAACAGAAGTTGAGATGGAAGGCTAAGGCTTTAATGCAATTGGGACATATATCGATGGTGTGAAGTAACAGCATGGAACTTCGTTAATCGTCATTCTACAAAAGCGAGCATGTAGTGAACATCCAACTACACTCATGCATCGTGAATCCATCGCTGAATTATATCAAATGACAGTGGAAATATCATCATACTCCACGATTATGAATATTTCTGCGGAAATAACTGCACTAAACTTCATGGCGAATTACGACTGGAACTTCAGGGAACTTTCAAGAGAGGCCAGGGTGGACCCGGCTCATAAAGAAGAGTTTTGCCAGAAGGATGTCTTTCGGATACATGGAGCAGTGCAATTTCCGGAGAAGGAAGCAGTTCGATTCTCCGAGGACGCTGATTCCAGGTTCGAGGTCGGAGCACATCTTCACGCTGGTGAAATGGAACCAACAGAAGTTTTCTTTGAAAACTTTCCTCTAGACCTTCAATCAATAGATAAGGTAGTCGTGAACGTTTCTTGTATTATTTGAGTCATGTAGCGATATCTGAGCAACCATTTTCCCATATTTTTTTGTCCTACCTTTTGCCCCATTTTCTGGATTAACATTTCTGTACTCAGTACACTTCGATGATTTATGCCTTTTTCTTCGATTTGTTGAGACATTATTATGTCATTGGCATACTTAAATAATTTTGGATCAGTTGAGACTGATAATTTAGATTCTTTCAATAATTTGCATATTTTTGTAGTCACGATTTGACTGTAAAGTTAACGATTTCCTATGGCAGATTTGAATTCAGACAGCGTGTCATTTTATTAAAGTAATTCTATTCAGTAAATTACTTTGACCAATTTTCTGTCATCCTCAAGAAAGAAGAATGATTAAATGATTTTAGAGCGTTAAAATCTAATACGTTATCGACGATCTTTGAAATACTAGTCGTCTTATGAACATGATTGCAACATAGACATTTATCATTGCATTATAGACAATTTTATGAAATATGAACTTTGATTACGATTTATTGTATACACTATTGCAATTAACATTTGATAGGAGTTTTTCTCAATTATAGATTGGAACAATAATGTTTGCATTCCACAGTCTAATTGTATTCTATTCGACTATTCATGCAGTTTAGATGAACTTTGATTGAAGATAGTATTTTTATACTGCATTACTTTGGAGATATTAATCTCAATTTTGATAGACCAGGGAGGAGTGTCTAATCGTATTTGCTATTAAATTTATTTGTAATTGGCAAATTTTTACTTCATATCGATTCATGAATGAAACCCACGAAGGTTAAATAATAACAGACATTAATACAATTGATGAATATAAGAATTTTTGAAGAGGAACAATGGATGTATAATCGTTAGTTCAGTGGACCTGTAAAAGTCGCTGATGAATAATGCCCTTGAATAATGAAGGAGGTTCCCACAGTAATAAATGAAGTTGTTGAATTTATGAGTGGTGGTTTTTGTATGTAATTTGGAAGATTTTGATGCCATATATATGAAGATATATGATGAATTCTGGGCCTATTGTTGAGCAATTTTGTGCGTTTTGAGCGAAGTATTTTTCCGCTGAATGTATTGTCCTGGTTCATTGAAAGTTATTCATGTGAAGATACTGTTAAAGTTAACAAGAGTGTTAATTAATTTGAGATGAAGATTTTGAATGGAGGTTACCGTCACAAATAATTATAATTATTATTAAACCTTATTAAACCTGAATTTTGACCGTTAAATATAACTAACCTTCATTGGTCGATTATATCACCACGATTTAAGTAATTATCAACCGGATAAACGTTTGGTTTAATGTATTTATTGTATAAATAATATAAACAATATTAATATTGTAAATAATTTTGTAAATATCTTTGATAACAATTTGTAATGAAAGGGATTAATAGAGGCGTGTATAAAATTTCCAATTGTCGTTTGACATTGTTATAAACAATTTATTATTGTTATAAATAATTAATGAACTTTTGTTATTCACATTTAGAGTTTTGTTATTATACTCTAAACAACGCTAATTAAACAAGTGGATTGAACAATTAAACATGTTTTGGGATTGTTGGAGTAATCCACTGGTGTTTGAATGGAGCATTTAAAACATTTGCGTGATAATATTTCAGTTGAGATGTGGACATTTAACGTGTTTTGAAAGGAGAGCTAAGCTCTGATGTAACTCGCTTATGCTAGGGTTGAATGGACAGGTGAGTCCACTTTGACGATGCAGGTGCATTGCAGCTGGCCCGGACAACTGTATGATAGAGGCCAAGGACGTCTCCATAATAGCCTTGTGGCTATAAATAAAATGTGATGTGTATAAACACGCAAAACAATTGATATGTGTCTCGTCCCAAATCCCGTTTCCATTCCAAGTGCATTATTATTTTTACGTTATTTTGAGCTTCAGAAAGCTGGAAAATTGTATGTAGAGTATTAGTCCTACAGGAGGACATGGTTATGTGGTCGATGGCTTCTGATTGCCACGTGGATTTTGTTGTTTTATTTTTGTTAAATTCATTCTTTTTGTGAAATAAATTATTGTGCAGTTTAAAGTTTCTCGTCTTCGTTTTGGTTCATTTTAAATATCATGGTGGAGGTTATTGTGAGGGCATACTTTAAGTGATCCAGTTGACAACCCATCCCCGAGATAAATTTAAGAGGTAAGTAAAGGTAAGTATGAACCCCCGTATATTTTGGTGTGTTCCACAATAATTTCTTGTTAACTATTGTGCTCTAATCTCGATAGTATCTGTCAGTGCCATTTTCATTGATGTAGCTGTGCCGGTGCGATTGATTATTGGCAATCCGATTGAGGGGGCGGATATCTGACAGCCTACTATCCTGATAACGGGGACTGTAAGATTGGCGCCGCAATTCAGTGGGGCACGATCAGCAAAACATTGGATTACCAAGTTATTGCAGTAGAATTGACACCGCAATTTTTGTGGAGTGTTCGAATAACATTGGATTACCAAGTTATCGATGTCAAAGGGATTGTGAAGACTCAAATAAAGATGTTGATTCTTTGTTAGATGTCTTAGCCAATTGTAGAATTTGAGAGTGTGATTATATAGGAATAAAATGTTGTATTGTATTAGGAAAATTACACTCAGAAAAGATCAGATCTTATACAACTTGAGAGAGGTTAAATAGGCTGGAAATTTAGAAAAATCGCCTATGATCTGGAATCTTATTTTATTTGACCGGCTTATGACATGGGTAGTCATATTAAAGATAAAATTAAATTATTTGGATTGTAAATGTAAATTATTTGTGTTAGGATATTTTAAAATGAACCAAAGAAACTTGAACATGTGCTTGAGTTTATTTCAACATGAAGTGTCTACGAAGGTTAATTATAAGGTAATTATAAGTTAGATTTAAGACAGAAAATTGCTCAAATTTATATATGGTGAAAAATGTTGCTCAGATGTTGTTATTTTGCTCTGTTTGATGTATGTCCCTAAAACAGTTTATTATTGAAATATTATTGAAATGGCAGATGAGAGTTTAAGGAAGATGTTGGAGGAGATGGAAGTTAGGAATGCTAGTAGAATGAAGCAGATGATGGAGGAGAATGCTAGTAATTTGTCTATTAGGCTGGATGAAAGTTTGAAAGTTCTTCAGACCAGTTCTGCAAGCTTAGAGAATAATGTGTCGCGTTTACAGACCAGTACCCAGGGAATCGAGAATGCTGTAACTGACATGCGCACAGACGTGTCCAATGTCCATAAAGATTTATCCAATGTGCATAAAGATGTGTCTGATGTTAAAAATGATGTTTCTAAAGTACAGAAAGATCTTACCATGTTGAATCTTGATGTTGCTAATGTCCGGGGTGATATTTCATGTGCTAGAGCTGAAGTAATTGTTGTTAGGAATGATGTTGCTACTGTACAAGACAAAGTAGAGGAAGTTCAAAGAGAGGTTAGAAATGCTCGAACTGATGTGTCAAATGTCCAAGTTGACATCAATAATATTCATTCAGACGTTAATGATATGCAAAGCGATATCAATAAAATACAAGTAGAAGTCAATACTGTTTTTGTAGACATTGCTAAAGTTCAAACTGATGTTAACAAAGTTAGGGAAGAAATTGAAACTTCAAAAACGCTTTGTACTCGTAACATTAGTGCATTAACAACTCGATTAGTTGACGAGTCTGTTAGGACAACAGCTTCTTTAGCTGGTTTAAAATACGATGTAGAGGTCATGAGAACCCAAGTATTAGATCACAATCGTTTACTTAAGGAAGACATTGAGGTAGATATCGCGGAAATGTTAACTGCAAATGTAACGGTGTGGAAAGATGAATGGAACAGGTCAAGTGGGGAACATGTAGATCAGATTCAGGAGCGAATTGAAAGAAAACTTGCCAGTACACAAGTAGACATTAATAATGAAGTAGTTCAGATTAGGAAAGACTTGAATGTAAGGATGGATTCGCTATCCGAAAAGCAGGTAGAGGATAGAACTCAAATAGGTCAGGACGTGCAAGCATTAAAAACTGCGTTAGAGGAACAAATTCATAAGGTTGTCTCTGATGTTAATGAAACTACGAGCAAACTGCAGAATTTGAAACTAGGAGAAGCTAGCATGATGGAAACCTATAAGGAAGAGTTGATTAGGAAAGTCATCACGGAAATCACAGACAAGGATACTGAAGGATTGACTGGTGAAGAGGATAGAAATTACGTGAGAAGATGTAACCTCGCTACAGAAGAGAGGGATATTAGTCCTGAGGAACGTATATCCAGATTCAGGGAAGAAGAAGAGGATAGAAATATTGAACCTGAATGGAAGTATCGTGATAGTGGGAAACATTATATGGATTCATATCAGAGAAATGTGACAGTCATCCGTAACTTTGAAGACAAACCTCAAAAATTTAGCAACACTGATAGTCTCACACCGATCGATTATATCAGCAATCGTAAAGACTATTTCATAGAAGCCCACATTCCTAGAGAGAGAGAGATGAGAATCGTAGAATGATTTCTAGCTGGAGGACCCCTTGAATGGTGTAGAGCATTTCGGTACACTTTCAGCAATTTTGACGAATTTGCAGAGGCACTGATAAAACGATTCTGGTCAATAGAAGCTCAGAATTCATTAAGAGCTGAGGTATACTCGAGGAAGTATTCAGGTACTCTTAAAACACGGTACGCTGATTTCTTCACGAGTCAGTTATCACGCTTGAGATTTTTGCAACCCCCATTGTCAACAGAGCAGTTGATAGATGCGATTTCACGTATGCTACCTGTGGAGGTAAGAAGACTGATCATATCGTCAAATATCAGAGATTTGACCAGTATGGACGAATTATTGAGAAGGCTTGACTACACGAGTCCAATGCCAAATTTGGTACAAAAAGGTCAGAGGCACGAATTCAAAGACGTTAATACAGTCTACATGGATCAAGTGCAACAAACTGATAAGCCTGATGAAAAAAACTGAAAATGTAGGTCCTCACAGGAATAATTATTTCCGCAACAACAGATCCCAAGGTTACCGTCCATATCAGCAAAGACGAGGCTGGAATAATAATAGAGGGAATTACAACAACGGAAGAGGTAGATACTATAACAATGGTTATAATAGAAACTACAATCGAAATAACCAGTATCAGAATCAGAATCAGAATTCTCAAGGTCAGGTTATGACACCCGACAAGTATCAAGAGAGAGAGAAAGAAAGTCAGCAGTATCTGAAGGAATTACGAGAAAAGGAAGCTGAAAACCAAAAGAAAAGACAGGATGTAGTGATCGATCCTGGTCCTTCTACAAGTCAGCAGGGGAACTTTGAGATTGGTAACACAAAAAAAAAACGCCGATTTCTCAACGACAGTGAGAAACTATGAATACATTGCCACACCACACATGATTACCATTAATGAAATTTACGAAGTAACTGATGAGGATTTATTAGAAGAGAGGGGAATCGTCAAAGAGGAAAGACCATGTGCCTTACCTATTATTTCTGTACTGATAGATGGCCAACAGTATAAAGCTCTTATGGATACTGGTGCAATTATTTCGATCATCTCTGATGAATGCTATCAAAGTCTGTTAAAAGGAGAAAACATGACAGTTTTACCAGTTTCTACCGTCAAAGTGAGAGGAATTTTCCAAGACAAGGCAGTGAAATGCAAGATCCAAGTGCTGTTGAACTTTGAAATTAATGGAAGGAATTATGAACAGATCTTTATTGTGGTTAACAAGATCCATTTCGATATTGTGCTAGGAATCGATTTTATATCGAAAGTTGGAGCCATTATTGATATGAAGAATAGGAGTATTAGCTTTAATGATGGGTACATGATCACAGAAGAGATTGAAGAACAGGACGTGAAAAACAGTCTGGAGATAGACCTTAGGGAAGAAATTTTAAATACCATTATCAATGAAGTAGAGAATATAACAGAAATACCCAGTAGAAAAACTGAAGGATTTGGAGAAATTCAGGGGGAATTTGAGGATTTGATAAAGGAATTCCAAGATATTTTTGATGAAAAGCCTGGATTGATTAAAGACTATAAGTATAAGATAAGGCTAACCGATGAAACCCCTTACCAAAAGAGAATATACCCCATACCTGAGAAATACTATCAAGAAGTACGAGGGTTGATCAGAAAAATGGAGGTAGACGGGATTATTAAAAAACAGGCGTCGTCTTACATAAACCCCATCACTGTAGTGAAGAAAAGTAATGGTCAGATACGTCTTTGTCTCGATGCTCGGACCATCAACTTGAAGATTCTTCCAGAAAATGACCGACCACCTAAGATTAGAGATCTGCTTAGAAAGTTCAAAGGGAGAGCATGTTTCAGTGTTCTTGACTTGACATCTTCGTTTTACCAAGTTCAACTGGAGGAAGAAAGTATGCAGTACACTGGATTCCTATTTGACCAGACGTCATGGGTCTTTGTGAGAATGCCTTTTGGAATGGTCAACAGTGGACCAGCACTTATTCGAGCACTTGATAGCAAGCTCACTGACGAAGTAAAGGAGAATGTAATCTGCTACATTGACGATTTAATTGTATCTTCACCCAACGCCGCAGAACATTTAGTGCACTTGAGAAAGTTGTTTGAAAATTTAAGGGAGGCCAATATCGAGGTCAATTTTGGAAAATGTCAATTCTTGAAGAAGGAGATCAATTACTTGGGGCATACTATTGATAAGGATGGATATCATCCAAACATGCAGAAAGTAGATGCGATCACAAGATTCCCAAAGCCAACCAAGGTGAAACAAGTCAGAGAATTTGTAGGCGCATGCCAATTCATTAGCAGCCACTGTCCGAGATACTCTGAAATTATGGCTCCTCTGTATGATTTACTCAAGAAGAATAATAGATGGAAATGGAGTACCGCAGCAGACGAGGCTTTTGAAAAAGCGAAGGAGATGCTCAGAAACAACGTTAAACTGGAGTACCCAGACTTTGAGAAGGTGTTCTATATAGAGTCTGATGCATCAAGAATAGGCATTAGTGCAGTCTTATACCAAAAAGACGAGGCAGGCAACAAGCACTACATTGCGTTCACTAGTCGAAAGTTAAAGAAACACGAGGAAAACTACTTTACGACAGAACTAGAAGCGTTAGCTTTTGTTACAGCTTTGCAAGCTTGGAAAAAAATGTTGCTGGGACATAAGGTTAT
Organism: Meconema thalassinum; assembly: GCA_946902985.2. Classification (NCBI taxonomy): domain Eukaryota; kingdom Metazoa; phylum Arthropoda; class Insecta; order Orthoptera; family Tettigoniidae; genus Meconema; species Meconema thalassinum. The sequence continues at coordinate 414,601,036 of OX336393.1, forward strand.
CATTATTACAGATCACAAAGCACTTCAGTTTATGCTGCAAACTGACATGTCTAGTGATAGATTGACACGTTGGGCTTTGTTCACCCAACAGTTTAACGCCACTATCGTCCATCAGCCTGGGAAAGATAACTTACTGGCTGATGCTTTATCACGTAACCCTATCAAAAATGTGCAGATACACCATGTACAATTGGAGCAGCAAGATCAAGAGACCGTTAGGAGGTTAACCCGAATCGGTGTGTCACAGAAGAGACACGCTCCAATCAGGAAAATGTACAGGTTTCTTAAGGGTTACATGGACAATACTGATGTTGACTATGCAGCTACACAGAGAGATTCACGACACTTTGTCTTGAGTGGAGACATCGTATGTAAGTATGCTGACTCTGCGCATACAAAGCTTCGAATAGTCGTGCCACCTAAACTTGTTGTCAATTTAGTGTGGGTAGCTCATCACGCAACTGGACATGCGGGTTTAGATAAAACTCTTGATACTCTTAAAGAGAGGTTTATTTGGACTAACATGCGTTCCAGCATTGCTAATGTCATTCGTTCATGTGATAAATGTCAAAGAGCAAAGTATGCTTCCGCTCTATTAAAAGGAAAACCTAAGGCTATGATTCCCTCTAAACCTAATGAACTCATGGCGACAGACATATTTGGTCCTTGTCCGAAGGGATATCAGGGTAATCAGTACCTGTTGGTTACCGTGGATGTCTTCTCAAAATTTGTTACAATGAGTCTCATGCAAAAAGCTAACACGAGGAACGTTGTAAGCAGACTGGAACATGCTGTATTTCCAAAAGCTGGTAAACCAGAGTATCTACTTTCGGATCATGGAGCTCAGTTTACATCCTTAGAATTTGCTGCAGATATGGAAAGGCTTGGTATTTAGCACATATTTTCAAGCGTGCGCTATCCGGAATCGAATTCTTCAGAAAGATATATGGCTGAATTTTCGAAATTCTGTCGAATTTTCTGTCCGAATGATCATTCTGGTTGGGTGAGATTTGTACCCCTTATTGAGGAATGTCTAAATTCTACAGTGCAGGAGAGCACAGGAGAGGTGCCAATGAGACTTCATCTAGGAAGAAACCCAGAAAGGCCGTGGGACAATCTTTTTAACCACGTTCCTAGAGATCCCGACCCAGGAAGGCAGCAGAGAATAGACAGAGCGAAAGAACAACTCCAGAAAGCAGCTCAAAAACGACTGAAAAGAGTAGCTGGAAAACGTTTTGGTGCTCCCTTAGAAATTGGAAATCTGGTACTATTACGCAGACCTGTCAAGTCTGACGTGGGTAAGAAAATCTATCCCAAGTTTGGAATAGTGTTCATGGGTCCGTTCAGAATTACGAATGCCTATGGAAACAACTGTTATGAACTCTACGATGATGAGAATAATGTCGTTTATGGCAAGTTCAATGCTGGGAACTTGAAGAAATATTATCCAAGAGTAAGCCAATAATAATTCAATTTCGTGTTCAAGTGAATTGAGATATTTATAACACAGAGTTTAAAAACAATTTGCAACTGTTTTTAAAACGTGGTGAAGGGAGAATGCCCCCGTAAATTGAATTATATTGAGACCACGATGGCTGTATTGGCAAATATGAATAAAGTTATGGATGTCATAGTTGTGACGTGTATATTCATGACGTAGGCACGGATGACGTAGAATTCATGCAAGTAGGCTGGTTGAGCTGAGATTCTTGGTGACGTCATGATTTTGTTCGAGAAAGATCTTAGATTTACGACGCAGTCGCAGGAAACAAGGTATTGTGCTAAGGAAGAAGTTACGCTATTGGAGGAGAGACTCGAACCAATGCACGATAGTTTGGAAGGAAGACGGAGATTGCTGAAACTACGATATTTGATTACTTTTGGCATGCAGATTTGTGGAAATCTATTTTCAGTTATGGCATTGATTTGGAATTTTGAAGAAATTAATTTTGAGTTTTTGAAATTTGAAAATCCGTCAAGTATAGCCAAAGTTAAAACTTCTAGCGATGACGGAGCAACAGGCTATGGAAGGGATGGATACGCCCCTTAAGAAGTTGATAAAAGGTCGTGCACAGGAGAGAGGAGCTCTCATATTCTCTCATATCTCTCATATCTCTCATACCGCTGATACCGCATATATATTTCAGATGTCATAGAGTCATTTTCGAGTGAATAAGTGAAGCAAGTCATCTTTAGCGTGTGGTTAAAGCCCGGCGCATCGAACGAACGCGGAGCAGTTCCATTTTACGCTGTTCGAAACTAGGTGAAGTTGTAACGCTCACATTAACGTTTCTACGAGATAAGATATAAAGAGTGAACTTCAGCCTTTATTATAATTCAATTGGGCAGTACAACATTGAGGTGTGTAGAACATTTGAACAATTTCACAGTTATACTTTGAAAGATATTGACACTTTAAGGCTGCAGACAAAAGTTATTTTCACGCCACCTGAGAAGCACTTTTAAAATTCTACATTATACACTACGGCTGACACGTGCATCGCAACCGTGATATTGGAGAATACGTTTGGTAATACAACGATACATTCTACTATGGAACGTTATAATCTTGCAGTGCTTTCAATGATTATAACAGAAGTTGAGATGGAAGGCTAAGGCTTTAATGCAATTGGGACATATATCGATGGAGTGAAGTAACAGCATGGAACTTCGTTAATCGTCATTCTACAAAAGCGAGCATGTAGTGAACATCCAACTACACTCATGCGTCGTGAATCCATCGCTGAATTATATCAAATGACAGTGGAAATATCATCATACTCCACGATTATGAATATTTCTGCGGAAATAACTGCACTAAACTTCATGGCGAATTACGACTGGAACTTCAAGGAACTTTCAAGAGAGGCCAGGGTGGACCCGGCTCATAAAGTAGAGTTTTGCCAGAAGGATGTCTTTCGGATACATGGAGCAGTGCAATTTCCGGAGAGGGAAGCAGTTCGATTCTCCGAGGACGCTGATTCCAGGTTCGAGTTCGGAGCACATCTTCACGCTGGTGAAATGGAACCAACAGAAGTTTTCTTTGAAAACTTTCCTCTAGACCTTCAATCAATAGATAAGGTAGTCGTGAACGTTTCTTGTATTATTTGAGTCATGTAGCGATATCTGAGCAACCATTTTCCCATATTTTTTGTCCTATCTTTTGCCCCATTTTCTGGATTAACATTTCTGTACTCAGTACACTTCGATGATTTATGCCTTTTTCTTCGATTTGTTGAGACATTATTATGTCATTGGCATACTTAAATAATTTTGGATCAGTTGAGACTGATAATTTAGATTCTTTCAATAATTTGCATATTTTTGTAGTCACGATTTGACTGTAAAGTTAACGATTTCCTATGGCAGATTTGAATTCAGACAGCGTGTCATTTTATTAAAGTAATTCTATTCAGTAAATTACTTTGACCAATTTTCTCTCATCCTCAAGAAAGAAGAATGATTAAATGATTTTAGAGCGTTAAAATCTAATACGTTATCGACGATCTTTGAAATAATAGTCGTCTTATGAACATGATTGCAACATAGACATTTATCATTGCATTATAGACAATTTTATGAAATATGAACTTTGATTACGATTTATTGAATACACTATTGTAATTAACATTTGATAGGAGTTTTTCTCAATTATAGATTGGAACAATAATGTTTGCATTCCACAGTCTAATTGTATTCTATTCGACTATTCATGCAGTTTAGATGAACTTTGATTGAAGATAGTATTTTTATACTGCATTACTTTGGAGATATTAATCTCAATTTTGATAGACCAGGGAGGAGTGTCTAATCGTATTTGCTATTCAATTTATTTGTGATTGGCAAATTTTTACTTCACATCGATTCATGAATGAAACCCACGAAGGTTAAATAATAACAGACATTAATACAATTGATGAATATAAGAATTTTTGAAGAGGAACAATGGATGTATAATCGTTAGTTCAGTGGACCTGTTAAAGTCGCTGATGAATAATGCCCTTGAATAATGAAGGAGGTTCCCACAGTAATAAATGAAGTTGTTGAATTTATGAGTGGAGGTTTTTGTATGTAATTTGGAAGATTTTGATGCCATATATATGAAGATATATGATGAATTCTGGGCCTATTGTTGAGCAATTTTGTGCGTTTTGAGCGAAGTATTTTTCCGCTGAATGTATTGTCCTGGTTTTTTGAAAGTTATTCATGTGAAGATACTGTTAAAGTTAACAAGAGTGTTAATTAATTTGAGATGAAGATTTTGAATGGAGGTTACCGTCACAAATAATTATAATTATTATTAAACCTTATTAAACCTGAATTTGACAGTTAAATATAACTAACCTTCATTGGTCGATTATATCACCACGATCTAAGTAATTATCAACCGGATAAACGTGTGGTTTAATGTATTTATTGTATAAATAATATAAACAATATTAATATTGTAAATAATTTTGTAAATATCTTTGATAACAATTTGTAATGAAAGGGATTAATAGAGGCGTGTATAAAATTTCCAATTGTCGTTTGACATTGTTATAAACAATTTATTATTGTTATAAATAATTAATGAACTTTTGTTATTAACATTTAGAGTTTTGTTATTATACTCTAAACAACGCTAATTAAACAAGTGGATTGAACAATTAAACATGATTTGGGATTGTTGGAGTAATCCACTGGTGTTTGAATGGAGCATTTAAAACATTTGCGTGATAATATTTCAGTTGAGATGTGGACATTTAACGTGTTTTGAAAGGAGAGCTAAGCTCTGATGTAACTCGCTTATGCTAGGGTTGAATGGACAGGTGAGTCCACTTTGACGATGCAGGTGCATTGCAGCTGGCCCGGACAACTGTATGATAGAGGCCAAGGACGTCTCCATAATAGCCTTGTGGCTATAAATAAAATGTGATGTGTATAAACACGCAAAACAATTGATATGTGTCTCGTCCCAAATCCCGTTTCCATTCCAAGTGCATTATTATTTTTACGTTATTTTGAGCTTGAGAAAGCTGGAAAATTGTATGTAGAGTATTAGTCCTACAGGAGGACATGGTTATGTGGTCGATGGCTTCTGATTGCCACGTGGATTTTGTTGTTTTATTTTTGTTAAATTCATTCTTTTTGTGAAATAAATTATTGTGCAGTTTAAAGTTTCTCGTCTTCGTTTTGGTTCATTTTAAATATCATGGTGGAGGTTATTGTGAGGGCATACTTTAAGTGATCCAGTTGACAACCCATCCCCGAGATAAATTTAAGAGGTAAGTAAAGGTAAGTATGAACCCCCGTATATTTTGGTGTGTTCCACAATAATTTCTTGTTAACTATTGTGCTCTAATCTCGATAGTATCTGTCAGTGCCATTTTCATTGATGTAGCTGTGCCGGTGCGATTGATTATTGGCAATCCGATTGAGGGGGCGGATATGTGACAGCCTACTATCCTGATAACGGGGACAGTAGGATTGGCGCCGCAATTCGGTGGGGCACGATCAGCAAAACATTGGATTACCAAGTTATTGCAGTAGAATTGACACCGCAATTTTTGTGGAGTGTTCGAATAACATTGGATTACCAAGTTATCGATGTCAAAGGGATTGTGAAGACTCAAATAAAGATGTTGATTCTTTGTTAGATGTCTTAGCCAATTGTAGAATTTGAGAGTGTGATTATATAGGAATAAAATGTTGTATTGTATTAGGAAAATTACACTCAGAAAAGATCAGATCTTATACAACTTGAGAGAGGTTAAATAGGCTGGAAATTTAGAAAAATCGCCTATGATCTGGAATCTTATTTTATTTGACCGGCTTATGACATGGGTAGTCATATTAAAGATAAAATTAAATTATTTGGATTGTAAATGTAAATTATTTGTGTTAGGATATTTTAAAATGAACCAAAGAAACTTGAACATGTGCTTGAGTTTATTTCAACATGAAGTGTCTACGAAGGTTAATTATAAGGTAATTATAAGTTAGATTTAAGACAGAAAATTGCTCAAATTTATATATGGTGAAAAATGTTGCTCAGATGTTGTTATTTTGCTCTGTTTGATGTATGTCCCTAAAGCAGTTTATTATTGAAATATTATTGAAATGGCAGATGAGAGTTTAAGGAAGATGTTGGAGGAGATGGAAGTTAGGAATGCTAGTAGAATGAAGCAGATGATGGAGGAGAATGCTAGTAATTTGTCTATTAGGCTGGATGAAAGTTTGAAAGTTCTTCAGACCAGTTCTGCAAACTTAGAGAATAATGTGTCGCGTTTACAGACCAGTACCCAGGGATTCGAGAATGCTGTAACTGACATGCGCACAGACGTGTCCAATGTCCATAAAGATTTATCCAATGTGCATAAAGATGTGTCTGATGTTAAAAATGATGTTTCTAAAGTACAGAAAGATCTTACCATGTTGAATCTTGATGTTGCTAATGTCCGGGGTGATATTTCATGTGCTAGAGCTGAAGTAATTGTTGTTAGGAATGATGTTGCTACTGTACAAGACAAAGTAGAGGAAGTTCAAAGAGAGGTTAGAAATGCTCGAACTGATGTGTCAAATGTCCAAGTTGACATCAATAATATTCATTCAGACGTTAATGATATGCAAAGCGATATCAATAAAATACAAGTAGAAGTCAATACTGTTTTTGTAGACATTGCTAAAGTTCAAACTGATGTTAACAAAGTTAGGGAAGAAATTGAAACTTCAAAAACGCTTTGTACTCGTAACATTAGTGCATTAACAACTCGATTAGTTGACGAGTCTGTTAGGACAACAGCTTCTTTAGCTGGTTTAAAATACGATGTAGAGGTCATGAGAACCCAAGTATTAGATCACAATCGTTTACTTAAGGAAGACATTGAGGTAGATATCGTGGAAATGTTAACTGCAAATGTAACGGTGTGGAAAGATGAATGGAACAGGTCAAGTGGGGAACATGTAGATCAGATTCAGGAGCGAATTGAAAGAAAACTTGCCAGTACACAAGTAGACATTAATAATGAAGTAGTTCAGATTAGGAAAGACTTGAATGTAAGGATGGATTCGCTATCCGAAAAGCAGGTAGAGGATAGAACTCAAATAGGTCAGGACGTGCAAGCATTAAAAACTGCGTTAGAGGAACAAATTCATAAGGTTGTCTCTGATGTTAATGAAACTACGAGCAAACTGCAGAATTTGAAACTAGGAGAAGCTAGCATGATGGAAACCTATAAGGAAGAGTTGATTAGGAAAGTCATCACGGAAATCACAGACAAGGATACTGAAGGATTGACTGGTGAAGAGGATAGAAATTACGTGAGAAGATGTAACCTCGCTACAGAAGAGAGGGATATTAGTCCTGAGGAACGTATATCCAGATTCAGGGAAGAAGAAGAGGATAGAAATATTGAACCTGAATGGAAGTATCGTGATAGTGGGAAACATTATATGGATTCATATCCGAGAAATGTGACAGTCATCCGTAACTTTGAAGACAAACCTCAAAAATTTAGCAACACTGATAGTCTCACACCGATCGAATATATCAGGAATCTTAAAGACTATTTCACAGAAGCCCACATTCCTAGAGAGAGAGAGATGAGAATCGTAGAAAGATTTCTAGCTGGAGGACCCCTTGAATGGTTTAGAGCATTTCGGTACACTTTCAGCAATTTTGACGAATTTGCAGAGGCACTGATAAAACGATTCTGGTCAATAGAAGCTCAGAATTCATTAAGAACTGAGGTATACTCGAGGAAGTATTCAGGTACTATTCCAACACGGTACGCTGATTTCTTCACGAGTCAGTTATCACGCTTGAGATTTTTGCAACCCCCATTGTCAACAGAGCAGTTGATAGATGCGATTTCACGTATGCTACCTGTGGAGGTATGAAGACTGATCATATCGTCAAATATCAGAGATTTGACCAGTATGGACGAATTATTGAGAAGGCTTGACTACACGAGTCCAATGCCAAATTTGGTACAAAAAGGTCAGAGGCACGAATTCAAAGACGTTAATACAGTCTACATGGATCAAGTGCAACAAATTGATAAGCCTGATGAAAAAAAAACCTGAAAATTTAGGTCCTCACAGGAATAATTATTTCCGCAACAACAGATCCCAAGGTTACCGTCCATATCAGCAAAGACGAGGCTGGAATAATAATAGAGGGAATTACAACAACGGAAGAGGTAGATACTATAACAATGGTTATAATAGAAACTACAATCGAAATAACCAGTATCAGAATCAGAATCAGAATTCTCAAGGTCAGGTTATGACACCCGACAAGTATCAAGAGAGAGAGAGAAAGAAAGTCAGCAGTATCTGAAGGAATTACGAGAAAAGGAAGCTGAAAACCAAAAGAAAAGACAGGATGTAGTGATCGATCCTGGTCCTTCTACAAGTCAGCAGGGGAACTTTGAGATTTGTAACACAAAAAAACGCCGATTTCTCAACGACAGTGAGAAACTATGAATACATTGCCACACCACACATGATTACCATTAATGAAATTTACGAAGTAACTGATGAGGATTTATTAGAAGAGAGGGGAATCGTCAAAGAGGAAAGACCATGTGCCTTACCTATTATTTCTGTACTGATAGATGGCCAACAGTATAAAGCTCTTATGGATACTGGTGCAATTATTTCGATCATCTCTGATGAATGCTATCAAAGTCTGTTAAAAGGAGAAAACATGACAGTTTTACCAGTTTCTACCGTCAAAGTGAGAGGAATTTTCCAAGACAAGGCAGTGAAATGCAAGATCCAAGTGCTGTTGAACTTTGAAATTAATGGAAGGAATTATGAACAGATCTTTATTGTGGTTAACAAGATCCATTTCGATATTGTGCTAGGAATCGATTTTATATCGAAAGTTGGAGCCATTATTGATATGAAGAATAGGAGTATTAGCTTTAATGATGGGTACATGATCACAGAAGAGATTGAAGAACAGGACGTGAAAAACAGTCTGGAGATAGACCTTAGGGAAGAAATTTTAAATACCATTATCAATGAAGTAGAGAATATAACAGAAATACCCAGTAGAAAAACTGAAGGATTTGGAGAAATTCAGGGGGAATTTGAGGATTTGATAAAGGAATTCCAAGATATTTTTGATGAAAAGCCTGGATTGATTAAAGACTATAAGTATAAGATAAGGCTAACCGATGAAACCCCTTACCAAAAGAGAATATACCCCATACCTGAGAAATACTATCAAGAAGTACGAGGGTTGATCAGAAAAATGGAGGTAGACGGGATTATTAAAAAACAGGCGTCGTCTTACATAAACCCCATCACTGTAGTGAAGAAAAGTAATGGTCAGATACGTCTTTGTCTCGATGCTCGGACCATCAACTTGAAGATTCTTCCAGAAAATGACCGACCACCTAAGATTAGAGATCTGCTTAGAAAGTTCAAAGGGAGAGCATGTTTCAGTGTTCTTGACTTGACATCTTCGTTTTACCAAGTTCAACTGGAGGAAGAAAGTATGCAGTACACTGGATTCCTATTTGACCAGACGTCATGGGTCTTTGTGAGAATGCCTTTTGGAATGGTCAACAGTGGACCAGCACTTATTCGAGCACTTGATAGCAAGCTCACTGACGAAGTAAAGGAGAATGTAATCTGCTACATTGACGATTTAATTGTATCTTCACCCAACGCCGCAGAACATTTAGTGCACTTGAGAAAGTTGTTTGAAAATTTAAGGGAGGCCAATATCGAGGTCAATTTTGGAAAATGTCAATTCTTGAAGAAGGAGATCAATTACTTGGGGCATACTATTGATAAGGATGGATATCATCCAAACATGCAGAAAGTAGATGCGATCACAAGATTCCCAAAGCCAACCAAGGTGAAACAAGTCAGAGAATTTGTAGGCGCATGCCAATTCATTAGCAGCCACTGTCCGAGATACTCTGAAATTATGGCTCCTCTGTATGATTTACTCAAGAAGAATAATAGATGGAAATGGAGTACCGCAGCAGACGAGACTTTTGAAAAAGCGAAGGAGATGCTCAGAAACAACGTTAAACTGGAGTACCCAGACTTTGAGAAGGTGTTCTATATAGAGTCTGATGCATCAAGAATAGGCATTAGTGCAGTCTTATACCAAAAAGACGAGGCAGGCAACAAGCACTACATTGCGTTCACTAGTCGAAAGTTAAAGAAACACGAGGAAAACTACTTTACGACAGAACTAGAAGCGTTAGCTTTTGTTACAGCTTTGCAAGCTTGGAAAAAAATGTTGCTGGGACATAAGGTTATCATTATTACAGATCACAAAGCACTTCAGTTTATGCTGCAAACTGACATGTCTAGTGATAGATTGACACGTTGGGCTTTGTTCACCCAACAGTTTAACGCCACTATCGTCCATCAGCCTGGGAAAGATAACTTACTGGCTGATGCTTTATCACGTAACCCTATCAAAAATGTGCAGATACACCATGTACAATTGGAGCAGCAAGATCAAGAGACCGTTAGGAGGTTAACCCGAATCGGTGTGTCACAGAAGAGACACGCTCCAATCAGGAAAATGTACAGGTTTCTTAAGGGTTACATGGACAATACTGATGTTGACTATGCAGCTACACAGAGAGATTCACGACACTTTGTCTTGAGTGGAGACATCGTATGTAAGTATGCTGACTCTGCGCATACAAAGCTTCGAATAGTCGTGCCACCTAAACTTGTTGTCAATTTAGTGTGGGTAGCTCATCACGCAACTGGACATGCGGGTTTAGATAAAACTCTTGATACTCTTAAAGAGAGGTTTATTTGGACTAACATGCGTTCCAGCATTGCTAATGTCATTCGTTCATGTGATAAATGTCAAAGAGCAAAGTATGCTTCCGCTCTATTAAAAGGAAAACCTAAGGCTATGATTCCCTCTAAACCTAATGAACTCATGGCGACAGACATATTTGGTCCTTGTCCGAAGGGATATCAGGGTAATCAGTACCTGTTGGTTACCGTGGATGTCTTCTCAAAATTTGTTACAATGAGTCTCATGCAAAAAGCTAACACGAGGAACGTTGTAAGCAGACTGGAACATGCTGTATTTCCAAAAGCTGGTAAACCAGAGTATCTACTTTCGGATCATGGAGCTCAGTTTACATCCTTAGAATTTGCTGCAGATATGGAAAGGCTTGGTATTTAGCACATATTTTCAAGCGTGCGCTATCCGGAATCGAATTCTTCAGAATGATATATGGCTGAATTTTCGAAATTCTGTCGAATTTTCTGTCCGAATGATCATTCTGGTTGGGTGAGATTTGTACCCCTTATTGAGGAATGTCTAAATTCTACAGTGCAGGAGAGCACAGGAGAGGTGCCAATGAGACTTCATCTAGGAAGAAACCCAGAAAGGCCGTGGGACAATCTTTTTAACCACGTTCCTAGAGATCCCGACCCAGGAAGGCAGCAGAGAATAGACAGAGCGAAAGAACAACTCCAGAAAGCAGCTCAAAAACGACTGAAAAGAGTAGCTGGAAAACGTTTTGGTGCTCCCTTAGAAATTGGAAATCTGGTATTATCACGCAGACCTGTCAAGGCTGACGTGGGTAAGAAAATCTATCCCAAGTTTGGAATAGTGTTCATGGGTCCGTTCAGAATTACGAATGCCTATGGAAACAACTGTTATGAACTCTACGATGATGAGAATAATGTCGTTTATGGCAAGTTCAATGCTGGGAACTTGAAGAAATATTATCCAAGAGTAAGCCAATAATAATTCAATTTCGTGTTCAAGTGAATTGAGATATTTATAACACAGAGTTTAAAAACAATTTGCAACTGTTTTTAAAACGTGGTGAAGGGAGAATGCCCCCGTAAATTGAATTATATTGAGACCACGATGGCTGTATTGGCAAATATGAATAAAGTTATGGATGTCATAGTTGTGACGTGTATATTCATGACGTAGGCACGGATGACGTAGAATTCATGCAAGTAGGCTGGTTGAGCTGAGATTCTTGGTGACGTCATGATTTTGTTCGAGAAAGATCTTAGATTTACGACGCAGTCGCAGGAAACAAGGTATTGTGCTAAGGAAGAAGTTACGCTATTGGAGGAGAGACTCGAACCAATGAACGATAGTTTGGAAGGAAGACGGAGATTGCTGAAACTACGATATTTGATTACTTTTGGCATGCAGATTTGTGGAAATCTATTTTCAGTTATGGCATTGATTTGGAATTTTGAAGAAATTAATTTTGAGTTTTTGAAATTTGAAATTCCGTCAAGTATAGCCAAAGTTAAAACTTCTAGCGATGACGGAGCAACAGGCTATGGAAGGGTTGGATACGCCCCTTAAGAAGTTGATAAAAGGTCGTGCACAGGAGAGAGGAGCTCTCATATTCTCTCATATCTCTCATATCTCTCATACCGCTGATACCGCATATATATTTCAGATGTCATAGAGTCATTTTCGAGTGAATAAGTGAAGCAAGTCATCTTTAGCGTGTGGTTAAAGCCCGGCGCATCGAACGAACGCGGAGCAGTTCCATTTTACGCTGTTCGAAACTAGGTGAAGTTGTAACGCTCACATTAACGTTTCTACGAGATAAGATATAAAGAGTGAACTTCAGCCTTTATTATAATTCAATTGGGCAGTACAACATTGAGGTGTGTAGAACATTTGAACAATTTCACAGTTATACTTTGAAAGATATTGACACTTTAAGGCTGCAGACAAAAGTTATTTTCTCGCCACCTGAGAAGCACTTTTAAAATTCTACATTATACACTACGGCTGACACGTGCATCGCAACCGTGATATTGGAGAATACGTTTGGTAATACAACGATACATTCTACTATGGAACGTTATAATCTTGCAGTGCTTTCAATGATTATAACAGAAGTTGAGATGGAAGGCTAAGGCTTTAATGCAATTGGGACATATATCGATGGAGTGAAGTAACAGCATGGAACTTCGTTAATCGTCATTCTACAAAAGCGAGCATGTAGTGAACATCCAACTTCACTCATGCATCGTGAATCCATCGCTGAATTATATCAAATGACAGTGGAAATATCATCATACTCCACGATTATGAATATTTCTGCGGAAATAACTGCACTAAACTTCATGGCGAATTACGACTGGAACTTCAGGGAACTTTCAAGAGAGGCCAGGGTGGACCCGGCTCATAAAGAAGAGTTTTGCCAGAAGGATGTCTTTCGGATACATGGAGCAGTGCAATTTCCGGAGAAGGAAGCAGTTCGATTCTCCGAGGACGCTGATTCCAGGTTCGAGTTCGGAGCACATCTTCACGCTGGTGAAATGGAACCAACAGAAGTTTTCTTTGAAAACTTTCCTCTAGACCTTCAATCAATAGATAAGGTAGTCGTGAACGTTTCTTGTATTATTTGAGTCATGTAGCGATATCTGAGCAACCATTTTCCCATATTTTTTTGTCCTACCTTTTGCCCCATTTTCTGGATTAACATTTCTGTACTCAGTACACTTCGATGATTTATGCCTTTTTCTTCGATTTGTTGAGACATTATTATGTCATTGGCATACTTAAATAATTTTGGATCAGTTGAGACTGATAATTTAGATTCTTTCAATAATTTGCATATTTTTGTAGTCACGATTTGACTGTAAAGTTAACGATTTCCTATGGCAGATTTGAATTCAGACAGCGTGTCATTTTATTAAAGTAATTCTATTCAGTAAATTACTTTGACCAATTTTCTGTCATCCTCAAGAAAGAAGAATGATTAAATGATTTTAGAGCGTTAAAATCTAATACGTTATCGACGATCTTTGAAATACTAGTCGTCTTATGAACATGATTGCAACATAGACATTTATCATTGCATTATAGACAATTTTATGAAATATGAACTTTGATTACGATTTATTGAATACACTATTGTAATTAACATTTGATAGGAGTTTTTCTCAATTATAAATTGGAACAATAATGTTTGCATTCCACAGTCTAATTGTATTCTATTCGACTATTCATGCAGTTTAGATGAACTTTGATTGAAGATAGTATTTTTATACTGCATTACTTTGGAGATATTAATCTCAATTTTGATAGACCAGGGAGGAGTGTCTAATCGTATTTGCTATTAAATTTATTTGTGATTGGCAAATTTTTACTTCATATCGATTCATGAATGAAACCCACGAAGGTTAAATAATAACAGACATTAATACAATTGATGAATATAAGAATTTTTGAAGAGGAACAATGGATGTATAATCGTTAGTTCAGTGGACCTGTAAAAGTCGCTGATGAATAATGCCCTTGAATAATGAAGGAGGTTCCCACAGTAATAAATGAAGTTGTTGAATTTATGAGTGGAGGTTTTTGTATGTAATTTGGAAGATTTTGATGCCATATATATGAAGATATATGATGAATTCTGGGCCTATTGTTGAGCAATTTTGTGCGTTTTGAGCGAAGTATTTTTCCGCTGAATGTATTGTCCTGGTTCATTGAAAGTTATTCATGTGAAGATACTGTTAAAGTTAACAAGAGTGTTAATTAATTTGAGATGAAGATTTTGAATGGAGGTTACCGTCACAAATAATTATAATTATTATTAAACCTTATTAAACCTGAATTTGACCGTTAAATATAACTAACCTTCATTGGTCGATTATATCACCACGATTTAAGTAATTATCAACCGGATAAACGTGTGGTTTAATGTATTTATTGTATAAATAATATAAACAATATTAATATTGTAAATAATTTTGTAAATATCTTTGATAACAATTTGTAATGAAAGGGATTAATAGAGGCGTGTATAAAATTTCCAATTGTCGTTTGACATTGTTATAAACAATTTATTATTGTTATAAATAATTAATGAACTTTTGTTATTAACATTTAGAGTTTTGTTATTATACTCTAAACAACGCTAATTAAACAAGTGGATTGAACAATTAAACATGATTTGGGATTGCTGGAGTAATCCACTGGTGTTTGAATGGAGCATTTAAAACATTTGCGTGATAATATTTCAGTTGAGATGTGGACATTTAACGTGTTTTGAAAGGAGAGCTAAGCTCTGATGTAACTCGCTTATGCTAGGGTTGAATGGACAGGTGAGTCCACTTTGACGATGCAGGTGCATTGCAGCTGGCCCGGACAACTGTATGATAGAGGCCAAGGACGTCTCCATAATAGCCTTGTGGCTATAAATAAAATGTGATGTGTATAAAAACGCAAAACAATTGATATGTGTCTCGTCCCAAATCCCGTTTCCATTCCAAGTGCATTATTATTTTTACGTTATTTTGAGCTTGAGAAAGCTGGAAAATTGTATGTAGAGTATTAGTCCTACAGGAGGACATGGTTATGTGGTCGATGGCTTCTGATTGCCACGTGGATTTTGTTGTTTTATTTTTGTTAAATTCATTCTTTTTGTGAAATAAATTATTGTGCAGTTTAAAGTTTCTCGTCTTCGTTTTGGTTCATTTTAAATATCATGGTGGAGGTTATTGTGAGGGCATACTTTAAGTGATCCAGTTGACAACCCATCCCCGAGATAAATTTAAGAGGTAAGTAAAGGTAAGTATGAACCCCCGTATATTTTGGTGTGTTCCACAATAATTTCTTGTTAACTATTGTGCTCTAATCTCGATAGTATCTGTCAGTGCCATTTTCATTGATGTAGCTGTGCCGGTGCGATTGATTATTGGCAATCCGATTGAGGGGGCGGATATCTGACAGCCTACTATCCTGATAACGGGGACAGTACATCCAGTATCACCTCTTGTAAATAATTAATAATAAATCCAACTCTGAATTAGGCCTACTGATTTTTGAACAGGATTGTTTTTGTGTAGCTGGTCATTTTTGATTAAACGCCCGAGGGCTCCCAACACGTTCAATCTACTACTATAGTTAAGCCATCATTACTTCCGACTCGACGTTTCAGTGCTAGGCTAGAGTTTTGTTCGCTAAATCGCGACATCGCGAAGGAAACTCGTATTGTCCTGGTATATCGATTTGAATGGCTGCCTGTAATAGGCTAGTTAAAGTAAGTTTCCTTCTGACCGCTAGATAACTCGAGGGTAACACTGAAACGTCAAGTCGGAAGTAATGATGGCTTTACTATAGGCTACTTCATTTCCTGATTTATTTATCGTCATTAGAAAATGTATTTTGGCTAATTTCAGTACCGGAAGGCCCTACTTTAGGAAATTTTATCGTACCAACCAACCAGACTCGACGCCAGTTTCCCGAAATAACATTTACACTTTTCACGGCTTAATGTACTAAATATGTTTGCAAGGCGGTGAAATTACTTCCAATGTTATATTTTCTTGTATGTTCGACGATGTCGATATGTAAATATTATATGTCAGTAAACTGTATCATAATGAGGGTCATTATAACACTATTTTTCATTATGATCTCAAGAAACAGTTGTGTGACCAATTAGGTAAGGATAGCATCGCATTTGCGCTGACTTAAGCTCTACCCACAATGCGCAGTCGGCAGACGGTAGTGGGCAGACGGCAGTCGGTAGTTGAAGTCAGACCCGTGCTCCCTTATGGCGTCATTCACAAAGTGAAGTTGTATGTCGGTAATAGACAGTTGACAATCAGCAGCGTGTGGTCGGCTGCCGCCAATTTTATCTTTGACAGCCAACTGCATATTTAACAGCCAATCAGAAAAGATCACAAGCTGACGTCCCTTGGTCGTTTTCCCCGCTTTGTCATTATCTGCGTAGTTGACTAGTTGTATTCGCAGTAGGCCTATATTCTTCGCATAATTACAGTATATAAAAAGATGTTGACTGATGATGGCCTTGGGATAGAAGATACATTCATTGATCTTACCGTCCACTGCATTACATTCCCTACAAAGGAAAACATTATAATCAATGAACTGTTTCCTTTTTAAATACTTGGGCTCACACATGTCATATATCCAACGGCGTTCCGTCACAAGATCAATGAATGTATCTTCTATCCCAAGGTCATCATCAGTCATCATCTTTTTATATACTGTAATTATGCGAAGAATATAGGCCTACTGCGAATACAACTAGTCAACTACACAGATAATGACAAAGCGGGAAAACGACCAAGTGACGTCAGCTTGTGATCTTTTCTGATTGGCTCTTAAATATGCAGTTGGCTGTCAAAGATAAAATTGGCGACAGCCGACCACACGCTGCCGATTGTCAACTGTCTATTACCGACATACAACTTCACTGTGTGAATGACACCATAAGGGGCACGGGTCTGACTTCAACTACCGTCTGCCGTCTGCCCACTACCGTCTGCCGACTGCGCATTGTGGGTAGAGCTTAAGTCAGCGCAAATGCGATGCTATCCTTACCTAATTGGTAACACAACTGTTTCTTGAGATCATAATGAAAAATAGTGTTATAATGACCCTCATTATGATACAGTTTTCTGACATATAATATTTACATATCGACATCGTCGAACATAAAAGAAAATATAACATTGGAAGTAATTTCACCGCCTTGCAAACATATTTAGTACATTAAGCCGTGAAAAGTATAAATGTTATATTGGGAAAGTGGCGTCGAGTCTAATAATTTGCACACCTCTGTAGAAACGGAAATTATTTCAGGGGCAGATGACGTCACTATTTCACCCCTTAAAACAACAACAACAACAACAACAATAACAATCATCATCATCATCAACTTTCTTTCCGTATCTCTGAATTATTTACTTCCTGTAATTCTGTATAACCCTGCTCACGGAGTAGAAGGGATCGGAGAGCATAGACAGAAGGCTATTAAAACATACTTAACACTTTTAACTAGGAGGGCAGAGGAAGCCTTCATAACCATAAAAATAAAAACAAATGGGAATAAAGAAAGGGCTAGTTGGAGAGGTTCAAAGGGCCAGTCATTTGGTGAAGACGAGTATTGCTGTTCAATTATGTTGGTTCTGTTTTAGGTTCTTAGCCGACAAACAGCGGCTCGTTTCCTAGCAGGGTTAAATTTGTTAGCATGTCGGTATAATTTGAGAAAGCGGGTAGCTTTGTTGAAGACAAAAGCATCCTCCATTGTTTTTTAGGAATTATTGACTTTATAGAGAACTAGGTGTTGTACCCGTGGTTGACGGGTCAGTTGTGGTATATTTGCAGATAGAAATACACGTTCTCTTAGATATTACCGCCATAAGGACAAATAAGGACAAAAACCAGGTCAAAACTACCAATATGATTCGCTTTGTTGTCGAAGAATAAAACATAAAATATAAAGGGACATATAATCGAAGGAACTTAAGCATTATACCTCTGAACATGGCAACTATATTGGCTATGTGTAATTTATATACAGGAAAAGACACGAATAAACAAGAAATGTATAGTGCATTGGCTTTCTCGGCCAGTAAATTAAAACTCAGCATTTTTTTCTAGGTTTGTGCTCTATCTTGTGTGTGGTTTCGCCTAGGACACCAAGCTGGCTCATCAGCGGGCTCTTGCTGTCCCCGCCCGGATCTGCAGTAAAGAGGCGCAGGTGCGCTTCATAAAAAGGGAGGTAGCGCGCAGTTCGCTACTCCTGTGGCGGTGCGGGCGGGGATACCAAGAGCCTGCTGATGAGCCAGCTTGGTGTCCTAGGCGAAACCCCACACAAGACACGGCACAAACTTAGAAAAAATGCTGAGTTTTAAGAAATGTATAATTTGATAACACATTTATGACGCAAAATACTGTATGTTCACCAAAAACAATCAGTCTTTATCAACGTACAAGTCCTCTCTTCATTTGTTTTCAAAGTCCATATCGTGCTTTACGTTATTATACAACTGGGTGACACTGGAGTTCAGCATTCTGCTGCTAGGATCGTGTTGTAGCATCCTTCATATGAGCACAATATATGAATTTATTATTAACACGAGATAATGCCCTTTCTCTTCTTATGCATATTTTTAACTTGATGGTTTCTCAGTAATGTCTACAACTCACCGGAATATCATATACAATCATTACTCATTAGAACTTCAATACTGTTTCTGTTGAGAGGCTTGATGTTAGCGGTTTCGGTGGCGTAGTTGGTAGCATGCTGAGCTTCTATGCCCAAGATCGCGGGTTCAAACCCGGCCGAAGTCGTCTGATTCTTTAAGAGCGTTAAAAATCCCTCAATATGCCTTCCTTTGGAGGGGAAGTAAAGCCGGCGGTCCCATGTCATAAATTTATGGCATGAAAAAGAACCTTCCACTAACTACACTTGTGGAAGCTAAACTTTGTAGGTTAGTTTGATAACGCAATATTAGTTCCAACGTTCGCCGCCAGGTGCTGACTGCGATGACATTTAGTAGCAACGTCCGCAGCTAGGTGTCGTGGACGGTAGCATTTGGTAGCAAAAGTATGAACTACTTGACAAAATTAATCGTCTGCAGTCCTTCTACCTGAATCACAGATAACACACATTAATTCAGCCATCACAATTAACACCGGTTATCAGACAAATTCTACACATACCCAAAGTACACGGGGCTATATGACCGCTTTGTCGCAGCCCCTAATCTAAGGAACCTACCAACCAACCAACCAACCAACCAACCAATCAGAGGCTTGAGAAGCTGCAAAACTCTTTCGTTCCTGCTCATACGAAGAAAGCTTAGGTTGTCCAGGAGTGGCGCTATGCGTTTTGCCGAAAAATGGGAAATCCCAAGTCAATGCATTTGCCACATATAAACCTAATTGACTGAAGCCTATTGCTTAGCTATTGCATGATTTTTATAACATTTCCCATATCATGGCCAAGTTCCTGCGTGGCAGACCCTCGACGGCACCATGCCCAAGAAACGTTACAGTGATGTTTTAGGGTAACGCAGCTCTCCGATTTATCGAAAACTTATGAGACTGAGGACAGGGCTAAAATAGTGTTTGTTGTTTTGTTTTATAGTTATTCAATTTTGAGGCTTGCGACATCGTGGTTATTTATCCCCGTGTACTTGGGTATGTTTAGGATTTGTCTGACAACCTGTCATGGTTTCATGAATTCGGCATATTTTTGGGCCCTCGTGATCACTCTCTCGTAGAAAATCGTAGGTGTTGTTAGGTTACTTTTTAGAGTGTAGGGTCCTAAGTACTTGGTTTTGGTTTTGATGCCTGGACCAGCCTGAAGTCGCTTTATAGCTACTAAATCATTCTAGCTGATAATGATATGCAGGTCGTCTCTCTTGGGATTATTAAAATTTGACTCTTTACTTGTTCTCGCATGTGATTTCTCTGCTCCTCAACGTCATCTACAAGTTATTTATTGATGAGTTCATTTATTCAGGTGTCAGTTTTATTGCGTATTATATATAACCCCCACCAGAAGCTCAAATGGTTCTCGGCTGACCTATTCGGTCAACTATCGAGTTGATTCTTTCTACTTGTCCATTGGCACGTGGTAATCCAGTAGTTATCAGCTTATGAGAAATGACCTCAGACACACAATATTTTTCAAACTCCTATGAAGTGAACGCTGACCCTTGTTCAGAGAAAATCTGCGCTGGATTCCTAAACACTCCCGTTAGTAATTCTAACTTAGCAATCACTTCTCCACCAGTTGTGGACTTCGTGGGTTAAAACCATACAATTTCGTTATCCGTCCATTGCTGAGAATATGTATTTGTAACTCTTATGCGTTGATTCCAAGATGATCAATGTGGTAAGTATGTAATGGTAGATATTTCTTGGAAAGTGCATGCACTGTAGTAAGCCTTCTTGTTTGCTGACTTTTCGAGTGATCAAAATACATCTTTAACAATTGGCCAAGGCACGTTCAACCTTCTTCTTC
This sequence comes from Meconema thalassinum, assembly GCA_946902985.2. Classification (NCBI taxonomy): domain Eukaryota; kingdom Metazoa; phylum Arthropoda; class Insecta; order Orthoptera; family Tettigoniidae; genus Meconema; species Meconema thalassinum. Next base: position 414,621,801 of record OX336393.1, read on the forward strand.
TGATCTGAAATATAAAACTCCTCATTCACATCGTCTTCAATTCTTTTAACTGAGAAATGTTCCTTCTCATGCGCAATTTTGATAATCTCTTCTTGCGTGCCTTTGGTATATCTAGCAATTCTCGACCTCTTCGGTATTTAAATACCATATCGTCCCGGATCACGAAGTATTTGTTTGATCGTTCTTTGATTAATTCCCTAAAGCGTTGAGCCCACCACCTTCTCCCCGTGCCCTTCTTATTCTCGCAATCAATCCTTCAGATATACAGTAGTATATGTAGATATAATAAATGATAGTTCATAGTGTATAGTGTCGATTCTGGAGAGCATACATTAGACACCTGAACATTTAAAGCCAAATGTCCGATGTCTATGCTGTGGTCCGTGCAGCCGATTCTTAATGCCTCGGTCGGCGTCAGACAAGATCCTCGTTAGTTTATTTTAAGACAAAAAGCTTTAAAGCATCCAATAAGCCGGGAGATGCTAATATACTCCCATGTGTGAGCTTCACAGCGCGCCGAGGTGATAATTGGAGTGAGTCCCTCTAGCCGACGGCACCAGTGCAGTGTGTGTAAAAAGTATAGTGCCTGGAGCTTAGCTACAACACCACGTGACATGAGTATAGTGTATGCAGCAAGTAGGGAGCATACTGCTTAGCTTCACCACGTGGCATGGTGTTTGCATGAACGACTGACTGAACTGATCAATGACGTAATTACTCATCTTGAAAAGATGACTGATTTTCTTTCACAAGGTATAACATATGAGGGGTCTAGATGAAAAACTCACATTCTCCACTCATGTTCGAAATTGAGTTAGCAAGGCATTCTTATTCTTCGTTTCAAACTACACACGACTATCTTAGTGCTGAAAAGCCAAACTCAAAATATCCAGTGGTTTTCAAATTCCAAAAACTTAATTTAGATGCAAAACTAAAATTCTCCAGACTGTTTAGTTGCAAAGAGCACATTCTCCCTGTTGGCCAATCACAAGGCAGCTTCTGGTCATGTGACTTTCTACAGCTGCAAGTCAATATTATTATTGTCTGTTCATCTCGTAACTTCTACATAATAAATAAATAATTTAAGTGTATTCCAACAATGCAATTGGTTTCATTTGTCTAAATATTTCACAAACTTGGCCATCTTGTCTATTGTTTTTTCTGAAGTAATTAATTTTGTTTAGTGTCAAAAGTAATATTCTCCAACTTGTTCAGACACAAAACTCACACTCTCCAATGTTTGGATACAAAATTCACATTCTCCAAAATTAAAACCAATTTTTCAGGTAAATTAATATAAATAATGAAACATAGTTTATACAAGAAGGCGTAATTAATTATAGCCTACAGCAAAAGCAAAGTTTCTTTGAGATTCCATTAGTTACATACATTTAAGAGGTATTTTTTTTAGTTCCATTAAAATTAGAAAAAGTGGAGAATGTGAGTTTTGCACCTAGACCCCTCACTGGTGCTGAAAGATCCACAGAATATGCATGATCACGCAAAATATCGACCAAATACTTGCCTTACTCATCGTTTGTATGCACATTATAACAGTACAAGAAAACGGATGCAAAGAGCAACTTGTAATTTTTAGCCTATTTTCAATTTTGAAAAAATAGGCTTATGAGATCACCTTTTGTCCGTGTGTGTGTGCGTGTGAGTGTGATTCGTGTGTGTGTCCCCCCCCCTAATAAAATCTAAACGGCTGGAGCGATTTCAATGAAACTCGAAAGTTCATAGCACTATTCGCGGCGACCTCGACCGTGCCCTTCAAATTTTGGTACGACTCACCAATCCAACATGGCGGCTGTGCGAAATATTTCACCAGCATTCAATATCTCCGAAACTATTACCGATATTACCCTGACATTTTCTATGGTGATAGAGGGAACTACTATAAGTTCACTTATGTGACTTTTGAAAACCTGGCAACTACAAAACCAACATGGCGGCCAAGCGAATTTGCGACTTTTAAATAGACGTTTCTCGCGATTTGACCAACCAAACGCAATGAAACTTGGTACAGTATATGTTTATATACATTGTAATTCACCGACATTTAACTTCGTTCAATTGTTTACATAATCACAAGATGGCGGATGTGCGAAATATTTCACCGGCATTCTATATCTCTGAAACTATTAGCGGTAAAACCTTGAAATTTTGTACGGAGATAAAGGACACAACTGGAAGTCCATCTATAAGACTTTCAAAAACCGGTTAACTACAAAACGAACATGGCGGCCAAGCGAATTTGAAAATTTTAAATAGACCTTTCTCGCGATTTAATGTTCCAAGCGCACTGAAACCTGGCACAGGAAATATTTATACAGATTGTACTCCACTGGTATCTAATTTAGTTCAATTGTTTACATAACCTCAAGATGGCGGCAGTGCGAATTTTAAAATTAAGATTTTATTTATTGTGATGTAGTCTTGCGATCGAAGTGAAAGTTTGAATAATGAACCTACGCAATAATTTTCCTTTAATGGTACATGACTCTATGGCCTATACATTTAACAATCCAACATGGCGACCATCCGAAATATTTAGACGATACTGAATATCTACGAATCTATTTTAGCAATCAAACTGCATTTTTTAATGTTCATAGGGGCTATGAACTTAAGTTCACCTATAGGACTTTAAATAACCTGGTGATCACAAATCCAACATGGCGGTGACGCGAATTATAAATATTCACATGGACGTTTCTCGCAATTTAACCATCCGCGTGCAGTGAAACTTGGTACAGTAAATCCTTATACGAATGTTAATCCACTGGCATCTAATTTATTTCAATTGTTTCCATAACCTCAAGATGGCAGCTGTGAAAAATTTTAAAATCTCCTTGTTTCTTCTTGTGTCCTAACTATGCGATTGAAGTTTGAATACTACACGTTCACAATAATCTGCATGTAACAGTACATAACTCTAGGACCTACATATATAAACTCCAACATGGCGACCATCCGAAATATTTAGTCGGTTCTCAATATCTACGAATCTATTACAGCAATCAAACTGAAATTGTGTATGTTGATAGTGGCAATTAACATAAGTAGGATATATGAAAATAGGCTGTATAGTTCTTCACGGAACTACTTGTTCCTGTGGTATTTCAAACCGTAGGAGCCTCTTTGTGGCCTATATTGTATTGATTATACTAAGGCATTTGACTCGGTTCAACATGACTGGCTCCTGGCAGCACTGCGATTGTACAAGTTCGATCCGCAGATTATCGTGTTCTTCAAACGTATAATGTCGTTATGGCGTATGCCAATTTGCCTTAGAACGCAAACTGGGAATATTGAGACGGACATCCTTCCAATACGTAGAGGTATATTTCAGGGAGATTCTCTGAGCTCTTTGCGTTCTATTTGTGTCAGTGAACTCTTTGTCTACCCTACTGAACTCCACCAGCTACGGATTTGCATTGAAGGTGAGAAACTGCGTGGTGTTCCACCTAAGCCACTTGTATACATGGACGACATAAAGATATATGCCTCAACTCTTCCACAGCTAGAACATCTAATAACCAGGCTGCGGTGTCTTAGTACTGTGCAATGAAGTTAGAACGCACCGTACTTTAGGGCACATGGAAGCTCTTCCTGTGACCATCGGGTGTACCGATAATAATAATATCGTATGGCCTCGGGTGCCAGGTGCAAGCTTTGTAATTTGCACCCAGAGGGTAGCTTGCATGTCGAATTTCGTTGTTCCTTGAATCTCTATGAATGTCAAGGATATCTAAGCTCCTTGAACACTATAGCGCTTTCTAGTAGAGAAATGAGGAACTTTGTGTTGGCGGAAACTCCCGAGATTAATTTTGCCATTATGAACACGGTCTACTGAATTCAAATGGGTTCTTTGACATGCCAACATCGTATGACATGCGTGTCGTATTTTTGCCGCCTTTCAAAAAAATCACTTACCACGGCCAGGAGCGAACCTGCAATCTTGGGGTTAGTAGAACGAAACGCTATCCACTCACCCACCGCGGCAAGCTGGTGTACCGATGAACACATGTGACCTACAGCGGATAAATGGACTGATCGCATGGTTCGTCGTCTGTTGTGGACGGGCTTGCAGTTCATACGGCGTGCGTCATCTCAACTCCGTGCGATACTAATCTGATAGCACTGCTTACGTACTAAGACCCCGCAGCCTGCTAATAACAAACGTGGAACGATTTTCGCGAGATATTAGGATGGATTTTGGATTAGAAGTGCCAAACGCTCAAAGTATTGAGAAGCAGATTACAATAAGGTGGATACAAGTTGGAAAGCGGGCAAAAATTTGAGCTATGATTTCGGACGAGATTTATGAGTACTTGATAGTAAGACAAGCAAGGCGAATTGATTATATGGCCGTTAAACATGGCATGACAACTGAGTTTGTTAGAAGGGTCAAACAAATCCTTAAGACGAGTCTGAACAGCAAGATCTTAGTTAAGGCTGTTAACACCAATACCATTCCGGTGCTTTGTTACTCATTTGGTATCATCAAATGGAATAAAACTGATACTGAAAGTCTTGCGTACAGACTGAGAACGCTGATGACCAAAGCTCGTAATCACCATCCCAAATCATTGGTTGAAAGAATGACTTTGCCAAGAAATGTTGGAAATCAGTTAGCACGATAGATCAACAGTCTCAGAGAGTATTTTCACGAAAAGAAAAGCAGTTCTGAGTTGCACAAGACCATCTGTGAAACAGATCAACTGACGCCTTTGCTCTTAAGTCAACGCATTGTTGAAAACCACCAATCCAATGACTTGCAGAAATTGGAAATGTGAAAGGCCAAACATCTCTATTGAGTTAGTTAGTTCGTTATTGTTATTTTATGGGGCGGAACTACGAGGCCATCTGCCCTTCATATCCATGGAAGACATCCTCATGAAGTAAGTCAAGCCCATGTCGAAATGAATGCGTCGAACGTTTGGCTGACTGCGGGACGTATCTTCCCCGAGACGGAAGGATTTATGTTAGAATTCCAGACCAAGTTATCCCTACCAGCAACTATCCCAGAGATCCATCAGTTAGTGACGATAAATGTCGCAATGGGTGTTAAGTCTCTGATAGTATTCAACATATCATCTCTGGATGCACGCAGCTGTCAGGAACTGAATACAAGCGCAGGCATTAAGCTGCATTACAAATCCTGCACCAAGAGCTAGCTGGGAAACAGATCAAGGTTCCGTACCACCAGTATGTTCCAGAGAACGTGGATGAAAATGAACATTTCGATTTCAGACTGTATTGGAATCGAACTGTGCTCACCGAAAGGACAGAGAAACTTGATAGGCCTGACATAGTGATCTTCGGCAAATGATTGAAGGAAGTCACACTGGTTGCTGTTGGCATTCTGAATACGCACAACCTGTAGGCTAAACATGCTGAAAAAATGTTAAAATAATTGGAAGCAATGGCAGATCAAATGAGTTCGAATTGTAGACCTACCAATAGTCTTCTTAAGCACTGGTGAGGTTCCAAAACATCTTCTGTAAGGGCTAAAGAGCTTGAACTGAACACTAACTTGTACAAATGAACTCACACGGCAATGATATTGGCTACAACAAGGATGTTCCGAAGTTCATTGGCAGTGTTTTAAATTAAGGTGATGATTATAACTTATGCTTTAATTCAATGTAAATTGCAATTGCTTTGTATTTTACCAGACAATGATCTGAGAATAACGATGTACTACAGTGGAACTTGGATAATTCGAACCTCAAGGGACAAGTAAAAAAATCGAATTATCCAAAAATTCGAATTAAGAAAGTTCTTTGAAAAGGGTAGATATTTTTTTTTTCATTCTAGAACCTTGATTAAACATAATATTACATAGGTTTTAAAGAAGTAAAGTGCTTATATACGATGTATTACGTTTACATAATGATTTACGTTCAACAAAGCAGATTAACAGACAACGGCACTGTAGGCTATAATGACTGTATCGTGAATAACCTCAAAAGTTTCAAATGATAAAATAAAACCAAGATGTACTATTCACCTATTTAACGACAGTAGTAATCCAGCAATGTAGTTAAGTCTTAGAGAAATCTACTGCTTTTCAAAAAAGTTTGGGAATTTTACTTCTTTCCTACAATTAAGTCTTTCGGCCATCACAAAAGAATCTTACAAATTTAAGAAATGGAAAACAGAATCACGTCATTTCTACTTTCAAAAAAAAAAAAATAACGCCTAACAATCGTGTAGGGGCCACATGCCAATGATACAACGTAGTTTTTCGGGAATTCCTGACCTAAATGTTTGGCTTCCGATCGGCGTTTTACACTTCGAATTATCCAAAATATAATTCGAATTAACCACGATTGTTTAGCATTGATTGTATATAAAATGCTAGGGACCAAGAGAAAAAATCGAATTAAAGAAGATATCGAATAATAGAAGTTCGCATTAGCCACGTTAGTAGTAAGTGTTTGTTAGACTCTAAATATTGCATCATCATGACCAGAAATTGCGTAATCCTGACCACGTGGTCCAGGAGCGGGGCATGTGCACTGCACGTGTTAGCGTGGGAAGGGGTTGACCTTTTGGCTTGTTTATGTGATGGTGATAAAAAGTTAATGGGTGTTGACGGCATGGGGGTTGTTTATTAGGATGGTAACTCGAAATTCAGACTCCTCTTCCACTCCTACAGGGGGGTTTCTTGGTTCGATTCCGTGTTTTGTTATTTAATTCCCGGGGGGGGGGGCAGCCTGTGTATCATGGTTATTAAGTATTGATTGATTATTGAATTATATTTTGGTAATTTCCCAAGGAAGTGTAGAGAGTCTTGGGTGTCATAACTTTTGAATGAGAGTGTACGGTGAGGCACTCGACATAGCCGGATCGCTACCAGACATGTGTGTGCAGCTGTTCCGTTTTTGCTCGCGCCGTGCGGCAAGCCATGAGAGCACTCAGCTCATGTAGTGCATGGTTGTCGTTAAAGTTTTTGCTCGCGCAAGCTAAATAAGCAATCATATGTTGTAATGCTACACTCCGTTTAAGTATGACATATATTACCACGGCGTGGGAGTGGAGTTGTGTTACTCCTTCTCGCTATGTTATGTCTGTTTAATTTAAATGATGTTAACATTTTTGTGTTCTGGCTTGCTTCATGATCTCAATCTGGTTAAAGTGTTTTATATGACATGTATAACTTTGAGTGTGTGAAATGAATTTCGATCTGTTTGTTTTTAGATTCCCAGACGTCATTAGTCAAGTCTGTAATTTTTAATGCGAGAACGAGATTGGATGTCGGTTCCCAGAGCTTCATGCGAAATGTTTTAAAGAGGTTTTTTGGCGCTCTAACTTCTTAATATATATATAAGAGGAGATTGCTATGGAGCAGTAGTTAGCTATCTTTATCTGCAATATCATGAGTCTGTGCGAGGGGTTGATAGAAAAGTTAGTAAAATTGCAACACATTATGATGTTTGCGGAAAGTGCCCTGAATCAAGGGTTGCATTTCATCGTCAGTGCGACGAAAATAGAGGAGGAGGTGTGGTATAACACCTTAACACCGGGAGAAAAGGAGCTTTTAAGCGCCGAAATATTCGAGCTGATGAGGGATCAACACCACTGCCGTGAAATTATTTTCAACGGCATGACATTTCACATTGTCAATATTATTATTGACAAGTTGAGATCCATCGGCTCGATGAATTTCAACGTGTTTGAACCTACATTGGCGGAAGAGCTAATGGCCGTGTTTGAACGGCCATTAGAGGAACAGCATATGGAAGAGCATATGGAAGAAGTGCAAGAAGAAGCAGAAGAAGAAGAAGACCATCGAATGGAAGAAGAAGAAGAACATCGAGCGGAAGGAGAAGAAGAAGACCGACAAGAAGAAGAAGAAGAAGAAGAAGAAGAAGAAGAAGAAGAAGAAGAAGAAGATGATGATGATGATGATGATGATGATGATGATGTTCAAATCTTAAATTAAATTCAATGGACAGTGGACAGTGGATTAATATTGTGCAGTGTAAATTTTATTTTTTAAATATATTTATTTGATCATTTGTGGTTTACATTAATTATATAATATGAAATAGTGAAAAATGATATGATCTTCGTTCTTAAAGTGGTAAGTAGTTCCTTTTCCAACAAGCTGCAGAGAGAATTGAAGATGCTGTGTTGTTTGCAGAGTGGAATATGCTGGTCTTGTGCACGGGGTAAGTACAATCATTCTTTTCTTTCTTGCGTGTGTTGGTTTTAGTGAGCTGAAAAATATATATATAGAGACACATTAATAATAATAATAATAATAATAATAATAATAATAATAATAATAATAATAATAATAATAATAATAATAATAATAATAATAATAATAATAATAATAATAATAATAATAATATCTGACATTCATAACTCTACTTTAACACATAAACATATTCCTTACAGCATTTCTTTATACCTTCATTGTAATTTCGATAGTGAATTGTGCAGTTTCAAGCTCTTTAGGGGAAATAATTGCATTGAATTGTTTGTAAAGGAACTTTATAGTATTGTGGATAAACTTCAAACATATTACTTATCGGTTAAGCCAATGTTAAAGATGACCGAAAATGAAGAAAGATTATTTTTGTCAAGTAAAATGTGTCACATTTGCGAGAAACCGATTGCAGTTAATGAACTCAAAGTACGCGATCATTGTCACTTAACTGGAAAATATAGAGGAAGCGCACACAATAGTTGTAATTTAAATTACAAAGTAACAAAGGTTTTGCCTATAGCATTTCATAATCTAACCGCCTATGATGGACATTTTATAATTAAAGAAATTTGCGAGAAACGTGATGGAGAGGTGTTACATAATCCTGGTCATATAAAATTGTTAGCGATGAATATGGAACGTTACAAAGGGTTTACAAAGTATGTACGGGCTAAGAATGGATTCATTCAGTTAAGATTTTTCGATACATATAATTTCTTGTCCTGTTCACTAGATCAATGTTCATCTTCGTTAAGCGAAGATTCAAAGCAAATAACACAACGTTATTTTAATGATGATGCACAGTTTCGACTTACTGCGAGAAAAGGTGTGTTTCCCTATGAATACGTCACGAGTATGGATGTTCTTAACGAAACTAAATTACCTGAAATATCCAAGTTTTATAGCAGCCTTAATGATCAAACAATATCGAATGAAGAGTATGAGTTTGCTCAATCGGTGTGGGAAACGTTTTCCTGTCAAACATTAGGAGAATACGCAGATTTGTATTTAAAAGTTGACACACTTCTTTTGGCGGATGTCTTTGAAAATTTTAGATCGAATGGCATGGAAACTTATGGCATTGATGCAGCTCATTTTTACACTGCTCCATCTATGTCTTGGTGTGCTATGAAAAAGATAACCAACGTTCAACTTGAATTGCTTCAAGATATTGATATGTTACACTTTTTTGAACGATCTATTCGAGGAGGAAATGTTCAGTGTATAACACGACATGCGATTGCTAATAATAAGTATATGAAAACTTATGATGAGAAAAAGCAAGAGTCCTACATAATGTACTTTGACGTTAATAATTTGTATGGATATGCGATGATGGAATATCTTCCAACGGGGTGGCTTTAAATGGATTGCAAATGTTGAAGGCTTTGATGTTTTAACTATTGATGATACTTCAGAAATTGGATATATTTTGGAAGTAGATTTGACTTATCCTCAAGAGTTACATGACAAACATTCAGATTACCCTCTATGTCCAGAAAAGTTGACAAAGCTAATGGCTACCCTAGATAATAAAGAACGTTATGTTTTGCATTATAGATTGTTAAAGCAATGTATTCAACTAGGAATGAAATTAGATCGTATTCACAGAATAATTGAATTCAATCAGAGCCAATGGCTAAAACCATATATTGATGTGAACACAGAGAAACGAAAACAAGCCAAAAATGATTTTGAAAAGAATTTTTATAAATTGATGAATAATGCAATTTTTGGTCGTTCACTGATGAATGTGAGGAAGTTAAGGGACATCAAATGGGTCACCAAATGGCATGGAGCTCGTGGTGGTAGGTCTTTAATAGCTAAGGCTAATTTTAAACATAGAATTATATTCGATGAACAATGTATGGTCATCGAGATGAGTAGACTAAAGATTTTTCACAATCAACCAGTATATGTTGGTGCATCTATATTAGATTTGTCTAAATGTAAAATGAATGACTTTCATTACAATGTTATTTTAGCAAATCCTGAATCAAATGTGAGGTTGTTATACACAGACACCGATAGTTTTATGTATATATTCTATTATGATATTTATGAGTTCATGAAACAACATTCAAATTTGTTTGATACTGGAAACTATGAAACAAACAATCCTTTTGGCATTGTGAGACAAAATAAAGGTGAAATTGGTTTAATGAAAGATGAAAATGCTGGAAGGATTGTTGAAGAATTTGTGGGGTTACGACCCAAAATGTATGCAATAAAATTGTGTGATGAAATGAATAGCTTGTGTAAGGCTAAAGGCATTAAGAAGAGTGTGAGTAAAAGTAAGAATATTGATGAGTATCGAAAGTGTCTTTATAACAGAGAAAAAGTCAACAAAGTTCAAGTTTGTATAATTTCAAAATCTCATTCTGTATTTACTGTTCGGCAAAATAAGTTGGCAATTTCATCAAACGAAGATAAAAGACACATAACTGAAAACGGAATTGATACTTTACCGTTTGGTCATTTTTCTCTGAAAAATGATTAGAAACAAATTGAGATTAAAGCAGTTCATCTCACTTACTTTATTTCTTTCACACACACACTTTTATGCTGGTAATAATACTAATTTTTGTGTGTTCCTTTGCTTATGAAATCCTAGACTAGGAGTTCCACATTCGACATGATAGCGGAGTTTCATCTCCCATAAACTCGTCTCTGAGGTGGGTGCCAGAAAAGGCATCCAGCTGTAAAAACCACACCCTCACATAGACTTTCATAACTTCTTACGTTGAGGTTCATAACACTACGTTGATTGATTTATCGGTTTCCTTTTCACAATTCCTGTCTATACATTCCTCTTGAAGGTTGCAAGATGCTTGCAAGGTTCCTAAAATGCAATTAAATTTAATAAATACCTTAAGATGGTTTGATTTGTTTAATGATATGGTGTTAATAGTATTTTTAGGTTTTGACTGGCTTTGCATTAAGAATTGACTAACCAAACATGAGTTACCTATCAGGGAAACATTTTGGCCACTATGTTGGCTATTGACCAGTGAGTTTAGCTGTTTATCATTTTTTTAAATCATAAACAACAGAGGGTTAAACGTATAGATAAACCGTGTGACCATGTTTGTTAAACAAGACATTATACCAGAGACAATTAGAATACTTATGTAGAGTTTACCAAAAATAATGTTGTGTAACAGTAAATGCTAGTCAACAGTTATACACTTCTAAAAAAAATCATCATACAATACCTGAGAGCTCTTCTAAAATTATTGATGTGTAACATGATTCCACTAACTTGCTATGTATTTTTTGGCTTGGGGGTGATTTTCAAGAAATGCAAATGGAACTGAAATGCAATACAAACAATGAGCGTGCCTGGTGGCTGAGATTGATACCACGACGTACTGTCGGTTATGTAGCTATGTGGAATGTATATCAAATATGGTTTACTTCAAGGTCTGGAGATCCCTACAATTCCTACAATAAATGATCTTGAAATGGTCATCCTATGGTGTGAAAATATTTATTAGGTATATATATATTTACTGAAAACAATTATGATTTATTAAATGTTTATATGTTTACAGTATTGTTATTTAATGTAAGCACTTGAGGCACTACCGACCAATGGGAAGCAAAAAGTGGGAGCATATATGGGATGAAATGTGGGAGCAAAGCAAATATAAAAAGTGGGAGCAAATATGCTAACTTGAATTGTGTATATACTTTACTTTCAACTATCTTGAATTGTGTATATACTTTTGCCGGCATATTTGTTGACATATTTGTTAGCATATTTGCTCCCACTTTTTATATTTGCTTTGCTCCCACATTTCATCCCATATATGCTCCCACTTTTTGCTTCCCATTGGTCGGTAGTGCCTCAAGTGCTTACATTAAATAACAATACTGTAAACATATAAACATTTAATAAATCATAATTGTTTTCAGTAAATATATATATACCTAATAAATATTTTCACACCATAGGATGACCATTTCAAGATCATTTATTGTAGGAATTGTAGGGATCTCCAGACCTTGAAGTAAACCATATTTGATATACATTCCACATAGCTACATAACCGACAGTACGTCGTGGTATCAATCTCAGCCACCAGGCACGCTCATTGTTTGTATTGCATTTCATTTCCATTTGCATTTCTTGAAAATCACCCCCAAGCCAAAAAATACATAGCAAGTTAGTGGAATCATGTTACACATCAATAATTTTAGAAGAGCTCTCAGGTATTGTATGATGATTTTTTTTAGAAGTGTATAACTGTTGACTAGCATTTACTGTTACACAACATTATTTTTGGTAAACTCTACATAAGTATTCTAATTGTCTCTGGTATAATGTCTTGTTTAACAAACATGGTCACACGGTTTATCTATACGTTTAACCCTCTGTTGTTTATGATTTTAAAAAATGATAAACAGCTAAACTCACTGGTCAATAGCCAACATAGTGGCCAAAATGTTTCCCTGATAGGTAACTCATGTTTGGTTAGTCAATTCTTAATGCAAAGCCAGTCAAAACCTAAAAATACTATTAACACCATATCATTAAACAAATCAAACCATCTTAAGGTATTTATTAAATTTAATTGCATTTTAGGAACCTTGCAAGCATCTTGCAACCTTCAAGAGGAATGTATAGACAGGAATTGTGAAAAGGAAACCGATAAATCAATCAACGTAGTGTTATGAACCTCAACGTAAGAAGTTATGAAAGTCTATGTGAGGGTGTGGTTTTTACAGCTGGATGCCTTTTCTGGCACCCACCTCAGAGACGAGTTTATGGGAGATGAAACTCCGCTATCATGTCGAATGTGGAACTCCTAGTCTAGGATTTCATAAGCAAAGGAACACACAAAAATTAGTATTATTACCAGCATAAAAGTGTGTGTGTGAAAGAAATAAAGTAAGTGAGATGAACTGCTTTAATCTCAATTTGTTTCTAATCATTTTTCAGAGAAAAATGACCAAACGGTAAAGTATCAATTCCGTTTTCAGTTATGTGTCTTTTATCTTCGTTTGATGAAATTGCCAACTTATTTTGCCGAACAGTAAATACAGAATGAGATTTTGAAATTATACAAACTTGAACTTTGTTGACTTTTTCTCTGTTATAAAGACACTTTCGATACTCATCAATATTCTTACTTTTACTCACACTCTTCTTAATGCCTTTAGCCTTACACAAGCTATTCATTTCATCACACAATTTTATTGCATACATTTTGGGTCGTAACCCCACAAATTCTTCAACAATCCTTCCAGCATTTTCATCTTTCATTAAACCAATTTCACCTTTATTTTGTCTCACAATGCCAAAAGGATTGTTTGTTTCATAGTTTCCAGTATCAAACAAATTTGAATGTTGTTTCATGAACTCATAAATATCATAATAGAATATATACATAAAACTATCGGTGTCTGTGTATAACAACCTCACATTTGATTCAGGATTTGCTAAAATAACATTGTAATGAAAGTCATTCATTTTACATTTAGACAAATCTAATATAGATGCACCAACATATACTGGTTGATTGTGAAAAATCTTTAGTCTACTCATCTCGATGACCATACATTGTTCATCGAATATAATTCTATGTTTAAAATTAGCCTTAGCTATTAAAGACCTACCACCACGAGCTCCATGCCATTTGGTGACCCATTTGATGTCCCTTAACTTCCTCACATTCATCAGTGAACGACCAAAAATTGCATTATTCATCAATTTATAAAAATTCTTTTCAAAATCATTTTTGGCTTGTTTTCGTTTCTCTGTGTTCACATCAATATATGGTTTTAGCCATTGGCTCTGATTGAATTCAATTATTCTGTGAATACGATCTAATTTCATTCCTAGTTGAATACATTGCTTTAACAATCTATAATGCAAAACATAACGTTCTTTATTATCTAGGGTAGCCATTAGCTTTGTCAACTTTTCTGGACATAGAGGGTAATCTGAATGTTTGTCATGTAACTCTTGAGGATAAGTCAAATCTACTTCCAAAATATATCCAATTTCTGAAGTATCATCAATAGTTAAAACATCAAAGCCTTCAACATTTGCAATCCATTTAAAGCCACCCCGTTGGAAGATATTCCATCATCGCATATCCATACAAATTATTAACGTCAAAGTACATTATGTAGGACTCTTGCTTTTTCTCATCATAAGTTTTCATATACTTATTATTAGCAATCGCATGTCGTGTTATACACTGAACATTTCCTCCTCGAATAGATCGTTCAAAAAAGTGTAACATATCAATATCTTGAAGCAATTCAAGTTGAACGTTGGTTATCTTTTTCATAGCACACCAAGACATAGATGGAGCAGTGTAAAAATGAGCTACATCAATGCCATAAGTTTCCATGCCATTCGATCTAAAATTTTCAAAGACATCCGCCAAAAGAAGTGTGTCAACTTTTAAATACAAATCTGCGTATTCTCCTAATGTTTGACAGGAAAACGTTTCCCACACCGATTGAGCAAACTCATACTCTTCATTCGATATTGTTTGATCATTAAGGCTGCTATAAAACTTGGATATTTCAGGTAATTTAGTTTCGTTAAGAACATCCATACTCGTGACGTATTCATAGGGAAACACACCTTTTCTCGCAGTAAGTCGAAACTGTGCATCATCATTAAAATAACGTTGTGTTATTTGCTTTGAATCTTCGCTTAACGAAGATGAACATTGATCTAGTGAACAGGACAAGAAATTATATGTATCGAAAAATCTTAACTGAATGAATCCATTCTTAGCCCGTACATACTTTGTAAACCCTTTGTAACGTTCCATATTCATCGCTAACAATTTTATATGACCAGGATTATGTAACACCTCTCCATCACGTTTCTCGCAAATTTCTTTAATTATAAAATGTCCATCATAGGCGGTTAGATTATGAAATGCTATAGGCAAAACCTTTGTTACTTTGTAATTTAAATTACAACTATTGTGTGCGCTTCCTCTATATTTTCCAGTTAAGTGACAATGATCGCGTACTTTGAGTTCATTAACTGCAATCGGTTTCTCGCAAATGTGACACATTTTACTTGACAAAAATAATCTTTCTTCATTTTCGGTCATCTTTAACATTGGCTTAACCGATAAGTAATATGTTTGAAGTTTATCCACAATACTATAAAGTTCCTTTACAAACAATTCAATGCAATTATTTCCCCTAAAGAGCTTGAAACTGCACAATTCACTATCGAAATTACAATGAAGGTATAAAGAAATGCTGTAAGGAATATGTTTATGTGTTAAAGTAGAGTTATGAATGTCACTATTTGGAAAACAGGAGGAAATTGGAGACAAAACGCATTCAGTGTCTGCATATATTATAAATGGAACTGTATCTTTAACTCGGAATTCTGTAAAATTAACAAATCTTTGTTCATCAGTCGGCATTATGCTTTTTGCAACAGGAAACTGTTTACAGTCTGCAAAGTGAACATTTAACTCATCCTCAAGAAGATAATATGACAAACAACGTCTACATATATAAATCCTTCTCTGAGTGCTAGTGATGCTTGAACGCACAAGGCGAGCAAGATTTCTAATTAAACAAAAGTGATAACTTTCACTGTTTCCAATCTGCAACATCAATAAGTCTACACTCCTTTCATATACGGGGTAGTTTTCACCCCCCTGCTATTTTTCATCAAAAACAAAAGATCTTAGGTTCAATTATCATTTTTACCCGTTTAAGACCTTTTTCCCCACTGTAAAATCACTATTTACTGTTTTAGGGGTGACATCATCTATCCGGGTAAAAGCCTATGTCACAACGAATTTTTTAAGCTATTACACATAATTTTACGGTTCTTAGTTTCCAAGGTATCGATTTTTCAATTTTGGGGTAGTTTTCACCCCCCTGCTATTTTTCATCAAAAACAAAAGATCTTAGGTTCAATTATCATTTTTACCCGTTTAAAACCTTTTTCCCCACTGTAAAATCACTATTTACTGTTTTAGGGGTGACATCATCTATCCGGGTAAAAGCCTATGTCACAACGAATTTTTTAAGCTATTACACATAATTTTACGGTTCTTAGTTTCCAAGGTATCGATTTTTCAATTTTGGGGTAGTTTTCACCCCCCTGCTATTTTTCATCAAAAACAAAAGATCTTAGGTTCAATTATCATTTTTACCCGTTTAAAACCTTTTTCCCCACTGTAAAATCACTATTTACTGTTTTAGGGGTGACATCATCTATCCGGGTAAAAGCCTATGTCACAACGAATTTTTTAAGCTATTACACATAATTTTACGGTTCTTAGTTTCCAAGGTATCGATTTTTCAATTTTGGGGTAGTTTTCACCCCCCTGCTATTTTTCATCAAAAACAAAAGATCTTAGGTTCAATTATCATTTTTACCCGTTTAAGACCTTTTTCCCCACTGTAAAATCACTATTTACTGTTTTAGGGGTGACATCATCTATCCGGGTAAAAGCCTATGTCACAACGAATTTTTTAAGCTATTACACATAATTTTACGGTTCTTAGTTTCCAAGGTATCGATTTTTCAATTTGGGGGTAGTTTTCACCCCCCTGCTATTTTTCATCAAAAACAAAAGATCTTAGGTTCAATTATCATTTTTACCCGTTTAAGACCTTTTTCCCCACTGTAAAATCACTATTTACTGTTTTAGGGGTGACATCATCTATCCAGGTAAAAGCCTATGTCACAACGAATTTTTTAAGCTATTACACATAATTTTACGGTTCTTAGTTTCCAAGGTATCGATTTTTCAATTTGGGGGTAGTTTTCACCCCCCTGCTATTTTTCATCAAAAACAAAAGATCTTAGTTTCATTTATCATTTTTAGGTGTTTAACACGTTTTTTTCCCATAACATGACTATTTACTGTTTTAGGGGTGAAATGACCAATCCAGGTAAAAGCCTATGTCATCACCTATTTTTAAAGCTATAACGCCTAATTTTAGGGTTCATAGTTTCCAAGATATTGAGTTTTCAATTTTGGGGGGGTAGTTTCACCCCATAAAGGGGGACGTCGCCCCAAGTGCTAGGACCCCTCATACAAGTCCCTAGCATGATTGGTTCACGAGATATTAACAAAAGTGTAGTTAGGCCCTTTTGACAAGAAAATAAATGAATGATACTTTCAAAAACGAGGTGTCACCCCAAGTGCTAGGATACTGCCTATGGGAAAATCCCATCCTGGGTTCAGAAAATATTAACAAATGTGTAGTTAGACCCTTTTGACAAAAGCCACCGGTGTGCATACATACAAAAATTGCTCTTTCACCCCAGGTAAGGGTAGTTTTTATTTTGGGGGTTGACATACCTCATTCATACAAAAGGAGAATTCACTACGAGTCCTATGACACCCCATATGTTTACATCGCATTATTGGTTAGCGAGATACTAAAAATCGAATGACCTATTAGTTTTTTGTTTTTTTAATAAATTTTTAAAAAAGCCTCATCTATAAAGAATCTTTTAAAAATTCCGCTCTCTTACAAAAGCCCTCAAGTGCGCATGCATACAAAAATAACCACTACTTAACCTCCGGGTAAGGGTAGATTTATTTTGGGGTGGATATACTCCCGTCCATAGCAAGGGGTGGTTCACCACAAGTCCTACGACACCCTATATGCATCGTTCTAGCCTTACAAGCTCATTAAATTCGCCAAATTGTCAAAAAAGCACGTTTACCTCAAATTGCGTTTCCAAATTCCACCCATTTTAAAAAATTACCTCACCATCAAATAGAGCGGGAAAAATAGCATTTAAACGAACCCTCACTCAACCCTAGTCCTCGCCCGCCACCAAACATTTCCCAACATAGCCATACGTATTCAAGCACACACGCGACTTGCAAGAGAACATACACTACCCCACTACCCGCGAATAACCTTTTGTTTTGGTGCTCACACTCGCATGGGTGTCAGATAACAGTTAGCATCCTAATAAACATCCTCCATGACGTCAACACCCATTAACTTTTTATCACCATCGCACAAACAAGCCAAAGGGTCAACCTCTTCCCACGCTAACACGTGCACTGCACATGCTCGCTCCTGGACCACGTGCTCGCTCTAAGGACCCATGACGTCATCCCATGACGTCATCAGGATTACGCAATTTCTGGTCATGATGATGCAATATTTAGAGTCTAACAAACACTTACTACTCACGTTCCACTGTACTAGTACTAGGCCCACTACAACTACTAATAATTGAAACTCCACGGGAAAAAACGGGGTAAGTCACATTGTGTAAATTTTTCAGGAGAGCGAATTTCAACTTTCAACACTAAAAAGAAATACTTAAAACACCTCAATTGAGGGTAAGCAATATAGTTATTTCTTGCCAAATGTATTTCTTATAAAGGAAGTACATGTAAATCAAATAACAACTAAAGTTTAATTATGTGGAAAGTGAGAGGATATGGGATGTTCTTTCCGTTTCCACTAGAAATAAAACCCTCTGTATCTCGGTGACATTCCACCACTGCCGGCTGGATCGCAACACTCCTGGTTGCTTTAAACTGCCTGCCCATTCGACACTCACAGGCGTACAAGATATATGCATTAATTCACCGCTAGGTGCAGCACCAAGGCACTGAGATTGCCGGGCTTTTTAAAGGAGAAGATACCTGAAACGAAGTATTGTTATGTTTGGAGGCTTAATATCGAGATTGACGGACGTGAAAACATTGCACTAATTTAGTTCCATTGTTATTCTAACATCTAAAAGTATTCAGACACATACTTACGGGCAAATTTTCAGTAAAAAGGAAAGCAAGAATACATGTGGTGGATCGATTGTTTTTAAGGGGCGAAATGTCTAGCTCATTTTCCCGTAATTATGCAGACGGTAATCTATATATATAAAGCTCAATGTTTGTCTGTCTGTCTGTCTGTCTGTCTGTCTGTTATGTATACAAATCCACACTGTTTCACCGATCTGAACCAAAATTTGTATACTTACCCTTCGGAACCCTGCGGGTAACCCTGTCCACGTGAAATTTCCGACAGACCACCCCATTCCCTGCATTTAGGCCCTTTGGCCCAAATCTACACCGTTGCACCGATCTCAACCAAAATTTGTATACTTACCCTATGTAACCCTGTGAATAACACTGTCCACTTAAAATTTCGGACAGACCACCCTATTTCCTGCATTTAGGCCCTTTGGCAAACATCTACACCGTTTGACCGATCCGAACCAAAATTTGTATACTTACCCTTTGCAACCCTGCGGGTAACCCTGTCCACTTGAAATTTCGGACAGACCACCCCATTCTCTGCATTTAGGCCCTTTGACCCAAATCTACACCGTTTCACCGTTCAGAACCAAAATTTGTATACTTACCCTTTGGTACCCTGCGAGTAACATTGTCTGCTTGAAATTGCGGACAGACCACTCCATTCTCGGAAAGAGGACAGGGTCCGTCCCAAAGGCAATGGAAAAAAGGGGTAAAACCGGACCCGCTCAGGAAACCCTCAGGGTTGCCATCTCCCGAACTCACCAGCCATGAGCCCTTGAGGATGTAGCACTATCCAGGGTGCACCAGAAGTGGTGGGACTACACACACCCTGCCTCCTTGAGGGTCTTGAGCAGAAGACATGAGATATTAAGAAAAGAAAAAGAAGGCTGACACCTCGAAGAATGAGGCTATCAGGAATGATTAGACAAGGGCCAATTAAGGCGGGAAAGTGAAAGAGTCGCTAGGCCTCGGATACCCTGATACCATCGGGGTCGGAAGAGAACAAGAGTTTGACCAAGGGAGGCTGACAGGAAAGAGAACTGAAAGGAGCCCGGCACCAGTAAGTAGAAGCAATGCCGGACTCAGTTGGGGTCCCGTGGTCGCAAACCCACGTCCCACAAGTTGAGAGACCCTGGTGGGTGGAGGGGGGAGGAGGGGGCCAGGTGTGAGAATAGCTTGCTGATTCATCGCGAGTTGACATGAGAGAAATGTCCAGACCCCGCCGTGTTACCTGGTATTGCTGACTATGCTGATGTTCATACAGGGTCTTTGCTCAAACCACTGTCGTGTTACGAAAGAATTAGTGATTCACCGGTCAATGTGAATAGGACCGGGAACCCCCCCCCGAACGTCTGTCATCATATATCGTCATCATCTGCGATTCGTGCAGCTTGGACCCGGGCAGTACTCGATAAGCTATTTCACTACACGCATCGAGTATAGGCCTAAGCCAGAAAATAACGTTCAGACTTTGGAAGACATCGAAGGTAGAAATCTAAATTGCCTATATCATATTTAAAATTACACCATGTTCGTTTAGTAGTCATTTTTCATTACCTTATTATTATCATAAGGGCAAATAACCTAGATGTTACGCCCATTATACCACTAATCACCACACACAATAAGTCTTCATCGCCTGTGAATTTTGAAATTTTTCTTTCTATCACGGTAGTTTGTAAGTTTGTCGTGTCAATTCAACATTAGTTTTCATTATCATACACATCAAAAGGGCAAATGGCCTAAATGTTACGTCCATTATACTACTAAGTAACACCACAGTCTTCATCGCCTGTGATTTTAAAATGTGTATTTCCATTAGTTTGTAAGTTTGATATACCCGTTCAGTAGTAGTCGTCTTCATTATCATCCTCATCAAAAGGGCAAATGACCTAGATGTTACGTCCATTATACTACTAAACAACACCAGAGTCTACCTAGCCTGTGATTTTAAAAATATGTATTTGCATTAATTTGTAAGGTTGATATACCCGTTCAGTAGTAGTCGTCTTCATTATCATCCTCATCAAAAGGGCAAATGACCTAGATGTTACGTCCATTATACAGTACTACTAAGCAACACCACAGTCTTCATTGCCTGTGATTTATAAAATGTGTATTTCCATTAGTTTGTAAGTTTAATATACCCGTTCAGTAGTAGTAGTCTTCATTGTCATCCTCATCAAAAGGGAAAATGACCTAGATGTTACGCCCATTATACTACTAGGCAACACCACAGTCTTACTCGCCGGTAATTTAAAAATATGTATTTCTATTAGAGTGTACGTTTATTATACCCGTTCAATAGCAGTCGTCGTCAGTATCATCTTCATCAATGACGTTGAGTGTTAAGGAGACAGAAATATTATCATCA
This sequence comes from Meconema thalassinum, assembly GCA_946902985.2. Lineage (NCBI taxonomy): Eukaryota > Metazoa > Arthropoda > Insecta > Orthoptera > Tettigoniidae > Meconema > Meconema thalassinum. The sequence goes on from OX336393.1 coordinate 414,643,147, forward strand.
TTCCACCGGGCGAAGCCGGGTACTACTGCTAGTAAAAAATATAACTACTTCTAACTGACTTAAATCTAACTTACATACTTGGCGAGATGAAAAGAAAAGAATAAGGACAATAAAAGACAGGGAAAAGAAATGCCTCCGGCCCCCGAAAAATGGGATGATGATTTATTTAGGGGCTTTGCGACATCGTGGTCATGTAGCCCCATGTACTTGGGTGTGAGGTGAATTTGTCTGATAACCCGTCTTATTGTGATGGCTGTATTATACATTTTTACAGATTTTTTGGACAGATTGTTCATTTTTTTACTTAATTATTTACTTACAAATTTATTTATTTATTTTCATATTTCTTTACTTATTTATTTGCTTATTTATTGTTCTTTATTTATTTACGTATTTATTTACTTCTTTGTTTATTTACTTACATGTTTATTTATTTAATTATGTAATTTCTTATTTATTTGCTTATTTATTTACTTACTTATTTACTTACTTATTTGTTTATTTACTTACATATTTATGTATTTAATTATTTATTTTCTTATTTATTTGTTTACTTATTTATTTATTTACGTATATATTTATTTACTCATTTACTTACATATGTATTTATTTAATTATTTATTTACTATTCTTTTATTTACTTCTTTATTTATTTACGTATTTATCTATTTAATTATTTATTAACTTATTTATTTTCTTATCTATTGATTTCCTTATTTATTTACTTATTTATTTGCTTATTTATTTACTTATTTATTTACTTACTAGCAGTAGTACCCGGCTTCGCCCGGTGGAATGATGATAATATTTCTGTCTCCTTAACACTCAACGTCATTGATGAAGATGATACTGACGACGACTGCTATTGAACGGGTATAATAAACGTACACTCTAATAGAAATACATATTTTTAAATTACCGGCGAGTAAGACTGTGGTGTTGCCTAGTAGTATAATGGGCGTAACATCTAGGTCATTTTCCCTTTTGATGAGGATGACAATGAAGACTACTACTACTGAACGGGTATATTAAACTTACAAACTAATGGAAATACACATTTTATAAATCACAGGCAATGAAGACTGTGGTGTTGCTTAGTAGTACTGTATAATGGACGTAACATCTAGGTCATTTGCCCTTTTGATGAGGATGATAATGAAGACGACTACTACTGAACGGGTATATCAACCTTACAAATTAATGCAAATACATATTTTTAAAATCACAGGCTAGGTAGACTCTGGTGTTGTTTAGTAGTATAATGGACGTAACATCTAGGTCATTTGCCCTTTTGATGAGGATGATAATGAAGACGACTACTACTGAACGGGTATATCAAACTTACAAACTAATGGAAATACACATTTTAAAATCACAGGCGATGAAGACTGTGGTGTTACTTAGTAGTATAATGGACGTAACATTTAGGCCATTTGCCCTTTTGATGAGTATGATAATGAAAACTAATGTTGAATTGACACGACAAACTTACAAACTACCGTGATAGAAAGAAAAATTTCAAAATTCACAGGCGATGAAGACTTATTGTGTGTGGTGATTAGTGGTATAATGGGCGTAACATCTAGGTTATTTGCCCTTATGATAATAATAAGGTAATGAAAAATGACTACTAAACGAACATGGTGTAATTTTAAATATGATATAGGCAATTTAGATTTCTACCTTCGATGTCTTCCAAAGTCTGAACGTTATTTTCTGGCTTAGGCCTATTCTCGATGCGTGTAGTGAAAGAGCTTATCGAGTACTGCCCGGGTCCAAGCTGCACGAATCGCAGATGATGACGATATATGATGACAGACGTTCGGGGGGGTTCCCGGTCCTATTCACATTGACCGGTGAATCACTAATTCTTTCGTAACACGACAGTGGTTTGAGCAAAGACCCTGTATGAACATCAGCATAGTCAGCAATACCAGGTAACACAGCGGGGTCTGGACATTTCTCTCATGTCAACTCGCGATGAATCAGCAAGCTATTCTCACACCTGGCCCCCTCCTCCCCCCTCCACCCACCAGGGTCTCTCAACTTGTGGGACGTGGGTTTGCGACCACGGGACCCCAACTGAGTCCGGCATTGCTTCTACTTACTGGTGCCGGGCTCCTTTCAGTTCTCTTTCCTGTCAGCCTCCCTTGGTCAAACTCTTGTTCTCTTCCGACCCCGATGGTATCAGGGTATCCGAGGCCTAGCGACTCTTTCACTTTCCCGCCTTAATTGGCCCTTGTCTAATCATTCCTGATAGCCTCATTCTTCGAGGAGTCAGCCTTCTTTTTCTTTTCTTAATATCTCATGTCTTCTGCTCAAGACCCTCAAGGAGGCAGGGTGTGTGTAGCCCCACCACTTCTGGTGCACCCTGGATAGTGCTACATCCTCAAGGGCTCATGGCTGGTGAGTTCGGGAGATGGCAACCCTGAGGGTTTCCTGAGCGGGTCCGGTTTTACCCCTTTTTTCCATTGCCTTTGGGACGGACCCTGTCCTCTTTCCGGGAATAGAGTGGTCTGTCCGCAATTTCAAGCAGATAATGTTACTCGCAGGGTACCAAAGGGTAAGTATACAAATTTTGGTTCTGAACGGTGAAACGGTGTAGATTTGTGCCAAAGGGCCTAAATGCAGGGAATGGGGTGATCTGTCCGCAATTTCAAGTGGACAGGGTTACCCGCAGGGTTCGAAAGGGTAAGTATACAAATATTGGTCCGGATCGGTGAAACGATATAGATTTTTGCCAAAGGGCCTAAATGCAGGAAATGGGGTGGTCTGTCCGAAATTTTAGGTGGACAGTGATATTCACAGAGTTACAAAGGGTAAGTATACACATTTTGGTTCAGATCGGTGAAACGGTATAGATTTTAGCCAAGGGGCCTAAATGCAGGGAATGGAGTGGTCTGTCCGCAATTTCAAGCAAACAGTGTTACTCGCAGGGTACCAAAGGGTAAGTATACAAATTTAGGTTCTGATCGGTGAAACGGTGTAGATTTGGGTCAAAGGGCCTAAATGCAGAGAATGGGGTGGTCTGTCCGAAATTTCAAGTGGACAGGGTTACCCGCAGGGTTGCAAAGGGTAAGTATACAAATTTTGGTTCGGATCGGTCAAACGGTGTAGATGTTTGCCAAAGGGCCTAAATGCAGGAAATAGGGTGGTCTGTCCGAAATTTTAAGTGGACAGTGTTATTCACAGGGTTACATAGGGTAAGTATACAAATTTTGGTTGAGATCGGTGCAACGGTGTAGATTTGGGCTAAAGGGCCTAAATGCAGGGAATGGGGTGGTCTGTCGGAAATTTCAAGTGGACAGGGTTACCCGCAGGGTTCCGAAGGGTAAGTATACAAATTTTGGTTCAGATCGGTGAAACAGTGTGGATTTGTATACATAACAGACAGACAGACAGACAGACAGACAGACAGACAGACAGACAAACATTGAGCTTTATATATATAGAAGAAGATAGAAGAAGATAGATAGATTTGCTTATTTATTATGGACGGCTATGCACGAGATGGGCATTCCAATGAAGTACATAAGGTTGATCAAGACCTGTTACTCTGACTCTAGATGCCAGGTGCGGTTTGCAAATCAAGAATCAGAATCCTTTAGCGTTCAAAGTGGACTAAGACAAGGAGATTCTCTAGCCCCAGTCCTTTTCAATATAGCATTGGAAAAGATTAAACGTGGAATTGGTTGGAATAGGGAAATGGAGATGGTCGGATCCGACATAATTCTTGCATTTGCTGATGATGTGGTGATCATGGGGAAACCTTTGGATCAGGTAACGACTGATACATCAAAATTCCTACTGGAAGCAAAGAAAATGGGGTTGGTGGTTAATGAATCGAAAACAAAATACATGATTATATCACGCCGACAGAATATTCCGATCGCTATCGACGTTGGAATGCACAAATTTGAGACAGTTGAGTCATTCAAATATTTAGGATCAATATTGTCAAACAAAAGTGAAATAGAAAAGGAAATAAGACAAAGAATCACCAACGCTACTCATGTTTCCTATAGCATGAATCGAATTTTCACTTCACGTCTAATATCTCAGGAAAACAAGATCCACCTATACATGACCCTAGTACGACCTGTTTTAATGTATGGTTGTGAAACGTGGGCGACTCCAAGAACTTTTGAAGAACGTATATGTGCATTTGAAAGAAAAATGCTGCGGAAAAACTATGGCCCAAAATACAGCCCAGAAAATTGACAGTTGGGAAAGACGGAGTAAAGAGGAGTTATATCGACGTTATAAAAAGGCAGACATCAGTAGAGAGATAGAGAGAAGACGATTACAATGGTTAGGACACATTATCAGAGCAGAAGGTACTCTCCCAAACCGTGTGTTCAATTTTCAGCCAACGGGAAAACGTCCAAGAGGTCGACCAAGAACGAGATGGAAAGATCGAGTTATGTTGGCACTGATCCAGGTAGATCCAGATGCAAGTATGGAAGATGCCAGGGATAGAAATCGTTGGTCTAATATATGCCACCATTATTTGAGAAGCTGAAATCATTCTTCCTGTTATGAAGTACAATGTTATAGCCTATATTATGTTATGCTTGCTATTTATATTGTAATCAAGAATTGTATACCCTTGTTTTTCTGCTATGGGTCTTAATGGCCTGTCACATGCAATAAATGATGATGATGATGATGATGATGATTTGCTTATTTACTTACATATTTATTTACTTACACATTTATTTATTTAATTATTTATTTTCTTATTTATTAATTTATTTGTTTAATTATTTACTTACTTATTTATTTGCTTATTTATTCACTTATTTATTTACTTACACATTTATTTATTTATTTATTTAATTATTTATTTTATTATGTATTTGTTTACTTATTTATTTAATTAATTATTATCTTATTTTTTACTTATTTATTTAATTATTTATTTTATTATTTATTTGTATAATTATGTATTTACTTATTTATTTGCTTATTTATTCACTTATTTATTTACATATTTATTTACTTATTTACTTACACATTTATTTATTTAATTATTTATTTATATAAACAATTCATGCTTTTGGGCTAATGCCGTGTGTATTTTTAATTTAAACCATACGTTTCGGAGAAACCTTGCCTCCTTTTTCAATGGAAATAAACAATGTGGCCAAAGAAAGTATATCAATGAGATTACAACAAATATAGATAAATTCCTCTGTTCGTCACCAGACCAACGGCACACTGGGGCGAAACGCTGGCATTGTTTGAGCTAACCGGACCATTTTTATCATTTATTGATAATACATATTTATTGTCTCACGTATTTACTCAATCATTCATTCATGTACCGGTATGTATTTATTTATTTATTTATTTATTTATTTGCTTCCCCTGCGTCACCTTCTCTGGAAATTGCACGTAACCACATCCCACGCAGTGAATTCTCCGATGGTATCACATGAAATTAGATTCCCCGGTATTCTAACTTGCCCTGTTCTGATTTACAAAAGGGCACGCAGCAGTACAGCATTATAAAATCATTCAGAATACATTCCAAACACAACTGCTCCATTAACATCAATACAAAACTTATGTCTGCCACAGTGCCTTGGTGCTGCTTCCTAGCGCCTTTATTTGGAAACGAGGTTGTATGCTCAAACCAATGCTGTAATCGTCGAATGGGCAGGCAGTTTAAAGCAACCAGGAGTGTTGCGATCCAGCCGGCAGTGCATTCTACTTTATTTGAAACTAACAGTAGTGCCCGGCTTCGTGCGTAGATTTATTTGTTTTATGGATGATAATGAATAGTAGTCTACTACTGACCTGGAGCGCTCAAGGATAGGGATCGGAAAGCACCAACGGTTATTGCAGCTGACAACCTTAGTACACTGCACCAAAACCATCGCCCTTATACAGAGGCATACTATTGTCATGATGATAACTGTTTTAAGGGGCCTAATAAATCTTTTTATCATTTTAAATGATCTTGCCGACTTCTTCGTTACGCTGAGGTCTGACGTTACGTTACGGCGACGGGACGAAATGTACCGAGAATGCACTGAGGTGTGTGACGTCATAGTACCGCTTGAGCTACCTCCTTTCCCCGCGCGCTCCGGTGAGCGTGACGTCATCCAGCCAGCTACCTCCTTTGACCTTGGTTTGCACTTGCACTTCACCAAGCATTTGTAGCATTTGTAGCATTTAAAATTATATAAAGTCTAGTCTTTCAGACTGACTATCACTCTTTTGCACTAATTACTCCCCGTGACTGCAATGTATAAGCAGCTCGCAATTCTGCACCAGAACACTGGTAAGGGCGACGTGATGCAGCCAGCATTGCCAGGCAACAATAGACTTAGGTATTATTGAAGCTAACACCTCCGTGGCTTAGGCGGCAGCACGGCGTCTCTCACCGCTGAGGTCCGTGGTTCTAATCCCGGTCACTCCATGTGAGATTTGTGCTGGACAAAGAGGAGGCAGACAGGTGTTTCTCCGGGTACTCCGGTTTTCCCTGTCAATATTTCCTTCCAGCAACACTCTCCACGTTCATTTCATCTGTCATTTATTTAATCATTCCCCCAGATGAGTGCGACAGGCTTCGGCAGCCAGCACAGTTCATATCCTCGCCGCTAGATGGAGGCTTCATTCATTCCATTCCTGACCCGGTCGGTTGACTAGAAACAGGCTGTGGATTTTCCTTTTTCATTATTGAAGCTGTTCGGGAGCGCTTGTTCTTCCGACCTACTGAACAAAAATCAATCTTCAAGGTTACCAGAGAGGTGAAGCCTAATGCTACATAGCCTAAACTAATCCTCTTGAATCTGGCTATCATATACAAAAAGAATTTGACGAATCCGGCTGGTAGTTCCAGAGATTAGCGGTTTAAACACACAAACAAACAAATAAACAAACTCTTCAGCTTTGTTATAAGTATATTAGTATAGATTAATTTAAACTGATCTGTAGTGACGAAGGCTGGACACCAGAATGCACCATGAACTCATTTAAAAAAATGGACTTACCCCGTTCTTTCCCTGGCGTCTTCAATTATAATAATAATAATAATAATAATAATAATAACAATAATAATAATAACAATAATAATAATAATAATAATAATAATAAAAAGTCATAATAATAATGATCGTATCGCCTCAATTTCCGAAGTCGTCGTATTTTTAAGAGCGTTAGAAATCCCTCAGTATGCCTTCCTTCGGAGGGAAAGTAAACCCGGTGGTCCCATATCATCGATTTATGGCATGATAAAAAACCTTCCACTAATTACACTTGTGTGAAGCTAAATTATAAGTTAGATTTGACTAACGCTCTTAGGTTCCAACGTTCGTCGTCAGGAACCGACTGCAGTGGCATCCAGTAACCAAGTTCAGAAATAGTTGGTCGATGACGGTGGTGTTAGGTAGAAAAAGGTGGAACTACTTGAAAATCGAATGTCTGCAGTTGTTACTTGAATTAAAAACAGATAACACACACTAATACAGCCATCACAATTAACACAGGTTATCAGATTCTACACACACCCAAAGTACACGGGGCTACATGACCGCGTTGTCACAGCTCCTAAACTGAGGAACCAACCAACCAACGACAATAGGTCTACAATAAGTTTCGAAATACCAGATAAACTATTTTGATATACCATAAATTAACAACTTTCTTCTAACATAATCGTGAATTTGGGATCATTTTTAATAACTACCTGGCAGGTGTTGCAATGGCAATCAAAGTAAGAAAGGTCATCTTAATATTAAGTTGGAAAATGTATGGATGTAGTGGAAAGTATTAAAATGAAAATAATAATAATAATAATTGGGAAATACATTAAATACGTGGACGCGTATTAGATCAATAGTCCAGTCAAATTAGACCAAAAATGATGGTTTTGCTGCATTAAATCATGCAGTTCCAAATTTTTTAGGAATGTGTATAGTGAACCCATGTACCATTGGCTCAAAAGGGGTCGAATCCATGTATTTGTGAAAGGAATGAAAGAAACATACAGTCCCCAAGGGAACGGAGAGAGATTTCAAGCAAGGGTTCTAGCCTAACGTTGTGCAAGCAGCTGTGACCAGGTGTTCAGAAGATGAGATCATGGCTCTTGACTCATTGAGTGGGAGCGGGTCATGGATATTAATAGAACGAGTGGAAAATTTTCACTGCAAGACAGAGAAGCGTGACTCGGAAATCCAGCTTAGCTTGCAGGAAAACGGCAACAGCGCTGATGTGCCAGAAGAAGAATAATTAAATTTAACCCATTTGCGAGAATAAAAATAAGTAAATAAATACTGTACTGTGAATCATTTCGGATTAGAGATTTTTGTGTAAAGAAATCGCTTGTAATAATTGCACAGGAAAGAACTGCAAACGCAGCATATGTCATTGGGGATTCACTGATACCAGAGGAGTGGGGAATTTAAAAATGAACAGCAACACCCACGCAGCTGAAGACTAAAAATTAATTAATATCTCCGAATTGCACGATCGATTCTTATGCGCAATGAGATCATTTGACGTTTGGAAGACGAGCTTTCTGGAGATATTTTTTTTTATAATTGTACGACAATTATTTCAAAAGTTGGTCTCGAAAAGGACTAGGATTTTATCTTTTTGTGACTAAAGAGTATAAAACTCCTGGCCTCACCAAGCCAATCATGCAGTTTCCGATAGCCTAGGGGGGCGTCACGCTGTATCAGTAGATGCAGTATTCCGACAGTCCGTGAGGGGGCGTCACGCTGAAACACACCGAAGACAAAATACCAGCTTTCCTTGAGGGGAAAAACGCTGTATCACATCGCATAGAAAATATCCGACAGCCACGGGCGTCGCGGTATCAATAATTTACGTGCATCCGTAAAGGGTTGCAAAGGAGTAATATTACAGTATCGCCGTGTTGAAAATTAGGAAAATCCTAGTTACAGGATTTAGGTCCGACAGTATAAAGTTTACCGTGAAAAGTTCATAAAATACAGGCAAAGCAGGCTGCGAACTTAGGACTCAGGGCGATAGGTCTTTAAGTAAACGACCAAAAATATCATAACGTACGGAAGTACTGGAACAGCGAGATAAACAGTTTATCTAATTTAAAGAACCCGAGCAGGGAAAGACAGAGAAAATAAGGTTCGCAGAATATTCTAGAAGATTAGAAGTGCGAGAACCGAATAAGCAAAGAAGAAAGGAAACTATAGACGTTGTTTCAAGAAACCAGACGAACTATTCAAAAGCACTAAGACTCGAGAAGTATTAGTTGCTAAAAAAAAATCCATCGGTCACCGATAGATTATCGAGGGAACTGTGAACAGAACAGACTTTCGCTAAGATCAATAAATAGGATCTAAAAGGGGAGCCATTCAAGTTAGAGAAATAGCAGATCGTCAAGAACGGGATTCGAAGGAGTGCTATTGCAGGGAGGAAGTAGATGATTCGAGACTTTCATATTCAGAGAGGATAGGAAGCCGACATTACTAAATTTCACCCTTGGAGACGGGAGATCAAGAGGTCACGTGTGATAGGCCTAATAGCGGTCTAGTGATCAAAATTCGTGAAGTGTAAATATATCAAGATTTTGTGTTAAAAGTAATATATTTTCAGTGTTTTTATTGTGTGTTCTAAACGGATACACCAGTGTATTTAAAATGTTATCAGTGTTAAATGTATACGTGTTAAATATGTGTCAAGATATGTCTGTACATGCAATGAATTTGTACACGATGGAGTAAATTAAAAAAAAGTGGGCCAAAAATGACGCATCGTACGAGGAGATAGGTCAAGAAACGACCTCAAACATGTGAGTAAAGATTTTCATTATGTTTTGGCGTCGGGGAAGTGATTGTGTACAAATCCACCGGAGTTTTTGAGTAAAAGGGATGTTTCTAAATAACTAATTACAGAATAAGAACGCGGTCTGAACAAAAATAGAATTTGAGAAATTATAAATAATTATGTGAAAGAATAAATCCTGTAGAGGAAATGTATGAATGGAATGTCAGTGTATTTGACGAATGTTATAAAAGCAAGCGTATTATTAATAATAATAATAATATAAAGGAAATATAAATAAGATTAAACTGAATGATATGAAAATAAGAGCGTTGGAGCCTTAATAAAAGTATAAGACATGATATTAATGCATGTTATTAAAAATAGAGCGATTATTGTCAAAGGAAAAGATTAATTTAAAAATTGAGATATGCATTAATTGTTTATATGGAATTTATCAGTTCTTTGGAAGACGCTAGGCTTAAAAATAATGTATAGCGCAATGGAGCGCAATTAAAATAAAATGTCACGCTAGGAATGCGTAGAATTTAAAAGTACTTGGTAAATTACTTATGAGGGGTAGTTGATTGCGGTAATTTGATATATGTTGTAAGTCCTCCAATAGTGACATAGATCACGAGGCCATGTGTGTGTTATTATGTAAAAGGGAGCAAATGTATGGTATTATTGAGCGTAGGTCATGTAGGCTACGGCTGACCCTAAATCGCATTTTGTATAAGTCCTCCAATGTGGGAATGGTTCCCGAGGCATGTTAAGAGATTCGAACCTAGAATCCTCTTGTTAATGGAGCCCCTAATTATTCGTCGTAAATGTGTATTACTCTTCCCAATCAATGAGGACCCTTTATAATTAATAAATGCCAAGGTTACGAAAGTGGTTTATGAGCCAAATAATATTGTTGAAAGTGAAAAGAGAAGTTAAATGCCAGGTCTCTCCATAGAACTGAAAAGAAAGGAAGATTTGTTTTAAAAGCATTGAGGAGAGCTCCAACCGCAGACTAGACAGGGAGTCACCCTCCCAGTCATAAATCTCGCTCAAGTATAACGGTCAGACCCTAATAGCAGGAGGGTAGGTGAAGGCCGTCTGTAAGAAGTAAATAATACACCGTGAGTGTTTAAAAGTTGTTAATGACCCGGGAATTGAACCGAGGTCCTTGTAGATGAAATTATCGCTTGCAAGTTCAGATCGTAGTTTTCTTATGTGATAATGGTCTTATAAGACAAATAAATAAATAACAATCCCTATTGTAATGTTGTATGGAAGTAGGATTCCACGAGTTAAATGAAGGTAACTAGATTCCGGGAGTAATCATATTTTTTGACTTTGTCAAGTAATCTTTATAACTCTGGAGTACACAAGTATTTTCCCGGTCACTATGGTGAATTTGTAAAACTTGAGAGAGATGCTAAATGCTGAGAACATGTGAAGTGCCCAAATATTTAAGTAAAGAATTAACATGTACTTTAAATGTAATTATAGATTTGTTTTGATGATAAGAAAATATAAAAATAGTATTTGAGGTGTACGAAAGAATGACACCGTTATTATAGAAAGTATCGAGCCAAAGGAGCTCGTAGTTATATGGAACTTTAAGATAGATACTTTATGGAAGTAAAAATAATTATGAATTGTTGGTTTTAAAGGAAACCATGTGTTTTAATATAATATTTGTTTAATTCTTTTGTTATTCCTTGTTCACTTTGAACAAGTAGAAAGATTTTGGTCAGTAGTTTATTTGTTTTATTGTTTGTAGCGCCATAATTTTGGTTAATTACATGTTTTAAAATAGGAGTTGATTTTGTTGTTATTTTTGCAAGTGTATCCTCTATTTAATCCAAAATGTGTAAGTCACAGAGTGGGAGAACATACTACAACCCCGAAAATCCCGAATTGAGCAATGCTGGCATACTGTGATTTGCATATTTCTTGCTGAAAGGGCACATGGGGGTTTAGAAATAATGTGCTTGGATTAATAACTAGAGGAACACTTAAGACGGTCATTTCATGTAAAGTAAAGTAATGTTAGGAATAGCTACAACGTATAATGTTAACTGACCGCATGGGTCCCTAGTAACTCACACCGAGCAGCCCTGAATTAAACAACCCCCTACCTAATATTTCATGGCGCCCAGTACGCAGGGATGAGTTTTCCTAGGAAAAACCCGAGTTTTCTCGAAAAATCAAAATTTTCAATTTTTGAAAAAAAAAAGTGGTTTTTCGAAATTTTGAATTTTAAATACTTCCATAAAGTTTATGACATTGAATAAAAATATCAAAAGGGTACGTTGTAGTAAATACCCGTACTGAAGTAAATTTTTGAAGAAATTGGGACATAAAGGTTCAGATTACCATCTCTCAAGCATGTACCAGCGATGTGGCATGAGTAGGCCACTGTACTCTAATAAGATGGCATTGAGTGAGGAGATGCAACGGCTCTTGGAGGCCATAAACAAGAAGTTGGACAGCCAACAGACTGAAAATAAAAGGGATTTAGGATCCATAAATGAAAGTTTGAATAAGTTGGACAGCCAACAGAGTGAAAATAAAAGGGATTTAGGATCCATGAAGCAAAGCTTAGAATCACTAAAAACTAATAGTGATAACATGGTGACTAAATTAGAAGATATCGAGACTAACTGTGTAAAAATGAACGATGAAGTGAAGGCGGAAATTGAGGAAATGAAAAAGGGGTCAAATGGACTCCGAGAGAGTATAGAAGGAAAAATGGATATCAAATTCCAAGGTTTTGACACTGAGTTTGGGAAGAAGTTAACTGAGTTAAAAGAGGAAAATAAAGGATTTCATTCAGGATTGCAAGTCCAAATACATACCTTGAATAAGAGTATGGTAAATTCCAAAACTAAATGTCTAGAAAATTTTAAAATGGTAGAGGATAAATTTGGTTCTGTGGAAACCAAATTAAGTAAGATGGAAGAAAAGGGTGATAATTGTGAAAAGAAACTGGTAACCCAGATCCAAGGTGTGCAGGAAAAATTAGAATATCAGATAAAAACTAACATGAATCTTTGTGAAACATCCCGGGATGAGATAAAAGAAAGTGTGAATAAGCTAGGAACCCGATTTGAAAGGGTTGAGGAGAAAGTAGGAACCCTTGAGGGAAAAGTCGAGAAAATTCAGGCAGAAATAACTGATGTTACGAGGCAAAATAAGGCCGATGCAAGTAAAAGGTAATTGCAATTTAACGTATTCACGGGACAGGTGGAGGACTGGTTGAGGAAGTATGAGGGGGACATGACTACGAAGTTAAATAAATACGAAGGGAAGCTTAAAGATGAAAGCACGCAACGGAGAATGGATCGTGAGGAACAACTCTTAAAAATAGAGAAGATATATAAAGGGGTTACGGGAATTCAGGAAACAGTGAGTGGAATAACAAAACAAATGGGAGACACAAAGGGAGATATAGATAAGGTTATGACCGACATAACAATTATATTCGAGGAACAAGGAAAGACTCGAGAGGATATGAACAAGATCCAGGACAAAGTCTACAAAGGACAAAAGGAGATGGAGAAAAAGAAAAAGGAAATGCGAGAAGACCTAGATACTAAAGGTGACGTTAAGCCAGAAATTATAAAAGAACAGGTCATGGTCATCAAGAAAGAGGTAGAAGAACACTTAAATGAAATCAGGGATAGTTTCAGGGATGAGAAGCTCCAACTCAAAAAGGATCAAGAAAGAATTCAGAAGGAATTAGGATCCCGATTGGAAAGGACTGAACATAAGAACAGTCAAATGGAAATTCAACTCATGGCCAATGAGGAAAGTGCCCGAAGAGAAAGGAAGTTAGAATTTGAGAGTCAGGATGAGTTTCCAAAGACAGGATGGGTAGATACCCATGAACGAGGCACAGATACAGATAGGGACTTAGGAGGGGAGAGCCCTTATAAGAACCCAGGATATCCGATGGCGATGTCAACCCCGTACATGAACCAGACAAATGGTCAGATAATCAACATCATTAAGTCGAATGAGGACAAACCGGTAAAGTTTATGGGTAATAACATGTCAATTACTCCAAAATACTGGTTAAAGGAAGTCGCAGAGTACTTAAACGAAATGAAAGTTCCTCAGGATCGGAGACTGAGAGCAATTGAGAAGCTGTTGGCAGGTGATTGTCTTACTTGGTTCAGAAGCTTCAGGTACACTTTTGATACGGTGGAAGGCTTTAGAGAAGCCTTTTTAAAACGATATTGGGCAGCAGACGTCCAAGAAAATTTGAGGCTAGATCTGTACTCTAGGAAGTACAGCACAAATGCACCTACTAAGTACTCAGAATTTTTCACCGCTCAGCTGTGTAAATTCCGGGAACTTGACATTGCTCCAGCTGAGAACGACCTGTGTGCCGCCATTGCAAGACAACTTCCATATGAGATCCAGAGGCTATTAATCTCATCCAAAGCCAGAAGTGCTGTGGAAGTGGAGAGTGTATTACGTCAATTAGATATGACGACTTCGCACGTTACTCCCAGGCATCAAAGACAGACTGAACAGGTACATATGGCCAGCAGTCAGGAATACAGGGAGAAACCATCGACCAGAAATCAGTCCACTAGTACTGATACTCAGGGACTGGGTCGAGAGTATGGGCACCAAGAGCCTAGGGGAATACAACCATACTACAGAGGAGGATATCGAGGAAGAAATCCTAGGAATACGGGTTATAGGCAACAAGAAAGCCGACCCTATAACAATAACCATCAGAGGCAAGAAAACCGAATGAAATCAGAGAATTATCCCAGAAGGAACGTAAGGCCAGAGGATAGGGATGATGAATATCGGGCCGAAATAGAAGAAAGATATCAGGAAAGCCTTCGTTATATGAATGAACGACCAGACGAACCTGAAAGGCAAAAAGTCCGTAGGAGTGAGGCAATAAAGAACCGGAAATCACCCGACCGACTAGACGGAGCTCAAAGCTTGGAACTACAAGCTCAATTAAAGAATGAGGGGAAAGGAAGCCCTCAGGATAAAAAAAAACTTCAAATTTAAATCGTCAAAAGTGGAAACATACCAGGAGCTGGGAGGAGGTAGAAATTGTGAATTGGATAGCGAGACCAGATGAGCTAATTAACGAGGAGGTGGAAGGAATCCCACCTATCAAAAGAGAATTACCCATAATTATGTTAGGGATAGAAGGATTACTGGTCAGGGCATTAATTGATACCGGATCCACAATAAGCCTAATTACGCAAAACCTTCTAAATGAATTGGAAACAAGGGGTCGCGTATTAAAGATTCCCACATCAAGTATAAAGATTAAGGGGATAATTCCTGAAAAATCTTTAACATGTAAATTTCAGGTATACATCGATTTGATCATGGGTAACGCTGAAATTTCGCAATGCTTTTTGCTGGTAAATCAATTACCGTGTAATGTCATATTAGGTATTGATTTTATCCGTGAGAACAAGGTCATCATAGTCCTAGCGCAAAACTGCATTAGAATTCAAAGAGAGGATGTGGATGAACAAAACATTAACCTACAGGAACAGGATGTGAAAGTAGGAGAAGAGGTATGGCATGTGGAAGAAGTAACTGAGGAAAGTTATAAGGACATAGAAAAGATATTTGAAGTCCTCAACATAGAACTCGAAGATAATTTGGAAACTGAGTTCGAGACCAACCTGTCAGGAAAAGTAGAGGAAGCTAAAGTTAATCTCGAAAATAAGGAACAATTAAAGAAATTATTATTGAATTTTAGGGACGTATTTGATTCCAAACCAGGGAAGATTGAAAATTTTAAGTACGCGTTCCAAGTCAATGATTGGGCACCGTTCAGACAAAAACCATACCCGGTTGCGGAAAAACATTACCCACAAACGAAGAAAACACTGCAGGAGATGATGAATGCAGGTGTTATAGAAAAAATGGCGACACCATATGTTAGTCCATTAGTGATTGTGAGTAAACCGGATGGCTCAGTAAGGGTGTGTTTAGATGCTAGGAATTTGAATGCAAAAATCATACCAGAAAATGATTCGGCACCACCCATAAAAGAAATACTGAGAAAATTCAAAGGCAAGAAGATTTTTACAAATATTGACATGACTTCTTCGTATCATCATCTCGAACTGGAAGATAAAACCAGCCTGTTGACTGGATTTCAGTTCGATCCACAAACATATTGTTTTAGGAGATGTCCGTTTGGATTGAAGACCGCAGGATCTGCCTTAATAAGAGCGCTTGATCGAAACCTGTCAGAGGAAGTGAAAGATTGTACTATCCGATATGTGGATGATATTTTGCTTACCTCGGAGAACATTAAGGAACATTTAGAAAAGTTAAAGAAATTATTGGAAGACTTAAGAAGGGCTAATTTTAAAATCAATTTAAAGAAGTCAAATTTTTGTCAAAGACAAGTAACATTTTTAGGGCATGTGATTGACAAGGATGGTGTTAAACCAAATCCATGCAAATTAGAATCGATAAGAGATTTTCCAAGGCCCTTGAAAGTGAAGAACGTTCGCCAGTTTTTGGGATTGATTGGATTCTTCTCAGGACATTGTCCATCATACACAAAAACTGTTGCACCACTACAGGACCTTCTGAAGAAGGGGGGGGGCAAGTGGAAATGGACGGAGGAGACAGAAAAAGCATTTGTGGAGGCCAAGGAAATGCTCTTAAACTATGTGAAGCTAGGATATCCTGATTTTAATCAGAGATTTATCATTCAAACAGATGCATCCCAGATTGGAATAGGGGCAATGCTATATCAGGAAAACCCGGATATCCCTGATAAGAAAAAATATCTAGCTTTCACAAGTCGGAGACTGAAACCACACGAGAAAAATTATACGATCAGCGAAATCGAGCTGTTAGCGATATTGCAGGCGCTGCAATATTGGCGAAAGATCGTATATGGGTTTCAAGTCACTTTAAGAACGGATCATAAAGCCTTAACCTTTTTGATGAAGACTGATTTATCCAGTCAAAGGTTGATGCGTTGGGCTTTATACATTCAACAGTTTGATGTAAAGATAGAATACTGCCCAGGAAAAGAAAATGTAGTTCCAGACTATTTAAGTAGACAGCCAGAGTCCACAGAAGAGGAAGTAATGGCTATTGATTTGGAAGACAGGGATCAGCGTACTCTAAATGAGTTAAGAAGCATTAGTCAACGGCAACGTGAGTATCCATGGATGAACATGCTCATATCCTTCCTTGAGGGAAGTTTGATAAGGGGAACACCGGCGTACACGGAAGCTAATAAGATAGCTCAAGATTACACATTTTATAATGGATTATTATATAAGTTTGTGGACTCTGACCATACACGATTAAGGATTGTTGTACCTGCGATTTTGCAGAGGAAAATAGTATGGTTAGCCCATAGATCGTTCGGACATATGGGAGTCGACAAAACAGTCTCGATGCTGAAAGAAGCATTTGTATGGCCGAGACTGAGAGAAACTGTAAGGGACACGCTAAAGACATGTGATTTATGTCAAAGGATTAAACCAAATGCATTTCTGATGAGACAAAAGCCTATACCATTGTTACCCGAGAGGCCAGGTCAAATCATTTCTATTGATAATTTCGGACCTTTGCCCAAGGCAAGAAGAGGAAATCGACACATAATGGTGGCTATGGATGTCTTCACAAAAATGGTTGTCCTTGCTCCCATACAGAAGACTAGTACCAAACAGGTGTTAAAACGACTCAAAGAAAAAGTGATACCGATTCTGGGAAAACCTGAGAATTTGTTGTCGGATCACGGTAGTTGTTTCACCAGTGTAGAGTTCAGACAAGAATTAGAAAGACTTGGAATACGTCAGATTTTGTCAAGTATTCGCCATCCTGAGGCAAATCCTGTAGAAAGAGTGATGAGGGAGACGGCCAAGTATTGTAGGATATACTGTGCCGAAGAAAATTGGAAGTGGATAGATATCTTGGATATTATCGAATTTTGTATAAACAACACAATCCATGAATCTACGGGAGAGATACCAATAACGTTACATCAGAATGAGCAACAAGAAAGACCTTGGAGTCTGGTAATTCCTAGGCCAGCAGACGCTCAGCCTGGAAGAGATGTACGTATTAGAAGAGCCTTTGAGCATCTAAAAGCTCAAGCCGACAGGTGGCAAAGAAGAAATAGGCACAAGAGGTATCATCGGCCACTACTAGCAGGGGAAATGGTGTTAGTAAAAAGAACAGCCATTTCGGATCCAGGGAACCGCGTGTACAAAAAGTTCCAGAAAATGTACCACGGACCGTATCAAATAATAAGAGATTTGAGAAATAATGCCTATAGAATTCGGCACTGTGAAACGAATCACGAAGTGACCATGAATTCAGCGAATTTGAAAGTATATTACCCTCCCGAAGACTTCGATGAAGCCAATGAACAAGCCCTGGTTATGGAACAATTTAGAGATGAGGAATCCACTTTTGATAGAAACGAGAATAAGGTAGAAAAAGGAAACAGAGCTCAAACATTCGAGTGCGAATGCGAATTGGAAAAATTGAATTGGGAAATCAAAGAAATAATTGATTTTGTTGAAGAAGAAAATTTCAACTTAAGAAAGGAGAATGATGAAAGAAGGAAACGGGTAGGGATAGACCACACCCGTAAAGAAGAATGAGGTTCTGGAAACCTAAAGTCCAGACAAATAAAAAAAGGGAAGAAAGGGTAGGGACAGAGCGTACCCAACCTACACAATTACCGGATTTGACTTTAAAGAAATAAAAGAAACAGAAGGTACGGATAACGTTATGATGGCTTCGACGAATAAAGAAAAATAAGATTTTTATGAATAATTGAAATAAATTTCCTCAAAATTTTTCGAAAATTTATTTACCTAAGGAGGGGAGAGATGAACCCATGTACCATTGGCTCAAAAGGGGTCGAATCCATGTATTTGTGAAAGGAATGAAAGAAACATACAGTCTCTAAGGGAACGGAGAGAGATTTCAAGCAAGGGTTCTAGCCTAACGTTGTGCAAGCAGCTGGGACCAGGTGTTCAGAAGATGAGATCATGGCTCTTGACTCATTGAGTGGGAGCGGGTCATGGATATTAATAGAACGAGTGGAAAATTTTCACTGTAAGACAGAGAAGCGTGACTCGGAAATCCAGCTTAGCTTGCAGGAAAACGGCAACAGCGCCGATGTGCCAGAAGAAGAATAATTAAATTTAACCCATTTGCGAGAATAAAAATAAGTAAATAAATACTGTACTGTGAATCATTTCGGATTAGAGATTTTTGTGTAAAGAAATCGCTTGTTATAATTGCACAGGAAAGAACTGCAAACGCAGCATACGTCATTGGGGATTCACTGATACCAGAGGAGTGGGGAATTTAAAAATGAACAGCAACACGCACGCAGCTGAAGACTAAAAATTAATTAATATCTCCGAATTGCACGATCGATTCTTATGCGCAATGAGATCATTTGACGTTTGGAAGACGAGCTTTCTGGAGATATAAATTTTATAATTGTACGACAATTATTTCAGAAGTTGGTCACGAAAAGGACTAGGATTTTATCTTTTTGTGACTAAAGAGTATAAAACTCCTGGCCTCACCAAGCCAATCATGCAGTTTCCGATAGCCTAGGGGGGCGTCACGCTGTATCAGTACATGCAGTATTCCGACAGTCCGTGAGGGGGCGTCACGCTGAAACACACCGAAGACAAAATACCAGCTTTCCTTGAGGGGAAAAACGCTGTATCACATCGCATAGAAAATATCCGACAGCCACGGGCGTCGCGGTATCAATAATTTACGTGCATCCGTAAAGGGTTGCAAAGGAGTAATATTACAGTATCGCCGTGTTGAAAATTAGGAAAATCCTAGTTACAGGATTTAGGTCCGACAGTATAAAGTTTACCGTGAAAAGTTCATAAAATACAGGCAAAGCAGGCTGCGAACTTAGGACTCA
Organism: Meconema thalassinum; assembly: GCA_946902985.2. Lineage (NCBI taxonomy): Eukaryota > Metazoa > Arthropoda > Insecta > Orthoptera > Tettigoniidae > Meconema > Meconema thalassinum. Next base: position 414,662,828 of record OX336393.1, read on the forward strand.
GGGCGATAGGTCTTTAAGTAAACGACCAAAAATATCATACCGTACGGAAGTACTGGAACAGCGAGATAAACAGTTTATCTAATTTAAAGAACCCAAGCAGGGAAAGACAGAGAAAATAAGGTTCGCAGAATATTCTAGAAGATTAGAAGTGCGAGAACCGAATAAGCAAAGAAGAAAGGAAACTATAGACGTTGTTTCAAGAAACCAGACGAACTATTCAAAAGCACTAAGACTCGAGAAGTATTAGTTGCTAAAAAAAAATCCATCGGTCACCGATAGATTATCGAGGGAACTGTGAACAGAACAGACTTTCGCTAAGATCAATAAATAGGATCTAAAAGGGGAGCCGTTCAAGTTAGAGAAATAGCAGATCGTCAAGAACGGGATTCGAAGGAGTGCTATTGCAGGGAGGAAGTAGATGATTCGAGACTTTCATATTCAGAGAGGATAGGAAGCCGACATTACTAAATTTCACCCTTGGAGACGGGAGATCAAGAGGTCACGTGTGATAGGCCTAATAGCGGTCTAGTGATCAAAATTCGTGAAGTGTAAATATATCAAGATTTTGTGTTAAAAGTAATATATTTTCAGTGTTTTTATTGTGTGTTCTAAACGGATACACCAGTGTATTTAAAATGTTATCAGTGTTAAATGTATACGTGTTAAATATGTGTCAAGATATGTCTGTACATGCAATGAATTTGTACACGATGGAGTAAATTTAAAAAAAAAAGTGGGCCAAAAATGACGCATCGTATGAGGAGAAAGGTCAAGAAACGACCTCAAACATGTGAGTAAAGATTTTCATTATGTTTTGGTGTCGGGGAAGGGATTGTGTACAAATCCACCGGAGTTTTTGAGTAAAAGGGATGTTTCTAAATAACTAATTACAGAATAAGAACGCGGTCTGAACAAAAATAGAATTTGAGAAATTATAAATAATTATGTGAAAGAATAAATCCTGTAGAGGAAATGTATGAATGAAATGTCAGTGTATTTGACGAATGTTATAAAAGCAAGCGTATTAATAATAATAATAATAATATAAAGGAAATATAAATAAGATTAAACTGAATTATATGAAAATAAGAGCGTTGGAGCCTTAATAAAAGTATAAGACATGATATTAATGCATGTTATTAAAAATAGAGCGATTATTGTCAAAGGAAAAGATTAATATAAAAATTGAGATATGTATTAATTGTTTATATGGAATTTATCAGTTCTTTGGAAGACGCTAGGCTTAAAAATAATGTATGGCGCAATGGAGCGCAATTAAAATAAAATGTCACGCTAGGAATGCGTAGAATTTAAAAGTACTTGGTAAATTACTTATGAGGGGTAGTTGATAGCGGTAATTTGATATATGTTGTAAGTCCTCCAATAGTGACATAGATCACGAGGCCATGCGTGTGTTATTATGTAAAAGGGAGCAAATGTATGGTATTATTGAGCGTAGGTCATGTAGGCTACGGCTGACACCTAAATCGCATTTTGTATAAGTCCTCCAATGTGGGAATGGTTCCCGAGGCATGTTAAGAGATTCGAACCTAGAATCCTCTTGTTAATGAAGCCCCTAATTATTCGTCGTAAATGTGTATTACTCTTCCCAATCAATGAGGACCCTTTATAATTAATAAATGCCAAGGTTACGAAAGTGGTTTATGAGCCAAATAATATTGTTGAAAGTGAAAAGAGAAGTTAAATGCCAGGTCTCTCCATAGAACTGAAAAGAAAGGAAGATTTGTTTTAAAAGCATTGAGGAGAGCTCCAACCACAGACTAGACAGGGAGTCACCCTCCCAGTCATAAATCTCACTCAAGTATAACGGTCAGACCCTAATAGCAGGAGGGTAGGTGAAGGCCGTCTGTAAGAAGTAAATAATACACCGTGAGTGTTTAAAAGTTGTTAATGACCCGGGAATTGAACCGAGGTCCTTGTAGATGAAATTATCGCTCGCTTGCAAGTTCAGATCGTAGTTTTCTTATGTGATAATGGTCTCATAAGACAAATAAATAAATAACAATCCCTATTGTAATGTTGTATGAAAGTAGGATTCCACGAGTTAAATGAAGGTAACTAGATTCCGGGAGTAATCATAGTTTTTGACTTTGTCAAGTAATCTTTATAACTCTGGAGTACACAAGTATTTTCCCGATCACTATGGTGAATTTGTAAAACTTGAGAGAGATGCTAAATGCTGAGAACATGTGAAGTGCCCAAATATTTAAGTAAAGAATTAACATGTACTTTAAATGTAATTATAGATTTGTTTTGATGATAAGAAAATATAAAAATAGTATTTGAGGTGTACGAAAGAATGACACCGTTATTATAGAAAGTATCGAGCCAAAGGAGCTCGTAGTTATATGGAACTTTAAGATAGATACTTTATGGAAGTAAAAATAATTATGAATTGTTGGTTTTAAAGGAAACCATGTGTTTTAATATAATATTTGTTTAATTCTTTTGTTATTCCTTTTTCACTTTGAACAAGTAGAAAGATTTTGGTCAGTAGTTTATTTGTTTTATTGTTTGTAGCGCCATAATTTTGGTTAATTACATGTTTTAAAATAGGAGTTGATTTTGTTGTTATTTTTGCAAGTGTATCCTCTATTTAATCCAAAATGTGTAAGTCACAGAGTGAAGTCACAGAGTGGGAGAACATACTACAACCCCGAAAATCCCGAATTGAGCAATGCTGGCATACTGTGATTTGCATATTTCTTGCTGAAAGGGCAGAATAGTGAGGTTCCCTGAACAACGCCTAATAAAGTCCCGTCGATTTCAGGTGCTGCCAGGAGGCAGGGGGGGGGGGGGGCTCGAAGGCCCCCTTTTTCCTTTTTGGCACATAACTTTCAAACGGTGCATCTTACAGAAATGTTTATACTTCCTAACTGAAAAGTAATTAAATGCCCTACAAAATGGTATATTCATTTTCACACCTGTGTATTACCTTCTTCGAGATATGAGCTGGTGAACATGGAAAATTTGCAGAAAAATATGTAGCGCCTCACGTTTCTCGTCAAACTTGCCCTTCCAATCCGTTTGCCTTCCATAGAGAATAGAGAAATTAGAATATACGGGAAGCCACTCGTTGGAGCAATGTAAGTACTTCTGTTATTATGTTCAAAATATCTAATATCTAATATCTAATATTAAGTTGGAGATGTGTAGAATTAACTCAAGAAATCAAATGAAAGAATATTAATATCGAGAATGTTTATTGGAAAACTAAGGAACATACGATAAAAGTCGATGAAATTGATACCGCATGAAAATTGTAGGCCTACCTTAGGTTAGAAAACAAAGGACAGTCTGATCATATCTGATGTGGTAAAGGAATATAATTTGGTGAACTGAAGAGTGTATACAGAGCCTCCGTGGCTTAGGCGGCAGCACGCCGGCCTCTCACCGCTGGGTTAGTGTTCAAATCCAGGCCACTCCATGTGAGATCTGTGCTGGACAAAGCGGAGGCAGTCATGTTTTTCTCCGGGTTCTCTGGTTTTCCCTGTCATAATTTCATTCCAGCAACACTCTCCACTATCATTTCATTTCATCTGTCATTCATTTAATCATTCCCCCAGGGGAGTGCGACAGGCTTCGGCAGCTGGCACAGTTCATATCTTCGCCGCTAGATGAGGGCTTCATTTATTCCATTCTCTGACCCGCTGTAGGCGACAGCATTTATATGTAGGCTTCATCTTGGAATGGATGGTTGCTACAGTATATGAAATATGCCATGAGAGTAAATATTTATGAACTGTATGTAAATCAACTAATCTCTTAGAGGTATAGAAGGACAATTAAGTAAAGTATTTGATTCATTTCAATACCGTCAAGCGTGCGCACGCATGCAACGAAAACAAATACGAACAAAAAGACCTCTAAACAGTATACAAAATTAATTTATTAAAGCAACTTGCGCACTACCTATTGTAAAATGTATTTTCTAATTCAGAAACCTTCGCGGACTGCTCACCAGCTCACCGAAGTTTATTTACTGAAACGATTCGCGCGCCAACACTCAATTGTGAAAAGTATTCGCGCGCTAACACTCAATTTTTAAAACGATTCGGCCTCCAATACTCAATTGGTGCAACGATTCACTCGCCAACAGTCAATTGTTGAAACTATTCGCACACCAACACTCATTTGTTTAAACGACTCGCTCGCCATCTATTGTAAAATGGATTTCCTAATTCAGGCCCCAATTTTCTATTGCAGGCATCGTACATTATGGATTATCGCATGTTAATATATTACTGTGTTCTATTGAACCTGGCTCTCGGTAAGTAGATAACCCAGTTTACAATTCCTTAGTATTCGTGTATTGTTCGAGTAGATAAGCCTCATTGTGCTAGTGCTGGAGGTGTGTTGACGTGAGTTATCTTGAGGACCATATTAAGACCATTTTGCTTCCTTAAAACATTATTTTTGTTTTTGTTGTCTGAAATGACTACAACTTGTGGATTTTATTTTGAAATAATTGCTCTCTACTTTATCACAACATGGGTCGTGTACCAAAATATCTATTTTGTGCATCACGTGAAAAATCCTTTAAACAGGAGGAAGACTTCTTAATGGAAAATACGAGGAGGATAAATGAAAATAGGCAATTTAGTTCTTCACGGTACTAGGCTATTTGTTATATATTAGTATGGATTGTACACGGCTTCGGTGGCGTAGTAGGTAGCATGCTGAGCTTCTAAGCCTGAGGTCGCGGGTTCAAACCCGGCCGAAGTCGTCGGATGTTTTAAGAGCGTTCAAAATCCCTCAGTATGCCTTTCTTCGGAGGGGAAGCAAAGCCGGCGGTCCCATGTCATAGATTTATAGCATGAAAAAGAACTTTCCACTAACTGCACTTGTGTAAAGCCAATATTTGTGGGTTAGGTTTGATTAATGCTCTTAAGTTCCAACGTTCATCACCGGGCGCTGGTTGCGATGGCATCTAGTAGTAGCAAAGTTCACATGACCGCGCTGTCGCAGCCCCTATACTAAGGAACCAACCAATCAGTATGGGCTAGAATTTGTTTTACACTTATGATTTAGGGTCGTGGTGGCGTAGCTGTCAAGCTGTTGGCCACTCACCACGGCGGACCAGGTTCGATTCCCGGCCAATGAATGTGAGATTTTCAAAGTGAAATGCCATGTCCTGTGGTTCGGGTTCCACGTAAAAAGGAGGCCCCGTGGCTCATAATCTCGAGATTAACGGTCACGTAAAACTACAATCTTCCTTCCTTTCCTCCTTACACATATGATTTAAATGCAATATTTAATTTTTGGTAGAATATATAATTTATTTGTTGCAGTGGACATAATTACAGCTCGTATTTTTAATTACAGACGCCTCCGTAGCGTAGCGGTCAGCATAGTTAGCTGCCGCCCAGGAGGTCCTAGGTTCGATTCCCGGCTCTGCCACGAAATTTGAAAACTGGTACGAGGACTGGAACGGGGTCTACTCAGCCTCGGGTGGCCCAAATGAGTAGAGGGGTTTCGATTCCCCCTCAGTCATCCTCGAAGTGGTTTTCCGTGGATTCCCACTTCGTCTTCGGGCAAATGCCGGGATGGTACCTTCTTCAAGGCCACGGCCGCCTCCTTTCCTCTTCCTTGCCTATCCATCCTAACCATCCCTTACCTTCCCTCATGAGGCCCCTGTTCGCTTTGCAGGTGAGGCCGCCTGGGCGAGGTGCCAATCCCACCTCACCAGTTGTATCCCTTCCGATTCGATGTTCCCAGCTCTAGGACACTGCCCGTAGAGGCGGTAGCGGTGAGTTCCCTCGCTGAGTCCGTGGGTTCCACCAACCTGGAGGGTAAACGACAAAAATAATAATAATAATAATAATAATTACTAACAGCATATTTTCAGGATTTTCGTGCACATATTTCTTGGTTTCATATTTAATGAATCGTCCTCGTGTGTAAATGTTTTGCACTTGTTTAGCACATTTTCTTCCTGTCCCTCGTGTGTGAGCGCTGCCGACATCCGGCCCCACTGGGCCCCATCATCCGCCACTTTGCCGGCTGAGCGCGGTTTACTCAAGGAGCTCTTAGCCGGCTCCCGGGGTCTGAGTAAACAGCCTGGGGGTTGTTTGTCTACGATTTGGAACTATTAGAAGGGTTACTTCACCTATTTCCCCTCACATTATTCACACGCACGTTTCGGAGCTTAGCGTCTAGACTTGCTTCACTGGGTCAACCAGACCTTAAATATTGGTCATCAAATGTTGATATTGGAATACAAATCTTGGTTTGCAGAGGTCAAGTTTTGTTAATTTAGGCAAACATTCAACAATGTAAACCCAGCAAGGGGTTCTCTTTCATTGTCACATCGAACGAAGTTCTTCTGGAGACCGCGGTACAGAGGGTCTTTTCGTAAATCTGCAGAGACCAGTGGACATTGACTGCATTTTAGACGAAACTTAAAATTATGGAACATTATGCAACGAGCCTATAATGGCAATAATTAATACACGAGTATGTTCATAAAACGAGCGTATGCGAGTCTTAATTACCATTATAGGCGAGTTGCATACGACTGTTTATGTTCGACGATAATTATTATAACTTAATATTTTATGTTCGAACATAAATATTCATTAATATCTGTCAAGATTTCGCCAGTTTTATGTACTGAACAGAGCGCATGACACACAGAGAATGCCTTGTATTTGGCTATGGCCTCCTCGATTACCCTTCTATGACACTAGGCCAGACAGTGAAATTTAAATTAGAAGGCCGTGGAACTCAGCGCATCTAATTATCTAATTGGTCAAACAACTGTTTCTTGAGCTTTGATTGGTGGGAGAAACTGTTTCATAATGAACAAGATGTTCAGTAAAGAACATATAGCCTACTTTCTCCTAAATGCATGGGTATTGTTATAACTCTTTGTCCTTTTCAAGGAGTATGATTGAATGTTGGTTGTAGTAGCTTGTTGAAATACAACGTGCTATAGGGATATTAAACATGACACTGAGGTGCCCTTTGCTAGTGCTACCTCTGTACCAAATTTCGTTCATTCGGTTCCACCGTGTTCGAATTAATAGGGGGAATCAATTTTGACATAAAGATGGCCGCCATCCGCAAACTATTAGGCTAATGACCTATTAGATTGGTCAAAGGATGCTCCCTCCATAAAGGTATGTTGTTGCAAAGTTTGGTAGAGATCGGACGGTTATGTTAGTCGTAATTTTATTTAAGCTTTAAACATTCGTGTGGCCGCCATTACGTTTCTGTCAATATGGCGGCGATATTAATCATGACACTCAGATGCCCTTTGCTAGTGCTATCTCTATACCAAATTTCGTTCCATTCGGTTTCACCGTGTTTGAATTAATAGGGGGAATCGATTCTGACACAAAGATGGCCGCCATCTTCAAACTATTAGGCGAATGACCTATTAGATTGGTCAAAGGATGCTCCCCCAATAAAGGTATGTGGTTGCAAAATTTGGTAGAGATAGGATGATTAGGTTAATCGTAATTTGATTTAAGCTTTGAACATTCGTGTGGCCGCCATTACGTTTCCGTCAAGATGGCGGCGATATAAAACATGACACTGAGGTGCCTTTTGTTAGTACTACCTCTGTACCAAATTTCGTTCTATTCGGTTGCACCTTGTTCGAATTAATAGGGGGAATCGATTTTCACACAAAGATGGCCGCCATCCGCAAACTATTACGCTGATGACCTATTAGATTGGTCAAAGGATGCTCCCTCCATAAAGGTATGTAGTTGCAAAATTTGGTAGAGATCGAATGATTAGGTTAATCGTAATTTGATTTAAGCTTTGAACATTCTTGTGGCCGCCATTACGTTTCAGTCAAGATGGCGGCGATATAAAACATGACACTGAGGTGCTCTTTGCTAGTGCTACCTCTGTACCAAATTTCGTTCCATTCGGTTCCACCGTGATCGAATTAATAGGGGGAATCAATTTTGACATAAAGATGGCCGCCATCCGCAAACTATTAGGCTAATAACCTATTAGATTAGTCAAAGGATGCTCCCTCCTGAAAGGTATGTTGTTGCAAAGTTTGGTAGAGATCAGATGGTTATGTTAGTCGTAATTTAACTTAAGCTTTGAACATTTGTGTGGCCGCCATTACGTTTCTGTCAATATGGCGGCGATATAAAACATGACACTGAGATGCCCTTTACTAGTGCTACCTCTGTACCAAATTTTGTTCCATTCGGTTTCACCGTGTTTGAATTAATAGGGGGAATTGATTTTCACACAAAGATGGCCGCCATCCGCAAACTATTAGGCTAATGACCTATTCATTTGGTCAAAGGATGCTTCCTCTACAAGGGTATGTTGTTGCAAAATTTGGTAGAGATCGGATGATTAGGTTAATCGTAATTTGATTTAAGCTTTGAACATTTGTGTGGCCGCCATTTCGTTTCCGTCAAGATGGCGGCGATATAAAACATGACACTGAGGTGCGTTTTGTTAGTACTACCTCTGTACCAAATTTCGTTCCATTCGGTTGCACCGTGTTCGAATTAATAGGGGGAATCAATTTTCACACAAAGATGGCCGCCATCCGCAAACTATTGCGCTGATGACCTATTCATTTGGTCAAAGGATGCTTCCTCTACAAGGGTATGTTGTTGCAAAATTTGGTAGAGATCGGATGATTAGGTTAGTCGTAATTTGATTTAAGCTTTGAACATTTGTGTGGCCGCCATTACGTTTCCGTCAAGATGGCGGCGATATAAAACATGACACTGAGGTGTCCTTTGTCATTGCTACCTTTGTACCAAATTTCGTTCAATTCGCATTCACCGTGTTCGAATTGATAGGGGGGGACAGACATTCAGAGTACACACACTCACACACACACAGACACACACACACACACACACAGACTCACACACACACATACACACACACACACAGACTCACACACACACATACACACACACAGACAGACACACTTTTTTCGCCCTGTGTTGATCTCATAAGTCTACTTTCATTTTTTGCAAAAATCGAAAGTAGGCTAAAAATAGTGTTATAATGAGCCTCATTATAGTACAGTTTTCTGACATATAATAGTCAGGGTCGAACATAAAGTATGTTTCATACAAGTGATATCATTTGCTTAACCCTTGAGAACTGGTGTGAAATAATATAACACGAGGATTGGCGCCGGGTCATTTTGACTCCGTTTCTGTCGTAGTCGTCCGTATTTTAATGAAGTAATTTTACACCTGGTGTCCTCCTATCATTTTCGTAACAGTATAATTGGCCTTGATAGTGGCAGTAGAGCAATCATCTTGATTTTTTGAACAAAGGAGCTGATGACCAAGGTGTCCCTATACCCTAAACATGGATCAACAAGAACGTGAGATATGTTACTGTGCTGCACCAAAATAGTTGGATTTTACCCCTAATTTTTTACAGATTGTCCCGACAAACGTAAACGGAAAATTGTCACGCGAGGACTGGCGCCATGGATAAATCTCACCCAACCGTAAATAATATAGAAATAACTTGAGTGTTCAAAAAGCTATGGACATGTTTCCTTTGCAGGGTGAAGTTCAAGGCTAGAAAGAAAGGTACAGTAAGCGACAGGAAATAAGGGCTGACCAAAACGAAAATATAGAGAATTATTTCAACGTCGGGTCAAAGACACTCATGCGACAGTCCTCGCGGGTTAAGCCTCTCCCTCAAATCTGAAGGCTACTAAAATGAAACTTTCCAGACGTCAGTTTCTCACAAATACAATGAAATAAAGTCCATTCCCCTTGATCCCAACGTAAATTGTGGAAATCTTGGGGTAAGTCAATGAAAACACGCCAACGTTAATCATGTTGTATATGATCCAAAAATTGAAATACGATGTTTGTAAGTCAGCATCACGTGCAGCATCCGAAGAAATGCAAGTATTACACAGTTATTTGTAAGCAGAATCACAGTAGCTGATAACTGTGAATATTCCGGAGCTGTTTCACGTATTAGGCTACACTGGTGCAAGGCAAACATATACCGTTGTTGACGTAACAATTTGTATTTTAAATATTATTTTATGAGCGGTAATTTAGTTAGTTAGTTATTGAGGTTTTAATGGGCGGAACAGCGAGGTCAGCTGCCCCCTTTCGGTAATTTAATTCTGATAGCTATGCATTCGTGTATTAAACGTCACGTTAAAACCATTGGCCTACCGAGTTTAGGTCAGTTATTGGTCTATCGAGCCGAACACAAGGGTTAGGGCTGTGCGAAGTGCGACATGTACCTAGGTAAGTTTGCTATGTCCCGATACGTTTGAAATGTATACCCAAACCACTGTATACCAAAAACAATCATATTGAATGTTCCTTAAAACCGTAAATGTAGTTAGGCGTATTTCATGTACAATGCTAATGTTATTCAATGAAATTCATTCAATTGTCTCAGCATTTTGGCCCTAAATACATATTTTCTTGATATTTCGAGCTAAAGGCAAGTACCGTACTGTTAACGTTAGTGCATTTGTTTTAAGGTCAGGTTTGAAATAATCTAAATTATTACAGCATTGTATAGATGAACACCTTGTTGATGATGATAATTGTTGTTTTAAGGGGCCTAACATGTAGGTTATTGGCTCCTAATGGTTTGGGTGAGAGTGAAAGATGAGATGAGAATTAAAACTGCAACTAATACTAACTACAGACTTACACACTAGAAGAAGAAATGGTAAACAAATAAAGGATAAGGCAAATAAAGGACAGTAAGAAGAAGAATTCCTTCAACGCTCGAAGAATGAGGATTGAGGGACTTGGAAGGAAGGAGAGCCACGAAAGACAGATAGGAAAGGGAAAGAGGAGAGGGCCCACCCCAAGGTCAAAGAATAGAGCGGACGAAACAAACCCAGCTCAGGAATCCCTCGGGGTTGCCAACTCCCAAACTCAACAGCCATGAGCCCGTGAGGGTGTAGCACTATCCAGGGTGTACCAGAAGTGGTGGGGCTACACACACCCTGCCTCCTTGAGGGTCTTGTGCAGAAGGCAGGAGATAACAGGAAAAGAAAAAGAAAGCTGACCCCTCGAAGAATGATGGTATCTGTAAAGATGAGACAAGGGCCAAAATTAAGGCGGGAAAGTGAAAGATTCCCTAGGCCTCGGGTACCCTAATACTGTTGACCAAGAGAGGTCGACAGGAAAGAAGACCGAGAGGAGCCCGGCACAAGTAAGTGGAAGCAATGCCGGATTCAGCTGGGGTCCCGTGGTCGCCAACCCACGTCCCACTAGATGTGAGCAACTGGGGGGCGAGGGTTCTAGACTAAGGAACGATAAACCCGATATGATGGAATCTTACAGCATTCCGCACTCCACATCTTAAGATGCTTCGCTTTCTATTGGCTACTAAAAGACCACCCTGTGGTTTAGCGGCTAGCTGTCGCACCGGAGGTTCGGTTCGAGTCCCGGCTCTGCCAGGAAATTTAATTCTGATCTGAGAACTGGAACACTTAGCCCCGTGGAGCAAAACTAAGAACAAGCGGGTTCGATTCCCACCTCAGCCATCCTAGAAGTGATTTTCCGTGGTTTCCCACTTCTACTCCAGGCAAATGCCGAAATGGTTCCTAACTTAAGGCCACGGCTGCCTCCATTCTAGGAGCAGTTGACCTCGCTGTTCCGCCCCTTAAAGCAACAATAACTAACTAACGCCTCCATTCTAATTCCCCCTCAATCGCAAATGCACATACTGCTACATATGCCCCAATAACACAGGTTATTAGATAAATTCTACACACACACCCAAGTACATGGGATTGAAATGACCACGGTATCCTAGGCATTAAACAAAAACATCTATACAAAATTCACTACCACCACTGCTAACTTATTGCTTCCATCCGAAGAACTTCCTAAATCAACAGTTTCTTACGGGAAATACGCTATTTACTCATCCGTAACGCAGGCCGCCATTTCTGTTTACATCTAGGCGCGACATGCGCTTCACATTTTCCCCAAGGGAATAAAACTACATACCAAAGGTCACTAAACATGAAAATGATAAACTATATTTTCTAAATGCTCCTCGCTATTTTATAAGGAGTGCCTCGGTAGTTAACTTTACATACCACCGCGATATGGGAGAGTTAAAAACTTACGCTTAACTATACGACATTCTACATTATTATGGCGAAACTGCAACGAGGTATGGAAGTAGAGTGCACCACCTCTTTAACGTCTATATCTCAAACTATGGCCCATAGTTTTAGAACATATTGCATTTTGAAGTTTTGGCTGTCTATTTAATGGTTTAAATCAGTGGTTCTGAACCCTTAGAAGTCTGCGGACCTCTCAGCCTGAAATTGAATCATGTACCGGACCCCCCCCCCCCTCCAATACACCTTATCAGTAGTAACCCTTCCTCAATAACACTTATTTTAAAGACATTTCAATTCAAAACGTGATAGTCATCGCCGCGAATACATTCGGACAATTCTCGTTCAACGCATATCGTTTTCGAAATTCCTATTTATTGGACACTTTTTTATACGTGCTGGGGGACCCTTTTCTCCCGCGGACCACTCCCGAGGCACTCGCGGACCACCGGTTAAGAACCACTGGTTTAAATGAATGTCTTTTAGAACGTATAATTTCGGTGTCTGGTGATGAGGGATACAAGGCGTTCCTCTAGCAGCTGGTTAGGAGCATTAATCAAGACAAGGACTCTCTACTGTTCGCTGGTGTTTGCAGATGTTATTGGCCTTATAATTGAGCCATAACGCCCTTGCATCTGCTGCTTTAAGCAGTACTTCTATTGCTGCAGAGAGATTCGCTCAGCAAATATAACTTAATTGTAACTCACAGGAGAGCTTCTATATATGTTTATGTTCGAAGATGTCGATATGTAGGCTAAATATTATATGTCAGAAAACTGTATCAAAATGGGGGTCATTAAAGTACTATTTTTCATTATAACACAGTTTTTCCAACCAATCAGAGCTCAATATTTTCATTCATTGACCAATTAGGTAAGGATAGCTTCTGACATGCACTCAAAATCCAACATTTCGGACATGAATTACATGATTTGAAAGTTGACAATGTAGCCTACATTGGATCAACCGTTGTAGATACAATGCATAAACGAACTGGGCAATATTGCAAAAGAAATAGCACTGTACCTTAATATCCGGATCTCCAATTTCTACACATTCGCAAGATTTCGCCGACAATTTTAGTGAATGCTGTTGTTGACGTAACACACCAGAACGTCATGGAGGAAGCAGGCTTATGACATTAGTTCCACGTAAATTATAATCCAGCTCTCTGTTCAGTAAATGGATATCTTATGCGAAACTTTTCCGCCAGATGTCATAACTGTTCTATTTGGGACTCAATTGATTTGCATTCCGATGACAATCTATACGCATCGAATTTGAAGAATAACTAGTTGATAATACTATACATTTTAATTTTAAAGCGTTTGTAACAGCCTATTTTTTTTTTATTTGACCAAAATAACAAAATGAGCCAACATAGTACCTGTGCGCTATCTGTTGGTGCTACTTCTGGTTAAACAATGTTTCAAAGCTTTGGGATTTGTTATTGGGCAGAGATCAAATGCTGAGCCCACACAATTCCCAAGAAGAAGAATTCAACCGACAGTATCTCGACAGATATTTATGAATATCTATGTTGGAACATATAACAAAATTATAATTATCGTCGAACATAACCAGTCGTATCATCATCATCATCGGCTTTAACTCCAATCCGAGTATAAATCTTCTTCCTTAAGTCCAGTTTGTGGATGTGTTTACGGTGACTAAAGAGTCCAATCCTGGCAAGGAACAAGCGTCCACACAAGTCACATAGTATTGCTGGAAGAGGACGTGGTTGGGCTGCTCGAAGTTTCCTAGCTTGACGCTTGGCCCCTTCATGTGTGCGTCGATCCCTTTCAAAAGTTTTTACAGTGTCCGAGATGGTACGGCGCCAAGTTGAGCGGTCTTCAGCCAGCATGTCCCAGGTTTGTGAATCAAGACCTGTCAATTTCAGGGTCTGCTTTAATTGGTCCTTGTAGTTCCTCTTAGGACCACCATGAGGTCTGGTGCCATAGCATAGCTCACCATATAGCATTTGACGAGGTAATCACACATCATCCATCCGATGGACATGACCAATCCATCTAAATTGGTGACCTATTATGGATGATCCTTGCTGTTGATTTGAGCCTCTTCAAGAACAGCAATATTGGTAATGCGGTCTTCCCATTTAATCCTCAGGATTGATCGAAGTTCTTGTAGGTGGAAGCGCTCAAGCTTCCTAAGAACACGTCGGTAAAGGGTCCACGTTTCACAGCCATACAACAATGTAGAAATGACTACTGCTTTGTACACCATAAGCTTTGTACTCATGGACAGATCTTTATTCATGAAGACCCGGTGCGCTAATCGTCCATATGCTGCATGGGCTGCGCCAATTCTCTTATCCACATCCTGCTCACAGGTACAGCTCACAGAAATGGTACTGCCCAGGTACGAGAAGTGGTCTACCTGTTCTAATGGCAAATTTGAGATGGAGATATTGAACTTAGGAAGAGGTGTGCCTGGGGAAGGTTGTGCCAAGACTTCAGTCTTATTGACATTTATGATAAAACCAAAGCGATCACATGCACTCTTGTAACAATTAACTGACTCTTGCAGCTCTTCTGGTGTGAGAGTTGGCGACGCAGCATCATCTGCATACAACATATTAGTAACATTAGTAACCAGAGTATTCCTCAAGGAGCGGAGACGAGTTAGGTTGAAAAGCCCTCCGTCAAAACAATACTTGACCTCCACACCTGGGATGTTTGTGGGTGAATAATAAAGCATTGCAGCCAAGTACAGCGCAAAAAGCGTTGAAGCAAGTACACATCCTTGTTTCAGTCCATGGGTAATAGGAAATTCATCGGACATCTTATTCTGATGGCAAACCTGACCTGTCATGCCATCATGGAGAGCCTTGATTAGATCTACAAAACGCTGAGGGTAACCAAACCGATTCAGCACCGCCCACATGGCTGGTCTTGGAACCGAATCAAATGACTTTTCCAATTCATAACAGACTAAGAAGAGTGGATTCTGTTGTTCTCTACATGTTTCTTGTAGCTGTCTCACACAGAAAATCAAGACAATTGTGCTTCTGGATGCTCTAAATCCGCATTGTGACTCTGGGAGGATCTTCTCAGAGATAACCTTGAGGCGGTTAAGTAGAATTCTTGCAAGAATCTTCCCCACAATTGATAGCAGTGATATACCACGATAGTTGCCACAAACACTGTGATCACCCTTTTTAAATATAGTGATGATAGTGGCATTCCTTAGGTCTCCAGGTACCTTTCTTGATTCCCATATTCTGAGGTTAAGGGTGAAAATCCTTGTTTTGAGGGAATGACCTCCGGCTTGAATTAGTTCCAGAGGGATGTTATATGGGCCCTGTGCCTTTCTGTGTTTCAATTGGGTGAGAGCTGGTAGGAGGTACTGCCAACCATTGTTCAGGTTGTTGCGGCACATCACAAAGGAAGTCTTCAGCAGCTGCTGATGGACGATTTAGGAGACTGGAGAAGTGCTCCTTCCAGCGTTCCAAGATTTCTTGACTGTCAGTAAAGGTAGTAGAATACGCTTTTCAGTGTAACTGATGATGGGCGAGATGATCCATATATTTCCTTGAGTACTGCATAGAAGTTCCTCAAGTCTCGATCATCCGATAGTCTCTGCAGTTCCTGAGCCTTCTCCTGCCACCAAGTATTTTTAATCTGCCTTATCTGCGTCTGACATTTACCCTTGAGTTCCAGTAGTTTATCTCTCTATGTGTTGGAAGTTGAGTCTTGAACATGGGCAAGATAGGCATTCCTTTTGGAATTGATGAGAGACAGAATTTCTTCATTGTTGTCATCAAACCAGTCTTGTCTTTTTCGCACTATAAAACCAATGGTTTCCTCAGCTGACGGTGTGATAATCTTCTGAAGTGTGTCCCATTCTTGCTGAATGTCATTCGTAACTGGGATTTCTGATAACTGGGTGACGATCCTGTTTCCAAAATTTTTATAGATAGATTCATCCTGAAGTTTATGATCTGTACAACAATCGTCTATATTCTTTGCTGTCCTGGTAATGATATAATCAAGAATGTGCCAATGTTTGGAACAATGATGCATCCACGTGGTTTTGAAGCGGTTAGGTAGGCGGAACTGCGTGTTGGTAATGAAAAGTTCGTGTTCTGCACAAAGGCCAAGCAGCAATAGTCCATTGGGATTACATTTTCCAAGTCCCTGTTTGCCCATCACATTATTCCATAGCCTGTGATCTTTCCCAACTCTGGCATTGAAGTCACCGAGGAGCAAGAGTTTATCTGCAGATGGTACCTTGGAGATGATTTCACTTAGCTGATCATAGAATTGAGCCTTTACTACATCATCAGAATCTAAGGTAGGAGCATAGGCAGGGATGAGTGTCATAAAGGAACTTCCTGAGAGTGGTATGCGGAGAGTCATGAGCCTTTCGCTGATTGCAATGGGCGTAACCAGTCGTATGCAACTCGCCTGTAATGGTAATTAAGACACTTGTATGGAAGCTCGTTTTATGATCATACTCGTGTCTTAATTATTGCCATTATAGCCTCGTTGCATAATGTACTATTTCCTATCTTAACTCAAAACAAAACATCACTGAATTAGATGTGTATGCCCAAAACAGAATTCGATACAAGGGATTAATTACTCGTACATACGACACAATTATGAGAGGTCGGACTCGGACTCACTATATCTCCCCTTTCCCTGCATGTTTTCTTGATGAACTGAGTAGATGTGCTTTCCAACAATCTGCCATCTGCCCCAAGGATCCGACCTAAATAATCAAAATTCCCTCTCAAATGACTGCCGCTCTGCTTCTTAGAGCAGTATACCTCTCACAGCTGATTACTGCATTATGATAAAAGGTTATTTTTAAGCAATTAGTTTCTATAAAATCATAACAATGGCAGAAAACGTACCATAAGAATATATTAATATATTTCTTGTATGTGGTGTTTATTTTTCAGGCTGATACTGGGTCTGTATGCACTCTTTTATATAATTGTCTATTAGCTCACTCGTCAATAGGGAAGAGAAAATAAAGACTACTATGGTCTTTTTTAAAGCTTGTATGGAGATACGTGATAAAATGTAAACATTTGTGATATATAGTCGCAAAATACTGATTGTAGGCTTCCAGCATATAGGCTAGTTGTCTAAATGTATGTAATAATAATGTATATTCGTAATCATAACAGCTTTATTACATTATCAAAGTAAGTATAAGAAGTTGCACTCAACCACAGTAATCGGTAGGAAATTCGATTTAGAACCTTAGAATGAGACAAGTTACACTGCAAGTATACATACATGTTCGAGATAAAGAACGAGTTTAAATGCCAGGGATATAATCTAAGCTTCGAGATATCGAATATATTAGGCCTATCGAAATTCGACCTGAAGAAAATCAATTAGTTCCATGTAGTATTAAATAGCCTATTTTCGTATATCCTACTGGTCATACTTAAGACACGAGATATGAAAACAAGATTTAAAAACTGCACAGCCGCCATTTTTAAGTTCTCATAAAATTCCATTAAATTAGACATTAGTATATTAAGGCTTTGAATGAGTTTTTGAATGGTATGGACTCCGTCTTGAGAAAATAATTCATGATGAAAATTTAAATGTAAAACAAAAATACTGGAATGCAGCCGAAATAAGTCAGAAACCTCTATAGACATCAAATTGGCAGGTGAAAAGCTAAAGGAAGTAGGAGACTTCTGTTACTTGGGAAGCAAAATAACCAGTTATGGACGAAGCTAGGAGGATATAAAAAGTAGGTTGGTTCAGGCAAGGAAAGCATTTCTACAAAAAAAGGAATCCGTTGACATCGAATATAGATTTAGGTATTAGGAAGTCATTTTTGAAAGCCTTTGTCTGGAGCGTGACACTCTATGGAACTGAAACTTGGACTGTTGGTGCATCAGAAAAGGAGAGAATTGAAGCGTTTGAAATGAGGTGTTACAGGAGAATGATGAAGATCAGATGGGTAGATAGGGTTGCGAACGAAGAGGTATTAAGGCGAGTTGGAGAGGGGAGATGTTTCTGGCGACTGCTAATGAAGAGAAGAGATAGATTGGTAGGACACATACTAAGACACCCAGGAATAGCAAGCTTAGTTATGGAAGGAAGGGTCGAGGACAAGAACTATAGGGGTAGACCAAGGTTAGATTATGTTAAACAGATTGCCTCGGATGTAGCGTGTGGTAGCTATGTAGAGATGAAACGATGAGCTCAGGACAGGTAGAAATGGAGAGCTGCATCAAACCAGTCAAAAGACTGAAGACTCAAACAAGTACATATTAAGGCTGGTATGAAGCTATATCGTGCCTAGTTTCACAGCGCTCGGATGAAAAGTCGCGAGAAAAATCCTTTTTAATATTTAAATTTCGGGTCACCGCCATGTTGGTTTTGTGCTCACCAGGTTATTGAATGAGCCATAGGTGAAATTACGTTAACGGGCTCTACCAACATACAAAATTTCAGTTTGATTGCTCTAATAGATTCGTAGATAGTCTATGGAGAACCGTCTACATATTTCGGATGGTTACCATGTTGGACTGTTATATGTGTAGGCCATAGAGTTATGTACCATTAGATGAAGATTACTGTGTAGGTTCATTATTCAAACATTGACTTCGATCGTATGATTAGGACACAAGAAATGAAAACTTAATTTTAAAATTTCGCATAGCCGCCATCTTGAGGTTATGTAAACAATTGAACGAACTTAGATATCAGTACATTGCAATGTGTATAAACATTTTCTGTATCAAGTTTCACTGCTCTCGGATGGTTAATTCCGAGAATAGTCTATTTAGATATTTCAAAATCTCTCGGCCGCCATGTTCGTTCTGTAGGTAACTGGTTTATGAATGACACATAAATGAAGTGTCCTTTCTCACCGTACAAATTTTCAGGGTGATATCTGTTACTGTTACAGAGATATAGAATGCCAGTGAAATATTTCGCGGGGACGCCATGTTAGATTGGTGAAACGTACAAAAATTTGAAAGCGACGGTCGAGGTTGGATCAAGTAGGCTACCGTAGTAGTATGCACTAACCGAGTTTAGATTTTAGAATAGGCTAAAAATGCATGTCAGGAATAGGAAGCTTTTCGGGAAATAGTAATAGGCCTACTACGAAATACCGAAAATGTGAGTGATGGAGATCCGAGATATCAAGGTTCGACTGTGGCGGCTTCGGTGGCGTAGTTGGTGGCACGCTGAATCTGTGCCCAAGATCGCGGGTTCAAACCCGACCGAAGTCGGCAGATTTTTAAAAGCGGTAAACATCCCTCATTATGCCTTCCTTCGGAGGGGAAAAATAGCCGGCGGGACCGTGGCATAGATTTATTGCATGTAAAAGAACCTTCCATATTGTGTGAAGCTAAATTTGCCGTTTAGATTTGATTAACGCTCTATTAGTTCCAACGTTCAACGTCAGGTTCCGCTTGCGGTGGTTTCTAGTATCCAAGTTCACGATTAGGTGTCGTTGACGGTAGTATTTGGTAGGAAATGTAGGAACTACTTGAAATTGAATGTCTGCAGTCTTTACCTGAATTACGGATAACACACACTAATACAGTCATCACAATATTAACACCGGTTATCAGACAGTTTCTACATGACCGCGTTGTCGCTGCCCCTAAACTGTGAATCCACCAACTGAGGTTTGACTGTAGGAGGTTTACTAATTATTTATCCGGGTTGGCACGCGGTTATCAGCCAACATTTTACATTCACTGTAAGTGACAATTAATTATACTAGCGGACCCGTGCGAGAACTCTCGCATAATGAGTTGTGTGCGCCCCATATGTACAGACTACCCGCCAGGCTCTTATGCTATGCGGGCTGTAGGCGACAGAGTTCTGTCAGGGGCTATCGTCTTGTTCGTTTGTTTAAAAGCACTTGATTTATTTATTTTAATTTTTTAGCCAACATAGGACTACATTAGTCAGGTTTATGGAGGTTTTTCTTCTTTTTGTCAGCCCTATATTTCTTCATCCTTTCTGAACGTAATTTTCTTTCTGCTTCAGGAATGACTCTTCCTATTCTCTGCTTGTTGATTTTTGTCTGTAGTCTAGTGTGTTTGTCTTTCAGAATCTTGAGTGTGTCTGTCTTGTATTTTAAATCTTCTATTGTAATATGAAACTCTCTCATGTCTTCTTTAAGTTCTGTCATCCATCTAATATTGTTCTTACTCTTACTCGTCCATAATTTTTTTTTCTACTGATTCTATTTTCTGGTGACCGTATTAGATGCCCTAAGAATGATATTCGTTTCTTTTTCATTGTGCTTGTCACTGGTTCTATTTCTTTATAAACTGTTTCGTTGGAAGCTAGTCTCCAGACTCCATTTACTTGATAACTTTTATTTAAACAGGTTCTCACTATTCTACTTTCTAACTTGAGTACTCTATCTATTGAAACTGTGTTTGTTGTCTTGAATAATGTTTCACATGCATATGTAATTTGTGGCTGGGTGACTGCTTTGTAGTGCTTCAATTTGGTTGCTATCGAGATACAATTTTTATTATATATATTCTTGGTAACATGCTGTGCTCTAACCAGTTTATCTATTCTATTTTGCCATGCTGGTTTCTCGTTCAGGTTGTATGTGATTACTTCACCTAAGTATTTAAAATTTTCTACAATTTTTATTTCTTGGTCTCCCAGCTTAATTTTGTTTGCAAGCAGAGGTTGAGTTAGCATAACTTCTGTTTTATCAAATGAAATTTTCAAACCAATATTTTGAGCTATTTCCTGTATAGATTTTATTTGCAGTTTTGTTTCCTGAATATCATTGGCCAGAAGAGCTAGATCATCAGCAAATCCTAGACAGTTCAGATGTATGTTGTCTTTCTGGGTTCCAATTTTTATATTTTTCGAGTTGTTCTTGTACCATTCCCTCATAACGTACTCCAGCGCACAATTAAAAAGAAGAGGTGAAAATCCGTCACCCTGTCTCAAACCAGTTGTTACCAAATATGGTTCAGAAATTTCTCCTCTGAACTTAATTTTAGAAATTGTATTCGTTAGAGTAAGTTCTATCACTTTGATCAGCTTTGGGTGAAGTCCGAAATGTCTTAACATTTTTAATAATGATGGTCTGTGGATGGAGTCATAAGCTTTCTTGAAATCTATAAATGTTATTGAAAGGGGCTTGTTTCGTTTTCTGTAATATGCCATGATTAGCTTCAAAGTTATTATTTGTTCAGCGCAGCTTCTCCATGGTCTGAAGCCTCCCTGGTATTCACCTAACTCTTGATCTAGTTGATCTTTAATCCGATTATATAGTATCTTAGAAAAATCTTATAAGTGATATCGAGAATGGAAATACCTCTATAGTTATCTGGATTACTTCTGTCACCTTTCTTATGAATTGGGTTAATTATAGCTGTGTCCATTGTTCTGGGAATTTTTCTGATATCCAAATCTTTTGTAATACCATATGGAGGGACGTCTGAGTCGAACTGCCGGCGTATTTCCACATCTCTGCAAAAACCTGGTCTTCACCACACGCTTTGTAGTTCTTCATTTCCTTAAGCGCTGTTTCAACTTCTTTCGCTGTAGGTGGGTTTATGTTTTCTGGTTTAGTTTTTATTGGGGTATGTGTATCAATGAATAAAATCTTTTCAGGTTCATCATTGTTCAAGAGCTTGTTAAATGCTTCCGCCATGATTTCTGCATTTTCCTTATTGCTATGCGCTATTTTTTCATCTTTATTTTTCAACAATAATGTGGGGGAGCTGTATTTTTGCAATTGTTTATCAAAGGCTTTGTAATAATCTCTAGAATTGGTTTTGTAATTATTTTCCTCAATAGAGTTTATTAAATCTTTTTGATATTTTCTCTTTATTCTTCTAATAGTTTGGGTGAATTCTTTTCTGACATTCTTGAGGTTAGTGGCGTTCTCTTCTGTTCTGTGGGCTTGGAATTTCAACCAAGCTTGATGTCTTTCTTCATGCATTCTATCACAATCAGAGTTCCACCAGGCATGTCTTTTCTTTGGATTTAATAGAGCTAGATCTTCTGCGTTCTGTTTAAGTATTGGTATTAGTTCATCTAAATTGTCTGTTAGTCTTGTAGTTCCTGTTCTTTGCCGGTACTGGTCATTTTGGATTAAGTGATGAGGGTCGTATGTCCTTTTCCCTCCAACTGTAATTTGTCTTTTTCTTCTTAACGGAGTAAATTTGATCTTGATTTTAATTAAGTAATGATCTGAGCCAGTGTCGGTTCCTCTTAGAACTTTGACATTGTGGATTTCCTTGTGATCGAATTTGTCCACACATACATGGTCTAGCTGAAATTCTCCTTTGTCCAATCAGGATGTTTCCAAGTTTTGAGTTGGTGTGGTTTTCTTTTAAAATAAGTAGATTTGGAGATTAGTCCATGGGTTCTGAGAATTTCTACGAGTCTTTGACCATTTCTATTAGTAAATTTGTGAGGAGCCCACTTTCCTACTACATCTCGATACTTCTTTTCTTTACCCAGTTGAGCGTTAAAGTACCCTATAAGGATTTTGATGTTATAAATATTTATTTTATTCATAGTCTGATCCAGGAGATCCCAGAAATTATCGACTTCATGCAGAGTTTTGGTTAGGATTTTTTTTTTCATTTGTAGGGGCATGAGCATTAATGATGGTGTAAATTTTGTTTGTGGCTTTTAAAGTTAGAATTGCAATTCTTGGTGAGATGGCTTTAAAATCAATTATGGAATCTATTATTTTCAGACTTACTATAAATCCTGTACCAAATTGGGGGCAATGTTTCTTGACTCTTTGTCCTGGCTTCCCATTGAACACTCTATAACCCTGAGATTCAAACGGATCTTCTGTTAAATTTCTCATTTCTTGGAGTCCTACCAGAAGAATATTCTGCCTATCTAACTCATCTGTGAAGTTCTTGAGCTTTCCGGTTGTCAGTAAAGAGTTTATGTTGTGCGTCGCAATGTAGTTAATATGCTTATGTTTGATTCTCTGTTTCTGTGTTTGGTTGTATGCATTTGAATGCTTAAATTCATTCTTGTCTTTTAGGCGACTACCCACCGAGTCCGATGTAGTCCCCTCCATCCTTAAGTGGTTGGACGGTGGAAAT
The DNA here is from genome assembly GCA_946902985.2 of Meconema thalassinum. Classification (NCBI taxonomy): domain Eukaryota; kingdom Metazoa; phylum Arthropoda; class Insecta; order Orthoptera; family Tettigoniidae; genus Meconema; species Meconema thalassinum. Next base: position 414,685,987 of record OX336393.1, read on the forward strand.
CCTTTACTACTTAAATACTTTTCCATATCTGACTGTCGAAGGTTATTAACCTTAAGTGGAGCAAGCTCCGAATTACAACTGCGGTTGTTAGCCGCAGAGGACAACCCCAGATATTCAGGGTTCTGGATATCTATCAAAGAAAGATCATATAAAATTTATAAACAAATAAATATATTTCCGTTGACTTTTCAACAAATGCAAGATTTTTCCTGTACTATTGAGACAATTTGGAAGATTTTGGTACAAACCACACCTTCTAACTCCCTCTGGTTTAGGAGCATGAGTTTTGTGATACAAGCACCTTAGCCTTAGCGTATTATATAATAAGGTTTTGACTACCTCTTCTTATCAGTCACTGAAACCGACAGTAGTGGCTACGCTGGCTAAAGTGCAGTGTTAGGTCATGGGGCCAAGCTCTTTGCTGACTCGGCAGACGCGTGGGTTCGAGCCCCACCGTCGGCCGTCCTTGAAAGGGTTTCCCGTGGTTTCCCATTTTCAACACCAGGCAAATGCTGGGGCAGTACCGTCTGACGGGCCACATTCTTGCCCAGTTTCATTCATCACCATCCATTCCATCTCTCATCCCTGCGCGCAGGTCGCCCACGGGCGTCCACTAGAAAGACCTGCACTCTGCCTCTTAGGAGGCTACACGACAACAACAACAAAAAAAACAGTCACTGAAGAAACGTAACAAAAGTCCTATGATAGAAAAACGGTGGACAGACTCAACCTCTAAATTGATATTAGGTTGGTGCATAAGTCCGTCGCGTTTTTGTTTTGCTTGTTGGTATTCCGGTTGCTATGGTTTAATTTATCGACTGTCATTGTTGCTTTGTAGTTCAATGTTTGTCCTTGATTTTACATATTGAAGTTTTGTCATTTGCAGATAGTGAGTGGAGTTGTGGACGCAAGAAAATGGAGTGCCAAGAGGAGATATTGGAACATTTCCGACATATTCTTCTCTTTGAATTCAATAGAGGGACGAAAGCAGCGGAGGCGGCCAGAAACATTTGCGCCGTGTATGGGGACAATGCTATTGGAGAGAGCTCGGCAAGAAAGTGGTTTTCTCATTTTAAGGTTGGTCGTTTTGACCTTAGTGACTCTCCACGTTCAGGAAGGCCGTCACATTTTGATGACGATAGTTTAAACGCATTAAATCACAATGATCCACGTCAGTGTACACGAGAACTGGCAAATGTGATGAACTGTGATCATTCCACCATTGTGCGACATTTGCATTCAATGGGTAAGGTTCAAAAATCCGGTGTATGGGTACCGCATGCTCTAAGGAAAAATCACAAAAATTAGCGAGTGGCCATATGCGCATCTCTGCTTGCTCGTTATCGATTGGCTCGTGAACAACATCGGCCATTCCTATCCTATATCGTTACTGGTGATGAGAAATGGTGCTTTACGCTAACATAACGAGGAGAAAGGAATGGTTAAGCCCAAACAAACAAGCAACTCCCCGTACAAAGACCTGCGCGCATCCACTAAAGATAATGTTTTGCATCTGGTGGAACACCGACGGTGTGCTGTACTACGAATTGCTTCCCCGAGGTATAACCATCACTGCTGACATTTATTGCCAACAACTGAGACGGCTTGCAGATGCAATCCAAGAAAAAACCAGCAAGACTGCACGAAGTGATGCTCCTGCATGATAACGCCCGCCCGCACTCTGCTAACCTGACAAAAAAGCATTAAACAGGAGTTGGGCTGGGAAATCATTCCGCAAGCATCTTATTCGCCCGATTTTGCGTCTTCTGATTTTCACATTTTCCGCTCTCTATCGAACAACCTTCAAGAAACACCCTTTCCGGATGAAGATGTGCTCCGAACATAGCTTGACGAATTCTTCAACTCAAAGCCACGTGATTTATACAGGCGCGGAATCGAAAAATTACCTCAGCGTTGGCAGACTGTTGTAGATAGTGAAGGAGAATATGTTATTGATGATTCACTTCTCTCGTATGTGTATCTGATGTGTTTAATGAACTTATGAACTTGATGTGGATAAACTTTTGGAAAACGCTACGGACTTATGCACCAACCCAATAATTAAAATTTAATTGGTATACTACCCGAAGGCAGGTCCGAGCTCTTAAATAATCCGAGGACTTTGGCCGGGTTTGAACCCGCGACCTTGGGCATAGAAGCTCAGCATGCTACCAACTACGCCACCGAAGCCTCCTAACACGACAGAATGATGTGGTGAACGCTTACATATTAAATTGTTTCCAGTCCATTCACCACGATCATTTTGTTCAGTACGCTGTGATATGTACGATTTTAACCCAGGATACAGAGCTTAAATATTAACTTGTAGCAGTCGGAAGCAAACCGGAGGCTGATTAAACGAAAATCAGTTGTGTGTACACCGGGGTTTCCCAAACCTTTTCTGACCATCGCCCACTTTCGAGATTTATAATTTGTTTTCGCCCACCTCATTTCAAAAAATGCACAACTTAAAATTACTAACATATACATTCAAATACCTACATATAAGTTGAGAAATGAGGATTTTTACGGACATTTTTCTTAATAGGTGCATCATGTTTATTTAGGTATAATTATGTACATTAAAAATTTACTAATTAAATAGGTCTATAAAGGAATAACAATTAATGAAATGAATTAAAGAAAAAATTAAAACTATATGAATTTGTATATCTAATAAATTAAACAACATAAATACCAATGTCTAATTAATGTGAGGGATGGATTTGATGAGTTTCAATCAATTTGTTGATGTCAGGAGCCATTTTTGTTAGAAATTCTAAGATCTCCTCGCTTTTCAATTTCTAACCTATTTCTAGATTTCGTGGCAAGATAAATTACTTCTTTGTAATTTTATTTTATTCCTTGTTTTATGGGCAAAATATTCTCGGTCATATTGTAGACTATATATAAAAACTGATTTATTTGCCCACCACTTTTTTTTTTCAAATCGCCCATCAAATTCACATTCTGTCAGTTTCGCCCACTGGCGTGCAAAAATCGCCTACTACTAGGCGAATTCGCCCAGTTTGGGAATCTCTGGACTGTACACGATTAAATCCTCTGGCTAAATTGTTTTCAGTCCATTCACCATGAACATTTAATTCTAGAGGGCTATATCTCAATTAGACTCTTATAATTCCATATCACTGCTGACAAACAACTCTGTCGGCAGGGTCCTTGTTTTGTTGCTTCTGAAGAATAGCTTCCGGTCCCCTCGATCCATTAAGGAGACCTTTTTAAAACCTCCCCCCTTCTTTTTTAAAAGAAATCGTCATCCAAAGAAACCTCTCAACAAACTGGCCTGATTACCCTGACACTCACAGTGAAAGAAAAGGCTTTTATCATTACACAAAATAGCAATTAAATCATAGCTTTTGACGGAATAATATGTCGGCGTGCGTTAGACTAAATACTACTTAGAAGGCAGAGAGGGTGGCGCCACAGGCGGCGTTTGGCAGAGGCAGGGAAAAACACCTGTCATTTAAAAGGAGTAAGGGATCTCCGACGAACGAGCTCACAAACAACTGGGTGCTCCCCTTTATAAATAGTGCTTTTAAGGGGCTACTACTATATACTTAGGATCGGATATGGCCTTCAGACCCGAAAGGAAGTAATCCATAAGCTCCAAGCAATATCCTAAGTGATTGCACACAAGTGCCATTCAAAGTAGCAAAAAATACTCCGCTTCTAATTTGGTTTGCGTTGATGAAGCTTCACAGAATAAATATTTCATATCTAAAAATTTTATGAGCCAGGGTTGGCGGCTTTGGTGGCGTAGTTGGTAGCATGCTATGCCCAAGATCGCGGGTTAAAACCCGGCATAGATTTATGGCATGAAAAGGAACCTTCCACTAACTACACTTGTGGATGCTAAGATTTGTAGGTTAGTTTGATAACGCTATATTAGTTCCAAGCTGATTTTATTTGTACATGTAGCTAAGATGTGTAGGAACAATAATTGCTCTGGGGTTTGGTGTTAGATGGACACTGCTCCTTACAAAAATGTTTAAACTCTCGTTGTAAAATAATTTTGAAAATTTAGCATTATCAATTTAAGTCTACCTATCAACATTTATATTAAAACTCAAAGCAGTTCAAAACACAAACCAAATTTACATTACTGTACCTTTAGCAACTAACCTACCAAGTTACAATAATATCTGATTAGAATTTCACCATAAGGAGCAGTTTGTACACAGCAAAACATTGAAAAAGAGTTGTGCGAGAAAGAGACAAGTTATTTTTTTCTCACGTCCCCTTCCCCTTCCCCTTCCCCTTCACATCTCCTTGTTTTTCCGTCCTTAGATATGTTCTGCTATTTTACATGTCTCCTAGTCACGGTCTCTCTTCTGTATTATTATTATTATTATTATTATTATCACCAGTTTACCTAGGTGTCACACTAGACCGTGCTCTAACCTAAAGACAGCAATGTCTGAACACGAAATAGAAGGTCAGTGCTCGCAATGGCATACTCAAGAAGCTGATCGGCAGCACCTGGGGAGCCAGCCCGCACATCCTGAGGACTTCCGGACTTGCACTGAGTGTGTCAGCCGCTGAGTATGCTGCTCCTGTGTGGAACGCTTCAGCACATGCTAAGCAGGTTGATACTGCTGTCAACGACACTGCAGGGATAATCTCGGGATGCCTGAAACCAACACCAGTGTACAAACTATACCCTATTGTTGGAATAGCCCCACCCAACATCCGGAGGGCCACTGCTGCGGACGCCGAGAGAACAAAGCAGGAGAATGACCATCGACATCCACTATATGGTCACCAAGCAGCAAGGTCTCGCCTCAGATCACGCAAGAGTTTCCTTGCTAGGACTACGCCGCTGGAGAGAACACCAGAGACAACTCGTCTTAACAGATGGAGGAGCTCACTGCCCACAGACATGACACCAAAGGAAGAACTGGCTCCTGGCGCCGACCTACCTTATCCTGTGTGGAGGTCCCTCAACCGCTTAAGAGTGGGTGTCCCTCGATGCAAGACCAACCTGCAAAAATGGGGGATCCTTCCAGCAGATGCAGACACCTCTTGTGAATGTGGAGCTGAACAAGACCCAACTCACCTACTTACCTGCCCCCTCCTGGACAACCCATGCACAATGGAAGATGTTTTTAGAGGAAGTAACAAGGCCATCACAGCTGCAATTTTTTGGAAATGTTGACCGGACACGGAAATGAATGAATTATTATTACTTGGGCTCGGATGTTAGGAAAAATCATATTTTTTCTTTGCCTCTATTTTCATGCACGATTAGTTTCTGATGCAAATCAAGTGATTATCGTCACAATACAGTAGTTTTTGTTCGTCATATAAATGCATATTTTGAACAACCTTTACCATTAGGTCATATTTTGAGCATTTGTTTGGTAAAATCGTCACATTACGGTAGTTTAACGGCAGCTGAAGGTGTGCAATCATCCTAAACTTACCGTACGGGAACTAGTGTTTACAGAAATTGACTGGAAATAACCACTTAAACATGTTTATTTAGAAAATTAATATGAAAGTAGGAATACATAATTTAGTTAACAATTTATTCTCGAAGGGATTGTCGCTTGGATTTATAATTAAAAAACTGTCATATTTAAATCAGTCATTTTCAGGTCATATTTTGTCCTTTTTGAGTCTTATTTTGTCATTTTTAAGCTGATATTTGCATGCATATTCGGGCTTTTTTTAGGACTTAAACATATTATGAAAACTTCTCAAATTTTTAAATGTCAAGCGGGCTCTTATCAAATGGCCTCTACAAGCTTAAAATAGCCGGAATGACTAAAATAGAATCATTTTCTGAAACGAGGAAGACTTGTGCTATTTTTGGGTGAATTGAACAAAAAGTAATGAGTTTTTGCTTCAAAATCCGAAAAATTCAGTCATACCCTTTATAGGCCAAAACTATTTTTAATTTTTATATTGTGTTTTTATATTTTAATTTATTTTAATTATTATTAATGTTATTTTTTGTTTCTCTAATTTTAATGTTTATATATTTACATTTAATTTACATTCCTATAGGTATAATTTTGATATCTTTTTATTGAATTAATTAATTTTGAATTGATTTTTACAATTATTTTCATAATTTGTTTTAATTGTTGTGTATATTATTTTAATTTTTATATTTTTCTTCTTTTCCTTCCTCTTTTCCCTCTCAAGTGGGGTCGAAGTTTCTGGCAAGTCTTCTCCATTTCCCTCGGTCCCATACGTCCTCTTCTCTTAGATGCTTCTCCCTCCATCTTCTTGGTCTTCTGCTTCCTCTGTCACCTTCCACTACCATTACTGTCATTCTCTTGCCAACATAAGTGTCGTTCCTTCTCATGACATGTCCATAATGTGCCCGTCAGAGGAGCTATCAGGTTTGCCAACAACCGAAATGACTTCCCCGACACCTCACCTGTCGGACCCATGTGCCGAGAGGATCAGGAGAATTTCTTATGTGCCACAGTGGCACGAGAAACTATGATCCAAGGGATCTGTGGTAACATGGTGGCTAATGTAATAGACGGCCCAAGAAAGTACACCTAAGAGAACTAGACTGAGAAAGGAAACATCCAGACTTATGTAAAACTTATTAGTATAAACAGGTTAAAGGTTCCACCTGATCAATACATTTATTAATTATGATCACCGTGTGGTCACTAGTGGGACATGTTTCGAGGCTCATGTTGGGCGTGAGATGTTTCAATCTCGCTTTATGGTGCACCATAAAAAGATTGAATTTTGATTGCTACGTGAGGAATAATCTTGTATCGTTCTCTGTGATATCGGCTGATGAAGGGGCCAAATATATTTATTATGCCTCGAAACATGTCCCACTAGTGACCGTACGGTGATCATAATTAAAGTATTGATCAGGCGGAACCTTTAACCTGTTTATACTAATTAGTTTATCAGTACGGAACCAGAATGAACCTTTTAAGTTCTAAAATAGGTAAAACTTGTAAAAACATATATTATAAGATATATGCAAGCACCTATCCTGGTTCGGAGGGTTTATATCGGCTAATCCGCAAACTAATAAACAAAGAAAAATAAAGAATAGGGCCCTACCTGTAAACTACGGTAAACCCTCGCGAAAGATCTAATTTACAAAGATAAGCAACAAGAGCAACGCTAGGAAAATGTTACGAAAAGAAACCCTAATTCAAGTTACAAAGTTTAAGTTATTAGCAGAATTTACATTTAGTAGGGTGACAAAAACAAATCTAAGTTACGATGATACCATTTCCTCATTTACATTTAACGTTAATCAATTTAGCTAAGTCCTGACAATTAATACAAAATTTACGGCGATGACGTCCGTAAAGCAAATACAATTACATCAAAAGCTACATGACAAGCCATCAAAAAAATGTTAAATACACTCTTATCAACTACTGTCGACCAAAGTATTATGTGTACTCGAGTTTGAAGGTTGTTTGTGAAGTAACCAATAGACCTACATAAAATCCAATAACATCATCATTTTCGTCGTTTCTTTTACGTTAGCTCATGTAGGTTTGGAATTTTTAATTTATATTTTAATATTTTTTGTCGCAGTTGGAACACAAAAAGTGCACGTTTTTAAGCGTGTTTCAACCAAGCGTCACATTTAAGAATTATTATCTCAAAAATCCGTCATCAGATCGAATTCAAATTTTAACACAATATACATTGGAATGTTGTATACCTGGTTTATTAATTTCAAAATGTAGCGTGTCCAAGAAAAAAAGTTGTTATCATTTTTGTAAGGTAACTTTTTCTCGGCTCGGGGTGGTTGGAAAATGTAGTTCTTAGTTGCGATGTAATCCTTATACATCAAAAGGTTATCCTGTATGACTGTGAAATACGTAAATTAACTCACTTATTTTATATCGGTTTGTATTTGTAGGTGGAAATAACACATCGTTCACCACTTAGCCGCTCCGGGAAAGCTGTACAGCGTTGCTGTGATGGAGCCGATCACTTCCGAGCGAGGCACGCCATGATGCGTGATGGGCTCTATTTCGGCAACGCTGTACAGCTTTTCCGGGAGCGGGTAGGTGGTGAACGATGTGTTATTTCCGCCTACAATTACAAACTGATATAAAATAAGTGAGTTAATTTGCGTATTTCACAGTCATACAGCATAACTTTTTGATGTATAAGGATTACATCGCAACTAAGAACTACATTTTCCAACCACCCCGAGCCGAGAAAAAATTACCTTACAAAAATGATAACAACTTTTTTTCTTGGACACGCAACATTTTGAAATTAATAAACCAGTTATACAACATTCCAATGTATATTGTGTTAAAATTGGGATTCGATCTGATGACGGGTTTTTGAGATAATAATTCTTAAATGTGACGCATGGTTGAAACACGCTTAAAAACGTGCACTTTTTGTGCTCCAACTGCGACAAAAAATATTAAAATATAAATTAAAAATTCCAAACCTACATGAGCTAACGTGCAATAGAACAACGGAAATGATGATGTTATTGGATTTTATGTATGTATATTGGTTACTGCACAAACAACCTTCAAACTCGAGTGCACATAACACTTTGGTCGACAGTAGGTGCTCATCAGCACAAACAAGGTAAACATTGGGATTTACACACGTGATAATAATGAATAAAACACAAGACCAAATTCATATTATATTCCTGCCTGCACCTTGGATTACTCTTTGTAAACCAGTGTCATGTAAGTGAATGCCATTTAGGTTGGCGATGGCGTAGTTAAAACTACGACTTATGTCGCATGAGTGTTGAGCTCCACCAGCTACGAACTAACGGTTAAGCAACATTCCGTCGATCAAAAATAGTGTCATCTGTCCTAGGTTATTTCCATCAGGAAATGTAAAACATCAACAAGGCGTCGGTTAGCAGTCCAAAATGCACGTGTTTCAAATTTAGTAGCAATAAACAATTAGTTATTAGCTTGTTTAGAATAACTATGCGCTTGATTATTATTTTCGTAGGTTTAATTCATTGACATTGCTGACATTCCTAGACACCTGGGCTCAGGAGTAGCGTCTCGTGCGAGATCACTTATCTGCTGTCACATCGACATAAAAGTCGGAAATACCTTCAACGAGCTCGCAACGCTCGGACAAACAATAACACAAGTTACCAGTGGCTCGCGGCTCACTCGGATAAGCTTGGGTAGGCCTGGGAAACACATCAGTTACCTCCCGTAAATAACAAGTCTACATAACAAAGTCTGGATAATCGTGCATTACAAGCACTAAATACATGAATAGCCTCTAACAAGGGTGTCTATTTCTAGCCTCTTAATAAAGAATAAACCTTAACAGAATATAACTGTACACTCTCAAACAGCGTCAAAAAGTATTCGCTGTAGTAGCGATCAAGCGTGTGGCGTTTGCGAATAATTCATAAAATAAAACATCTGATCAACACAAAATGGCTGCCTAGGCCTTGACCTATCAATGAAGTACAAAAACTAACAGTAAAGAATGCCAGAAGCATTTGTCAAAGGTCTGAAAAAGTCTGTCTCACATATGAGTGTGCGCGGTGCATGCTGGGAACTCTCATCACCTGTCCGTGACATTGAGCTCGTAACTTGCTGTCACAATGGGACGGCTGTAACAAACACACTAGATTCAAGTAAGGGCAGCGGCTCTCTTTACGAAAGTCCTATGAGAAACTGGCCTTTTAAATTATCCCACTATAACATTATAATCACACAAAGTAATGCGTAAAAGCACGCCGTGAAAATATACACAATAAGACGTAGCACGTCTTTCCAAGCAGAGAAAAGTAAAACATAGGAATGCTACTCAATCTGAATGTCATTGCAATTCACAGATATGTCACTTCATGAATGACTAGTAGTTAATAACCAACAAAACATGTGTCTGATCACCTGACACAAACGAATATAGAAAAAGGCGCACAATCTCACATTCGCTGAGTTTGCTATTGATACGTTGAGTACAGGGTTCGATGCTTTCCTGCATACAATTGACTTCCCTGACTGTGTTCTTCACTGAGAACTGGTTGGCCTCAAAGCTCATCTGAATGAAATATTTTAGCTGACAAGGGAAGTTTCTGAACCGGGGAATCGCAGATCCTGTTGGAACTTTGCAGATACGTTGCGTGAGCCCAAATAGGCAGAACCGTGAAGAGAAATCTTTCGGAAATTAACTTCCCCTTGTACTAGATGAAAAATTAAGATTTACACGTTTAAATTGGCGCGCCAGCGGCGTGAGCTTCATTGGCTGCGTCAGAGGTTGCTTCCCGGCCTACGGTGTACAGGCACCGAATGAGAGGCGACAGACCCGGCATACGCTTATATCCATATACGGAGAGTGTCCCTTGCATTGCATGATGAATATTAACATTGCAAAAGTTATATGTTGTCTGGAGGAAAAATATGGAAAATGTATGGAAAGGCCTCTCAGCATTCAAGAACAGGACCTGTTGGAGAGTTTGGATGGTAGGCTATTGATGGTTTTGTGCCTATCTGACTTTCTGGCGTTCGTCTCTTGTAACAAATGTGTTTATTTGTCGTGTTAATTGATATTTACAGGTATCATAACTGGTTGTACAGAGAACAGCACTATGCACGTGGACTCCTATTCTACTCTTACTGTCGCCACACATGAGCTACCGGATGACAGTAACACCAGTAACACCAACAACTCTGATGAAGATAATATTTGGACTGCCACCGATAGCTCACCCAGGAAAGTGTCAGATGAAGCTGTAGGTATGGAAAACAAACAAAATGCTGTTGATTATTGGAAAAGCGGTAAGAGGCGCCCGCTTTCTTTTTCGTCGGTAAAAAGTAAATTTCACCGTTTAAAAAGAAAGAAAGATTTATATTTGTGGGCAGAGCAAGTGAAAAGGGGAGACACCCACCGCGACAAATTGAGGAGAAAAACATGTGTCGTAAAAGCCCAAGTTGACATAGCCCATCAGAATAATGAAGTTAGACATGACGTGACAATTCAGCAATGGGCTATGCTAGCTGCACAGGACGTAAAATGTACGGGGTTTAAAGCCAGCCATTCCTGGGTGCAGCACTTTAAGGATCGCTATAATATCATTTCGCGAAAAATAACAACTGTGACGACATCAAAGAATGCCCATCGAGAAATGGACATTATGTCAGCAGCAGAAATATTCGTAGAAGAGGTTACATCGGTTCTTGATTCTCTCGGCCCTGGGAACGTATGTAATAGTGATCAAAGTGGGTTCAATTTGGAGTTGTGTTCGGGAAGGACACTGGCTATAAAAGGGTCGAAAACGGTTTGCTCCAAAGTGCAATCAGTGGGGGCCTCAACGCACAGTTATACAATAATGCCAACAATAACAGCAGCCGGCAAGCTACTAGGACCTCTCTTCATAACTCTGAAAGAACCAAAAGGTGTGTTTGGAAAAAAGGTGAAAGAAACTATGCTTGCACATGACAATATTTACGTTGTTCCTACAAAATCTGGCAAAATGGGATCCGCACAATTGAAGGATTGGTTTCACAATGTTTTCAAACAGCATGTACCGTCCGGCAATGCGGCACTCCTTCTGGATTCCTTTTCTGGACATAAATCGTTAGAAAGTGAAGAGCGCATACGACTGATGATGATACCTCCTGGAGCCACAGCCTATTGCCAACCATTGGATGTATACGGCTTTAGGGCCTGGAAAAGCTTTGTCCGTAGATTTTCGAACACCGTTCGGTTATTGAATTTTGACATCAATTTGGCCCAGAGAAATACAATCTTGAAAATGCAGTCTCTGACATATCACCAATTGTCGTCCCCTCGTTTTACTTCAATGTGGCAATACGCATGGTACCGAAGTCAGTACCTGTCCGACAATCCCGGTGGGTTTGAACACCCTGTGCCATATTGTTTCGATATCAGTGCAATACAATGTAGTACTTGCACTCGCCCGTGTTTCATACGGTGTGGATGGTGTAAGACCAGTTTGTGTTTCCAACATTATTACCACGAACATCACTGTTGTCAGAACTATGTGAAGTAGCTTGGTCACTTACTCACTTGTTTGACTATTGGTTCAGTTTACTCTGTGTTGTGTTGTAATGATATGTATACCTTACATTGCATGATTAATAATAAAACACGACGTGCAATATATTGTAAAGATGCAGCATTAATGTCCACGCCGCAGCGCAGGTTGTGAGCGCGAGTACGGGAGGGCAGTCGTTTGGAGCATGACCTTTTGAGCCACCAATCAGGCGTGAGGCACACCAGCGCTTGACCAGCGCGCACAGTTCAAAATTGTTGTACTTATTGCCGTCTACGGAGGGCAGGAGTTAATTTCCGAAAGATTTTTCTTCATGGTTCTGCCTAGTTGGGCTCAAGCAACATATTTGCTAAGTGTCTGCAGGATCCGCGATTCCCCGGTTCAGAGACTTCCCTTGTGAGATACATAATTGATGGTTACAGTCGACCATCTACTGATACGGTCTAATCTAAAGAAAATCAGTGGCGTGACAAACAGTTAAAATAAAAGGGTGTCATGAAAATGACACTGACCATGACGGCAAATCGTCATGTAAAAGAAAACTATACACAAAAATCACCCATAACAGGGTTAAACAAAGTAGTACAACTGACTACAGTCACGTGTAGTAAGCGAAAAGACTTGACATCTTTTTGACGTCCAATAGAATGCACCTGATTGAACTGAGTTCAATCACAGGGTGTCTCACAATCACTGCAAGTGAAAGACAAAAATGAGTGCTAAAAATACAAAATCCTACCTAATGGCTGTCACGAAAGTTCGATTGATTCTACAAAAACTACTCTATTCTACTCTACCACAAAAAGAATCGAACAAGAAGGGTATTTACTGACTCACATGATCAGGGCATCATCACCTCGCTCTTTCCAACGAACTGAGGGGTACAATTCATCCTCTGGCTTCCGGACAAGGGTTGTCCAAACTAGGCCTCCATCATAGGCCTTATCCATGACCAGGGTCTTGATGCGTCCTCGTCGTTGACGTAGTGATATCGTCAGCTTCCCTTACATCGTGGTAGTGGTCATTCCTCTTGGTTCGGCACGTACTGTACATCTCCATCTCGTGCGGTAGTTCAAGATCTTCCGTCATGTTGAAGTTCCTCAGAACGGCTCCTTCACATCATGGGGGTCTTTTTACATCATCATCCCCATCGAAGATATGTGATAAAATATGTCGAACACGTGGTCAGTAGAATGATGCATATTTGGTGATAATATTCATTCGAAAAATAGATTCGTGGCACTGCTTTTCACTGAAGCTAGTGTAATTTGTGGAAATAAATTCACAGATGCTACACGGCGCAGATGTTGTAAACATTGCCCATGCACTATCTGCTTTTCACTTCACAGATTCTACAATCACTGAATCTCGTGGCATCCAAATAATCCACGGTTATATTTGCTCGCTTTTGCGGCCATAGTAATTTTTACAATTTATAACGTTGAATGCACTTTAACAATTATCAATTCACAGATGATAGCATATTTTGTTGTCCCTCGTGGACATAGAATTTTCATCCAGCACGTGGTAAAAATGTGGTTTTCCACGGCACAAAAATATTCACTATTTTAACTAAATTCGCAGAAATTATTACTGTAGCACACATAGGCTTTAGATTTCACTCGGTCGGCACACAAATAAGTGCTCATAAATGTACGATGCACTTTGATTATGTTCCTCGCCTACTGGCGGACTGTTCCCTCGTCTTTACAAGACGGACTATAACACACGTCCTATAAGGACGGTAAACCATACTCGAATGCCTAGAGTGTTGTTCCTCGTTGCTGGATGTAGCAAATACTTGAGTCATGCAGCGACTGATTCCTTCCGGTTCGCGTGTTTGCGATGATAATACCTTACCGTAAAAATAAAATACATTCACCAGAATGTTTAGATTATGCAGAATGACGAAATGGGATGATCTGAGCCTTGTAGAAAGTTGAGACATGTTAATAAGGACTCAGATAAAAATACAGTGGATTTCTTCAAAGTCAAAAGTGCAACCATAATTATCTCCAGGCGTGACAGCAGCGAGGCTGGTCTGTGGGTGCGTTCTAGGATGATGCATCCCATTAACAAAATGCGTTGCAATGAAAAATATCACTGACCATGAGCTCAGCGGGCTCAATACCAATGTAGTATTCTCTCTTGTACCTTCTCTGATATCTCCGTCACTTTAACACTGCCTCTTAGTCCCTCATTGCTAATCCTGTCGGCTCTGGTGACACCACAAATTCTGAACATTTTCATTTCAGCCACATCCATTCCCTTACAATGTGGCTTAGTTGGTGCCCATGTCTCTGCTCCATAAATCATTGCAGATCTCACTACTGACTTATACACCATTCCTTTAGTCCTCAGGTTTATCCTTCAATCACACAATACAACTGACGTCCGTTTCTAGTTCATCCATCCTACCTGCACTCTGCGGGCTATTGCCTTGTCTGAATTGCCATCATGGCAATTTTTAGCTTAATTTTCACATTTTGTAAAAATGACTTATGAGATCGATCCGGGCAAATGTGTGTCTGTCTGCCTGTCCGACTGTGTGTGTGTCCGCCCCCCCCCCCCCTATCAACTCCCAAACGGCTGCAGCTGTCGAAACCAAATTTGGTATGAGTAAGGACCTATACCTGAATATCTCACGGCCATATTTGAAAATGACGAAGTGCTACCAACTGCTGAAAAATCACAATTGAAAATTGAGGTCTATGTTGGATATCTCGGAAGATATGCATGGAAATTGTTCCAGAATTGACACACATATAGATAATATTACACCAGACTAATTTACAGGAGCCTATAGGCTACATGAGTGTGTTGCCAAAATGGTTCTATGCCTGCTGATAGGTCCAATCTTTAAATGCATGTAACCTCCATACTATGTATTGGATTTCAGCCAAATTTGGTATGAGATTTGCGCAACGAAGCAGATATGAATATGCATCCTTTTATTGTCAGCAGGGCTGCCAACTGTTGAAAAATGCACTCTATACAATTTTATCCTAATCTCAATATATCAGAAAGTATGCAGGCCAACAGTTCTAAATTTTGCATACCTATAGTACGTGCAAAAACCTCTGGCACTAGAGCCCATGAAGGGCGTAGGCCTACCAAGAGACCGCTGCCCAGCCATTTGGCCTGCAGATATTGGGGTAACGCGTGATCAGCGCATCGGGTCACCTTGGCCGTTAATCTTGGTTTTAGTGATCGGGGCGCTGCCTCCCTGTCAGACAGCTACTCAATTGTCCTCACAAAGCTGAGCGCATCCCGTTCCAGCCCTCAGGTCAGTTTCTAAAATTCCTGACGGAGCCGGGATTCGAATCAGGGGCCTCTGGGTGAGAGGCATGGGGCCGACATAGTACCTGCAAACGTAGGTTAATTTTGAATGATTGACATACGACAGTGCTGCCAACATGATTTTACGCGTACTGATAGGCTTAATGTCGAATCACATGTAACTGCCATATTAATAAATGAAGTTCTTTCAAAATTGGCACATATATAGATCATAATATTTCAATTTACGTTTGAGCATCCAATTTATGGCAGTGTCACCAACCTTATTTTACGCATGCTGATAAATTCAATATTTAAATACATGTAACGTGCATAGGCTACTATCTATTGGTCCTCAAACAAATGTTACATGTGCGTTGTGTAGTCTACCTTAAGAGATGGCACTAAGAATATACTTAGAGTTGCCAGGTCTGCCAACTGTTGATATAAGTCTCTATCATTTTAGGAAAAGTAGGCTCTTTAGTTCGTCACGGAACTACTTGTTATGAAATTTATTTCAATCTTTATATTTTAATTTTACACTGTAATTGTTAATGTTGTTACTTTTAAATTTATTAAAATTTTGGTTGGTTGGTTCCTCAGTTTAGGGGCTGCGACAACGTGGTCATGTATCCCCGTGTACTTTGGGTGTGTGTAGAATCTGTCTGATAGCCGGTGTTAATTGTGATGACTGTTTTAGTGTGTGTTATCTGTTTTCAATTCAAGTGAGGACAGCAGACACTGAATTTATGTTAAGTAGTTCCTACTTTTGCCGCCAAACGCCACCGTCAACAACTACTAGTTCAGAACTTGATTACCAGATGTCACCGCAGTCGGCTCCTGGCGATGAACGTCGGAACCTAAGAGCGTTTGTCGAATGTTTAACCTTTAGCTTCACACAGCTGTAATTAGTGGAAAGTTCTTTAACATGCCATAAATCTATGACATGGGACCGCCGGTTTTACTTCTCCTCCGAAGGAAGGCAACTGAGGGATTTGCAATGCTCTTAAAAAATCCGACGACTTCGGCCGGGTTTGAACTATTAAAATTTTATCTAGCACATTACGTCGAGTAGATACGTATATAATATTTGATTTTTAGAAATACTAGCATTTCAGCATGAAAATTCTCCGAAATTTGGCTGTAACATTCAGCTATCAGCATCTTTGAAAGCATAAACTGTCCTTACGACAGGTGGTTAATATAGAGACCTCTATCCCATAAAGAGATAGGTCTGTCTGCGCACTCCTGTGGCGCAGAGATAACGCTAACGCGATTTGAGCCATTCTATTTGAAAATTTCGTAACGAGGTGGTGATATTTAGGTGCATTGTCCTCATGAACGTTGTGCTAACACGTAAAATTGATACCATTCAGGGAGAATAATTGGTTTCGATAATGACACCAATTTTGTGACTAGTATGTCATTAACGAGGTGAGATTACAGATGTGGCTGGGCCGATAATGACTGTGGTAATGTGGTCTGGTGATAGCGCGTTGCATGCGCTCCACAGATATGAGGCCCAACACTCTGACAACCTGAATCCCCACGCTATAGCTCGCAATTGGTGTTAATGCAATTTGTTGATTGATTATACTAATCGCAGTAAACAATGAGGCTATTAATCTTAATGGAAACCCAAAATTTAGACAAATTTGATTTATTTAATGTTTTGACGCTATACCACAGAGCTAAATGCTGAGAAGTTTTTGAGTAGGTCAACACGTTGCATTGGAATGCCCCATTGTCGTGAGTCGGAACTGACTACTCTAGGCGGCTTCGGTGGCGTAGATGTTAGCATGCTGAGCTTCTATGCCCAAGGTCACGGGTTGAAACCCGGCCGAAGTCATCGGATTTTTAAGAGCGTTAAAATCCCTCAGTATGCCTTCCTTCGGAGGGGAAATAACGCCGGCGGTCCCATGTCATAGATTCATGGCATGTAAAAGATTACAACGTTCGTCGCCAGGAGCCGACTGCTGTGGCATCCAGTAACCAAGTTCAGAACTAGTTGTCGTTGACGGTGGCGTTTGGTAGCTAAAGTAGGAACTACTTGAAAATTCAATGTCTGCAGTCATTACTTAAATTAAAAACAGATAACACACACTAATACAGTCATCACAATTAACACCGGTTATCAGACAGATTCGGCACGCACCCAAAGTACACGGGGCTACATGACCGCGTTGTCGCCGCCCCTAAACTAAGGAACCAACCAATGACTACTTTATTTTTTAAAAGACTGTTGTAGGTTTAATTGTTTCTGTCTGTCGATTTGTTTGTCTGGGATCGGATTCCAGATGGCTATTCCGGATGCCACAGGCCTGGGGTGAATTAGATAACATGCAATTTTGACAGAGATTAATGTTCTGAATCGGAAAATGGTGTCAGCGTTTTTTTTATCACATTTTGTTTAGGCTAAATTCCCTTTGTGTTGTTATAATTACAACAGATGTTTTTACTATTGCCAATTGACCAGATGAGACAGGCATTTTTGAATCAGCACAGGAGAGTTAATTAAACACACATATTTTCGTATTTAACGCAGAATATTCTATTTTGCAGGTTTGTGTAGTGTGAGGTTAGGTATGTTATTTTTCTGGACACTGAATAGGCTATATATGAAGACCCCACGGAATAAACGGGATAAGTCACATTCTGTAAATTTTTCAGGAGAGCGAATATAAACTTTCAACACTAAAAAGTAATACTTGAAATTCCCCAGTGGAGGATAAGCAATATAGTTCGTTTGCCAAATTTATTTTCTATGAAGGAAGTAGGCCAACAGGTAAAACAAATAACAACTAAAGTTATGTTATGAAAAAAGTGAGAGGATATGGGACGCTCCACTAAAAATAAAGACCTCTGTACCTCGGTGACATTCCGCATTATTTGAAATTAATTTCAACTGGTCTGTAGTGACGATGGCTGGCCACCAGAATGCGCCATAAACTCATTTCTGAAAAAGAAAATGGACTTACCCTGTTCTTTCTGTGTGGTCTTCATATAATTTTCGATAATATTGGGAGGGGGCGGGAGAGGGGCGGGCATACATAAATTATCTTGAAATGTCGTTTGAAAGGTATAAACGAGTTTTACGCGAGAAAATATGTTTTTAAGTGTTAATTTTTGATTTGTGGACACGGGGGCATTATATCAATTTATTCCGGAATAACTTACCCGATACATTTACACTATCTCCTTTCTGGTTGTTAATGAAATTTTGTTATGGAAATTCAACATGCACTAAAAATTGAATGGAAATAAGCTTGCTGGTATATATGACCGTCGTTATCACGATCATGAGCTAAGGGGTGCCCTTTACTTTATTTCTCTTACGCGAAATCTGAACCACAGAATGTAACAAGTCATTTCAAAAATCTTACATGCATTGGCGGGAGGGAAGGAGCTTGCTCACACCCCTAAACTTGCACAAGAATGAGTTAAACACGGGGCCGGAGGAGGGGAGGGGAAGGGAGGAGGCACAACATAGGGGTAACAAACACGAGCCTAACCCATCTTAAACTCAATTGATACAAATACATTTTCTCTCGTGTCCTCTGTACTCCACCCTGTGGTGTAGTGACTAGATTTATGGCTCGTACAGTAAAAGAACCTATCACTGCAATTAGTGATGTGCAGCAAAATGTGTAGGTTATATTTGCCTGGTTAGGAAACGCTCTATCAAGTTCCTACGTTTGCCGCTGGTGTTAGTGACAGTAACATCTGGTAACAAAAGTTGGAACTGCCGTACTTGAAATTGAACTTGTTGGTAGCCTTCAGGTGTTCCATCAAAAATGCCCAGCTTATGGCCATTGGTTGTGATTCATATAATATCATCAAATGAGTCGTCCAGTTGCAAAACTCGTTTAATCCACTTGTGAATAAGAATCATTTTCATGAGAAACGTTTCTCTGGACTTTGTCTCACGTATCTTTTGTGTTTGTTGTTTTCTACTTTTTGCTTTTTGGTTTTGTGTTTGCTTTGTGCTTTTGCTTTTGAATTTTACATTTTGCTTTTCTTCCTTGGGTTTGGTTTTGTGTTGGTTCTCTGCTTTTGCTTTCTTTGAATTTTGCTTTTTGCTCTGTGTTTATTGTATTTTGTTTTATTCTTTAGTTTTTTTTAAATTTTGATTTTGTGTTTCAGGTTTTTTGTTTTGTGTTTGTTTTCTGGAAAATCAAAATAAAACAAAATAAACAACACAAGATAAAAATAAAACAAAATAAAATAAAATAAAGTAAAATAAAATAAAATAATTAAATAAATAAGCAAGCATAGTGTATACATGAGAGGTTTTTGGGAAAAAAGAAGAAAGGGCCAGAATAAAACATGAAAATTCATTGTGTTGTAACGCTCTCCTTATGGGGAATTAAGGAATAAATAAATAATTTTACGACATGATCCTTATTCACAAGTGGATTAAACGAGTTTTGCAACAGGATGACTCATGTATCATATTTCATCAAATTAAATACGCAAGAGTACCATCACAGATTGTCTGTGTTCATGGTTACTTTTCGAGGTGATACCACATTCAAAAGTCTTTGTAGGAGACATCTTCAGAATCACCAGTACATGAAACACAACCGACCACTGCTTACTGGATCGTTTAGTAGGCTCTTGATATAGGCCTACATGATCTGTAAAGGGCTTAAGGCATCGCCTGTCCGGCTCCGTGGCTAAATGGTTAGCGTGCTAGGCTCTGGCCTGAAGTGCCCCGGGTTCGAATCTCGGCCGAGCCATCAGGGATTTTAATCTCCTGGGGTTAATTCCCGTGGCTAGGGAACTGGGTGTATGTGACGTCTTTATCACTTCATCCTCATTACGACGCGCAGGTCGTCCACGGGCGTCCACTACAGGGTCCGGCAGCATAACTTCCTCTTTTAAAATGCGCGCCATTCAGTCGGTTGATGTCGTAGCGGAGCACTAGTGGTCTCGTTCGTGAGGTGATACTATAAAGTTTTGTCTCGACACAGTTCAGTCACCATCATGCGTTGGCCTACTTTTCGAGCAGATGTTCTGTGATTGCAACCCAGAAGGCGCTTTATTTTAGCCCCGTTGGCCCTGTCATGCACCGTAAATCATTTGTTACGAACTGGAGGTGCGACAAGACGAATAACTGGAGTCCCTCGGCCTCATCTCACTTAGGGGCGATTTGGAGTGGCCGGCCCACTCTCCTGATTTGTCCCCTTGTGAATTTTTCTATGTTTTTTAATCCCGTGTTTATGTGAGCTGTCCAAAGACGCTACAAGATTTGAAGACCAACATCCAGGAAGAAATTGCCAACATAACGCCTGATATGCTGGTAAGAGTCATGACAAACGCCAGAAAGTGGTTTACTCAGTGTATGGAGAATGGGGGACGTCACCTACCTGATTTTATCTTCAAAACCAAGTAAAACAAAACTTTATGTATGCGCCTACATTATCAAAATATATAAAAGTTTTCTGATTCATACAATGGGTTTTATTACGTTTTTAAAAAAGGAAGTTATGCTGCCGCACCCTGTAGAAAGACCAGCACTCTTCCTCTCCTGGAGGCCACTTGATCATCATAATGCATTCTCCTTCTTCAAATAGTTCAGAGGTGCTTTAAAGCAATAGGCATCAAGTGCATTTGATGCTTCCTCACTGTGTAATAATTGGACTTTTCTTTCGTGGACACTTTTGTCTGTAGAAATATGAAGAGGTAGGAGTTAGTCATTTTTGGTATATTCTTTGGAATATACACTTAATTCTAGCATTAATAATAGTTTATTCTTAGATTTTTTCTTCGTTTATTTTTCGGTTCTTCTTTGGCTTCCCTTTTTTTGTAATCGCCAACAGAGACGCTCTCTTTTTCAGTTCTCTGTGCATATTCTTATCCTGTTTGAAAGTTTGTTTCAGATGTGCATTTTCCTTGTCGGACTCTCCACAGCTCTCCATGCGGCAATTCGTTGAACCCCCTGAATCCAGTCATTTCAAGAACTACGACTGCAAGTTCTACAACTTTGAAGTACCTAGGTAGATGGCATCCTTGTCGTTATCTACAATCTCCATGAAGACTTCTATTCCATGTATCGAAAATGTATTATGTATATATGTTTTTTTTTAATGTTGCCTACTCTGTATCTGTTCCTTTGTTTCCCGCAAGCTAGGTGTCGTGGACGGTAGCATTTGGTAGCAAAAGTAGGAACTACTTGAAATGACTGCTTTCAGTCTTAACTTGAATTAAAACAGATAACACAAATAATACAGCCATCGCAACTAACACCGGTTATCAGACAGATTCTACACACACCCAAAGTACACGGGGCTACATGATCGCGTTGTCGCAGTCCCTAAACTAAGGAACCAATCAACCAGAGACTCAATGAATTTGAAGAAAAAAAGATGAACGTAAGGTGGCTTTTAAAATAAAGTTTCTTATTTATTTTTACAGAAAGACAGCAACGTTTATTTTCAAAACACAGTACGCTTGAACATCGTCCTATTTTTCAACGTTATCACCATTTCGATTCAAGTATTTTTGTAGATCCTGCTCTCGTATGCCCGTATCAAAGAAATCTGCCTCCAACGAGTGGTAGGCTAGGCGAAACAACAGAAATCCACCCAACGAGGTTACGGATAGTGATCCTCCGATCTTCGAGCAATATTCTTTGAATCTTTTGAATAGTCTCGTCAGAAATCGATAATCTTCCGCTCCGCTCTGCATCATGAATGTCCATACGACACCATTTGCGGACGTGTTGAACGGATATACACTTTTCACCTTACACCTCCGTGAATTGTGAATCAATGTCTATAAGTTTCTGCGCATAAAAGCCGAATTACGGCACGAATTTTGCTCTTCGCAAACGGTACCTCCATCACGGACGGTTCCTGAGTCAACACAATGATTTTTTTTTGTGTCTTTAGTTATATACAATTATAAAATTTCTTAAAAGTGTAGATACTAAAAAATTCGTTTATAATTAAAATATATTAATAGGAATGAATATATATAATAAAAAAAGTTTTTTTTGCCACCCTATGTGTTGATTTGAGGTTTCTTGAAAAGTGTTTTGGTTGAGCAAAATATTTAGAGAACAGGAATTTGTCAAAAATGACGAAAAAATATGAAAAATTGTAATTTTATAAGATATAAATGACTATGCTGCACCATGAATGACAACGCCCACAATGATTTATGTTTATGTGTATAACTTCTGAACTATTATAGATAGATTTCTGATCTCACTTGTCTGCTCTGTTGAGCGCAGACTTTGTGTTGGTAACAATGACAACTTTCTGCATTGTTTACGTTACTAGCGGTTACTGAACATCGTCATCACTGTGATTTTTCGGTGACCTATTGAAGAAATATTGTTTAAGGGGCGGAACAGCGAGGTAATCTTCCCCAATTATTAATAATTGAATCGTTGATTTGGAGAGGTAAACAAGTCCACTTATTCGCAAAGTTATTTATATTGTTTTTATTTACTTATTTATTTATTTGTTTACTTATTTATTTGTTCATTTATTTATTTATTTATTTAAAATCTAAAGGAAGTAGGAGAAGCAAAATAACCAGTGATGGACGAAATAATGCAAGTTATGGGGCGGGATTGTTCTAAGGATTGTCCGAGGTAAGAAAATGTAATGAAAAACTTCAACCTCATTTTTCTCAGTTCAACATTTTTGACTACTTTGGTACCATTTGTAAGAACACTAATCAAGATAGGTCCATAATTTTTTAATGTATCGACATCATCCTAATGAACAGTAATAAGAAGGGATATCCCTTTAAGTAATAAACAAAATGAAATATAAATATTTTTCGACATAATTTTGGATTAAAATTTAGTACCTTTAACAAAAATTCATATTGGCAAAAGTATTTCGTTTTTGTCAATAATCCTTCTTATTATTGCAGATAATGATCCAAACAGTAATCCCTGAAAGTTTCAATTGGCTAACCCAAACAGATTTTGAGTAAAGTGTACCACAAATTTGAAGATTTAATATGGGCGAGATAGGCAGGTCTTACTTACCCACCTTTTTGGACTTGGTGCTTTTTCCTTCCATGCGCACGATATCTACCGTATAGCCCAGGGGTCTCCAAACTTTCCAGCCTTAGGGCCATACTGATTACTCCAGTAAGTTCCGAGGGCCAAAACCATATTATCATTGTTGCCGGTGGTAAAAAGTGAAATAGTCCACTGATGAAAAAAAAGTCCGAAAAAGTACGCAACGTTGAAAAAAGGCTGCAAATCGGACTAAAGTCCGCAAAACGGCAACACTGCATATTATTAATTTTCCTGTCATTATCTGTAATTTCTAGATTAGTCGTAAAGTACGAGCCATGAGGAGTAACGTGACACGACATCTGGTGGACACAAGCGGAAATAGGTAGTACCTTCTATCGCTAACAAATGGCGCTAATAGCACGTACAGAGTAATCTCGTTGGTTCGAGAGAGTTCTGGTGTCTTCCACTCACTTCTAGATGGCAATAATTGGAATATATAAGAAGGCTAGTTGCGCAACCACAAGTCAGTTCCTATGACACTGTTGTGAAATAAAATAGTGCGTACCTCCTTAAAACGTGTTTGTGCGTGTTTAAGTTTAAGACATCTTTGTAACAGTATTTTGATTTGAATTGTTGCTTTTGTGTGTGATTTAGTAGTATGGAAAAGAAGCGAAAAATTGATAGTGAATGCAGAAAATTCAAAGATGAGTGGAACATTCAGTATTTCGTAATTGAGTCCAGTAACAAGGCGCTATGTTTGATTTGCAATGAAAGCATAGCCGTTCTCAAGGAATATAACATTAAACGTCATTATGAAACAAAACATTTCCAAAATTACTCATACAGGAAGTTTGCGGACAGAAAAATTCGAAGCTATGAAGCGCGGATTGAAATCGCAGCAATCTTCATTTACAAAACTCAAAACCGAGCAAGAGGCTGCAACTCGTGCCAGCTTTCGTGTGGCTCTTGAAATTGCAAAACGTGGAAAACCATTCACCGATGGAGAAATGATCAAAGAATGCATAATTGCAGCAGCCGAAGAAATGTGCCCTGAAAAGGTAAATTTATTAAAAACTGTCAGTATGTCAGCAAACACTGTGGCTCGAAGGGTGGAAAACATCGCTGAAAATATATCCTCTCAACTGTTCGACAAAAATGGAGATGTTGAGTGGTTTTCTTTGGCCTTGGATGAGTCAACGGATGTGTCAGATACTGCTCAGGTGTTGATTTATATTCGAGGAGTAGATAAAAGCTATGAAGTGCATGAAGAACTTCTTGATATGTATAGTATTCATGGCACAACTACTGGTACAGATATTTTTAAAGGAGTTGAAATGGCCATTAATCAAAAGAACCTTCGATGGAAAAACTTGAAATGTATTACAACTGATGGAGGCAAAAACATGAGTGGGAAAGATAAAGGAGTGGTCGCTCTTGTGTCAAAGGCTGTAGAAAATGACGGTGGTTCAAAACCATTAGTCTTACATTGTATCATTCATCAACAGTCTTTGTGCGGAAAATGTTTGGATATGTCTGAAGTTCTGAAACCAGTCATATCAACTGTTAATTTTATGAGATCTTTTGGGCTGAATCACCGACAATTCCGACAATTTATTGAAGAGATTGGAGAAAATGACTTACCTTATCATACTGCCGTACGTTGGCTTAGTTGTGGGAAAGTCCTTCAGCGTTTTTTTGAACTTCGAGCAGTGATCGAATTTTTTTTGAATGAAAAGCATCGCCCTCTTTCTGAATTACAAAACAACGCATGGCTGTGGAAGTTAGCATTCTATGTTGATTTGACAAAACATGTGAACGAACTGAATTTGAGATTGCAAGGAGAAGACCAGCATCTTCCTGATTTATACACTAATAAGCTTATCAAATCATTCCGGAAGAAATTGATACTGTTTCAATCACAACTACGAAGTAAATGTTTTTCACATTTTAAAACATGTGAAATATTCAGCCACACCACTGAGACTGAGTTTCCTATCGATTTTGCAATCGAAACTTTGAGTGCTTTGAAAATAAATTTTGATACTCGTTTCTCGGACTTCGATGCCTTTGCGAATCAAATTAAGATTTTTCAGGATCCTTTTGATACTGACATTGAAACCCTAGCCCCGGAACTTCAAATGGAAATGATTGAACTACAGTGCAGTGATATAATTAAGAACAAATATCAAAACTCATCTTTGTTGGAATTTTATAAGAGTCTTCCACTGACACAATTTGATAATTTGCCTAAATTTGCTCGTGGGCTGTTTTCTGTTTTTGGTACTACTTATTTGTGTGAGAAGACCTTCTCCAAAATGAAGTACACAAAAAATGTTTACAGATCTAAATTAACTGATGAGCATCTTAAATCTCTTTTAATAATTGGTACAAGTAAAATTAGTCCACAACTACAAACTATTGTCAGTGGAAAATCTCAATTACATAAATCTCATTAGTATTTCATATGTCTGCATGTTATACATGTCTTTACTCATTACAATTCTGTGTTTCTTTATCCAACTTATCACAAAAACAATAACAATAAGCCTACAACAATGTTATGAGTAGTTAGCCCATGACCATATCAATGTAGATGTCATATTAATAATTATTCAACATAAAATTAGAATACTTCAGTAAACTAAATTTAATTTGCTATAAAAAAATATGTTCTCTAAAAGGAGTTTTCAAGTATGCTAGCTCTCCGCGGGCCGGACAAAATCTGTCCGCGGGCCGGATGTGCCCTCGGGCCGTAGTTTGGAGACCCCTGGTATAGCCTATTGCCTAACAGGCTCCTGTTCGATCAGCACAAAGGAACAACACACAATAAATCACTTAGGCCTATATACAAGTTTGGATTCCAATGTCTCAGCCTTGGGTACACTACACATGTACGTGAAAATATACGAATAATCAAAGAGAAGATCCATTTGCTTGAACGCTAATGGTATCGGCACTTAAGTTTGTGACGTAGTGCACTAATATCGCAACAAAACGTTAGCGATTAAGAGTGATGTTGTTTGAAGCAGTATATCCTCTGCAGTTCCGATTAAAGAGAGGATAGGTCTATTGCAAGTAATGAGTAGGGACCGGACATTTAAGCACTGAAAACGATCACAATAGATAATTCACTTGCAAGTTTTTCAATATTTTCAGGGGACAAATTACGTCTATTTTAATCGTTTTCAGTGCATAAATGTCCGGTCCCTAGCCATCAGTTGAATAATCACTATTACCAGACACCCAGTGTTTTAATCAATACTTTCTGCTGCTCTTCTCTTTAGGCATTTTGTGTTAAGGATATGCAGTAAGAAGAATGTAACACATTAACTGAAGAAACTTCTCACAAAACTAATCCCTGGCAACTGGCTGTCGAGATGGTGAAAGGAATGTCCCACCCCATTCCCTTCTTGAAATAACCAGGCAGCATGCTTGCGTAAATATTAGTTATTAATCTGTTGCTCAGGAAGTCTCTTACAAGGGATGTCCAACACGCAGGCGAAACATATTTTGTTCAAGATGTTTTAAATTATTCTTAACTTCAACTGTATATGCTAAAATATGCTGTTATGTTCAGAATATGCAAAAAATCCAATAAACCCTCAAAATATGCCTTTGCACATGCGCATATGCATTTTCAAAATATCCGGTCCTTAGTAATAAGAAAATCTCTGTGAAGATCAGCCTTAATCCTCTCGACGTAAAGTAGGTACTTTTCAATTCTACTTTTCCATCACGTTCCAGCCCTGAGATCACATTTAAATTTCTTGATAGAATCGGGAATATAACCCAGGACCTTTGCGTCCCCCAGACCACAAAGGCGGCACTGTACTTGTTGCTAATCACACACTGCCTACAACAACAAACTGCCCCCATCCAATAGAGGCTGTGGTGCACAATATGGGGCTCCAAGATCACATTACCATGTCAATAAACTGGAACGAATAAGGGGGAGAACAGCCAATGAATAAAACATTGATATTTTGTGGCTCATATCGAGTTATTTATTCCTTGCTTGTCACAAGCAATAAGCTCCCTTTCTCCATGCAAGTGTTTAAGAGGCGCAATAACAGCCGCGAAGGATTATTGCCGACGTCATGTTGGAAACTGTGTTGCACACCGGGAATGCAACACTACAGTTATAATTCTATCTGACACATGTATAATTCGACCAGGAAATGATTCACCGATTAAGGTTAGCCACGGCTGACTCACTGAGAAAAATTTTGGAAAAAAAACCTCATTTTAAGATACTCTATAAAATAAGCTAGATAGGCGCAATTTTTAAAGGTATAGTGGTGTATTTGGAAGGCAGTGATATTGACGTAATTAGACATTTCATGAATTTGAAGAAACATCATGAACATAAGGTGGCTTTCAAAATAAAGTTCCCTATTTATTAGCCTACTTTTCACATTTTGCAAAAATGAGGAAAATGTAGACTTATGAGATCGGGCAAGTGTGTGTGTGTCTGTCTGTCTGTCCGTCTGTATGTCTGTCTGTCTGTCTGTCCTTCTGTCTGTCTGTCTGGCTGTGTGTGTGTCCCCCCTATCAACTCCCAAACAGCTGGAGCAATCGAAACAAAATTTCGTAGGAGTAAAGATCTATACCTGAATATCTCACGGCCATATTTGAAAATGATGTCAGTCCTACCAACTGCTGAAAAATCGCAATTGAAATTTCAGCTCCATGTTGGATATCTTGGAAGGTATAAATGGGAGCTATTTTAAAATTGGCACACGTATAGATAATAATATTGCAGTTTAATTTCCAGGAGGCCATACATGGCACTGTCGCCAAAATGATTATAAGCCTGCTGATAGGTCCAATTTTTAAATGCATATACCTTCTACACTATCAATTGGAATTCAACCAAATTTCGTATGTTGTATTGAACCCGCTGAGCTATGGTCCATGTGATATTTTTTATGACAGAGCATTTATGATGGGATGTTGTACTTTTGAACACACCCAGGAAGCTACGTGAAGCTGAGAGATCACGCGATATTTTGAAGTAGCGGTGAATCGCACTTTTGACTTTGGTGTAAACTGCTAATTATTATCTGAGGTCTTATTAATTATTTTTATCTTTCCTACGAGACTCAGAATATTCCATTTCGTCATGCTGCATTATTAAAACATTTTGGAGAATGTTTATTTTTACTTTAGGTAAGGTAATACCCTTGCAGATACGCAAAAAGGAACGTAAGTAGTCGCTCAACGTTTTCGTTTTGACGACCTACTTTCTAGAGACACCCAGTACCGGAGCACTGCGTCTTGAGAATCCGCCTTGTGTAGGCGTGGCATTACATTTGTCCTACGAGACGTAGAAGAATATCCGCTGTTTAGCGTTAAAAGTGATTATAAGGTGCCATCGAGTAAGCAAATACTAATATACACTGTCGATGAAGTCCAGTGAATTAAATAAGAAGCTTGGGAAATAATTATTGGCAAGTATAGTGTATTGCACAACATTGCTGTGACATCACATATTACCCACGCGTATGTGGAGGGCAGATGCCTAGTGGAAATATACAGGTAATAGTGTTACAATTATCCTGAATAAGTGTGATTATAATAGTATGAGATATTTAAATTGCCAAAGTGGAAATTTCATCTTTGAAACGTCGTATAATTCACGGATGCTGCGTGATACAAAAGTAGCGTCACTAGCACGTGCAGCATTATAAAATAGTATTAGCTCACATGCTAATCCACATCTGTAAGATTAAGGCTGTGTCGTATCTTATAATTGAAGCCTATAATAGTCACGACGGACATTATAATTTTGGAAGTGAGAGGATGAATAATCACGCAACTTATTTCGCTACCCACGTGATTGGACTTTTATTCACCATGGTTGAAGCAGTTACCATGGGCTAATACCATCCCAGTATGGGGGGGTGACGTTTCTACAGGAACCAGGATGATGGTGGAACTTCCAGAACGATGAACGAGAGGGAAGGAGCCAAAATGCCATTTCCAGGCATATCCACGAAGATGTCGACAGGGACAAATCGAACCCTGGTCTTTGGGGGAGTCCAGATGGGAATCCTGATGAGGAGGATACCGATCCAGAGAGCCAGAGAGGTTTATGTACAACCCTTGTTGTGGAATAGAGAGCTGAGTGAGAGCTCCTCCATTTCGTGAGTTTTTGTCACACCCCTTCTTTGTTCTAGTTTCTGGTGGTATAGTAGTTTTAATGTAGTTTGTGAATCAACCACACTCAGTGTCAGCCATTTTTCTAGGTAGGGATGTAACTAGATTAGTTAGATGTCATTTATTTCAGTTTAGAGTGAGACACCTTTGGGGTCAGACATTTTGGTCAGCCCTGGTGCAGCTTGGTGAACGTCGTGGAACGTCAATGCCTGTCTTTTTGCTGAACCTGATCGTAGTCATTTTGAGGCTATTTTGTTCAACCCTACTTGGGGTAATTTTCAAGTCTTTGCTGACTGTAGTTATGGCAATCAGATGCCTTGGTTATTAATTGACTGCATTCTTCGCAGCCATCCTTTGTTACACCCCTGACTGTCGTTAGAACGGTCGTATCATTCAGGTAGTCGACAGTAACTACCAGTTTGTAAATGCATTATATTTCATTTTGAATAAGCTCAGAAGCTATTCTTGGTCATGTTTGAACCTAACAACTAGAAGGAATGTTTCGTTGCCTAGCATCGAACGCGGTTCCCAACGTATCATTAAACAGATCTAGTGTGTGAATCTGTGCCACATTTATCATTTTTTTTCTTGTGTCGTGTGAGACACGTTTTTATTTAATGTTCTAGCAACTACTGAGTTGCATTTTTAAAGCAAAGAGCTTCAGTTATTGTAAGTTTACTTTCATTTAGACGTCTTTGGTAGAAAGACGGAAGTGTATTACTATACTCAGATTTATAGCGTGCGTTTGATACACGGACTCTGTAGAGATCCGTAACCTACGGTAATGTTTTTTATGAACCGGCCAAATGCAGGTTTTGTATTGATTAAATCGCCGGCCTTGAATAAACTGGTTATGTAACCCAGTGACCTAGAGCACGCCTGCTTCATTGTGAGACAAAACTACTATAGACGAGGACAGAGTACAATTTGTATTCGCTTTTCCTTTCATTGCTATTTTGCTTATGGAAATCAGTTTCCACTCTTGTATTTGATCACTTGTTTTATGGATCGGTTTTTGTTAGTTTAACGCTCTGTTGCGTGTATTGTCGTATGACAGGTACAGTTATGTAAGGTTTTCTATAGGATGGTGAAGTCTACCCTGTTATAGCAGGATGTTATTGTATGCTTTGTCCGGGGATGATCCCGTTGACCAGATGTTTTTGGAAGGTAACTGTTGTACAGGCCTATCCCAGAGTTATTGAATGCGAGCTTAGCGCCGCTGGTAACCCGTGTTATTGTGTGTCCGAGTTGTTATACTCGTTGATTATATTCCGACTGTTGAGTCGAGGCTTTTTGGTGGAGAATGATCTCAGTTGGAGACACTCCGTGCCCAGGCTATTGTCAATGTTATTCGCCATAAACCTACGATAAACCTATAAACCGACATTCTAATAATAAAATGCATAATTGTTGTAAAACAAGCCTAACTAACGATTCTTTCTATCTAACTTTGTTCTTTGCATTCTGGAACTGTTGACATAGCCGTGCAGTTGAAGATAATTTCCTTGTGAGGAAATGACTAGGACAGTTGACATTTTTGTAGCGACCTGAAGCATGTGCGAACCTAGAGTTCGTAGCTTGTGGAGCTCAGGCCATGCGATGTCAGACGTGGTCTCAACTGCGCATTCGTCACCGTAACTATACGCATTAGATGACTATGGTTTACAAAGAGTAAACCAAGGTGTAGGCAGGAATTTTTAATAAAACTACTGTGTCTATTTCGTTATTAATTTATGATGTCAAGTGTATTAAACCCTACATGTTACTTTATTGTGTGCTGTTAGCACATAGTTATTAAGCATAATTAAATTGTTTGTTTTTCATGGCTGTACACTTAGCTTTTGGATGTAATTGTTTTCTTTTACGGACGTCATCGCCGTAAATTTTGTTAATTGATAGGACTTAGCTAGTTGAATTAATGTTAAATTTAAATGTCGAAATGGTACCATCCTAACCTAGATTTGTTTTGCTACCCTGTTAAATGTAAATTCAGATATTAGCTTGATCTTGTAACTTGAACTAGGGACTTGCGTCGTGCCATATTCCTAGCGTTGCTGTTGTTGCTTTATCATTGTGAGTTAGATCTTTCGCGAGGGTTTTCAGTAACTTCTCAGGTAGGGGACCTGTTCTTTATCTTAGTTTATTTATTAATTTGCGGACTAGCCGATTATAACCCTCCGAACTAGGCTAGGGGCTTGTGAATTTTAATAAATTTTCACGGTGTTTTACATGAGTCTGGATGTTTATTTTCTCAGTCTAGTTTTAGGGTGAACCTTTCCTTAGGCGGTCTATGACCATCGTCACCATGTACCACGATCCCTGTGGACTACGGACTCTCGTGCCGCTATAGCCTTTATGGAAGGTCACCTGATCCTCACGGTACTTTTCTTTTTATTCGATTTATGTGTCGTTAGTTGAGTCATCGTGGTTGTTGACATCAACTAAACGGTCTCAGTATGTGTACATAACCAGATATGACTGAGCGTATTCTTAAGAATCGCCAGAGCTGCCAACTGTGAATAAATGCTCTTAATTTATTTTATCCAAATACCAATATAACAGAAAGTATGCAAGCCGACAGCTTTAAACTATGCACACGTATAGTACCTGACATTCTATATTAATTTGGAGTAACCTATATACGTCAGTGCTACCAACATGATTCTAAGCCTCCTGAGAGGTCCAACTTTAAATACATGTAACTTCCATACTATCATTTGGATTTCAACCAAATTTCGTATGTGCTATGTGTAACATAACAGGTATGACTATGCGTATTCCTAGGAGCAACCAGGGCTGCCAACTGTTAATATGAGCTGTCTCTATTTTTGTTACCCTAATATCAATATATCAGAAAGTATGCAAGCCAATAGCTCTAAACTTTGCACACGTATAGTACCCGGCATTCTAGATGAATTTGGAGAAACTAATATACGTCAGTGCTGCCAACATGACTCTAAGCCTGCTGATAGGTCCAATTTTAAAATGCATGTAACTTCTATACTAACAAATGGATTTAATCCAAAATTGGCACAACAAGAGATCATAATAGTTCAGATTATTTCTGACCAATACATGCATGACATTGTTGCCAACATGATTTTACGCGCGCTGATAGATCCAATGTCTAACTGCATGTAACGTCCATGCTATCCATTGGACTTCAACCAAATTTTGTATTCTGTATCTTAAGAGATGGAACTAACAATATATTCAGTCACCAGGGCTGCCAACTGTAGTGCTCAATTAGGCCACATTATACCAGGTATATTTCGAACTAATTAGAAATTTCGATATTACCAACTTAATTTCGTTATTATTTTAGATAGGTCCATATAGCTTGGCATGAATCTTACATTTTAAGGAAAGTAGGCTCTTTAGTTCTTCACGGAACTTCTTGTTTTTATATAAGAACGGCAACGTTTATTTTCAAAACACAGTAGGCCTACATCTTTGATAGCTTAAACATCGTCCTATTTTTCAACGTTATCGCCATTTTGATTCAGACATTTTTGTAGATCCTGCTCTCGCATGCCCGTATCAAAGAAGTCTGCCGCCAACCAGTGATAGGCTAGGTGAAACATCAGGAACCCAGACAACGAGGTTACGGATAGTGATCCTCCGATCTTCGAGCAATATTCCTTGAATCTTTTGAAACGCCTCGTCAGAAATCGACAATCTTCCGCTCCGCTCAGCATCATGAATGTCCATACGACACCATTTGCGGATGTGTTGAACGGATATACACTTTTCATCTTACACCTCCGTGAATGGTGAATGAATGTCTATAAGTTTAAGCGCTTAAAAACCGAATTACGGCACGAATTTTGCTCTTGGCAAACGGTACCTCCATCACGGACGGCTCCTGAGTCAACAATTTTTCGGGACGTAGCGAAGGTGAAATCACGAGAGGGGGGAGGGGATATGACTGCGCAGGGCCGTGTTACCGGCTTTCGACTAAACCATTCGCCGTGTTGTTGTTTGAGTCTTCAGTCTTTTGACTGGTTTTATGCAGCCCTTCATGCTTCCCTGTCCTGAGCTAATCGTTTCATCTCTACATAGCTACCACACCCTACATCCGAGGCAATCTGTTTAACATATTCTAGCCTAGGTCTACCCCTACAGTTCTTTTCCTCGACCATTCCTTCCATAACTAACATTCCTAATCCTAGGTGTCTTAATATGAGGCTTACCAACCTATCTCTTCTCTTCATTAGCAGTCGCCAGAAACATCTCTCCTCTCCCACTCGTCTTATTACCTCTTAATTTGTAACCCTATCTACCCATCTGATTTCCACAATTCTCCTGTAACACCACATGCAATACCTATAGATTTAGGTATTAGAAAGCCGGTGAAACTTGGACTATTGGCGCACCAGGAAAGAGGAGAATAGGGGAGTTTGAAATGTGGTGTTACAGGAGAATGATGAAGATCAGATGGGTAGATAGAGTAACAAAATATGGAGAAGTATTAAGACGAGAGGAGGGACGTTCCTGGTGACTGCTAATGAAGAGAAGAGTTAGGTTGGTAGGACACATACTAAGACACCCAGGAATAGCAAACTTACTTATAGAAGGAAGGGTTGAGGACAATAATTATAGGGGTAGACCAAGGTTAGAATATGTTAAACAGATTGCCTCGGATGTAAGGTGTGGTAGCTATGTAGAGATGAAACGATTAGCTCTGGACAGGGTGGCATGGAGGGCTGCATCAAACCAGTCAAAAGACAGAAGACTCAAGCAACAACCAAGTCTAAAATCCAGAGGGTATATTGGAACGACTCACTGAATATGGAAGTAATAACAGATCTTGGCAGGTGACACCAATGTGCCGATGTCGGAACACCGGAGCTCCCTTTGTGCCATTGTTGGAAATTGAATTTGGATTTGTTTCATTTTTTCACGTGACAACGTCCAATAAATTGTTGGAATACACTGACGTTCGTGAAAAGGTGTTGCAGTTGAAGGTGATGATACCGTTTTATCTCTCTTCTGCTGCAACGCTACTCTCTCTCTCTCTGGATTTTGATGTGGTTTTCACCATTCTGTAAAGGATATTTTGAGTAAGATTTCTGTAGAAAATAATTTTATGATCAAAGCAAGACGAGAAGTAACGATTTCAGTGAAATAGTCGAAAAAAAAAACACATGGCGTCCGTGCGCTTTTTAAGCTTACGCTGGGCAAACCTTTAAAAATATCTATATACGAGTGTCAGAATTGTTCAGCATGAAAAATTCTACAAAAAAGACCGCGAGAGCATATGTCTATCTTCAAAACATCGCCCACTATAAGTGATTTTACGTTTTCATTTCTTCCAAAAATCTCCATTCAAATACTGACGTAGTTTACGAGCTGGCTAGTGGCGAGTCTATCACCCTAGTTACAGCCTAGTTTGCGAGCGAACATATTACCCCAGATACAGCCAGCAGCAAACTGTCTACGTGTCTAGTCGTGTTGAATTAAAACTTCAGAGAAGAGTGGTTCTGTTTGGAGTTTCCCTGGAAGTGCAACTCGGCTTTTTTTTATTTCGCCTGTGAAGTTTCCGTTCCGCAAACTACATAATTAAAGCTGAAATTTCGCAAGAGCCACAGTTTAAGAAATCAGTCCGAGAATACGTTGTCACGCTCAAATATCGTCGCGCATCGTTGCTGCACACACCCAATATTTTTCTTTTTTCTTTTTTATCATAGAACTGATTTTACAGAATAGCTCCCCTTAGAGCGGTATTTGATACATTACGAAGGCTTCAACTTCCTGTTATTGGCAGCATGTTTGTGTGCAATTTGGCTTTATCTCACATGTGATCCCCAGCAAATATTTTCTACGGTTACCGCTCCGCCAGTGCAGGAATTGCCTCCCAAGACTTTGAGTACGGTAATAAGAAATATAAGCTATTGTTTTGAGAAGCGGCGCAGCCCAGTGCGGGCCCGGTATTGGCGAGGGTAATGCGACAAATTATGCATTCAACCCCCATAATGGCCCGCGCGGTCCCCAGGACGATAAATGCGCTTGCACGATGTAATAACCATATTATCAAATCATGGTGTTGGGATTTAGGACGCACATCAACATTATTATGAACTGCCGCTGTGGTTGAGAAGGGGGAGGGTCCTGCATGGAATATCAAATAGACTCCTGACTTTTACTGCGCGCATTCGGTTTTGTTTTGGAATGGATCGGCGCGAATTAAAGCAGCGTAGTAAACCCTTTTTATAGATCACTGCCTCGTATTTATTATTTACAAAGGCCTCAATGTGGTAACATACTTGCCTCGTATCTAGGAAGCTTCGAATTGATTTCGGGCTCTGGCAGAAATTTTAAGTCCACCTCGTTGTGTAGTGGTTAGCATTCTTGGATCCCTGAGGTCCAGCTTTGATTCAGTCAGGTATTTTAGAATTTGACCTGGTTCCTGGTACGGGGTGCACATTGCGAGGACATTTGAGTGACTGTCTCTGAGAGTAAGGCAGTGCCTTGTTCAGAAAAACCAAGATTAACGGCCGAGGGGACATGATGCGCTGACTACACGTCATCCCACTGTCGGTTGGTAGGCCTTTCTTGGGTTATGATGCTACGGTTTTTACAAATATATTTCACAATACGCTTCCTTTCATTTTTAGCCTACTTTCGATTTTTGCAAAAAATGAAAGTAGACTTATGAGATCAACACAGGGCGAAAAAAGTGTGTCTGTCTGTCTGTCTGTGTGTATGTGTGTGTGTGTGTGAGTCTGTGTGTGTGTCTGTGTGTGTTGTGTCTGTGTGTGTGTGAGTGTGTTTACTCTGAATGTCTGTCCCCCCCTATCAATTCGAACACGGTGAATGTGAATTGAACGAAATTTGGTACAAAGGTAGCACTAGCAAAGGACACCTCAGTGTCATGTTTTATATCGCCGCCATCTTGACGGAAACGTAATGGCGGCCTCACAAATGTTCAAAGCTTAAATCAAATTACGACTAACCTAATCATCCGATCTCTACCAAATTTTGCAACAACATACCTTTATGGGGGGAGCATCCTTTGACCAAACCAATAGGTCATCAGCGTAATAGTTTACGGATGGCGGCCATCTTTGAGTGAAAATCGATTCCCCCTATTAATTCGAACACGGTGCAACCGAATGGAACGAAATTTGGTACGGAAGTAGTACTAACGAAAGGCACCTCAGTGTCATGTTTTATATCGCCGCCATCTTGACGGAAACGTAATGGCGGCCACACAAATGTTCAAAGCTTAAATCAAATTACTACTAACCTAATCATCCGATCTCTACCAAATTTTGCAACAACATACCTTTATGGGGGGAGCATCCTTTGACCAAACTAATAGGTCATCAGAGTAATAGTTTGCGGATGGCGGCCATCTTTGTGTGAAAATCGATTCCCCCTATTAATTCGAACACGGTGCAACCGAATGGAACGAAATTTGGTACAGAGGTAGTACTAACAAAAGGCACCTCAGTGTCATGTTTTATATCGCCGCCATCTTGACGGAAACGTAATGGCGGCCACACAAATGTTCAAAGCTTAAATCAAATTACGATTAACCTAATCATCCGATCTCTACCAAATTTTGCAACAACATACCCTTATAGAGGAAGCATCCTTTGACCAAATGAATAGGTCATTAGCCTAATAGTTTGCGAATGGCGGCCATCTTTGTGTGAAAATCAATTCCCCCTATTAATTCAAACACGGTGAAACCGAATGGAACGAAATTTGGTACAGAGGTAGCACTAGCAAAGGGCATCTCAGTGTCATGTTTTATATCGCCGCCATATTGACAGAAACGTAATGGTGGCCACACAAATGTTCAAAGCTTAAGTTAAATTACGACTAACATAACCATCCGATCTCTACCAAACTTTGCAACAACATACCTTTTTGGAGGGAGCATCCTTTGACCAATCTAATAGGTTATTAGCCTAATAGTTTGCGGATGGCGGCCATCTTTATGTCAAAATTGATTCCCCCTATTAATTCGAACACGAAGGAACCTAATGGAACGAAATTTGGTACAGAGGTAGCACTAGCAAAGGGCACCTCAGTGTCATGTTTTATATCGCCGCCGTCTTGACTGAAACGTAATGGCGGCCACACGAATGTTCAAAGCTTAAATCAAATTACGATTAACCTAATCATCCGATCTCAACCAAATTTTGCAACTACATACCTTTATGGAGGGAGCATCCTTTGACCAATCTAATAGGTCATTCGCCTAATAGTTTGCGGATGGCGGCCATCTTTGTGTCAGAATCGATTCCCCCTATTAATTCAAACACGGTGAAACAGAATGGAACGAAATTTGGTACAGAGATAGCACTAGCAAAGGGCATCTCAGTGTCATGATTAATATCGCCGCCATATTGACAGAAACGTAATAGCGGCCACACAAATGTTTAAAGCTTAAATCAAATTACGACTAACATAACCATTCGATCTCTACCAAACTTTGCAACAACATACCTTTATGGAGGGAGCATCCTTTGACCAATCTAATAGGTCATTAGCCTAATAGTTTGCGGATGGCGGCCATCTTTATGTCAAAATTGATTCCCCCTATTAATTCGAACGCGGTGGAACCGAATGAACGAAATTTGGTACAGAGGTAGCACTAGCAAGAGGCACCTCAGTGTCATGTTTTATATCACCGCTATCTTGACGGAAACGTAATCGCGGCCACCCAAATGTTAAAAGCTAAAATGTAATTACGACCAACCTAATAATCTAGTCTCTACCAAATTTTGCAACACCATATCTTTATGTGGGAAACATATTCTGACCAAACTGCAAGAACATCAGCCCAATAGTTTGCAGATGGTGGCCAAGTATGTGTGCAAATCGATTCCCCCTATCAATTCAAACACGGCGAAACCGAATTGAACGAAATTTGGTACAGAGGTAGCACTAGCAAAGGGCACCTCATATTCATGTTTAATATCCCTATAGCACGTTGTATTTCAACAAGCTACTACAACCAACATTCAATCATACTCCTTGAAAAGGACAAAGAGTTATAACAATACCCATGCATTTAGGAGAAAGTAGGCTATATGTTCTTTACTGAACATCTTGTTCGTTCTTTCATTCTTTCTTTCTTTCTTTCTTTCTTTCTTTCTTTCTTCTGTCTTACTTTCTGACTTACTTTCAGTCTTTCTTTCTTTCTTTCTTTCTTTCTTTCTTTCTTTCTTTCTTTCTGACTTACTTTCAGTCTTTATTTCTTTCTATCTTTCTTTCTTTCTTTCTTTCTTTCTTTCTTATTCTGTTTTTCTTTCTTTCTGTCTTTCTTTATTTCTTTTTTGTTTCTTTCTTTTTAACTTTCTGTCTTTCTTTCTCTTTTTCTTTCTTTATTTCTTTTTTCTGTCTTACTTTCTGTCTTTCCTTCTTTATTTCTTTTTTAAATTATTTATTTATACAGATGACTGAATGAGAATCGTCGACCACGTGAAAGACAAAATCACCCTGTAGCTGTAGACTTATCGGCTGTCACTCAAGCCTTTACAACAAACCGGTAGGGGAAATCTTATATCAGAGAATTAAACTGTGGCAGTAATGACTCGCAGTCAGTATCAGTATTTAAGACCTGGTATTGTTGGCTGGCACCACAAAGTGGACGAAGCCGCGTGGCGACCAGCGGGAACCAAGCTAATCCCTGCGCCCCCCACCCCCACCCCTTAGCTTTAAGCCGCGTGTCACGCATTACCGAGCCAGCAAGCAGTTTTTGTGCTCCTAACTATTCAGGCAATTATTATGAATTGATTTACAGTAAATTTATGATGTATAATCTAAGACCTGTTATTTGATTTTCTCACGATATAATCGCGTCAACAGTGTGATGTGGTGTTTACCCAGTAGTTTTTGTTGGGTGCCCTGCTGCGAGGGGACCCCGCACCGGGTGTGCCATAAGTAGGATACACTTGCCTTTGAATGAGGAATTGAATCCGGCCATTAAATTAAGCTCCAGGAGGATGTTTTAGTCGTATCAAATGAGTGAAGCGAGTATTCCATTTATTTTACTCATACAAGCATTTCGTACCTGCTGCAAGTGTTATTGTTGTTTTTAAGGGGCCGAACTGGGAGGTAATCTGCCCATGCTGCTCGTGGTTGGTTGGTTCCTCAATTCAGGTGTTAATTTATTGTGATGACTGTATTAGTGTGTGTTATCTGTTTTAATTCAAGTAAGGACTGCAGACATTCGATGTTTAAGTAGTTCCACTTAACGCCAACGTCAACGACCAACTAGTTCTGAACTTGGTTACTAGATGCCACCGCAGTCGGCTCCTGGTGACGAAGGTTGGAACCTAAGAGCGTTAGTCAGATCTAACCTATAATTTAGCTTCACACAAGTGTAATTAGTGGAAGGTTCTTTATCACGCCATAAATCTATGATATGGGACCGCCGGCTTTACTTCCCATGCTGCAGGTGTAACAGGAAGTAGTTTACTACTTGACCGCAACGTTGGCAGGGCCGGTGACAGCGTATTCTGCTCGCCATTCGAAGCACACTTGCTGAAGCTTGCAAAGTTGAGGACGTGTCCCAAAACTCAAGTTGATAACTATTGACTAGCTACTAGCAACTACTCACTATGTGCTATGCACTACGGAGATTTGGGACATGTCTGCTTGATTCATGGCTTCATTCATAGACTTGTGTTCAGCAACGCACAAGTTTGCCAAACATCTATAAATTCTTTGTACTAGTCGACAATCTACGTAGCATGCACTTTCGTTCACTAGCTACTACTGACTTGATTGCTATGTGCTAAGCAGTTTTGGATCACGACTTCTGACGTCACATCCGGAATATTTGTCGACTATCTAGTTCACTACGGCTGAAATTGTACTATTGGGACACAGCCTTACGTAGTGATGGGTAAATCCTCGAGAATATTGCCCCGAAAATTCTCGGCAGTCAAAATTGTTAAAATTTAATGGGAATTTTTAAATTAGTTGAAACTGAAACCTCTAAATACTTCTCCTCGTCTAAAGTGCAGAAAATAGACGTTCTGAAGAAGCTCTGAAATGCTCAAAATCTTTAAAATGTACAAAATGTATGTTTATGCAGAAAATTAATCTTCCGACGTTCAGCTTTCTAACGGTACATCATATCTCATCCCTGAGGCTACTTTCATTATACTTTCCCCACAATCATGTGGCCTGTTAGTAAATACACCAAAGTAAATTTTTATTTTCATTTCTATCGGACGATAGATACAAAATAAAATAATTTTAAAAAAGAGGCTACGTTAGAATCAAGAGCAAAGGGACTAGGAACAACAGAAAGATGTATGCTAGAACTTCAAAAGGAAGAAGAGGAATCCTATGCTAATGCCATGTTCCAAAAACGGAAAGATTTTTGATTCAATTTCTCCCTAAAATGTTTTTCTGAATATAAATATTCCCTACTGTTTAGTAACTTTTCAACAAACAAAGCTGAAATATTTAGATGTAATTCCTCCTTTTATGTGGTATATTTTATCACGACTGTTCTTCAAAATTTACTTGAGTTTAATTTTGCCTCATGAAAATGTTCATGAAAAAAATATGCAATTAAAAAAAAACAAGAAAATTCAAACAAAAAAATCAGAAAGCCTATGCTAAAGTAAGGACAGAGTCTTGAAGAATATTCCTGTTAATAGTTTCTGAGAAAAGGGTAAATAAAAAGTTGGCAATATAGGAGTTGCTTAATACAGTTTATTTTCATTCAATAATTTTGTGAACAGGTAAAATTTTGCAATAACAATCGTTTAAAGTGGAACATTTACTATTATTATTAAGTAGTGGAATCATTTCTTAACAAGAACACAAAACGCAACTTAGGGGTGACTTGGCTGAATGCACACTAATTGTAATGTACATTATCTGCAGAGACATCCCAACGCAAGAGACTAGCTCATTTCACCAGTTGTGTTGAGTGAATTTCCCTTGGCTATGAATTTGCAAGCGACAAAAGCTACCACCTGGTGGTAATATCGTGAGAACCTGTGTTGTATTTCGTATGTGAAGTATTTATAAAATCTCAAGTATTTCGGTGATTCATTTATGAGGTAGTGGTAGTAAAGAAGCATATTATTAGACAGTTACAGCGGATTTAGCCCAAGCACCACTATTATCAACAACAACAACAAACTATCAAGTTAATAAATTCCACTCTTTCCTGATGACATTTTAAGAACTGAAGTTGTCATCTCCCAATATGTAGTAATTTAATTTGTATGATAATTTTTGGAAACCATTTCTCTTAATTTATCATGTTTCCTATCAACCCATTAATATTGCCGATTTAATATTCAATATTTAACCCTTTAAAGGGAGATACAATTTTTTTTATTTTTATGTGTTTTTAAATTCTAATTTATTTTAATTATTATAATTAATTATAATAATAATTAATAATGTTATCTTTTGTTTCTCTAATTTTAATGTTTATATAATTATTTTTATTTTTCAATTTATGTTCTTATTGATTTAAGTTTGATATTTTACTATTGAATTAATTAATTAACCAATTTCCAATTGATTTTACAGTTATTTTCATAATTTTCTATAGTTATGTATATTATTTTATATATTTCTGTTAGGCCTATTATTGAAATATTATTTGTATTATTATTATTTCTATATTTATATTTTATTTTAACACTTTAGTTGTTAATGTTTTCAGTTTTTTTTTTAAAATTTTATCCAACACATTACGTCAAGTAGATACGAATATAATATTTGATTTTTAGAAATACTAGCACTTCGGCATGAAAATTCCCCGAAATTTATCTTAAAGATTCAACTATCAGCATCTTTGAAAGAACAAACTGTCCTTATGAGAGGTGTTTAATATAGAGACCACTAACCCATAAAGGGTTACAACTGTTATCTATTATTTAGTGTATCAGCGCTGAACGTGCAACACCACGTATCTAACAATGCTCTTCTTTTCCAGTATTTACCTTATGATTGGTCACGCCTCCCAGCCGTATGTGCAACAGAACAATCCATGTTAGGTTCACTTTACTGTGTATAGGCTTAAAGGAAAATGAAACCCGACGTGATGGAAAGTGATCATAGGTTAGTTTAAAGCATATAGTGTATACACCATGATCACTTTCCATCACGTCGGGTTTCTTAACGCCGCTTTGTTTTGAAAAGGCTATATTTGGATCTTTAAGCATACAGGCTCTTCATTGGTTATAGAGCTACGTGGATTGGGGAAGTATTGGTGCTATATATCTACCATTTCAAGGAACTACTATTTGTCATGAGCAGCTGATCATCGTCACCATCTGTTTCTCTTCATTTTATTCTATTCTTATACCCTAAATTTTATGGTGCACCATATAAGGTTTTAAATACGTATCTTATTACTGTGCTACGCTTTGTTTTTCGTCTTTTCAACAGCTGATGAAAGGGATAAAATATAATTAATCCCCGAAACATGTACTGTAAACCAGTTAAATAATTAATTTTATCTGTATAGTATTGATTCAGGCAGATGTTCATTTCTTGTTAATGACTATTCTAACATATCAATACGGAACCACCATGAGTCATTTAAATAATGTAACTGTAAAATATAGCCAATCTAATGATATGTTTTGTTAAATGAGTCCTTTTGCTATCGTAGGCCCAACACCCACTTAGTCATCTTCAGAATCTGAACATTCCTTGGCACAAGAATCACACATGAACATGTCATCAGTTTCTGTTACCCGACATTCTTTGTGGAAAGGAGTTGTACAAAAAAAGAGCAACAAATCCAATTTGCTCCATTTCACCTCGTGAAGTCCATCACATCTTCAAAAATTTACTTCGCTGCGGATAATAGGCTGTCATTTTCTGTCCTGATAGTCGATGCTCGGCAATTAGAGGCTTCCGATGAATTGTTCGGACGAGAAAGGCAATTAGCTCGAACATCTCTGCACTATTAATGTTGCAACTATCAGTTGGTCAGCTGAATATAATTCTAATTACTGGAATCTACGAAATGATAACCTGAACAAATTGCATGACAGCAAACTAAGGGATAATATGTTTCTATCTTCAAGTGAGCATCTTCAGATCTTCAAGTAAGTTACAATAGAAAACAGATTTACAAACACTACCAAACATACATTTTTATTTATTTATAGTATAGATTTTAGTTCCGGGAGTGTTCGAGGACATGTTCGGCTCGCCAGAGGCTGTAGGTGCTTCAAGTGGACACCCATAGGGTGAGCTACAAGTTCCGTAAGTAGTTTAAGTAGTTCCAAATTTCACTACCAGATGTCACTGATACCTAGTGGTGAACGTTGGAACTTTGATAGAGCGTTATCGAGACATACCAAACATATCGTTACCAAACATACAATGGCACCCACAGACAGTCTCTGCCCTCTAAAATCAAAACAAAACCCTGTCAATAAAACTTAGAAAGAGTAGCAACTGTTGTTGATCAATAATTAAGCATCAATCCCCCGAAAAAAGAACTATTTATTTTAATATTACACGACTGAGAAATGAGGATCCCATCAACAAACAGTCTCCGTCCACCAACTAAAAAGGTACAACAAACAAAAGAAACCTTGGCTAATTCAGTTCGCACAGCTCACTTCGGCTCGTCCCGATCTTCCCCCACAATACGGGACCAAGGAGTGTGCGGCTGACTGGCTGTCAAGCTGCCGTCACATACCGTACTGTAAGTACCTGCAGCCAGCTGTTCGATTGAG
This sequence comes from Meconema thalassinum, assembly GCA_946902985.2. Classification (NCBI taxonomy): domain Eukaryota; kingdom Metazoa; phylum Arthropoda; class Insecta; order Orthoptera; family Tettigoniidae; genus Meconema; species Meconema thalassinum. The sequence goes on from OX336393.1 coordinate 414,730,100, forward strand.
GTTATTCCTTCATTAATGCTGCAAACGCAATGCAATTAAAAGAACAAAAGTAAATGTTAAGTGACTGAAAGTATTAAGCACGGAGTTAAATGAAAATACAGTATTTACAATTCCCTAGTTGTAAACTATGTTTTAAAGAAATATACTGTTCCAAAAAAGCGTACACACACAGAGGCCATAATATCAACAACAAGAAATAATGCATCAGGTGTAGGAAACTGCAGACGACCCTTGGCCATAGACGTCTTCCCTTCCGCTAGTATACGCTTCACGAGTGACTTTGAAACGCCCGTTGCTTCACTTGTTGAAGCCACAACATTATAAAGTTCCCCGCTCCAGGACACTGCCCGTAGAGGCGGTAGTGGTGAGTTCCCTCGCTGAGTCCGTGGATTCCACCAACCTAGAGGGTAAAATCGATTTTAAAAATCTTGAACACGGCCTACTGAACTCAAATGGATTCTTAAACATGCCAACAACTTACGACACCCCCCAGGGGCTCACGACTAGTGGGACGTGGGTTGTCGACCACGGGGTTCGGCATTACTTCCACTACCTTTGCCGGACTCCTTTCTGTCATCTTTAGCATCGACCTCCCTTGGTCATCTCTTGTTCTTTTCCGACCCCGACGGTATTAGGGTATCCGAGGCCTAGGGAGTCTTTCACTTTCCCGCCTTAATTGGCCCTTGTCTCATCTTTCTTGATACCCTCATTCTTCGAGGGGTCAGCCTTCTTTTTCTTTTCATGATATCTCCTGCCTTCTGCTCAACGCTCTTAAGGAGGCAGGGTGTGAGTAGCCCCACCACTTCTGGTGCACCCTGGATAGTGCTACACCCTCAAGGACTCACGGCTGGTGAGTTCGGGAGTTGGCGACCCCGGGGATTCCAGAGCTGGGTCCGGATGCCCCCTTTTTCCATTGCATCTGGGGCGGACCCTCTTCTCTTTCACTTTCCTATCTGCCTTTCATGGCTCTCCTTCCTTCCAAGTCCCTCAATCCTCATTCTTTGAGGTTTGAGGGCATTTCTTTTCTTCCTGTCCTTTATTTGCCTTATCCTTTATTTGTTTACCATTTCTTCTTCTAGTGTGTAAGTTTGTAGTTAGTATTAGTTTATGTTGCTTCATTATCTCATCTTTCACTATCACCCAAACCATTAGGGGGCCGATAACCTAGATGTTAGCTCCCTTGAAACAACAATTAACATCATCATCATCATCATCAACTTATAACATGCATGCCGAGATTTTTGTTGCCTTGAAAAAATCACCTACTACGGCCAGGAGCGAACCTGGCAAGCTTGGGGTTGGTAGTCCGACACGATAACCACTCACCCACCGTGGCAAGCGGTAGACCCCTAAAAACTATGTAGTCTAGACACAGAAGCGGTAAGTAAAGAAGTCGGTAATGTCCTTTACAGAGGAGGACATATGCTCCATTTCCCGCGCGCGCAAGGAACAGGAAAGTGATTAATTCATTACTATCTCTTGACGCTTTATTAATACGGCGAGGATCAGCGCTGTCTGCCGGCGAATAGGCTAATTAACAAATCGTGCCTCGCGGCGAGGCTGGCGCGATCTTATCGCCCGAGGAAGGGGAAGGAAATGTGGTAATTTGGGAGAAGATAGAAGAAAGACCGGAGCATGACGGGAATGAATTCCAAGTTCTTGTGAAATGAGACACTCAAATTTTAAGTCTGTTTGTAGCGCAGGAAAATGATGTTCTATTTTTATTCTGCATTTCAAACAAGAAATGGTTACGATAGAGTTGATATGGTGAACGATTAAATGCTAAGTATGAGAAATCAAATTAGAATTCACGACTCATTTACAGTCCTTGGCTTGTGTAGTGACTGCAACTACAGTAGCTAAGCTAATGAGCTCATCACCTACTGCAGTGATCGTCCATGTTACTAACCTTAGTGGCAAGTCGCTAGATCTAGCAATCATTATTGACAGGGTGTTTCCAGTGGCGTATGCAGGATTTATTTCTGGGGTGGGGTTCATTTATACATTATTATCCCTTTATAGAGCAATTTAATTGTAGCCTATTTTCAATTTTGAAAAAAAAAATAAGCTTATGAGATCACCTTCTGTCCGTGTGTGTGTGTGTGTGTGTGAGGAGTGTGTGTGTGTGTGTGTGTGTCCCCCGTAATAACTTCTAAACGGCTGGAGCTATTTCAATGAAACTCGGTAAGTTCATAGCACTATTCCGGCCGACCCCGACCGTGCCCTTCAAATTTTGTTAAGTCTCACCAATGCAACATGGCGGCTGTGCGAAATATTTCACCAGCATTCAATATCTCCGAAACTATACCCGATATCACCCTGGAATTTTGTACGGTGATAAAGAGAACTACTATAAGTTCACCTATGTGACTTTTGAAAAACTGGTAACTATAAAACCAACATGGCGGCCACGCAAATTTGCGACATTTAAATACACGTTTCACGCGATTTAACCAACCAAACGCAATAAAACTTGGTACAGTATATGTTTATACACATTGTAATGCACCGACATCTAACTTGGATCAATTGTTTACATAACCATAAGATGGCGGATGTGCGAAATATTTCACCGGCATTCTATATCTCTGAAACTATTAGCGGTATCACCCTGAATTTTTTTAAGGAGATAAAGGGCACTGCCGGAAGTTCATCTCTAAGACTTTCAAAAACCGGTTAACTACAAAACGAATATGGCGGCCAAGCGAATTTGAAAATTTTAAATAGACCTTTCTCGCGATTTTGTTGTTCCAAACGCAATGAAATCTGGACAGGAAATGTTTATACACATTGTAATGCACTGGTATCTAATTTAGTTCAATTGCTTACTGAACCCGAGGAGGTTATGCTGACTGGAATCGAACGTGGTTCTCAGAGACTGTGATCTCAGTATAAAGGTTCCACCAGGGAACGAACCAGAGATCTGTAGAGGCAGTTTCATGGTAAAAAAAACCCTCGAAAGAAGTGTATATTTAATCACTGGTGTGATTTTGGTGCAATGACATTATTTATTAAAATAATGCAGGGAAAAATGAGCAGATTACAGCATTATTAGACTACTTGGTGTAGGCTATACGAGGCTTGAAGAACGGAGAGGGCAGAGTTGACATTTTACAAATTAGCCCAGGATTGTGGGAGGGCCCCAGTGGAGCCATGTCCATCTCTGTGACCCCATTCTGTCGTCTGGAGCAGGGTGGAGGCCTGAATAATGACCCAGTTATTCCCCGACGGAGAATAGATTTGAGGAGGGGGAGGAGAGATGCCCAGGAAAATCATTGATTACTCGTGATTGGAGTAACGAATTGAGTTGAGAGTTGCTCACAGGTGAATCTTTTGGCAGGAGGCTAATTTTAGAGCCTTTTACCTGCGAAATTGATGCATATTTAAGGAAGTGCGGAAGGACTGTAAAACTACCATTGTTCGCGGATAGATTTGAGAATGTTGCCGGGGAATTCCCGTAAGATAGCGTCCCACGCTATGGAGAAAGGAATTAATATTAATTAATTGGACGAGCGATTCCTTTGCACGCAGATAGTTTTGGGATCTGTGGAGAAAGAGGAACCCAATGATCATGGTTTGGAGACCAGAATCATGCTGGGAGAGGAGCCAAGATTACGCGGGAATATTTCGTCCTACTTTCCGTGGGAATCCGATATAAGGGAGTAGACCCTTGGAGGAAAGCTCAGTCAAGCTCAGTCTCTCTCAGTTCAAGCTCAGTCTACGCGCAGTTCACGTGCAGTTTACACCCAGTTACAGCCAGTTACAGTTCAAGTTGCAGTCTTACGCAGTCTTCACGACGTTAGAAGTTACCCAGTTGTAGCACAGTTGCAGTAAGTTGCAATCAGTATGCAGCAAGTACGAGGGCAGTACGAGACAGTATGTAGGCAGTCTACAGCAGTCTTCAAGTAAGTTACGAGCAGTCTTCAAGTGAATCTTCAGTCAGTTACAGCCACTTTGAAGCAAGTTCGTCAAGGCAGAACGCATGGCGGTCATACTCATAATAGACGCCGAACAAAGACTGGTACATGTAAATGAAGCATTTAATAAGCTTGTATGAATAATAGTCGTGCTATAGGCATACACAGCAGTACGAACTATGGCGTGTTCAGTTACGAAGCACCGTGTAGGCTAATGGCAGAAATATTGTAAATAATTATTTGTGTAAAGTATTGGACAGTGTTAAGCGCAATGTGTAAAGTATTGACTGATCGTATATGTGTAATTACGATGGAATGCGCTAATGAAGCTCTATGAAGTGTTTGGTAATGTCATGAGAGTACCAGATGATAACACGCAGGACGGGAGCTAGCATATTTATGCAACGCAGGACGCTTACCGTAGGAGTAGGAAATATAAAAACTGTTGGTGAATTCCGAGAGCAGGTAAACCAGACTTTCAATCAGGAGTTGATAGGAGCACGGGAGATGCCGTCGACACCTGCAATTTCGATCTTTGCTAGGGAATTTCAGCATTGAAAAGTGTATAAAGTGACGTGTGTTAAGTGTACAGCATATGTAAAATATCCTTTAAAGTAGTGATTAGATAAGTGTTTCACATGTGTGGGAGCGATAGCTTCCTGAGAGTTATGCAACGTGTCGTGTTGTTGATGAAAATTATGTGATATAAAATGTGTGTATTCAAGATGAATATGTCGCGTTAAACCTGCTAATGGCGGGCGAAATGGAGAAATATGATTGGTCGGAGCCACCATAAGACGCCTATAGAAATGTAAGTACCCCACAAGTTATGATTATGTAGAAATATGGGCCACTGTATGTTGTGAATTCCGTAAAGATGCCAGTAAAAATCAGTTTAGGAGGGAGATCCTCCATGTTTAATCATTATTGTGTTGATTTTTATAGAGTTGAGATGTTAATTTGCATCATTAAGTGGAGTAATTATTCCCACTATGAATTAAGAATGGCAATCAGTTATGTAAATGTGACGAACGCGATTGTTCGGATTTTAAGACGTTTAGCTATGTCGGATTTTTGGTAATTTATGTGAGAATAATAATAAAGAATGATTTTGGTCATTTATGTCAGTGAGATTAACGGTAATAATAGTAATGAATATTAAAAGTATGAATGAACACATCAGGAAACAAATAAATGTTGTAAGCGAGAATTAGTTACGCTAATTGCAAGACTTATCAATCTAAGCAGTAAGATGATACAGTAAGATTACATTACAGTAATTAAGGAAAGATGTTTTATATCAGAATATTGCATATATTCAGTAATGATGCCAGTAATGAAAGAGCGTTTAGTGAATTGAATTTGCAGCTTATATGAGAAGCTTATAGAGTAATTGATAGATTTCTCTTAATAATATAGGTCGGAGGTCGTAGCATTGAGTAAGGGGCCAGGTGGTCTATTCTACGCATGAAATCTCCTATGTCATGGGCATAAGTGGAGATATAATTTATGCCAGAGTTGTAGTGTGCACCCTAGCTCTGAGGAAGGATATGAAAGTGTTCCGGGTTGGAATCCTGTGATAGAGACGAGGAAAACGAGGACACATCGAAACTCTATGGTCTCCCGAGAACTTATTGATGAGTTATTCCGCTCGTGGTAGCGAACTCATGGCGACAGCCTGGACTGAGCGCCTATATATTTTACTTGAGACATCGGTCACCCGTCAGACTAATGCATTACGAACCCCGAACCTTCATGTTGAATGGACCCGTGTGAGGCCAGTAATTATTATATCCTCTGTGTAGGAGTGATTAAAAAGCTCATTCAATACCTGTTTGCATAATAGTCAATTAAGATCCTTTGGGATATGTGTGTCGTTCAGACAACCGTATTTGTCTTGTAAATCTTTACTGCTTAGAAAGGAAAGCATTCAAACCTTTAAGGAGGGTCGAGGTAATTGGTGGAACACCCATCCCACTTTCTATTGTGTACCGACTCCTCTAGCCGAGGGTCTGTAGGCGGGCACTCGAACCGTCAAGGCAAGTTGAAAGGAAAAGATTTTAGACCCTGGTAAATGACATGGATTGAAAGATTGTTATGTTGAGTAATGTAGCCATGTGGTTTGGGAACACATGGAGAATTATAGATCATCCTGATGGTTCATTATTTTAGCTATCTGACGAATAGTTAGACGATGTATTTGTACTGTCACTGAAACCAAGTTATGAAGTTGGTTACTAGATGCCAAAGGCGACGAGCGCAAGGTAGTCTAATTGTACCATCCGACACAAGCTATAACGTAACGTTTTATGAAGGAATCACGGACAGCATGCAGTGGAACCATATAATTAGAGGAAGTGGAGGGGTAGCTTACATAATTATGGAGTTGCACGTTGATTGCGGTGCAACGTCCGAATAGGTAAATGCATGCAAGCATTTGTTTGGTGAGAAGGGAAAAATCAAAACACACACGGCACACATAATTGTTAAAACTAAATAGGTTTAAGGAATAATTAATTTGTGATATTAAAGAATTCACATTGTATGACTGTTATATCAATGTACAGTTTGTATTGAAGTCGTAGGTGCATCAGCGCACCAGAATATCTTTATGAAGTTCACATAAGGGTACAGCTTTGTAGTTTAATATGACTTTATTATGATTTCATTTTTGTTTATTTGTGGATTGTGGAAGTAAATTTTTGTTTGCTTTGTTTTTATGGTTTTGGGATTGTTTTTGTGTTTGAAGCCATGATTTTATTTACTGAATTAAAGTTTTAGAATAGAGTTGTGCCTTATCATTTTAGAGTTGATACCTTATAGCCTCAAATCCAAAATATGCACTGCTCATTTGGGGGAACGGCACGCGCCTGAGACCTGATTCTAGCTGGAGGCAGATGCATATTTACCATCGAGATTACTCACATGGGTACATTACATAACCTCAAAATGGCGGCTTTGCGAATTTTAAAATTAAGTTTTTATTTCTTGTGTCGTAATCGTGCGATCGAAGTGAAAGTTTGAATAATGAACCTAGGCAATAATTTTCCTTTAATGGTACATGACTCTATGACCTATACATTTAACAATCCAACATGGCGACCATCCGAAATATCTAGACGACTCTAAATATCTACGAATCTATTATAGCAATCAAACTGAATGTTTTTATGTTCATAGGGGCTATGAACTTAAGTTCACTTATAGGACTTTAAATAACCTTCCTTACCTTACCTTAATTCCTGCCGCTCCTTCCGGAGCATAGGGCCTTGGCGAAATTTCTCCACGCAGTACTGTTCCTGGCCATTCTCTTCACTTGACTCCAGTTCTTGTCCACCTCTGCAATTTCATTTTCGATCGTCCTCTTCCAGGTCTTCTTAGGTCGACCTCGCTTCCTGGCGCCTTGAAGATTCCAGTCTAGCGCCGCCCTCTCAATAGCTCCGTCCGGCTTCCTTAGTGTGTGACAAATCCAGCGTCATTTCCTCTCCTTGATCTGGATGCTAATCGGTTGTTGATTGGTGATGGTCCAAAGATCTTCATTTGAGATTATGTCCGGCCACCTCACATTCATGATGCGACGCAGACATCTGTTAAATGAACACCTGTAGCTGGTTGTTGATCGGTTTTGTGACTTTCCATGTTTCACAGCCGTAGAGAAGAATCGACTTTACGTTGCTATTGAAAAGGCGGAGCTTGGTCTTCCTGAAAATGTTTCTATTTCTCCAGATGGGGTAGAACTGGACAAAGGCACCATTTGCCTTCCTGATACGGCTTCGAACATCTTCCTCTGCTCCCCCATCATTTGTGACTATACTTCCAAGGTAGAGGAAGGACTCAACTCGCTCAATGCCCTTTCCGTTGACTGTCAAACTAGTCGTGATGTCAGAATTTATCCTCATCTCTTTGGTCTTGTTGGTGTTGATCATCAGTCCTGCACGTTCTGCTTCTCTCTGCAACCTCCCCAGCTTATCTTCTATGTCTCGGTACCGTTGTGCCATAAGACAAATGTCGTCTGCAAAATCCAGATCATCAAGCCTGTCATTTATACCCCATTGAATACCCCTCTTCCGTCCTCCCATTACCTTCTTCATCACACTATCCAGGACCAACAGAAACAGAGTGGGGGAAAGGACACACCCCTGTCTCACTCCGGAACTGACCTATTTATATTTTGATTGATTTAATTTTGATATTTTTCTATCGAATTAATTAATTAACCAATTTACAATTGATTTTGCAATTATTTTCACAATTTCTTTATAGTTATGTTTATTATTTTAATTTTTATATTTTTTTATGCCTATTATTTTTATTTCTATATTTGTATTTTATTTTTACACTTTGTTAATATTTTTACTTTTTTTTTAAGATTTTATCCAACACATTACGTCAAGTAGATACATATATATATATAATATTTAATTTTTAGAAATACGGTACTAGCATTTCGGCAAGAAAATTCTCCGAAATTTGGCTTAAAGATTCAACTATCACCATCTTTGAAATCATAAACTGTCCTTATGACAGGTGGTTAATATAGAGACCACTGTCCCATAAAGGGTTAAAATGATATTTCGATCTTTATTCAAGAAGCAGTAATAAAATAAACATTCTCTTTGCTTGAAAACTATTTGAATTATATTTTCCAGCATAATAAAACAATTGAAAAAAAAACATTCATTTTTTAAATGTGGAAAGCAACACCGTAACTAAATATTTAAACTGAAATGATGCAGTCGTACCATTATATCTATACGTGTCAGCTTATAATATTGATATTATGTGTGAGACTCCATGTTCTGACTCTCAAAACCTGCCTATTTTGATGGATTTATCTGCATCTTTGATAGGAATAAATTGCAGAAACTTCTCATGTACAGGATTATCTTTAACGAAATGGACACACAGTGGCACATTTAAAGCAGCCCGAAGCGACGTGAAGAAAGTTACCGATCGCACACTTTAAACAGCAAAACTGTTCCATGGCTGGAGAAGCAGTCTCACTGTGAGTAGAGTGTAGGGTATTTACCAATTGCAGAACGATTTCACAATTAAAATTCATACAGGAGTACAAAGCCTCACTAACGGTAGTGTGAAACAGGTGACTATATAGTCTAAACCATCGCCGTCTGCTATGCTCTGACGCCTCCCCACCTCACTCCAAACAGCGAACATGCAGGAGTACTAAAATTCACCACCACTTCCCTCGCAGCGCTAGTAGGTTGATACTTCAGAGATTACGTCGGCACAACATAAGATTGGTATTTAACCACCTACTATAAAAAGAGTTTGTAAGCTATTATCAAAGGTGCTAATAGTTGAAACTTTTAGCCTAATTACAACAAAGTTTCTTGTTGATGTAATATTGCTGATAAGCAAATACGAGGCACGTCCGTAAAGAAACTTCCGTTTGGTAATAAAATTAAATTGTGTGCAGATACAGAAAAATTATTTATTGCACAACCTTCTACACCTCTTAAACTACTTTTCCACATAACTGCCGAACTTTTGCAGGCATTTGTCATAGCGTGGCACAAGTTTTTGGATACCTTCTTCATAGAAGTTTGCCGCCGACCGTAAACGAGAGTGAAGACTCCCCTGTAAGATATCCTATCGTATGGCCACCACTGTTATGCAAATTGCGTATGTGGTCAGGAGAACTCCTAAACATACGCAGTTCTCCTGGTAAGCACGCAATTTGCCTAACAGTGGTGGCCAAATGGTAGGATATCTTACAGGGGAGTCTTCACTCTCGTTTACGGTCGACGGCAAACTTCTATGAAGAAGGTTTCCAAAAACTTGTGCCACGCTATGACAAATGCCAGAAAAAGTTCGGCAGTTATGTGGAAAAGTAGTTTAAGAAGTGTAGAATGTTGTGCAATAAATAATTTTTCTGTATCTGTACACAATTTAATTTTATTACCAAACGGATCTTACTTTCTGGACGTGCCTCGTATTATATCTGTCTAGTTTGATGGTGCTGGATAAAATTTCAACTAGTAAATATAAGCAAAAATATTAAAATTAAAACATAAAATAAAACATTAATACACACATTAAAATAAAACACACCAAAAATTAAAATAAAAAAATCACTAACCTTACAGTAGTCGCGTATGATGTGTAACATGCCACATGGCCGACAGTACCTCGAATGCTTACATTAAATAAGAATACAGCAAAAGTATGAAAATTTAATCAATCATTATTGATCTCAGCAAATATGATATAATGAATATTTTCACACCAAAGAACGACAACTTGAAGATGATTTATTGTAGGAATATCTGTAATGGGGCCTCCAAACCTTGAAGTAAACCGTATGCGATATACATTCCACATAGCCACATGGCCGATAGTACGTTGTGGTACCAATCTCTGCCACCGCGCGTGCTCATTGTTTCCGTCCCTTCCATTTCCGTTTCATTTTTCAAAATCGCCCCCACAAAAAATTTACAGATATCGAGTGGAAAAATGTTACACATCAATAAAAAAATAAAAAAATGAGATTATGAAATTAAACATTAAAAATTACAAAATTAAAATAAAAAAAATAAATAGATAATTTTTAAAATTTATTTAAAAAAATCATAATGAATGTTTAAAATCAAAATAAATATTAGAGCTGAAATGCAATTTTAAATAAAGAAATAAAGTAAAAATTAGAAAAAATCGTCTGCCCTATATATAAACATACCTGTCTGTATATTCCATAGGCATGACAAAATTAGGCCTATGGAGTCGTAGTGAAAATGCCGTAACTACTGTAAGTAACACTAAATATCAACGCATCAGCACCAACACTTACACTGCTGTCCAAAATTAAAGTAACAAACGGAAATGTTGCAAGGTTGCGTTTATTTTGCCACAAAACAGTATAAGCAGAATTGCGCGCTTGGACAGGCTCGCAATTGATTCAACTTAGCAGCGCTATTGTCGGGCAGATCGTCAAGTAGGAGATGTTCGTTGCTTTGAAAGTGACTCGCGCTGAATGGGAAGGCGTTCGAGCATAGCAGACGGCGATGCCAAAACAAATAACTCCCACTCGTCGCAAAGCCACTGTGTGTTTCCATCCTTCAAGATCAAATTGAGACAGCTGGTAGACCATTAAGAAACCAATGGTTGGAAATCAAATTTCTATTTTATTTTCCTATAAACTTAATTAGATAACAGATTTCGTTCGCCAGGATAACATCAGTTTCTGTTCAATTGAGGCCTTTTTCTTTTTTAGGTTTCATAACACTTATGTACAACAAATATTTACAATTATTAAGATTTAAACATCATACTTTAAAACTTTCCAAATTTTTAGTTTATGGTAGATATTGTGCTATTAGTACTAATTGTGACATGCAGTTACAGATAACTTACCTGAATACTCATGCGAAACACTGATTATTATTGGAAACAAATTCACAGTTGGTAGCACTTCAGACAAGCAAATCCATGTTGAAAACATCCTTTAATGAACACGGTTCCTTTATTGGTACATTTGTAATTAATTTTCGTTGTTTTCTCCACTTTTCCAAACGTAAAGGACACACTAAACGTTTCTTACGAGGTGCCGGAATAATAACACGCGGTAGACTGATGATTGTTCACCCGGAACCTCAACCATATCCTGTCGAATAGAATAGCAGTTTGCCTCTTCTATCACTATGAGCGCTAGTGTGCGTTAATGAAATTCAACTATATCCAGTTGATTATTAGTTTGCCTCTTCTATCACTACAAGTGCTAGTGTGAGTCATTGCTGAGTTTCACTTAAGTCCTTATTACTACTTCCGGTGTGAATATTTTTCAACAAATCAAAGAACGCCCGAGGGTGTTCAACCAAGAAACATACAGAGAGTTTGTTTTATATGCGACGGGATTCTCGCTTGCTCTCTCGCCCGCGTTGCACGTCTGCCTCCTGCCAGGCACTTTGCCGTTATGCGGCGCTAGCACAGCACTGAGTCATTGAGTATAGGAATTTGTTCTTACCTAGTTCACAGCTGGTGCTGAAAATGTTCACCATTCACTGCTATACATCACTGGCACCTCTTTATGAAATTGTCATTTACTTTCTGAAGATCCTCAGCACCGATTGACTGTATTTCAGCTGTAATATAGCCTTTAAGCTCATTTATAGTGTGAGGGTTTCTCGCATTCAAAATCTGCGCATCACTTCCTTTATATTAGTATTTTAAAGCTAAGATACAATTTTAAGCCAGATCTCCTATGCTATTTGGCATGAGGAGCATTTCAAAAAGGTATCAAAACATGTTCGAAAATTTTACAAAAATAATTTATATTTCAAAACTGTTGTTAGAAATTTGACACTTTGTAAGTTGTATGACAGTGATATTGACTATGCATGGTCAAAATTTCACGGTAAAGGGATGAAAATTATAGATTTTGTGATTTTCACAGATCTCTAATTATGGTTTAAGAAACGATTGCTATTTAAGATATCTAGTGCTCTTGACATGCTTGTTACGACTAAAAAAGCACAATTTGAATCTACTGAATTTCTTTGCTTCTAAGTGATGGCCATTAAACATCATAAATCTACTGCGAGGAGGATAAGCAGTTGTATTTTCACCTTCCAATATTTGTTGCAGACCTTCTTTGACGTCGTTATGGGGAGGGCCATTTCTCTCGCAGTCACCTGCATATAAACAAACATCCACTGACCAGCCAAACTTAAGCGGCATAAACCAGCCAACAGGTCTTATTCTTTTTTCTGTCACAGAGTAAGGATGGGTTTTCCATATTTGGGGGCTCGCACGTGTATAGGAGATTCTCCATAAAGTTTCTATTCCCTTCAGCTGCCTCTCGAGCGAAGCCCATCGCGCCCATTTCTATGTTAATAAAGACATTTCCATGGACCAGCGAAGATCCGTGGAGGAATCGCTGAATAGAGAATAGCTCAGAGATTTCATCTTGTCAGGGCTTTAGCAAACTGTATGTAATTATAGAAACATTTCATTCGTGAAACGGGACGAGCTCTCTGCTTCATGGTACAGGTCTTACAAACAAGACGACTTCAATCCCATTAACTCAACGTCTGATGTGTCATCGTGGTAAATTAGTGGCAACCTCAGTGTATCTATGAAGAGTGAGTTGAGGGGAAAACCCAGAGATATTAATCTAGATAAGATTTGTAACAGACAACGATTAACCAGTACTACGTAAAGCGTGACTATTGATTTGATATGATCTGATCTATTTGCTTGTATCTCTGTTGCAACTAAGTTGGCTAAGTAGTTATCCTGATAGTCTTTGGCCCAAAGGGTCTCGAGTTCAATTCGCGGCCAGGTCGTTGTGTTAATTCCCCTGTGACGTCATCCACACCTTGACGAGCGGGTCTCGCATGGGTTTCAACGTGTCCCAGGCCTCCCCGGAATTACACGCCGTTTTATATTCATTTCTACAAGGATTGTTAAATGCCACGATTATGTGACGTTCTCTGGAAGCACACGTTTATTGCCATTATGTAGGATGATGGTAAAACATCACCTCTTGTCCACCCCACCCTGTAACTGGAGCTTTCTAATTAATAATTTATAAGTAAAGCTCAACAATTCTTCTAGGTTTATGCCGTGTGTTGTGTGGGGTTTCGCCTAGGAACACCAAGCTGGCTCATCAGCGGGCTCTTGGTGTCCGTGCCTGGACCCTCACAGGAGTAGCGAACTCTGCACTACCTCCCTTCTTATGAAACGCACGCGCGTTTCTTAACTGCGAGAGCTAAAAGCTCAAGGAGACTTTCAGCTCCCTATAAAGGCTTCCAAAAAGATGCTATAACTTAGCCTATTTGCTTTCACGGCCCGTGAATCAAAACTCAGCACTTTTTCTAGGTTTATGCCATGTTTTGTGTGGGGTAAGTAAGTAAGTTCTATTTGAGTATTTTAACGGTGTTCGTATACAAGTATATTACTAACATGATGTGTTGCAGGGTCAATCTGAAATTTTGGTTGGTTGGTTGGTTCCTTAGTTTAGGGGCTGCGACAATGCGGTCATGTAACCCCGTGTAGTTTGGGTGTGTGTAGAATTTGTCTGATAAACGGTGTTAATTGTGATGGCTTTATTAGTATGTGTTATCTGTGATTCAGATAGAAGGACTACAGAAGATTAATTTTTTCAAGTAGTTCATACATTTGCTACCAAATGCTACCATCCACGGCACCTAGCTGCAGACGTGGCTACTAAATGCCATCGCAGTCAACACCTGGTGGCGAGCGTTGGAACTAATATAGCGTTATCAAACTAACCTACAAATTTTAGCCTCCACAAGTGTAGTTAGTGGAAGGTTCTTTTTCATGCAATAAATCTATACATGGGACCACCGGTTTTACTTCCCCTCCGAAGTAAGGCATACTGAGAGACTTTTAACGCTCCTAAGAAAATGCGACGACTTCGGCCGGGTTTGAACCCGTGATCTTGGGCATAGGAGCTCAGCATGCTACCAACCACGCCTCCGAAGCTGCCTGTATCTGAAATTTTAAATAAAAAGTCATCAATATCCCGACACTATCATAACCATGGCAAGCAGTGCTCGTTATCTATGCATACTATACTGTATTTCAAAAGAATGAATGTGAAGGAAATGGCGGGAGCTTTGAACAGCTGAGCTGTATTGCCAAGTATTTATTGTTGATGTAGATCAGCTGATTCGAATACTACACAGGGCTACACTTCGGACATTATTTCGGTACTATTATGTGCAATATAATGAAAATGTCGATCCTGAGTCGACGCCGAGGACATTCAAATAGAGAAATACGGTATAAAAATAAATAACACACCGAAGCTATACTACCTTTGTCACCGTTATTCAATAAATACGAGAAAGAGGCCAAACACTCGACAGTTATACAAATATAATACAAAATACAGGGAGCCTCCGTGGCTTAGGCGGCAGCACGCTGACCTCTCACCGCTGGGTCCGTGGTTCCAATCCCGGTCACTCCAAGTGAGATCTGTGCTGGACAAAACGGAGGCAGACAGGTTTTTCTCCGGGTACTCCGGTTTTCCCTGTCAAAAATTTCATTCCAGCAACACTCTCCACTATCATTTCATTTCATCTGTCATTCATTTAATCATTGCCCCAGAGGAGTGCGTCAGGCCTCGGCAGCCGGCACAATTCATATCCTCGCCGCTAGATGGGGGCTTCATTCATTCCATTCCTGACCCGGTCGGAGACTGGAAACAGGCTGTGGATTTTCATTTTTCAATACAAAATACAAACACAAAGTAATATGATGATGAATATATCAATACTCACCATGCAATGATTATCCTTCAAGATAAAGCAACATTCTGGGTGGAGGTCATTCACAGTTTACAGCAGTTGAACACAGAAACAACATCATGATAACACCAAGCACACTCCTTCACGAGGTCACTGTATCACGACTCAGTACGTTTAATACAAAAAACTTTTGTGATTCCACAAACGTAATGTTAAGATAAAGACGTATTTAGCACCGAGCACACAATCAAGCCGCTCTGTGGCGACATTATTGGCGTGTTTTTACATTGTCGATTTGTAGGCTATTGAATGACAGGCGGTAATTTGAACACTACTGTACCCGTAAGTTATTATCGATTGCCGCGAACTCGATGCTAAAAGTAAACGAATCGATGACAATGAAACTAACTCAGACACAGACAGCGGTTAACAAGGAACTGAATCATGAGCATTGCACTGGCAACGTGTGCTGCTAATTACCAAAATCCAGCCAATAGGAGCCCGCGGCGGCCATTTTACGATTGTTCCCGCCAAATATGGCAGGTTTTTACTCTGGAAATACAGAGTCAGTAGCGTTATCTATACGTTCCTATAAGAACACAAGCACTTAGTTACGCGTTGTTTGTTCATCTATGCATACTTGGTCAGTAGTGTTACCTAATGTATATGTAAGATCTGGTTACGGCCTTGGAGGGCTTAGACAAGAGGGAGGAGAACTGTGCACATTTTAGTATAAGATGCAGAAAGCTGCACCTATTCTTCTGCCAACCAATCGTGCCAAAAATATCAATCTCGAGAGCGATCAGCCGATTGATGTCGGGCAAATCAAAGCGTTCGTCCATAAGAAGATTATTACCAATTTTCAACTCAAAATAGGATATCTCACAATTTATGCATGAGAACTGTTCTACGATTGGCACACATAGGCCTACTGTATAGATTATTATATTTCAGATTAATATGGCGCAACTCATATATAACATTGTTGCCAACACTAATATATACATGCCGATGGGTCCAATGTTTCACGTCCCTACTATCTATTGGACTTCAATCTAATTGTGTATGTGCTCTGTGTACATTAACATATGTATTATTTAGATTCACCAGGGCTGCCAGCCGATGATAAATGCTCTCTATAATTTTGAACCGTTGTTTCATTATAACAGAAAGTATTCTGTTGAACAGTTCCATACTTCGCGGTCGTTGAAAACATAAAATTCCAAATTCATTTTGAGCAACACATACAAGACAGTATTGCTAACATGATTCTACGCATGCTGATAGGTTCAATGTTTAACTGCATGTAACTTCCATAACGAATGGATTTCATCGAAATATTGGATGTGCAATGTAAGTGTTAGGACATATAACTGTGCTTATTATAAGAGCCACCAGGGCTACCAACTGTGTATTAATGACACAAGACTTTTGAATCCCAGAGTCAATATCTCGGAAAATTGGTACTAATACAACTTCAAACATAGCGCACTGGAAGTCAAAGATGTTTAAGATATATTTAAAGTAAAATTTCTAAGTTAGTGCTTCCAACATAATTCATCTCATGGGTAAAATATATAGTGTTCAACTGCACGTCATTTCAGTATGCCTAATTACAGAGGCCACAGGTCTACCAACTGCCTAGTAACAATCTGACAACATTTGAACCCTAGACTCAATATTTTGGAATCTTTTGACAGTTATAACTCTATAGCCTACACTAAAATTTCTTAATATTACGGATGATTTTGAGCAACACGTAGGCTATTTATAAGTGTTAGTAAAATAATTCTACGTACGTTAATACGCCCCTTGTAACTTTCGTAACATTCACGACATGTTTACCAAATGTTGTGCTGATTGGACATGACGAAGAGAGTCATTAGCGCATTGATCTGCGGTGAATAACGAGTAAATGCAAATTTACGGAGATAAAATAATTAATTTAGAGAAAGTTTACGATCAAATTCGAAATAGGAGTGTTTTCAGACGTTGAGAACCTGCTTTACAAAATGGTAATTTTTATAGTTTGAGGAAACCATGGGAATGGCAATTAGTTTTCAGAATCGATTAAGGGACTACATTCAGAGTAGATTTACATATAAACCTGGGGAAGCGAGGCTGAAGTCAGTCAAGTCGCAATCCCTGAGGGGACGTTACGTTGATTCAATCCATACCGCCAGTCCAGAGCGACGTTACGCTACATAGAAGTCAGATCAAGACCCGAGTAAGGAGACGCTACGCATGTCAGATATTGGGTCCGGTGAGGCCGCAACACGTTGGCTCGAGACCAACTCACAGTTAAAGTCAAGACAAGTACTGTGAGAATTCCTGAGGGAAAACTCTACTACGTTTCAGTATACGTTTACAATCTCATGATCTCTGATGGAGAGTCATGGACTTTCGGAATAAGTCATCGAAAGTCAATGTAAAGTGTGCGATACAGTATAATCATATGCAAAGTGTAAATTAGGAAGTTACGCCGATAAAAGTTCCGCGTGGAGGACCTAAGTGAAGTCCTAGATAGAGAACGCGCAGTTACAGTGCGATAGTCCTATCAGAGCGCTAGAGAAGACAGGCCACGAAGAAACAAACGATTCAAACTTCAGTGAGGGCAAAAGTAGTTCGAAATTAGTGAATTTCGCAACCAGACGTTGGCGAAACTCGTAAAACAGTTACGTTCAGAAACCAGTGAGTTTCAACTGCAGATCGTGAAAGACAGAACATTGAGTCGAGACCGGAGCGGTCCTAAATTAAGTACCAGTTGCAGTCCACAGGGACTAGGCGAATTAAGCCAGTACGTGCAAGAAGAGTAGATCGTCATCTAGGAACGTGCAGGGAGGCCACCGTTCTCGTCCTGAGATACGACAGAGACAATTACACGCGTATCTTAACGCTCAGGATCTAGTCCTATACATTTTATATACACTGCTCACAAAAAATAGAGGATATTGTAAGGTCAGCTCATAATAGTACAATAATATACGAGATCATTTATTTTGTCAACCAATTTTACTTACATAATGCTATACTGACACAGAAAGCAGTCCATGAATCCAGAGAGCCCCTGATGGGTGTTTGAATCAAATGACATGAATGAAGAGAGAATATGGCAAACAAACAAAGCAACATTAACACTACCATAATCGTGGGCCATGGGTGAATATTGTTCTTCAGTATGGAGTATGGTCTCCTCGAACGGCTAGCATTGCTGCACACCTCTGTGTCATTGATGCAATGAGATAATCAATGAGTTCTTGGGGGATACTTGGCCACTCGTCCATAAGAGCAATCTGCAGCTTTGGAACAGTTGTGGGAGGTGCTGGTCTGCCTGCAATGCGCCTGCCTAATGCATACCACACGTGCTCTATCGGATTTAAGTCCGGCGAGGAAGCTGGCCACTGCATACGCTGGATACCCTCCTCCTCCAGCATGTCGTCCACCAACCCAGCTCTGTGGGGACGTGCATTATCGTCCATAGACACACCAGCATACGGCACGACAAAAGGTCAGAGAATCCCGTCTCTATAACATACAGCGGTGACAGTACCACGTGGGACGATGTAGAGGTCCGTACGTCAACCCAGGCTAATTCCAGCCCACACCAGCAACCCACCACCGCCATATGGGGTCTTTCTTGTATAAAAGATGGGTTGTTTCGTGTCCCTCGTTCCCTCCAGATGCGAACACGTCGACTATCCGATTCCACGTTGAATCGCGACTCATCCGAAAACAGAACTGAGCTCCATTCGGCATGCCTCCATCCACGATGATTCTCCGCCCAGTTTCTTCGATCTCTACGGTACTTTGGAGTTAACCTGGTATATACCATGGGCTTACGGGCATAGAAGCCACGTGCATGAAGTCGGTTACGAACAGTTTGGGTTGATACTCTGCGTCATGTTGCTGTTAGAAGGGCACTTCTCAGTTGAGTTGCATTCTGCTGTCTATTCCGTCGGGCTGTTAACACGAGGTAACGGTCATCCCTTCCTGTTGTTGCCCATGGGCGACCTTATCCTACGCTTCTGTGAACAGTAGCTGTTGTTTGAAAACGATTCCTCAGTCTTGAGATCACACTTTGAGACACCCCAAGGGCTCGAGCCACAACTTGTTGTGTCTGTCCAGCTTCCATCCGTCCTATGGCGCTCCAAGCCATTGATTCAGGTAAATCACGCAGTGGAGGCATTGCTGTCCCTAAGTCACGTTGTTCACTAACTGACAACGGGAATGGAATGGCTCTGACCTCAGCAACAAACCACCGCCGTGTGACCCTTTGACAGCAACTGTACGGACAGTGCCACTGCCATCGTAATGTCCAGGCCGTCAGGCAGCGGCCATTACCACGTGATCAGCTGATCGACAGAGTCGGAGATGTAACGGCCATTTGCTTAAATGTGTCTCGTTTGTTGTGTCCTGTTTATACATTTTAATTAGTGTCCGATTGAAAAGCAATACGTAAAAACGCTAAGGAACGCTACTACTTACAGTACGTCATCCAGAATGAGGATTATTCCGTTTGTTTCCTGAAGCAAATGTTCATTCTGTAGGTAAGTTATTAGCCTATAGGCCTATCTATAAGAAGTTTGAGTTGCAGGCATGTTGCATGTTGTGGTTCAGTTAGAAACATTGCATCGCTTATTTTCGACTAATGCAAGCTTTTTGGATGGTAATACAATATTCTATTTGTTCATTGAAACAATTATTCCTGCCCTGGTCCCTGGCATGCCGAAAGGTTGTGTTACCGGTTGCAAAAGCAACTAGTATGATGGAGATGATTAGGTTATCTGCCTTGTTTTTTCTTCCCCGCCGACGAAAATTTAAGAAAGCAATGGAAACTTAATATTCTTACAAAAGATTTGCGCATTACAGGGAACACAAGAATGGTCTTTGCATTGATTACAGTTGCAGATAGGTTACGTTGTGCAGCATGAGCCACGAGTAGGTAGTTTAGAATGTGATCTATTGAATAGCCTAGAATGTATGTAGACATGTAGGCCTATAGTAGATAGATAGGCTACATTAGTTATTAATTTTTCTGTCCTGTAGCTTACTCCATAAGACGTTAAACTTTAGTGCTGGTATCACAACAGTAGCTCAATACTGACTGAAATTATGACACTTAGATTAGGATATTCGGTAAAACTTTTGGAGAGGTATTCCTTTCTATACAATTTTAAGTAGAACTTTTTTTAACTACTGAAATTAACGATTAACATTTTTCTGGTGGTCAAGTAGTACCGCAGTGAATTGGTACCTACAAATTTATGCGAAGAAGTGGGTCTTGAACCTTATTTTTGACAGGAGGCCAAGGACATAGTGTTTTTATACTTAATTATGTTTATTCGAAGAATATCCTGTTTTGTGAACGTCATTCATTTTTGTGAAAAGAAATGAAGTTGGACAACAGTGATAGCATTAGTTTTTTTGTGGAATCCTCAGTAAAGTGACACTGACCTTTTGAAATTTAACCATTTTTCTAACAGACCAATGGGGATAACGGTTATATTGTACAAGAGGTACTTATTTGAAGAAGATCCTCATTAAAGTAACAGTGGCTTTTGGCCCCAATTACTTTGGTTAGTGCATAAATATACAAAAATTCAGAAGTATATTTTTATATCTGGATTTTGCTGGTAATGTTTAGAGAGGAGGAATGATTTTGATAACTTTGTTTTACTGACTGTCAAGAATGGCAGATTTCTTACTTAGCCTTTTTTTCTCATGCAAGTCCAGAAGTGAATAGCTAGTATTTTTGTAATGTTGTTCAGTTTTACTGGTGAGTAAGGATACTGGCAGTTTTTGTGCGTGAGATCCAGAGTTACCTTCTCTGTTGATTTATTTCTGATAAACAAGGTCTAGAAATGAATATTTCTGTTGCTACCGTATATAATTAATTTTGGGGACAGAGTGTTTAAGAAGGCTGTAAAGGGTAGTGGGGGCTGGTTATCTAAAAGAAAGGAAAATAAAATACAGAATTAGAGATGAACATAATTTGGTATCTTATCCTTGCAAGAGAGATTCTGTAGTTTTCTCGAATGTTATAACTTAAGCTCAGTTCGAGGGTTTTTCTGGCAGTAGGCACAGAAAAGTGTACCAATCTATGTAATATTTCTGTGGGTACATAGATTTATTTTATTAACAAACTGTTCCTGCAAATTGTTTTGTGTATTGAAATATTCGAATATTTCCTTCCTTCAATCCCGAGTTTAGCCATATGCGATTTATCGACGTTGTGGTACATCTTGAGTAACTGTTTCAATGCCTCTTTTTATTGATATAACATTTACAGGACGTCAAAATGCTGCAATTTTGCCCTGTCTGTGTGCGTCAACGTCCTAGTAAGTTCATAGACGATGTACCATTTTGTTCACTCGTAAAATGCCCGCTACAACGGCAGGATTCGAACTAGCGGAGCGATAATTAGGCCTATTTAGTGGTAACTTATCTAACTGCCAGTGAACTCCAAATAGTATTAAAATTTTCCTATAAATATGAATTTATATTCGCTTTGGAGTGACTGCGTGTGAAAGGAGCCGTCTGACTTGCTGCGGCGGCTGTACCGACCCTAAGCGTGACGTCACTACAGGAACCTTGCGGCCTGGACATTACGATGGCAGTGACAGTGCCCTCCGTCATGTGGTGTACGTGCAGGCGTGACGCAAACACATGTTTACCTTCTCTGGGAGTAAGGGAAAGCGATTGCATCTTTTGCGGTACGAAACACATAGCATACACAGCTGAGTTTACAATATCCCCTAATTTTTGTGAGCAATGTATTACATACAGTTGATTACACTACGCCAAAGAAATGTTATTGTATCAGAGTGAACGCAAGGATTCTCACTTCTGATTGTGTTATTATTCTCACGTAGCGGGTGCTCGTGAATGAACGTTGTAATGTAAGACTGAGTGGATGTTATTGTTTATGCAGATGGCCGGGTTACGGTGAAATTAATTCCTAACTCGAGTTAATCATGCATTACAGTCGGACAAGACATGGCGCTCCTGGACCGAGCTGTTTGTTGTTAAATTCCCACGTCAGCATTGTTGGAACCAGAGTGGGTTTATACGCTAAAGTAATGTAATGCTGACAGCATAGAACTTTTCTCCGAACCAAAGTCACGTGTAAACGAATGTGTATTGTTGGACTGAAAGATGTCAACTAAAGATTATGAATATGAATAGGGAACGAGCGGTGAACTTGGATGCTCAATGATAAAAAATACAGCCGTTTAAATGTGAAACTAAGAGACACATTGTCAGTGTGTAGTGGTTGTACGCAATTCATAACGTATTTAGTTCCGGAGTTCATTACGTTTAGAATTCATTCTAAAAAACAATTCGTTCCGTGAAGAATTAATAGCCTATTTTTATATATCCTACTGGTCTTACTCGGGACACGAGAAATGAAAAAGAGATTTTAAAAAAATCCACAGCCACCATTTTAAAGTTCTCATAAAATAACATTAAATTAGACGTCAGTGTATTAGGCTTGCATACCGCGCCAAGTTTCACTGCGCTCGGATGAAAAGTCGCGAGAAAAATCCATTTAGATACTTAAATTTCGCGTCGCCGCCATGTTGGTATTTGTGCTCACCAGGTTATTAAATGATTCATAGGTGAGCTTATGTTCCTAGCCTCTATCAACATACACAATTTCAGTTTGATGACTGTAATAGATTCGTAGATATTGAGAACTGTCTAAATATTTCTATTGGTCACCATGTTGGATTTCTATAAGTGTAAGTCATACAGTTATGTGCCATTAGAAGAAAGGAAGGAAGCTTGTAGTTTAACGTGACCGTTAATCTCGAGATCATGAGCCACGGGACCTCCTTTACGTGGAATCCGAACCACAGGACATGGCATTTCACTTCGAAAATCTCACATGCATTGACCGGGAATCGAACCCGGACCGCCTTGGTGGGAGGCATACAGCTAGACCGCTGAGCCACCACGCCCCTTCCATTAGAAGAAGATTATTGCGTAGGTTCATAATTCAATCTATCATTTTGATCGCATGATTAGGACACAAGAAATACAAACTTAATTTTATAATTTCGCAGAGTCGCCATCTTGAGGTTATATATACTGCTCGAGTCCAAGCTGCGTGAACCTGAGAGGAATGAGCATCGCGAACTATGAGAAATGGCGTTGACAAGTGATGAGGTTTCTCGGTCCGTGCATAGTACCGAACCAAATACATTGGTCGGTGACTCACTGACATATTCGTAACACCACACTGGTTTCAGAAAGGACCCTATGTTAGCAGTATTGGAATAGATGAGAATGTCAGGTAACATGGCGGGCTGTCGACAGGCTTCTCAATTCTCGCCTGCTCCTAATCTGCCTCTGCCCTTCATCCCGCAAGTTCACAGAGCTTGGAATCGAGCAGTAAAATGTACTAAATTAGATGTCAGTGTATTATAATATATACACAAATTTGCTATAGGCTACCAAGTTTCACTGCGCTCGGATGGATAAATCGCGAGAAATGTCTTTATAAATGTTTCAACTTCGCTTGGCCGCCATGTTCGTTTTGTAATTAACAGGTTTATGAAAGTCACATAGATGAACTACTAGTAGTAACCATTATCACCGTACAAACTTTCAGGGTGATATCTGTTATAGATATAGAATGCCAGTGAAATATTTCACGCGGTCGCCATGTTGGATTGGTGAAACGTATTATACTTTGAAAGGCACGATCGAGGTCGGACTAGGTAGTAGTATGCACTTACCGAGTTTCATTGAAATCGCTTCAGCCCTTTAGGTTTTATTAGGGGGAAACACACACGGACATAAGCCTATTGTTTTCATAAATGAAAATAGGCTAAAAAGGATAGTTACTGAATAATTAAATAAAAACATAGTAAATTAATAATCAGTTGCGAAAACTTAATTGCACGGATGATGATGATGATTGAAGGCGGTACAGGGGGAGTTGAAATTTGCAGGTTTAATACCGGTGGCGTAGTTGGTAGCTTGCTGAACTGCTGTACCCAAGATCGCGGGTTCAAACCCAGTCGAAGTTATCGTACTTTTTTAAGAGCGTTAAAATCAATCAGTATGCCTTCCTTCAGAGGGGGAAGTAAAGCCGGCGGTCCCATGTCATAGATTTTGGCAGGTAAAAGATGCTTCCACTAACTAAACATGTGTGAAGCTAAATTTCTCGGTTATATTTCGTTGTAACGCTCTATCAAAGTTCCAACGTTCTCCACTAGGTGTCAGTGATATCTGGTGGTGAAAGTTGGAACTACTTGAAATTGAACGGAAATTGTAGGTCTCCCCATGGGTGTCCGCTTGAAGCAGCTACAGTCTCTGGCGAGCCGAACATGTCCTCGGACACTCCCGGCACTAAAAGCCATACGCTAAATCGTATATCTTATACTAGCTGAACCTGGCATGCGTTGCAACGCCAATCAAAGAAAGTGTTGGCGTTGTAATTTTGTTTCTTAAGGGGCTTTTGGATACACATTTCTTATTTCAAATTCCGCTAACTGCCTCCAAACTATCGTAAAATGGATTAACTAATGTAGAAACATTCGTGGGAACTCCCACAACAACTCACCAATGTTTCATTGCAATCGGATGAATGGCATACGAATACATACGGCATTTCTTTTATACGATTCGTGTGCTGCCACTCATTTGTTGAATCAACTCGTTCGCTACCTACTGTGAAAGGGATTTACTAAGTTAGAAACCTACACGTAAGTGCACACAACAACACATCAAAGTTCCATCGCAATCGATTAATGGTAGGCCTATATGAACGCATGCAGGATTTTGTTGAAACGCTTCAAGCGTCGTCACTCATTCGTTGCATCTACTCGTGCGCTATATATTGTAAAATGGATTCACTAAGACGAAACCCTTCCCTGGCTTGTACACAATAATTCATCAAAGTTTCATCGCAATCGGGTGAATGGCATATGATTGCATACGGGATTTTGTTTAAACAATTCGTTATGCCGTCACTCATTTGTTGAATCTACTCGTACGCTACCTATTGTAAAATGGATTTACTAAGCCTGAAACCTTCCCTGGAGTCAACCCACCGAGCCACAAAAGTTTCATCGCAGTCGGATGAATGGTATATGAACGCATACGGGACTTTGTTGAAACGATTCGCGTGCCGTCGCTCATTTGTTGAATCACCTCGTGCGCTACCTATTGTAAAGTGCATGCACTAAGCCAGAAACCCTTCCTGGAGTGTACACAACAATTGTTCAAAGTTTCATCGCAATCGGATGAATGTTATAAGAACCCATGCGGGACTTCGTTGAAACGATTCGCATGCCATCGCCTATTAGATGAATCTACTCGTGAGCTACCTATTGGAAAATGCATGTACTAAGTCAGAAATTTCCCTGGAGTGTACACAACATCTCACCCACGTTTCATCGCTATCGGACGAATGGTATATGATCGCATACGGGCCTTTGTTGAAACGATTCGCACGTCGTCACTCATTTCTTGAATCTACTCGTGCGCTACCTATTGTAAAATGGATTTACTAAGTTGAAGACTTTCCCTGGCGTATGCACAACAACAAATCAATGTTTCATCGCAATCGGATTAATGGCATATTAACGCATACGGGATTTTCTTTAAACAATTCGCGTGCCGTCACTCATTTTTTGAATCTACTCAAATGCTACCTATTGTAAAACAGATTTACTAAGCCTGAAACCTTCCCTGGAGTGTACTCAACGATTCACAAAAGTTTCATTGCAATCGGATAAATAGTATATGAACACATGTGGGAATTTTTTGATACGAATCGCACGCAATTTTGTTGAAGCTACTCGCGCGCTATCTATTGTAAATTGGGTTTAATATGTCTAAAACGTTCCCGGGAGTGTGCACAACAACTCACCAAAATTTGATAGCAATCGGATGAATTGTGTATGAACGCAATGCCATCACACATTTTAAACTACTCGCGCGCTATCTATTGTAAATTGTATTAACTATGCCTATCAATATCCCGGGAGTGTGCACAACAACTCATCAAAGATTCATCGCAATCGATGAATGGTATATGAACGCATACAGGATTTTTTTGAAACGCTTCACGCGTCGTCACACATTTGTTGCATCTGCTTGTGCGCAAAATATTAAAAAATGGAGTTGCCAAGTCGATAACCTTCCCTGGCGTGTACAAAATAACTCATCCAAGTTTCATCGTAATCTGATAAATGGCATATGAACGCATACGGGACTTTGTTGAAACGATTCTCGTGCCGTCACTCATAAGATGAATCTACTCATGCGCTACCTACTTTAAAATGCATGTACTAAGCCAGAAACCTTCCCTGAAGTGTACACAACATCTCACCCAAGTTTCATCGCTATGGGACGAATAGTATATGAACGCATACGGGACGTTGTTGAAACGCTTCGCGCGTAGTCACTCATTTGTTGAATCTACTCGTGCGCTACGTATTGTAAAATGGATTTACTAAGCCTGAGACCTTCGCTGGAGTGTACATAATATCTTATCCAAGTTTCATCGCTATCGGACGAATGGTATATCAATGCATATGGGACTTTGCTGAAACGCTTCGCGCGACGTTGTTCATTTGTTGTATCTACTCGTGCCCTACCTACCGTAAAGTGGATTATCTAAGCCAGAAACCATCCATGAAGTGTATACAACATCTCACCCAAGTTTCGTCGCTATCGGACGAATGGTATATGAACGCATACGGGACGTTGTTGAAACGCTTCGCGCCTCTTTGCTCATTTGTTGAAACTACTCGTGCGCTACCTATTGTAAAATGGATTTACTAAGCCTGAAACCTTCCCTGGAGTGTACATAATATCGCATCCAAGTTTCATCGGTATCGGACGAATGGTATATCAATGCACATGGGACTTGTTTGAAACACTTCGCGCGCGTCGTCTGTCATTTGTTGTATCTAATCTTACCCTACCTATCGTAAAGTCGATTTACTCAGCCAGAAACCTTCCATGAAGTGTACACAACATCTCACCCAAGTTTCATAGCTATCGGACGAATGGTATATAAACGCATACGGGACTTTGTTGAAACGCTTCTCACGTCGTCGCTCAATTGTTGAATCTACTCGTGCGCTACCTATTATAACATGGAACTACTAAGCCATAAACCTTGCCTGTAGTGTACACAACCTCTCACCCAAGTTTCATCGCTATCGGACGAATGGCATGTGAACGCATACAGGACTTTTTTGAAACGCTTCGCCGGTCGTCGCTCATTTGTTGTATCTACTCGTGCGCTACCTATTGTTAAGTGGATTTACTAAGCCAGAAACCTTACCTGAAGTGTACAGAACATCTCACAGATATTTCAACGCAATAGGATGAATGACATATGAATGCATTTGGGAATTTGTTGAAACGATTCGCACGATATTTTGTTGAAGCTACTCGCGCGCCATCTATTGTAAATTGGACTTAGTACAACTAAAAATTTCTCGGGAGTGTGTACAACAACTCACCAAAATTTGATCGCAATCGGATGAATTGTTTATGAACGCAATGCCATCACTCTCTTGTTTAAACTACTCGCGCTCTATCTATTGTGAAATGGATTAAATATGCCTATAAACACCCCGGATGTGTTTACAATAACTCACCAAAATATAAGATATATATAAAACGGAATGTCTGTCTGTTCGTCTTTTATCCGTTCATGAACCATTTATCCGATTGCGATCAAATTTTGGTGAGGTGTTGTACACACTTTCGGGGTGTTATTAGGCATAGTTAATCCGTTTCACAAAAGATAGCGCGCGAGTAGCTTAAACAAATGCGTAATGGCGATGCGTTCATATACAATTCATCCGATTGCGATCAAATTTTGGTGAGTTGTTGCGCACATTCCCGGAAAAGTTATAGGGGTAGTAAATCCAATTTACAAAAGATATCGCGCGAGTAGCTTCAACAAAATGGCGTGCGTTTGTTTCAAGAAAGTCCCACGTGAATTCGTGTACCATTCATCCCATTGCGATGAATCTTGGGTGAGATGATCTGTACACTTCAGGTAAGTTTTCTGGCTTAGTAAATCCACTTAACAATAGGTAGCGCACGAGTAGATTCAACAAATGAGCGACGACGGGCGAAGTGTTTAACAAAGTCCTCCATGCATTCACGTACCATTCGTCCGATAGCGATGAAACTTGGGTGAGAGGTTGTGTATACTGCAGCCGAGGTTTCTGGCTTAGTAAATCCGTGTTATAATCAGTAGCGCACGAGTAGATTCAACAAATGAGCGACGACGGGTGAAGCATTTAAACAAAGTCCCGTATGCGTTCATACATTATTCGTCTGATAGCGATGAAACTGGGGTGAGATGTTGTGTATAATTCAGGGAAGGATTCTGGGTTAGTTAATCCACTTTACAATAGGTATCGCACAAGTAAATTAAACAAATAAGCGACGACGCGTGAAGTGTTTCAACATAGTTCCGTATGCGTTCATGAACCATTCGTCCGATAGCGACTAAACTTGAGTGAGTTGTTGTATACAATCCAGGGAAATTTCAGGCTTAGTAAATCCATTTTACAATAGGTAGCGCACAAGTAGATTCAAGAAATGGGCGACGGCACGCGAATCGCTTAAACAAAGTCCCTTATGCGTTCATATAAAATTCATCCAATTGCTATGAAACTTTGGTTGAATTGTTGTGCACACTCCAGGAAGGTTTCTAACTTAGTAAATCCTTTTTACAATAGGTAGCGCATCAGTAGATTCAACAAATGAATACCGGCGAGTGTATCGTTAAAAAAATCCGTATGCGATCATATACCATTCATGCGATTGCAATGAAATTTGGAGAAATGCTGTCTCCACTCCTGCATAGATTTTTGATTTAGTAAATCCATTTTACAATTGGTAGCGTATGAGTAGATTCAATTAATGAGCGACAGCGCGTGAATCGTTTCAACCAAGTACCGTATGCGTGCATATACCATTCATCCGATTATGATAAAACTTTTGTGAGTTGAGTACAGTCCTGCGAAGCTGTATGAATTAGTAAATCCATTTTTCAATGGGTGGCGCACAAGTAGATTCAACAAATGAGTGACGGCGCGCGAATCTTTCAAACAAAATCCCGTATGCGTTCATATGCCAATCTTCCGATTGCGATGAAATATTCATGAGTGGTTGTGTAGACGCAAGGGAAGGTGTTCGACTTAGAAATGTACCCTTCTGATGGGGACAGGGGGTCGAACCTATGATATTTTAGATCATGTAAAGAAACAATATCTATAAGACTTCGGAGTTCGTATAGCGAGCAGTGAGGCAAGTTATTGAAGCCAGCTCATGACTCAGAGCGATAACGCCAGTTAATCGGAGTTACGATGCACAAGCCGTGTGTGAATCACCAAGCAAGAGCACAGTCAGATGGATAACGCAGCTCAGAGGAAAATGTTATGCTTGTAGTTAGGTCAGGGATCCACCGCCAGAATCCCCGTCAGTGGTTTATTGGCAACTATGTATGCAGCCCAACACTGTAATGTTTTGAAATAACCTATTTTCTTGGAAACCACGAAAAATTATATAAGTTTTGTCAAGCTGATCAGAATAACTCTGGTAGTTAGGAATTTAGAGAGTATAATAATCTTTAATAAATGCACAGGAGAAAAGTGCCGATCTAAGCCCTGCGTAATGGTGGGAGGGACAAGCCAGTCTCTCGGAGAAGGAGGCAAAAAGAAAGTACACCCACGTACAGCAGGAGCACTTTTAAATTTTATAAACAACCGCTATGATCGATTTTTGGAAAACAAAGTGAAAATGTAACGTTTAGATCATGAGGAGTAAATAGGTAATTTTTCTACAGACGTACGACATCTGGTTCCAAAGTTAATTTTTTGAGAAGAACGGCAAAGTATTTTTTGTGAGTTCTGAATAAATAGCGGGGCCGTGAGCCAGAAGGTATTCGGTCTTCAGTGTCCGTTGTGGCAGGACACGCTGGATCAACCATTATTCAGTCTACAAGAAGTGCCGGAGGGCACGGTACTGTTTGGCAGCAAATTCAGTCTACCACGGACCTCGATGAGAGGTGATGCTGATTCACCAATACGAATCGATATTACGCCAAGATACGAAATTAGATCCGATCAAGGTCCAAAGTAACATTATTCAGTCTTAGCGAGCGCAGGGGCGTGTCGCGCTGGATCAGTATGCATTCAGTCTACCACGGACCTCGATGGGAAGTCATGCTGATTTACCAGTACGAGTCGATATTACGCCAAGATACGAAGTTGGACCCCATCAAGGGTCAAAGTAATATTTTTCAGTCTTTGCAAGCCTGAGGGCATTGCGTTTATTCACGGGTATTCAGTCTACAGTACCCTCCGAGGAGGTGATGCTGAATCGCACCATCAGTCCGCAGTACAAGTCGTTACGCCAAAGATACTAAGTCTTCAGTTAGTCAGTCCGGACAGGGCTTGACTCTACGCAACAAGTACAGTACATCAAACTAGGAGACCTCAAGGGAGGGCCATGTAGTTTCAAGCAAGTTATAAGTCTTCGAAATCGCAAGTACGTCAGTTCGAGACCACGCAAAGTCGCAGAAAGCAGAAGGAACTCTACAAACATAAAGTTTCGAGTATAAACGAACAGTACGCTACAGAAGTGAAAGTTAGGTCCGGTAAAGCTGCAACACGTTAGCTAGAAACAAAGTATCGCTAGCGTTAGCACAGAATAGGATCTCATGGTCTTTGAAGGAAAGTCATTGAGATTATAGGGCCGTGTAGCGAAAGTGAAGTAAAATACGCGTTCAAGTATAACTATACGCGCAGTCAAAAGTGAAAAGAACCGAACGTTGTAAAAAAACAATTCGAACATTGTTGAAGTCAGAAACAGTTCGATAATTATAAATATTCACAACAAGACGTTGTTGAAAGAGAAGCCAGGTTAAGTTAATAAACCGGTGTGTTTAATCTGTGGAGAACGACAGAACTTTGATTCGAGACCTAAGGGTCAGATCCAGATATCGTCGCAGGGCAGATCGTACAGCTAGAACTAGGGGAAAAGTCGTCATCTAGGAACGAATCGGGAGTCGCCGCTCGCGTCCTGAGGTATGACAAAGACAATTACACAACGTGTAATCGGCTGTAAATAATATAAGTGAAAATAGGACAAAACCCAAAGAGTTAACACGTGTGAAGTGTTATACAGTGAATAAGTAAAGAGAAAATACGTGTGAAGTATAACAAAGCAATTATTCAAAGGGTTATATATATTTTTGTGTTAAAGTGTACCCAAATATTGGGAATACAGGGTCTTTCATATAAAGTAAGAACGCCAAGCGGCGGGTTTGTTATCCGCTAGTGTGGTGGCCTTGACCGAGCTTGTGGTGAGCCGTGGCCCCCTGCTCTAAGCGTGTGTACAATCCTCTATGAAATATTACCTTATAAAAGTTGCTGGAAGTGTCGTCCTTCCTGGGTTATACAGGCATTGTATCTGGTAACCACATTTTGGCTGGCGCGAGAGAGTCATGCCACAGTATTTTTTCTGATTTTTTATTTTGTGTTTTTATTGAGCACTGAACCAGTAGTGTCAAAGTTATTTACAATTACGTGAATCTGTGCTAGTGAAGGTGGCACTTCATCACGAAATTGCTGAACAAATGCATCACGTACCCGCCGAGCCGAATCATAATTAAAATAAATTTTACATACAAAAATACGATGTTGCAATGATAACTGTCTCAACATGTTAGCAGCTGAGGTTCAGACTGGCGACTGACAACACCTGCACGCTTATTGAAAGGTCAAGTTTGTACTATGCGCGCGCTTTCAATACTACAGCAGGGGGCCGTGGCACATCACAAGCTCGGTCAAGCCGGCTACAGCAGCGAATGACAAAACCGCCGCTCGCCGTTCTCACTTTATATGAAAGACCCTGTATAATGTGTTATTGTGTAAATATGAGTAGTCAAGTGAAATTTACGTGTGTTATGAGAAGATTGATCGTGTTGTACCATATTGTTCGTAAGATGTGCTAAAAGTTACGGCAATATGGGTGAAAAATTTCGTATCAGAGGTCCATGGCTGCTGGATGGCTGGTGAGTACCCATGATTAGATATTACATTGCACCATTGTGTACCCAAAATTTGAAATATAACATTGTGAATTATTATGTGCAGTGTGATGACAGCGAACGTGTCTTTAGTAAAAATGCTTCTTGTGAAGAACGGCCGGAATTGTGATGTCGCGTAATGAATTAAATGTTTTATAAGAAAGAAAGAGAAACCCGAATGCACACACGCAAATAATAGGTTGATTAAAGGGAAGGAACCAAATTGTTGTTAGTTGACAACTGAATTTATAATGAAAATAGTGACAGTTAATATACAAGTAAATGGAATCAAAGTTGAGCGCAACTTAGAGAATACAGATGAGCTGATAGGCAAATCATAAAATAAAAGTTGAAATATAACTAAATAAAAGTTGAAATAATTGAAAGTAATAATCAAAGTAAGTGATTTAAAGTTATAATGAACCAAGGATGGTTGAAATATACTAAAGTAATTAAATGCGGATGACTTTAGCGAATGAAAAAGTAAAGGCATAAAGGCCTAATTAATGTAAAATTAAATAAGAACAGGCCACGGTAAATGAAGTAATGTGAATAAAGTAATGGGAATAATGTAATATGAATAATACAAGTAGGTTCGCTATCCTGGCAAGGTTACCGAATTTGAAATTAGTAAATAGTTGAATATCCAAGTTAAATATTATCGTCGCCAAATAGGCTGGACCTACTGTAAGCTCAAAGTAGGGCTCTTAAAGAATGACGTTTATGTGCAAATTGGACGACCTTTGAGACGGTTAGGGAATCGTCGAAGAGAACGGGGTGGGTCATATACGCAATTATATTGTATCAGAGTGACAGTACTTTCTCACTGCTGAATTTTTGTGTTGATTGATTCTCACGCAGCCAGAGTGCGCGTGATGGAATATATGTGTAAGTCTGAGTGGATGGGGTTCCCACTGCAGCAATTATTTGGAGCCAATTACGGGCTAAGAATACGTACAAGGTAAAAATTCCGACAGCAAAAGAACGATCCTCCAAAAATAATGCACACATAAACATGAATACGCGAATTAGATTGTATGCAGTCAGTAATGAACGAACAGGAATGAATTGCTTGGATGGTTTGGGGAGTGTTACGCTAGGTCAGACTGCAGACAGCAAAGCCGTGTTTGTTATTGAATGAAGGGCCGCTCGCTTCGCCTTGGGACGGGGAGGATGAGCTAAATGAAGGTCGCGATAAGTGCCGGCTGGAGCATAAATATGTCACTGATTGAATAAGATTAACGTAAATTTTAGACCTTGTGTTTTTATATTGAATGGAACAAAGTGAAGCAGAAGTATATTCCTGCTAATAATTATTATTATGCGCGGAGAGTTCCTCCCGGATAATAATAATAATGATAATAATAATAATAATAATAATAATAAATGCATTATAGAAAAATGCAGGAATTTGGTTCCTTGCTCTAAACGAAATGGAAACGGGTTAAGAAAAATCACTAGAATTGGACTCCCAGGAATGCGGTTTTCAGGAAGTCAAATTCTTAGGGGCACAATGTTTACAATGGAACTGTTTACAATTGAATGTGTTGTAATATAATGGTACTCATGGTAGTGTGTAACAGATAAAATGTGAGCGATGGTTTGTGTTTTGGGATATGTGGAGAAGAAAAATATTAATGTGAATAAAAATAGAAAGGTTTTAGGGCCTAAAGATACAGCCAAATGGAGGCATTTTTAACTTAACATAAATGTCCTGAGGTCGCAGCCTGACATGGTGGAGATTCAGGGGAGAATTACTTGAGAAACCCCGTGCTTGATGGCTATAATAAGTAAACATTAAATAAAAGGAATAATGTAAAATATAATGGAATGGATCATGAAGGTATCCATAATGAATGAAGCATGATATCATTATGAATGATTAGTGATTACATGGTTACATGATTAGTGGTAATTTTTACACCATTGTTTGTTGTGTTTTGATTTGTGTTTTATGATTTTGAGTAAATTAAATTAGTAATTAAAATAGACCGTGTTGTAGTTATTTTTATAGATTTTACTTCCTTATGTTCACATTCTGAATACATGGTCAGACAGTGGGAAGAATGGTACACGCCCTGACCTGAGCTAGTTCGGATGATGACCAGTAATTCCGCATATCAGACGGGCACAGTAAATCCATTTTACAATAGGTAGCGTACGATTATATTCAACAAATGGGTGACGGCGCTCGAATCGTTTCAACAAAGTAACGTATGCGTTCATATACCTTCCATTTCATTGCAATGAGACTTTGGTGAGTTGTTGAGCACGCTTCCATGATTTTTTGAGACAGTAAATCAATTTTACAATAGTTTAGAGGAGGTTAACGGAAAAAGAAAAAATATATTGGGAATCCGAAAGCACTTCAACAAACAAAGTTACTACGCCAACACTTTCTGTGATTGGCATTGCAACACATGCCGGGTAGGCTACAGTTAGTAATAAATAAAAAATAACCATAATTCCAAAATTATGTCCCAGGTTGAATACAACTGGCCCGGAGGACCTTGTCCTAGGGCCCGTGAAGGCTCTGTACGGCTCTGTGTGAAGGACCCGCCATTTGCCTGAAGGAAGTATGAGGGAACATTCCGCACTCAAAATAGTTACTATCAGCTTTGAGATTCGTACCTCTGGTCTCTGGACTTAATGCAGCTCCCCGGGATCAACAAACTATTCTCGTGTTTGAATGTTTTGATCGAGTAGGACATGATAGGGATTATGTTCATTCATCAAGGGGCTTTGCGATATCATGGTCATTCTGTCCCGTGTATTTGAGTATAAATCTGGTAAGCTGTATTATTGTGGTCTTCAAAAGTGTGCGTGTTTTTAATTGTGCTAAATAGCGGCTTCGGTGGCGTAGTTGGTAGCATGCTGAGCTGCTGTGCCCAAGATATCGGGTTCAAACCCGGCCGAATTCGTCGGATTTTTAAGAGCGTTAAAATCCTCCAGTATGCCTTCCTTCGGAGGGGAATTAAAGCCGGCGGTCCCATGTCATAGATTTATGGCATGCAAAAGATCCTTCCACAGACTAAACTTGTGTGGAGCTAAATTTCTAGGTGAGATTTCGTTTTAACGGTATCCACTAGGTATCATTGACATCAGGTAGCAAAAGTTGGAACTATTTGATATTGAACGGAACTTGAAGCTCACCCTAGGAATGTCCGCTGGAAGCAGCTACAGACACAGGCGAGCCGAACATGTCCTCGGACACTCCCGGTACTAAAAGCCATACGCTAAATAAATAAATAAATAAATAAATAAATAATTGTGCTGAATGGCACAAAGCTGGACAGTGTCTTAGAGTTTCAATACTTGGGGGGTATAGTATCCAAAGATAACCTACCCACATGTGAAGTGAACAATCGAATCAGCAAATTTAATAACTTTATTAAACACAAATTGTGCACTTTTACAAACGAATATTCACATCGTGCAATAATTAACAATGGAGCGTGGTCGCTTTGTGCATTGTTGAACATGGTGCCGTTCACAATGCTGATCATACAGCTGACAAACACAATCAGCTGAAGACTCGTGATAGGACTTGAGCTTGCAAACTCTATGATGATAGTCATGCACGGCCATGGAATTAACGAAGTGTCCAAGGTCCTGGTTTGCATCTGACAATGTCCTGTTCATCATGGCTTCAATCGAGTAGAACTGTAGCCAGATGTGCTTTCGTTTATTTTCCCTTTCTTCCAACAATTTCTTCCAGCCATCCGTAGAAGGGAGAGCAAACTTGAACCTCAAATCCTATGTGATGAAAGGTTCCCCAGCAAGCTCACATACTAGCCGTGGTTGTGTATATCGAGATACACCAATGGTGCCCATTAAAAATCTTGCCTTGACTCTTTCCAAAGTGAACAGTTCACTCTTCTTTAGTTTAGCCCATGTAATATCTATTCTGCCGGCCCCGTGGTGTTGGGGTAGCGCGCCTGCCTCTCACCAGGAGGCCCCGGGTTCGATCCCCGGCTCCATCAGGGATTTAAAAAAACTGGCGTGAGGGTTGGAATGGGGTGCACTCAGCCTCGTGAGGACAATTGAGTAGCTGTCTGACAGTGAGACAGCGCCCCTATCACGAAAACCAAGATCAACGGCCGAGGGGACCCGATGCGCTGATCACGCGTCACCCCAATATCTGCAGGCCGAATGGCTGGGCAGCGGTCGCTTGGTCGGCCTTAGCCCGTCATGGGCTGTATAGTGCCAGGGGTTGACTTTTTTTAAAACAGGGTGTCATTTATGTACTTGAGTAGCCTACCCTTAAGGGGCGTGTAGGGGATGGGTATAGGATCAATTTGAGATAGGGAACCTGGGGTCGGAATGGCCTCCTAACCTTAGAAAACACGTTTGTTTCAGGCCCTCCGCCCCTGTAAAGTAGGGAAGCGTGCCATGTGTTACTCTGAGGTCGGGCACACTTTCGCTGTCAACGGTCTTGGCGCGACCACCGCTCAACGCTGCGTTAGCCGAGAGCTGCATTTCTCTTGCCAATCGATAGTTCCGTCGTCTTTAACTACTACAGAAGCACACGTAACTCGTTGATACTAATAATCAAAAGACAATTGATTTACAGAATCAAAGATAGTTTAAAAAAATCAGCACTGAATAAACACGCACTGTGACTACGCCCCCTCCTTCCCTTCTAAAAATAATGAAAAAGAAAATAATAACGCATGGCACCCCAGGAGAAACGAACCCGGAACCACCGTGGCACCGCGCCTCGCCTAACCTCTATCCTCTCGGCTAACGCAGCGTTGAGCGGTGGTCGTGCCAAGACCGTTGACAGCGAAAGTGTACCTGACCTCAGAGTAACACATGGCATGCTTCCCTACTTTACAGGAGCGGAGGGCCTGAATCAAACCTGTTTTCTGGGGTTAGGAGGCCATTCCGACCCCAGGTTCCCTATCTCAAATTGATCCTATACCCATTCCTTACACGCCCCTTAAGGGTACTCAAGTACATAAATGACACCCTGTATACTGTATATCTATTCCGTAAGCAAGCATAGGTATTAATTTTGCATGAAATAATGCCATGGCAGACTTGAGAGATAGAATTTTTAAGAACTTTATATCGTATATAGCTTTCGTAGCTGCTGCTGTGTGTAGTCGGAAAGATTTAGTCGTTGTCTGAAGGATAAGGCCAAGGTATTTGAAGCTATTTACGATGTGTAGTGGCTCTGATTTGAAAGCAATGCACTTTTACCACCAAGTAAGACAACTAGTCTGGGATAAGCAAGTGTCACTCAAAACCAAGGTGACATTGTACAAATCATACTGCACACCAATTCTCACATACAGACTGGAAACCACCACACTAACCAGGAGGGACAATTCGAAACTCCAAGCAGCGTACTATGATCAGGAAAGACAAGATCGGGAATGATAAATTCAGAGAAGAGCTGAGAATACAAGACTCTATACTACAGAAGATCCAGAAGGCTAGAATGAAGTGGTTCGGCCACGTGAAGAGAATTAGTACCAATAATACTGCAAGAAGGGAGTATGAAAGAGACCTAAGAGGGAGGAGACTAGTTGGCAGACCTAGAAAACAATGGACAGATCTGGTGAAGAAGGATGTACAGGCGAGAGACCAGGACTGGGAGAGGATTGTGAACGAAGAATGGTTCATGGATCGACAGAGATGGAGGGGGCTCGTATACCACTCCCAGAAACCAGAGTTGATCAACGATGATGATGATGATGATGAGTAGGAATTAGAAGGCGGCGGCCATGGCTTTAAGTTAGAAACTATCCCGGCATCTGTCTGGAGTAGACGTGGGTAAACCACGGATGGCCACTACGCCAAGAGGTGGTCAGAAAAGTTAGAGACTCGTGATCTACGACGTGGTGTAGTGGTTAGCATTCTTGCCTGTCGCCCCGGAGATCCGGGTTCGATTCCTGGGTCTGCCAAGAGATTTAATTCTGGTCTGCGGGCTGCAACGGGGTACACTCAGCCCCGTGAGGAAAGACTAAGAAGGGGTGTTCTTTTATTCCAACCTCAGTCATTAAGGCCACGGTCACTTCCTTCCCAATCATCACCTGAGTTACATATAGCCTACAGTCACCACAATAACACATTTTATCAAACAATTTCACACACACTGAATTACACGCGGCTAAATTACCACGATCTCCAAGCCACTCGTTCGAAACAACAACAACATCTAGAACACACACCTGGTCTAATGAATGTGCTAAGTCTTCCGATCACCCAGGGGTTAGGACGTGGGTTAGCGACCACGGGACCCCAGCTGAGTCCGGTGTTGCATTCACTTACTCCTGCCAGTCTCCTCTCTGCAACATTTCCTGTCGATCTTCCTTGGAGAACTCTTGTTCGTTTCCAAACTCGACCGTATTAGGGTATCCGAGTCCTAGCGATACTTGCAATTTCCCGCCTTAATTGGACCTTGTCTCATTTTTCCTGCTTCCTTTAATCTTCGGGGGGTCCAACCTCTTCTTTTACTCTTCATGGTATCTCCTGCCTTCTGTACAAGGCCCTAAACGAGGCAGGGTGTATGTAGCCCCACCTTGGATAGTGCTACACCCTCAAGATCTTATGGCTGGTAAGCTCGGGAGTTGGCAACCCCGAGGGATTCCTGTGCTGGGTCCGATATTTCCCCTTTTTCCAATGACTCTAGGTCGGAACCTCTACTCTTTCCCTTTCCTATCTGTATGTCCTCGAGGGTTGAGGGTATTTCTTTTCCCTGTCTTTTATTTCCCTTATTCTTCTTTTTCTAGCCCGTAAGTTTATTGTAGTTAGTTTTGAGGAAGGAATTCATGATGAAAATTAATAAATGTAAAACAAAAATATTGGAATGCAGCCGCAATAAATCAGAAACCTCTATGGACATCAAATTGGTTACTTCTTCTGTTACTTAGGAAGCAAAATAACCAGTGATGGACGAAGCAAAGAGGATACAAAAAGTAGGTTGGCTCAGGCAAGGAAAGCATTTCTACAGAAAAGGAATCTGTTGACATCGAATATAGATTTAGGTATTAGGAAGGCATTTTTGAAAACCTTTGTCTGGAGCGTCGCACTCTATGGAAGAGAAACTTGGACTATTGGTGCAGCAGAAAAGAGGAGAATTGAAGCGTTTGAAATGTTGCGTTACAGGAGAATGATGAAGATCAGATGGGTAGATAGGGTTACAAACGAAGAGGTATTAAGACTAGTGGGAGAGGAGAGATGTTTCTGGCGAATGCTAATGAAGAGAAGAGATAGGTTGGTAGGACACATACTAAGACACCCAGGAATAGCAAGCTTAGTTATGGAAGGAAGGGTCGAGGACAAGAACTGTAGTGGTAGACCAAGGTTAGAATATGTTAAACAGATTGCTTCGGATGTAGGGTGTGGTAGCTATGCAGAGATGAAACGATTAGCTCAGGACAGGGAGGCATGGAGGGCTGCATCAAACCAGTCGAAAGACTGAAGACTCAAACACACAAACACCACACAGTTTTAGTTCTAGTGTTCATTTTATCATCATTTTCATTTTCACCCAAACCTTTAAGGGGCCGATAACCCTTAAAACAACAAACATCATCATCGCCATAAGTCTTCCAAGGGTGAATTCCAAGTGAGAAGGGTACACATTTCATTTGACGCAAGCGTACCTGGCACTGTATATTACGATATTTTTGTCATACGGAGGAAACCAAGCATTGCTAAGTCACAAATATATCACTGCTCACTCTAGGCGAACTGATTTCCGCTCGGTATGCCATTGTGTACAGCCGTAAAGCAGCTCGCTTTATACCTTTAAAGCCAAGAAGTTGATACCTTCCGCCATAAAGCGTTGCCACTTCAACAGTCATACACACATTTCCGATGTTGTTTCTCAGAAGTTGTAATAAATAAAACATAGCGTGGAATTATATTTTCTTCCGCAAAGTCATGCTCGCTCTTGCTAAAGCCTGGAATAAATCTCTGTCCTCGACGCAAACACCTCTAATGGGTCTCATGTGATCATCCCTGACGTTCCTTGCAGCCAAAGGACCCAACATGGTTGCCAAAAGAAAATCACATAAAATAAAACAGATGGAAATTGATACGTCACTTCCTCGAGAACGTACTCTTTTATATCTTTATGTCATTTTAAGGCTACTTCGGAGCACACGGATTTAGTTCCATTTAAAACACAAAATAGGACTTTGTGTGTCACGCTGCTAATTCTATTCGCTGTGACCGTATTGTCACCATCGTTACATTTAATTGATGTTTAGTCTGACATTTAAGCGGCTTCGGTGGTGTAGTCGGTAGCATGCTGAGCTTCTATGCCCAAGATAGCGGATTCAAACCAGGCCGAAGCCGTCGGATTTTTTAGGAACGTTAAAATCCCTCAGTATGCCTTCCTTCGGAGGGGAAGTAAAGCCGGCGGTCCCATGTTATAGATTTATGGCATGTTAAAGAGCCTTCCACTAATTGCACCTGTGTGAAGCTAAATTGGATAGGTTAGGTAAAGAACGCTCTTACGTTTCTACGTTCGTTGCCAAGAGCCGACTGTGGTGGCGTCTGGTAGCTAAGTTCTGAACTTGGCCTAGTAGTCGTTGACGGTGGCGCTTGGCGGCAAAAGTAGGAACTATTTGAAAAATTCTAAGTTTCAGTACTTAAATTAAAAAACAGATAACACACACTAATACAGTCATCACAATTAACATCGGTTATCAGTCAGATTCTACACACACCCAAAGTACACGGGGCTACATGACCGCGTTGTCGCAGCCCCTAAACTTAAGAACCAACCAACCAGTCTGACATTAACGCCAAATGTCTTCTGTTATATGCAAGACGCAACTCATATGAGGATGATCATAAAACGTAGCTACATAGTCAAATAAAGATGGTAAAAATTAAAATGACTGGGGCAACCAATTCAAGAAAGTTGTTTAGATAAATCAGCTGAAGTAAAAAGCATAGACGAGATGCACAGAGCATACGATATAAATAGGAATCGGCCCATCTACAATAAAAGATACGAGCCTTACAGTAGTCGCATATAATGTGTAACATCTGACATGTTATCCTACTCGTATACTACACAGCTTGGACATTCTTAAAATGTTAATTTACACTCCATTTTCATACTGGTACTATGATGAATGTATAGATTGAATTGGAGATATGCTACTGTCATATTTGTGGCGCAGCGGTCAAGCTGTTAGTCTCTCACCAAGGTAGACCGGGTTTGATTCCCGGTCAATACATGTGAGATTTTCTAATTGAAATGCCATGTCCTGTGGTTCGCATTCCACGTGAAAGGGAGGTACCGTGGATCATGATCGTGTGATTAACGGTCACGCAAAACTACAAGCTTCCTTCCTTCCTTTTACGTTAATAATTCATAACAAGAAAGTGACACACAACGTCCACAGTACTCTCAAATACTGTGAGCACATTCCTCAAAAACTATAACATTCATTATTCTCAAGCCTCTCATACAGTTCATCGTAAACAATCAAAACATGGCTTCCTACAATCATGAAATGACCTAGTCTCACATATGATGAAAATACAGCTTTTATTCCCCTCATATCACAACATTCTGTTATGCATTTAATATTTGACTACTCACCCACAGCTTGACAATAATGCCGCTTACCTAAAAGTCATTTGTCGTCTTTGTCCTACCCCATGTGATATTCAACCTTGAACGTAAAGCTTCATAAACTGCTCAATGACAAATGAAAGTCGGTGAAACATTTGCCACTGTGCTTGTCAAACCAGTGCCTGCTAAATGCACTGCCTACTGTATTGCCATAACATTCTCGCGCTACAGAGCACACACTGCCTTGTTTCCAATACACACATTTTCAATTGTACATCCAGCTGGCAGTGTGTCTTCACTTCCGTCCGATCCACTTCCGTTCGATCCACTTCCGCCCGATTCACTTCCGTCCCATATTTCTGGCAGTGCGTCTTCACTTCCGTCCGATCCACTTCCGTTCGATCCACTTCCACCCGATTCACTTCCGTCCGCAATTTTCAAAATCACTCCCACAAAACTATCCAGCAACCGAGCGGAAAGATGTTACACATCAAATAGTGATTAGCTGAACACAAAATACATTGCTACCAATATTTTAAGACCACTAAATTATTTAAAAGGAAAGCTTGGTGGTCACATAATTGTATTAGGCTACAAATGTTAGTCTACTAAATGCCCGATTCAAATAATTTGTCATTTAGACATCCCACCTGTACCAGAACATTGTGATATGACTTTTACTTTT
This sequence comes from Meconema thalassinum, assembly GCA_946902985.2. Taxonomy (NCBI): domain Eukaryota; kingdom Metazoa; phylum Arthropoda; class Insecta; order Orthoptera; family Tettigoniidae; genus Meconema; species Meconema thalassinum. Next base: position 414,772,560 of record OX336393.1, read on the forward strand.
TGAGTTTCAATATATTTTATTCCAATTGCAGTATCGAAAAAATCACTATTTCTAACCACAGATTAATTTGTGGACACTAAACCAATTTATTTTTATTTTATTAATGATGCTTTTTAAAGTTTTGCAGAAGGTTTACAAAAGTTTTGGTACATGTAGCCCCGTGTAGCGAACTGCGCGGTACCTCCCGTTTTATGAAGCGAGCCTGCGCTTTGTGTCCTAGGCAAAACCCCACACATGACACGGCACAAACCTAAAAAAATGCTGAGTTTTAATTCACAGGTCGTGAAAGCCAATATACCATCTTTTTGGAAGCCTTCATATGAAGGTTATGGCTGCTTGAGCTTTTAGTTCTCGCACTAAAGAGACGAAGGTGCGCTTCATAAAAAAGGGAGGTAGCGCGCAGTTCGCTACTCCAATGGGGATCCGGGCGGGGACACCAAGTATCCGCTGATGAGCCAGCTTGGTGTCCTAGGCGAAACCCCACACAAGACACGGCACAAACCTGAAAAATTGCTGTGTTTTAATATAGGCCTACCGAGTGTTTCTCAATTATACGACAAATAAATCTAGGATGCTGTGTTATGTATGGAACGATACCGCAATCGGATTGGCGGAGAATTTTGGGTAATTCAAAGTGTATGATAGATGGAGACAGATATTGCACTCCACACGTACTTTGTCTTCTCTTCCCTGAAACACTGCAGTGGCCATCAGCTTGCGCTCTGGCCCAGCAAATACGGCGAATCCCTCAATTTGAATGCGCACCCGTAAGTAACAAATTATCCTCATGTTCCCGAAAAGAAACATTCTCTCCGCCAATCTAATTGGGTCATCGTTTCATAAATGACAGAAGGAATCCCAACCCCGAGGTGCTACAGCCCAGGATGATGATGATGATCGTGTGACCTCCGGAGAGGTCAAGTGCAGGTCTTTCTAGTTGACGCCCGTGGGCGACCTGCGCGTCATTAATGAGGATAGACCTAGACCTACCAAGCGACCGCTGCCCAGCCATTTGGCTTGCAGATTATGGGGTGACGCGTGGTCAGCACGTAGGGTCCCCTCGGCCGTTAAGCTTGGTCTCCATGACCGGGGCGCTGCCTAACTGTCAGGCAGCTACACAATTGTCCTCTCGTGGCTGAAGGCACCCCGATCCAGCTCTCACGTCTGTTTCTAAAATCCCTGGAGCCGGGAATCGAACCCGGGGCCTCCGAGTGTGATCTGGCACGCTACCCCAACAACACATTGCCAGTAATAACAGAAGGAGCTTCCCTGATTTCTTTTGTCGGTATAACTGAGAAAATCCCTGCATAATATCACGCTTCTCGTCCTTATTGACTTCTTACTCTTCTTAGTTCGTTAGATTGCTAGTTTGTTACTTTGTATGATAGCTACACCGTTAGATTGTTGATTTCTTCCATAGCTAGTTCGTTAGGTTGATAGATTGTTCGATAGCTAGTTCGTTAGGCTGATGGTTTGTACGATAGATAGTTCGTTAGGTTGTTAAATTCTTCAATAGCTAGTTCGTTAGGTTGTTAGTTTGTACGATAGCTACATCGTTAGATTGTTAAACTCTTAGATAGCTAGTTCGTTAGGTTGTTAGTTTGTACGATAGCTACCTAGATTGATTGTTAAATTCTTAGATTGCTAGTTCGTTGGTTTGATGGTTTGTACGATAGCTAAATCGTTAGATTGTTAAATTGTTAGATAGATAGTTCGTTAGTTTGATGGTTTGTACGCTAGTTAGTTCGTTAGGCTGATTGTTTGTACAATAGCTACATCGTTAGATTGTTAAATTCTTCGTTAGGTTGTCAGTTTGTTTGATAGCTAGTTCGTTAGTTTGCAAAATGTATTTTAGTTTATTTGTGTTGGAGGCAATTGTTCTTTTGAGGAGCAAAGCATCTAGATCAGGCTGTTCAAAATCCACGAGTTTGAGTATGAGTACACGCGAGTACTCAGCAGTGACGCTCGGCGCACGGTTGGAGAGGGACTAGGGTGATAGCCAATACGTCACTGGGCGAAGGTCATAACACAAGTCCATGCACTTCCAGCCAGTCTTGATGTATCCACCGCGAAGTGACGGCAGCCCCCACAGCAGAGCCGTATTGCATGTTGCAGGTTTACTCACGTAAGGCGGCGAGTACTCCGCTGCTCACGGGCGAGTAGCTCGGCTGGAACAGCCTGATCTAGATCACCTGTCCCTAGTTTGTTGAATTTATGTTTGGTTGATTTTATGTTTGCTTGATTGTTTGTTTGTTTGTTTGTTTGATTCTTTCTTTCTTTCTTTCTTTCTTTCTTTATTTCTTTCTTTCTTTCTTTCTTTCGTAATTATTCCATCAAGTGCCATGTGTGTGATCATTGGGCAACTTCTGTTATAAGATTACTGCTATAATCATGGTTTTCAATGAGCGTTAGGAACGGTTTCAGATCGATTACAAGTATCTAAGATTAGCAAAGAACTCCCTTTTTTGTAATATATCGTTCAAGCCAACAATGAACGTCGATTGCTACACCACTTGTATGAAGATAAAGTTAGCATTGAGAATACGATGTTTAAAACGTGTGACACACAATTCGTAGCACATCTCTTGAGTGACCAATTTTTAAAAGTTAAAAGGTTTTTGTGTTTCGTAATGAATGTTTGTTCTCTGAACCAGTGTATTTCCTGAGGTGTGTCCTCCATGTTGTGTGAGGAAGAAAGGAGTAATGACGTACAAGAAGCAATATGGCGGTGGGCGCCGACCGGGTCCGGAAGCGCGTCTCGCTTGAGTGAAGGAGCGGTCTAACCGAGTAGAAAGCTCAGATTATGAGGTTTCGTAACGGAAATGTAAATGTTTTATCATAGGCCGTGGCTTAAAAAGAGGAAGTGTTCCCATGCAGACGTCTGCACTTGTTACGTGCCAAGACTAGCGTCTCTAAACAGCAGCGTCCATTTAATACAGCTCGTTCTGGTCCAGCGCCCTCTTCTGAATAACTAACGTCCTCAGTCCCTCACCATTCCCTATTAACCTCCGACATTAAGATTTCATCTCTAGTAAATAGCAATAACTTATATTTGAATACCTAGACCAGTGCGGTCATAGAAAGAGACCATAAGAGTTGTGTGTAAAGTAACAATTTCAAGCTAAACATCCCCTAAGAATTTTGTATTTCCGGTGTAGCACAGTACGACGTTACATTGAGGAGTAACCTTGCAAACAACCGCGATATCATATCGAATACATGCCAAAGAAAAGGCTATAATTGCCATAAAAGTCATGCCAGATATACAGTAGAACACCTCTTGTCCGCCCTCGGCTAGTCCGTCGCTCCGGTTGATCCGACCGTGCTTGAGCCGAACTTATCCCGACTTGTAGGATATGACTCATTGTCAGTTCCAAGAGTCTCTTATCGTTTGACTGTCCGTCGTGACATGAGCTCCTGTGACGCCCAATGCTGCTTCGCTTATGTGCGGAATGAACTCTTATCATCGCTGTGTTCCCTCTTCGTCCCGCGGGGCAGCTGCTACAATCTGCAACAAACACTGGCGCGCCAGGCTCAGCGGCAACCAAATGTTAAACGGGTAATAGGCGTTACGACAAAAAGATTGGAGAAGATATCAGAAAGACATTGAATCATGTACAGTGACGATAGAGGGTGAAAACGCTCTTAAGAATCGCAAAACATTGAAAAAGCATAAACTTGAACTGCTTGACAACGCATTGTGGATGTGGCTCCACCAAGAAAGAAGGAAAGGAACCCCAATATCTTGAGTTCAAAGATTGTTTATTTCAATGTAAATCCGTATTTTTCTGTACTATCTGATAACCCGACCTTTTGTGCGTTCCGACCATAGCCTCAGTCCCAAAGGTGACGGATTACAGGGGTTGTACTGTAGATCACATTCAACAAATCTCCTTACAGATGGCAATGACGCTCCATCGTGTGAAAATTGTCCCTATATTGACATATGGCATACACTTAGTATGGGAATTCTTAAAAAGGAATGACCTAAAAGTATGGGAGAAAGTGAAGGCTACCTTTCTCAAGCGAGTAATTGGGGTGTCCAAATACACCCCATCAAGATATGTATACGAGGGAGTCATTTTTGTTGGAAGATCTGCATTATGTGTTGCTACTCCCAGAAACGTGGCGTATAGGGAGCTGATGTCGGAAAATATGAAGAAGAGGGGAGAATTGAAGAAGATTTCTATGCATCAGCTGCTATGTTAGACAGGAGCTGGACAGGACCAAATAAAAGCATGAGGAATGTTGTAATGCGACTGGTAGAACATGGTTTTCACCAGAAAGGGTAGCTTGCCACGGTGGGTGAGTGGTCAACGTGTCGGTCTACTAACACCAAGCTTGCAGGTTCGCTCCTGGCCGTGGTAAGTAATTTTTGAAAGGCGGCAAAAATTACGACACCATGTCATACGAAGTTGGCATGTCAAAGAATCCATTTGAATTCAGTAGGCCGTGTTCATAATGGCAAAATTTATCTCGGGAGTTTCCGCCAACACAAAGTTCCTCATTTCTCTACTACAAACCACTTTGGTGTTCAAGGAGCTTAGATATCTAACCTCATTTACTATCATAAGTGCTTCAAGGAACAGCGAAATTCGACATGCAAGCTACCTTTTGGGTGTCAAATTACAAAGCTTTAACCTGACAGCCGAGGCCATACGATATTATTATTATTACCAGAAAGTGTGTGTCATAAGCAGTTTTCATATAGTGACAAATAAGTGTCTATGTAAATTTTGAAAACTACAATGTCATAAGTATCATGTATTCGAATGTAAGAAATGCCCAAAAACAGTGACAGAATTCAGTGTTGAAATCTAAATTATGTATTTAAATTATCCTTCTTTTATGTATGGCTACTTGGCTGCAATTATTAAATTAATTTAATTGAGGTTTCTTCTATCGGAATTCAATATATTTCAGTCGATCAACACGACTGTTCACAATTGTATTGGGAGGTTCCCTAATCCTGAAAAGAAAGGCAGCCTTCATGAGATTAATATAAGGTGCATACAAAAAGTAACGAGCCGGAGGCTGGAATGCGCAAACCGGTGACTACATCGGCTAATCGTGGCGTGTGTAACGAGGTGTGGTTCCACCCAGAGCGTTGAAGGTCACAGCCCGTCGGTAGATGGCACGCGTGCACGTCACGTGACGGTACAAAGCGAACAGCAGCATGCATCAATCGTCCAACGCTGACAGTTGCATTGCAAACAGTGACATGGAGGCGTCAACCGAAGAGCAGAGGGATGTTGTTCGGTCTCTGACAGCGAAAGGAGTAGGGGGAACGGACATTCATCGCCGAATGTCACAAGTGTACGGCGAACACTGCATGTCCCTTGCAAGGGTCAAGGCGTGGCACAAGCGCTTCAGGGAAGGACGGGTGTCGTTAGCCGATGATGCCCGGTCTGGGGCACCCCCCTGCATTACCGATGACAACGTCCAGCTGGTTGATGCACTCATTACCCAGGACCGCCGAGTGACATTGGACGCCATAGCCGCCGTGGTCGCTCCACGACAATGCACGACCTCATACGGCCAACACAGTCGTGGCACTCCTGCAGAAATTCAAATGGGAGGTTATCGGCCACCCTCCATACAGTCCATACCTCTCTCCCTGTGATTACGCCATGTTTGGTCCCCTGATAAGGGCTCTGCGGGGCCAACGATTCACCTCGGACGCCAACGTCCAGCTGTACGTGCAGAACTGGTTCACATCACAGCCCAGGGAATTTTATGAGACAGCCATTCACCGCCTCGTGTCACAGTGGGACAAGTGCCTCAACAGCCAGGGCCAATACTTCTAACATACAGGTACTGGTTTCTGTAATTATGCCTCCAGCTCGTTACTTTTTGAACGCACCTTATAAATACACTTGGATGACCAGTTTCGATGGTCAAGCGATCATCATCAGATCCTTTACACTTAGGCTATTAAATCTATGCCTACGGGTATGGGTTATGATATTTACATTATAATATACAATTATATAGATGCAGTAGTAACTAAACTATTCAATATTTGTTAGTTATATGTGATATTTTGTTAAGATACTGACAGTGTGATTGACTTTAAAATTTGCATGCTTAGTGCGATTATGTGATTGTCAGTAAATGATCACGTTAGAGTGGATTGTGAACTTAGCTGCTTCAGTGGTACGCCGTTCGGATGTGAGCAGTTACTCTCGTCACTACCTGCTCTGAACTGGGATGAGTTTCCTGAGTGCGCGTAACTCTTATCTCCCTAGAATGTTGACCCTGGACAAAGAAAGACCTGAGTAGACTGCAAGCGACAGAGATGCGTTTTCTAAGAGGGATCGTGGGAAAGACAAGAAGGGACAGGTTAAGATCTGAAACCATATGGAACACACTTCAGGTCAACCACCTAAAAGAAAAAAGTCGAGCCTTACAGCAGTCGCATATGATGTGTAACATCTGACATATTATCCTACTATGAAATTGAGATGAAGAAGTCATTTTTTCGGCTGTACTTTAATTTTTCCTCACGTTTCTTTTGTCGATAATTGCACATATATTCTGCTCTGGATATCTCTGCAAATCACAAAATCATAAAAAAGGGGCATCACCCCGAATCCTACAACACCTCATACCGCATTATTGGTTCGCGAAATATTAAAAAGCCGATGACTCTTTAGTTTTGGGTCCTTTGGTTAAATTAAGAGGGGGATAGAAAAACGGGGGGCATCACACTGAATCCTAGGACACCTTACACAAGTCCCTAGCATTATTGGTTCATGAGATATTTAAAATCCGATGACTCTTTAGTTTTGGGTCCTTTGGTTAAATTAAAGGGGCTATAGGAAAACGGGGGGTGTCATCCCGAGTCCTAGGACACCTCATACAAGTCCCTATCATTATTGGTTCGCGAGATATTAAAGATCCGATGACCTATTAGTTTTGCCGGGAGCGAAAATCCCTTGTAAAATGATGATAATTGTTGTTTTAAGGGACCTAACATCTAGGTTATCGGCCCTAATCCCTTGTTAACAGTGAACTCTGTTGGTCATTGAAATAACTACTTGTAAAAATCTCCAGTGCCAAATCCTGACCTATGCTATGTACATTCGACAGCAAAAGTATGAAGACTTAATTAATACATCATAATTGTTTTCAGCAAATATGATATAATGAATATGTTTACACCAAAGAATGACAACTTGAAGATGATTTATTGTAGGAATATCTGTAATGGCGCCTCCAAACCTTGAAGTAATCCGTACGTGTTATACATTCCACATGGTACCCCTGCGTCTTAAAACACTTCCGTTCCATTTTTCAAAATCACTCCCACAAAGATATCCTGCTACCGAGTGGAAAGATGTTACACATCAAAACGAAGAAGAAGAAGTGAAGAATTAGAAGTAGGCTAATAGATTTGAAGGAAGCTGTTATTTTTACGTGAGCGTTAATCATGCGATCATGAGCCACGGGACCTCCTTTTTACGTGGAATCCGAACCACAGAACATGGTATTTCACTTCGAAAATCGCACATGCTTGGACCGGGAACCGAGCCTGGTCCACCTTGGTGAGAGGCCAACAGCTTGACCACTGCGACACCCGCCCCCTAGTAATCGATTAAAGTTACTATATGATGAAGAATGTACATATTTAATATAACGGGACTTCCGGTGATCAAGAAAACAAGTACAATTATACAGTGTTGTAGTGACAAGGACACTGACATTGTACTTGAAACTCATTCGATGAAATAAATAAAATTTTGATTGATGAATTCAATTCATATTTAATATGCAATATGCCTCATAACTAGACAGAGTAGGAGTATGTGCTGGAACACATAGATTACTAATGCACTAAGGAATAGCAAACTTACAGAGGTTTGGACAGTACTTGAATCAAATAAAGGAATTACATCAGTCACAATTTGGCAGTCCTAAAATACAAACCAAATTAGTCAAAATTACAAAGAAGAACACCAAACAAAACCCAAGAAAATCAAAATCAGTCAAAATCCATAAAACCTCAAAAATACAATCAAAATTTGTCAAAATTTGTGAAAAAAATCTCAAAGTAAAGAAAAACCGAAAAATTCTTAAAATCTTAAAAAAAGTCAAAATACAAAACAAATTGTAAAAATATCTCAAAAATTAAAAAACAGAAAAAAAACAATCAATATCCAAAAAGAAAAGAGTCACAACTAGTCAAAATTAGTGAAAACCAGCTCAAGAATTCCAAACAAATAAATAAATAAAAGGAATAGTCAAAATACACTTTAAGAAATCAAACAAAAAGAATATTTAAAAACGGTCTCCATTCTGCTACAAAGTTGTGCAAATTATTAGAATCAAATAAAGATTTAAATCAGTCATAATTGTTTATTCAAAATCATTTAATTGACCAACTGCTGGCATCTTTTGTAACCCTACTTAGTAATGTTTCCCATAAGGAATTGCGTCTGGAAACTATCAAAACTGGAGATTTTGAGGGATACCTGAGCTTGACCCGTTTTCTATTTCTTCATTGACTTTGGAATGTAACGTCTAAGTCAGGTAAATTCAATCCATAGTTCATGAATCTTTGAATAGTTAAAGAGCGGATCATCAGTAAAATGACTCCAAAACCCTCAGCTCTAAATTCATACGAAGAGTAGAGTGAAGTAATCAAAACAAAACGTGTGGCGTTCTGCAATAGCAATGCTTCTCTGTTAGTGGAAATTCTAAAAAATGATTTTACTTTGAGTTCCTTAACAGAAAATATAATTATGACTCGTGGTTAAACATTGGAAGTAATTTCACCGCCTTGTAAACATATTTAGTGTATTAAGCCGTGAAAAGTATAAATGTTATTTTGGGAAACTGGCGTCGAGTCTCATAATTTGCACACCTCTGTAGTTATTGACGGAAAGTGGCTTCGGTGGCGTAGTTGGTAGCATGCTGAGCTTCTATGCCCAAGATCGCGGGTTCAAACCCGGCCGAAGTCGTCGAATTTCTTAAGAGCGTTAAAAATTTCTCAGTTGCCATCCTTCGGAGGGGAAGTAAAGCCGGCGGTCCCATGTCATAGATTTATGGCATGTAAAAGAACCATCCACTAAGTACACTTGTGTGAAGCTAAATTATATGTTATATTTTACTAACGCTCTTGGGTTCCAACGTTCGTCGCCAGGAGCTGACTGCTGTGGCATCTAGTGACCAAGTTCAGAACTAGTTGTCGTGGATGGTGGCGTTTGGTAACAAAACTAGGAACTACTTGAAAATTGAATGTGTGCAGTCCTTACTTCAATTAGAAGCAGATAACACACACTAATATAGTCATCACAAGTAACATCAGTTGTCAGACAGATTCTACACACACCCAAAGTACACGGTGCTGCATGACCGCGTTGTCGCAGCCCCTAAACTGAGGAACCAACCAGTTATGGAACGAAAGGTGTGGGAGTAGTGCTGTGGTTTGCCTGTGATGTAATGTGTGGTAGCTATGTAGAAAATAATGAAATGAATACCTCAAGACAGAAAGTCATGGAGAATATAATCAGACTGAAGAATCAATTAATTACAACACAAGGAAGATAGATTAAATAAAGCTATAAAGAAAGGTTTCATTCTAAAATTGTCCAGGTAGACTTATCCTGCTTTGCCTAACCTACAAGCCGCACCTGGAGAATACCGGTGGTTACAATGGATCCACAGGAGAAAATTAATTGCATAGAAAACTCTCCAGGTGCTCGGGTAAGAACCAGACGATGGCGATTTTTGCAGACAATTAGTTTCTTGAACTCAAGCCACTAAACTTGGTTCGCCCGTGGCGATCAGCCCCGCTAAATGAAGTCGTTTCCAAGCCTTGTCTCACTGAGAAATAAAACGCATTTTACGACAGGCGGTTTACACGTGTCCATTGTTGGTCAAGCTAATAAGGAAATTATTATCATTACGGTTGACAACCTTAAACTTTCTGCGTTTCAATTAATTTCCAGCTGCTTCATTATTTTTATGAGCAGATGTTGTGACAAGCAGAACTTGATTTATTTCTGTTATGAACTTCTTGTTCCCGGAGCCAATAGCGAGGTGGTGCACTGGTCAAGCTGCTGTCTCTCATTCCCCGTCTAGCGGATTATCATGTCCTGTGGTTGGGATCGTGTCGTCTCAATACTCACGAGTCTTAAAACTCACGAGTCTCAAAATTCACGAATTTTAAGATGAGGGTTAGTAAAAGTAGGTTCTAGCCGATTTCTGTATCTCAAACTCACGAGTCATGCCAGTTCTTCTTTGAATGGGAAAAGGTCCATTGATAGCGCCAGCCGGAACTGCGGCAAATTTTCCGGCACCCCGGCGGCGTCTCTAATAGGCACAGTAGCCAAAACGGGATGTAAAACCCATGACATTATTATTATTATTATTATTATTATTATTATTGACTGAGCGGTTGGTGCGTCTTGGCTTTCGTGGTTTAAGTGAGTTTGACGGTATATTTCAGTGACTATATTAGTTGAAAGGGTTGAGTTTTGTGTGGCAGAGCCTCTTTCGCACGACGAAGTGATTTCTCTACCTGAGGGGTGGCTGGGTGAGTAATTCTTCCATCTGTTCAGGAATTGTGTCCCAGTCGCTTGTGGAAAGTAAGGTTATGTCCAACAGAAGAGAAGAGATCGGTGTCATGAAGAGATTGTGTGTGGAATCCACCGAGATTGTAAGCGGCGCAGATACCAGCGCTCAGGCCCAAGTGGGTGATTCTAATGGCGCGCGATGTGTGGCGTCTACAAGAACTACTTCATCTAGGGAGCTGGACGTTGCATCTAATGTCATGGCGGGGCAGAGTACAATAATCTCGGGTGAGAATGGAGGTTCAGATGAATTGAGGTTCACTGCGGACAAAGGTAAATGTCGAAATGAAATAGACATAAAAGAAGAGTCAGAGATTCTGAAAGGAATAGGATTACTGAAGATCATGATGGCAGCTACCAAAACTCAAAGAAATGTGAGTAATAATATCAAGAATAGCCTAGCGCAGTTAGTAGAGGTTTTTGATGTCCTCGATCACTGCCGCAAAACTAGATTGGCAACAGAGGTCACTACCATCACTCGACCTAGAACTCCCATATGCGAGAAGGCTGCAAGTCAAGGAGAAACAATGATTACTGTAATTGAGAGCAGTGTCAATTCCGAAAACATATCTGCAAATGAAATTGTGGCCATTGAACCTCCCGTGGAGAAGTTAGCAGAAGATGCCTGGCAAACAGTTCGAACAAGGAAACATAGGGGTCATAGCGGTAAAGTTATTCTGGAGGACGAAAAGGGAGAACTTAGAAGTAATCATTCTCTACATCAGAAGGGAAATAAAACGAAGGATAGAAGACGCAACGAGGCAATTGTTATCAAGCCTACTGAGGGGAAGACATATTCAGAAGTTCTTCAATCATTGCGTCAGCAAGCAACATCTGATTGCAGTGGCGTAAACCTTAAATCGATTCGCAGAACGTCGACTGGTGCGGTGCTCCTTGAAATGAAAGGGAAAAATGGAGATAAATCTAAGTTCAGGGAGATGATTTCCAAAGCCGCTGAGGGTTTGGGTGAAGTTAAAATGTTGGCTCCTACCATAACCTTGGAAATTAGGGATTTGGACTGTCTTACAACAGCAGAGGAAGTCCAGACAACATTAGAGGACCGGCTTAAGGATAACATGGGTGAAATAAAAGTTACTATTACCAAGCCCAATTCCAGAGAACAGCGTATGGCCATAGTTGTGGTAAACTCCAATGCGGCAAATGAGTTGCTCCTTGATCAGCATATTAAGATAGGCATGGTTAGCTGCCGTATTCGGAAAAGGACCAATGTGCTGAAATGCTTCCGATGTATGGGCTATGGTCACATGGCAAGACAATGTACGGGTCCTGACAGGTCGAAGTTGTGCTACAGATGCGGGGGAAAGGAGCATAAAGCTGCTCACTGCACGTCTGCCCCAAAATGCTCGATCTGCGCGTGTGAAGGCAAGAATGACGACCATGTGATCGGGTCAGGTATGTGTGCTGTCTTTCGACGTGCATTGGAGAGTGCTCAACAGTCAAAATGCTAAGATTTCTACAAGGCAATATTCATCGTAGCAGGGTGGCTAACGATCTCCTAGTTCAGTTTGCCGTGGAAAAGAATATTGATGTTGTGCTTATTAGCGAACAATATAAGAACAGGGATATTCCATCGTGGTACTCTGATGAAAGTGGGACGGCTGCTATATGGGTAGCGGATCCAAGCAGAGTTTTTATTGAAAAGTTTGGTGCTGGAAATGGATTTGTCTGGGTCAAGAGCAGAAATATTTCTTATGTAAGCTGTTACTTAACACCCAATGAATCAATTCGGCAGTTTGAGACCCGACTATCTGCCCTTGAGGATTTCCTAGGTACAGTAACTGGGGGTATTCTGGTGGCCGGTGATTTTAATGGTCGAGCAGTTGAGTGGGGCTTGGCTCATACAAACGGGAGAGGCCATAGAATTTTGGAGATGGCTGCTAGGTTGGACTTGGTGCTGCTAAATAGCGGTGATGTTCCAACATTTTGTCGGCCTGGGCAAAACGAAACCACACCAGACCTAACGTTTGCCTCTGCAGATCTTGCTGCTTGCATTGCAGACTGGCATGTAATGCTAGATTATAACAACAGTGATCATAGATACATCCTTTTTAATACTAGGCCTCGAGGAGGCCTAGTCCATGAAATTCCGATACCGTTTAGATGGAACGTTGATCACATGGATGGTGAAATTCTTCTTGCAGTAATAGCACAAGGGAAACAAGTTCTGGAGGATTTGTTTCAACATAGCCCCGCGAGCTCTGCAGAAACCCTGGTTAGGTCGACCATTGATCTCATTGTTAAGGCTTGCGGAGCATCCATGCCCAAGAAGAAGATTTTTCCAAACAAACGGCCAGCCTATTGGTGGAATGTTGAAATAGCAGAGGCTCGACGATTGTGTTTTCGATTAAGGAGAAGGGCACAAAGGCTCTGCAGAGATTCTCTAGAGTTTGCAAATGCGATAGAAGAGTGTAGAGTAGCGAGGAGGGCTCTCAAACGGGCCATTGCTCAAAGTAAGGCACATAAATGGAACGAGCTCATTAACGATCTGGATCAGGACCCATGGGGTCTGGGCTACAAAATTGTCAGTAAGAAGCTCGGCGGCATTATGGTGTCTACTGCTGCTATGACGGCATCCCAGAAGGAAGCTATTATAGATGAGCTATTTCCTAATCACCCAGAGAGATTTCCCGATCACATGCCGGTGATGCTAGATGATATTCCGCTATTCACTAGGGAGGAATTACAAACTACAGCACGATCTTTTCAGAATAAGAAGGCACCAGGGCCGGATGGAATTCCTGCTGAAGTGTTAAAGATGATATCCGAAGAGGAACCAGATGTTTTGCTGAATATGTATAATTGTTGTTTACTACAGGGAGTCTTTGCGACCCCGTGGAAAGTGGCCAGGCTTGTGCTCATGCCTAAAGGCAAAGGAGATCCCACTACTGCTTCAGGTCAGAGACCTCTATGCATGTTGGGCATGGCTGGCAAACTGTTTGAGAAGATGATTAAAGGAAGGCTTCAGGCAGCGATTGTTGCTGCAGGAGGTCTGTCCCCCAAACAATACGGTTTTGTGAAGGGTAAGTCCACCATCAGCGCCATTGAAGAAGTGGTGATGGCTGTCAGATCCATTGAGCATGGCAACCATTTCTCTAGAAAAATGTGCTTACTGGTTACTCTGGATGTGAAAAATGCCTTCAATTCTGCCCGGTGGATTGACATAATAGCTGCACTTGAAACAACATTTAACATTCCTCGCTACTTGGCGTCTGTTCTGAGGAATTATCTTTGTGATCGTTGGATTCAGTATAACACAGATGAAGGAGTCAAGTGTCGCAAGGTAACAGCGGGGGCGGCTCAAGGCTCGGTGTTAGGTCCTGATTTATGGAACGTAAATTATGACAGTATTTTACGGATGGAAATGCCAGAGGACACTTCTTTGGTGGGATATGCTGATGATCTCGTTGTACTCATTATGGAGCGCTCCATGGAGGGTCTGCAACTTAAACTGAATCAGGTAATGCGGAGAGTTTCCACCTGGATGAATGAACATGGTCTCCAACTAGCAGTTCATAAAACAGAACTAGTCCTTGCTACTAAGAAGAGAGTTCCACGAGTTGTACCCATGCTAGTAGATAATCAAGTGATAGAAACAGCTCCTGCTGTTCGTTACTTGGGTGTTATGATTGACAGCAAGTTAACATTCTGGAATCATATCAGCAAGATTGCTGATAGGGCTGCAAGGATTGTTAACAACTTGTCGCGGCTCATGGCTAATATTGGCGGCCCTTCACCATTGAAGAGGAAACTGCTGATGAGAGTGGCGGAATCAGTTATTGTTTATGGTGCAGAGATTTGGTCAGTAGCTCTTGGCTCTGAGATGTATAGGAAGCGGATAAACTCTGTTCACAGAAGAGCTGCCCTCAGAATAACTTCTGCCTATCGTACAGTGTCTGGACCGGCAGTGCTAGTAATAGCTGGGGCGATACCCATTTACATCCTGGCCAAGGAAAGGCGCCGTATATACTTGCGCAAAGACGAGCATTCTAAGATACGCGTGAAGAGGGAGGAAAGAGACAGATCTCTTCTGGAATGGCAGGAAGAATGGGAACGTGAAAATCGTGGCAGGTGGACCGCTAGGCTCATCAAGCAACTGAAGCCATGGTTGTCGAGGGAACATGGTGAGGTTAATTATTACATTACCATGTTTCTCTCTGGCCATGGTTATTATGAAGCATACCTCCATCGAATGGGAATTTCACCGAGTTCACGTTGTCGTTATTGTGATGATCAATGGGACGATGTTCAGCACACATTCTTTGCATGCTTGAGGTGGAGAAATCTTCGAAGGCTTCTGGAGACAAAAGTAGGTGTCATTACACCAGACAATGTGGTGGATAAAATGCTCAGCAGCAGAGAAAGTTGGGCACAGATTGCAGTCTACATCTCTGAGCTGCTGAAAACAAAAAAAGAAGAGGAACCGAGAAGATTGGTTGCTGAAGACAGTGAAGATGATGATGAGTAATTTCATTATCATCACATTTAATGAAATTGACTGAGACTTCTGGTCGTAACAGAGGCTCCACCCTGAAGTAAGGCTGAACAGGCAGTTCCGGGGTGGCCTCAAGCCAAGTATAGGGTTTGTGGGTTTTTAGTAGGTAAGAATCCTGCACAGTTGTAAGTCCGGAAGCTTGCAATCTGTCTTTTGAAGATTTCCCCACGTTTCCCTCGAAAAAAAAAAAAAAAAAAAAAAAAAAAAAATTATTATTATTATTATTATTATTATTATTACTATGCCTATTGTCGAATAAGCCGCTAGTCATTTGTTTCTGTACAGGACCAACACAATAGACACCTAAGCCAGGGTTGTCAGATAAGAGCATTTCACGTGCTTACTAGACCCCTTTCAATTATTTTGCTAATGATCATTGGCTGTCACTTTGTATCCAAACACAAAATAACGACCACAATGATTCCAATGAAGTTTTAAGGCCTGCTTGATGACGCTAAGCAGAATGACTGAGTAAAAATCAGTGTTATCCTTGGAGAATTTGGTCTCTGGTAGGTTGGTAATGTTAAAACGGTGTCCGGACATAACGTATCACGGACAAAACGTATCACTTAATTTTCGAGGACATAACGTACCACCTAGGTCGTTATCCACCTAAGAACGGTTTTCTCGTAATCCCCAAATAATTACGCTAGGACATAACGTACCACTTGATGTCAGACGGGCATTCCAGTTACAGGTTCATTACCACATAAACATCAGTGGCGATCACACTGCGCGGCTTTAAACATTTTGGTATTGTGACATGGAGTTGTGTACAACGAATAAGGGCGGTTTATGTGCGCACTTCGACAGATGAAGTACGAATTGTACATTGAAAGTTCAAAGAGAGAGAAGAAATATGTCAAGCATTATGAACGCTTGACAGAATAATGAAGCTGTATGAAGAGAATGGAAACTTGAAATCTTGCTTGAGAGCTCTCTCATATTCGCTGAATTTGGAATGAAACTTCACATGGCGAACTTGCAATTCACTTAGAATGAAACATCCCATGATGAATTTGCTATTCGCTAGGATATAAAACCCACAAAAACAATTTAAAAAATTAAAAACAAAGTAAAGAACACGAAAAATGACCAGAGCTTAACCACACCTGATTTTAAACAGTCCAAAGCCTGGATAAAGTGTGATGAGAATCCAAAAACTTACCATATTTTATATTAGTTTATGTTATGTTATTTCCCACGTATTTATCACCAGGATTAATTGAGCAATACCGAGGAAGTGGCCGTGTGGTTAGGTTTTCATGCACCCTAAATACTTCCCACTCTTTCAAGTGGTACGTTATGTCCTCTCCTAAATATTTTAAGGTCATTAGCTGACTCTTCGCAGGTAGTCAGCCGGCCAAGTGGTACGTTATGTCCTATATTCGTTAAAACAATACTAACGAAATCCCGTTCTAAAACTGGATGGACAAACATGGGATGAAGGGCAGTGTGAGTCACCATACAGCTCATACTTCGTGCGATCATCGCAGGCACTTGCTCTCCGGAGTCCGCAGTCGTGAGTTTTGAGACTATTTGTTACTAATTTTAGGTCGTGAGTTTAGAGACTCGTGAGTTTTGAAACGTAACCGTTGGGATTCCACCTAAAATGGTTTGGTACTGCAATGTCAATGGGCCATGTGTTCTTGCGCCCTTTGTCTGTGACAATGAGGTCCGGTTTATTGGCAGCTATTGGCTTGTTGGTGATGTCAGAGGAATTCCAGTGTATTCTAAATGTGTCATATTCTACTATGGCTTGTGGTTGAAGTCTGAAGATGGCTCTGGATCTATTGGTAGTTGGCACTGTTTGCAAAGTTCTTGGTAGTTGATCTTAGCTACATTACAAACGTGGAAATCAGGCTGCTTAGTTCCTAACGGAACATCATGTTTTTCATTTCATTCAATTATGCCATCGCCGTCTAAAATTCTCAAGCCGTGTCAAAAGGTTTGGCAACAGCGTCCATCTGCCATCTGGTAGCCCTAGCGCAAGCACTTAGTAATTGCTAACACTGCGTAAACACATAGATTTTGACACCAAATGTTTCCGAAAATACAACAGAACATAACGTCCGCTAAATCTACACACAAATATCACAAATAAAGGATACATATTATGTACTGTCGATTCCCAATAAGGTAATAATAAAAGGCTGTACTGTGCCTCAATGTCCCAATGTCTGAAGTTTCCTTTTCTTGCTGCTATGCTCCCTGCCGTCATTGAAGCGCTCAGAAAAAAAAAATTAAATCTATTCTTACGAACTTAGAAACTGCATTTGATAATAAATTCTTCACATTTTGTCCACAGATGCACTCATCATAGTCACAATAGGCCTCCAAGTTTAATGCTGACAGTCTAGCCATAATCCTCCACTGGTCACTTAATTTAAAAATATGTAGCTTTCAAATGAAATCTACCTAAAGGCACTTGCCAACTGAGTACAGTTCATAATGTACTGGAATATAGAGGCCACAATACCAAAACTAAATTATAGGCACTGAAAGTCCACCTCGCAGTTTTGATCAAACCATAGTGATATAACCAGTTATTTTAATAGTGCTGCCATAATTTGGCTTACAGCCAGGCACAACACTTCCTAGGCATCAGAAATAGTTTAATGAAATATTAGTGAAGAATGCGTTGGTTAAATTCATTACAAGGCATTGGTTACACAAAGAACTTAATACGGGAAATACTCACTTCTACAACTTTCAGCAGGTCTGATTTACCACGAGGAATTTCGCGGGTGTTGAAATAGCCAGTACAAATTGGTTGTAGATGCTGTCATATCAAAATAAGCGATATTTAAGAATAAAACTTAGCATGTGGTCTTACGTGTCTATAGAATTTACGGACTCTTCTATACGTTGCAAATTCTACCAACATCACGGCTTGTGAATTATAGACGGCGATAGCTATGTCCAATAATGTTTAGATTTTAGCATTCCTGCCTTGATGCATTATTGAACTTCACTAGGGGTAATTGTTTTAAGAGCTTGCTTTATAGCCGTTAGGCTTCATAACGTTTCTTTCTTTCTTTCTTTCTTAGTCGTTTACCCTCCAGGTTGGTGGATCCCACGGACTCAGCGAGGGAACTCACCACTACCGCCTCGACGGGCAGTGTCCTAGAGCTGGGAACATCTAATCGGAGGGGATACAACTGGTGAGGTGTGATTGGCACCTCGCCCACGCGGCCTCACCTGCAAAGCGAACAGGGGCCTCATGAGGGAAGGTAATGGAAGGTCAGGATGGATAGGCAAGGAAGAGGGAAGGAGGCGGCCGTGGCCTTGAAGAAGGTACCATCCCGGCATTTGCCCGAAGACGAAGTGGGAAACCACGGAAAACCACTTCGAGGATGGCTGAGGTGGGAATCGAACCCCCCTCTACTCATTTGGGCCACCCGAGGCAGAGTAGACCCCGTTCCAGTCCTCATACCACTTTTCAAATTTCGTGGCAGAGTCGGGAATCGAACCCAGGACCTCCGGGGCGGCAGCTAACCATGCTGACCGCTACGCTACGGAGGCGACTTTCATAACGTTTCACTGGGTTTAAACTCCCTTAGATAGTAATACTCAGTGGACATTTTTGAACATATCACATTGGAGGATAAATATGGAAGAAAGAAAGATAGATAGAAAGAAAGAAAGAAAGCTGGTAAAAAGTGAGATTTTTCGCATTATACGTTTACGAAATTTAATGTTTTTGAGTCGGTCAATAAGATTTCACCCAATTGTAATGGGTGCTTCCCTAATCCTGAAAAAAGATCAACAAAATAGGCTATCACATATCTTGATTCATTGTGCTAGTTTAATTATTACTGCAACTGAATAAGTGTATATATTGTAAATATCATCGCCCACACAGTAGACATAGATTTAATAGCCTAGGTGTAAAGGATCAATAAGGATCAATAATAGAAGCTGGGGGAACAAGTTCATCTGAAAATGAGAAATGGCTAAGTGAGGCTAGGAGAACAATTGGAGCATTAAATTTCGCTTTATGGAGCTGTAATATTTTAAACAAAACTAAGAAACTTATTTACAGTTCATTGGTAGAAAGTATTTTGTTGGCGGCTTCGGTGGCGTAGTTGGTAGCATGCTGAGCTTCAAACCCGGCCGAAGCCGTCGGATTTTTTAAGGGCGTTAAAAATCCCTCAGTATGCCTTCCTTCGGAGGGGAAGTAAAGCCGACGGTCCCATGTCATAGATTTATGGCATGTTAAAGAACCTTCCACTAATTGCACCTGTGTGAAGCTAAATTGGATAGGTTAATGTAAACAACGCTCTTAGGTTTCTAAGTTCGTTGCCAAGAGCCGACTGCGGTGGCGTCTAGTAGCTGAGTTGTGAACTTGGCCTAGTAGTCGTTGACGGTGGCGCTTGGCGGCAAATGTAGGAACTATTTCAAAAATTCTAAGTTGCAGTACTTAAATTTAAAAAAAAAAAACAGATAACACACACTAATACAGTCATCACAATTAACACCGGTTATCAGACAGATTCTACACACACCCAAAGTACACTGGGCTACATGACCGCGTTGTCGCAGCCCCTAAACTTAAGAACCAACCAACCAACCAAAGTATTTTGTTATATGGAGTAGAAACGTGGGCGTTAAACAGACAGCAAGCAAACAAATTATTAGTAACAGAGACGGACTATTGGAGGAGGGCGGAAAGAAAGTCGAGATTGGATAAAATTAGAAATACGATAACCAGAGAAAGTATGCAGGTAAAAAAATGTACTAGAAGTGGTTGAAGAAAGAAAATAACAATGGTTTGGACACGACAAAAGGATGCTGAATAATAGAATTCGAAATTTAATGTTACATTGGCAATCTGAAGGCAAACGGAAACGGGCTAAACCAAGAGAACAATGGATGGATGGTGGGAGGAGAAGCATTGGTACCAGAGGCTTAACCGAGGAAGATGCTGAATGCCGAAATTTGTAGACGAGTGGATTATTTTTGGGTTGAAGGAAAACTACTGTATTGTAGAATATTCCTAATGAAGGAAGAAGAATTAAAGGATCTGGTGATAATCGCTTGACGATCGAAACTGATCATTAAGCTGTATTTATTGTTCTCATATAATTATTAGCCTACTTTTCACATTTTGTAAAAAAAGAGGAAAAAGTACACTTATGAGATCGATCCGGGAAAACGTGTCTGTCTGCCTGTATGCGTGTGTGTGTGTCCCCCATCAACTACTAAACGGCTGCAGCCATCTAAACCAAACTTGGTATGAGTAAAGATCGATACCTGAATATCTCACGGCCATATTTGAAAATGACATCAGTGCTACCAACTGCTGTAAAAGTACAATTAAAATTTGAGCTCTATGTCGGATATCTCAGAAGTCATGCATACGAACTGTTCCAAAATTGGTACGCACAGAGATAATGACATAGCCTACCAGATTAATTTTAGGAGCCCATATATGACAGTGTTGCAAACATGATTTTAAGCCTGATTTAAATGCATGTTACGTCTATACTATCAATTGGATTTCAACCAAATTTAATATGAGCTTTGTGTACCATAGGAGGTATGACTAAGCGTATTCTTAAGAACCAGCAGGGCTGCTAACTGTTAATAAAATGCTCTCTCTATTTTCTAATACACATATATCAGAAAGTAGGCTATGCAAGCCAACAGCTCTAAACTCTGCACACGAATAGTACCTGGCATTCTAGATTAATTTGGAACAACTGATACAAGTCAGTGTTGCCAACATGAAATTACCCGCACAGATAAATCGAATGTAATATTTCATTCCTGATATATAGATTATTCATTGGCATGAGTCTTAAATATTAAGGAAAATAGGCTATTTAGTTCGTCTCGGAACTACTTGTTGTTTTTTCATGATTAGGGAACCACTCATTACAACTGGGTACTTTCGTGTTGACCGACTGAAAAACGTTACATTTTGATTATTAAGGTAACAGTGAAAGATGGGTTCCGACACGATAATTATAATATTTACCTTAAATTACTGAATCAAGGAAGATTAATATGCATAGGAATTACGTGATTTTAAAGTGGTTGTCGATTATGACTGTCATTTACCTCGAGGGAACATAAGAGCATCCCTGTGACAAATAGAAAAGAGGGTGGGTAAAGGGGAGCCATGTTTATCTGTTTATAGTCCATTTCCCAGCATTGTAGATACTGTCGCCAAGTTAACCCCAACCTCTACGAGGGTGAGTGACTCGCGTTGTGCGTCCGTAATGATGGAGGTGGTGTGTTACAATTCTTTGTATCATACATTTCATTGCTGGGGATGGGAGCCCAAGAGGGATGCTTCGCGATATATCATCGTGCTATATATAATTTTAAATATATTTTAACCTTCCGTCGGGCGCAATATTAAATATAGCGGCAGTGGGCGCAAAGAGTCTGTGTGGCACACTTTAAGAAATCAGAATAAAATAATAATTTACAATATTTGCTGAATAAACCTCCTGTTGTTGTTGTTTGAGTCTTCAGTCTTTTGTTTGGTTTGATGCAGCTCCCCATACCTCTCTGTCCTGAGCTAATCGTTTCATCTCTACATAGCTACCACACCCTACGTCCGAGGCAATCTGTTTAACATATTCTAATCTTGGTCTACCCCTACAGTTCTTATCCTCGACCCTTCCTTCCATAACTAAGTTTGCTATTCCAGGGTGTCTTGGTATGTGTCCTACCAACCTATCTCGTCTCTTCATTAGCAGTCGCCAGAAGCATCTCTCCTCTCCCACAAGTCTTAATACCTCTTCGTTTGTAACCCTATCTACCCATCTGATCTTCATCATTCTCCTGTAACACCACATTTCAAACACTTCAATTCTCCTCTTTTCTCCTGCACCAATAGTCCAAGTTTCACGTCCATAGAGCGCCACGCTCCAGACAATGGCCTTCAAAAATGACTGCCTAACACCTAAATCTATATTCGATGTCAACAGATTCCATTTCTGTAGAAATGCTTTCCTTGCCTGAGCTAACCTACTTTTTATATCCTCTTTGCTTCGTCCATCACTGGTTATTTTGCTTCGTAAGTAACAGAAGTCTCCTACTTTCTTTAGTTTTTCACGTGCCAATTTTATGTCCATGGTGGATTCAAATTTATTTCGGCAGCATTCCAATATTTTTGTTTTACATTTAATAATTTTCATCATGAATTCTTTCCTCAAGACAGAGTCCATACCATTCAAAAACTCATTCAAATCCTCATGCGTGTCGGCCAAGATGACGATGTCATCAGCAAATCTCTATAATACTTCAATATTTGCCCCTTAAACTATACATAACACTTATGTTTGTATAACGATGATCAGTAGAAGGACGATTTTTATGTGTGATAAGATTTCCTTCAGAAATACTGTTTTTCCAGTATTCCTTCTCATTTTCATTATCTTTACATAACCCATAGTGAACAATGGTCATCCCAATAATCAGTTTTGGTACAATAGTGAATACATGGTGCACGATCAGGCGCAATGAGCCTGGCAGATCACTTTTGCAACACCACCACGTGTGGTCGTGGAGGGTCATTGACAATCTGGCCGATAGGGTCTTGAAGGTCATGCGGAAACAGGCATCTACTGAAATGAGGAACTAGCTCCGGGCCTACGAATGACGAATGCGAAATAAGAATTAACACGTGTGCCTGTCAGATCAGTTGCGCCTGACGGAATATTAAAGCAGAGTTATAAGATCCATATGTTATGGAACGCGTAAAGTTCCTTAGGGTGAGTGCTTAATGCTGTCGTGAAAGCAATCCCCTTTGACCTCTGTGGACTGCAAATCAGCTGTTGTTGACGGCGATGGTAATTATTTTCTGCCACGTAAGCCACGTGACATCGAGGACCTGGCTGAATTGTTTAGCAACCATTAGCGTAATGGTTTACAATAGAACGCAATTCGAGCAAAACCATTTACAACTTTGACGTTATGATAATGATAATCGCCATTTATTGAATTTCACTGTTTTTCAAATTTCGGTTGGTTGGTTCCTTAGTTTAGGGGCTACGACAACGTGGTCATATAGCCCCGTGTACTTTGGGTGTGTGTAGAATCTGTCTGTTAAACGGTGTTAATTGTGATGACTGTATTAGTGTGTGTTATCTGTTTTTAATTCAAGTAAGGACTGCATACGATAATTTCAAGTAGTTCCTACATTCGCTACCAAATGCTACCGTCCACGACACCTAGCTGTGAACTTGGATACTAATAGATGCCATCGCAACCAGCGCCTTCAGACGAAAGTTGGAACTTCAGAGCATTAATCAAACCTAACCTACAAAATTTGCTTCGCACACGTTTAGTTAGTGGAAGTATCTTTTACATGCCATCAATCTATGACATGGACCCGCCGGCTTTACTTCCCATCCGAAGGAAGGCATACTGAGTTATTTTTAACGCTCTTAAAATATCCGACGACTTTGGCCGGGTTTGAACCCGCGACCTTAGGCATAGATGCTCAGCATTCTACCAACTACGCCACCGAAGCCGCCTTTTCAAATTTTAAACCTCTGTTTTTAAAACAACTATTTGTCTGGTTATAGAAATGATAAGTTGCTAGTTTTCACCATCCCATGCTGTGGTTTTCTGTCATATGGTATATCATTTGTATCATTGGGCCATTACAAGCGGCAGTACATATTATACACACAAACATAGTTTTTAAATGAAGTAAACTATTACGAAAAAGAATACGAAGGAACCGTGTTTCATGAAGAATAGAGACGGGCTAATTGAGGTTATGTTACTCGATGAAGATAATAATTGTTATTTTAAGGGGCCTAACATCTAGGTTATCGGCCTCTAATGGTCTGGGTGATAGCGAAAATGGCAGTGAAATGGAAACCATAACGAAAATTAAGCTGGACTGAAAATACTTACAAAATGGAACTCAGATTGAAATGACTCACAAAATGAAGAATGGAAATACTTACAAAAGGTAAAGGTAATTTAGAAGGAAAATACTCATGAAAGAAATCCCTCAGTACGCCTTCCTTCGGAGGGGAAGTATAGCCGGCGGTCCCATGTCATAGATTTATGGCATGTTAAAGAACCTTCTACTAATTGCACATGTGTGAAGCTAAATTGGATAGGTTAAGAATGTAAACAACGCTCTTAGGTTTCTACGTTCGTTGCCAAGAGCCGACTGCGGTGGCGTCTAGTAGCTAAGTTCTGAACTTGGCCTAGTAGTCGTTGACGGTGGCGCTTGGCGGCAAAAGTAGGAACTATTTGAAAAATTCTAAGTTGCAGTACTTAAATTAAAAAACAGATAACACACATAGTCATCACAATTAACACCGGTGATCAGACAGATTCTACACACACCCAAAGTACACAGGGCTACATGACCGCATTGTCGCAGCCCCTAAACTTAAGAACCAACCAACCAACCAACCAACCAACCAACCAAAGGAATTTAGATTGAAAAATACGCACAAAATGTAGTTTAGGTTCAAATTACTTACAAAATACAATGTAGATTCGAAATACTCAACAAAATGCAACTGAAATTCAAAATATTTACAAAATGCAATTGAAATTGAAAATACGTACAAAATGCAATTGAGGTTCAAAATACTTACAAAATGCAAGCGGAATTAAAAATACACAATGCAAGTGAGATTGAAAAAGGCCGGTTCAGATTCAAAATACTTACCAAGTGCAAATGAAATTCAAAATACTTACAAAATTCAATTGAATCTGAAAATGCTTTCAAAATGTATGGTAGATTCAAAATACCCACAATATGTGGAAGCCCGCGATTCAAAATACTGTACTTACAAAATGCAATTGAGATTGAAAATACTTACAAAATGTGGTTGAGATTCAAAATACTCACAAAATGGAGTTTAGATCGAAAATGCGTACAAATTGCAATGTAGATTGAAAGAACTTACAAAATTTGGTTAAAAAAACAAAACTCACAAAATGTAATTTAGAGACACCTGGAGCCAATTCATAAAAACAGGGCAGGAATCTTAAAGAGAAAAGGAACTATAATGAAAAGAAATGAGGGATCAGGAAATATGAGAGAAGGGCCAATTAAGGCGGGAAAGGAAAATACTCCCGGGGCCTCGGATACCCTAATACCGTCGGGGTCGGAAGAGAACAAGAGTTGACCAAGGGATGTCGACAGGAAAGAAGACAGAGAGGAGCCCGGCACAAGTAAGTGGAAGCAATGCTGGACTCAGCTGGGGTCCCGTGGTCGCCAACCCACGTCCCACTAGATGTGAGCCCCTGGGGGAGTTATGTTACTCGTTGTGCCTGTTCATTTAGTTACTTTTTTGTTCGAATAAAATAGTCCGTAATATTCAAGTTAATGTAGCCAGAGCCGAACTGGCTACGCATATGATGCAATAAAAAAATGTGCACACATTTTGCCTAAGGTTTCGTCACTTTTCATAAAATACAAACGCGTCAGACAGTTCATCACTCCTTTTCTACGCTGTATGTCAGCTTTTCTTGAAGTGACTACGATGTT
This sequence comes from Meconema thalassinum, assembly GCA_946902985.2. Lineage (NCBI taxonomy): Eukaryota > Metazoa > Arthropoda > Insecta > Orthoptera > Tettigoniidae > Meconema > Meconema thalassinum. Next base: position 414,798,133 of record OX336393.1, read on the forward strand.
TATGGACTGGAGGATTTCACTATCAGCCTATACAATATACAGTATATCGGCTAGGCAACCTGAACACTCTCAGACACTTTTCTGAACACATTTTCCATTACATTATTTATTGTGAAGGTAGTGTCAACCCATACAGGCTAAAGGCTGTTTATCAGCTACGCCATTTCCATTTTAAATGTCAAGAGAATTCGTATCTAACGCTATGGAGAAGCACCATAACCACGAATTTAAAGTCATTTAATCTTTGGAGGAGCGACATTGCATTGTTAGCTCACTTCTTCATTTCATATTGGCACGCTTGGCTGTCATCTCTGCTCTGCCAAGAGATTTAATTCTGGTCTAAGGGCTAGTACGGGGGACACTCAGCCTCACGTGATGCAAAATTAAGAGTAAACGGGTTCGATTCCCACCTCAGCCATTCTAGTAATAGTTTTCCGTGGTTTCCCACTTCTACTCCAGCTGAATGCCGGGACGGTTCCTAAATTAAAGCCACGGCCATTTACTTCCCAATCCTTATCTGAATTAAGAATACAGACACATTAATACAGCCACCACAATAACACAGGTTATCAGACGAAATTTATGTAATTTTATTTAACTTACACACACCCCCAAGTACACCATGATCTCGCAAAGCCCCTAATTGAATCAACAACAACAACAACAACAACAACAACAACAACAACAACAACAACGAAAACAACATCACTCTAAATATGAAAAGTAAACTCAATACAAATATGCTGAGAAACCTCTCTCTTTTCAGTTTTACCTCATGAGGCCGAGTGTAGTCTACGCTGTTCCAGCCCTGAGAACAGATTCAATTTCTTCCCAGAGACGGGAATTGAACCCACATAACAGTATAGCCGGGCGAGTAGTAAGATATACTGTATATGGATGCAAGACTTCTAGCACAGGTCTTTTAGTTATAATAATAATAATACCTCAGAAACGACAACAATAAATTGGAGCATCAGGCATCATAGAAACTGAAAAAAAAAAAGTCCTCTCGGCACGCCGGAAGGCGGAGGTAGATTTCACCGGGCAAACTAGGGGATAGGCTATAATTGGCAAAATATGCAGGTTTTCGTAGGAGGATCAGACCTCATTTATTGCGAGAAAGTATTTTACAATTGGAGGTTATTTAACTTTTTTCCGTCATTCTAAGCCTTATTTAACATTTTATTGTCTTGGGGATGGTAACCTTCTTGTCATTTGGGGTTCATTTTTAGCCTATTTTCAATTTTGAAAAAATAGGCTTATGAGATCACCTTTTGTCCGTGTGTGTGTGCGTGTGTGTGTGTGTGTGTGTGTGTGTGTGATTCGTGTGTGTGTCCTCCCCCCCCCCCCCTAATGAAATCTAAACGGCAGGAGCGATTTCAATGAAACTCGGAAAGTTCATAGCACTATTCCCGGCGACCTCGACCGTGCCCTTCAAATTTTGTTACGACTCACCAATCCAACATGGCGGCTGTGCGAAATATTTCACCAGCATTCAATATCTCCGAATCTATTACCGATATTACCCTGATATTTTCTATGGTGATAGAGGGAACTACTATAAGTTCACTTATGTGACTTTTGAAAACCTGGTAACTACAAAACCAACTTGGAGGCCAAGCGAATTTGCGACTTTTAAATAGACGTTTCTCACGATTTGACCAACCAAACGCAATGAAACTTGGTACAGTATATATTTATATACATTGTAATGCACCGACATCTAACTTCGTTCAATTGTTTACATAATCACAAGATGGCGGATGTGCGAAATATTTCACCGGCATTCTATATCTCTGAAACTATTAGCGGTATCTCCCTAAAATTTTGTACGGAGATAAAGGGCACTACTGGAAGTCCACCTATAAGACTTTCAAAAACCGGTTAACTACAAAACGAACATGGCGGCCAAGCGAATTTGAAAATTTTAAATAGACCTTTCTCGCGATTTAATGTTCCAAGCGCACTGAAACCTGGTACAGGAAATATTTTTACGCATTGTAATCCACTGGTATCTAATTTAGTTCAATTGTTTACATAACCTCAAGATGGCGGCAGTGCGAATTTTAAATTAAGTTTTTATTTCTTGTGATGTAGTCATGCGATCGAAGTGAAAGTTTGAATAATGAACCTACGCAGTAATTTTCCTTTAATGGTACATGACTCTATGGCCTATACATTTAGCAATCCAACATGGCGACCATCCGAAATATCTAGACGGCTCTGAATATCTACGAATCTATTTTAGCAATCAAACTGCATTTTTTAATGTTCATAGGGGCTATGAACTTATGTTCACCTATAGGACTTTAAATAACCTGGTGATCACAAATCCAACATGGCGGTGACGCGAATTATAAATATTCACATGGACGTTTCTCGCAATTTAACCATCCGCGTGCAGTGAAACTTGGTACAGTAAATCCTTATACGAATGTTAATCCACTGGCATCTAATTTACTTCAATTGTTTCCATAACCTCAAGATGGCAGCTGTGAAAAATTTTAAAATCTCCTTGTATTTTCTTGTGTCCTAATTATGCGATTGAAGTTTGAATACTACACGTTCACAATAATCTGCATGTAACAGTACATAATTCTAGGACCTACATATATAAAATCCAACATGGCGACCATCCGAAATATTTAGTCGGTTCTTAATATCTACGAATCTATTACAGCAATCAAACAGAAATTGTGTATGTTGATAGTGGCAATTAACATAAGTAGGATATATGAAAATAGGCTGTATAGTTCTTCACGGAACTACTTGTTATACTTGTGATCACACTGTCCTTATGCAAGGTTTGGAACTGATGTGTAACTATCTAACGGTCTGTTACTTCTTCACGCAAAATTTTATCTCCCGCAGAGATTTTGGTTGGTTCCTCAGTTTAGGGGCTGCGACAACGTGGTCATGTAACCACGTGTACATTGGGTGTGTGTAGAATCTGTCTGATAAACGGTGTTAATTGTGATGAATGTATTAGTCTGTAATTCAGGTAAGGTCTGCAGACGTTCAATTTTAAGTAGTAGTACCTAATTTTGTACCAAATATTACCGTCAACGACATCTAGCTGTGAACTTGGCTGCTAGATGCCATCGCAACCAGCAACTTGCAAAGAACGTTGTAACTTCCCCTCCGAAGGAAAGCATGCTGAGGGATTTTTAGCGCTCTTAGAAAATCCGGCGACTTTGGCCGGCCTTGAACCAGCGACCTTGGCCATAGAAATTCAGCATGCTAACAGTTAGCCGCTTCCCTCCTAGTCAGATGGAACAAGAAGTTCCGTGACGAACTAAAGAGCCTACCTTTCTTAAAATTAAGATTCATGCCAATGATTAATCTACAGTATATGAACCTATTTAAACACAAATAGTGCTAAATGTTCCGGCATAACTCAACAAGATGACAGTGTTTCGCCCCGGTGTGCTATTGGGCTCTTCAGTTGGTTAAAGCACACCTCACCAAGACACTGTCTAGTGCACACTGGGAAGGCCATTGCAAGACGTATTTGATACATGAGTATCCGCGTCACGAGCCCAATAGCACACCGGGGCGAAACACTGTCATCTTGTTGAGTTATGCCGGAACATTTAGCACTATTTGTGTTTAAATATATTATGGCTCAACGGACAATGCAAATTTTCTTATGAAAATTGTATATTCAATGCCAAGGTAAGGTTATAATTGCTTTGGAATGGTGTTTCGACTCCCATAGTGCACTGGCTTGCTCGTGACGCGGATACTCATGTATCAAATACGTCTTGCAATGGCCTTCCCAGTGTGCACTAGACAGTGTCTTGGTGAGGTGTGCTTTAACCAACTGAAGAGCCCAATAGCACACCGGGGCGAAACACTGTCATCTTGTTGAGTTATGCCGGAACATTTAGCACTCTTTGTGTTTAAATATATTATGGCTCAACGGACAATGCAAATTTTCTTATGAAAATTGTATATTCAATGCCAAGGTAAGGTTATAATTGCTTTGAAATGGAGTTTCGACTCCCATAGTGCACTGGCTTGCTCGTGACGCGGATACTCATGTATCAAATACGTCTTGCAATGACCTTCCCAGTGTGCACTAGACAGTGTCTTGGTGAGGTGTGCTTTAACCAACTGAAGAGCCCAATAGCACACCGGGGCGAAACACTGTCATCTTGTTGAGTTATGCCGGAACATTTAGCACTATTTGTGTTTAAATATATTATGGCTCAACGGACAATGCAAATTTTCTTATGAAAATTGTATGTATATGAACCTATCTAGAATAATGACGAAATTAAGTTGGTAATATCGAAATGTCTTAATTTGTTCGAAATACTGGATACTAGGCATAATGTAGCCTAATGGAGCAATACAGTTGGCAGCCCTGGTGACTGAATATATTCTTAATTCCATCTCTTAAGGTACAGAATACAAAATGTGGCTGAAGTCCAAAGGACGTTACATGGAGTTAGACATTGGATCTATTAGTACACGTAAAAGCATGTTGGCAACAAAGTCATGCGAGTGCTGGTCAGAAATAATCTGAAATATTAAGATATCTTTTTGTGCCAATTTTGGATGAAATCCATTTGTTGGAATAGAAGTTACATGTATTTTAAAATTGGAGCTATCATCAGGCATAGAATCATGCTGGCAACACTGACTTATATTAATTACCGATACTCCAAATTAATCTAGAATGTCAGGTGCTATACGTGTGCAAAGTATAGAGCTGTTGGCCTGCATACTTTCTGATATATTGATATTAGGGTAAAAAATATAGAGACCATTTATTAACAGTTGGCAGCCCCGATTACTCTTAAGAATACTTATAGTCATCTGTTTATGTACACATATTACATACACAATTTGGTTGAAATCCAATTGATAGTGTAGAAGCTATATGCATTTAAAATTGGACCTATCAGAAGGCTTAACATTATTTTGGCAACACTGTCAGGTATGGCCTCCTGAAAATTAAACTGAAATAGTATTATCTACATGTGTGCCATTTTTGGAATAGCTCCCAAGTATACCTTCCAAGATATCCAACATGGAGCTCAAATTTCTTGTGCTTTTTTTAGCAGTTGGTCAAACTGATATCTTTTTCAAATATGGGCCTGAGATATTCCGGTATACATCTTTACTCATACTAACTTTGGTTTCGATTGCTGCAGCCGTTTAGGAGTTGATAGGGACACACACACACACACACAGCCAGCCAAACAGACAGAAGGACAGACAGACAGAAGGACAGACAGACAGACACATTTTCCCGGATCGATCTCAAAAGTCTACTTTTTCCTCAGTTTTGCAAAGTGTGAAAAGTAGGCTAACAAGTAGTTCCGTGAAGAACTATACAGCCTATTTTCATATATCCTACTTATGTAAACTGCCTCTATCAACATACACAATTTCAGTTTGAGTGCTGTAATAGACTCGTAGACATTGAGAACCGACTAAATATTTCGGATGGTCGCCATGTTGGATTATACATATGAAGGTCCTAGAGTTATGTACTGTTACATGCAGACTATTGTGTACATGTAGTATTCAAACTTCAATCGCATAATTAGGACACAAGTAGTAACAAGGAGATTTTAAAATTTCGCACAGCTGCCATCTTGAGGTTATGGAAACAATTGAAATAAATTAGATGCCAATTGGATTACCATTCGTATGAGGATTTACTGTACCAAGTTTCACTGCACTCGGATGGTTAAATTGCGAGAAACGTCCATGTGTATATTTATACTTCGCGTCGCCGCCATGTTGGATTTGTGATCACTAGGTTATTTAAAGTCCTATAGGTGAACTTAAGTTCATAGCCCCTATTAACATTGTAAAATTCAGTTTGATTGCTATAATAGATTCGTAGATATTCAGAGCCGTCTAAATATTTCGGATGGTCGCCATGTTGGATTGTTAAATGTATAGGCCATAGAGTCATGTACCATTAAAGGAAATTTATTACGTAGGTTCATTATTCAAACTTTCACTTCGATCGCATGACTACATCACAAGAAATAAAAACTTAATTTTAAAATTCGCACAGCCGCCATCTTGAGGTTATGTAAACAATTGAACTAAATTAGATACCAGTGCATTATAATGTGTATAAATATTTCCTGTACCAGATTTCAGTGCGTTTGGAACATTAAATCACGAGAAAGGACTATATAAAATTTTCAAATTCGCTTGGCCGCCATGTTCGTTTTGTAGTTAACCGGTTTTTGAAAGACTTATAGATGGACTTCCAGTAGTGTCCTTTATCTCCGTACAAAATTTCAGGGAGATACCAGTAATAGTTTCAAAGATATAGAATGCCGGTGAAATATTTCGCACATCCGCCATCTTGTGGTTATGTAAACAATTGAACGAAGTTAGATGTCGGTGCATTACAATGTATATGAACATATACTCTACCAAGTTTCATTGCGTTTGGTTGGTTAAATCGCGAGAAACGTCTATTTAAATGTCGCAACTTCGCTTGGCCGCCATGTTGGTTTTGTAGTTACCAGGTTTTCAAAGGTCACATAAGTGAACTTATGGTAGTTCCCTTTATCACCATACAAAATGTCAGGGTAATGTCGCTAATAGTTTCGGAGATATTGAATGCTGGTGAAATATTTCGCACAGCCGCCATGTTGGATTGGTGAGTCTTAACAAAATTTAAAGGGCACGGTCGGGGTCGCCCGGAATAGTGCTATGAACTTACCGAGTTTCATTGAAATTGCTTTAGCCGTTTAGATTTTATTAGGGGGGGGGGGGGGGGACACACACACGAATCACACACACACACACACACACACACGCACACACACACGGACAAAAGGTGATCTCATAAGCCTATTTTTTCAAAATTGAAAATAGGCTAAAAATGAATGTGATCTCGTCAATGGCGTTGTCTTGGCAACCTCTGATAGCTCATCCCTTATTAATTTAGAATCGTTGTCATGGTAACCTCTGATGGCACTTGGCATTTTCTTTAATTCCGAAATTAATTTTCTCATCCCTTGGCGTAATGGTGGGTCATATCAAAAATTCTTTCAGACAAATATTTTAGGTAATTATTAGTGGAATATTTTCCATTTTGTACGGTTTTGATATTGTGCCTATTAAGAGAGATATGATTAATGTTTCCCGAAAAACCCACTTTTTTCCACCCCTTTGGTCAATGGTTGGTGCTATCAAAAAACTTATTTGACATACATTTTTGGCACTTATCGGACACATATTATGAACTTTGAATGGATTCGATATTTCACGTATTAAGAGAGTTATAGCGAAATTTCACTTTTTCGAAAAAAAAAAGCCCCCCATTTTCACCCCCTTCGACCGATTTTTCCCATTAACGAACCCGACCGAGATTTTAATGGGATACTTATTATATAAAAAATTCAAACTGATTGGGGAAAAATTACGGCAGTTATCGTGTCCACAAGAAACTGATATATATATATATACATATATACATAAATTATATATAAACTTTTGAACTGACGGTGGTTTTGGGGTCTGGGGGATGTGAAACGCGAAGATATGTCGAAATTTTCCGGAAGTCGATACATGCTACCCATTGCAATAGTTAGCTTTCTAATGAAATCTACCTAAAATAGAACGCAAAATTCTAAGAAATATATTTGGAGCAATACACAGAGATGGCATATGGATGAAAAGTCCTACCAAAGAGCTATACGAGTACACAGACAGACTCACCGATATGATCAGAAAACGCAGACTAACTATTTACGGGCACACACAGAGAATGAACAACAACAGACTTACAAAGAAAATCTTTGATGTAGTAAACAGCTCAACCAGGAAAACTAATTGCTATCATGAAATAGAGGAAGACTTAAGGAAGGTGGGGATCGACAGGCAAATGATTGGAGACAGAGGAGCATTCAGAAACAAAAATAAGAATACAACATTTCAAGTAAATGAAAATAAGAAGACAGAAACAGGAGCACAGTCAAAGGATGAAGAGATTTTGGCGAGAGAAGAGGAAGAAGGGAGAGAAGTGAAAATTGTGTCATCATGAGATAATTAAGTTCAAACACTGTCCATAGGGGCAAAATTGATATAATAATAATAATAATAATTGTAATAACAATAACAATAATGTGTAACATGTCTCCATGATGAGATCTGAGTGCTCCTGAACTTGTAGATACAGATTGTTCTGCTGACTAATAGCCTCACACTGCGGTGTGGGAACCAATTGAGAGGCGGTCTGGCTTGTAGAGGTTGTATTGTTTAGTTCTTGTCCACCACTTCCTGGTAGCGCAGTGTTGAAACGTCATCTTTAACACGTTACTACAAGTGAAGGCTTTATTTTACCGTGAGACGTTTCTTGCCAGGTGCTAATGAGAGCATGAGTGAGCAATAGCATTGCAGTAGAATCCATTATTATGAGCACAACAGAGAAGGCCGTATTAGCCACCAGAAACATATACCCATTTCTTACTGAGATACAGAAAGCTCAGTGTTACTTACGGCTAAATTCTGGTGATAATATCGTTACTAAAGAGAATATACGTGTGTTTTACAAGTACGTTATTAGGTGACTCAAAAACTGTTTTTTTAAATTCTTTTCTTTTTATTCCGTCCTTTCTGTTCATTATTATTATTAGACTACTAGCAGTGGTGCCCGGCAACGCCCGGTGGATTTATTTGTTTTATGGATGATAATGAATACAACTACAGAACTGGAGCCCTCAAGGATAAGGATCGGAAAGCACCAACGCTTACTGCAGCTGATAACCTCAGTATACTACACCAACACCATCGTCCTTATACAGAGGCATGCTATTGTTATGATTGTCATGCCTAAGAAATCTTTTTGCACTAACTACTCCCAGTAACTGCAATTTATAAGCAGCTCGCAATTCTGCACCAGAACACTGGTAGGGGCGACGTGATGCAGCCCGCATTGCCAGGCAACAATTGACTTAGGTGTTATGGAAGCTGTTCGGGAGCGCTTGTTCTTCCGACTTACTGAACAAAAATCAATATTTAAGGTTATCTGAGAGGTGTAGCCTAATGCTACATAGCTAAACTATTCCTCTTGAATCTGGCTATCATAAGTTATAGACTACAGTACAAAAATAATTTTTCGAATCGGACTGGTAGTTCCAGAGATAAGCGCGTTTAAACACATAAACAAACAAACCAACAAACTCTTCAGCTTTATTATATTAGTATAGATTAGTATTGCTGTTCCGCCCCTTAAAATAATAAAAATACAATATAGATTATTATTGTTGTAATAATAAGTATTATATTATAAACACACTGAAAAAATTACTGTCACAATGCGGAAGAGAAGGTTGAAATTCTACGGACATTTGGTGAGAATGGACGAGAACCGACTGATTAAGAGGATATTCAAGTATATTACAGAGCTGAAGGCTACAACTAAGTGGGTAGAAGAGGTTAAAAGAGACGCCAAGGAAAGTGGACTCAGAGTGGATGTGATCCACAACAGAAAATAGTTTAGAAACCGAATTGACAACACCAAGATGTTCGAGGAGAAAACACCTAAAATTAGAGCCAAACTGGTAATATCCGAGGAGGAGCGAAAGATCAGAAGTGAACGAATGAATAGGTTTTGGGAAGAGAAGAGGAGATTAACCAGAAAGCCTTAGGTTCCATGCGGTCCACAGGCGGCCAAATTCGAAAGAAAAAAAAATTGCATCATTTTTGCCCTTATGACAGTGTATGAAATCAAAAATCTCACAGTGACACAATTTTCACTTCTCTCCCTTCTTCCTCTTCTCTTCCCGAAATCTCTTCATCCTTTGACTGTCCACAATGTTTCCGTCTTCTTCTTTTCAGGCACTATACATATTGTATTCTTAATGTTGTTTCTGAATTCTCCTCCATCGCCTATCATTTGCCTCGTGATCTCTCTCTGCCTGAAATCTTCCTCTGTTTCATGAAACCAATTTCTTTTCGTGCTTGAGCTGTTTACTACATCGAAGATCTCCTTTGTAAGTCTATTGTTCATTCTCTGTATATGCCCGTAGAAAGATATTCTGCGAATGTTTTTTTTACCGTCAACTTGAGCCTTAATGTAAAACAACAAGAAGTTCCGTGAAGAACTATACAGCCTACTTTTCATGCCAATGATTATTCTACAGTATATGAACCTATCTAGAATAATGACAAAATTAAGTTGGTAATATCGAAATATCAAATTAGTTCAAAATATACCTGGTATAATGTAGCCTAATAGAGCACTACGGTTGGCAGCCCCAGTGACTGAATATATTCTTAGTTCCATCTCTTAAGGTACAGAATAAAAAATTAGGTTGAAGTCCAATGGACGTTACATGCAGTTAGACACTGGATCTATCAGCACGCGTAAAAGCATCTTGCCAACAATACCATGCGTCTGCTGGTCAGAAATAATCTGAAATATTATGATGTCTTGTTGTGCCAATTTTGGATGAAAAACATTTGTTAGTATAGAAGTTACATGTATTTTAAAATTGGACATATCAGCAGGCATAGAATCATGTTGGCAGCACTGCCTTGTATTAATTACTCCAAATTAATCCACAATGTCAGGTGCTATACGTGTGCAAAGTATAAAGCTGTGGCTTGCATACTTTCTGATATATTGATATTAGGGTAAAAAAATATAGACAGCATTTATTAACAGTTGGCAGCCCTGATTGCTCTTAATACTTACAGTCATATCTGTTATGGTACACATAGCACATACGAAATTTGGTTGAAATCGAACTGATAGTATAGAAGTTACATGTATTTAAAAATTGATACTAGCAGCAGGCTTATAATCATGTTGGTAGAACTGACGTATATAAGTTACTCCAAATTAATCTAAAATGTCAGAATATACGTGTGCATAGTTTAAAGCTATTGGCTTGCATACTTTCTGATATATTGGTATTTGGATAAAAATAAATAAATAAATAGAGAATACGCTCAATCATATCTGTTTACGTACAGATATTACATACAAAATTTGGTTGAAATCCAATTGATAGTGTAGAAGTTATATGCATTTAAACATTGGACCTATCAGAAGGCTTAAAATTATTTTGGCAACACTGTCATTGTTGGCCTCCTGGAAATTAAACTGAAATAGTATTATCTGCATGTGTACCAATTTTGGAATAGCTCCCATGCATACCTTGCGAGATATCCAACATGGAGCTCAAATTTCTAGTGCGTTTTTTCAGCAGTTGGTAGCACTGATATCATTTTCAAATATGGACGTGAGATATTCCGTTGCACATCTTTACTCATACTAAATTTGGTTTCGATTGCTGCAGCCGTTTAGGAGTTGATGGGGGGGGGGGGGGGGGGACACACACACAGCCAGACAGACAGACAGACACACATTTTCCCGGATCGATCTCATAAGTCTACTTTTTCCTCATTTTTGCAAAATGTGAAAAGTAGGCTAAAAATATTGGAATGCAGCTGGAAAAAATCAGAAACCTCTATGGACATCAAATTGGCAGATGAAAAGCTGAAGGAAGTAGGCGACTTCTGTTACTTAGGAAGCATAATGTCCAGTAATGGACGAAGCAATGACGATATAAAAAGTAGGTTGGCTCAGGCAAGGAAAGCATTTCTACAAATAAATGAATCTGTTGACAACGAATATACTGTAGATTTAGGTATTGAGAAGACATCTTTGAAAGCCTTTGCCCTGAGCGTGGCACTCAATGGAACTGAATCTTGGACTATTGCTGCAGCAGAAAAGAGGAGGATTGAAGTGTTTGAAATATGGTGGTACAGGAGAATGATGAAGATCACATGGGTAGATAGGGTTACAAACGAAGAGGTATTAAGACGAGTGGGAGAGGAGAGATGTTTCTGATGACTGCTAATGAAGAGAAGGGATAGGTTGGTAGGACACATACTAAGACATCCAGGAATATCAAGCTTAGTTATGGAAGGAAGGGTCGAGGAAAAGAACTGTAGGGGGTAGACCAATGTTTGAATACGTTAAACAGATTGCCTCGGATGTAGGGTGTGGTAGCTATGTAGAGATGAAACGATTAGCTCAGGACAGGGAGGCATGGAGAGCTGGATCGAACCAGTGAAAAGACTGAAGACCCCCAACAAAAACAAATTGAGCCTCTATGGACTGCGTGTTAACAACCACTCTCATTTCAGTGTCTATGTCTTGGTCGTCTGCCGGATTTGATTTATTGCCAGTATCTCTTGAGCCCATCTATCAGCTTATTCTTGCTCTTCTGTTAAAAGACCTCGCCGTCTTCTGAGTTCTGCCTCCACCATAAAACCATGATAGCTTTTCATCATACTTCTAGATTGCCACGGTGGGTGAGTGGTTATCGTGTCAGGTTGCTAATCCCAAGCTTGCAAGTTCGCTCCTGGCCATGTTAAGTGATTTTTGAAAGGCTGAAAAAATTACGACATGCATGTCATACGATGTTGGCATGTCAAAGAACCCATTTGAATTCTGTAGGCCATGTTCATAATGGCAAAATTAATCTCGGGATTTTCCGCCAATACAAAGTTCCTCATTTCTCTTCTAGAAAGCACTATAGTGACAAGTATAGCCTATCTAGATATCTAACCTCCTTGACTTTCATAGTGCTTCAAGGAACAACAAAATTCGCCACGCAAGCTACCCTCTGGGTGTCAAATAACAAAGTTTGCACCCGGCACCCAAGGCCATATGATAATATTATTATTTTTATTATTATTATTATTATTATTATGCCCACCTATATACAGCGATAGAACTTATTTAGCTGATATTTTTTCTTCTCCCAAAATCTCTTCATCTGGACACTGGAAATCTTCCTCCGATCTTCAGTCCATGATTTCTTGGTCCTAGTAGTCATTTTCTCACACTCTTCTCTGTTCTGCATCATGAGGGGCTGCGTGTACTCCTTTCCAAACCTCAGACCAGAATTACATTTCTTGGCAAAGCAGAGAATCGAGCCCGAACCTCCGCGGTGACAGCAGGAGCAGACAAATGCGTGATATATGATCCATGATGAAATCAGTGGGTGTTGGTGTGAAATCCCCTAAAACTATTAATTTGAAGTGAATGTATTCATAGGGAATTGCCACTGAGGCTAAAGAGCCCCTTTATGTAGCGTATAAAATGTTCTGGCTTGAAGTTTTGTAATGAGAAACTAAATCTAGCTTAACAACTAATAAAATAAAATATAAAATATACTTATAACTAAAGAAGCCAATTAGCAAACGTCTCGTATACAAGACGAATAATACGAATTAGAATACAATAATTAAATTAATAACCTAATTATTAAATCAATTGAAAATAAATAAATTTTAGTACGTTAAAAAGGACTACAATTTTTATGTGAAGTATGATATGATCTATTATTAAAACAAGTACATGAGTGACATGATTACTCGAACTACTATCAATTCCACGGATGTTGCATCTCGGATACTAAAAATATTATAAAATGCTGTATGGCACGGATATATTTCAAAAATTTTGTATGAACTATTTTTATGTCTATTAATTGTAAGCATATTCGTGGTTTACGAATTCAACAACTGAGATGTTTCGTATTCCTTCAGAAATCTTGACATTAGGTAATTCTTGAGTTGTGTAGTGTTAACAGAGTTTGTAAATGAGTGAAGGTGAAATGTATAAAAGAGCCGCAAAGGAATGATTTATTGTATTTAGTAGTACGGTGGACAGGAATCAGTAGAGTAGAATCGGTAAATCTATTTTCCCAATTATGGACGGTGTTCATTGGTATAAACCAGGGATTTTTGTACACAATATTTTCTGGGTAGGATCGCAATTGATAGCTGCCTAAGTCCCGTACGAAAGGAAAATAAAACGGGCTCATGTGGTATAAGCATGATAAGCAGAGAAATGAGGAACATGGTGGCAGGGGCGTATATAGAGTTTTATTTCGGGGGGTGCCCAACAGGCGGTTAGGGGGCATGAAATAGGCCCAAAGAATAGGGGGTCCGAAACTTTTGTATAATTTGGTGCAAAATGATGAATTTTAAGGCTATCTGGCATAACTTTTTCAACCAATTTGTTGTGATGTTTTATGTTTGGTTAATGTCCAACACAACTAAGACCATTTTATGATACTTTTTATTATTACAATCATCTTGCTCTCTTGATAGAGTTTACATGGGAAGAATTAATGTTACTGTTTTGATTTGTAACTCACACTATAATATAAAGTCAAGGTTTCTTGAAGCATTGCCAAATTGGTTCATGACTTCAGCGTCAGTGAGATGTATGTCTCTGTGAATAGATGACAATACTAGACCATTGAGTCTGGTTTCAGAAGTAGAATTTCTTAAGTATGTTTTCAACCAATTCAAACTCCGTTCGGCAGTACCAGTAGCTACAGGGAGAGGCAAATTTGCCAAAAGTTTAATAAGTGTATAAAAGTTAGTGAAAAAACTTTTCTCACACGCTTCAAGGGCACTTGCTGTTCTTGGTTCATTCATAAGAGCGAAGGCACTGGTGAGTAATTAGAGGTTATGTTGTTACACATAAGATCAGAGCAAACTGATTGTCACACTGTTTACATCGCTCTACCTTCGCCTTGCTTTGCAACGTTGCCAAACGTCACTTAGTAACAATAGTACATGATTATAGTGGTTTTTACTGTTTTAATTCATAAACAAATAAAACATGTGACAAAAATTTCGGGGGGAGCCTGGAACCCCTCCCCCCCGCCTTATATACGCCCCTGTATGGTGGAAATGGTACCAACACACCGGGGAAAAGGAGCAGAAGACGACTGAGGAGACAGCATACGAGACACTATGAAGCAACGAGGTCTTAGGGAAGAAATTGCAGTAGACAGATCACTTTGAAGGAGGAGAATTCGCTCCAGTGCGCAGTGCAGCAGTGATACATGGGAAACAATACTCAGCTACTACTGTTGGTAACGCACACATTATAATAAAATTTTAAAAGCCTGAAACAAGAAGAAAACTAAGAAAGCATTTGGAAATCTTTCTCTATTAATATGTTGTAAAATTTTATAACATAATTTAATATGCATCCTCAAACCTGGCGATCATTATTGGGGTCATCATTGGAGGACAAAGTTTGGGATATATTTCGAAAATTTTCATTGAAATTTAATTTAATTTAAAAATAAACCAAAAGCAAATTGAACTACTACAAGAACAAGCGGCCAAAGTTAGGCTACAAATCTCGTTTGAAAAAACAAAATTTATGACTGACATCAAATCCGCATCAAATGAACTTCAAATTGGCAACAACAAAATCTTTCGAGTAAACGAACTTAAATATTTACGTGAATGGATTACAGCAAACTGCAACGAAAGGAAATCAATTGAATCGAGGCTTCAGAGAATGGAAACTGCTTTTCAATAAAAAAAAATATTTATAACAAAAAGAGTCTCTCCTGGAACTGCAAAATTCGCCACTATACAATTGTAATCAAACCTGAAGCTCTCTATGCTTCAGAGACACTCAATCTCCAACACAAAACACTAAAACACCAAATAGAAGTGAAAGAACGTAAAATAATGAGAAAAATCCTTGGACCGAGAACAAAAGATGGTGTACATTATCCAAAGCCTAATACAGAAATATACAAAAACAATTCCAAAATCACAGACACAATGCGAATGCCGAGAATACAATTTATGGGACACATAGAAAGAATGGACCCGAACAGACTGACACACAAAATACATACTTTCTTAAAGAACAAGGCTACTAGACCGATTTGGTATAAATTGACAGAAAAAGACTTGCAGGATTTAGGATCACCAAACTTACATGACCGGAAGGAAATCAGGAAAATCACTCAGACGCGGGGTTTCGAGGAAGAAGAGAAGAAGACTACACAACATCGATGGTCAGAGCAACGGAAACAGACCCACTCGTTGCGAATGAAGGAATACTGGGCCAACAGGAAGGCTAGAAAGTGTTGATTTCGCGTGGTCCTAAGCGACCCATTCGCGAAGGAGAAGGAGAAGTAGAAGAAGAGGAGGAATAATAAGAAGAAGAAACCAACAAACTCTGGGATGGACAAAAAAATCCGCAGACGTTGGAATTAATACAAAAAATCGTAACTTTTGTCTAAAATATATATTCTATGTGGGCCTATAGTCCGTATAATTGGCAATAAATTACAGTGAATGGTATAATTGTTTAGGAAATGAAGCAACAACTCAGTGATGAACAGAGATTGTAAGAGCAAGTGCCAAATAAATAAATAAATAATTAGCCCTTTCTACTGCTTGGAATATTTATCTCAACGATAGGCTATCCATTCCACAGCTTCTTCACAATTTTACGTGACTATACCCATTTTGACTACTTCAATCTTAACCTTTCTTTTGTCTACGTAACATCCAAATCACTGTGCCATTTTCAAGCTGGTTTTATATCAAGATTTATTTCTTTCGCATTTACCATATTTTTTGTAACGGATCTGGATTTTTAGCCTATTTTCAATTTTGAAAAAATAGGCTTATGAGATCACCTTTTGTCCGTGTGTGTGTGCGTGTGTGTGTGATTCGTGTGTGTGTGTCCCCCCCCCCTAATAAAATCTAAACGGCTGGAGCGATTTCAATGAAACTCGGTAAGTTCATAGCACTATTCCAGGTGGCCCCGACCGTGCCCTTAAAATTTTGTTGCAACTCACCAATCCAACATGGCGGCTGTGCGAAATATTTCACCAGCATTCAATATCTCCGAAACTATTACCGATATTACCCTGACATTTTGTATGGTGATAAAGGGAACTACTATAAGTTCACTTATGTGACCTTTGAAAACCTGGTAACTACAAAACCAACATGGCGGCCAAGCGAAGTTGCGACTTTTAAATAGACGTTTCTCGCGATATAACCAACCAAACGCAATGAAACTTGGTACAGTGTATGTTTATATACATTGTAATGCACCGACATCTAACTTCGTTCAATTGTTTACATAACCACAAGATGGCGGATGTGTGAAATATTTCACCGGCAATCCATATCTCTGAAACTGTTGGCGGTATCTCCCTGAAATTTTGTACGGAGATAAAGGGTACTACTGGAAGATCATCTATGAGACTGTCAAAAACCGGTTAACTACAAGACGAACATGGCGGCCAAGCGAGTTTGAAATTTTTAATTAGACCTTTCTCGCGATTTAATTTTCCAAACGCAATGAAATCTGGTACAGGAAATGTTTATACACATTGTAATGCACTGGTATCTAATTTAGTTCAATTGTTTACATAACCTTAAGATGGCGGCTGTGCGAATTTTAAATTAAGTTTTTTATTCTTGTGATGTAGTCATGCGTTCGAAGTGAACGTTTGAATAATGAACCTACGCAATAATTTCCCTTAATGGTACATGACTCTATGGCCTATACATTTAACAATCCAACATGGCGACCATCCGAAATATTTAGACGGCTCTGAATATCTACGAATCTATTATAGCAATCAAACTGAATTTTCTAATGTTCATAGGGGCTATGAACTTAAGTTCACCTATATGACTTTAAATAACCTGGTGATCACAAATCCAACATGGTGGCGACGCGAAGTACGAATATTCACATAGACGTTTCTTGCAAATTAACCATCCGAGTGCAGTGAAACTTTGTAGAGTAAATCCTTATACGAATGTTAATCCACTGGCATCTAATTTATTTCAATTTTTTCCATAACCTCATGACGACAGCTGTGCGAAATTTTAAAATCTCCTTGTTACTTCTTGTGTCCTAATTATGCGATTGAAGTTTGAATACTACACATACACAATAATCTGCATGTAACAGTACATAATTCTAGGACCTACATATATAAAATCCAACATGGCGACCATCCGAAATATTTAGTCGGTTCTCAATATCTACGAATCTATTACAGCAATCTAACTGAAATTGTGTATGTTGACAGTGGCAATTAACATAAGTAGGATATATGCAAATAGGCTGTATAGTTCTTCACGGAACTACTTGTTAAAATGTTAGTGTATGTGTTTTTTTTTTTTTAGCTTTTAGCCGATTAATTGTTTAGAAATGGTTTTGAGAACAACCTTCCTTTATGGTAAAATTGTTCATTTACTGTAAGCCTTGCTTTTCATTCAGATTATTATTTGCGCTGAGGAAGGCCACAATGTGACCAAAACGGTACAGTAAAAAGTACCAATTAATATTGACCTTAGGTTATTAATCTTCAGGACTTATTAAATGAGCAAAGCCTGAATAGTTTCTCTCTCTCTCTCTCTCCCTCCTACCAGCCCAAGAAATAACCTCATAAAAACCGCTTATATGAAATATGAAATATGAAATTTAATCCCCAGAGTGATCTCTCGATTCCCTAGGTTTAGCGACATTTGGTGCCGTAACACTGGTGGGAGGTTCAGATTTAATAATAAATAATGTGTTATTAAAACCGAACTTACCGGGACGTTTCACGCACCGGGACTTGTTTACCGGGATACTGGGTCGGACGCGGTGGCCGAGAGTGCTAACGCGCTACCTCGTGCCTCGCTGGCATCGGGAGAGCGTGGGTTCGAATCCCAACTCGGCTATCCTGAAAATAGTTTTCGTGGTTTCCCATTTTCACCACCAAGTAAATGCCGGGACGGTTCCGCTCAACAGGTCCATGGCCGATTTCCTTCCAAAATCCCTTCCCTGACCCGTCCTGAAAAGTAAAGTTCATAGCCATTGGCTGCGTTAAAAACAAGAAGTTCCGTGAAGAACTATACAGCCTACTTTTCATGCCAATGATTATTCTACAGTATATGAACCTATCTAGAATAATGACGAAATTAAGTTGGTAATATCGAAATATCAAATTAGTTCAAAATATACCTGGTATAATGTAGCCTAATAGAGCACTACAGTTGGCAGCCCTGGCGACTGAATATATTCTTAGTTCAGTCTCTTAAGGTACAGAATACAAAATTTGGTTGAAGTCCAATGGACGTTACATGCAGTTAGACACTGGATCTATCAGCACGCGTAAAAGCATGTTGCCAACAATACCATGCGGGTGCTGGTCAGAAATAATCTGAAATATTATATCTTGTTGTGCCAATTTTGGATGAAATCCATTTGTTAGAATAGAAGTTACATGTATTTAAAAAATGGACCTATCAGCAGGCATAGAATCATGTTGGCAGCACTGCCTTGTATTAATTACTCCAAATTAATCTAGAATGTCAGGTGCTATACGTGTGCAAAGTATATAGCTGTTGGCTTGCATACTTTCTGGTATATTGATATTAGTGTAAAATAAATATAGACAGCATTTATTAACAGTTGGCAGCCCTAATTGCTCTTACAAAATACTTATAGTCATATCTGTTATGGTACACATAGCACATACGAAATTTGGTTGAAATCCAACTGATAGTATAGAAGTTACATGTATTTAAAAATTGGTCGTATCAGCAGGCTTATAATCATGTTGGTAGAACTGACGTATATAAGTTACTATAAATTAATCTAAGTAGGATATATAGGCCGAAGCTGGCACAGGGGCTAATGGGCAAGATGGCCGCCGCGCGCAATCACTCTATGTTATTCTTATGGAGGGGTCATTCAGAGCTGGCACAGTGGCTAATGGGCAAAATGGCCGCCACGCCCTGAGACCGTGAATGACGTCACAGAGAGAGGTCGGCCGTGTACTTGCTAAATGGAATATTTATTATTAATATTATTATTATTATTAGGTAATTATTAATTGATCATGTGCAATTCAGACCAGCCTTATATTGTCCACTTTTGGTGTAGTTGCTAGCATTTTAGCTGTTTCCCTAGAGGTGTGGATTTCATTCCCGCCTCAACCAAGAAATTTTATTCTGGGCTGAGAGCTGGAATGGGGTACACTCAGCCTCATGAGGTGAAAGTAAGAAAACGTGGGGTTTCATTCAAACCCCAGCCATTCCGCCTAATCCAACTTTACCTAACCTACCCTAACCTAACTTAACCTAACCTAACTTCGCCTAACCTAACCTAACCTAACCTAACAAACATTATTTAACCTAACCTAACCTAGCCAAACTTCAAAGTGAGAGCAAATATGAGAGCAAATGTGAGAGCACACATAATAAACTAAGTTATAACCTAACCTAACCTAACCTAACTTCACCTAACCTAACCTAACTTCAAAGTGAGTGCAAAAGTGAGTGCAAAAGTGAGTGCAAGAGTGAGTGCAAAAGTTGAGTGCAAAAGTGAGTACAAAAGTGAGTGCAAGAGTGGGTGCAAAAGTGGGTGCAAAAGTGAGTGCAAGAGTGGGTGCAAAAGTGGGTGCAAAAGTGAGTGCAAGAGTGAGTGCAAAAGTGAGTGCAAAAGTGAGTGCAAAAGTGGGAGCAAAAAAGTAAGAGCAAAAAAGTGAGAGCAAAGAGTGGGAGCAAAAATTGGGAGCAAATAAGTAAGAGCAAATGGGAGAAACCTCAGAAACCTCATTTAAATATTTTAGATTCAACATTTTAACATTTTACATTTTAACATTTTAGATTTTTGATTTTTCATTTTAATTTTTTTTAGATTTTACTTTTTACATTTTTGATTTTTTGTATTTTAGATTTTAGTTTTTTTAGATGTTACATTTTCAATTTAAGATTTTTTGATTTTAGATTTTACATTTTACATTTTCCGAAAAGAGTAAACTACAAGGTCACATACCTAACCTCACCAAACCTAACTTAAGCTAATTCAAAGGCTAATGCACATACACAAAGTATATAAGGGCACATGCAACTAGCCTTATGCTAGTCTTATAGGCTACTGTACAACATGATCACTACCCCAACCGGGGTATTTTTTTTTTCATTTTGTTGTTTTCTCATTTGTCAATTTTCCAATTTCCCATTTTCAGTTTTTTTATGTCAGTTTTAAGTTTTTCAATTTCATAATATGGAGACATGGATTTTGCATTTCGTTGTTTACACATTTGCCAATTTTCCAATTTCCCATTTTCGTTTTTTGTTAATGTCAGTTTTAAGTTTTTCAATTTCATAATATGGGAACATGGATTTTGCATTTTGTTGTTTACACATTTATTAATTTCACAATTTCCCATGTACAGTTTTTAAAATGTCAGTTTAAAGTTTTTCAATATCATGATATAGAACCATGGATTTTCCAATTTGTTGTTATACATTATTTGTCAATTTACCAAATTCCCATTTACAGTTTTTAAAATTTCAGTTTAATGTTTTTTCTATTTTGTAAACATGGAATCATGGATTTTCCAATTTGTGTTTTACATGTTCATTTTGCATTAGGAGTGGGGAGAGGCGGGTAGTAATTAGACATGTACAAGCAGTGGCCATAAAATATTTTTATTTTAAATACATGTACACTATTTACACATAATACATTTTTATATATATTCTTTTTTGTTATAAATTGTACAGTTGTTTTTATTTTGTTTTCTATTTATATATTTTTTTTAAATTATGAATACCATTTTTTTTATTTTTGTAGTGTTATTGTTTTATTTCCTAAATTGTTTTATGTATTTGCTAGTTGCAGGCAGAAGATTTTGATATTCATAACTTAACTCTTTAAGCATAGTCAATGATTGAGTAATGACCATAGGCATGTGTACCTATACCATTAGCATCAATCACTCTTTTATCATCACCAGGACACAAAGCAATTTTGTTTAGCCTTATAGATGATATGTCATGTTGTTTAGAAGCGATAATGTTCATGGGTATTCTTTTTACATTGTTGTTCATGACACAATCCTTATAATCTTGAAAGCTTATACAATTTTTGACAACCCCTTTGCTAATACCTTTAATCTTTTTGATTTCTTTACCATTTATGTCTAAAGCGTACATTTTAGCTCTAAGTCCAACAAATGCTTTTATAATTTGTCCACAAGCCTCGTCTTTAAATTTCCCCAACGTTTTCTTGTTTGATGTAGAGTAACATATGTGATTAGTAGGATAATCTGATGTGTCCAGGTGTTCTAGGAAATCCAACTTGTCTTGATATACATCTGGGGTGTTAACCAAATAAATGAACGAGTCGGTATCCATATACATGAGTTTAAGATTGTTCATGCCATAATAGGGTAGCAGGACATCATAGTGGTGGGAATACATTAGAGTTTTTGAAATATCCAGTATACACATTCCAATATATATAGGCTTATTGAATACAATGTTACGTTTAGCCATGTGGAAAGCAGCTAGGTTGGGACCATAAATTGTTCTGTCGATGAATGTTGGTTTAGCTATTAGCTTTTCTGCCTTTTTGCTGTCAGTCACAAGACGTATGTCTATTCTTTTACGGATATTTTCCATTGTTTTCCCAAAAATGGCATTGTTGAATAATTTATACAGATTTTTCTCAAAATCATTTCTGGCTTGTTTTCGAAGGTTGTTATTAAAATCAACGTATGCCTTTAACCAAGGTCTTTGTTTAAACTTTAACACACGATGAATTTTTATCAATTTTATTCCATGATCTAAAGCCTGTTTTAATGCCATGTAGTGAACAACATATCGCCTTCGATTTCCAAGATGAGGAATTAGTTTTTTCAGAGACGAATCCTTAGGTTGTGTACACTCTGGTAGGAAAGGTAAATCGTTGTGTAGATCATGAAGGTCAGATGGGTAATCAACATCAACGTCTAGAATGTATCCCACAGGATCGTCGTTCTTTAGTTTTTCTAGATCAACAGTATCTGGAGAAACCCACTGAAATCCACCATAAGGAAGGGAGTGGCACATAGCCCACCCGTATTGGTTGTTGGCATCATCATAGGTAATAAACTGCGATGGTTTCTCAGAATCATAGGTTTCCATGTATTTATTGTTAGCTTCAGCATACCGATGAGACACCTGGCATATGCCTCCACGTATTCCAGACTCGATTAAAAGAATCTGATCGTAATCCTGTAGCAATTCCAGTTCAATGCCTGTGTAAAGGAGCATTGCCTCGAAACTTAAACCAGGCGAAGTAAAGAAGTGTGCAGCATCCACTCGGTGTGTTTCTAGTGTTTTGTTTCTAAACGTTTCAAAGCTGTCTGCAAGAAGGAGTACATCTGATGTTAGGTAGAGGTCACTATATTCCCCTAGAGTTTTAATGTTGAACTGTTTCCAGACATTTTTGGCATGTTCATAGTCTTCTTGACTAACATTTTCTTGACTTAATTTGTTAAAGAATGCCTCTTTTGGAGGTAAACACGTTTCACTTAACTTTTCCCATGAGTCAATGTAGTCATAACAAAATACCCCTTTACGAGTCATGAGCATTGCATTTTCTTTTCCAAAGTACTTGTCTGTTTCAGGGTATGATGTTAAGTTGGAAACTAAGTTTTCCAAACTACTCGGCATTAACCGAAACGTGTCCACAAATCTAAGCTTAACATTTCCTACATATTTGGTGAAGGAAATGTATTTTTCCTTGGAGTTAGCGATAACATCCACTCTCTCAGTAGTACATCCTAATTGCTTTACAATGAAATTTGCGTCGTAGCCACTCATATTATGTAGAAATACAGGAACGGGGTTACGTGTTTTACACCTCAAATTACAGTTATTGTGAGCACTTCCACGGTATTCCCCTGTAATATGGCAATGGTCTCGAACTTTCCAATCCTCTTTGGTATACGGTTTTTGACACAAATAACAGGTTTCAGAACATTGGAACTCTGCTTCTTGATCCTCAGTTAAAGCCTTTGGAACATTTAAGCTGTAAAGGCGATCAATTTCATTAGCTATTGAAATCAAACAGACCATAAACTTTTCTGCAGCGTCAGGTCCACGATAAATAAGAGGTTGGCTTGGAAGGTTTGTCTTTATGTGTTCCACAGCAGGTGAGGGTTTAACGTATATACCAAAGCTCATAGGAACATGACTCTGGTATGGCACTGTATAACTTGCTTCAGGATTGGGTAGACATGTTTGATAGGGTAACAGTATACTTTCAAAATCAGCATAGATAACGTAAGGTATTCTCAGCATTTTTTCCACGTTTAAAAATTTGACAATGGGGTTTTTAATAGGCATTTCAACCCTAGCAATGTCATGCTGGACGCACAAAGCTCTATGTTCTTTCAATTTTTCTATTCCTTGTTGACCATATCGATTATCGAAGTGAGTAAAACACCGTTTACACGTATATATCTTATGTCCATGGTGAGTAATCTGATGTCCTACTAGTTTATCAAAATCTTTGATAAAGACGTAGTGGTTCTGGCCAGATGATGAACTTAGCAAAAGGAGGTCACGATGGTCTTGCATCTCTTGATCCACAACCTTTAGAGGGAACAGTTTATTGTTTTGTTCCAATCCAAATACATTAATGGATATATCGTTGGCTTTTTCAAATTTGGGAATGTCAACTAGCGATGTAGGAAACGATATTACAGAAAAATCATACTTGTTGTCCAGGTCCTTGTATTTACTAATGCGATGAGCATTCTTTTTAACCAGTTTTGCTAAAATGGCATACATAAAACACTTTTCATCATTCAAATTTTCAGGATTAATGCAGGCTTTTCTTGCTTGTATAGCTGCTGGTAATGGAATATATGTGCTTCCACGCAAGGGATTGTACTTATTTATTTTCAATCGTACTCCTTCCACTGCTAACAAAGCCCAATTACTGCCTTTTAGCTCAGATTCTTCCATTTCCGTAGTTAACTTTGTAAATTGTGTTTCCAAGAAACTACTTAAGTCCGTTTCCAAAAATAGGGCCTGATTTCGTGTTTTAAATGCACGATCTGTAATTTCATTGGTAGATGTATGAATGAATCTACATTCAGCCACAAGATTAACTTTTATCGACTTGTGCATTGCTAGTTCTTTCTGCATAGCTTGTATTATTTGCTGTTTGGACTCTTTAAGGTATGAATTTAAATCCTTGCACGTATCGCAACGAATGAAATAGGATTTAAGTCGACCTTCAAAAGATGTCTCATATTCAATAAGTCCATTTTTGTCAGGGACCAATGACAGTAGGTAATGTTTTGTAGGCTCTGCCTTTTGTCTTTTAGCTGCCGACACAACATTACAACATTCTTCATGACGACGTCCATTGTAGGCATTGTTGAATGTACTACCACAGGTCTTGCACTCATGAAATTCACCACACGATACTTCATGTCGCTTCCTATGATAGTCTCGAAGAAAAGTCTTTCCACACTCTTTACACATATAGCTAGGAATGGCTTCTTCCATTATGAATGTTGATTTCTGCAAACAGCTGCTTACTGCGTATCACAGGGCTAGAGGTTGGTCGGTGAGACGGTCTTTCACGATGTGAACACCGTGAGAGGTAGTAGTCAACTGGTGATATTCTTGTGAAGGGTCCACTAATATACCCCTAGTCTAGACCAACAGCTCTTTACAGCGTATGACAAGGCTGTATACTGGATAGTGAGACGGTCTTTCACGATGTGAACACTGTAACAAGTAGTAGTCAACTGATTATATACTTGCTAAGGGTTCTCTAATATACAATAGTCAAGACCAACAGCTACTTACTGAGTAGTACAAGGCTGTACAATAGTTGTTTTGACAGTCTTTCACGATGTGGTCACTGTGAGTG
Source organism: Meconema thalassinum (assembly GCA_946902985.2). Lineage (NCBI taxonomy): Eukaryota > Metazoa > Arthropoda > Insecta > Orthoptera > Tettigoniidae > Meconema > Meconema thalassinum. The sequence continues at coordinate 414,823,649 of OX336393.1, forward strand.
GTAGTAGTCAACTGATGATATTCTTGATAAGGGTCCTCTAATGTACCCCTGGTTAAGGGTAACAGCTGTTCACTGCTTATGCCAAGGCTAAAGACTGGTTGTTTCAACGGTCTTTCACAATGTAAACACTGTGACAGGTAGTAGTCAACTGAAAATATTCTTATGGCCTACTCAAGGTTATCAGGTACTTACTGCATATCAAAAGGCTGTACACTCATGTGTGTTAGGCACTCTTTCTTGCTAAGGACCCCAATATTCCCTACACAAGGCTATACATGTTAGTTCTAAACACTTAGTGGTTAATTGTATATTCAATTTTTGTACAAAGCATATACGAGCACGTTTTTATGAGGTACAACTTTACCAAATAGTCAAATGCGACACGCAAAGTATGTTGCCGCTATCTAGCAGTGACTATGAGAACTACTTGACCGACCAGCATGCTACCTAGCGCTCCATTTCAACACTCACTCACTGAACGACCAGCATGCTATCTAGCGGTCGATTTCATTACTCTTCAACTACCAGCCTGCTACCTATCGGTCAATATAACAACTCACTCAACTACCAGCATGCTACATGGCTTTTTTGTCAGTTTTTTGTTGCCTTTTTCTGTTGGCTTTTGTATTAGCTCTTTCATATTTGCTCTTGCTTGTTGGGGCTTATTTGGTCTTGGAAAGTATGTCAGTCCTTTTTTTATGGCTGCAAAATGCTTACAGCCATGTTTGTAAGCAGCAACAACAACAACACACAATATTCCAAAACAATCCAAAGTACTCTAAGGTTTATCAATGACTCTCAACTCTTACACTTACCTCTATCCCATGCCTAGTCAAAAATAGTGTATTTTTCAAATTTTTCAAAAAATATTTGGAAAGTAGGCTATATCATTAAACTAAAAATCCTAAAAAGACATATGTTAACTCCAACACCTACCTCTATACCATTCTTAGTCCAAAAATAGTATATTTTTAAATTTTCCAAAAACATATTTCCAAAATGGGTTATATTTCCAAAATTAAAAAGTTTACAAAAATGTTTGTTTGACAGAAATGAATGGCCTTTACCCCCTCTACCACGGTACCAAGTCCCAGGTCTCTAGGACAACAAAAATAAAATTTTGAAAATGGGCTTTATTT